>OY987326.1:25239406-26703639 GCA_963920685.1 Polydrusus tereticollis | reverse complement strand
AAAATTGAGGGTGTCAGAGGTTTTTTTGAGAATATTCTTGAATTTTATCATGAACTTATCAGTTGGGTTAGATGTAATGGGGGTAAAATCTTGATGGGATAAAAACAGTTCAACCTTATCATTATATTGTGTTCTGGTCATCACAACAACGCAAGTACCTTTGTCGGCTTTAGAACTTCAATTATTTAATTTGGGCCTCAAATTTAACTTTACAATTAATCCAAAAACAGAAGATCTTGAAGTCTTAGCAGTAGAATGTGAAAATAGCATATCTTTTTGTAATGATAACATTCTCAGGGAGTCTGTGAGGTCTCGGTCAGCAACTTGTATTAACTTGTTCCATAAGAGCAGTCAGCGGTCCGATCTTGACCCTCGTATCAGAACCCTGAAATCAATAAAAGAAAAAATAAAATCAAATAACCTAGTGATTTCTAAAGCCGACAAAGGTACTTGCGTTGTTGTGATGACCAGAACACAATATAATGATAAGGTTGAACTGTTTTTATCCCATCAAGATTTTACCCCCATTACATCTAACCCAACTGATAAGTTCATGATAAAATTCAAGAATATTCTCAAAAAAACCTCTGACACCCTCAATTTTTTCAACACTAACAAATTCAAATTGACACCTATAAATCCGGCTACCCCACGTCTTTATGGACTACCGAAAATCCATAAACATGACATCCCTATTAGACCAGTAGTATCATATTGCGATTCTCCCTGTTACAAATAGAGCAATTGGCTCAATAATACAATTCTATCTTTAACCAATTTTCATAGTGACTTCTCTGTCAAAAATTCAACCCAGTTAGCTAACGAACTTAAAAATCTTTATATACCAGACTCAGCTTTTCTAATCTCTTTCGATATCACAAATCTTTTTCCAAGTATACCAACTAATGAGTGCTCTCAGCTGGTACATTCTCTCCTTTCAGAATCCACTGATCTACAACAGACCCACATAAACAATATATGCCAATTAGTTGATTTAGTTCTTGAACAAAATTTTTTCCTTTTCAATAATAAATTCTACAAACAAAACTCAGGTCTACCCATGGGATCTGCCCTCTCACCACTTCTAGCCGAGCTGTTTATGTCAAACTTAGAATCCAAAATTAAAAACAATCATCGCTTTACACATATTGTCACCATTAAAAGATATGTAGATGACATATTTGCCATTTTCAACGGCCGTCCCGAAGATCTCAATGACTTCATCTCCTTTCTCAATTCTTTACACCAGTCAATTATATTTACTCATGAACTTGAAGAAAATGGTTCCCTACCTTTTTTAGATTTAAAACTTACCAGAATCAACAATACTATAGAATTCAGTATCTATCGCAAACCAACTAACACAGACTCGGTTATTCCTTACATATCTAATCATCCACACACACAAAAGTTCGCATCTTTTCATTCCATTTTTTCACGTTTATTCTCCATACCCCTCAACGAAACCAATTTCAAAATTGAGCTAAATATCATCAAACAAATCGCAACAAATAATGGATATCCACAACAGCACATTAATAAAATTTATTTCAAACATCTTAACAAGTACCTAAATAAACAACTGTTATTTAAAGAAACTAACAACAATAGATACTGTTCCTTATCATTCTGGGGTCCCATATCATACAAACTAAAAAATATTCTTCAATCGTTTGGCTACAACATATCCTTTAAAACTAAACATACGTTAGGATCTTTCATTTGCAATGCCAAAGATGTCATCCCTCTGATGGATAGATCTGGTGTATACGAGGTCATGTGTTCGACTGCTGGCTGCTCCACAGCACACATAGGTCAAACTGGCAGAAAATTCAAAATTCGCATAAGTGAACACTGTAAGGAGATTGAAAGAGCATCAAGACTTAATTTGTCACCATCTAACATTAAATCCAACTTTTCTAGACACATATCAGCCAATAACCATACTTTCAATCCAGAAACAAACAGTAAACTCTTACACTTCTGTCAAAAAAGCAATAAGCTGGACCTACTTGAAATTGTTGAAATAAATAAAAATTTTAATAACACTAATATAAACTGTGTCAACGATCAAATAATTCACAGCAGCACAAATTTCTTTAATTCTCTAAACTTAAGATAACTCAACGAACGTGTGTCCCCACAGGGGGCTGCGTGGGCCTGCCATCCGTTGGCGGTGGATAGTTTGGGGCGTTCTTGGGCCCCTACAGCGGCGGTTAGCAGATTAGTGCACTGGCTATATAGATTAGTCTCATGGGTTTCTCCCATCATTGGGATGTGATATTGCTGCTGAGGGGTCGATGGACGGATCCTGGTGTTTTCTGTTAGCATACTTGGCGGGACCACGCTCCTTCTTGTTGGTGCTACAATGTTCTTATCTCTTCTCTTAAAGACACATTTTCACTCTTTCAATTTCCACTCAATATCTCCTTACCTTCACAACACAATTAACATTTTTAAAAAACAATAACATTTTTATACGGTACCTATGTAAATCTACCCACATCCGCTTTTTCTTTGATATGAAAAAATTTTGTCACACTTCTATGTATCTGTTTGTGAATTTATTTTATAAGTATTTCCCTTCATAACATCATTATTTTTGATTTATATTCAATTTGAATTTAAAATTTCCCACCTATTGCCAGTGCAGTGAACCTCAACTTAAAGTGCATGTTCTTGTGTAAAGAGAACTACCCTCCTATAAACATTTAATCCCCTTATTTCGAAAAAGAAAAATTTTTTAAAAATTATTTTTAAATTGTAAAGAATTTATTTATTGAACAATTAATTCATAGATGTCGCAGTATTTTTTAGCGTACTGTCGTGTTGGCGGTAATTAGTTATGGACATTTGTTATAATTATTAAGATTGAATGCTAGACACGAAAATTTTGACGTTTATGAAGTTAAACTTTATTTTGACTTTTTGAACTTCGTAATTTTGATGAGATTCATATGGTTTTAGTCAGGTGGAAGTATTGACGCACCGACAAGGAACCACCGTATATACTGTATACGGGGTGTCCGGAAAATACGTGTACAACGTTTGACGACAGACTCCTGACGTCAAAATAGGTCGATATAAGCCGGACTTAGTTAGATCCAAAATTGTCTCGTTTAGCCGGTAAAGGGCGTCAAAAATTTGTAAAAATATTGATTTTTCCTAAATTACGTGAAAACCTGCTAATCGATTTTATTGATTTATAGTATGTATACTAATACTATAAAATGACGTTTTCTAGGAGTTTAGTCAGCGGCTGTAAATAAGTGGAAAAGTTATATAAGTGATATAATACGTCAACATTTCTCCTGATTTTTTATATCAACGGCGTTATAACAACCCAGATATTTTGTCGAGTGACTGGATTTATTTGGAAGCTATTTTACCTCTTCAATATTTTTTATTAGCTGAGCTGTTTTGGCAGAAAAAAAATATTTACAATTACCTGCATACATCAATTATTAGCAGTAATAATAAAACAAAGTACAACAAAGTTGGAAGTATGTATTAAAAATATTGTAAGAAACTAAGTAAAACGAAAACATTACTTAAGCAAATGTGTAAAATGACCGCCATCTTGCTGAATACACGTATTACCACTCCTTAAAAAATGATATTGGACCCTATTTAATGTCTCGGGGTTATTAAAATGGTTGCCTGCATTTAAAATCCGCGTCAATAAATCATGGCGTGTGTTTACCGGAGTCTTGTAAACTTCTGTTTTAATAGCGCCCCACAAAAAGAAGTCACACGTAGTTAACTCCGGAGAACGTGGTGGCCGTTTTACTGGTGCATCATTGCCCCTTCCAATCCATCGGTTGGGATATTGATTGTGTAAGTATTGCCGAACGGCAACGGAAAAATGGGGCGGAGCACCATCATGCATTCCCTTCGAAGTAAAAGGGGCAAATTTTCCAGAAGAATTGGTAATGTGTCTTGCAAAAAATTTAAATAAATATTTCCATCTAACCTGGCCAGAATAACAATAGGACCAATAAGGTAGCGATCAATATTAACTGCTCAAATATTTAATTTAAATTGATGCTGATGGTGTGCAACTTTACGATCATGTGGATTTTCATCGGAATAAATATGTTCGTTGTGCAAATTGATTACTCCAGATCTTGCAAAGCACGCCTCCTCAATAAACAATATTTTTCTACAAAAATTTCGATCACGGATTCTTTTGTTTCTAATAAATGGACAAAATGTAAGCCGCATGAGGGGATCGGTGGGTAAAAGTTCCTGGACTTTTTGCGCGTGATATGGATGTAACAACTGTTCTTTTAAAACCTCATTGACAATCGTTTTAGAAACATGTAACTCACGTTCTAAGCGACGGGTACTGGTACTTGGTTCTTTTTTAACTCTTTACAGAATGTTCTCTTCTGTTTCCACAGTTCGAGTTGTTCGCATTCGACCCCTGCCTTCAAATTTTTTCTCAAAACTGCCCGTTTCCCGAAGATGACGCCCGATGTTGGCAAATGTTTGGTGGTTTGGTATTCGACGGTTAGGAAATCTCTCCATGTAAACCCTAGCACTCTGATGCCCATTTCCTTAACAAAACCAGTATACCAGGAGTTTGTCAACCTTGTCAGAGTTCGTATAATTTTCCATGTTTAATGGTAAAATGAACTTGTAATTCAAGAATCTTGATCGTATACTTTGGTCAATTTCATAGACTGGTGACAATTTGTCAATAATTGTCAAATTATTAAATGCCATAGCAACAAGGTCACTAAAAAAAGTATTGTTACAGGTAATTTGATTTTAATTTTATTACTAATGTTAATAATTGATGTATGCAGGTAATTGTAAATATTTTTTTTCTTGCAAAACAGCTCATCCAACGAAAAATATTGAAGAGGTAAAATAGCTTCCAAATATATCCACTCACTCGACAAAAATATCTGGTTTGTCATAACGCTGTTGATATAAAAAATCAGGAGAAATATGTTGACGTATTATATCACTTTTATAACACTTCCACTTATTTACAGCCGGTGACTATTTATACTACTAGAAAACGTTATTTTATAGTATTAGTTTATATACTAAAAACCATTAAAATCGATTAGCAGGTTTTCACTTAATTTAGGAAAAACCAATATTTTGACAAACTTTTGCCGCCCTTTATTGGCTAAACGAGACAATTTTGGATATAACTAAGTCGGCTTAGATCGACCTATTTTGACGTCAGCAGTCTGTCGTTAAACGTTGTACACGTATTTTTCGGACACCCTGTATACAGTCCAAATGGTCGTTCTTTGCCGGTGTGTCATGGACAAACGATTAAGAGACAACGTGATTAACAACACCCCATCTTTATTTATTATAGCCGTAAAAGTGAATAAAAATATATTAGAACGTCTCCGGGCTCACGCAATACGTCTCGCATTTAAAGTAACGTGCTAGACAGAGACAAAGGGTATTTGGAGAGTTGTCTATTAATGTCAAAGTCATCGTTTCGATCTGTCACCTTTTATTTGTTTTTAAACGTTTTTGTGCCTTGAAATTCACTTTAATCCTATAAACTGTTCATTTCATAGTCATTTTTATCGTAATTTCGTGTTGAGGTAAGTAATTATGGATATTTGTTATTATTATTAAGTTTGAACTCTAGCCACGAAAGTTTCGACGTTTATGAACTTAGATTTTTGTTTTGACTTCTTGACCTCATAATTTTGATTAGATTCATATGGTTTTAGTCACATGGAAGTAATGAAGCACTGACAAAGAATGACCGTTTCGACTGTAAGTTTCTTTACCAGCGTATGCTCGAGTTTTTATTTCTAAATCTATTGTACGCCAAATTGACCTTCATGTGTACATCTACCACCAAAGAAGCCTTCTTCCAAACTAAGCTTCAAGCGGATGATTGCTTAACAAACAATAAATTAATAGGTGCAAAAGTGTAAAAAAGAAGCAAATGATCCTGATTCATAAACCGGTGGGGAAATCTGTTGGCCGCCCATGCCATAGTAATAAGTTAGAAGAGTAAAGATATGAAGTACTGCAAAGTGAACATAAATGGGTAGATTTACTTTCCCCCACTCCATCGTATTGGATCTCGCTCATTGTTCTGCTGGTGTCACACTTCCTGATTGGACTGCCGTGAACTATTAGACTGAATTTTAAATTTTAGTACTATTTAGGCTGTTGAAGGGAGATGTGTTGCCCACAGGTGTCATAGAAATGACGTACAAGTTCTCTCTTTCACCCTTAAAGCAACAACCTGCAAAAGAATTATTATTTTATATTAATTGAATCGAAGCGGCAGGCGTGAAACCAGCAGAACAATGAGCGAGATGCAATACGATAAAGTGGGGGAAACTTAATCTACCCATTTCTCTTAACTATGTAATACTTCATATTTTTACTCTTCTAACTTAATACTAGGATATGGGCGGCCAACGAATTTCCACACCGGCATATGTGTAATAGTTTCAAATCTCAGCACGGAATATCCTAAAATTGCGAAAACATGCCTCACTATTTACTATTAAAATACGATAAATAGTAAGAGAATACTACTTGGCAAGTGGTAATCATAATATGACATATAAATATGTATACATGTGAGAACTTTGTTCTCAAGCCACTTGCCGAGACCTTATACGATAAGGATTATTGTATAAGGTCTCAGCAAGTGAACAAAGTTCTCACATGTATACATATTAAAATACGGCATAACTTATAACAATTTTCTATCATTTTGACTGAGATAGAGAATTGGGCTAATATTGATTTAAAGTCGTTTAACATGGCATTCTTTGTGCCTATTTCGCAGCTCGTCCCAAACCGGATTAAATAACTTTCCGGAGTCAACTCTGCCTGTTAAAAGGACCTGCTTGTGTCTTGAATACGAAATTTCGGCAAGCATACCAGTTTCTGTTAAATAATCCTTTCTGTGTGTGTGTTTTGTGAATTGGATGCAAAGCGAATTGCTGATTAGTTCGACTGAACCGGAGCTGTCAATATTTCAAACATGGCCTTTTTACCTCCCTGACAAGTGTTTAAAAGATTCAAATGACGAGATAAACAAAGCTTCAAATTGTGTGCGTACCTTGTGTTTAATATTAGGCGTGATATAAATATGGAGACAGATCTTGCAACTTAGATTTCATTTTAAAGGCTTGTTGTATTTTCAAATAGGTGTAAGTAAGATCAGATATGATTTCTAAAATTATTAGCAGTAGTTATAGCATTCGCAAAAAATATACAGTGAGTCTCAGAAGTAATGTCTAAATTCTTTTAATATTCAACGGTGAGTTTTTTGGAAAAACGTTGAAAAGAGGCGATTTGTACGCTTTCTTTCCATTCCTGCAGATTGTTCGGTCCGACAACAAATACTTTCGATTTAAGGTAACCAAACAAAAAGAGGTCTAGCGGAATTAGGTC
This sequence comes from Polydrusus tereticollis, assembly GCA_963920685.1. NCBI lineage: Eukaryota > Metazoa > Arthropoda > Insecta > Coleoptera > Curculionidae > Polydrusus > Polydrusus tereticollis. The sequence continues at coordinate 26,696,235 of OY987326.1, read as the reverse complement.
TGACGACCTAGCAGGCCCTTCGATAGGTCCTCTCCTTACTATCCACCGATCCAAAAATGTACGCACAGTGACAGCATAGTGCGGAGGAGCACCATCTTGCTGGAACATCAGTTCTTCATCAGAGGAGCCTGGGTCCAATGGATTCGGAAATAAAGTCACTAATGCTAGAATTAATTCAAGTTAGAGAGATTCGAGATATACTTGTCCAGTTAAAGCCTGTTCAAAGGAAAATGGACCAATTACGCTTTCGCGCACTATTCCACACCACACATTTACTTTTCCACGATACTGACTGTGAACCTCCAACATTTTCTGTTGGCTTATAACGACAATTTTGTCTGTTCACATTTTACCATATTTTTGCTAAATTATTATCTAGATTGCACATATTTTGCATGCGTTCAGAAAACTCATTTCACCTATCGAAATCATCTTCAAATATGTCAAGCACTGAAATAACTTTGTATTGGCAATATGTGTACTTTTGAACTCTTCGGTGAAAAACGAATTTCCACATGTGTGAATAGGCCCCAATGTGCTACCTGGATTTTCTTCCAAGGAAAGCAAAACGTCAAGTTGTTCATTTTCATCTCGAGCACGACGACCAGATTTAGGCAAATCTCTAACATGACCGAATTCTCTAAATTTAGCCTCTATTCTACTTACCACCTTTTGACATATGGGAAAACGATCAGGATGTATTTCATTAAATAATTGAGCTGCTTTAATTTCAATTTTTTTTGTTAACTGGTGACTAACCATTGTGAAAACCGAGTTGAACTTTGCAACTATATATGCTTGGCAATTACTTATTTCAAATAAAATTGTCATACAGCTTCTATGGGACTAAACGGTGACAAGTCAACATTCAGAAATATCAGAATTGAAGAGAAAAACAAAATAAACACACAATGGAATGATTTGCTCGTTTTACAAGTGAATATGTTCAATCGTAATTTTTTCGATATCTGTTGAATCTAGGCATAGGACATGAAACATACTTAGAATTCGATGCAAAAATCAAAAATGAAAGAAAAAATAAATGATTTCATTTTAAAGTTAATGGTCGTAGCTTATTTTTGGGCTACCCTGTAAACATAAATTTACCGTTAGAAAAATCACACTAAGAAATAAAAACAGACGGATCCGAGCGTTTTTTTCCAGAAAACACGCCGCTGAATTTTAAATGAATTAAGACATTACGTCTGGGACTCACTGTAGATTGACATAATCTTGCATTTAACATCATAAAATACCCACAAAACACTAGTATCTAGTAGTCACCTTAATTGGTCCCGAACCAATGTGTGTATCCTCATACCAGATTGTACAAAGAACCATGCGAAAAAGACTAGCTAGACAACTACAAGATACAATTGCTGGATGGAGCTCCCAGGGCTTTCGCGCAAGGAGAAGAAATGAACCTCATTGCTGTAATTAATGAGGAATATCCTTAAATTGGCAACGAAACTTCCGACGAGACTAACCAACTGAGTATTCTGATGGTATCGACCTTAACTTGGTGAAGATCCATAATAAAAATTATGTAAGAAAAACACTATTGTTTTATGATTTTCACTATATTTTGTCAACATGACACGTGTTTCACCGTCACAGCTTCTTCATCAGATGTGAGGTATACAAACAAAAATCTTAATTTATATGGTCTAAATTACAGGTAACAATGGGAAATACCAGTACTAATATTTAGGTCTTAATTATTTAACAATAGTTGTAAAAGTATATTTATCGTAGCATTAAGTTTAACAAAGGAGAGGTGCATAAATCTAGTTTATCATTTAGTAAATTAGGGGAATTTTTCATTTTGTTAATCTCCAACGATTCCAATAAATTCAATTTTAACCCTTTTTGTTCGACATGTAAAATGTTATAATTTATATTAAAATTGTGATTTTGTAATTTCAAGTGATCTGCGTATGTAGAATGTTTATTCTGTTTTGTAAACGAATCTTGATGATCTTTCATAGTTTTGTCCTTATTGTTTTTGATGATTTTGCCGAAACTATTGTTAGTTTTATAAGCTGTTTTTGTTCCCTGTTTGTTAAGAAAAGATTTTGTTTTCACTAGCCTTGCCTATAAAGGTTAAAGTTTTATAATTACATTTTTCTTTTGTTATGGGAAAAATTTCTTTAATAGCCAATTTATGTGTAAATTTGGAATATATATCGTCTATCATTTTTTGATTGTAACCATTATTGATAGCTGTTTATTTTGTTTTATTAAATTAAGTTCTTTAACGAAATTTTCTTTTGACATGGGGACATTAATTAAGCGATGGACCATACTATTATAGGCTGCTAATTTATGCTGAATAGAGTGGTGTGACTTGTAGTTAATTGTTTGATCCGTATGGGAAGGTTTATGGTATATCGAAAAATCTAGTTTATTATTGATTATATTAATAGTTAAATCCAAAAAATTAATAGAATTATTAATTTCAGATTCGGTAATTTTAATTTTTGGATGTATAGAGTTAATATAATCGAAAAAGGTCGTAAGATGTCTGTTAGTGCCGGAAAAGGATACAATGATGTCATCAACATATCTGTACCAAAATTGACAATATTTAGACAGGTGATTAGTATGAATTATGTTTTCTAGATTATTCATAAAAATTTCAGCTAAGATGGGGCTGAGTGGATTTCCCGTAATTAAACCTTCTTTTGCGGTATAGATCGTGTTATTAAATTGAAAATAGTTTTGACTTAGGCAAATTTCAAGTAAGTGGATAATTTCGTTTATAATGATAATATTGACATTGTTAGTGTAAAGTAGTTTTTTAACTAATTTAATCGTTTCGCAAGGTGGTATACTGGGAAATAAGTTTGTTACATCAAACGAAATTAATTTGGAGTTGGTTGGAAGGTTAAGATTTTTTACTTTATTTATTAATTCATAAGAATTTTTAATACTATATTTGGGTTGGTTTCTTACATATTTTTTTTTTTAACCAACTGAGGCTACAGCGAAACGTAATAGGGACTAGAAGAGGGCTCATCTTGCAGAACATTTAGGAAAAACAAGATACCCCTCATGAGTGTATGCCCACCATAATAATATACCCAGAAAATATTTAATACGCCCTTCCAGGAAGCCTAAGTTGAACGCTAAGAAACCGCTATCCTGAACTTCGTCAAAGGTTATTTGTTTGGTGGAGTGGGAACCCTGCAAAAGGTCTTATAATAAGCCACGAGCTTCGGAGCGGGTGGGATTTAAAAACAACTAATCGATAGATAGAAATACTAGTTTAGTAGATATCGATATCTTTGACTAGGTGTTAAGTCTTTGGAAGTTTGAGTATTACTTTTAGTAGATGCCATGCTCCTGATGATTTAGGATTATCATCATAAAGTAGGTAAACAAATATCATTCTTAACTTTGATGTAAAAACACCCTATACAGGGTGTTTCATTAAGGTCGAAGAGCGGCCATATCTCGGAAACTATTAGGCATAGAAATTCAGGAAAAAAAAAATAATGACTAAAGTGGCCATGAGAAAATCCTGGAAATAATTTTTAAGTTCCGCATTTTGCCGCAAAGGGGCGCAATTGAAAAGTAAATTTTTAAATTTTAGATATCTCCGAAAATTGCACGTTAAGGTATATTTTTGATAACACCGTTAAAAAGCCTGGTCAATTTTGCATAATTTTGGTCCCATGCTTATTGGCGTACCGACTTTAGTAAGAGTGGGGGAAGCTGTTGAATGTGTAATCATTTAAATCGCTGTAACTTATCAACGACTTATCCGATTTTAGCAAACTAAAACTTGTTTGGAAGAGAAATGTAAGTACTTTTAACTATCGTCTTGAGTGGTCCATGATACTTCTCAATAAAAATACAAGAGGGCGCAATTTGCAATAATAACACATTTCTTAACTTTATTCATTTATTTCAAATCATACGGTATAATTATGATACCATAATCGAAAAGTAGATGAAATTTGCTACAAAAAATGTCAAAACCGCAGTTCGATATCTCCATCCGTTTCAGAGTTATTGCCAATAGAATAATTTTTAAAACTTTAAATGAAGAAGCGGTTGTTTTCATAGTTTTGTGATCAAGCATTCCATGACAAAAAATATTTTTAAACTTTATGGTTAGGTAGGTTTGTTTCTCATTATTCCAATGGCCCAGAAACCACTCTAGAATTAATGGCAATCATGGAAAACGTGTCATTTAGGCGTAACTCTAACAATATGATGTGTTTTAAAAAATAAATCTAGATAGGTGTGAAATAAAATCTGAAAGTTTCCATGGAGATAAGACAAATAATGCAAATAGTTGTCAACTAGTTTCATTTTGAAAGGTGTTGACAAAAGTTTATTCGTAATTCATCTTAAACTTCTTGATAGAAAATTGTGATACGTACTTTTCAAAAATGGCTTATACCAATGCCGAAGCTTACGATATGCTGGCCGTATATTTTGAATGTTTTCAAAATGCGCCTATAGCGGAACGCGAATATGCTCTCAGATATCCTGAACGAAGGCACTATGGCAGAGCAGTATTTTAGCGACTGGCAATATGCGTAAGGCAAACGGGAAGTGTACGACGCATTTCAGTTGCTTTTAGAAGACGTCCAGTAAGAAATGAAGTCAACATTACAAACGTTCTTGCGTACGTAGAGGCCGATCCGCATTTAAGCATAAGAGCAATTTCTTTAGACCTAGGTATAAGTTGTACTGCAGTGTTCCGAATTCTAAGGGATTTTAAGCTGCATCCCTATCATATAGTTTTACATCAGGCGCTATCAGAAAGTGATTATGACAGACGGCTCGACTATTGCTATTGGCTAAGAGAGATGTGTAACGAGAATCCTCAATTCCTCTCCCACGTGTTATGGACTGATGAAGCCACTTTCAGTAGCTGTGGCAAAGTTAATTTACACAATATGCACTATTGGTCACAGACAAATCCTCACTGGATGCGCGAAGTGGATCACCAAAACAGATGGAGTGTTAACGTGTGGTGCGGAGTATTAGGACACAGAATTATCGGACCGTTTATTTTTAATGATTATCTAAATGTTGAATCTCCTTTAAACTTTTTACAAAATGACTTGCCTATCCTTTTAGAAGATGTTCCTATTGGCCTAAGAACGTCCATGTGGTATCAACATGATGGATGCCCGGCACACTTTTCGCATATGGTCCGTGATTTTTTAGATATTGGATACCCAAATCGCTGGATTGGAAGGGGTAGTTTGTTTGCTTGGCCACCTAGATCCCCGGATTTAACTGTGTTAGATTTTTACTTGTGGGGGCGAATAAAAGACATTGCATATAAAACGCGACCAACCACACGAGACAACATGATTGAGCGAATTGAAAATGCACTAAATTCGATTTCACGAGCTGAAATTGAAATAGCTGTCTCTAGTTCTAGAAAAAGAATTAATCGTTGTATTTTGCACAACGGAGGTCATTTTGAACATTTATAAAGTCTCTCAATTGTTTTCCTAAGAAGCTTTCCATGAATATTGTTTCCTTCAATAGTTTCCGATAATTATTTCAATACTGTTTTATGGCCCGTTGGCCTTGAAACACGCTCCAAATTTTGTATTTTACATGATTTGGACTAGTCCTAAGCCTAGATAAAGTGTGCACGGAGTTTGACATTGGAATAATGAGAAACAAACCTACCTAACCATAAAGTTTAAAAATATTTTTTGTCATGGAATGCTTGATCACAAAACTATGAAAACAACCGCTTCTTCATTTAAAGTTTTAAAAATTATTCTATTGGCAATAACTCTGAAACGGATGGAGATATCGAACTGCGGTTTTGACATTTTTTGTAGCAAATTTCATCTACTTTTCGATTATGGTATCATAATTATACCGTATGATTTGAAATAAATGAATAAAGTTAAGAAATGTGTTATTATTGCAAATTGCGCCCTCTTGTATTTTTATTGAGAAGTATCATGGACCACTCAAGACGATAGTTAAAAGTACTTACATTTCTCTTCCAAACAAGTTTTAGTTTGCTAAAATCGGATAAGTCGTTGATAAGTTACAGCGATTTAAATGATTACACATTCAACAGCTTCCCCCACTCTTACTAAAGTCGGTACGCCAATAAGCATGGGACCAAAATTATGCAAAATTGTCCAAGCTTTTTAATGGTGTTATCAAAAATATACCTTAACGTGCAATTTTTGGAGATATCTAAAATTTAAAAATTTACTTTTCAATTGCGCCCCCTTGCGGCAAAATGCGGAACTTAAAAATTATTTCCAGGATTTTCCCATGGCCACTTTAGTTATAAATTTTTTTTTCCTGAATTTCTATGCCCAATAGTTTCCGAGATATGGCCGCTCTTCGACCTTAATGAAACACCCTGTATAATCCTTTGCAACTGTTATGTAACCGGAATGTGAATTGTAGGTTAGTTCAACTCAGAGACTGCCAATATTTGAAAAATTGCGTTTTCTCCGGTTGTATAGTACAAGTGGAACAAATGAAGGCCAATATTGTTTACATTACCTCTACATAAATATTAGGTCGTTAAGATTGGCGTTAATTCTACATTGTCTAATGTTGTTAAATAATGAACTGAACTGGTTCTCATTATAAGCTTTCTAAATTTTAAACAGGGTGTTACTTAATGATAGGCCGTAATTCCAAGGGCGTATTCCTGAACCAAATTCAAGTAGAAAAGTTTATTTAAATATATATTATAAAAAGTCTGGTTTTCAAGATACATTACGGGGTTTATTTTTTCCGCCAATTTCAAAAATTTACGTTAGAATTCGGCTGTTTATATTTTACACGAGAAAGATAAGATGCATTGCCCAGTACAATTAGGGATGGTTCATCTAAATTTGGTATCAGCTTTTCTCTAGCCCACTTTTCAAATAGCTCACAATTCATGTTATCGTGGTAGTCGGCGCTCTTTGATTTAGAAGAAAAAATTAACTCGCTTCCTTTATAAAACCAGTAGATAAGCCAGCATTTACTATAATGTAACGTTTTCCCGAACCACAACCTCTTTTCCGTTTTACTAATTTCACTGAATCGTCTTGTCATGATTTAGACCCACTTCCATTCGAGAATACCCAAGTTTCATCTAAAAAAAACCTACGTTTCTTTGATTGATAATTTTCAACATATTTTTTCAAAAATTTGACTCGTTCGCTTGCAATTCTTGGTGGTTCGCACAAATATCTTCTGTTGCAGTCCTTTCTCTAACGAAATCCCAAGTTTTTTATTAGCGCTGACAATGACCTGAGACCTATTTCTAAAATACCTCGTTCCTTCAAAGCATCTTTCAAAACTGAAAGCGTTAATTGAATCATATATCAACTTGTGATGCATATAAGTCGTATATAACATTCCTTACATCCATTTTTTCACCGTCCTGTAAAGTTTCACTCTTCGTTTTCCTTGATCGTCGTTGCGTGTTCTTCATTGGTATACTTCTACTAATTTCATGAACAATCCTCTCTATTGATCTTAAACTTAGTTTTAGTGCTTCCGAGACTTTGTCTTTAACAGACTTGGGATTTAACAACTCGCCGGTTTCAGTAGCCTTCTCCTGTTCATTTTAAAAATAATCTATTTAAATTAAGAACCATTTCTTTCACCTGGGGATGTAAAAAACCTGCAAACCGATTTATATTCGTCATTTTATGTCACAATAATATTATTAATAAATGACACATTTGTCAAAGCTAGGGAGCTTATTTACTACATTATGTAATACGGGAGTGTTACACATTTTGATAATTACTAAAAATTAGATGTTTCTCTCTCCGATTAATAAATAACCAATAAGTTGATCGCGTTAATATTACGGATATCTTTATAATGCCGTTTTAACCTCGGTTTGAGCAAGACAACACTATATATGTTTCTCTATGATAAATTCATAATGCGCCTAGTTAAGTGGAAGCCGACTTAAGCCTGTATCTTGAAAACCAGCCTAATTAGGACCGGGAATGCGCCCTTGGAATTACAGACTTTCATTATGTAACACCTTGTATTTTAAATATATATAAAAGTTGCCGCTTTAGCTTAGTGCTTTTTTGAATATCGCTTGTTGTATGTTATATTTGCCTAATTGGAAGATTTTCCTATTTAATTTGTTTAATATACTTACTTAAAAATGAATAAGAAAACCCGAAAAACAATTTCGTGCTTCACTCGCCTTGAAAAATCCATATCATCAAACATAATATTATTTACCTACCTACTTAAAATTTTAACGAGATATTTATGTAAGGGCCTCTTATCCAATGCAAAATATCAAAGAACTTGTTGGGTTATTTGGTGATACTCTTTATTTGTGTTTGATATTTTTACTATAAACTTTCCCATCTTTTCCACATTAATAGTATATTCTGATTTTTTTATCGAAAAATTAAAAGCCAAATATAAAAACATTTAACAACAGTTAAATAGATGTAGAGAGATAGAAAAAAAAAATAAAAAACAACAAAGATTTGTAATAGCTAAGGCATACACCAGCAGAATTTCGAAATAGTATATTAAAGTACAAGTTTTTAAAGCATTTGAGCGCACGTGTCCATGTCAGAAAACGAGCCGCTTGCGGCGAGTTTTATAACGAACAAGTGCGATAATAGCTTTACAAAACGTGTGCTTTATACTATTTTTTCTATTTTGGCATTTTTTCAACAAATAAATCCATATTTAAAAAGAAAATAAAACATACAAATTTTCAAAACTTTAAGGCCTAAATTTTATGCCGGTAATACAATCAAATTATTTATCATAGAAGCCTTGAAATCAACAAACAATTTTATTTCCGTGTCAGCCATATTATTACGAAGTTGTCTAATTTTCCCAACATACCTACACAATTTTAAATAATGGAGAAAGTTGAGTTTAATTTAACTCCCCCAAACTTAATGGAAATTACGGTAAATTTTATAGTTCTATGTTTTATAATATCATAAATGAATGCAACCAAACATACACGATAGCAAAATAAAACATTTGTGAACATCATTACCAACTACTTTAGAAAAATAAAGAAAACTGTTTTATAAAATAGTATATTAAAGTACATGTTTTATAAAGCATCATCTTATAGCACGCGTCCATGTTAAAAAACGAGCCGCTTGCGGCGAGTTTTTTAACGGGACAAGTGCTCTAACTGCTTTATAAAACACGTACTTTATACTATTTTTTCTATTTTGTATTTTTTCAATAAGAAAATACATATTTAAAAATAAAATCAACCCTTCATGTCTAAATTCTATGTTGGTAATACTATAAATTTACTTTTATCATAGTAGCCTTGACAATAAATAATATTTTCTTTGTGTCATTGTCACGAAATTTGTGTTTAAGTATTTCATAGAGTTGTTCATAATTATAATTATAAAAATATGGAGCATGATAATCTAAGTTCAACTCCCCCTGAGTTAAGAGATATTGCTAATAAAACGATAAATCAACTTTTACCAGAGAAATCCCGAAAACTTTCTTTTCTCATGGATCACAATAACAGGAAACGTCAGACATCAACAGAATAAAACATTTAAATATTACCAATGCCAACTTTAAAAAAATAAAAAAACGGTATCGTAATAGATTTCTTATGAAACAAAATTAGAAAAAGTTCATTACGATACTGAAGACGATATCGAAACAGCTTTTTTATGAAACCAAATTAGAAAATAGTTATTTATGATGTGAGTGTTAAAAGTGATGTTTTATTTTGTGAGTGAAAAAGTTTGTAAAATGAGCGGAGCGAATTGAACAATTTCACGAACACGATAAAATTACTTTTAACACAAATATCATACAATCTTTTTTGTATAACTGCCCTATTTCAAAATGCATTTTAATATTCAAATAATCACAAGGTTGTTGTGAATGACAAACGTTGCCAACGCTATGGTTACTAACAAATGCTTGTTTACAAATAAAAAAAGATGCTGTCATTTAAATAATTGCGTTCTTGTCCAATTTTTGTCTTTGGTTCTTGACTGCTTAATATGTTTGTCGATAGTGGAATAATTAAAAAAAGTGTTGATTTGGTTGTTCCTGTGGATATTGAAGAGTCTGGTCAACTTTGGAACACCTATCTAAAAAGTCAGCTTAGCAGTACTATATTGCATATACCAATTTCCTGGCCTGGTGTAAATTGAAAAATGTAGAAGGGAACTTCAGTGAACCTGTTTTCTTAGCATACTTACAAGAAAAATCAAAAATATTGAGCTCATCAACTTTGTGGAGCAAATTTTCAATGATTAAATCAAGCGCCCTTGTTAGTTGTACAATTAATATCAATGTTCATAAGTAATCGAGTAAGTAATGATTGTTAAATATTGATAATAAAAATTTGCACTTCCTAATATTATTATTAATATTTTATTTGATTTCATCATAAGAAAATGTAGTGTTAAAAATATTTTTAACACGCTTCCACCTACACAATCACTTTTAACACTGTTGCTTGTCATTAATAGTGTCACATTTAATGCCAGTTGTACAAAAAAGTATTTTTCTTGGTACTGAACTTTTTATGAAACAGTTTCCTTTATTTTTCTAAGGTTGGTAATGATGTTCACAAATGCTTTATTTTGCTGTCGTGTATGTTTGGTTACATTAATTCTATGAAATAAAGATGAGTTGAAAAAATATCACATAATCTTACAAAATTACTATATTATAAAACATAGAACTATAAAATTTACCGCAATTCCCCTAACTTTAGGGGAGTTAAACTAAACTGAACTTGCTCCATATTTTAAAATTATGTTGATATGTTAGAAAAATTAGACAACTTCGTGACAAAATGGCTGACACGGAAATAAAATTATTTGTTGATTTCAAGGCTACTATGATAAATAATTTGATTGCATTACCAACATAAAAGTTAGGCCTAAAATTTTTGAAAATTTGTATGTTTTATTTTCTTTTTAAATAAGGATTTATTTATTGAAAAATGGCTAAATAGAAAAAACAGTATAAAGCTATTGGTGCACTTGTCCGTTATAAAACTCGCCGCAAGCGGCTCGTTTTCTAACATGGACGCGTGCGCTAAAATGAGCTTTATAAAACTTGTACTTTAATATACTATAGCAACAAATAAATTTAAGCTATACGTAAGGAAGAATATCCAGATCAGGTCGGGTGTGTATTAAAAAAGAAGCGTTAGAAATGTTAGAATACTTACCAATATTAAAAATGAAATTTTTTTAACAGTCCCTCTTCTCTGTGCATATTATGTTAATGAAGTTAAGCTGTCAATAAAATAATTCAAGTATATTTTTAAAGTGAAATAAAAATAAAAAGCACATAAAAAATAAATCGGAAATTTTAAACGCTTTTTTAGTGAATATTTTATTGGCGCTTTTTTTTAAATGAAGTAACCTAAATAAGTCAGTTATTTGAAATAAGTTTCACCTGAATTATTTAAAATCAATACTTAAAGTTATTTGCAATTATGTCTTAATATTCTAGTGAATCAAGTTTATTTTTATTTGCCTACTTAAGTAAATAGCAATAGGTAGATTAATAAATAATGTGTTTACTCGATTTTAGAATTAAGCAAATAAACATTTCCCGAGGCTTTTTTCACCTTAGCAGCTTTAAAACAATATTTGCCGTTAGTCTATTTACTTAGAAGGACACTTTTGTTCTCGACTGTCAATGAACTGTTTAATTATGTATTACGCTAGCAATATGATTTGTTAAAGATAAACTCACTAGTCAATTATTTGCCTTTTAACATGCTTGTGTAAGATTCAAATGAATGATGTACATTGTACATAAAGGATATTACTATTTTGTTTAATTATTTAAGCATAATATCTTGTATTCACATTTATTTATCGTTGGAAATTTGACTCCTCGTATATGATTTGCCACTAATGTCAAAATTTTTTTTTTATTTTGAGCCATGGATGTTGCTAAAAAGCAATGCTCTCAGAATGTTAAATATACCATTATAATTTTATTTATTTGAAAAGAAGGAAAAAATTAAAATCATTCCAAATATTATTTTATTCCCTTTTTATAACATGAATCAAAAATACAAATAATTATTATGAACTCCTGATAACGGGAAGTGTTTTTGTTGGCTATGCTCAATGTTATATATTTTTATAATAACATGGTGGTTGGTATTTCCATGCATTTCTCCTAAGTTGTGATCTTTTTTCTTATTATTAATATTGTGTCCTAATCTAAAAATCCTTAGTGTTTGAATAATTTCAAAGTGTTTTCATTTTAAATTTAAATAAATCAAAATTATATTCAAGTTTTAACATGTGGTTCTCGTATTTGCGATACACTTACTTTGCTAATAAGGTGTAGTTTGCAAAATAATAACAAAACGAAACAACATAATATGAATATTTTTTTTTAAATAAAGTTAATTAGGCGCAATAGCAAAAATAATTACTGTTACGATAAGAAATACTTTCTCTGATAAAGTAATTTTATAGAAAATCATGCATAAGATCTTAAATGACACACCTGACTTACAAGCATTTATTTGAAAACGTTATTCCTGTTCGGTTTTTTGTTAGTGTGCCATGCAGTGTCACCTTACTGTTATTATCGGAATTATCCTCCGAGATCAACCGTTCTTAATACATTAGATTTTTATGTATGTTAAAAGAAAAAAAATAACAGTTGAAGAGTTGCCATACATCGGGTCAACCCAGCATTTTAAGACCTACATCCAATTCAAATAAGATTTTTTAAGATAAGTACAACAAGCGTGTTTTGAAATAATTGGAACTAAAAGGCCAGTGTTTAGGGTATACAGTGAGTCCCAGAAGTAATTTTTAAATTCAGCGGAGCATTTTTTTGAAAAACCGCACCGTCTATTTTTATTTCATTTGTAAATAGAGCAAGACATTTCATTGTGTGTTTATTTTATTTTTTTTTTCATTTCAGATATTTCTGAATATTGACTTGTCACCGTTTCGTCCCATAGAAACTGTATGACAATTTTACTTTAAATATGTAATTGTCAAGCGTAATTGCAAAGTTGCGGTTTTCACAATGGTGAAGCAAACTGAACGAGAAAAATTTAAAATTCTATGCATGGTTGGGTTTATTGATAGAACACGTATTCAAATGGAAACAGCTCAATTATTCAATGAAATCTATCCTGATCGTCTTCACATAATATGTCAAAAGGTGGTGAATAGAGTAGGGGCTAAATCTACAGAATTCGGTCATGTTAGAGATTTGTCTAAATCTGGTCATTCTGGTCGAGATGAAAATGAACAGCTTGACGTTATGCTTTCCTCGGAAGAATCTGTTGTTTACAGAATAGTTCGAAAGCACAAATATCATTCATATAAAGTTATTCTAGTGCAAACAAATCTCCATAGGGAAAGCCCCTAAGAATATTATAGAAACTTATCATCGTATTGTCTCCCGGACACCCTGTATAATATTAATAATACTGCATTTATCGAAATAAAAAGAATTAATTAAAATTCAGCCGTTTTCCATTAAACTACCGTGTCGTAAAGGGTGTGAAAAAACTGACTCCGCTCTAGTTTTTTACATACTATATTTCAGTGGCGTAGCTAGTATTTCTCCAGGGCCTCCCATTTTCTTGACACCTAACAGGAGCGGCACTGAAGTATAAAAAAATTGGTGAGGGCTCCCATTTAAAAAACTAAACATACCCAAGCTTGGTTGATTTTAAGAAAAGGGGTATGAGTATAGAAATGTTGATTGCGCATTTCAATTATACGTAAAAAGCTACATAGGAAGTAGTTTTTATCTTTTAATAAGATATAGAATAGCCGAGATAGTAGGTGTAAGTTAAAATGGAAATCAGCATCCCTCTATATTTACGAACCGTACCAAAATATACAAATCTAAACACGCTGTGTATTAATCGCGTGGCAAAGGTTTGTAACAGTGTACTTTGCAAGCTAAGCCATCAGAATTGACTTTTATAATAACAATTCACATAACCCTAAAAAAATATTTAGCTTGACGTTTGCAACAATAAATGACATTCACCTTATCCTAAATATAATTAAAAGAAACGCACAAGGAGTTGATGGTATAAAATCTGAAAATGTTGAAACTCTGCAGTCCGTTTATCGAACATATTATTCTGCACATTGTTAACAGCCTCCTTGAAAACAATCATATTCCTGCATTGTGGAAAGCAGCTGTAGGCATCCCTATTCCAAAGTTAAACAACCCAAAAAACTTCTCAGATTTAAGAATAATTAGTATTTTGCCGACAATTTTAAAAATTCTGGAAAAAGTCCTCTACAATCAGATTTTAGCTTTCTTTAAAGAAAATAAAATAATTCGCGACGTTCAGTGTGGCTTCAGAAAAGGTTTTAGTACAGCTACTGCACTAGCTTCCGTTATTGATGATGCAAAAAGAGCGGCCGACATAGGAATGGTAAATGTGCTTGTACTGCTAGATTATTCCAAGGCATTTGACACTCTGGACCATGGACTTCTATGTGCAAAGTTAAAATATTATGGATTTAACCCCGCTGCTCTTAAACTACTAAAATCCTTTCCATCAAATCGTTCTCAGAGGGTTTCATGTGATGAGTCCAGCAGTTTAAAAGCATCAATTCTGGAGTGCCTCAGGGCACTGTCTTGTTACCTCTATTGTTTATAATTTATATACTATTAATATAATAACCTCAACAATCTACTGTAGAACACAGGCTTATGCTGATGATACACAGCTTTATTATTCTTTTCATGTGTCGGATACAGTTCAAGCGATTCACAATATTGGACATGATCTGGAAAATATCAGATTACTTTCAGAGGAACATAATTTAATTTTAAACTCTAAAAAATCTTAATTACTGTGTATAGGTACTTGGGCTAAAAAAAGTTATGTGAGGAACAACTTGAAACTGCAAGTTTTAATACTCCTTTAAACATTGTTAACTCTGCTAGGGACTTGGGCCTAATGGTCGATGAAGCACTACGATTTCGTGAGCATATAAAAAATCTTAATTAAAAAGCATTTGCTTCACTTAAACTTTTATATATTAATCGCCACATACTATCTACTCAATTGAAAAAAACTCTCTTTGAAAGCTTGATGTTATCACACTTCACCTAATGCGACTTCATCTAAGGGCCTTGTCTCTGCGATGAGGACAGATACAAAGTGCAGAAAGTACAAAATACATGTTGTAGACTAATTTATGGTCTTCGCAAATATAATCACATTTCGCATAAGATAACTGAATACAATTGGCTTAATATAAATAATCGCCGACTCCACCGCCTTGGTAACTTCGTACACAGATTACTTATTACGCCCGAATCTTCTAATCTGGTAAAAAGTAAATTTATTCCTAGAACAACTGTACATAATAGGAACATCATATTTAGGAATAGGTACATAATGCCACAACATCGAACAGCAATATTTAAGAGAAGTTTTTCATTTAATGCCATTAGTTCGTATAACTCTTTGCCTGAAGAATTTAGATTATATAACATTAATAAATTTAAATTCAAACTCCGTAATCATTTGTTAAATAGACAATGATATGCTTCTGAAAATCTCGATAACTTTCTTGTTTTGAACGGCTTCATCATGCTTATACTACTTCTTTCTTTATTTTTGTGTTTTGTACTATGCGCCTACCTTTGGTTAAGTAAGAGTAGCCGGAAGGCTAGACTTCGCCAAACTAGGCTCTGCCTCTTTTATTTACTTTTAAATATTTTATAGATATTTATACATAATTCCTTTGTTAATTTGCTATGTACTTTTGTTAATAAAAGTCATTATTATTATTATTATATACGAGATTTTAATTCACTCAAGCGCCCAGTCTTCACACTTGCTATATTATGATACCATTATAGATACAAATCCTATAAGTATCCTTAGAGATAACAAAGGATACCTGACGAGAAAGAAATGTTTGTTATGTAAATTGTACTGATTTTAATTATAATTTTAAATTCAGGTCGTTTTTTACCAATTAATGATTTTTATTTTCTCCTGTTACTAAAATTGATTCCGTTAAAAGCTTTTTATTGTGTAAAAAATCTTAAAACATCATTTTCTTAAATTGTATCAATTTATAAAAGTGCCTTGTTTCATATTTATAGGGTTCACGTTTAGATATTTATTGAATATTTTCTTTTATATTACATGATATCGTCCCAGGCTTTTAAGAAATTAAAATAATGGGAAATCATTTAGAGTTTAGGAATTAATTTATTTTCGCCTTTTTTTGGATAATTGATAATTAAAAAACATTGACATTTTCTTCATTAAAACCTGAATTATTAACTTCCCTTTACCCAATAATCCGGAATGATGAACATAGTAAAGGATGTCCTATTTTTAATTTTTTTAGGAGGTATTGGAGTTTTTATTAAGGATAGGAGAAGCGTTGCGGTTTACTTTGGAGTGCTACTTTTTAAATATATAGAATTCTTTAAGTTCAGCGGCGTAGTCACTTTAAAAACGTAAAGAATTTTATCAACATCCGTTTTGACGTTTTTTATTAACTCATAATGGAAATACGCGGTGTGTCCAAAAAGCGAAGAGTTTCAGAAGAATCCTGTAGATTAAAACTAGGGCAGCCTTAACAAATTTGACATCGAAATCTTTCGTTCCATTAAAAAGAAGAACACTAAAGTGGAAACCGCAAACCTCCTTCTTTGGTATTATCTCCAATAGCTACTACCTAAAAGTGTCAAATATTTGACACCCTGTACATTCTAATATTTCTTCAAAAATCACTTAAATGTCATGACTAAGGTCGCTATGGACCCAACATGTTTTAACTTAGACCCAGAAAGTACTGACGAATAAGAATAGGAAAAAGAAGAAGAAAAAGAAAGAAGAGGTAGAAGAAAACACATAGGTGTATGAGATCTTAATGTACAGCTGGGATAAAGTAAACCAAACGAGCTTGCATAGGTCTAACGAATATGTCATACAATGGCAAAATTGCGTTTCTAATTTTTCTCCAGTGCTGCAAGATTTGTTTGTCGTTTTTAATTGACATGCTCTTAAACCGAAACAAATTAAATACAATTTTAGGCAATGATAATTGACGATAGGATGAACCTAAATATGCAATAAAAAATAAAGTTATGTCATCACACTTTTTTGAGCCACCCTATAGATGCCAAAATAATATAATATAATACGATGAGTATACGTGAGCATATCATGATTGAAACTCTTAACTTTATTAAAAGTGTCGCAGGACCCTGTACCCACAATACCTACATAATTAAGTTAAATAAGTTTCGCCATACTTTGTTTAGCCGAATTATTTATGTTTTAAAACTCCCAATTTCATTGTTTTATTGACATTAATTCTTAATTCCTTTCTGTCATACCATCATTACTTCATTCTCTCGGGGCGTTTGCATTAGCATAATCAGATCTGCCATTACAAAGTAAAACAAAAGACCCTAATTAGGAAATAAAAGAGCATAATAATTAGGTATAACTAATACAATTTGTTAGGGTTTTGGGAAACCCTGGTCCCAGGAATTTCCCTTAAATATTTTCTTCCGCTGGAACAGCCAAAATAAACATGGATAATAAAGGATTAATTTTTTTTTGGGAATGGATACAGCAATTCGTAAACATTTTGGGTTGAAATTAACATTTCGTTTTATATTATATTTGAGTAAAATAATCCGAAGAACTATTAATTATGCGAACAAATGTAAGTATTTTTGATACATGGTTGATTGTCTTTAAAAAATGAAAAGCATACTAGAAATCATTTTTTTTTTTAAGTAAAAAGTTCATCCAATATGGTACTGTCTATCTGAACGCGTTTAGCAAATAAGCCCGATGCCGCACTTAATAAATAGTTCAGTAGTGCAAAAAACCGCCACTTTTACGTTTCAAATAACTGCAGGTAACAACCTAATCATGACAGAAACCACTACTTAACGAATTAACAAGTAACTGACCGGAATGCTAAGTCATATACTAGAAAAATGAAAATACACATTTTTAATACAAGCTTTCTGGGTTGCTACGAAGCTTCGACAAGCATTTATTTTTGACTTGTGTAAAAAAAGTGAAGTAAAAAATGTTTTTGTTTTTAGTTCTAGTCCAAGGGCAATTTTGCCGATTTGACTAGCACACATTTCAGTAGAAAACATCTAAATATTTATTTATAATACAATAGGAAAATCATATATGTTTTAGTACTATATGGCGCCTTGCCCAATAAAAACGTAGTGAAACCGAGGTTCCTTGTCTGGTCACGGTCATTTCGCACAGTGCGCATGTGCGACAAAAAATTAATAGACGTTCGTCCTTACGGTAAAAAGTAAGGTTATGCTGCTTTTCAGTCACACTTCACTTTGACAATAGGAGAGGAATTTGTAAACAAACATTAAATTTCTTGGTTTGGTTAAGATTTTGTATATTTTGATTAAGAAATAAGAAAGAAAGCAGCTAAATATATTAGTGAAACTTTTACTAGATATTTAACAATTATTTTTAGAGTCCAAAAGGTAAAATATAGGTTTTTAAAGAACATGCGATTTCCGGTAAAAATAGGCAGGTAAGTACCTAATTATATCAACAGCAGTAGAGGATAACTTTTAAGAAATGGACTGCAGTGCCTAATCATTGTTTTCTCATGAAATTAACGTAAGTAAATTAAAAGAAATAAAGAAATAGCCCGTCCGGGTACATACCTGTGAAACGACAAATCTTTGATCAGGTTTTTACACCTCGGCATCGTCTCAAATGTATCACACTTCACACACATAGTGAGAATTTGCAGAAAAGGAAAGACAAGCAGTATATTCTATATAAAGTCAATCCGAATAGTTGAGAAAAACAGTCATGTACCGGGTCTGCTCAGTTTACCAATAAATTTTAAATAAAAATGACCTAATTTTATTTAAAACCGACCGCGTATGATTCTTTCTCGCCCACGCGTTCCCCCGCCGGCCGCTTCTAGTTGATGAAATAATTTTGGTGGAGAAAAAAATAAAATAATGCCTAAAAAATATCTGTTCCACTGCGTTTTTTACCTGTTGCCCCTGACAGTGGTGTAGTATATTTTTTAATTAGGTATCAAAATAGGGGGGAAGTAAATTCAATTTATTCTTTTATTCGTTATTGGAAATTTTAGAAAGTATCTTAAAAGTGTGCCCGAGTGTAGTGTTGTTATTGTTGTTGTTGCCGTTGCTGCTGTTACTGTTGTTATTAAATGTCGTGTTTTTCTAAATTGTTTTGTTGTTGTTATCGTTCTTGTTGTATGGCCTTGTGACGACCTTTTGATGTTTCTGATAATGAAATGAACAATGTGAAAGCTGATTCCATGGCGGAGCCGTCAAAATTTTGTAATAAAGATTTACATGTTCAAACCCAGAGACTTACTTTAAATATCTACATCTGCTTAAAAAGTAAAAGTCCTGGGGCCTCCCAAAACGAAATATTAAAAAGGATTTGTGAGCTCACTAAACTTGCTCGAACTACAATTCTCACAGTGATTAGAAGAGGAGTTATTATATATCGACCATTTCGTAAAGCGAAAAAGAGCTAATCAGAAGCTTAAAAAAAGTTGATAATGGTGACCAAAGAAGTTATACGCCGAGTTGTATATCAATTTGACGAGGAAAACAAAGTCCCGACATTAGAAATGATTCGGACACCTTACGTAGTATTTTGCTAGATTGTGGCTTCAAAAGATTGAACAAAAGAATGGTATATTGGAATCGTCTCGTATCGTAGCATGGTGGCAAGAATATTTACGTAAAACTAAGGTATATCGCCAATTAAAAAGGGATATAGTGTATATGGTTGGGTGGATGATAGTAATAAGTGCACACTAAATGAATCTTGCTCTCGCGGTAAACGAGTTCATTCATACTACACGCAGGTAATACTAAGGGTTTTGTTCCTAACGCTTCATTATTATTGGCCAAAAATATAAAGCACTCATCGGCTGACTACCGTAAAGATATGACCGCCAGTCTATTTTAAAAGTGGGTTATTAAAGTTATTGAGCAATTGCTGCCAAATCTATTCCCCAATTCTGTCATTGATATGGATAATGCATCCTATCATTCGCGTCTACATAACAAAGTTCCAAATAGTAGCACAAAGAAGGATGAAATTCTTGAAGAGGAGTAAAAACATGAATACTTCTGAAAATGCTAGAAAAAGTTGTTATTGGAAGCTATAAAGAAAGAGAACTTTAAAAAGAAATATATAATCGACAAAGTATGCGAAGCACACGGTCATACTATTTTACGCCTCCCTCCTATAACTGTATATTTAATCCAATCGAAACGATTTGGGCTGCAGCCAAGAACAAACTGAAAAAATATAACCAATCGCCAACTGACAATGTTTTTGTACTTGGAAATATAAGCACAGTTGTTGATCAAGTAAACAACAGTAGTATATGGATGAAATGTATCCAGCATGTCATAGAAAAGGAGGATGAATATTGTATTTTACCGGCAGTTGATCCCATTATTATATCCCCAAATACGGATTCAAGCTCTGGAAATTTAGAAAGTGAATTTTGACTTTTTATCAAATTCGCATAAAATAAAATATAATGATAAACGGGTATTAAGCGTTTTCTTATCATCACTATATATAATGTCAATTTAAAAAAAAAATAGATCCGTGTAGTTATATGAAAATTATTGGGAATAAGTTGGGAATAATTTGAATTCTGCCCCACAATGCCGACCTTAATAGTTTCTCATGCTCTTCTAATTGGTTTTGTATACGCAAAATAAAAATTAATTAATGTGGTAAAATATTTTCAATAATTCATAGTGTTGCACGCCGCCCATGCTTCTGAAAGAATTTGCCGCCTATAACCCGAATTTCGGTTTTTTGCTATTCCGATTGACTTCGTATATACTTTACACAAAAGCCGTTGACAATAATAAAAACGAAACTCGACAAAACGAGCTGTCAACCAAATGAATATTTGCCAGAGATTTCGAGGTTATGTCGAGTAAAAATGCGACGTTGTCAGCCTCCAGTTATGTGAAATCATTATTTGACGCGTTTTAGTTTACAAATAGAAACAAATAATTTGAAAACACTTGTAATTTAATCATTGCTCTAATTTTCTACGGCACGCTCCTGTTCTAAAGAAATCAAAGCATGCGCAGAAGTCGAAATGACCCTGAATGTTCTATCTCAGTTGGTGCATCAACTTATTCAGGGTAATATCCATATAGTTATAATACTGTCAACAAAATGGCGGCACCCAACTTTCACATGACTCGACCACTGTGCGTTGAGGTCGCGGACCACTGTGCCATCCAATGTCAAGGTTAATAGAACAAGACTTAGCACTTTCGGTGTATAAATACCCGAACATTGGATGGACAAGGCACCTTCGTCTTTCGACCTGGTCAACCTTCCCTATCCTGGAGCGGCAATAGCCAATACGGTCTACGCCAACTCTCCATCCCCCTTCCTGCTTACCACCCTATCCTGGAGCGGCAATAGCCAATACGGTCTACGCCAACTCTCCATCCTGCAAACCCGTCGGGGCGCCAAGGCCACCCGACTAACCGCGGTACCTGTCCTAGTTAACATCCCCTAGTAAAACACCGCCACGTCCCCCAGATAAGGTCCCCCGGAACATGCTAGGCAGTCTCTGGGCTACTGGGTAAATCATTGTAGAATACTTGTTACTAATAAAAGGGTAATCTGTTTTTTAGACGAGCGTCTTATTTCCCACTCCACGCCCCCTCTAGGACCAAAACGGCACTAAGTCGTGACATGGTGGAGGCGCCTAACCGTTCCCGAGAGGCTTAATCACCAAATTGAGTCAACACTAGAGCCAAGGAGGACCCCCGAAGCGTGAAGGACCAAGCAACGAAAACTACCCCTCACCAAGAATTCTTGACGATTTGGCGGACAAGACGATAATATAGCAGTACATCACGAATTCCTGACAATTGGCGACGATAGGAAGAATCCAGCCAGTGCCCACGTCCCAAAGCAAAAAGCCGATGCCAAACTACGACCTTAGAAGCCGGGAAAAGCAGCGTACCCAGTCAACTAGCGCCCTATTGGACTTCAGGCCTGACCATCAAAGCACAGCCGTCGCTCCCTCCCCGTTCCAACGAAGCCAAAGGTTAAACCGCAGCCCAACAGCCTCCCCTACGCTAGTAGAAGTGGTCCTCGTCGATACCCCCCGCAGCGCCACACAACAGACCATCCCGAAACCGAGAAGCCAGTCCTCTGAAAATACAGGAAATCTGATAAAAGCCACACCACCAAGAATTCAGGAAGCCACGACACCAGAGCGCCGAGCCGGCAGTCCAAACACAGGCAGCAGCGACAGGGAAGCACACAACCTCACCCCCACACCAATAATGGCGACGGTGAACCAACCAAGTATGAACATCACAATATCGGACGCAATGGCATCACCCAGACAGGCCGCTGTACCGCAGTTCGTGAGCCCAGCTACATTCAACCCGACGAAGGTATCAGCCACGAACTACATCAAAAACTACGAACGGACGGCGTTAGCAAACAGCTGGGACGAAAACCTAAAGATAGCATATTTCGGAACATTCATGGACGGAGCCGCAAACATATGGTTCAACGAGTTCAAAGCATCTAACGGCGACAAAACTTGGGGCGATCTATGCAGAGCATTCCTCCACGAATTTCAAGACACAAACACACAGGCAATACATAAGAAAAGAATCGAAGAAAGAAAACAACACAAAGACGAATCAGCAAGAGAATACTTCTACGAGTTGCGAGTCCTATACAATGAATATAAGCCCACAATAGACATAGAAGAATTCGCCAATTTTTTCGAAAGGGGCCTACTGCCCGACACATATTATCACTTTTACTGGCTCACAAACCCACCAAATTCACCACCTCAAACAGAAACGGAGCTCAAGAAAATCGCCACGACAATTGACAACGCACCCAAACTGCCAGAAGCAACAAGAACAATCAGGTTCAGCGACCCACCCCGCAGTCAACAGGACGAATATCGTCACAACAACAGTTATAGCAGCCACAAAGCGCCCTGGAGACCACCGCCAAGAAGTCCCACGAATTACAGAAGATATTCACCAACCCGACAATACACGCACGAAGAAGTACAGAGACCCGTCCAAAGTTCACGCACCTTCAGCAGAAGCACACCAACGCACCCACAACATAGGACCTACGACAACAGGCCCACCTGTCACAATTGTCGCAAACCGGGGCACTATGCCATGTCATGCAGAAGCAACCTACACCCAAACGACAATGGACGGCGAAACCAATAAAAACCCGCGCCGTCCTGCTTCAAACGGGGCAAAACAAGAAAAATCATTCATCCGCCCTATGCATCGACGTATCTATCAACAACAAACGAACTAGGGCAATAATAGATACTGGCGCAGAAAACAGTGTCGTGAAGAAAAATCTACTACCCACAGAGACCCGAATGGACAACACTAACTCCGTACTTATCACGGCAGGAGGACATAAAATACAAGTATTGGGACAAGCCAAATTACCACTCAAAATATACGCTGGGACAAAGCCACTATACAGCTGCTGCACCGCACGAGTCATTGAAGAATCACCAGCAGCAATCATTCTGGGCATGGACTTCCTACGACAAAACGAGGCACAAATAAACTTACCAGAAAATACACTAACGTTACGAAGAAACTACGTGATACCACTGATTCAAACCAGCGACATCCAACCCTCAATACTAATGGCACACCAAGAAGAATCAACGAAGGAACAATGGAGAGACCTATACAGAGAATATACACGATGTCCGAAATCAAAAAATAACCCATCAATGGCAGACAAAAAACCTACATCAAACACATGCAGAATATACTACCTAACCGAGGATGGAATGGTAGACAAAAACATAAACACACGCACAAAGGACAATTACATAAAATGGAAAAATATTGGTTTTAAGCCACAGAGAGGCGAGGCCAGATTAATACAAGAAGACGGGTATAATACATATTACCTTACGACTAAGAAAAAGTCGTACTTTAAGCCAAGTTATGCATACTTCTTTAAATGCATACTAGAAGTTAAAAAATTACTGCAAGAGACAGGTGAAAGAGAAGCCGCACTACCAATTGCAGCGTATAGAATGAACACTGACCGAATAAAGCACATAATTAGTCACATCTTCAAAGAAACCAACATTAACATCACCATGTACAGACCAGACAGCACGACCACAATCGAAGCCACCGAAACAGAAGACGACGTGATAAAAACACTAAGCGATATTGAAGTGGACAAACAAGCAGTCACCCATAAAATTACTGCAACAGAAGACTACAACCTGGACAGCCGTGACGAACAACCAATTAAACTATCGAATCCTGAATTAGAGGAAGACAAAATTTACTACTTCCAACTAAACACAGCGGCATTCGTAAAAAATCAATGGAGCCCCACTTCAGGACTATACTTCCAGAACAAAAATTGGTACATGAACATAAAACCAAACGCATCCATGTCTCCACCTATCAGAAAATACATGGCTATAGGCTACCTATTGGAAGCTAACGAAGACGAGTCAAAGCACCCTCTATGCCTAACCTTGCAAGAAAACAGAGAAGATATAGTCACCCTACAGGATCACGAGCTATCCACAATACACGACCAAAGGACTAAAAAGAAATTAGAAAACCTTCTGTCTCGATACAAGGACGTATTTGCCAAACATCCTAAATACATGGGAAGGACATCCTTGGCAACACACAAAATAGACGTCGAAAACGAAAAACCAGTGAAAAGTCGCCCATACAGAGTCTCCCAGAAAGAAAGAGAGATAATCAACGACCAGATAAACGAAATGCTAGATAGTAATGTCATAAGGCCCTGTCACTCACCATGGGCCAGCCCAGTAGTCCTAGTCAAAAAAAAAGACGGTACTACAAGATTCTGCGTCGACTACAGAAAAATTAATGCCGTCACAAAAAAATCCTCCTGGCCCTTACCCCAGATTGATGACATTCTTACATACTTGGGAAAAGCAAAATACTTTAGCACGCTCGACATGCTGTCAGGATATTGGCAAGTACCAGTCGAAGAAGAGTCAAAACAATACACGGCATTCGTGGCACAAGGACACGGCGCCTACGAGTTCAATGTCCTAAGTTTTGGTTTGTGCAACGCGCCAGCAACGTTCCAGGAACTTTCAGATAAAATTTTTGGCGACATGAAATGGAAAGAAATTTTAATCTACTTAGACGACATCATCATCTTCTCAGAAACACAAGAAGAACACCTGGAAAAACTGGCCAAAGTCTTCCAAAGACTAAGAGAAGCAAACCTAACCCTCAAACCATCGAAATGTAAATATCTGCAAGAAGAAATAAGAATTCTAGGTTTCAAAGTAAGCAATACGGGCATCCGACCAGAGGAAGAAAAAATCGAGTGTATAAAGAAATTCCCAACCCCAAAAAAATTGAAAGACTTACAAAGCTTTCTGGGACTATGTAACTTCTACAGAAAATTCATAAACCAATTCTCGGTTATAGCAAAACCACTTCATGAAGCTACAAAAAAAGGAAACTTCACATGGGGGCAACAACAAGAAGCCGCATTTCAGAAGCTTAAAGAAAAACTAATTACAGCTCCAACCTTGCAGCACTATAATCCTAACAAGAGCTGCATTTTTCACTCAGATGCTTGCACCGAGGGCATTGGAGGAGTCCTGCTGCAAGAGGACGACAAAGATATTGCTCATCCCATAGCATATATCAGCCGAAGCTTATCACACGCAGAAAAAAACTACGCCATAAGTGAGCTTGAACTTCTAGCAGTAGTATGGGGCCTAGGATACCTGCGCCACCTTATATATGGCCAACCTGTCAAAATTGTAACAGACCATCATGCACTGTGTTGGATTGACTCTATAAAGGAACATAATAAACGACTAGCAAGATGGGCCCTAAAACTATCAGAATTCGACTACACAATCGAATACAAAAAAGGGGTGGCTCACAAGGACGCCGACTGCATGTCCAGGAACCCAGTACTGTGCCCAAACAAACATACAGAAGAAACAGAAGAAATTCAAACATTTACCACATTAACCAGCGATTTAAGAAAACTCCAGGAACAAGACAAAGATCTAAAGCAACTCATAAATATACTAGAAGAACCAGGAAAACTGGACGCACCAATAGGCACAAGAAAGAGGGCAAAAGGATACAGAGTAATAGACAACATTCTACACAAAGCAGTATCAACTGTAACAGGCCTTCGTAATGTACCAGTAATCCCAAAAAGCATGATAGAAGAGATCTTATGGGAACTTCATGCAGCTCCCGCTAGTGGCCATTTGGGAATAACAAAAACTATGAACAAAATTAGGACCAGATACTATTGGGACAATATGACAAAAGACATCGAAAGATATATAAAAGGCTGTCCAGATTGCCAAGCGCGAAAGGGACAACCATATCGGAAAACACCGGGACTGTTGCAGCCAATACCAGTCGGTCAGATTTTAGACAAAATAGGGATAGACTTATTGGGACCCTTTAGAAGGAGCAATAAAGGAAAAACAATGATAGTAGTGGCGACAGATTATGCATCCAGGTACGCCATAACAGCACCACTACCAAATGGCAAGGCCGAACCAGTAGCGAAATTCCTAGTGGAAAAGATATTCCTAATTCACGGCGCACCAAGGACCTTGTTGAGTGACAGAGGCAAAACCTTTCAATCCGAGCTGGTACAAGAAATTACAAAACTTATGGGAGTCCAAAGCCAGTTCACCACAGCCTACCACCCAAGCTGCAATGGATTGACAGAAAGATTGAATAAAACAATAGCAGACATGCTCGCTATGTATTGTAACACTCAGCAAACAGATTGGTGCACCTACCTACCATACATAACATTTGCATACAATACAGCGGTGCAAGACACCACAAGATTCAGCCCTTTCATGCTGACATATGCACGGGAACCAACCCTACCCTCGGAGGCGATGCTAACTAATACAGACTGCAAAACAGATGCTGTGGAAATCAGAAAACGGGCACTAGTCATGAGAAGCATAGCGATAGAAAATATAACCAAAAGGCAAGCCAAGGACAAAGTCGCCTACGACGCCAATCACAGAGAACTGACGTTTGCACCGGGAGATAAAGTAAAAATTTTTACACCAATCAGAAAAGTTGGTCGCAGCGAGAAGTTACTATTAAAGTGGTTCGGACCATACACTATAGCTGAGAAACAAGGGGAAGTCAATTATAAAATAGACAAAGGACGGGGAAAGTCAAATGTCGTACATGTAAGCCGAATCCTTCCTTATAATGATCCATGGACAGGGCAGGACACCATAGAAATAGAAGAAGATAACGAAAAAGCAGAAGAAGAGGATAACGAAGAAGAAGATGAAGTATACGAAGACGCGGAGGAAGCCTAGAAAAGGAATCCTAGAGGGGAAACCTGGAGGGAGACAAAAAATAGACGTAGGTAAACAAAAAAAAATATATACAATTATTATATTATTATACGTTTATACAATTATTATACATTAAATTATACATATACACAAATACGTAACACGTAAAGATAGTTACTAGGGATAACCGTATCAAAATAGAAACCAAGTATAACTTTGACATGAAAAACCAATTTATACAAGGAAGTCAACGTTATACATACAGGGGACGGTACAAATATAGAAATAAACAAATTATTATATACACATTTTTATTTATTATAGATTATATGAAAATATTTATACTTAAGATATTAAGCTACCGATACTACATAAGATCTTTCTGTTGTTACATGTAACACCCACGACTCCACCAGTTGGCAAAAGGACACCAGACCATCCGGCAACAAGCCAAGCATCAGGAACACCAGTAACCAAAAGGACATAGCCGGCTGGAAGTCAGACAAACTGGTGGATTGGGGGATGAAAAATCAACAGACAGAAGAAGCAATATAAAATATATATGTATTATAAATTCAAAAAATGTTGTAAAGCAAGCCTAGCATGTTCCTTAACATTGGGGTCCAATGTTTTTCAAAGGGGGGGCATGTCAACAAAATGGCGGCACCCAACTTTCACATGACTCGACCACTGTGCGTTGAGGTCGCGGACCACTGTGCCATCCAATGTCAAGGTTAATAGAACAAGACTTAGCACTTTCGGTGTATAAATACCCGAACATTGGATGGACAAGGCACCTTCGTCTTTCGACCTGGTCAACCTTCCCTATCCTGGAGCGGCAATAGCCAATACGGTCTACGCCAACTCTCCATCCCCCTTCCTGCTTACCACCCTATCCTGGAGCGGCAATAGCCAATACGGTCTACGCCAACTCTCCATCCTGCAAACCCGTCGGGGCGCCAAGGCCACCCGACTAACCGCGGTACCTGTCCTAGTTAACATCCCCTAGTAAAACACCGCCACGTCCCCCAGATAAGGTCCCCCGGAACATGCTAGGCAGTCTCTGGGCTACTGGGTAAATCATTGTAGAATACTTGTTACTAATAAAAGGGTAATCTGTTTTTTAGACGAGCGTCTTATTTCCCACTCCACGCCCCCTCTAGGACCAAAACGGCACTAAGTCGTGACAATACATAATATATGACGAAAATAATTATTATTAGACTATGTAAGAGTATTAAAATATACTTACATTACAAAATTATTTGAATTTTTATCAGCTCATTCCGTTATTTATTAAAGAAATAAGTATGGTTTCTGTCGTGGAATATCTTCAAATCAGGCAACAGGTCAATGCGACGAGTTTAAGGCAGTGGACCAGAAAAAGTAATTTAATTGACTCAATCACATAACCAAAAATTATTTGATGTGCTCTGCATCTCAGAAGCATCAGGCGTGTCCTGATTGTTCGTCATTAGCGTAATACTAACTAACTGCGACATTCAAGATGAATATGTATGCGCGTTAGTAATATCCCTGTGATTATTTGAGGAAAAACATTTGCAAATATTTTAAACAGAATGGTAGATATTAGAGTTTACATAGACACAACATAAATTTTTACATTTAAAATAACTTCACCCTTAATTATGTCACATCTGTAAAATATGCACTTAGACCCCTTTTATTCCACCTCTACTTCTTTTCATGCATATAAATTTAGAGACGTCTCAAGCGAGCTGCTGCATTTTGTTTATTTTATTTTCATATAATTCTGTATTTCCTTTTAATAACATCTAAATTTATACTAAAAAAAATCGTATTCAGTAAAGCTGTACGCACGTCTATGACACAGGCCTTAAAACTCCATAATTATGGATTTTGTTTTCCCTTTCTCTTCATTTGTAGTAGTGTTAGCCTCGTGCAGCGAACTATACTCACACAGCTGCAACTTTACCCTGCTTAGCCGCCGGCACTATTGCCCCTGATCAGCTTATTTGATGAATTATTAATTATTGAAATAGAATATTTTAATCGCCAAATGAGCTAATCAAATCCAAAAGTTACCAGCATTATAAATAAAGTACATAGTCATATGCTTACAAGGGCTCTGTATATTTATGTGTATGAAATAAAAACATTAAGCTTTCTCGTTAGCACAAATATACGATTTTATTATAGCTAGCAGGTACCTAACCAGAAGAAAATAAGAACTGAATTACCTTGTTATTCTTGCTGGGGAAAATACGAATTTTTAATACAAAACCAGCAGTCTGCTGATCGTTGAGTATTATAATAATAATTCTTATAAATTAAGTTAATTGTGAAAAACATTATTTAATAAATTGGAATTTATAACGAATGGTAAAAGAAAAAAACTCAGATTATTAGCTGTTTTAGTTTTAAAACTGAATTTAGGTACTAAATATTATTCTGCAGAATATTTTGGATCTTATAAAATGTTGCTAATACGGTAAGCAGAAAAATATATACCTACTACTTAAAATCAGGCAAAACTAGTTTAAGTTTTAAAATCTGAAAACAAGCTGAATATTGTACTATATCAAATTTTATCTAAGATGTGACTCTTTATAAATATTATATCTAGACACTACAATATTGTCTTTGTATACTCTCAGAAAACCATAATGAACCTAAACATTCTAAAAAGCCATCGTATTCTTTTAAAATATATCTAGTGTGTTTTTTTACTTAAATATTCACTTTTGTGCGAGTCTAGAAAATCAAATCTTTTTCTCCGGCTTTAGAAAACCAACCGAAAAGAATTTAGAGTCCCAGTTGTTTTCTCACAGTTTCTTCGAGTTCCACTGGATTTTGTTTCAAACCGAGAGTTCCTTTTATTATTGTCACTTTGTGTAAATCGATTCACTATGTGGAAATTTGATAAATATGCGAAACGGAGAGGAAAAGCTACGCATAATAGGTTTTTAGTTTCCCTAACAGTATTCATTTCCTGCGGGCTCGTTTACTACGGTTTGGTAAAAAAATTATTTTCTTTTCGTGTATTGAAGATGGTTGATAAATTTTACAATATACAATAAAATACAGTGTACGCCGCTCAAATTGACTAATTTTAAAGAGTACTTTTTTTTACGGCATCGAAACCTAGCGCCTAACGGAAAATAACAAAAGGAAGATCGGAGCTGTTGAAATGGACGTCTTTAGAAGATCACTGGGAATAACCCGCAGAGGAAAATTTAGAAACAAGAAAATAAAACAACGAATGGGCATACATAATAATCCAGTGATAGGCATAAGATGCAAATAACTAATATGGTACGGACATATGCAAAGGATGGATGACATAAGACTACCAAAAAAGAAAATAAAATGGACACCACCAAACCGAAGAAAACTTGTTCGATCCATCCCGCGCATTTGATAGTCTAGACATAGGCTTCATTTTACGAATATCCTCCTATATACAGGGTCGTTGGTATGTATGGAAACGGTCGATTATTTCTTAAAGTACAACAGCTAGCAAAAAGTATTCAAAACAAAAGTTTGAGGGTTTTTATAGCCTATCAGAATTTAAAAAAATTAAGTATACAGGACGAGTCAGAAAGTCGTAGAATTACTTTTTTTTTAATAGAACACCCTATATCTTAGAATATTTTTGGATTTTACATAAAATTACAATTACTTTTTAATAAGTGCATTATAAGTCTGAACTTAATAATTTCCGAGATATTGACTTTTGAAAAATGACATTTTTGAATTTTGACAGCTTTTAGCTTCCTAACGGTACGTCTTAGAGTAAAACGGCTTACGTGTCACTATATTAGTTTTTAATAATCTTTCTAAAATTGTCAACTTCCGGTTAAACCGGATGTAACTCAAAAGCCGGAAATATAGCACTTCCGTTTAACCGGAAGTTAGTATTTTTGGAAAGATAATAAAAAAGTAAGATAGGGACATGTAAGCCGTTTTCCTCTATGGCGTAACGTTAGAAAGT
The DNA here is from genome assembly GCA_963920685.1 of Polydrusus tereticollis. Classification (NCBI taxonomy): domain Eukaryota; kingdom Metazoa; phylum Arthropoda; class Insecta; order Coleoptera; family Curculionidae; genus Polydrusus; species Polydrusus tereticollis. The sequence continues at coordinate 26,664,888 of OY987326.1, read as the reverse complement.
TAGGCGCTGTCAAATCTCAAAAATGTCATTTTTCAAAAGTCGATATCTCGGAAACTATTAAGTTTATACTTATAAAGCTCTTAACAACAAATAATTATAATTTTATGTACAACTCAAAAATGTTGTAAGATATAGGGTGTTCCATTAAAAAAAAAGTAACTTTGTTTTTGTACGGCTTTCTGACTCATCCTGTATACTTATCTTTTTTTAATTCTAATAGACCTTATAAAACCATAAAACTTTTGTCTGGAATATTTTTTGCTACCTGTTTTACTTAAAGAAATAATCGACCGTTTCCATACATACCAACGACACTGTATATAATATACTCCTATCCTCATATCTCTCTAATCGGGAATTTTTTGTTCAAGTAAATCATCAAACATCGAATAGGGTAGATAGGGGTGCCTCGGGGTTCTGTGCTGGGACCACTACTTTTTCTTCTTTTTATCAGTGTTGTGCCCAACTATATACAAAATGGAAAAGTTGTTATGTTAGCAGATGACTCATCAGTGGTGGACACTGCGCAGAATCCCGATGAGCTCCAAAATCTCATGTCAAGTATTGTTGATGACTTTGATAAGTGGTGCAAGAAAAACAGCCTAATACTTAATTAACAAAAGACAATGTACGTGAACTTTAAATGTAGAGTGAACTCCCAAAATGGAAAAGTTGTTATGTTTGCAGATGACTCATCAGTGATGGACACTGCGCAGAATCCCGATGAGCTCCAAAATCTCATGTCAAGTATTGTTGATGACTTTGATAAGTGGTGCAAGAAAAGCAGCCTAATACTTATATAACAAACAGCGGATATAGTGCGTAATGCGCCAATTTTTAGGCCTACACTTGGACGACTTTATTACATAGGAATCTCATATTAAGTATGTGGAAAAAATTGCGGTACCGCATATTTTGCGATTCTTCTTAAGCAAATACTTAATATAAAAGCACTCTTAAACGTACATTATTCTTTGGACTACTGCCATTACAGTTAAAACGTAATACTTTGGAGCAACACAACTGACTCCAATGGAATACTTTTTACACAAAAATGTATAATTCACCTTATCTATGGGCAAAAAATAAAAGAGAGCTGTAAACCAATTGTTCTCGGTAAGAAAATTATGACACTTCCATAGAAATGTCAAAATCATTTAAAACTCAGCGGTGTGGTTTTTGGAAAAACGCTCAAACCCATCGATTTTTGTTCCTTAATATGTTTTTTCTTTTTATGGTAAAGTCATGTATACAAGGTACAAAAGTCCAAAGGTAAGTTAGGACCATCAACTTCATTGTTTCAAATGAAAACATCTATTTTATATTCCATTTTTTGAATTTTTCATCGAATTCTAAGCATGTTTCGTGTACCATACCATACCTAAACTCAACATTTACCAAAAAAATTTCGATTGAACACTGGGCGAAAAGTATTTTACTCTTCATATAAGAATTCTCATTTAATACGATTTGGGACAGCAGCACCTGCCTATAGCCTTTATACACCAGAAGCTGCTAAGAAAGGTATATAATGATATTAAACCTGCTTTATATCCGCAATATGATATTGATGTATAGTACTTATTAGCACGTCTTGTTGCCATTAAGAATTGTTTGTTTGGCACTATAAAACGTGCCTCTACCAGGTATTTTATAACCGTTAAAATTGTTTTATATTCTTTATAAAACGTTATACGTTGGGTATGGGCCATAGCGGCTGTTGTTATAATTCAGTTTTATAAAAAAATGAAAGATGTGCTTATTTGGACTTGTACAATTTTATTAGAAACAATATATTTACAAAACAATTTACGAACACTAAACTAACCTTGTCTTAATTTTAAAATGGTACGAACACCGACGTATATTTTTTAAATTTCTATAGTAGAGATATGTGTATACTTTTCAATTCCTATCTGCGCCAAGTTAGTGGTTGCACAAGCATCAAACTATGTGGACGCCATTGAAATCGGACTTGGAGGAATGCAGCTAGGTGCAGTTTTGTTTCGCTTGGATTGGTTTTAGAATACAAGCCATCCCTTCTTCATCGCCTTATAATGGAAAAGCCCCATCACTTTCATGTCCTAAAATAAGATATAATAATTTAGCCCCTAATATGTTTAGCAATATTCTATTTGGGCTTCTATATTGCTACCTATAACCCCGTTTTTATGGCGTAGAATACAAAAATGTATTTACAGTTGCAATTTTTGCAACATAGCATATTTTAAAATCAACTGAAATTAATTAAAAGCCTTATGTCAAGACAAAAAAATTAAACGTATTTTCTTTGTATCAACACTGAATTATTTCAGAGAAACTATTCAAAAGCAAGAACTTACCTTAAAAGGGTGTAATACAAGCACAATCCATTGCACATTATTTTAATATATCCTTAACTTTGAGTACTTTTCCGAGAAATTATCCGCCCCGTACGTACATGTCATTAGAGAGTCTAAAATACAACTCACTCGTTGAAATGCGAGACGCGATTGTCATCGGCCATTTTGGATATGTTGCATAAAGGTACCAAAACGTTTTATAAGGGCAATCATCATAATGTGTACAATAAATAAAACTTTTCATATTCGGTATATGACTCAATATGAATAAAATCATTTTTATTCCCAATAACACTGTTTCATTAAATTGCATTCTTTATGATAATTTTGTTATGATGATTACTGCCGGGGTTTATACTCGGTACGTAACGTGGTAACAATTCTGTTTATGGTTCTTTAGAAAACAATTTTAATTCAGCTACTAATTGTTGCATATTAGTTATTAAAAATGGTATTACTATTATGATACGATTTCTAGCAATCCTGTTCTATTATTCTATTTCGCTCTGTAAACATATCAATAAATAAGACCGTATTTCTGAGGATTTGTAAATCGAGTGAAACATTCCATTTTATGTTTGGTCCGTCCACACTAGCGTGTGTCGTCCAAGTCAATGTTAGTTTTTGTAATTAACAATTTATTAATAATTTTAACTTTCATTCGTTTCATATTTTCTAATTATTATAACAGCGGTCCATACTCAACTTTATTTTCAATATCTCCGCGTGTTTGATCGCCTTTAAGAGTTCTGGGTACGGCCCGTTCTGCGGCGGATCCGGGACGAGAGATTTAAGTGAGGTGTGAACCCGTAACCAGGTTTTTCTCGCGACCGCAAAGTAGTTTTTAGTTTTATCCCCGCAACCCCCATAGTTGAGTACAAAAGGACCAAGGAAAACCGGAAGTCTCCAACAAAGGCAGGCCTGCTGGGAACTATCTAATCATAGCCAGGTAAGGACTTGTTATAATTAAAACGGGGGTCGGTATTAACCTGAAGGGTTGGTAAGATAAAATGAGATTTTAAAATGAGTTTACCAATTTTACCCTTTTAATTACCCAAGCTAACTCATCAGGGTGGGTTCACTGGATTTAATATCTGGTCCTGTCCAATACCATGATGCCACCAAAAGCATTACTACCATACTTACTTCTTACAGACCATGGAACATCAAGTTAACAACATATAAAGGGCGCCAGACAGTTTTTTCTATAAGCAAAACTGCCAAAAAGAATATAAAATATATAGCCAAAGACCACAAATAGGCAAATCAAACACAAGCTAAGTTTGACTGGTTTATATTTATCAAAAAACTACCCTGTAATTGGGTGAAGCCCTTAAATAATAGGGTGTGATTTAGAGGGTCATAAGACTCATAAGGCAAAATATAACCTAGGAATTCTTAATTCCGAAATAACAGAAATGAGCAATATTTCAAGGACAGTTTTAATAAATTATTAAAATAAATTAATAAGTTCAACCTGGTATACTCAGCGCAGTGATGTCAACATTACCTTACAAAATGCTGGTACCTTACAGCATTATAAAAGCATGATAATTAAGGAAAAACAGTAAGTTGATATAAATAAAGGTAATGATTTAGAGGTTTATAAAATAAATTAAGGAGGTCTCAGCAGTCTAGGTTAAGCTTGCCTTTAGCCACAAGAAAGCATACAAGGTATCTCCACCAAGAGCTGTAAAATTTAATAGTGTAAAAGGCCTTGGCAAACGCTTAGACTAGCCTGTCTGAGACTGTAAAAGTTATATCACTGGTATTATTTTAAAAACTTATCTGTCGATGAAAATGAAAAGTCCAGGTACTCGATCAACTGCTACCAGGCCAAGGAAACTACACGTTGGATCTGCTAGCAAAGCATGGTAATCAGTTATAGCTGGTAAACCAAGCTATCTATAACGGGTCCAAAAACCCATAGATGACTTCAACAGGCAAACGTCCAAATGTTCCGAAATGCCTTGGGTTGGCTTTTAAGCCAAAAAATGTACCAAAACTAAAAACCCTTAAGAAACATTGTTTCCATTAGTAAATAATGTAAACCAGAAAACTCGGAAGGCAAAATTTACCCTTTAAAATAAAAGACATGTGCTGCCCTTTTGTTTTAACCTTAAAAAAAAATCCTTAAGAAAACTCAAGGTCGACACGTGGTCAAACCAATATATCTACATGAAACTAAGGTAAATTTTCCCCGAAGTACCAATTTTCACCAAAATCTAACCATAGAAAAATGCAAAAAAAAAGAACCAAACTTACATCTCAATAACATGGAGGGACAAAGAAAAACGTGTCGCAAAAAAAGCCGATGTTCAGTAGGCTCTAACGTGAGTAAAATCCGAGAAACTCGCTAATCAATCCATACTAAACCTCATAAAGGCCAAATAGGATTGATTAAACAAATTCAAATCTGGTTTTACAAATGTATTACGATGGATTAAAAAGAAATACGAAGCAAGAGAAATCACGATGGATATCTGAAATAAATATAAAAGGTATGCTTGCTCAATAATACATGTTAACAAATCCAGACCATTACAGACTTTTAAATTACTGTTCTTTAATTTACGAGCATCCACACAAAACAGTGTTTATTTTGCTCTTTTCTTCAATTCTGGTATTTCTGAATGTTAACTGGTCACCATTTGGTCTCATAGAAACTGTATGATAATCTTACTTCAAATAAGTAATTGTCAAGCGTAGTTGCAAAGTTGCGGTTTTCACAATGGTAAAGTTGACTCAAGGAGCAAAACTTGAAAGTCTATGTATGGTTGGGTTTCGTGATAGAACACGTACTCAAATAGAAAAGCTCAATTATTGAATGAAATCCATCCTGATCGTCTTCCCATATGTTAAAAAATGGTGAGTAGAATAGAGGCTAAATTTGGAGAATTCGGTCATGTTAGAGATTGGCCTAAATCTGGTCGTCCTTCTGGAGATAAAAAGGAACGACTTGACGTTATGCTTTACCTAGAAGAAAATCCATGTACTCGTCTATCGCACATTGGGGCCAATTTACACATACGGAAATCTGTTGCTCACCTAATAGTTCAAAAGCGCAAATATCACCCATACAGAGTTATACCCGTGCATGAGTTATTTAAAGATGATTTCGATAGACGAAATGAGTTTTGTGAACGCATGCAAGATATGTGCAATCTAGATAATAGTTTAGTAAAAAATATTATTTTGTTTGAATGGTGATGTGAACAGAAAAAATTGTCGTTATTGGGCAACAAATAATCCACATTGGATGATGGAGGTTCACGGCCAGTATCCTCAAGAAACAAATGTGTGGCGTCAAGTAGTGCGCGGAATTGGTCCATTTTTCTTTGAACAGTCTTTAACTGGACAAGTACATCTCGAATTTCTCCAACTTGAATCAATTCCAGCATTAGTGGCTTTATGTCCGAATCCATTTTACCCAGTATTCAATGACGAAGAACTGTTGTTCCAGCAAGATGGTGCTCTTCCGCACTATGCTGCCACTGTGCGTACATTTTTGGATGAAACATTTCCCAATCGGTGGATGGGAAGAAAAAGACCTATCGAATGGCCTGCTAAGTCGCTAGACCTAACTCCGCTTGACCTTGTTCTGTGGGGTTACCTCAAATCGAAAGTATTTGTTGACAGGTCAAACAATCTGTAGGAGCTAAAAGAGATGATCAGAAGAGAAGTGCGTGCCATAACTCCGGAAATGGTTGAAAACGTGCAAAGAGAGTTTATTAATCGCCTTGGATACTGTCAAGCTATAAATGGCGCATATTTTCAACATTTAATTTGATTTGTTGTTCTGCTCTTTTTAAATAAACAGGTCTTACGTATTGATATGTTTAATCGAAATTTTATCGATGACTCTTGAGTTTAGGTGTAGGACATGGTACATAAAACATACTTAGAATTCGATACATAAATTTATTATCAAAAGAACCACATTAAGAAATAAAAATCGACAGGTCCGAGCGTTTTTCCAACAAACACACCGCTGAGTTGTAAATGAATTTAGACATTACTTCTGGGACTCACTGTATATCAAATATAAGCCATAGTACAGATGTGAAAGACCTATAGAATTTTTACTGCAAAAAATACATTTTTAAAGTACCTATTCGATAGATTTCTGAGTTATTTTGACTGATTTTAATCGAACATTTATCATCTCTATCTTTATTTCCACTTTTGCTAAGTATATTTTTATCTCGTTTTGCGACAAGCCACCAACAGCCTGACAAGCCATACCCTTGGGTTTCGGGCCGTTCCCGCTGGTCGACATCCGTCCGGTCCCTGCGTCGACTTCCTTTTCCGCCTGGGCCATGAAAAAATGTTTTATGTTTTGTACATTAATCATTTTATAGAAGCAGGGAATTAGCAAAGTGCGTAACACTTCGATAAATAAAGATTTTTGTAAAAATGCATTTGGATGATGCTATCGTTCTGATCCGTAATTCTCGTCAAGTAAAATTTACTGTGAGATTTAATGTCATGATATTGCTGTTATTTGTTTAGAAGGGCAGTAAAATGGTAGATTTAATACCGCGGCCGTAATTTTATGACCAAGGGGAAACTGAGGCTATAAAAGCATCCAACGCATTAATTAATAGGCAATATCCGAGAAAAATACTAGCGCAATTGATTTTGGAGATGACAGTGGTGTTATGCTAACTAAATATTCCTACAGGTACGAATTCAAGTTTAGTATCTCGTAAAATTTATTTATCCGATGCAATATAACCGGAAAAGTATAATTTTGATGGTTGTAATATTTTGAGAAAATGCAAAGGGTAATTATGTCACTTCGTGAAAAGTAGTTATATTTGTGTTAAGTCCGTGAAATAAGTGTTTATTTTTTAGTAGCATTTGAGAGTGTTTATTACCCTCGGATGTGCCATTAAAACTCGTATTTCACAATCGAGATACAAACAATATTTTTTTACATTTCTGTAACTTTAAATTAACCGGCTAATGTTAAAAATAAATTAAATATTCTCTATACAATTTTACAGCATCAAGTTAACTTGGTCTGTCGTTACCATAAAAACGGTTAGTTGGGACGTCGCTTCTCGTACTGTCACATAGTTTGTTTATATTAATTTTCCTCAATTTTGAAAGAGAAAGAAGATATACCCTGTTATTCACATTATCCGACACGACTTATTGTAGCTAAATTATTTGATTTGGATACAAAGAAGTTTTCGGGGTGGATAGGGGTCTGCTAAACGTACAGGTTGTCCCAAAAACACGAAATGCATTGTATTTTTTGCCCTGCATATTATTTTATTCTCGGTTCCTACTATCAAAATAAAAAGGAGTTTCATCGGGGTTTATTTTAGTTAAACCCTACGACTTTTTAAATATTTCGTATTTTGTGAAAATGTAGTAAAAAATTTAATGATTAAATTCTCAATATAGTTTTTCTCTTTTTAAACCAGATTCACACTAGAGTCTACTAACTGATTAGGTTTTATGTTACACTTTTTCAATTCAAATTCAATACAAGGTGTCCAATAAATGCGATAAAATAATTACCAGTTTGAAATGATAATAACTTGTTTAATTTAAATATAAAACCCTGAATTTTATGTCAGCATTATACGTAAAATTTAATTGTCAATCGAAGAGTATTAAGCTCTCCCATAATTTTATAGAATGAAACACTTGTTTCTAGATTTCCACTAACTTTTATTTAAAATTTGTTGACAATTGTTTCGCCAACACTGTGGCTTCTTCAGATGTTTATAATCGAATAAATATAACACAAAAGTATACAACACAACCCTAAGTACCTAATTAGAAATTATATACAATAGAATTAATAAATAAGGTTTAATAATGGGGTTTTTGTCATTTAACATGTAATCAAATTATATTAATGAAAAAGGTTTAATAACGGGGATAGATCCAACTGTTCATTTAGTAGTAAATCTGCATTTTTAAATTTATTTATTTCCGATTCCAATAAATCTAATCTCTTCCTTTTGTTGTCTAAATGTCAAATTTTTAAATTGTCATTAAAATTATGGTTTTTGCTCAATAAATGTTTGGAATAATTAAAATTTTCTTTTTTCTTTAGGAAACTAACTTTATGTTCCCTTATTCTAATCTGGAATGACCTACCCGTTTGGCCAATATAAAGTTTTGAACAAGAACCGCAATTTAATTGATAAACTCCTGATTTATTTTTGTTTTTTAGTTTTTGATTTATTATTTTTAATGTATTTACCAGGTGTATTATTAGTTTTAAAAGCTTTTTTTGAACTTTTTTTCTTGAAAAAGGTAACAACTTTGGTTGTGACTTTTCCTGTTAAAGTCTGGAAAATATTTTTTTTAAGTTTATTGACGGGGAATACTAAGTCTATTGCTTTTTTATGCTGCTTTTTCTTAACTAATTTTTCAATTAAAGATACGTTATATCCATGTTGTATCGTGGCAAGCAAAAACGAAGTTTTAAAAAAGAATTTTATTCTTACGACCAACAATAATTATTACAAAAAAAGTTACTACTACCTAGATTAATCTGAACTGAACTGTTTCTAAGATGAGCGTGTTTATATAAGATGCAATGCTGATCTGGTTCATTTTGTGTCAGCAGTTTTGATCACGTAGTTAGTTTTCTTGATACTTTATCAGTAATATGATAGGTTTGATAAACACGTGCATCCTGTATAGATAAGTGACTTATAATATTATAAAAGATATACAGGGGGTAACGTATATAACAGCTCCATCTTATAAAAAAAAGTTATTGCTTTACAGAGCATTAACTTTTAAAAGCTAAAACAATAATAAAATGGTTATGTAATCAAGTGATAAAAATTCATAAACCTAAACATAATTTTTATTTCTATTTTCTGTAATTTCAATCGTTTCGTTATCGTCAATAGATTCACCAAGTCGAATGCTTGGACGTCTTCTAGGTAAAATTCTGGAAAATCTATTTCCTAATAAGGAAATTCCAGGTTTTGGACTTGGAGGAGGTGGTGGATTAGAATGTTCCACACTAATTCCAATCATTTGCCTTCGTCTACGACATTTTTTTAACACATAAAAAATTATAAAAAGTAAAATAAAGGTTATAGAAACATAAGTAAACCAAGGCGTATATTTATTGATTAAAGGTTCGTTAATCAGATCATCAAGATCTTTAGAGTATTGATCCAACCTATGTTTTGCGATCTCTAGATCTTCTAGATTAAGTTCTCCAATTTTAATTGGTTTTAGATCTAAAGTTTTGTGAACGTTTTCTGGATAATTTTTGCAACAATTAAATGGTACTTTAATTGAATGAGAAAAATTGTAATGCCATTCTGATACTTTAGTCATTGAGGCTTGAATTCTAGTTGTACCAATAAAAGCTATACATCCAGGTTGTAAAGTCATTATAGAATTTGTATCAATAATTTTAGATATTGGATCAATATCCTTACATTTAAAGGTAACAGGAGTTTGATCAGTTATTGCTAATAACCACATATTTTCACTAATCAGTTGTATTTTGTAATCTTGCGCGTACACTAAAATCACTTCACACTTTTTAGGAAGATCACTAAACATTTGAGTTTTTAAGAGTTGAGCTTCACAAATAGAGTTGGAGTCAATTGGATAAGAATAGAGATTTTTACAAAGTTTCACATTAATCATTACTTCTTTACAATTATCGAGGTTTGATAATGGAATAAATTGATCTGAATCGTCACTTTTAGCAATATATTTTTGGATTGTTGGTAATATATAATGAAGCTTGGTTCGATTATCTTTCGTCGGAATAGGGTATAATCGATAAACTGTATAGATTTCGGGTTCAACAAGAGGAATATCCAAAACAAATATCAATTTATCTGAAGTTTGGAAAGCCGCTAATTCTATGATATCTAAATAGGTAGCAATTTTTGCTTCTCTAGGTGCAAGAGGTAAGTTATTTTTTTGAAGGCTTTGCGCTACTTTCTCCAAAGCTAATATTAAGTCTTTTGGTGTAATAATTGAAGTATGAATAATATTTAATCTTGCAAAGGTAACGGCATTCAAAATATCATTTAATTGTTCTTCTATAAAAGAATAAGATTCCATTAAGTGTTGGCAAAATGACATTAGCTGTAGCTTACTTCCTAATAGATCAATTTCATCCCAAAGATCGTAAATATTGGTTTCTATTGATTTTAAATCTTTGTTGAAAGTCTCTTCATCGATTTGAAGTTTTCTTATAGTTTCATTGAAACATTTTATAACAGAGGTTGTTACCATTATTTGTTTTTTCATTAAGTTTTCTACTTCATGTTCGTCTTTCTCAATATTGTTTATACAGTTACTGTAATATTCACCATCAGAGGCGTCTAGATTTCCGGTTATAAATTTCCAAATGCTTCCTACGGCATTGATCAATCCTCGTTTTCTTCTAGGTTTAGTTGAAACGTCTAACTCTAGCTCTTCGAATTTATTTTCTAATTCTTTAGAGATTTGTTTGAGTAAGCTAACGTGCGTATTTATGTCAACATGTACCAATTTCATAGGGGTTGCCTTAGGTATAAGCATTGCAATAATACTTTCTAGGATATTATTGTTGTTTTCGTAGATCTCTTTTAATCTAGTTATATCCTTATAAACTAATAGCGTCCACTTGTCATTTGACACTTTTAATTTTACTTCTCTTTGATAGTATACGCCGACATTGTTATCTACAGGCTTAAGCGTATAATAATATTTTTCTTGAAGCGTAAGCGTAAAGGAGAGCATGACCCTGAAAAGAAAAGTTAATCAGTTTGAGGTTCTATAGCAGTTTTATCATCTGGTTTAATGATAATATCGTCATAATAGAGTTTAATTCTGTCGAAATTGACTTTAGTTGTCTGCTTTGTTTCTAGGTTTTCTAATATTGCAGAATTTAAATGAATTTCTTTTATTAGAAACGGACCGTTAAATTTCTTCGCGAGTTTATTTTTTATTTGAGATTCTTTGATATATACTTTATCTCCAATTTTAAAATCTGTGTTTTCCTTTTTCACATGCTTATCAAATCTTTCTTTAGCTTTCTCTTTTGATCTTTGCGTTCTTTCTCTAGCAACTTCATAGTAATATTTGACTTTGGCGTTGAGGTCACGTATATATTTAGAAATAAGTTCTTTCTCGTTGTAAAGAGTTTCTGGGTGTCTTGCAGAGGTATGTCCGAAAATTAACTCGTATGGAGTAAATCCGGTCGTCTTGTTTAAAGAATTATTATAGCATATGCAAGCGTAAGGTAGTAATTGACAAGGGTGTTCTCTGGGATCTTCTGTTTTCATGACTCTTATCATTTCTAATAATGTACCATGAAATCTTTCCAATGATCCATTTGACTGTGGATGGTTAACACTTGAAAAAGTTAATTTAATGTCGTAAAGTTTACATAAGTCTTTCATAAGTTGATTATTAAATTCTCTTCCAAAATCGCAATGGATTCTGAGAGGTGTTCCATAATGTTGGAAATAGAGTAATAGAGTATTTACAACAGATTTAGAAGTTTTATCCATAAGTGGGTATGCTTGAATAAACTTGGTTAACTCATCTCGTACTGTGAGAACATGATTTTTTTCTGGAATCTCTAAAATGTCGATATTGATTCTCTCAAATGGAGTTTTTGGAGTTTCTGTAATAACTAAAGGATTGTCCATATTTTTCCTCATTATTTTATTCTTTTGGCAAATCTCACATTTTTTTATATATTTTTCAACATCTTTACTAAGACCTGTCCAGTTATATTTTTCTTTAATCCTTCGAATTGTTTCGTTTACTCCTCTATGGAAGTTTCTTTTTCCAGAGTGGTATTGATCGATAATGATTTCGATTTCATCTTGTTTAGGGGTGCTTACAATATTTTGACAAATGACTATCTTTAAATCCTTATCAGCAAATATGAAACATAACATTTCTAAGATTGGTAAGTCGATATTATTTTCAACATAGTATGTTTTAGAGTCGTCTATTTTATTCTGGGAATTTATTAAAATTTTAAATAAAGTTGTAACGGCGTCCTCGTATAAAAAGGGTAAGGTTATAAGATAATATTGCCTTTTATTTATGGATTTTGAGTTTAAAATATTAATTTTATCGTCATCAAATTTTGGATGTTCTTCATGAAAGTCTTCGATTATTTTATAATGCAAGTCTTGTAGTTTGTCTTGTTGGAAAACTGCAATAATATTTTTATGTTCTTTATCTAGGAGTTGATTATTAGTATATCTTATCTTCGAGTAATCAATTAAAGATTTCGATTGATATAATTCTCCAAATCTTTTAAATTCATTTTCCATCGTTTGGGGTGACATAAGTTGAGTTTCATCGTCCTCTATTTCTGTCGAGCTTGATTCTGGATCTCCTTGAATATCTTTGTTTAGAGCTATCACTTGTTTACAATGATTTATCTTTATTCTACTTAAAGCGTCTGCATTTTTATTTATTTTTCCAGGTTTGTAGAGGATCTCATAGGCATACTCTTCTAATTTGAGTCTCCATCTAGCTAGTCTAGATCCTGGGTCTTTTATTGAGAATAACCATGTCAGCGGTCTATGATCGGTTATTAATTTAAATTTTCTTCCATATAGATAAGGTCTGAAGTGTTTGACCGACCAAACGATTGCTAGGAGTTCTCGTTCGATGACGCTATATTTAGTTTCTGCTGGACATAATGTTCGTGATGCATAGGCAATTGGTAAATCTTTTCCAATTAGCCCCTTGAGATAAAATTCCTCCTATGGCAAATTGTGATGCGTCTGTCGTTAGAACAAAGGGTTCTTCGAAATTTGGATATATCAAAATAGGTTCTGTAGTTAGATGTTCTTTCAAGTTATCGAAAGCCTTTTGACAGTGTCGATCAAAATTGAATAGGACGTCTTTTTTCAATAAATTTGTCAAAGGTTTGGAAATTTTGGCATAATCTGGAATAAATCTTCTGTAATATCCAGATAGTCCGAGAAATGATTTGACATCTTTTGTATTAGTAGGTATTGGAAATTCCTTAATAGCTTTGATCTTATTAGGATTTGGTTTAACTCCATCTTTTGTAATTAGATGTCCTAGGTAGGCGACTTCTTTTCGGAGAAATTCGCATTTGTCAGGTTGTAGCTTCAGGTTAGCCTTTCTGAGCCTGGAAAATACTTCCTTAAGTCTGAGAATGTGTTCGTGAATGGTCCCGCTATAAATAATTATATCGTCCATATAGACAGCGCATTTTTCATTCTGGATGCCCATTAGGATGCTATCTAGAACTCTCTGGAACGAACTTGGCGAGTTCTTCAAACCAAACGGCATACGAAGAAATTCGAAATGTCCATTCTCCACTGAAAATGCTGTCTTCTCAACGTCATTCGGATCAACTTCAATTTGGTGAAACCCTGATGCTAAGTCCAATGTTGTGAAATATTGGCAATGTCCTAACTGATCCAATAGGTCAGAAATATTCGGTAGAGGGTATCTATCGTCAATTGAAACATCGTTGAGTTTTCTGTAATCGATAACAAGTCTGTATTTTTGCTTTCCGGAGGCATCCATTTTCTTTGGTACGACCCATACTGGACTTGACCATGGTGATATTGAAGGTTGAATAATTCCTTGATCTAGCATGTTGTTTATCTGTCTTTTCACTTCTTCCTTATGAACATATGGGTATCTATAAGACTTTGTATGAATAGGTTTAGCATCTTTAGTCTTTATATAATGCTTAATTTCACTTGTGAAACTAAGTTGATCTCCCTCTAGATAAAATATATCAGAAAAATCTAAACACACTTGGGTAATCATTTCTTTTTCTTCTATGTTCATATGATCTGTTCTTAATTGACTTATTATTTCTTCTTCTCTATTGACTATTGGTAAAACTTGCTTATTATCTTGATATAGAGTTTGGATTGAAGTGGTTTCCTTAATAAGTGGTTCAAAATCTAAGTTGGAAAAATCGATTGTCATGGATATCATATTTATATTTAAAATTGATGTTAAAAATTCGCCTTTTTCATCAATTTTTACTATGGCATTGGGTAGTTTTACTTTATCTATACATTGAGCCAATAATATTGCTTCCGTGTTTTTCAGTTTATTAGTTTTTAATTTAAAGATTTTCTCGGTTCGAGGTTCAATAAAAATAATATTACTAATTGGTTTTTCTTTGAGTTTGAACTCGTTAGACTTAATAATTACGGAATTTACTTTATACATAGGTAGTACCTTAAAGTTAGTAATCAGCTGTTTTTTATTTAAATCAACGATACATTGATAATGTTCTAAGAAATCAGATCCGAGTAGTCCGTCGAACTCAATGTCTAGGTCGTAGATAAAAACTTTATGTGGGTCATTATCAACAAAAGGGATTAAAGTTGACTGTGTAATTAAAACGTTTTCATTTGTAATACCTTTTACTACTAAATTTTCAGAAATTCGTGTTTTATAATTTTCACAGGTTTTGGGTTTAAAAATGGAAATACCTGCGCCAGTGTCAATTAATATTTTAAATGTTTTTGACTGATCGTAAATATAGTAAAGGTTTTGGGAACTTACTGTATTTAAAGAAATTTCTGTTCGGAAAAATTCAGATTCGGGTCGAAATTGTCTTGAACTGTCATAGTTTGAATTTGTTGTGTCAGTTCTGACATTTCCGAGGCATCTTTTAGAAAATTTACGTTACTCTGGGGAAAATCTTGGACATCGCTACACTGAGCAAAAGTATTATAATCATTACACTGAGAAAAATTTAAATAATCCGGGTAATATTCAGTATTTAGACAAGAGCTATTATTTCCTGAAAAATAATCATAGCTTTCAGAACTTTCATTGTAATTCGAGGTTTCAAAATTATAATCATTAGTATATTCGGTAAAAGGTTCACTTTCATTTAGATGATGTGTTTTTTGCGGATTAAATTTTTGTTGTTGATAAAAATTCTGATTGGATGATGAAGGTTGTGCCCTGTATTGATTATTTTGGGCAAATTGCGATCTGACTTGATTATTATTTTGGTTTTGGCTGGGCTGTGCCCTATATTGATTGTTTTGGTTTTGTGTGGGCTGCGCCCTGTATTGATTGTTTTGATTTTGTGTGGGCTGCGCCCTGTATTGATTGTTTTGAGGGAATTGTGCCCTAAACTGATTTTGATAAAATGGTTGCGGTCTATTTTGTACTTGTCGACTTTTACATTCGTTTATAATATGACCGTTCTTTTTACAAAATGAACAGAATTTTTGATTGGTATTTTGACTTGTATTTTGATTTGGTTTTTGTATTTTTACAAACTTTTGATTTTCAAAATAAGAGAGTTGTAATTCTCTTTTTACTTTATTAATGGCTTCTAACATATTATTAGGGTTTCCCGCTCTTATTAATTGACCTAATTTGGGTTCTAAGCCGGTTAACAAGGTATTAAGACACATGTTATTAACTAATATAATTTGAGCATCTTTTTGTTGCTGAGACAATGTTTGCTTTGCAATACCTGCGTACATTTTTGCGTTATGCGTTTGGAGACGAGCAGCGAAAGTTAAAGGGTTTTCATTAGGTAATTGATGCATTCTTTGTAAATCTTGTATGAGTGAAGTTAGGTCTCTTGGATCGCCAAAATGAACAGATAATAATTGAGAAATATCTGCCCACTGATCTAGATCTCTAGAATTTATTAATTGAGCAGCTTTTCCGCGTAATTGATTTTTTATTTTAATGACCAATAACACTTGTTGATCCGTACTGCATATTTGATGTGCCCTATTACAAGCTTGGGTAAAAGTATTAAGCCCTATTTGGTCACCATCGTATTCAGGTATGAGGCAGAAAATTTCTGACAGTTTGTACTCTTCGACTGCGTCGGTACCTTCAGCCATTGTTATTTATTTATTGATTTTATTTATTAAAATTGATTAAAAAGTATAATCAAAGTGAGTTCAGACAGTCCAGGTATATAAAACTTTGGTAAAATTTGTGCGATTCAGATAAATTCACGTTAAAACAGTTACAATCAAAGTTAAAATGTTTTACTTACAGTAAATGTAGAAGCATTCTGTGCGACTTAACCTACGTTGGGGTTCTGGAAAGGATTCAACTATCCGACGTGCCAGGGATGTCACTAGGTGTTCCTTCCACACGTGGTGTATCTGCTGCTAGGTGCCAGGGATGTCACTAGGTGTTCCTTCCACACGAAGTTGTATCAGCTGCGGCGTGCCAGGGATGTCACTAGGTGTTCCTTCCACACGACGTTTTTGGTAGCTTCCACTCAGCGTCTACGTATAGTTGTTGGGGTGAGGATGTCAACGACAACAGGGTAGTTAGATCTTGCCCGCAGGCCACTTGTTCTACGATGAAGTTCGTCGAGGAGACTTAACCTACTTTTGTTTCTTCTTTTTCTGAAGATGGGTTACTTTAACCCGTTGGTCTCTTTGGACCCTTTTAAACTGGTGTGCTTCTGTATTTCTTCCTTCTTTGGACTTGAAATTACTGGTTTGGTCCAGTAAAATACTGTTAAGTTAATTGTAACACTTTGGAACTGGTTCTTGTTTGTAAAGAATTGGAATTCACCGCGGAATACGCGTTCAACACGATATCCTACCGACTGCGCCAATTGTTGTATCGTGGCAAGCAAAAACGAAGTTTTAAAAAATAATTTTATTCTTACGACCAACAATAATTATTACAAAAAAAGTTACTACTACCTAGATTAATCTGAACTGAACTGTTTCTAAGATGAGCGTGTTTATATAAGATGCAATGCTGATCTGGTTCATTTTGTGTCAGCAGTTTTGATCACGTAGTTAGTTTTCTTGATACTTTATCAGTAATATGATAGGTTTGATAAACACGTGCATCCTGTATAGATAAGTGACTTATAATATTATAAAAGATATACAGGGGGTAACGTATATAACATCCATTATTGACTGCAATTTGTTTAATAATATTTAACTCGTTATTGAAACTATCATTTAAAGGAGGTATATTTACTAATCTATGAATAAAACTATTGTAAGCAGAAATTTTATGAGAGTATAGATGATTAGAAGTACTGTGTATCGTTATATCAGTGTACGATGGTTTATGAAAAATTTGAAACGCATGTTTATTAATGAGGGATAAATAAGAATGGGAAAGTCCTATCACCTTCTTTATTTACAAATTTATTCCTACGCGTTTCGATCAATAGATCATCCTCATGGCGAGTGGTAGGTTAGAACGAAACATTATCAACATTCAACAATCAGTTACGCACACACATAGTCATAGATTAAAATCGGTTAGACTCTTAAAATACATTTAAAATCAATTAAAATAGCGAAACAAAACACATACTTAACTACCACAAAACAAATTAAAACTATTGCTCAGAGGTACACTCTCTTAGTGGAAAATAGTTTACCTCTATTGATCTATTGATCGAAACGCGTAGGAACAAATTTTTAAATCAAGAAGGTGATAGGACTTTCCCATTCTTATTCATCCCTCATTAAGCATGTCCCTCCTGGAGAGCAGTTTCGGCTTTATTTTTATGTTTATTATTCTTAATAGTTACAGTTAAGTCCAAGAAATTAATAGCATGGTCATATAATGCTAAGTTAATATCATTCGATGTACAAACCTTATTTCCCAGTATACCTCGATCTGACGTTTTTATTTTAGTGGAAGAACGTTTGTTAAAAATAGGGTAAATCTAATTCAAAAACAGGATATTTTAGAATCACTTACACTTTGCTTAGACCAAAATTATTTTAAATTTAATGATGATATTTACATAAGTAGGGAAGGATTAGTAATGAGCAACCCTTTAAGCCCTATATTGGCTGAAATATTTATGGATAATCTAGAAAGGAAAATTTAAGAAAATTCTAATTTTAAAAATTTTGTTTACTAGTATAGGTACGTTGATGATGTATTAGCATCTTTCGTGGGTACGGACAGAAAATTAAAAAACTTTTTAAATTTTATTAATAGCTTACACAACAAAATAAAATTCACTATTGAATTGGAACATGACCATGCTATTAATTTCTTGGACTGTAACTATTAAGAATAATAAACATGAGTTTCAAATTTTTCATAAACCATCGTACACTGATATAACGATACACAGTACTTCTAATCATCCTTACTCTCATAAGATTTCGGCTTACAATAGTTTTATTCATAGATTAGTAAATTTACCTCTTTCAAATGATAGTTTCAATAACGAATTAAATATTATTAAACAAATTGCAGTCAATAGTGGATATAAAGTATTTTTAATTGAAAAATTAGTTAAGAAAAAACAGTACAAAAAAGCAATATACTTAGTATTCCCCGTCAATAAACTTAACCTGCACTACTTACTAGTTAAAGTTATGTAAAGGTAACGAGAGAAAGGAATGATGGACATATAATAAATAATTTCTGACAACAAGTGTTCAAAATGGCGACTCTAAACACACCTGAAACCTTCGGCAATATTTAACCAACATATCCGCTGTTGTTAGAGCTGGGTTACAAAAGATTCCTTTTACATATTCTCTTAAAAATAAATCGGGTGAAGTTATGTCGGGTGATCTTGGGGGCCAATTCTGAGGTTCATTTCTGCCAATCAATCAATTTTGAAATTGGACGTTTAAAAGGCACGGACCCTACGATAGAAATGTGCGCGTGCCCATCCATTTAAATCAATCCATATTGTTTTTCTTATGGCCATGGGAATGTCTTGTAATAATACTGGTAATTGATTTATCAAAAGATCTAAAAGTATTCCTCCATCTAAATGGTTTTCGAAAAAGTAAGGACCGATTAAATATCGACCCACTATTCCGCCCCAAACATTCACTGGCCATCTGAGATTTTTATACTAAACACTCGCAGTTTGTCTAAATTAGGTCAACAGTCTTTCGAAAACGACTTTATTTAAGGAATTGAATGTTCTTAAATTGGAGCGTTTACTTGAATTAGAACAATGCAAACTTGTATATAAAATACTTTATAACCTACAAAAATCAAATACAAATTTTCAATCTGTTAGCGAAATTCACAATCACATTACAAGATCGCACTCAAATTTATATATATCACAGAATAGAACTAACATAGGTCTAAATAATCCTGTTCAGCTCGCAGCTAAACGTTTTAAGAGTTTAAGCCATGACATAAGATTTACCAATTTTTACCCACTTTTTGTTAGAAAATGTTAAGACTACCTGAATACGCCTATATAAGTTATAACTTGTAATACGATATCAAAATTAGTTTAATAATTAGTACGACCTACTGACTAGTCAACATAACACTGTTAATTGTAAGTTATATAAGGCTCTAGGCTAGAGCTATGTTAAAGCACTGATTTGAGATTGAAAAAATGTTAATTGTTATAATATTTAAATAATAAAGTTGTTTAAAAAAAAAAAAATTTGTATGATTTCTGTTAGGAAATCTTTGAGCGTAAACTCGCGAAGCCAGTTAGCAGTTTCGCACACATTCTTCAATAATAGAAATCATATCAATTCGATTTTCTTTTGGATAAATTATCATTCTGAAATGCAGAAAAAAGAAAAGAACAAGAACTACCACTATTATAACTAAATGAGGATTTGCAACGATACACTTTTATAAATAACTGACAAACACAAATTATATTTATGTGGCTTGTCAAAATGTCGTGGGTGACTTGATTAACAGTAAATTGGTTAAAATCAGTGTATTATGGTTATTTGCATTTTTAATTCATATAACGAGTGATTTTTAATTATTTTGCTCAAGGGAGGCCATGCATTTTAAAAGCATCATGGCCGTACTGCGTAGATAAGATGACATGATTGTTTTATGACATTTACGTCTTATTTGAATTTGTGTATTTGTAAAGTTTAAAAATTAGAGAAATTTTGTAATTTTTGCAGTTATTTGAAGGTAGGTTACTATTGCTTTAACTAATATTTCTCCGGGGAGTCGTCTTTTGACTATTATAAAGTGCTATTTGCAGGATATGATTTAATTTTTTATTTTTTTTTTATTTTTTAGCGTATCAAGTTTTGGTGAAGCTTTGTTGCCGGATTGAAAGTTCTACAGTAAAAATGTTTAGTGAAGCACAAAACATTTTTATTGTTGAAAGTTTTTTTAGTAATGGAAACAAAATAGGCGGTGTGTGGAATTACTCTATGCATGACTGCTTTGATGAATTTCGAACCGAGTTTCCTGATGTTGCGGTGACCTTTCATAATTTTCGTACTGGGTCACAATACCTAATTGATAAATTTCGTCAGACTGGTTCTGTTCAACATAAAAAAGGGGCTGGAAGACCAACGAAACGATCGAATGAGGTTATTGAAGAAGCGCGACAAATTATGGAAAATAATCCTTCAACTTCTATTAGGCATTTATCTCAACAAATTCAGCAAACGGATTTATGCTACAGTACATGTCAAACACTTTTGAAAAAGGATCTGCATCTATACCCTTATCGTGTTACGGCTATTCATGAACTCCTTCCCAATGACGTTTCCCAAAGACTTAATTTTTGTGAATGGTTTTTAAACAATTTTCAAGAAGAAAATAGTGGTGCTTTTGAAAAAACATTTTTTACCGATGAGGCTTATTTTTATTTATCAGGCTATGTTAATTCACAAAATATGCGAATGTGGAATACGCAAAATCCGCAGGTTTTTGTAGAAATACCTCTTCATCCTCAAAAAGTTGGTGTGTGGGCAGCAATTAGTTCTAGAAGAATAGTAGGCCCAATTTACTTTGATGGCACAATTACAGCTGAGAGATATCGGATCGAAATTCTGACAACATTTATTAATAAGCTTCACGATGATGAATTGCGGGAAGGTTACTTCCAACAAGATGGCGCTACACCTCATGTAACCAGAGAAAATTTAAATTTTTTAAGTGAATTTTTTGAAAACAGAGTTATAAGCCGAAATACGCAACAAATATGGCCACCTCGTTCCTGCGATTTAACACCCTGCGATTTCTTCTTGTGGCCTTTTATAAAAAACTCCATTTATCGAACACCAATTGAGGATATAAATGATCTTAAACGAAGGATTTCAGAAAAAATTGCCGAAATTAATAATTCTCCAAACGTATTGGTTAATGTGTCTCTGAGGGTAAGAAGAAACATCAGAAGGTGTCTAGAAGTAGGAGGCGGCCATATAAAGTAGGCTTTCAAAGTAAGATAGCTCAGGATTTTATATTACATACCGTCAAAAAACATTATTTTTGGTTTTCAACGTGACAACGCTGCTTTCTTGCAAATTCGCCCTATGATTTAATCTACGCGCTACTGCTACACTATGTATACTGGGTCACAGCCGCCCTTGAGCAAAATAATTAATAATCACTCGTTATTTATATCAAACAAGTTATTTTCATTTCAAACTTCTAATTATTTTGTAGTACTTCTTGGACACCTTGTATAAGTTAGTGAATTTTTCAATTGTAACATAAAACCTAATCAGTCAGTAGAATCCAGTGTGAATTTGGTTTGAAGAAAGAAAATACATATTGCGAATTTAATCATTAAAATTGTTACTACATTTTCACAAAATACGAAATATTTTAAAAACCTTAACCCTTAACTCCAATCAACCCCAATAAAACTCATTTTTGTTTTGATCGTAGAAACCGAAAATAAAATAGCATGCAGGGAATTCCACTTAAAAAAATTCAATTTTGATGTGTTTCATGTTTTGGTAATAGGCCCATCCACCCTGAAAACTGTTCTTCATCCAAAACAAATAATTCAGCTGTAATATGTCGTATCGACTAGCGTGAATAACCCTGTATAGAAAAGAGTTTAAGTAATGAAATTGATATTTCTAATAAATTGAATTGTTCCTCTGCTTCCTAACAAATCAAAATAACTGAAAAATTGTGGAATAAACTTTTCAAGATATATCTAGCGGTTGTGATCAGCAGTTTCGTAAATTATTATTGTAAGCAATTGGTTAAGCTTTATCATCAATTATTATTTATAATCATTTTCATAGTGAAAAGAAGGAAAGGTTCACGTATCGATAGAGATGCACAAATGTCTAAAGTTTATTGACTGTTCTACAAAAATACATTTTTTAAAGACAAATAACTTGATAATTTTTCATTTTAACATAGAATTTTTAAAAGCTTCACTTTTTCTCATGTTTTTCCTTTTATAGATCGGTTTAGGTGTAAGAAAATTGTTGAATGTGCCTGAAAATGTCGTGCATAATGAGTTTTCATTTCCCTTTATGCTTTTCGTTTCCCACCGTTATTTACCATATGTTTGCGTCACGTAATCTTTTCATGTTCTTCCTGCTGGTGTAAGATTTTTGTATAAAAAACGGATCGAAAGACGGTTTGTTAAATTTTAAATTGGATTTTCAACGAAAATTTGATCAACGAAATTTTTGATAATAGGATTTTTTAAGCCTTTTTAAAACGAAATTTCTAGTTTAGTGTGGCGGAAACACTTTGTTACGCATATCTAACCTACATTACAATTCTAAAATATATGAAAATAGCTCTACTCAGTTTAAATCAGTTGGACAAGTAAAAGTTGTAATAAAACCTATGCGTGGCTATAACACTGGGGAACAAATTTCAACTTTTTTTTTGTTTCCTAAACAAACCCTAGTTTTTTTTATTGAACTATACCCAAGTAACTAAAAAATACCTATTAAAGATTTTAGTTTGCTCGCAAAAAAATCTAAATTATTTGTTAAAAGATTTTAATTTATAGGCATATACAATGAACATTTTAATATATAGGCATTTACAATGAACATACAAACAATATATTAGGGCAAAGTTTACGTCCCGAGGGCCTTTGGCCCGAGGGACAGCAATTGCCCGAGGTAATTGAGACCCTTATAATTCCAGTGATACATAGATAATTTTATTTCTAACCGATTTTAGTAACATTTTGTTCATTTTTAAAGTGGAATAAAATAAACATTAGATGTCAATCGTTTGATTTTATGTAAAATTTTTCTTAATATCCCAAGGGAGTTATGACCCTTATAATTTCCGCGTAACTAAGACGTTATAAGCTAATAATATACCGGTCAGAAATAAATGAATTTATTATTCCCATATTAAGCTCTAGCCGGCAACTGAGACAGAATTGCTACTTGAAAATGGACTGCTCGCAGGTCTAAATATGTCAAAATCTATCTGCAGGACAGTAGGAGCTTATTTTAATAGCTTCTTGCTTCCGATGATAAACTGTTGCATTATATACAAATAATAAAATATTAATGCCTCGCACTGGTGTTGTGTTAAATGCCTCTTATGGTTTATGCACAAGGATATTCTATTAATGGCAAGTGAACAAAAAAAACTAATCTTGTTCGTGGAGTTTTAAGTAAAATATCTGTTTGAGAAAGGTTCAGTTGTCTAGTTGCATAATTTAATAACAAAAATACAAAGTAGAAAAAGTACGGAAACGTTGCCGTCTACCACCTGTTAAATTGTCGTCGGTGCATGGAAACCACAAATAATAAAAGTCCGTTGATTTCGGTTAAATTTTAAAACGAATTTTCAACTGCCAATAGTGGTTTCCTAGAATATTCGTCGAAACCGGACAAGAAAATGGAAAACCAAGATGGCTTCTCTAGGTTCGCGACAAGCAACAAACGAGCATTCGCGAAAGATGGATCTATAAAAACGAGCGGCCGCGTATCAAGCAAAACAAGCAAAGTAAATCCCGTGTAAGAAGGGTTTATTTGGAGGCAACTAGATATACTTGCGTGATTGGTTGAAACGGTATGACAGGATGTTGCAGTGTGTACAAGAGAAAGAGAGATGATATATCACACATGCGACTTGGCATGTTTTGACAATTTAGTTCCGAAGTAGTCTTCGTGAGAAGTACGCGCCACTTTACGCGAGGTTGGTTGATTTTCACGGCACACAAGCCAAATAATTGAATCGGTAAATTCGCGGTATTATCCCGTAGATAAACTAATGTGATTATTGTATCAAGATTTAAATCAGTTCCATATCAAGCCTCCGTAGCGAACACACGGGCTCCCTCGCGGGTTTTATACGAGGTTCGTGGATTTTATGGTATTCAAGGCATGAAATAGGTTGAAGAGTTTGCGGTATTGTATCCCGAAGGTGTACCTAATGTGATTAGTACACCCCAACCCTTTATTTGTTCAAATAACTTTAATTTTCAATTCTCTGTGTGAATACCCGAAGGTATACGAACGTAGTTCTTATACCACGACACGAGTCGTGTTTAACTGCTGTAAGAAGCAGTCTCAAGTTCGTAGATGCGATAAAGTCTCGATAGTTTAAGACTATAGTATTGTATCCCGAAATTATTGTTTGTTTAGTGATGTAATGTAGTGATTTGAAAATGTATAGCTGTTTTAATGCAGTAAGTAGTTACCATACTAAGTTGTGAAAGTAAAAAAAGCATTTGGTTCTACGCAGAATGGACGTGAAGATGAGTAAATGAAAAGCCAGAAGTAAATTGATATATTTTGTGTGAGAAAAAAGCCTTTTATTTCCACTGACATATTTTGAACCAAGCAACCTATGGAAATACAGTAAACAATTTATGTCTGGCGCAAGCAAATAAAGGCGGCGCCAACAATATCTGTCAACAGATGTAGGTATCTAAAATTTCGACTCAATTAGGTTCAGGTATGCAGGCATATTAAATTTATTTAAACAACTATAACAATTAGAATACCTAAAATATTGAAACTTTAATAATTGTCCTGGCTTACCAAAACTGGAAATTTAACCTACATAATCAAGATTTTAAAAACTGGTAACATTTTGTTCCCGTTTTTTTAAATTGCAATTATTTTTAATTTTATTCGGAAGATCTTTTTTTCTACATTTAGGCGGTACTACACCAGCCAGTAATAACAATTCAAGTAAGTACATATTATGCTAATTTTACCCTTTATTTATTTTGGAGTAATTTATTTTATAAACACTTTTATTTATGGGCATATCCGTCATGCTTTGCTACGCTTATTATTTTACCGTAAATTGCTTAAAATATTAATTCTGTTTAGCCAGATTAATGTTACTACCATTCAAACTAAAATCCATACTGCCTCTCTACATAAATCGACTCAGTTTTATTTAAAATCCTGTAGCGGCATATTTTAAAAAGGGTGCCGAGATAAACGCAACAGCAATAACTGTAGCAAATGGGAAACATAAAAGAAAATGAAAACTTATTATGGGTTACTTTTCGAAGCTTATTTAACTTTTTGTACACAAAATCGATTTGTAATACGCGGTTAAATCTGTAGGAAGGATATCTTTAAAACTTTTACTTTATTTTAAATAGTCTAAACTTACTGAAACACACAAGGCTATATTCTCATTATTATTTTTTTGAAATTTTGTCGTTAAGATATAGGACAGACTTCCCAAACTGCGATTGCTATTATGAGGTCAAGGGAAACATATCTCTCATAAAATAAGAAAAGTGTTACTATTTATTTTGTAACGTTGTTACTTTCAGGTATGTTCTTATCATTTCATTGTTCATATTTTATCTGTCGTAGAACCGCAAGTTCACGATTCTACGTCCTTGTGCGAAACCGTTCTTTATTTAAGGCTGTCCTGACTCTAATATTGATTATTTTGTATGACATTTTCTGTAAGTTTTGAGATTGACGGAAAGCCGTCATCCGTAGGTGGGTTCGGCTATTCAGAAGAAGAAAGTTGGAATAGAGAGCAAACAGATTTTTGTCATGATATTTGGGAGTGAAAGGACAGAAACGACCACCAGAGCGAAAGAAAGTCAATCTTGTCTCTTGTCAATCTGCTGATTTTAAATTGTTGTTTGTTGGTTATGTTGGGGCTATTTTTTTTGGAAATGGCTAGGCTTTGCATTCCAATAATTAATTTTTCAAAAGAAATGTTCTTTGAAGACGATGAGGATGATGATGGAGAAAGTGTGGTAGAAAAAGTTTAATAATTCGCCGAAACTAGATTGTGCCGTGTTTTAATAATAAACAGTTTAAAACACATTTTCGAATGACACCATCCACCTTCGAGGATTTAACAACAAAGCAAGTTTCCCTGTTAGTTTACATTTCTGTTATGGTATTAATAGTTTAAAAACAAAGAGAGAAAAGGAGTATTGTTTCATTAAAAGTAAAAACCGAATTTGGTAACCTAAATAAAGCACTTTTGACAGTTTGCTTATTTCTGCGCAACCTCACTATAGGAATCCGCTTTATCGAGGGGAAACTTTTAGAATGAGTTTCAGTTACCTTACTCCGTAATAGTCAAACGCAAACGGATTCACTTTACTTCCACAAAATAACCACCCGAACGGCTGGAGCACGTAAGGAGCGCACAGAGTGAAAGGAACAAGATACCCGAACCCAGCTCGTATCATTCGGTGAGATTCGACTTTGCACACTGGTCACAGACTATAGCCTTCGTAGGAACAATTCGAAAATCTTTTTTGGTCACTGAGGTTGATGGCGCACTGGGTTAATTCCCTAGTGGTTACATTCATTTTTACTGCGTGGTCTATAGGGTTGCTCACTGCTTCGTTAATTTTCTGCTACCTTTAATTAAAACAGCTGTTTACTTAAACATTTATGTTTTTATTCCTTAATGCAAGTTATGGTATCATATTACAAGGTCTTACGACAAAAACACTGGTCGATACCTAACGTTCACATTACTAACTGCTTTTTTACATTTTTCTCTAACTATCACTTGAAAGTACATCACAAAAACGCCCCGGTATCGTAGAGAGTTTAATTTCGTACGTTAGATAATGCGAAATCGCTAGCTACTTAGTTCTACTTAAAAAAAAAACATTAATTGCCAAAAGAGGTTTTAAAATCGTAAAACATACATAAAAGCACGTGCTCCACGGAGCCATCTTAGAATGTACTACTCTCTCTTGGCCGTTCCGCCGTGCTCCTTGTCTCTCTCTCGACTTGCGCGCGATACGACTCAACCGCGCTTTGGACTAGCTAAGTGACTAAACACAAATAACTGCGTGAACAAATTATAACCCTTACGTTATTTACAAACCAAAATAGCAGAGATTAGAACGCACGCACACAGTATTTACCAACCTATTATCTCTGACGTGTTGATACACATTTCCCCAACATAGATTTTTACGCCTGGTCTTGATGAAGGCACTTATTTGGTTAGTTTACTACGATGATCGATATTTTTGAAGTTTTTGTCACGTAACCTATAAAACTCCATAACATACATTTTTAGGAACAGTATTTTCTACCTTGCCGCTTTCCCACTTTGCTGATTTTCCAGTTAGTTGTTAGTTCGGACTTTTTCGACCAGACCAGATTTGACCCTTGAGTTATCTGTCCGGATTTCTTGAGTCACTTGTGAGGCCTATCTCTTAGGAGATCCAGTTACCTCTAGAATGGCCCTCTGGATAAGTACCTTTTTATTTATACCGCAAATATCTAGTTGATTTTGATTTTAAATTTTTTATATTGATATCCTACAGACAAAATTTGTTGAGGTATCTAAAATTAAGTAATATTCCTTTTTTTCTATACAAAAAGTGACCTTTATAAAAGTTGTTGTACATTCTACTGGAAAAACTCTGAATTTTTTGTATTTCAAATATTCACCTATTTGCAAGCATTTCCGAGAAAATGACAGCTCAAAAATGAAAAACATCCTAATTATAAGTACCTATTCTTACCTAATACCCACCAGTTGACTTAAGGTGTTTTCATGAGAGCAACCTAAGAGGTGTCAATTTTGAGTTTCTGTTTAATTTTCTGTCATCTGAATGAGAATTGAGTTGAAATTTTAGTAATGAGCGGTTACGGAAATATGAAAAGATCACAAGATCAGGTTTGTCAACTTTTCAATGAATTATATCTAAATAGACCTCCAATAAATCAATCAAAGGTATGTCAAGTGGTAAAGAAATTTCGAGAAACAGGCAGTGTTTGGGAAGCCGCTAGATCAGGTCGACCTAAAACATCAACCGGGGGAGACAAAGCTTTGGATATCATGCTCTCAATACATGAAAATCCAACACAATCATCTACGCCAATGGCAATGGATTTTAATGTGCCTCATCAGTCAGTAAAAAATCTGTTTAAGCAGGAGAAGTTGCATCCCTACAAGGTAAAGTTGGTGTACGAGTTAAACTAGAACGATTTTAATAGAAGAGCTGAGTTTTGTGAGCTGATGATAAAAAGATGCAATAACGATAATGTCTTCGCAACAAATATCATTTCCTCGCATGAAGCTAATTTCCATTTAAGTGGCATTCTTAATAAACACAATTATCGTTATTGGTTTGCTGAGAATACTTACTGGTTCCAGGAAGGTCATACT
This sequence comes from Polydrusus tereticollis, assembly GCA_963920685.1. Classification (NCBI taxonomy): domain Eukaryota; kingdom Metazoa; phylum Arthropoda; class Insecta; order Coleoptera; family Curculionidae; genus Polydrusus; species Polydrusus tereticollis. The sequence goes on along the minus strand of OY987326.1, from coordinate 26,636,281 downwards.
CAGAGACCCGAAAAAGTTAATGTTTGGGCGGGCATAGTTGACATATTGTGGGACGTTTTTTCATAGATAATAATTTGAATGGCGAAAAATATCTGGACCTGCTCAAGAATCACATAATTCCTTTTTGCAGAACGGTTTTACCGGGTGTAAGTAATGGCATAAACGAACAGGTATGATTCCAGCAAGATGAAGCATCTGCGCATTATGCGGCAAATGTTAGACAATACATAGGCGAACAATTTCCAGAACGTTGGATGGGCAGAAGAGGTGGTGTTGACTGGCCAGCGCGATCCCCGGACTTAACCCCGCTCAACTTCTTTTTGTGAGGACACTTAAAGAACAAAGTCTACGTGCTATTTATTTTGTTATTATAAAGTTTGTTACAATTTTAAATAAATAAAAATTGAAATACAAAAAATTCAGAGTTTTCCCAGTAAAATCCAAATATGCAATCATATGTTGGTCTCTATGGCAACCAAACCAGAAATGACAAAAAAAATTCATGCAGGTAGAAAATATATGAAGAATAATTTACTGAACAAACTTTTATAAATGTCACCCTTTCGTATACGTGGTAATTCAAAAGCTACAGGCATTATGCGCGACTTTTTTGCCACTCTGTATATATAAAGCGAAATTTAAAAGAATTGCAACTTCTGCACTGTAATAATTGTCATAATTGTGACAGGTTACAGTTATAAGCAACTAGTGGTGCTCATAACACTATCCTTATGTCATTGGCTTGTACAGCAGTATTCTTTGGAGTGCACGTATTATTGCTTAACTGGCAAGAACCCTTTACAAGAGGGCCAGAAACCTTTTTGTTCACCCTGTTAAAAAAAAACATTGATTAGTTTCATAATTTCGACGTTCAAAAAATGTCATTGTGTTCATTGTTTACGTCACGGCGTATAAAAATATGCCATTACCAAAATAGAGCCTTTTCACATATTTACCACACATTAACGTTGACGCAGGCTTTCATACTTTGTTTAAATATTTTCTCCATCTTCTTTCCTTCTTACTTTTGCTGTAAAGCTAACTGAACAGAAAAGGATCGACGAAGAAGATAAATTTTATTTGACATGGCATGGCGTATTGAAAATAAGATCCATCTTGTCTTTGGATAGGACGTTATTAAATTATAAAAGGTGATATAAAGCAACAGCCCACGTAAAATCCAAAAAGAGGGCGGCAAATTTGATAAGTACGATATATTTTAAAAGTATAATGTTGAGTGACATAAAGTGTATGTCAACACATTTTTGGCGAAAATAGATCTCCTTCTAATTTCAATTATATGCGCCAAATATTCGCCGTTGCAATTAAGGTAGATCAAACAGTATTAGATGAGGTTGCTATGCTAGAATTAATTAATAAATGATAGGTCTAAATCAAAAAGAGGTTAAATAGAAAAAATTTTTATTAATTAATGGTCAGTGATGTCTTTGATTATAATTCTTTCAAATACCTATAAAATATTTAATTCTTATTTACAGCAATTACGTGTCATTTTGATGAATAACTTATTCATTGCAGCTATTGAGTCTTAACTTATTTATCAACGTAGCTTATTATAGTCATAAACTCCCATTACTTCTCTGCCGATCACAACTTGTTCAATTTAGTCTGCATATCGCCAATATCCCATTCTTAATTCAATTTCACAAACAATTTAAACTCTAATATGGTTAATATTGAATGACCCTTGGTCGAATCCACTTTAAAGGTCATATATTCTAACCAATTTACGCTGAATAATGTCCTCTACCTATTTCCCTTTTCGGATAAAGCCACTTAAGCTAGCGTGATGTTATTGATGCTTTAGGACTTATAAGATATTTTAGGATTTTGATTCTCAGTAACTGACTATACTCTATTGCTTAATGCGAGAGAGTAATAAAATGTAAATTTGCAATAAAAGGACTCATTAAGCAGGGTGGACAACTTAAAGCTTGCATTGTAAATTTCAGGTAAATTGCAATGACAGTTTTTAAAAATTCCGTATTTTAAAGCTACCCACCCCGAATCGGTTCTAAATAAGGGTCGCCCTAATTTGCATACAAAAGAACGACGAGTTTGGTGAATAAAACTATTGTAAAAGCGTCGTTACTACGGGTAGTTTATTAGAATAACAATATAATAATAATTATACTTGATTATAATTGTAGAGATAGGCAGATAGTTGGGATATTAATTATTCTAATACTAGATAGATAAAAACTTATATAGAAGTAAGAATAATATGAAAATAGGTAAATTGGAGTAAATTCTAATATTTATAAAAAAATCTACTGTGTACAATACAACATCTTTTAAATTTTAGTCATCATGTTCTCGCGAGTAGTCCGATGAACTATAGTCGTTGCGGTCCAGAGAAATAAGCTTTCCATATTCTTTCTTCTGTTTTAATTACAAGTTCGACGCACTTTTCACAATCCACTGTTTTTATTTCCTCTTGCAAGAGGTTCCCAACGTCTCTCATTTTAAAAGTGGTGTTATGCCTTGCTACAGACCCTTTTACTTGCGCCCACACCAATTCTATGGGGTATAATTTACAGTAAAATGGCGGATCGCGAAGTACGAAAGTTAGAAATCATGATTATTCGACGAATTTTTTAATTACAAATATTTATTTATGTCATATCGGTATTAATTATGTAAACAGTGGCAATATGTGTATCATACGAATAAAAATGATGTTTAGAACATAATTTGTGTATTATCACTAGTGTAATGATAACAAGATATAAAGAAATTTTCCTATTAATAAGGAATCACATCGTTGTTTCTCACTTTATAAAGAAATTTTCCTATTAATAGTGAACCACATTATTGTTCCTCACTTTAAAGATATATTAAACAATGAGAATTATAAATTCTTAAAATTAATTATTAGACGCATATAGACGAAGAATAATTCTGAAGAAAATATATCCCGAATTCAAACTGACAACCTTCGGTTTTAGACATTTCCTGAATTTTCCTTCTTCGGATATGTCACGAATTAATTTTAAAAACTACTACAGGCGCTTATCACTATTGTAATGCCACCATTTGTATTATACGAAAAATCTGTTTGCGACCGTCCCTATAAAGTGACCACCTGCGTTAAACGACTGGCTATGAATTCTCTATATTTAAAAATGCAAATTCCATTATTTTATACTATTTTATACCGATCTATTTATTAAACAACCGCGGGCACTAATCATCGAAATCTTTAGTAAACAATAATGCTAAGTACTGCTTCATTAGGGGCAGTAAAACCCGACCTGACAATTCTTTAGAAATTAGGTACATACACTAACTACTTTATTGCAGGCGGATCCATATAATTTGCTTTAAAGGTTGATAAATCGGTTGTTAGCATTAGTTTTGTTTTTAACAGTTCTTGTGTGTTTTAGGACTAACCTGAATATTTGAATATGGCGGGAAAAAGAAAATATCTTTCTTTAAGCGAAAAAATTGAAATAATCGAGAAAAGTGTAAAAACTAGTTAAAGTACAAGCAAATTGGCTAAAAAATTTAAAGTGGGTAAGACCTAAGTGACTATATTGCTGCAAAATAAAGCAGAAGTTACAAATTTGTTTTAAGAAGGTGACAACGGTCAACAAAAAAAAATTCTTAAAACTGAAAGACTGTCAGTGGACCAAGTCGTATTTAACTAGTGTTGTCAGGCGCCAAATAAGCACTTACCAATATCCGGGCCCATAATTAACAGGCAAAAGCCCTCGAATCTGTTCAATGTCTAGAACTAGATAACTTCAAGGCATAAAATGGATGGTTAGAAAAATTTCATCGTCGGCACGATATTATATTCAAGAAAATATGTGGCGAATTAGCCGATATCAATATCAAAGACAGGGGCGGATGGGCTACCTAAGACCGGCCCGGGCAATCACTTGCTAAAACCGGCCCACAAATTACAACAAAAAATAATACCATTCTTTATTTTGCGATGTTTCTTACTAACCTAATAAAATAGTAAACAAAACTAAAAATATTTCTAATATAATTAACTCCTTCTATTAAAATTTTTTTACAACGAAATCTAAATCTAAATTTAACAACTGAGATAAAATAGTATTTGTGTAATAGCAGTCAACATTTTATCAAAATAGAAAATTAAAAATAAAAGATATTTTAAATTATGAGATTAACAATCTACCTAAGAAACTAGATGATCCTGCTAGTTCATTAATGACCTCATTGTCGATTGTCCACAAGATTTCTTTACCAATATTCATTATCATAAATGATTCCAAATGTTTATCGCTTAAAGAATTGCGTAGTCGGTTCTTGATGTATTTTAAAATAGAGAAACTTCTCTCGCATGACACTTGGGTGACAGGCAAAGTTAAAATATATTGGTAGACTACAGATAAGCATGGATAATAGATAGGCATTCTGATACATATTGTATTTCATTATTGCTAGATAGCAACAATGTACACAGTTTCTACAGAGACTACTAGGAATTTTTTCTTGACATTTATAGGTTGTTTGTGAATCTATAACATCTGGGTCATCTTCGTCAGTTATCTCCTCATAATCTGCCAAAGTATCTTTTTGGAAGGATTCATTTAAAGTAATCTTATAAATATCCCATTTCAATACAAAATGGCACAATTCTTCCTTAATATTTAACACTTGGGCATCTTCTTTAAATTGTAAAATTTTCTTTAAAATGCTCTGCAAGCTACTTTCAGAAATACCATTGGTTTTGATTTCATTAAAATTTATAGGATTGAAAATGGACATATCAGCACATAACTTTATATTTCTGTTATATCGGTTTTCCATTGACAATGGCGGTATCCATTATAACATTGAACGTTTCTATTTTAAATTTGTCTTTCGAATTACTAACAGCTTCATCACTGCAATTTTCGTCGAAGAATTTCTTGACTTTTCGTATTTTCGTAACTGGAAACTCATCTTCGATGTCAAAACTAATATCTCTTTTCTTCATTTCACTATTAGCCCAAGTTAAAAAAATTGGTGTTGACTTTTCAAAAGCCTTAAAATCTCGTTGAATTCTTTTTAGCTCGGACGTTGACGTTTTAGTCATGGCATTTGCTTTCAATAAATCCAAACCTCTAGTCTGTAGATATCTTGAAAGTGGGCCAGTGATAGAAAACAGTTTTAAAGACACCTGGGAAAGGGAAAGAAAAATATTTTCGTATTTAAGGAATTGCTGTTTTAAGTTTTTTGCAGTAGATCGGATATCAGGTTTTGTGAAATACTTGACAATGATTCAAGAACATCTAAGTATAATGTGCTATCTCCAAAAATCTTCTCCAACTCTTTTTCTTTAGACGACCATCTATTTTGTTCATTTACTCCTAATTTTCTCCTTTTTTTGTCACAAAAAATAGATGACCAAACATCAATCCTCTTATACGAATCACGAAAGAAGGTGGCGACTGAATTAAGCAAAGAAAATAGTGATGAGGCTTTCACTGCACTAAACAACATGGTAACGAATGTGAACTGAATTTATGCATTTCTCCATTTATATTTTCCAGAACTATCTTTGGCTTCTTTTTGAGAAAAAAAATGTCAGTCTTAACATTTAGAGATCGACCGGCCCACCGGGCATTTGCCCGGTTGCCCGGCGGGCCCATCCGCCCCTGATCAAAGACGCAACTGCTGGGAAAGAAAGGCTATTGACCATTTCAAAGGATTATGCTCCAAGGGACTTATTCAATGCAAATAAGATAGGTCTCTACTACGGTGTATTGCCGACAAAATATATGCATTAAAAGATGATAAGTTTATTTGAAAAACAATAGCAAAACAACGATTTACAATTCTATTCTGTGCACATATGGAAGGTGAGAAGGAAGAACCACTTATAATAGGCAAAAGCAAAAACCCTCGATGTTTTAAGGGCGCTCATATCGATAAATTAAGTCTGAAAAAGGTATCAAACAAAAAAGCGTGGATGACGGCAGATATCATGACAACATGGCTTCACATATTTGATTTGTTTGAAGAAGTAGAATAGCAGAGTGGTATTGTTCCTCGATAATGCGTATCATCCCTAAATTATATTGAATAATGTCGAACTTATTTCTGTTCTACCCAATACTACTAGATTGTCAACCTTTTGATCAAGGCATCAATTAGAGTTTTAAAATTCTCTACAGAACCTACCTTATTAAGAGGCTTTTAACACGTATAGCCAGTGGTTGTCCTCTTCAAGAAATCGAAAATAATACTACCAATACTAACGCCTTCATAAGGGTTTCAGTGGCCTGGCGCAATTTGTATCCAGTGACAATAGAAGAATGCTTATGGAAGCCGGATTTATATGTAACACAGATAATATTGAGGACTTCGAAGAAGAAAATAATATTTCGCTCGGACAACTGTTTTCTAACATTAAGGGCATATTGTTGAATTTGGAACAATTTGCCTCCATTGATAACGATGAGATCCAAGAAATGGATGAAACTACTCCAAACTCTGAGGGAGAGAGAGGAACTTAAACGTGCTCCAGTGTCGAATATATCAAGCCTATCTGAAGCCTGCGCAAGTCTGAGAGACTTCGGAAACTTTTTTAATAATGTTAAGTCTAGAAATATTTCTCAATTGCCATTAAAATGTGAATTTGAATTTTATAAAAATAAAATAAGAAATATGAAGCAATCATTAATTTCTCACTATTTTAAAAAATAAGAATTTCAAAGCAAACATACAATACATTGTATAATATACGCTATTGGACAAAAGTAGAGCAACAAAATGCTTTTATTTCTTTGAATTTAAAAAATTAATTATATGATTGTGATCCCCAGCTAATTTTAATGAATTATTATCCGCGCAATATTAGTAATATTTCACAATATTTTGGTACACTTTAAACAAAATGATGGTAGAGATATATTTATAATTATAAAAATCGACGAAATGAAGTGCGACAAAAGTAAAGCAACAAACTGTGTCAACAGTATTTTATTTTACATATTACGATAAAAAAAAACATTAAACACATTTAATATTTACAATAGCTAAAAGTATTATGTTAATAGTTAATAGAATATCCATTATTTTTTATTACTTGCCGACAACGTCGCGGCAATGAGGCAATCAGTTTTTGAACAGTATTTTCGGAAAGGTTTGTCCAAACCTTATTGATTTTATGTTTGATATTAGTGACCACAGTTGGGTATAGATGATGGTAGTTTGGTTGGATAATGGTCAAAATAAAATGGCTTAGAAGATCAAATTATTTATTTATCGACGTTTCGACCTATATTAGGTCATCCTCAGGATTCTAAAATATAGAAAGGGTATTGTGAAGGTACATATTTAAACATTTTCTTTAAGTATTAGGCTTGTATAGAGCCCATTAAAACAATATACGGTTAAAATAATATAGTAACATTCAGTATATAGTAATTTAAATCAACATTTAACTTGCATATATATATATAAATGCAAAACAACATTGTATATGTAGGTTAACAGTCATACACTTACATAAATCTAGATCTTCTGCGTAAAAATGGCTCATTACAAAACACATGATTGGACTGGTTTTTTTTATAAATATTTTTTATATTTTTTTTTTTATATTAATTAATTAACAGTAGGTATGCTTGGATTTTTTTGATTATTTTTAGCTGTTGGTATGCTACACTTGGCGAACGACGAAAAGCAAATCAAATGTTAACAATAAAATCAATTTTGTGGTAGGTATTATTCTCCCAACAATGTTCACCAATATAAAAAACTGATAACGATATGTCTATTGTATTAGATATCAAGGATGAAGGTAGAATGACTTTAATTGAATTTTTTATATACTGGGTGTTAAATATTTAAGAATGTTGAAATATGAACTGCTTAGATGTTCGACATCTTGTTTTTTATTTATACTATTTTTATCTTTTTTAATTTCAACCATCTCATTAAGTAATCGTTTTTTATAATTATTTTGCTTATTGATTTTATTTACCCATGATTGTTTATTTGGAAATAATTGTGTACGAATTCCACGTTCAACTTCTTCCCATAGATTTTCAATGGGGTTAAGGTCTGGGGATTTTGCCGGCCACTGCAAAACCCGAACGTTATTTTCTTGAAACCACTCTTGAATAATTCGTGAGAGTATTTTGGATCGTTATCCTGTTAAAAAATAAAGCGCAACGGCATTTTCCACTCTGCATAAGGCAACATTACATTTTGCATTATATCTCTATAGACAAATCGATCCATGGTGTCATTATTAAAGTTTAAAGGACCCACCCCACTCCACGAGAAAGAACCCCATAGAAAAATACAGCCTTCGTCATGCTTAACTGTGGGTGTAACGTATTTAGGATTAAACCTTGTATTGATTGGCCGTCTTACACGCTTCATTCCATCAGAATTGAAAATTTTATAACGCGTTTCATCGCTAAATAAAACTTATTTTCCACTCATCTACTGTCCAATTTAAATGTCGACGTGCAAATTCAAGCCTAGCCACTCTATTTCTTGCCGAAATAAGGGGATTTTTAGCCGGGCGTCTACTAAATAACTTTGCGTCTACCAACCTTCCTTGAACTGTCCATAGACTAACCATAATTTCGGGAATTTCAGCAATAATTCTAGGTGCAGTCCAAGGATCGTTTTGAGAAATTCTTTTAATGCGCCTGTCTGTCCAAATTGTTATTTTTCTCGGCCTTCCCGATTTCGATAGATTCTCTAAATGTCCCCTTTGAATGTAACTTGAAATTATTTTGGATACGCTGTATCTTGGTAAAACAAACAGTCTTGAAATTGTGGCTTGTATTGTACCTTCCAAGTGTGCATTCACTACTCTGTGCTTCAATTCTTTCGAAATTGGAATACCCCTTAGCATGATTAATACAGCACAGAAATATTAATTAAACATAAAATAAACTCTGCAAAAATAAGTTAACCTTTACTTTCACTAAAACCTTTTTTTTTAGGAAAATATTAAAATGTTGCTTTACTTTTGACGCATTACAATACTGTATTTGAAAGTTTACGTCAATATCAGTTCATTTGTTTTGATTGTTGGAAAAAGCTGTTGCCGCCGATAACAGCAGCCTACCTCGACATTTAAGACACAATGTATTTAAATACGATATCATGCATTTAATATTATAAAATCGAGATTTCTTTCATTTTTCGAAAATGTTGCTCTACTTTTGTCAGATAGTGTATATGTTAGTATGCACGTGCAGTATATATATTGGTGAGTTGGCTTCATCTCGTTTAATTTCAGCTCTGATAAATTTAAGCAAAAATGTTTAAAATCATTTACATATACAGAGTGTTACAAATTCGAGGCCCACCATTGGGATCTGGGAAATGGTAACAGATACGTGGAAGTTTAAATTAGGGCAAAGTTGCGCAATTCAATGCCGATCAATATGCCGTCAAGAAAATTCATGTATTCCGATTGCTTCCGAAGATATTCGAAAAAAAACGAATTTGGCGTTTTTAATTTATATGATTTCCTGCCTTTATTTGAATAGATAATTGAAAACAAACTTAACATTCTCATTGCCACTTTTTCTCTTCTATTAGACTGTGGCATCAGATTTCGAATCCGACGTTTCGTCTTTGGGCCCCATCATTAATTTATTTTTTTTAAATACGGACCTGGATTTTTTATTTCATTTTTGGAATCACCAAGGCTGACTGCATAATACGGTTGCATTACTTTGATTAGGATTTAACATTTTAAGCTAATAAAAACATTTTTACAATAATGTTTTTGCTTATTTTTTACTTAATTTATTTCTAAAACCATCCAAACATAATCTGAAAATCTGTTTTAACAATTTTAATCCCTAGCGTACTAATACACATAAGCTATAAAAGAAAAAGAAAAACAATAACATCCAAACTTAGAAATAATAGGAAAAAAATGGTAGGTACCTACCTACACATTCACTAAAAAAATAAGAAACAATTTTATCTAAGATATTTAAAAAGATTTCCGTTTGCATGTATGCAGCGATTAATTTTGTTTCTTACTTTTTCAGTGGACCTTTGTACCGACCTCCTTCTTATTAACCTAAATCCTTTAATAATTCTAGCTCTAAGTTCTTCTAATGTATTAACATTATGTTTATAAATCTTATTTTTTAAAGCCCCCCCATAAAAAAAAGTCTAAAGGTGTCAAATCTGGAGATCTCGCAGGCCATTCTACCACACCTCGATTACCTATCCATCTGCCTGGGAATTCTTGATTTAAAAACTCCCTAATTTCCCTTGTTCCATGAACTGGGGCACCGTCTTGTTGAAACCAAACGGGTGGTAGTCTGGCGAGCGGGATCTCGGCTAAAAAATCTTGTAGATGATTGTTTAGGAGGAATAGATAGTCGACACCTCTTAGCCTGTCTGGTAAAAAAATTGGTCCAAGAATTTTGTCTCCAAACATCCCTGCCCAAACATTGATACTAAACCGTACTTGTTTGCGTATTTCTCTATTAGCTCTAGGATTTTCTATGGCCCATATGTGCTCATTGTTTCTATTAAATATACCGCAATTAGTAAACTTAGCTTCGTCGCTCCAGATTATAGACCTAAGGAAGTTATTATTATCGTCAATTTGATTCTGTAGCCAGTAACAAAAATCTAACCGCCTCTGAGGATCTCCTTCGTGCAACGCATGGGAAATATAAATTTTGTAGGGTTTTAAACCATTATTTTTTAAAACTCTCCAAGCCTTGACATGATTTAATGTTGGCAAGTTAGATTCTGTGGAAATTTGTCTTGTTGATGTGGAAGGGTTGTTGTTTACCTAAAATAATACCATACCCTAAATAAAATAGCGCCTACCTTATAGAAAAGAATGAATTAAAAATAAAGTTTACATGGTTTTAAAAGAAAGCTAGTCAAACTTTTAAGTACAGACCTGGCGTAAAACATTTTGCGATTCTGCTTCTGTTACACGGTTACCATATTTTTTTCTGGGTTTTTCAAATCTACCGTGTTCACGTAGGTTTTTATCCAAGTTTTGAAAGATCCTTCTGTTGGGCTGCTGTCTTTCGGGGTAATCCTCAAAATATCTTTGCGCAGCTGTTACTGAGTTTCTGTTACAGCTGTAATAAATCTTTATCATATCGCTTTTTTCCTCAGTAGAATATCTCATTTTAGATTTTTAAAAGAACAACTTATAACACCTTACAAAAATCTTGAAATAAATAATTTCGGACTGTCAGTTATGAAAATTCGCCATATTTTTTTCCATGGTAAACTACGATGTAGAAGTTAATTTTATTTAAGCGTCCTGGGATAAGACATCAAAGTAAAAATGTTTTCATTAATAATGATGGGGCCCATCATCACCCCATAACACCATTTTTTTTATAGCTTATGTGCATGTATTTGTACGTTAAGGATTAAAATTGTTAAAACAGATTTTCAGATTATGTTAGGATGGTTTTAGAAATAAATTAAGTAAAAAATAAACAAAAACATTATTGTAAGATGTTTTTATTAGCTTAAAATGTTGAATCCTAATCAAAGTAATGCAACCATATAATGCAGTCAGCCTTGGTGATTCCAAAAATGAAATAAAAAATCCAGGTCCGTATTTAAAAAAAATAAATTAATGATGGGGCCCAAAGACGAAACGTCGGATTCGAAATCTGATGCCACAGTCTAATAGAAGAGAAAAAGTGGCAATGAGAATGTTAAGTTTGTTTTCAATTATCTATTCAAATAAAGGCAGGAAATCATATAAATTAAAAACGCCAAATTCGTTTTTTTTCGAATATCTTCGGAAGCAATCGGAATACATGAATTTTCTTGACGGCATATTGATCGGCATTGAATTGCGCAACTTTGCCCTAATTTAAACTTCCACGTATCTGTTACCATTTCCCAGATCCCAATGGTGGGTCTCGAATTTGTAACACCCTGTATATGTAGATACTTATTAATAAACAAACACTGTAAAATGCAGACCAGTTGTCTTAATTTTTCTCTATTAACCGACCACCCCTGTTAACCGACCAACATTTGATTCCCCGAGGGTGGTCGCTATTGTGAGATTTTACTGTATATTAGTATTGCTAAAACTTAGCCAAATTTTCTTTAATTATAATAGTTCTAAGAGGTGTAAAAAAATCCTATTGATTTTAAAATAAATTTGACAAAAGGAAAATATATTTAAATGCACTGGCCGCCAGACAGATTTAGGTTCAATATCTTTTTCTGTTATATTTAGTGTATCATGTAATAGAAACCAATTATTTTTATCTTTTCGAATGACGAAACTTGATGGGTTGAGAAAAAATTAAACAGAATCGCTGTTACCAGAGTTCATAACTTTTTACTGCCAAGAGACGGTATTTAAAGATTTAAGAGCCCAATCGGGAATCTAAAGGAAACTTACGCGTTTCGTTGCTCTGAAACAAAAGCACATCTCGTTGTTACAATTTAATGGCCCGTTAAAATACTAGGTAGGTACCTACTTGACTAATGCAGTGTAATTTGACAAATAAAAATTATATTGCTTTGCATTTTAAGTTTTTATGTCCTACTCGAATAATATTGTTTCATAATACCATACCAGACACTTTAAATAGTATATAATACCCTAGGGCATTAAGGAAGTTTCTAATGCCCTCGGGCATTAAGAGAAATAAATAGGGAAGATCAAAGTAACAACTTTTTATTAACAAAAAAACTTATTTATCATTTATATTAAATGAACAGTTACGAAAAGACCCAGTAAAAACGAATTTACCGGCTTTTGATAAGTCAATGTTTTCTATTATTTCGTGATTTTCACTAACAGAAATTGACGATGATTGAACGTTTTTTGATGTTGATGGTCTCGTTAATGGTACTTCAGCTATCAATTTCAAAATTTGGTTTTAGAAGGCATACTGTCTTCCAAATATCCCTCAACAACAGCTGAACTTTTCCAACCGCCATGTCTTTTCAATGTAGTCATGTTTGCCCCCGCGTTCGCCAAGAAAGTTGCAGTGGTTCTGCGCAAACAATGACCAGTATATTTGTCCGCATCGCTTAGACCCAGGTATTTTGCAATAATGGAAGCAATCTTGCCTATGGTGTTCTTACCAACTGGCTGTGAAAAACAACGACCGTTAAGGTAACACAAAAAGAATCTATTAATGTTGCAGTTCGTCGGGCTTAAAGACCAATAAGTTCTCAGTAGCTTTAAACGACCCATCTCCTTCTCATCAATAATTGTGAAGACACGCATTTTATCGGTCTTTGTATCGGGAATATTAACTATTACTACGGATCCTCTATCCTCTATATGTTCAACCAACATATTAACTAGCTCTAGTAGAGCCACTTTGTATATCAAAAAAGTTCATTGGGAGCTTCACGGATGAATTTCAGCACATCTTCTCAAGTCAAAATTTTCGGTTTCTTCGCTTCATATCTTTTGGATGCTTGCTTTAGATACTGGCCTAACTTGCAATATTTTGCAATGTCTATATTTTTATCAACTATTAATGTCTTCTTTAACAATAAATATTTCGTCCATAGGGAATTAGGAGTGAATGTTTCAGACTATAATCGATATAAAAATTAGCATTTTAATACATACAGCAATTTTAACATACCAATTCCTGGAAATATCCGAGTAGCACCGGCACCGTCTCGTTGATAATTTTTACATAATTTTTTTTCATCCATTCCCCGAACCTTTGATATGTGGGGTATAAATGCAAAACGCGACATGTCCATTTTTCATCAAAGATGGCTTCTTTGTCATTTATTATAGTATATAAAATTCTCTATCTGCCAACCTTTTTCTACTTGCAAACTGCGACATTTACGCATTACAATGTTCATTTAAAAATTCCGGTTAAATGCAAAATGCGACACATGGTTCTATGTCTGAGATTCAAATCGCGACGTGTCCCACGCGGCCAATCACCGAGTGAGTTACCAACACGTGACATTCTGTTCCCAACTTCCGCGACTATGACATTGGAATAGTAGTATTAATTTGTGTTTTGACCGTTAAACATGTCGGAAGAAAGTAAAAGAGTTTTGCCTGATACTGAGAATCGGACCAGAAAAAGATCATTACGACCACAAGAATGGAAGAGGGAAAAAGCAAAAATAGCAAGGTGGGTATAATAAATATTTTTTTTATTATATTTCTCATAAGCGCGCATTGCGAAAAGTACAGGTGTGTACAATCAAATCGTACAGATAGTCTACAGTTTAAACACATGCTGAACTATCTTCTTATGACATTATCGTTTATACTATGAACTACCTCAATGATTTTATTGTCCGCCAAGGTATATTTATTTTTGACAAGTATTTTTTAAACAAATTTTCGCCTTCTTGACAGTAAAAATGTTGGTAATACACTTGTTGTGTTCACAATTATTTATAAAAGCCCTTTAGAAGCGATGTCACAAATTTAAATTATCTTTTTTATTGCAGATATTCGCCAAAAAGTTTACCAGAGTTTCCCCAGTGTGACCATAGAGATGATTATAAAGGGTCATTTATTTGCTGGCATCTTACTATTAATGATATTAAGATCTTTCACGAAGGATTTTATTCATGTAAAAAAAAAGCTGATCAAGATGCATTCATTTTAGGCTATTGCTCTGGGACACCGCCTGTGAGAAAAAGAGCTAGAGGAGGTGTTTGTAATAAATCAAAAGCAGTTTCCTTAACCTATAGGGTTAGAAAACAAGATGGCCAACTGATAATAGTATGTAGAGAAGCGTTTCTGGGTATTCTGGGAGTGAAGAAGGATAGAATTTTGCGTCTGGTGAAAAAGTTCATGAACACAGGAAAAACACCAAAGGAGAATCGAGGCGGCGATCGAATTATGAGTAAAACGACGATAAAAAGCTTTCTATAAAAGGGTTTATTGAATCATTAAGATGCACAGAGAGTCACTATTGCCGATCCCACAGTCCAGAGTATACTTGCCTTGCGAACTAAATATAAAAAAAATGTGGAAGATTTACAATAACCAAGCTGAGCCAAATATAAAAGTAAAGCAGTGCTACTTTAGAAAATATTTTAATAAAAATTACAATGTTGGATTTGGAACCCCGCAAACGGATCTCTGCTCAGCTTGCCTACAATACAAAGAAAAAATTAAAAATTGCAACGATCCTGCAGCAAGACAGTCACTTAAAACAAATTACAGAGTCCATAAGCTTCAGGCTAAGAGTTTCTACGATCTCCTTAAACAAAGCTCTGATGAAGTAGTCAGTTTTTCATTTGATTGTGAAAAGAATTTACCTCTACCAAAATTGCCTGATCAGCAGGCATATTTTTCAATGCAAATAAATTTTTATAACTTCGGAGTTGTTATGGGAAATTCGAAGGCAGCACTTTCACCTAAAAATGTGAATTGCTATGTATGGTCGGAAGTGGATAGACAAAAGGGCTCTAACGAGATAGCGTCTGCTATTCATCATACTCTTAGTAAGTATGAGTTTAATCCTAATATCAAAATTGTTCGACTTTTCTGCGATGGATGTGGGGGGCAGAATAAAAATTCAATATTTATTGGAATGCTTTGCAACTGGTTTAGTTGTTCTGCGCCCCCAAACATTCAAGAAATACAAGTTATTTTTCCTGTGGTAGGGCATTCTTTTATGCCTCCGGATAGGGTATTCGGAAATATCGAAAAAGTTGTCCGAAAAACCTCGGAGATTGTAGAGCCTACTCAATATATAAACATTATCCAAGAACGTGCAAAAGTGCTACGAATGGGGGTAGATTTTCAAGTTTTCGACTGGAAAACTGAGATGCAAAAAATTCTAAAACCCACTACCCAATGGCATTTTAAATTCAAACCAGCGAAAAGGTTCATTCTAACAAAAAACAAATCAGGTATGGTTTTAGTCAGGGGCGAAGTAGTCTATAGGAGCGATGTAGGTGAAGGAAAAGGTATTTACAGAAAAGGGAAACAAATTCAAGTAGCGAGGCCGAGGAAACTCTCTATTGGAATGCCAGTTAAAGAGGACAAGGTGAAGAGCATTTCTAATTTGCTAAAGACACACTACGGGGACGACTGGACATCAAATACCGCCTTACAATATTTTAAAGACATTTTTAATAATAAAGATCTAAATGCAGAAAGTGTTTTACTCTCTAAGTATTTTATGATTTAACAATTTTACTAATTTTGCAGCTATTTTCTTTTCTAATAAAGTTATCCTAACTTATTATATTTCTTTTACTCAATGAAAACAATCATGCAAAATAACTTAAACAACGTTTCTTTATTATCGACATGTCCTTGAGTTAAATGCAAAATGCTACAACTCCAACGCTGAGTTTCAAAATGCGACATGTCCAATATTAAAATTTAAATTTTAAGAGTTTTAATCATTTCGATCCATCAAAGTCGCTGAGTACTCATATTTAACAATTTTCTTCAAAATAATCCTTACAAATTATTTTATCAGATTATAGAAAACGTGTTAACAGTTTTTTCCAATTTTCTAAAAATACAATCTTATGGACAAGTCGCGTTTTGCATTTATACCACACATATTCCTTATCATAGGCATCTTTAGACTTCTTTGGGACAAGATTATCCAAAGCTTTGGCAGCATTCACAGCGATTCTATCCGGAATCAACGGAAAATCCATTATTTTATATGAATTTCAGTTTTGACTTTGACACAGCACAACAATGAACACTTATTACCTTTGTTTATTTAGCAACTATATAGGTAAAAACCTTTCGTGATTTTCAATTTTCTTTTAATTTAACTTGGAATTATATAAAGTAGGACATAAAATATTGTATGTACCACGGGCATTACTTGATGTCTATACCCTCGGGCAACTTACAAAGCCGAGGGATTGTTGCCCTCTGAGGCATAAACATCTTCATAATGCACTTAATACATAAATACCTATTATGTCAGTGTAAAAGAGTCCATGTCAGGAGATCTTACGCTATTATACGTTGTCATCTGTCTCTTGTAATAACAAAACTAACCTTGTAGCTGCCCATATGGGAGATATATTAAAGTAGCAAACTTTAAAACTGTTATATATATATATATATATGTGATAAAAAAAATAAATGATAGTATGGGAAATAGAAAAGGCGTCACTAGTAATATATTTAAAAAAGAAGAGAAAGAGAAAAGGGGATCCTAACTTTTTATTAATTAAAAAAATTAAACCTTTCTTCCCTTATATATATATATATATATTCATCATATGCCACGTTGCTGCAGTTATAAGGTATTTGAGCTGGGTCGTGGGATTTTATTTTTTTTTAAAAGGCAAGTTCTGTCTATTAGCTCTTATTAAGGAAAAAACAATCAAATACTATTTTTGGGCGCCGCGCCAGTTTGCACTAGTGGCAAACAGAAAAGAAAGGAAAAGCAATCACAACTACAAAAATCAACAACAAGAAATTTATTTAAGTAAGTAGGTATTCAGAAATAAATTTGACAGTCAAGGAAATATTAGCATAATTTCATATATATACGTTAATTAGTTATTAGCTAATCAATTAATCACTTAAAGTAAAATAAGTTAATCACTGAATAAATATAAATGCAATAAAAGTGAGATTAATACAGGCCAGCTACCAAAGATTATAATTTATTAAGGTTAGATAAGCTAATTAATGATTAGATAAACTAAGGTCAGTGACCTAGATATAAATTACACCTAAAATTAATTAAATGTGGGCCTACAACCCAAATTACAGTTTATTAAGATTGGATAAGGGTAATTATGAATAAAAAATAAGTTAAGGTCAGTGACCTAGATATTATTACACCAAAAATTAATTAAATGTGGGCCTTCAACCCAAATTAGAGGTAATAAATACGATATAGTGCCACATTAATAGCGGAACACTCCAAATAACTTATTATTGCACCAAAAATTAATTAAATGTGGGCCTTCAACCCAAATTAGAGGTAATAAATATGATATAGTGCCACATTAATAGCGGAACACTCCAAATAACTATATTTTTGACTAAGTCACACCTAGTCGGCTACGAATAACTTTCAATACTGCCCTAAATATGAGATATTTTGCAAGGTTGAAGCAAGTTTACTTAAAGCAAAGTACTTATCTTTACACTGGTTTTGATGCAGGGCCCCTCGATAACAGTTCCACGTCTCAAATCTGGTCATACCATCACCAACTAACACGTGTTGGTCATAGACGTTTCCTTGTTCAGGTGCAGCTGCCTCGGGTGTTCAATGCCTGGACTCGGTACCTCTTCTCAAGAAAACTGTACTCCTACGGTAGCAATTCCAACTTGGTTAGCAACCATTTGATGCTCAACTGAATATCAACGTGAAAATTTGAACTCAAGTTCACTGGGAACTCTTGAAACAACGTAGTTTGTGGCTTTCCTCAGCTTAACGATTTCTTCTTTGTTTCTAGCAGTGAGCTCTTATGGGACCCCAAAATCCAGCACTATGCTGATACTATTCACAAATCTTCAAATCGCTTTGCTGCGAATCAGTTGGCCAAAGAAGAGCAGGAGAAAGAGAGCTTTTTCACCGTCGCTTGTGAATTTATAGATTCGGTTTCAAAAAAAAATCGACCAACTCGAAAAAAAACCCAAAAAACTATTTAAGAACTAAAAAAAAAAAGGTCCACGATCCAAGAAACGACTAGCCTTAAACTCGTCAACGTAGTTCTTAGCTAAATCGGAATGTCACTAATGTCGAACAAAACAACTCTAGTATCTTTCCAAGTAAATTTAAATGTAAAGTTCATGTAGGCCCGATTCTGCGGATCCACAATCGTTCCTGGCCAGTGATTGGTTTTATTGCAGCTGATTAAATTATTTAATATTATTTATTATTTTAGTTAAATTGTAACATTTACAAAATGTAATGTTACAAAACTTAGACGATGAAATTGAAAATTATTGGCGAGAAACATTTCAGCGGAAGACTTCTAAAATATCGGGGGAGCCCCGGGCGGTAGCACTGCATATTTTCAAGGCTTTTGAACGAGTATGGCATGAGGGGCTCCTAACTAAAGTGAGAGCATACGGAATGCCGGTTCAATTTTGTTCAAGCTTTCTTAAAGATCGTCCTCTGGGAGTGGCGATGGACGGATTTCTCGCAGACACATTTAGTATCAATGCCGAAGTCCCTCCAGGTTCTATATTGTCGCCCACGCTCGTTTTGCTATACATTAACGATCTTTTGGAAAAACAAAATTCCTCTATATTGCTTCGCTGACGCCAGCACGCTTGTTTCATCTTTTACTTTGGATGCTCGGCCATCGGCTGCCAATGCACATCTCTATAGGCAGCAAGAGCTCTCACATCTTAACAAAGATCTGAAAGAAATTCTGTCTTGGGGTGACGGTAACTAAGTAGTAACGCTAAAAAACCCATGCGGCAGTTTTTTCTTAAAACTTTAATGGTAAAGAACTGGATCCAGTCATGGCGGGACACTCGATTCCCTTGGCTTCATCAATTAATTTATTGGGCGTCAATTTGGATAGTCATATGTCTTGGCATATAGTCACGTCGCGGTCATTGCTAGGGCAGCCTCCCAGAAGCTGGGGATATTTTTCCGAACTAAGAACCTGAATACGCCCCGACAACTTTTGATGATCTATGAAGCCCAAATTCGACCATCGCTGGAGTACTGTTTGCATATTTGGGGCTCTACTCCTAAACATACCCTGAGATTACTGGATTCCATTCGAAGATTAATCATTTTCTTGATCGGTGACGATGATCTGACAAACAACCTGGAAAGCCTTGAACATCGATGGCAAGTTGGCGAATTGGGTCTATTGTATAAATATTTTCATGGCAAGTGCTCAAGTAGAAATACACGACGAGCCATTACAGCTCACCCGTACGTGGTTCAGCTTAGTGTCCCTCGAACGACACTGTTTAAACATTCTTTTATCTGGAGAACATCATTACTCTGGAACGACCTCCCTGAGGCTTACTTCCACAACAAGTACAATCTCCAAAGATTCAAGACCAACGTGAATCGTTTTCTGCGCACACGCACCGCTCTCAGAGCACCATAAAGAAGTAATCCTGCATTGCTGTGCCTTATCATAAAAAAAGAAAATTGGCGCCAACGCTGAAGGTCATATTCTCAAGATGATTAAGTATGTGGCAGATTTAACATAATAGGACATTATCCTAAGGCAAGAAGAGTAGGTAAAGTTATACAGACGGATAGCAGCAACGCGTTACGTGCCGTTAATTAATGCTATTTATTACAATTTTTACTTACCTACAGAAGTTATATTTTACGAGTAATATTCTAAGATCACTCTGAGGTCCTGGATTGCTTCAATAATATTTAGAAATAAGCATAACAATTCAATATTCATTTAGCTTAACGGCAATTCCCATCTGACCTTGTCTTGTAATTCTTTACTTATGTTGTCCTAATATTTAAATCCATCAAAGCGTTATTAGCATTTTGCCACACGGCATTTCTTGATAAAAAAAAATAAACACCAAACTTTATTCGATTTTTATGTTCTTTACCCTTACAAGCCAAATGCCACTTAATGTGTTCTATATTTTATTAAGAAATGATGATAAAACGCGGGGACACAAATTGCCTTAACACATGCCAACTCTGATCTGAGTTTCTAAATTCTGACGTCGTGTAAGTCCGACAACATGCAAGAAAACGTTTTACCTGTTAGGTGAAAATCAAAATATATAGATAATCTAAAAGAAATTGCTGAAAAAGATTTGAAAAGTTTTATTGAATCATAATTTTAGTGAAGGATACCTAAACGTTACCAGAAGTCAATTCGTGAAATCACGTTTGCAAAATATCAAGGAACCAACTTTTCGGGGATTATAAGATGAACTAATACACCAAGTTGTATTATTTTCTAACGAGGCAATTAAAAGTAGTTTAGAAAAAACTTTTCGTAAAATTCTTAGAAATTAAATGCGGCTCGGATACATACCGTAATGAAACGTAAAAAGTGTGATAATGTTAAATGTTCCCCAGTCTGGCGGTGCACCATCCGAAATAGAAACCACGTATTGTGAGAACATCAAGTGCCTTTTAGAAGCATTCATCATTCTTTTTTGTAACAAGAAGTCTTTTCCGAATATTTCTTGCTTTTATATCAATTCAGTATTTTTTAACAACACCTTTTAATTTTTCTGCAATACATATTATTTATGTTATTTAATTTACCAGCACTCTTATCTCTTTTAATTTCACGAAATAAAAACAAACTTAGAACAAACATTTATGGTAGTAGTATGTAAGGACCATGGTTGTTTCTTAAATCAGTATTCGACCTTAATTCCAACTTATAGGCAGAGTTACTGCTGGGCGGATATTGAAAAGGGGCTCATGCCAAATTTCTAAATTCATAATTTGCTGAGATAGAGAGGCGAGGGGCAGCAGGGAAGTGGCTACTTTTAAGTCGCTGCTGGGTCGAAATTGTGGTGGAAGAGGCGAGGGCGGGCTGGGGAGGATTGATGGTATGGTTTGAGTGAATGTCTGATCGTGCGATAAAGAGACTCTATATTCTAACAATGTACTATCCCTTCTAGTATCTCCCGAGGGTAAATGTCAGACAACATGTAGAGAACAGACTATATATATTTTCGTAAATTAAATTGTGGAGGAAAACGGACGTGCAAGGGGGGAGCCGTGCGATACTTCGACTCCAACGTATCGCACAGTCAATATCGCATTCTCTGGCGAGACCACGAAAATTCTGTCCTTCACAAAAGATAGCCTTTATTAGGTAGCTCGGCGTTCGACATATACCTGACCTTATTAACGTGGCAGATCTTATGCAACGCCTTACTGACGTCGACAAATACCGTCTCAGTGCTGAATCGTCTGTTAAAGCCGTTTCGTATTCAAGAAGCCAGTGTAGTTGTTTGGCGCACCGTCAAATAAGCAGATTGAAAACCGAACTGCTCTGGCGGTAAAAGTTTGGCAAAAACAGAATGGTAGGATGATGGGCGTATAGCTGACTACCAATGTTTGATCTTGTGTAAGTTTAAGAATTAGGATCCACTTTGGCTTCCTTAAAATCCTGGAGAAGCAGTATTTCTCGCTATAACATTTTTTCAGAAATCTTACTAGCTCTCCAGGTTAGTTTTATTTTGAATTTTATAAAGAATGTTTAACTTTTTTACCAATATTTGGTTGGGAGAAACTCTACGGTATATAGGGTTGTGATAAAAATAAAACGGATCAGGCTTATAAATAGAATACCGCCTAATTCATCAAAAATCGCTCCGATCCATCAATTTCTTCTTGAGTAAATTTCTAGAGAGTAGACAGGTTTGATTAAAAATATGCTGCATTAATGTTTTAAGATTTATTTTGTGATCGTGTATTCTTTCACATTTTTGAATGCTATCATCAATTCTATATATTTTTTATGAAACTATCTAACTTCATTTGCTTTGAATATGAATACTGTGTCTGTTGCAACTTTATTTTTAATTTTAAAAGAACAAGAGTTTAAAAAAAATAGCATTTTGTGCAACAAGAGCATGAGCCGAAAGCCGCAGTTCCCAGGTGTGAAAAAAACCCTTTATGCACAAGTTTCATACAATATTTTTTCTTTGGTCGTAAACGCATGACTGCATAGGGTGGATTAAGCTAATTTATGGATCTATTTTAAATATAAAAAACTATTTATAGTGAGAGCCGCGGTTCCCAAAAATATGTACTATAAATTTGTAATAATGACAGATTTGTCATAGAAATCCGATCTTGTTAAAAAAGATGTGCTTCATGCATTTATAATGGTGAAAAAAGTAGAGTTTTTATAACAAGCATAGAAAAAAATATTTTATAAAACGTCTCAACGAAGGTCCTGCGACAAATCAAAAAATTTTCGTTCTACATTTTGTGTGGAGAAATTTCTCGTCTTAAACGTCAAAATCATGTGTTAATACTTTCAAACCAGCTGAAAATAGGTATAATGAAATCTGTCTAGAATTGAGTGTATAATTCGAAAATGGAAA
This sequence comes from Polydrusus tereticollis, assembly GCA_963920685.1. Taxonomy (NCBI): domain Eukaryota; kingdom Metazoa; phylum Arthropoda; class Insecta; order Coleoptera; family Curculionidae; genus Polydrusus; species Polydrusus tereticollis. The sequence goes on along the minus strand of OY987326.1, from coordinate 26,613,339 downwards.
GAAAATAAAACTGAAAAAAACAGTTTTTTTCAGTTTTATTTGAAGGAAATAAAATTGACCTGTCCAACAGATTCTTAATTAATTAGGCGTTACTTATTTTCTTTATGAAGACTGACATGTTTTTTTATCATAACCCTATATATTATTATAGGCTTGTCACATGTTATGAAACAATTATATTTACACTTAAATTACTTTAAACTTAATAATAAATAATCTAAATTCATGTCGGTAGCACGGAAAAATTTTCTCATTACCATATTCATGCACTTGAGTTTTTAATAACTTTTAAACTAATTTGAAATTCTCGTTAACTTTGCTTTAAACTTTTTCTGGATTTTATGCTATATTGGTTTTTCTCTGTTATTTTTATACCGTTCTACTTTTGAAATACTATAAAACAGTTATTATCGAATTGTATGTCCAATCGAAAGTCATAACAATTTGTGACATCTATCCACACTAAGTCACCCGACTTGTAATGGATACCATAAATGCAAATTTTGTTCATTCTTTTACAACGCCGCATTTAAATTCCTGCAGTAAAATATATGGCGGAAACATATATTATATTCACACATATCGCTTGCATATCCATTTATGTTGTTTGGTTCCATTAAAGTCTTAATTACACGGGATTAAAACTCGTGCGAAGTATCACTTGTATGTTGTCTTTATGTCCTTTAGGTATGTGAGGAAAAAGTCTTAAATAAACGGGCAGCAAGATTCATGCGACATATGGCTTGAAAATCGTGTTGATATCGTGTGGCTTCGTGAGGATAATGTCTTAGAATGAAAAAACTCTAAAACTATTTTACAAGGTAAATAATACATTTTTAATTTTACAGCCGATTCTTTATAATATTAAAAAAAAAAATTCTGAAAAAGAATCTAGTCAGTTCACTGAACATAAATTTACGACAGGTAATTGTGGGCAACTCTATTATGTAGTTTCAATTTAGGCAACTGTTTGCCACAAAGCCTTTATTCACATAGTTCTAGCATTAAGCTTTACATTTGTTAAAAGGGCACTGTACAAAGTATGCGGTACATGTTTGCTTTATTCGCAGATACACATCACTGGTAAACGTTTATCTCATACTAATACATTTTACCTCTTTATTGGCGAATAAAACTTTACTGAAAAGCTGTGTAACAACCTGTTACACTACTGAGACACTGCACTTTGGTCAATACCAAAGGGTTTTCGAGTATACGTATATACTAAACATATTGAACATTAGTGGCGGTATCAGCTTAAAAACTGTGAAAGAGTTTACTGCTTTTTAGTTAGAGAAACTAGACCTAGGTCGATCGACGTCCCATTGGAATAGTACTTGTAGGAATTCGACATTGTGACGCGTCTTCAACTTTAGAATAACGGGATATCGTTCGATCCATGTCTCACTAACACAACACTTCTAGGAACTTGATGATTGTACACGTTTTAGAACCACGAATGGCGCACCTCGTTCGAGTAGGAAAGAAAACACTTTTGTTTAGCTTTCCCATGTGAAACTAGAAAAATACTTATTTTGTGAATAATTAGAATAGCACCACTGTACCCCCTGATGCCGCAGTGAGCTGTCTTTACCAACTGCCTTAATTGCACCTTTAGACACGCTGCAAAAACCTATATTCACGCGTCTAACTTTCCGCCGACGTAGTAAACTGCTATGCGATTTTTCCATGTTAAAGATGCAGATCTTTCTAGCATGGGCTATATTTATATAGACTATATTTTGGTTTTCCGACTGTTTTGGGAAAACTCTCTGGCTTCCGGTCATGCACCATTGTCAGTGTTTGATACTGACTTGACTAAAGCCAGGGTTGCCATTGAGTTCAGGTTAGTATAACAGATTATAATTATGAGTTTTGGGGATTACTAGCGCGTGTTTCTCTAACAGTATTCAAAACTCTACATAATGTAAAGTAATAGGCGAATGCAAGACCTGGCGCAGTTGATATCAAAGCATGAACTATTCTGCCGAAGAATATCTTGGGTTTAATTCCCGACCGCATCAACACGACAAGAATTATAGTGAAGCAACAAATGCTCAACAAAACCCAACAATTTACGAAAATATTAATGTCCAAACCAAATGTATTATGTTTTACCAACAATCATATAATATTTTAACGAAATCTTTGTCCGTCAGCAACAATTATTCTCGACTTGACGACATGTTTACGTCAAGTATATGAAATTCTCTTGTTTCCCGGGATATTTGATTCCTGATAGAGAAGTCAAGTCTCGCCAGGGGGCAAAGAAACTCGGGCGCTGAAAAGTTTCGTAAGTGCTTCAGGCACCGGAAAGTAAGTTCAAGTTTTCACACACAGAAGTTTTATTTAACGGACTTTGAAGCAATTAAGACATACAACTCGAGACTTGTACTTTGTTGTGAAAAAATAATACATATTGTATACGAAAAATAATGTTTTATTTATAGACATTTTGCGGAAAAAATTAAATTTGAAATAAAATTCGTATAAGTGCTAAGAAATTATGTGTAAACCATCTTTGATTTTGTAAAAAAATTTGAGTGTATTTTTATATAAACTTGATATGACCTAAATTCAAATAAATTCATCTTTATTAGTAATGCCTATTTAAGGAATTTTTTTTTCAGATTTTTTAAAATTCTTACTTTATAGATTAAAAATCCTCTCCGTGGACTGTAACCGTCTTGAGGTATTATCGAGCTAGATTTTGATAATATTTTAGCATAACCTTTAACAATTAATACAGTATGTTTAACACATAAATACACACGAACAGACTGTATTAACGCTTCTGGCTATTTTACCAAAACTCTGCTTATGTGTCGATATTTATGGCTGTAACCATTTTTGATGTCCCACTCCATAAACTGGGAGAAATTGCAAATAAATAATAATATACTTCTGCCAACATCGTCAGCATTCTATGTGTATCGATGCAGTGTGCTGTAAGCTCTCAAGGAGAGATGATGTGATATCATGTTGCAAATTTTTTTTGTATGGCCAAAACATTGTTAAATTGAGGTAGTATTTTTAGTATCGTACACACCTTGTCAGCAGAAAAACAGTTAGAAAAATTTGAGTTTTAACTTTTTTTGCAGTGCATGTAAAAAAATAGTGTATTCGACTTATTTGTGGGTGGTGTTGCATCGTCGAGCGGGACATAGGAAATCCCATGTAATTTTAAATGGGGTCAATTATTGGCTTCCCTAATTATTTTAGAGAAAAATTCTATTTAGGTTTATTAAAGAGCACTAAAACCCACATTCAAAAGAATAACTTTAGATATTTTTGATGAGCCAGTTTACGGGTTATCGCCGATTTCTTTTTAACTATTTCTCCTTTTTATGGCCCCGTATTTGCGGGCACCAGTCAAGGTAAAAGATGACTGTCAAATAAAGTTGTCATTTTAAAATGTGTGCTTTATTGTTATAAAAACTCGTACATCGAAAATATTAGCCATGAATTACACTTCTGAAGAAAAAATATTGATGATTAAATGGTATTATCAAGGAAATAGTTATCAAAATGTGTCAGACATGTTTGCTGCTCTGTATCCGAATAGACCGATACCTGCAAAATCTACAGTCGAAAGGACTATCAAGAAATTTGAGACAAAAGGCACTGTAATAAATAACTGCAGATGTGAAGAAAGGCAGGAACAAAGAAGAGATGCAAGAAATGATAGGGACTTGCAAGTTTTATTGTGCGTGGAAGAAAATGATGGGAAAATCAGCACAAGGAAACTTGAGGATGACATAGGATTAGATCACACCACAGCGTTACGAGCTTTGAAACGACATAAATATTATTCATACAAATATGAAAAGCACCAAGAGCTAAGAGATAGGGACGAAATACGACGACAGGAGTTTTGTTTTGGTATGATGGAAAGAGCAAACATGGATAGGGAATTTTTAAAAAACATTTGTTTCACTGACGAATGCACATTTACCTTAAACAATGAACCCAATGTTCAAAATTATCGATATTGGAGCAAAGAAAACCAACACAGGTTTGTGGAAACAAGGACGCAATATCCACAAAAAGTTAATGTATGGGCTGGGATTTTCGGAGAAAATATTATCGGGCCATTATTTCTTACACGAAATTTAAATGCAGAATATTTTTTGGAACTACTTGAAGATCATATTTTACCTACTTTACATGATGCCGCCAGGGAAAATCAGGAAGTTTGGTACCAAATGGATGGCTTCCCGGCACATAGTACCCTGGCTGTCCGGGAATATTTAAACCGTGCTTTTAATGGAAATGTTATTGACTTAAATCATACAGTTAATTGGCAAGCCAGGTCTCCTGATTTATCGCCAAATGATTTCTTTCTCTGGGGCCATTTAAAAAACAGGATATACAAAGATAAAAAATACCCAAATCTAGACGAGTTAAAAAATGCTATTTCTGCCGAATGCAATAGAATTTCAGTTTACCAACTAGCGAAAACTAGCGAATGTAAGAAGAGAATTTTATGATCGCCTCGGTTATTGTCTAGCAGTCAATGGAGGAATATTTGAACATCTTCTTAAATCCTAAAGTTCTAACAATTTACCTACCTATTAATTAGTAAAATATTGAAACATGTAAAATGTCATAATTAACCTTGTAATTGGATACTTTATTTTAGTTTTATTCAGATTAATTTGTACTCATAAATACACCTTTAATATTTTCGATGTACGAGTTTTTATAACATTAAAGCACACATTTTAAAATAACAACTTTATTTGACAGTCATCTTTTACCTTGACTGGTGCCCGCAAATACGGGGCCATAAAAAGGAGAAATAGTTAAAAAGAAATCGGCGATAACCCGTAAACGGGCTCATCAAAAATATCTAAAGTTATTCTTTTGAATGTGGGTTTTAGTGCTCTTTAATAAACCTAAATAGAATTTTTCTCTAAAATAATTAGGGAAGCCAATAATTGACCCCATTTAAAATTACATGGGATTTCCTATGTCCCGCTCGACGATGCAACACCCGGTATAATCAATTAGTTTAAACAAATTTACTTTTCTTAAAAAAAAGATGTTATGACTTAAATATTTCCACTACATGGACTTTGTTTGTCCAGATATAAAATAAAAATGCATCCCTGTTTGGACATATTTTCACATGTGGAATATTTAAAACATTTTTAAACCTTATTGAATAATACTGAGATTTTGCTTTAACGCCTAAACTGGCAAAAACAAAGGCTGATATAAAAAACGCAGACGACAAAAAAAGGAGAGTGAAAGAAAACGAGAAAGAATCCATAGTAATTCCAACAAATACGAAAAAGCAAAAGAAGCTGAGAGGCAAAGATACCACAAAAGCAAAAAGAAAGAAAAACTTAAATTAGTCTAACAGAAAAAAAGATCACTACACAAAATGGAAAGACCAGAAGACCGATAGATTCATTTTCCGACTATAAATGTTTGCTTGTTAAACTAGTTCTAGATTTTAATACAAATGTTACATATTCCATTATTATGATAACTTTGTGTTTGTATTTTGCTATTTATAAAATATACAAGATGTTTGCTTATTTATTGTTTTGATACGAACTATTCATTGTCTCGCTTCGTGGGCTAAATTTACAGGGTGGCAAACAGGTTCCATTATTTTCTTTTAGAAGGTATATAAGTGTAGGAATACAGTATGAGTAGTAATTATTATTATCATTTACTCATATATAAAAAAAGCCTTTTTTCCCTTCCATTTATTATTATTCTTCAACTCCATGGACCTCTATTCCATCAGTCGACAAAATAAATAAATATTTTTTCAATAAACATGAATTGATGTTTTGAATTCGTGGCCGCTTATTGAACTTAGATGTAGGTGTTCACTCATACAAATTGTGATAGTTAACATTAGGATTTAAACATGTTTTAATAAACTTTTAGCTATCTCTAATTTTTTCCCGTCATCAAATAATGACCCTACTAATATAATAATTCTACTAATATAATAACACTGACTGCATGCAAGAAGTTTCTTCTATGTGTTATTGCATTTATTAAGGGCTTTAATAGTGAATACACCCTAATTTTGGGGTCGCTAAGTAAAAAATCAATGTTAATAGACTCCTTCCGTGATATTCCCTCATATAATGGCAACTTTTCCAACGTGTTATTATTAATATCTGGGGCCACCTTATTATTACAGCCTATTAAAATAATCACCTCTTCACTGATACCCAACTACATTGTCGATAAAAATTTAATGCCTTCTTGCCTTCTAATAACGAAGCAAAAACTAATAGTATATGAAAATTTTTCAATTTCCTCTAAACACGTGCTTACAAAACAATTTCGTGATGCTAAAACCAGGTGATTAAGTGAAAATTGATTGTCGCTGGTTGGCATGAAATAAATATATAGAGCGGGTTAAATTGAAACAAAATTGAAGTACATATTTATATTTTATTAGGCGTTTTAATGTAATTGTTATAAGTTAGGTCTAAATTAGGTCACAAATTAGATCGAATATTAGTTAAAATTGCGCGGAATGGTTTCTTTATTTATTCTTTTTTATTGCAATAGGGCGTCAGGCATCCATAGCTTCTATACCAATAAAGTTGGGAATTTCGTTCGAACACATACATACACTATACCGGGTTAGTAGAAAGTACCGGAACGCTTAAATATCTTCAAAGCCGCTAAAGCTGCGCTTAAAAAATTCGGCAGTTGGAGGTTTCTCGGCATGCGGAATTAAAGAATGATATCGGCACTGTTGCCAGATTTCCCAGTTTTGCACTACACATAGTCGTTTCGTTATTTTAAATTGAGTGTCCCATTTATTTTTACTCATGAGTTTATTTATATTTATTATTTATAGACTAGTTGTTAATTAAATGCTCAATGTGGGCCCCATTATTTGCCCAAGTCGATCATAAAACTCTCGAAATGTGTTACTCAACATATTCGGTGTTATAAGAGCAACTTCGGTGCGGATTCTTTCGCAGAGTTCGTTTAAATTTTCTGGACGATTTTTGTAGACACGATTCTTCAAATGACCCCACAAGAAGAAGTCCAGTGGAGTCATATCAGGTGATTGAGGTGGCCATTCTAATGCACCACGTCTTGCAATTAGCCTCCCTGGGAATTAGTTGTTTAGAAACTGCATGGCTAGTAGCCATTGGCTACCCTTGAATAATGGGACAGAGCACCGTCTTGTTGGTACCATATTTCACCTACATTTCTAATTTGATGAATGGCAGGAACTATACAATCTCTACGGAGCTCCAAATACTTCTGCCTTGTTAATGTACCTTCTATGAAAAAAGGTCCGATAATATTGTCACCCAATATTCCCGCCCAGAAGTTGACTTTCTCAGGATATTGGGTGTGAGGTTCTTCCATCCAATGGGGGTTATCTCAAGACCAAATTCTACAATTCTGCCTACTAATTTGGCCGTTCAAAAAAGTAGCTTCGTCGCTGAATACAATTTTGTGCGCAAAATAAGGATTTCGGTTCATATTTTCCATCATGATTGCGGCGAATTCATTACGGCGGTCAGGATCATCCTCTAAAAGTTCTTGAGTGTAATGAATCTTGTACGGCTTTAAATGGTTTTCCTTCAAGATAGTCCTTACAGATTTTTGGCAAATTTCAGCATTTAGAGCTAACTGATTGTTACTTACTTTTGGATTTTCCTCTATTTGTAATAAAACGTTTCATTTATTTTCATCACTTGTAGCAGTTTTTGGACGTCCGGTTTTAGGTAAACTTTTTATGGACCCTGTTTCCTGGTAACGTCGACAAGTTCTGTGTACGGTGGACTTTTTAATGGGTTTGTTAGAATAGCGGTCAATAAACAAGTAGCAGACTTCTTGATATTATGTCCTTGTTTTATTTCCATATCCACGAAAAAAATCAGTGATGTGTTTAATTTGTCATTGTTGCAGCATGGTAACGCGACGGCAATTGTTTTCAGAAAAACTGAAGCAGCGCCTACTTGTTCATAAGGTATTCACTTTTCGGGCGTTTCTTATAAGTTTAATGCTCATCCTAGAATAGGTAACTATCCCAAAATTTTTCTGACTAGTATCTAATAGCGCAAACAGAACTTTGAAAAATTAGGATCTTGCTAAGCTTGAGACCTTCAATTCATTGGAGTAAAAATAAATGGGGCATTCAATTTAAAATAACGAAACGACTATGTGTAGCGCAAAACTGGGAAATCTGGCAACGGTGCCGATATTATTTATATATATATTAATTTTATTACTTATATATATTATATATTAATTTTGAGTTCCGCATGCCGAGAAACCTCTAACTGCCGAATTTTTTAAACGCAGCTTTAGCGGTTTAAAAGATATTTAAGCGTTCCGGTACTTTCTACATATACGAGTTTGTTTCGAGAAAATATTTTCAAATATACAGAATGTACAAAAAGTATGAAAACAAAATTTTTTAATGGTATACCCTGTATTTCTCTGCATATTTTGTTTGGTTTTAGTGTTTTTTCTTATTTTCCAAAATTGTATTTGATTTGTTTTAGTCGTTTACGAGCAATAAACTAAAAACAATAAAATATCATTTTCCACGCCTTGTAAACATTATTAAAAAAGCGGCCTGAGATCTGTTTTGTCCGAGCTCTAACGTCAAATAGTTTTATCTTATTTTAAACAGGGTGCCCAAGAAAACTTTCAAACTAGTTTTTCTTAACATTTTCAAATGAAGCACCCTGTATATTATTATACTATCTGATGCAGAATTTATAAAAAAATATTTTTTTGCATTACAAGTTTATCAAGATTCTGGACCGTTTTCAAGATATTTATCCAAAACCATAAACATGCCCATTTCATTAGTAAAGTATTACAAATAAGATCTAGGCAGTCATGGAAATACAACCATGTTTATTTAAGAAATAGATTTTTACAGTAACACATTTATCTTGAAAGATGTAAATAATATAAATATTTTATGCCTGCATAATTGGTAGTACATTTAAAAGCAATACAGGCGAATCGTTTGTTAAAACTTCGAAATACATTTGACATGTTCTTCAACAATTCCTCCCCATACATTTATTGACCAACGATGTTGGTAGTTCATTTGTCGTATAATTCTTGGATTTTCGGTAGCATAATAATTAAAATTATGCTCGTTGACGCATCCATTGTTGTGAAATGTGGCCTCATCAGAAAATAAGACGTTCATAAAAGCAATGGATTTTCTTGAAGGCCATTTTCACTCAGAGCCTGGTTGAATGTGCTATGCATGAAAATGATGTATTTTTAACTCTGAACTGACCTTTGACTTATCCTACACGTGCCTGACTAATGTTTGGATTTTCTGTGAATGTTGACAAAACTGCTAATTGATTTTCCTCGCAGCAAAGGCGACTTACATGCGTCATTTTCCGAAAGAAGACATATTTCGTTTGATCAATTCTTTAAGCCAGGAGAGTTCGATTTCAGTTTATTTTAATGCCGATACAGATTTAATGTGAGAAACTTTTTGAGACTTGTTTAGGGTAGTCAGCATTACCCACAGGACAAACAAATTTACTCTTACCTTAAAAGAAAGTACCTACAAGAATGAACTAAAAAATTATAAAAGCGATTATTTGGCCAGAAAACTCTCTTCAGCCAACAACAAAAGTAGAGTATCATGGCAAATAGTCAATGACCTAACAAGTAGAACGAAAAATATTAATCCAGGTCTTCCTAATGGTAATTTGCAGGGTGTGGTCAAGCGCTTTAATTCTTTATATGTAAACAATGCCACGGATATTGTAAGCAGACACAGAAAACAAATTAATGTTTTTGAATCTTGTTGCCGAATTGGAATTAGCTAATAAATATTTTAAAAGATTTTAAGATTAAAAAAATATGGTAGTGACGATGAAATTGCACCATTTCTATTGAACAGATGTATACATATTATTGTAAGTTATTCGGTATTGGAGAAAAAGTATCCCAGCGTTTTGAAGAATGTTTTTCTCACACAAAAAAAGGCGATCATAACAATTTAGAGGATTTTCGTCCAATCAGTAATTTACCCTCGTTGTCCAAAATCTTTGAAATAGTGTTCTATAATAGGCTATTACAATATTTTTTACTCTATATACCTATATTTTAATGACGCATATCAAACTTTGTAATAGTTGCAAATATATTTTGAAATACGCTTATCTATCTAAGTATGTACATGAATAAAAACGCACGTGTCACGTCACTGAGGACAGTAAAGATTAAATTTAGGGGCGCAAAGATCCTGTAGTTCTAAAGCTTGAAAAATGTCGCAATTCTATTTTTCTCCTTTATTATTTGTAGCGTAAACAAAACCTAAAAAAAAGTCTGCGAGAAAAACATTTTAGCTGATCTTATAAAAAAATGTATAACAGTATAATTAGTACGGTTATCAGCAAGTTTCCTGAGCAAGTACATTTAAATTCTGATTTTCTATATTTTATATAGATCTTTTTCGATACGCTGAATCAGATGGCGCCATTCATTGTTTCATGCAAGGCTCTTTTCAAGTGGTTCAGCAGTCACTAATTTTAAGCTTATTTATCTAAATTAAAAACAAATTGAGGAATCAGCAAATCTACCGATATGCGAGTATTTAACACCATTGAATGTGTTGGACACAATATCCAACAAGGAATGCTAGTAAAGCATGGCAACTATGTAAAGATAGAAATAAGTTTGGCATCGCCGAACTTAAAAAACAGTAAAAAATAATGAAAATAGGTAGAAGCACGGTCTTCTCCCGTATTTTTCTGCTCCCAAAAGCAATAATTAATTAACAATAAAATATGCAATGGTTTTGCACCATTGCAAGTCAAGCTCTACCCTTTAGGTATCCTTGTAAATAGTGTAAAGTGTAAATAAGTGAATTTATTAACAATAAAGTTTGTGAAATGAAAATGTTTTTATTTTAGCATAAATGCTAATATAAACAAATACAATTTTTTATTAATACAATAGTCGTATATAATGTAGAAAAATATAATATAATTTATGACATTTTAATATAATGCTCTTAGCCTAAAACTAAATTTAAAAATTAAAAGAAGAATATTTAAAAAGATTCAAAAGAAGAATTTTTAAAAAGAAGGAAAGTTCAACGGGTTGCTAACATGAAATGGTTCTTTACACCACGCATAAACGTTTTCACATTGGGCGAGTTTTTGATGTCCGCCGGCAGAGCATTGAAAAGTCTTAAGCCAACACTGAAGAGGCTTTTTTGCATGTGTGTTGTTCTAGCAAACCGAATATCAAAATTGTCTTTAGATCTGATGTCATGCGAGTGTCGAAGGGACCTAGGAATTAAGTACTCTTTTAAATATGAGGGCAATAATTCATGCTGTATCTTGAAGATAAATAAAAGATTTGACGCTTCAATGCTCTCCGAAGCCGACAGCCATCCAAGTGACTTAAGCATTAGTCTAACCGGGGTGTATCGAGTACAAGACAGAATCCTTCTCATAGCTTTGTTTTGTAACACTTGTAATCTATGTACATCAATATTTCTGCATGATATCAGCAGCGAGTTGCAAAAGTTAAAATGAGGGTACACTATAGTATTGAAGATAAGAAGTCGAGACCAATGACTGAGATAATGAGAGACTCTTCTAAAATAGTGTAAAATAGTAACCAAACGTGATGTTCTTTAAAGGCATCATACCAGTACATTTTGTGTGCGCAAGAAAATCTTACAGAATATGTATTATTATCCGCCCAAAATTTCGAATTCCAATTCGCCATGGGACAAGAATAGTTATGATATTATATGTTGAAATCCAAAAACATACGAATGATTATACCATCTAGGTAAGTGCATTTAAAAATCGAAATTTCAAAAACCAAAGAAAGTTCCGGATATATACAAATTATTTTGTCTTGTTTCTACTAGCACGCTGACTTCAAAAAATCGAATCTAAAGAAATTTCCAAAATATTTTCTTGGGTATTTCATACTCGCCAAGTCCACATCGATACTATTTGGTTGGTTTGGGTAATCATCACTCTCAAACTTTTTAAAAAAATATAGTATATTCTTGTTCCGATATTATAGGCACAGTACAAACATCACTATGCACGGGGGGGGGGGGGGGCGAGAGATTCGATAGGTATTTAGTAAGAATATATAAGTCGATAGAATTTTAAACAGTTGGTGTAGCTCTCTAAATAATCATGATTATCGAACGCGACCATTATATAGTTTCTCAACTCCCTCGTTAAACAAAAAGTTCCAGATTAGTGCACGCGCTAGCCACTATCCAGTTAGAACTGGTTTCACTTCTAATTCGAGCGGTGCCAACAAAATTGAAAATATTGTAGCATTCATTTTTGCTATAGATGTATATCTATAGAATGCTACATGGTTTTGTGTAAGATATTTTATTACATTTCCTTTCTATATTTTCTGTGGATTTTAAGTTTAGTGCTTTGGTGCAGAGGTTCATGTTTTACAGGCCACGGTCCTATCATGAATATCTTTTTTGTACATTCTTCATTCCTTTTATTATTAATTAACTCGAACGAAGTAGATATCTGAATATTTAAATATTTTTATTGTCAAAATTTGGGGTTGTTCATTTATGATAACCGGTCAGTAGTTCATTTGGCTATGGTATGTTCGTTGAGTTGCTCCATTTGAACCTTGGTTAGTTCACTCTAGAACATTGATGATATGCACTTTTCACCATTCGATAAATTGGTATGCCATTATTTGTTTTTAAATTGCATATTATGCAGGGTAAACTGCTATTAGTTTTCCACATGTCAAGTTGGTTTGGTTTTGTCATTTTATCGAACTGAGACCACTTTCATCAATTGTCTGAACGTACCAATTTTTTTGACATGACAGTTAAGGGACACCTGTCATTTGAGCTTTACCTTTTTCGAGGAGATTTTGACTTTAGGTCACTTCATTTAAGATCATCCTTGAAGGTGGAAGTCGCGGTTTAAAAGGGGCCCACTATTATGTGATTTGAAAAGGTCCGCCGCCCAACTATAGTTGGCACCTCAAGGATAGTAGAGCGTCCTCATCTCTTCGATGGTAAGATTTCTTTAATTCTTTTCTTTGTGTCTCCTTAAGTTTTTGATAACCTCAATTCTCTATAACATGTGCAATTTAATTTTTAGATATGCACATGAGGCCTCATTTCTTTGTATTTTTTTTTGAGATGGTAGCACCAGACAACCAATGAAGTAGGATATATTTGCGATTTAATTTAACCAGATATCTGATTCGCTGTTTCGATTTTAGGGTTTTTTTTAGAGTTTAGTTGCAATTTTCCTTTTGCCTCTATCGAAGCGTTTATTGCTGAATATGTAACAGGCGTTACATATTCATATTCCTTTTGACCACGTGTTGAAATTGGATCTTCGATTGAGAGACCACATGGCCTGTAAGCTGTAAATATGTGCTGTCTTGTACTGTTCGGGTCCACCAGACTGGAGGCAGGGTGCCTATTAATTTGAAGCAGAAACCACATGGGATTTGGAACATCTGGGAAATAAGGCCAGTGTATTGTAATAATTTTAAATTTCTTTATAACCTTAACACCCTAAATTTCACTTTAAATATAATTTTAATTTGTAATACCACCTTGGTAAGATTTAGAACGAATCTAGGTATTATGACCATACAAGTATGAAGGTTCTAGAACATTCTCTTTTCCCCTTTTCATAAACTATATGCGATAACCAGTTACCAGGCGAGTAAAAACCCTTCAGGTCTTCCCATGAGTGTATAATTTTTTACTTTAATATTTAATTTGATTGAATTGATTGATTTCAATATTTAATCTCATTGGTGGAATCCAGTTTAGTGAACCTAATAAATTAATCCCAATTGTTGTTTTACATATCTGTGTTTTATTGTTACTCATTGTACTGCAAGACGATTTATTACCATCTTTAGAAGCAAGCGGTTTTCCTATTTTAAAACGCTTTGTAAGTATTAAGTTTTTTAACCATTTAAAATAGGTGGCGTCCAAGACACCAAAAAAGTGTACAACTGCTTAAGGCAAGGACTCCGAGCCTCCGACACAAGAGCTGCCGTTCGCACCATGGTACGTAAAGTTGCCTTGTAAAGGTAATTATACGGCACAATATGGGGGTAGTGAATCTACCGTTTATCTATTCATCTATTCTACCGCAGTAGAGCCATAATATCGAATATCATTTGAGAGAAAATTGTGCCTGGGAAAAAAAAAATGATGTTGCTCTAGTTTTTATTCGTTTCTGGCAACCTCGGTCATGACATTTTTGCGAAAAAAGGTCATTCACTAAATGTCTAGTAAAAAAACTTTAATACCAATTTTGGCGACAAAATTTTCTCTTTTATGATATTATTAGAACTACCAGAAAGTATTCCAATTAACCCGGAAAAAATTAGGTTAGCACAAACCACTAAATCTTTGGGAATGGTCCTGGACAATTTTTTATCATGGAACCACTCCAATATGTACTTAGTAAGCCAAATAAAGTATGTTATACATTGCGTGTTTTGGCAAAATATTTGGACAAGCATACATCCAAAATAGTCTATTATGCGAATTTTGAGTCCCATCTCAGGTATGGGATTATTCTGTATGGAAACTGCGGAGAGGTGGAAAGATTATTCATATGTCAAAAGAGGGCAATAAGAACTCTTTTTGGTTACAATTTTAGAGAGACCTGTAGAGGTTAATTTAAAAAACACGGGCTTCTCACATTTTCAGCAGTTTACATACAGGAGTGCATCTTGTTCTTTTTAAAAATAAATCACTTTTAGGAAGAGCGAACCACAAAGCATATATCCAACTAGAACCCAAAATTATACTTTTCCCAAACATAGACTAACTATGTATACAAGTGGTGCCAATTATAATTATTGTATTAAATTGTACAACAGCCTACCTCTGGATATCAAGATATGTAATAATATTACGAAACTAAAAAAAGGGAATTTAATTTTTTAAGGGACATTGAACCTTATACCTAGGGTTGCCAACTCTTTTTTGGTTAAACATAGTATATTTCAAAATAAGCAAAAAAAATAAATAGTACACGTCAAAAATATATAGTATTTTTTGTTACTGTTGTTACTGATGTACTTGAACTTTCGTTATTACTATCACTACCCCTAGTACTAGTGGTGGTAGTGGAAACTAGTAGTCTACTAGTTTCCATAACTGATTGATAAAATAACTTCACCTTTTCGAAACAAAATTAGGAACCGTCGAAACTGGCCAAACAACAAAAGAACGTAACCTAAAAGTAAAACTTAACAGGTGATTGACGGATGACGATTATCGATTGACAGTATTTGACAGTCAAGCACAGGTAAGTAGTACGTTCGGATTTGTACCAGTAAAGTCTAAAAGGTGCGTTCCTAAATTTATTGTGTTGCGAAATACCAAAAAAATCTTTTGACGGAAATATAGTATTTTTGAGTACTATTTATTTCTTCAACAGTATATAGTATGCCTATTTAAAATATAGTAAAATACTATATATTATAGTACGGTTGGCAACCCTACTTATACCATAGAAGAATATTTCAATAAAACTGCAAGTAGGTTAGGTTAGATTACAATTAGAAAATGTTAATTTGCCTTTTTTTGTTTTTTGACACTATTTCGTTTTACGTTGTTCAATGTAATTGTGAAATAAAGAAATGAATTAAAAACAAGAATTATTATTATATGACAATATGTGCGATAATCTAGCACTAGCTTGACCCCTGAGAATACTGTGATTCGTTTTTAATTGAGCCGCGCTATAAAAATTATAAAAGTAATTGAAGTTGTTCAAAACTTTCTGATCTGTTCCGTTTCCAGCCTAGTTTATCGCTACTCATAAGCTTCTACCTTCGGCAGGACCCCCGTCGATCAAAAGGTAATGCGTTAGTACACAGATATATCCAAAACATCTTCCAACCCCATATTTTTGACTTAATATTAAATAAACAGATCTACCTTTATGTTAGAATGGAAATATTAATTTTTAAAAATAAATAACTTACTAATTCTGCTATTATATTATAAACTTTCCTTTAATATCAAAGAAATCCCTTTTTCTTCTGTACTAAAGATTACCATCGACCTTTTGACTGTTAAGGAGCTTTATGGAGGGCAACAAAGGATCTAAAAGTAATTTTCTTCGATAAAATCAGATGGATGGCTTTAATAAAAGAACCATCCAAAAAATCATATTAGATATCCAAAAATATTAAGTTTTAAACTCAGATATTTTATAAATTAAATGTACATTTTTATTTGAATAAGCTCTTTCTAATTCGTCTTTTTGTCTACGTTTACTGATTTTGGCTGTACGTGGTACTTTTTGACTTTTTCTATCCTATAGGTATTGTTATTCTTCTACCTTGATTGCAAGCAAACTGTGCAAATTCAATGATAGTCCTTATTTTAAAAAGCTCTTTAGTTAGGTTAAAACGGTTCTAACTTTTTTTTGTATTGAATATCTATTTTTAATAACGTTATTTTTTTTTTAAGATTACTATAAAATCTTTAAAAAACCCACACAAACTAAAATTAGCGTTTATTAAAGCAAATCAATATTCAACAAAGCAGTAGCATTCCTTGTTCAAAATCACTGGAAGAATTTTATTTTAAATTACCACATTTACCACACGTTTATTTCCCGTCAACAAGGGACAATTATTTTTGACTTTACTACCGGCTAACAATATAAAATTGGATTGTAAGTGTGTGTTTAGAGAAAATTAATACACTCTTTCATGTTTTCTTTTTGTAGCTATTATCTCCTTTATGGTACATTTGGTTTTCATTGGAGCGATGTTTCAGAACTAGTTATTTATGATTGCTTTGAAAACAAGGGATTGCAGCAGTAGAGCATCATTAGATGAAAATTTGTAGCCAAGTGGAAGAGAAGAGTAGTACCTTATGGCTTAATGATTTAAATCAAAAAGATTTAGATACATAATTATTATTAAATTTGAAGAAGTAGTCCATTCTTACAGTGGAGTAGGTAATATAGATAAAAACAAAACTTCTGTCTTCCTCCACAAATAGTATATATTTCAAAACTTAGATTTTTTAAAAGCGATTGTCCCTACATGTTTCGACCATACAAACAGTCATCTTCAGGGGAACTAAAAGGAATCTATATGAAAGTACAATGACAACAGGCACCATAAAGGACTTACCTAAATCGAGTTTGGTCTCGGTTTTAGTAGTTGCCTCAAATAAATGAGTACAACTCTTTTAAGATTATTAGGCAATTGAAATTTTGTTAGTTGAAGACTTGTTTGGCTGAACGTGATGGATAAAAAGATGAGCACAGTTTAGAAAATATTAATTTTATTATTGTATCAAAGTAATAAAATATGGTTATATGTAGCATGAATTTAATTTGGGTTTTATGTTAAAAATTAAATTCATGCTACATATAACCATATTTTATTACTTTGATACAATAATAAAATGAATATTTTCTAAACTGTGCTCATCTTTTTATCCATCACGTTCAGCCAAACAAGTCTTCAACTAACAAAATTTCATATGCCTAATAATCTTAAAAGAGTTGTACTCATTTATTTGAGGCAACTACTAAAACCGAGACCAAACTCGATTTAGGTAAGTCCTTTATGGTGCCTGTTGTCATTGTACTTTCATAGATTCCTTTTAGTTCCCCTGAAGATGACTGTTTGTACGGTCGAAACATGTAGGGACAATCGCTTTTAAAAAATTTAATTTTTGAAATATATACTATTTGTGGTGGAAGACAGAAGTTTTGTTTTTATCTATAATTATTATTATATCGCAATGCGGTCCCGGATATTTTTGTAAAATTCGGTATTCTATTTTTACCAGTGGCGGTCGTGCGGGATTTTAGCTAAATACTTTTAAAGAAAAAAATGTTACGTTTGAAACAGGTATTAATTATTAAATCCCTAAAAGTCGTTATTTGATTTTTGGGACGATTAAAAAAAAACTTCATATATGAACGTATTATCCAAGCCTCTTAACTTTTGAACCACAAAGTGTTATCGTTTTATAATATTTTAAATACGCCCCCATACACTCCCTGACAATAAGCTCCGGACATAAATAATGTTATACAAGTTTATAGTCCTGTAACTTTTTAAATTGTTTTCCGCTCTTGGTGAAATTTTTAGCAAAGTGACGGAATGTTAGCCTGGATTTTGGTTTCAAAAAATACTAGTAAGAATAGCTCTTTATGAAGAATGTAAAAAAATGCCTCGGTCATTTAAAACTGCATTGAGAGCATGCCACGTCACATGGTGTCAATACGCGCAATTAATTTTTGCATATTTGTTGATTTAATCGATTGATAATGTTATGTTAATTGTGAAAAAAATTGAAAAAACGCAATAATTTCCTTAAAATTTTCATTAAAAACAGATAAGACGTAAATCAACAAATAGGTACTGAATTAAAAAAAGCTCACTCTTCAAAACAAAACATAATGAGCTAAATTTTACCCTTCAAACGGAAAACAAATTAAAAAGTTACAGACTATAAACCTGACTGACATTATCAATGTCCGGAGTTTCGTCACCTAGGAGTAACAGGGTTCTATCTGGTATAACCCTAAAATCGAGTTAAGACGCGTCATAGTTTCAGACCTCAATTAAAACTTTAATCACAAAAAAAATAGTGTCTGTTTTTTGTTGGTATTTCAGTAGTATGTTATATTTTTAAAATAATGTCCTAAAGAACCTTATTGTAGATAGTGAGTGGTACAAAGGCAATGTGTAATCTCACGTAGAATCTTGCTTTTCAAAAATATCCTAAAGGGTTTTCGCCGAGAGACGCTCTTTAAAGTCTTTAAAGACTTATTAGGCCAGACATATTTTAAATAAAGAAATATACAATCCATTCGTAAAGTAGCGAATAAATTCAATAAAAATTAAGAGGGACAGTTTTTTTAGCTTTGCAGCGAAATATACAGAATATATTTAAAAAGAGATATGACGTCTTCGTTCTTTTTTTAAATGGAGACCCTAATATTTTATTGCAGAATTAGAAAGAGCACATTTTTAACATATGACAAGGTAAATAGAGGTAGTGGTTACATGAGGAAGTTTTAAGGAAAAATTGCCTTAAAAACTAAAAATGCGAAAGTATGTATCTAAAGTAAATGTTCGAATTAAGCACCGTTCACAATCTATTTTATCTGCAAAACATGCAGTACTACACCAGTATTGTTATTTTATTTACTTACTTTGTTGCTAGTGTCACAAGAAGTTAATATTGTTCATTTTGTTAGAATTGTTTTAGGTATTTGCATGTTAGCAACTAGTGTTTACTATTTTTGATAGACAAAGCAGTGTGATGGTGGGTTTATCGAGTAAAAAAAAACACTTTACCCTTACTTTGTTAAAAATGAGAAAATTAAACAAAGGCAAAATAATTGAAATCTTGTGCAGGATTGGATTCGAAGATATGTTGCGCACTCAGACAGAAGTGGTTCACTTGTTTATTGCAACTCACCCTGATTAGCTGGATATAACCAAAGCATGGTAAGAAGGGTTGAGGCAAAATTCTGGGAATCTGGGCATGTTCTGTTGACAGTTCAACACAATTCTCAAACACCAATTAACGGAAGCAGCTTCTAATATTCATTTAGCGCGATCTACTGTGCCGAAAGTACTCAAGAAAGCAAGGTTCTATCCATACAAGATATTCCTAGATCAGAAGCTATCGGAAGATGACTTTACTCGGCGAATTGAATTTTGTGAGCAAATGCAACAAATTTGTAACGGTAATCATAGCTTTGTAAAAAGAATGATTATCTCTGACGAAGCGACATTTATATTGAACGGTGAAGCAAGAATTCTCATTGGTTTTCAGAATGTCATACACAACACTCTCAAAAAAGTGAACGTGTGGTGCAGTATAGTTGACGGAAGAGTTTTAGGTCCTTACTTCTTTGAAAATACTCTCACTGGTGCAAGATATTTGGAGATTCTTCAAAATTACTTCATTTCCGCTCTAATAACTTTGTTTTCGGATTTATATATACACCAGCGTTTTCCAATAAGATGGAACTCCCCACATTACGCTTTAGCTGTTCGCGCTGATTTGGATGAAGTTTTTCCAAATCGTTGGATAAATAGGAGAGGAACGATTAAGTGGTCATCCATATCGCCAGATCTAACTCTGAAGAGTAAAGAATACGTGCATCGCCCAGCGACATTAGAAGATTTAAAAGCACTAATACACCAAGAAGTAAGACACATTAACGCAGATGTCATCGATAACGTTCAAAAAGAATTTGCTAATCGCGTTGGCTATTGTCAGATTATCAACGGTGCTCAATTCGAACATTTACTTTAGATACATATTTTCACATTTTTTAGTTTTAAGACAATTTTTCTTCAAAATTTCCTTATGTAACCACTACCCTTATTTAGCTTGCCTTATTATGTAAAAAAATTTTAAATAGTAAGGAATAATGTCAAATTGAACAAAATTGCAGATAGAACCCTGTTATTCTCAGGTGACGATTTATTATCGGGGTTATATTGGTGAGTATGAGGCCGCACCAAAGATATTATAACAAAACAACACTCTGTAGTTCAAAAGTTAAGGGGCTTGGGTAAAACGTACATAAATAAAGAAAATTGCCCCAAGATTCACATTTTGAAATATTTGCATATTATTATTACCTGTATAGTAATAATTTAAGTTTTATTGAGTTTTGGACAATTTCGACTACCAATTCCATTTTTCCAGAGGTGTTATTAAAAATAATACAATACTTTCAAAATGTAGTCTTTAATATCTTTAGGTGCTGCTAGGTTTGAATTAAGGAGTTCCAGTTTCTGTTCAGACAATACATAAATATGTCATAATGAACCTTTCGTCTTAAGATAGACCACAAAGTAATTTACTAAAATGTGTGTACAGCACATACCTAATAAATACTAGGTATTGCAATATAACCGAGTTCTATGGTCCCAACTTGTACCATCGATCGGGTCGGTAAAAGTAACAGAAAAATTGTTTTATTTATAAGTCAAACCGCCCGCAGCTGTAACTCAAAACAAAAGAAGAAATTCTTAGAATTCTAATTCTATAATATCTTGACAGTTTAGCCGACACCCGAGGAATATTCGCCAGAGTTTCGTATTACAAAAGCAGCCCACGTTTTCAAATTAAATAAAGTATGAACCTTAAGATTTTAACTGTATTCTGACTCTGCTCCGATTAGCCAAGTTAAACGTTAAGTATAGTAATTAATTTTAACACATAATTCCCAACGCTCGTCAGTTGAATATGAAATTAATTACTCTGTCCCAGAGGGCGAGCATTCTTTGGGACGGATAGGAGAGCATTTACATGCAAGTCGGTATTTTGCGACGCTTATAAATTTTATTACGGTAGCTTCTTGCTAAGTTGCGACAAAAAGCCTGGGTAAAAAGTAAAGAGATTAGAGCTTTGATGCGTTAAGCTTTACATTTTTTGTTATTCGTTTATTAAGAGAATAGGGGATGCGGTAATAACGGCTCTCCATATATTTTTGTTTGAGCGTGAGTAATATAATATTTCCGGGGTTTATTATCAAGCGGAATTAAAGGCACAAATATTTTAAACTAAAATCAACATATGCTTTATTAAATTGATTCTTGTTAACAAAGCTCTATATAAAATATTTATAAGACAGAGAGAATAAGTAAGTCAAAAGATAGTCATATAAGTTTAAATTGAAATTTAAATTAGATATCTAGACCTATTTGGTTAATATAAAACTTCAGTGATATAAAGCATAATATGACAACAAACATTATACTGCATTTAAAACACACCAAAATGAAACATCACTAGGATGCAAAACAACACAAACATACATACATAAAAATAATTAAAAGCTGTTTAAAAAGTCCCAGACTACACCGATATTTTTAAAACGTCGCACGGTGGGGTATTGGGGGATCAAAGTTGGTCATAAAGAAGTTAGGAGTCTTCTGTTTTTATTTAGACAGAGTAATAATAGGTGATAGCTTTACACATATATTTAGACCAAAATAACACAAAAAAGTATGCGTGGTGAAACTTTATTAAAAAATATTATATTTAGTTTGGGCTATATATTTAGGACAAATTATAAACGATGAACATTTTCACTTATTTATAATTGTTTCTCCTTCCACTGTAGCCAGGTATAGTAAATAAATAAGTGAAAACCTAACAAATGATGTTATGTGTTTATTCGGCTTCTGATTCTTCAGAGCTGCTATCGCTCGCGGTTTGCGTTGCGGACATGGGTTCTTCTGGTACAAGCAACATATCGAACACGTCTTGTGGCAGCATTTTCCTCTATTTTGCATTACTCTTGCGCAAACTCGTAATGAAAGGGTCAGATGATATGAGTAACCTATTCAAAACGTCTTGGTTTGTCTGTATTTGGGAAGTTTTTCGTGAAAAACCCTCCCGATATTGGTTAAAATCTTTATTTCTTGCCTCTTGCGCCTCTTCACTAAGTTGACCAATTGGAAGTAACGCGTTCTTAATCACTGTTGCTCCATGGAGTAAGATTTTATGTATACTTGGTGGCATCGGATACCATTCATATAGGTTGACATATTTACGAGCTGTCTCATGGCAAAAATCTTGAAATTTTTCTACGTCTATTTGAAACTCACAAGAAATGGTTTGCAATATAGTGTAAAATCGTTTAATCAGATCTTCATCTAACTGGGTAATTTGTGCTGTGATCTGATTATTTTTAAAAAAACGTCTGGCCATATTACCAGTATTTGTGTTGCCAAATCCTTGTTTTGGTTGATCAATCATAATTCCGAATTGGTCTTTAAACTTTTTCTGTATGTCTCGCTTTCTGTCTTCTTTTATATTTTTCTCTGCTTTGGGAACTTTCCATTTTTTTAGAGTCATATTATATGAAATATGTATGAACATTTCCATTGTACGTATCCAAGCGTGAAGAGTTGAGAGCCCAAACAACAAAGTCTGTTCTTTTATTGGTGTAGAAAGACACTTATTTACGTCATTAAAATCATTACTTGTAAGATTGCATATATAACACCGCTGTGTGTATTTTGTTTCTGTTACCGCATTACAAACCTCACCATATATCATGGTAAAAAGAAACGTGAGTTCAATATTAAATGTACAATTACTGATTTTGGTTTCAGTTGGTTTCAGTGCTTTAATTTCTGCGTCAATGCTATTTTTTTCAGTGATCGTTAAATCAACAGTTTCTTTCTAAAAAGTAAACTTTATTGGTCGACAGTAACGGGTAGAGGAAGGTCTCGGATTTTCCCATATAATTACTTCCTTGTCATCTTTTCTACCAGACAGCAGCAGTGGAACAAACGAAGAAATGA
Source organism: Polydrusus tereticollis (assembly GCA_963920685.1). Taxonomy (NCBI): domain Eukaryota; kingdom Metazoa; phylum Arthropoda; class Insecta; order Coleoptera; family Curculionidae; genus Polydrusus; species Polydrusus tereticollis. The sequence goes on along the minus strand of OY987326.1, from coordinate 26,590,026 downwards.
AAACACTTGAATCTGTTTCCCCTTGACTTTGGAACTTTTGATGATATTGCGTGGTACTTGTACCATCAATTCCCCATTTTGAAATTAATTTTAAGTCCTCGTTGATCTCACACGCACAAAAGTTTTGGAACGTGAACAAGTCAGTGGCGTGTTTACCATGGAAGCTAGGGAAGCGCAGCTTCCCCTAAACGATTTACTTAAAAAAAGAAATAATCCAATACAATCCTACTAGAACTTACAATTAATTTTTAAAATTGTCCTAAATTTTATTTGTAACACTGCCTACGTCGGACCTCGTCCACACCTCTTATCGAGGGTGGTGCTTCTCTTGCAACCCTTAAGCTGCACGAAAAGTGGAAGAGTACTAGCGTAGCGGAGGGTTATATAGAGGAAAGCATCACGTCGAAAACCCGAATAGCAAAAATGATAGCTAGCTCTGTTACCGAAAAAGAAAATATGTTGAAATGAAGCAGGAATCCGCATGCACATCAAGAAACTCAGCAATCGAGTCGCAAAATTTCATAGTTGGTTCAGCTTCTTTCTCAGGAAAATTCAAGAATTGTACATTTAACATAGGAAAACAGAATATAAGTGTAAAACTACCAATGACTGCCTGAACTAACCTAAACTGCCTTCTAAACCACGAAAGATCTGGCATTATACATCAGCTAAGTGGGATGAACGAAAAATCAGTTTTCATTTCCTATGACGATCCCTTCATCTATGCTAGAGAAGTATCGGATTTCATCCTTATTAGCATGGTAGCCCTTATCTCTTTCTTAAAAAAATGCCCTTCTAACGGCAAGCCTTAGTTTACCAAAAATTGTGAACAAGCTGTTAAATTAAAAAATTATTTCTACCAGAAATGGAGTCAAAATCCTACGGCCGAAAATCGTACCATCTTTGTTAACGCTCAAAACCAATGCAAGCAAACGATAAACCAAATCAAAGAAGCCAAAAAGCAAAGAATCAAAGACAATCTTTTTGAATGTCCTAATAACGGCTCAAGAGCATTTTGGTCGGTAGCTAAGACCGTCAGTCAGAACTATACCAAGTCAAACATTCTACCTCCAACACGTTCTGATGACACCATTGCGACCAAAGCACAGGAAAAAGCCAACCTACTGGCGGAACTGTTCTCTTCACATTCAACGAACATTCCCCCTGTAGAATCAACAATGCCCGAGGCCAAAAAACTTCTAGTCCTGACGATATTCCAATCATCGTAATTAAGACATGCGCTGACGACCTGACACCGGTATTTTGTAGGCCTTTTAACTTACAAAAAAGGAATATTTCCTTCTTACTGGAAAACTGTCCAGCCCATACCCAAAAACGGCTAGATGACTTTGCCAAACAACTGTCATCCAGCCGCATTACTTCATGGAGCAGGCTTCAACATTATTAGTGACCGCCAGTATGGATTTCGTTAGTCTAGATTAGATCAACAGGAGACCTTCCCTCTTATGTTACTCACGTTTGGAACAATGCAATAGAAAATCATTGGGAGTCCCGGACTCTGGAAAGGGTAGCTAAATAGAGCAAGTCGCAGCAGATCGGTCTCTAAAAATTGGTTAATACCGAAAATTTGTAGTCCAATATTGTCTAGATAGCCGTACACAAATAAAACTGAAACACTTTTAAATTAATTTAGGCCGCTTAGTTTTGATTTCTCATTGTTTCTAGTTTTTTTTTTAATTGCATAATTTGTGACAATTCTAGTTTGGTTTAGTCAGAGCTGAAATATGAAGAAAGTGTTCCTATCCCTAAATATACTCTAACGTGCTTGAGACACCTATTCTAGATGTATAAAAACTAGAAACATAATCCCAACGGTGAAAGCCAATTACTATGAAACTAAATAATAACTATTGTTCAACAGACTTATATGAAACACATTGAAAGTTTGGCTCCTTTGTTTAATGAAAACAATAATCGTTTGTCAACATTATAGAAACACCAAATGCCGCTATATGGTATGTATGATAATTGTGGGGGTTTACCACAAAACCGAAGAAAGCACCTAGCTTGACCCACTTTGAAATCAAACCTGTTTGGTTGTAAAGCTAATTTTGAATGAAATAAAATAGAATTATAGTCTAAAAGGTCGCTTGTAGCTATTGTGTGTTTTACCCTACAGCTTGGTAATTGAGTTACTTATACGGATATAATAATAATTATATTTGATATAAATGAAAGCATTTACCCTAAATAACTAATTACTTTTTACTGGCTGACGTTAGTGAAAAGTTGGCTTATAGAGAAATATTACGGAGTATATGTAAATATATAGGGTGGGCCCAATGGAACAGTTTTTAAGGGAAACTCCTATTTCTACGAGATGAATAAAAACTGATGCCGGTGCCTTAGGCATAATTTTATTGACAAATTTAATGGCGAATGAAAACCGCAAATATATATGTCGATATCGATCACCGTTTCAGAGATACAGGATGTTGTAGCAATTTTAAAATTGCCACTATTAACTTTGTGGGGAATGTTAGACTTACCGTAATTCTTACAGTAATATTTCCACAAAGTGCATCTTATATTGTTAATGTTCTGCAGAAGCTCAGACTCTCGTATCGTTCTAATCTTTTGAAGTGTGTATCTTTTTCTCTTCCTTTTTTTTTGGGGGGTTATGTTAAGTTGGCAACACTTCAGTCAGCTGTTTGTTTGAGGAGAAATGGTTTCTTCGGAGTTCTCGTGGCCTTTGATCTCGCTTTTGATCGAATTACTTTCATCAAGAAAGTCGAGCCACTTGCCGTTTAGCATTCTTTTAAAAAACCACGAGGTCTTCACTCTACTTTTAGAGGTAAGCTTCGTTAATTCCCTTTAAGTTTGTTGTTTTTATTGAGAGTTCAGTGGACCATTTTCTTTTTGTTCTTTTTAGGGGTTTGGCTTGTTCGGCTCTCTCGATCTTGCCGTTCGGCATTGATGTAGGTTAAGCCTACCACATGGAACTTTGGGGCCCATGTAATGGCATAAGAGCTTGGGTTCTAGTTGTCCTGCACTAGATCAATTTTACCTGACCTATGTTACCAAGGAAAAGCCACATGGGGCTATCCTGAAAGATTGAGATAGCAGCACAGACTGGCCAGTATAAAGTCATATTATGATATGGACATTTTTTTAAATAAGTTAACATATATAATTCATCACATTCTTATTTCTATTTAATTGATTAATGATTCATATCAACGTACCTTCTCAAAATTTAGTCATTTCAAGTTTAATCTTAATATAAGGCTATCGGGGCACGAGGTCACCCTTTTTATAACCATACACCTTTTGAAAGATTTAAAATAGAATCTTCGCAGGTTATACCCTACTTTTATTTTAAATCGTTGCGCCCGGAAGGGCTGTTTTTAATCATTCACAAATTTAGATAATATAAAGTCAATTAATTAGAATATGCTTCTTTGACATATAAAACAAGCTTGCATAAACCCCAGTTCTTTTCATTTTCTTCTTATTTAACTAATAAATCATTATTGTTTGTGTGCAAAAATTCTAGTTTTATTTATTGCATAGATTTCCACTAGGTACGTATAATCGGTATATTTTTCCTGGTTTGGACTTCTATTAAACTAGGTGGCGCCAAGGCAAGCCAACTACGAAGGGAAGGTGTAAATATATAACGAACACCGACCTAGTGCCTCCATAATAAAAGCTACCCTACGCAGAAAGTAACAACCTGTTGTCCATAACAAAGGGTTGTCATTGCCACAGTGTTTTTCGAAAATGTGCATTTTTGGAAAGTCTTTGGAACTTTTTTCAGCTAACTTTTTTTTACATCTATGAAAGCAATTCCAAAACAATTTCTTGCATAGAATTCATTAGTGTAAGTAAAAATTGTTTCAACCTAATATTTTAGTAGGCGTCAATAGAAAAAACAACTTTATAAATGGGACACCTCTTATATTATTGCATCTTTGAATAGAGCTTCAAATTATCATTTAAAACATATAGCACACTTGGTGATTTGCTTAAGTTTTCTTTGAAAGGCAGTTTAAATTTGACGACGCGGCGATAAATAGGATGCAAATAAAAAAATACAAATTCAAGCCATAAAGGACCAGAAAAGTTCATCACCTTTAACCCATATATTTTTAACGCCGAATGTATTTTTCCCAAGGGTTCCTGGAGAAGGGTAACCAAGTTCCCGATTTTCCGTTAAATCGTGTTTGGACAGACGAAGCTTACGTAAGCAGTGCCGCTATTTTCAACCAATTCAACTGTTATACTAGGTCATAACACAATCCTCATCGGACTGTGGAGCAGATTTGGGTTTAGTATGTGACCACGGCAATTTTTAGAGGTTCACATCCCAAACGTATTTACAAATTCTGAGGAAACAAATAGAATCCCTTGTTGATAAATGACGCAGAAACGTATTTTTTCAGCAATGCTGCAATCGTCAAAAATTTGTTGGCGCCCTATTTTGAATATTATTGGATAGCCAACCAATGCTCAACCGTTGGCCGGCGAGGTCACCGGATCTAAGGCTAATGGACTTTTGGGAAGGTTAAAAATCATACTTTTAAATTGCCAAATACACTAGACAAGAATTAAACGTAGCGGTGATGCAAAGTTTTGCATCTGTCGCTCTAATTGAACTGATTAACTCGACAAGATATGTTCAGAACCGATCGACATTTTGAACACCTCATGTAGGGAAATATCGTTCTTATTTGGTATTCCTTATTATTCTTGTTTGGGTTTTTCTTCATTATTTAATTTTTATTTTAAATATAATTTAAATAATTGTTATAGTGTTATTAAAATTTAACACCTATTTATTTCAAAAAAAAACTTAAGCAAAGAATGGTAATTTCAAGCTCTAATGAAATATGCAAAACGTTTAAAAATTGTCTTCTTTATTGATACCTTATTAAAATATTAGTTTGAAAAAGATTTTAACTTACACCATTGCATTCTACGTATCGTTATGGAAATGTTTTCATAGAAATTAAAAAAATCTTAACTGGAAAAAAAATACAGAGACTTTCCGAAAATGCACATGATCGAAAACACCCTGTATCCCTGAAGTTTGTCATTGAAATTAAGCCTCGACACCGGCATCAGTTTTCATCTATCTCGTTTAGAAATAGCAGTTTCCCTTTAAAACTATTTAATTTGGACCACCCTGTACAGTCCACACCTACTGGCTAAACGTTCAGTGGCAATTGACAAGGATTTTCATTATATAGTCACGTTTGGGTTCACGACTAATTTGAGCTGCATATGGATATATCTAAGAATGGAATCGACGCAAGAAATGACAAGATATAATGCACAAGAGAAATAATTTTGAAGAAAACAAATTTATTTTCGGGGTATGTGTTGCTAATACCTAGATATCAAAAATTATCGTTGTCAAAGGTGGTCATGAAATTAGAAACGGCTGTCTTAGCTTATATTATCCTTTTAAGATAACAATTTAGGTTAGTTTGAATGCTATATCGACGTCATCAAAAACGCGTAAATATATTATTTATTCTAAAGGTAAAATACTGAAAAAAACTTTAAAAATTGAAACAAGAACTGATGAAAATTTTTAATTCGCTTTTTAATATCATGAAAAACGCAAATGAAAGTATTTATTAGAAATTATTCTTTTGCGCGATACTACCATCCAAATATCAATTTTTTGAGAATAAACAAAAATAATAATTTAGTTTTGAAAATTTATCTACCTATCCAACGACTTAAAGCTACCTACCCAGAAAGAGCAAACCACTTTGTGAATTAGCATTTCACACACAGCAAGGTTGTACAAGGTGGTCCACGTAACACAACCCAGTTCCTTTTCTCGAAAACTGTGTTATAAGAACGTTCAAAAGAAAACTTATTTGATTGTAAAGAAGTTTTTATTTGATTACATTTTTATGTATACACGGTAAGTCGCTTGGCTGAAGTTGATACCAACTTTTGTTTATTAAATAGAATGCCCTATATCTTATAATACTTTTGAATTCTATATAAAATACCAAATATTTTTTAATAAGTGCACTATAAGTATTAACTTAATAGTTTCCGAGATATCGACTTTTGAAAAATAATATTTTTGAAATTTGACAGCTTCTAGCTCTCTAATGGTATGGCTTAGAGCAAAACGGCTTACATGTCCCTATCTTATTTTTTAGTGTATTTTTAAAATTGTAAACTTCCGGTTGGTTAAACCGGATGTGGCTCGATAGCCGGAAATACAGTAGATACTTCCGGAAAACCTGAAATTAATATTTTTAGGAAGATAATAAAAAAGTAAGATGGGGACATATAAGCCGTTTTGCTCTAAGACATACCGTTAGAGAGCTAGAAGCTGTCAAAATTGAAAAATGTCATTTTTTAAAAGTCGATATCTCGGAGACTATTAAGTTTAGACTTATGATGTACTTATTAAAAGATAATTGTTATTTTATGTCAAATCGAAAAGTGTTATAAGATATAGAGTGTTCTATTTAAAAAACGAAAGTTTGTTTCAACTTCAGCCAAACGACTCACCCTGTATACATAGAAATATAATAAAGTAGAAATTTCTTTACAATTAATTAATTTTTCTATTAAACTTCTTTTATAACTCTTAGCGTTTTCGAGAAAAGGTAGTGGGTCATCTTAAGTAGACCACCCTGTATAAACGAGAAAAAAATAGGTGGTCTAGGCTTTGAACATAAAATATTTAAACAAACTCCGGTTTCCTGCAAGTTTTGACAAACTGTTTTGTTAGCAATTTATGCTTTTAAATCCGATTTCGATCGATCTCAGACGTACGCTGATGAACATTGATGCTTAAAAAACGGTAATACTCGAATAGTCAATACAAATTTTAAGTTAAAGATATTTGAATCAAGTGCATCTATCGGTCGTTTTTTAGAAATTAAAATTCATAGTTCCTTTTTACATTTTTTAAGGCTTTACAAAGTGAAACTAATGAAAATTAGTTTAAAGACGTGTTTTAGTTTATGTTGGTAAATGGAAAAATTAAAATAATGCCGTACGCAAAATTGGTGTAAGCAGTGCACGGTTATGACATTATTATGTTGTAGTTGTTTTCATCACAATACATTTTCTTGCCTTCTATTCTAATACTAATATATTTTCCTTATAAAGATCACAACAACTTATCTAAAGTCTGTTTGGCTATGATTTTTAAAAAGGTGAGGGGGCAGCAACACATAGCTCCCCCTTATTGCGCCCCTGATGTGAATATTACCCTAGGTTATCAGATCTAACCTCTAACATTTTGTATTTTACTAATTCTATAATAATTAATAAAAACCTGCACAATTTTATACAGGGTTTTCTGAAATGTTGTACTAATAATAAAGAGAGTGATTCTACAAGTGATTTTAAGAAAAAAAGTTAATATAAACAAGATTATTATTTTTGAGACACAGGGTGAAACAAAAAATTTACAGTCCTTTACAAAGATGCAACCGGGGAGGACATTGAAAATGCCGAAGCAGAGTGCAACGCTTGTGACTATTGTGAGATTTGTGATCTGCGAAAACTCATAGATTTGAATGTTATATTTAGGTAGCTGATATAAGGTTTAATGATTCATAATATAAAAAAATAGTAAAATAAAGGTTATAAACTCTAACGCGCCTCTAAGGTATGGTTTGGCTGGAGCAGTCAGCGGCCGCGGCTGGCGTTTGCGATTGGTAGCTCGGTACTGGTTTAATGCGATTTGTATGTACACGGTTTCACTGCCGCAGCTCAGCGACACAGCGTTCGCCGTCAATTGAAGAATCAAGTAGTAGATCATCAAAACTTGCCTTCTTTTCTTGCCTATTTTCGGTTGTAGCTGGTACTACAGGTTCAGTTATAGGCTCCTGATGATTATTTAGTATATTTCTTCATTTTGATCAGAGCTGACAATTACTTTGAGATTGGTGGCACTAGATGCTGAAGGAGCTGTAAGTAATTCTGCATTAGATGCTAGTTTCCTTTTAAATGAAGCGCCAGATGTAGAAGGCTTTACTGTTTTTAACATTGACTGTTCGGAAGTAGCGGTTTTTTCTGTTATATTCGGTCCTACAGCATCATGTTCATTCCTTTCAATATCAATGCGTTCTGGCCTTGGTTGTAAATCTGTTACAGATCTTTGATTTTTTAAGTGTTCCTGTCATCTTTTTAGGGCATCGATGCCATACTTTTCTTTAGGAATAACATGTCTATTAAATGGAACAATACCACCCTTTCTGAATCCTGTTTTTATGCTTCCGGAATCTACTTCAGCCCAGGTTTTCACTAGCAATGTGGCGAAGTCCCTTTTTGGTAGTCATTGTCCCTGATGACGTCTTTGCCATGTTATTACTTCCCCCTCCCATATTGCCTTAAAGGATCTAAACATACTCAAGTCGAGAGGTTGAAGTAAATGACTTTTATGGGCTGCAGTTTAGGTATATGAATATTTTCTTCTCTTGCGGCTTGAATTAATAAGCAATCCATATGCGAGACATGCCCATTATATATAACAATAATTGGTGCCTGATCACGAACCAAGGGAATAAAAGTCTTAAGAAAGTAATTTCTAAATATTTCGGAGGTCATCCATCCATTGGCGCTGGCTGCATTTACGGTGTCTTTGAAGAAGTCTTTATTTCTTTCTGAAATCCAGCAATATTATTGCCTTTAAATATTATCAATGTTATTGCATTTAAATATTATCAATGGTGGCAATTTTCTACCACTAGCACTTGCTCCTGCCAGGACGGTTATATTTTCTCTATTCGCCTTTCGCGCCAACAATTTTAAGACGAGAAGGATCTGTACACTGTGAAGTCTCATCTAAATTGTAAATACATTCAGGACGATCCTGAAGACCCAACTCCAATATAGCCTTTTCCAATAAAACAAAATATTGGTCTATTATGAATGGGTCCGTAGATTTCTGTCTGCAGTACTCTAAGCTTTGTGGTTTCTTCATACTCAAAGAGTGACGTTGTTTAAACTTTATTAGCCAGTCTGTGCCTGGCATATTGTTCTTAAAAGGATTGGGAAAATTATTTAAAGTTACAAAGTCCCGAACTTTTTCTTGAAGCTCTCTCGAAGTTAATCGATATTCTCACTTCTCCACTGTTTTTATATTTTCGGCCAGTTGACACTTATCTTGCCAAGAAAGTATTGGAGGTCGGCCCTGTGTCTTGCTTTTTTCGCCACGGCGGCCAGTTATTCTACAGTAGATTGTAATGTATGGGATTCTGAATTCGGTACTAGCCATCGACATGGTTAATTGACCTTGATTGACGGCATTTACTGCATCATTTAATTGCTCCTCCCCATAGGCAGTCCTATCGGACTTTCTTTTATAATTTCGTACCATGACGTCAACTCTCTGTAAAGAATAAAAGCTTTAAGTGTCAGTGCCAATGAACTTTAGCATTCCCAGGAAAATGGGGCAAGTGTAAACTAACCTTTACACTTTCCCCATTACAACTTTCGCACATGCCCCACATTATGTTTTTTATGGGGGAAGTGCAAACCTGTTCGTGAGTAAAAACCGCTTTTAGATTTGGTCGGTATATATAGGATTTTAAAGCTACAACAATTGACTAAACATAAGAAAATGCAATAAAACTAAAAGTATATTATAAGTATTTACCTTTGACCAATTTTTTATGGAAATATCACACACTATTCAACGGACCGATTCGGAGGTTATGTTACAAATGACTACTCAGAAAGAAAAAAACACCTGGTAACTCGCCGGGAGTAGATAATTCCACAGCGCTAACGTATAGTTAGTTGCCTCGAACCACACAGACAAGTAAACTTTCAATATTGCCTGATTGGCGCTCTGATTTTCCACTTACCCCATTTTTACACTTGCCCCAGTCTACCCTATACCATATTCAAATCCAAGATTATGCATACGAAGGAAATTTTGATCAGTACTTAATGACAACCGTAACTCTATTTCGATTGGTCAAGCGGCAATAAAACTAAAAGGCCCTGGGCGACAGGGTTGAATTTAGTTTACCCGTGATTTTCGCATTATTGCATTGTATCGTTTGGTGTTATTGTTTGTTATCAATATTTTGATATAAATATTTGTGTTTTTGACCGTTGTATTTGATTGTATACAGGGTGTTTCAGAAGTGCTAACCTGAACTAACCTGAATATGTGTCCGGAGTTGCCCCGTTTTGATGTACAGAGTGTTAAAGTTTTTTTAAAAAAATCGTTTTTTTTTATTTCTGTAAATATCCTTTTCCCGATTTTATTGCAATTTGGTACCGTCATTCATAATGATAAGAGGCTGAATTAGCCCTAACTAGATTAAAATTTATAAAGTCCAGTGGCGTTCCGAGAAACACTTCAACGGATATTATTGACAAAAAAATGCACGCCACTGACTTTTTTCTAATTTTGATATTTTGATATACCAACTAATGATACAATTTTAAAATGTTTTGATTCTTTGACGTCTTAATTAAATTGATTTGTTTACTTGGTATGCTGCAGCTTTGATTTAAATATGGTATAGCATAAATTAAAGTGTTAATATGACGCTTGTTGAAATGGAGGAATTTGTGCTAACATCTCCCCTTCGTCTTCTTCCTCCAACAACAGCATGCAACTAATGTTATCGGCGTTCATTATAAATCATAGATAAGCGCTTCCACTACGAAATACGAATATGATCTGAAACGCGCTGCTCCAGCCGCGCCAGCCAAACCACCTTGTGGCGACAGCCGATTGCTACGCTCGATCGCGAACGCCAGCCGCACCCGCTGACTGCTCCAGCGAAACCATACGTTTACTCTCGACTTGTTCTGATCCCGATAATTTTAATTTGGTGTGACGTCAGGGACAAATGCAGCACAAGAATTTTGTTGAATTCCGTACCCATACTAACGTGCCCGTGCGATAATATAAACATTTTCAATGTTAAAATGCACGCCACTGACTTTTTTCTAATTTTGATATTTTTTTCGGATATACCAACTAATGATACAATTTTAAAATGCTTTGATACTTTGACGTCTTAATCAAATTGATTTGTTTACTTGGTATGCTGCAGCTTTGATTTCAATATGGTACCTTTAGTATAAATTGAAGTGTTAATATGACGTTTGTCGAATTGGAGGAATTTGGGCTAACATCTCCTTTTCGTCTTCTTCCTCCAACAACAGCATGCAACTAATGTTATCGGCGTTCATTATAAGTCATACATAAGCGCTTTCACTACGAAATACAAATATGATCTGAAGCGCGCTTCAGCCACGCCAGCCCGCACCCGCTGACTGCTCCAGCGAAACCATACGATTACTATCGACTTGGTCTGATCCCGATCATTTAACTCGGTGTGACGTCAGGGACAAATGCAACACAAGAATTTCGAATTCCGTACCCATACTACGTGCCCGTGCGATAATATAAACATTTTCAATGTTAAAATATGTACGCTATTGCCTTTTTCTTTTTGATAGCTTAAGTCAGTTAGCGGCTTTAACTTCTATTATCTTGCTGTGTTGCTGCGAAGCGATTCTTGGGATCGACTTCAGAAAAAAGATTTCATAGTTTGTTAAGGCAAATAAGGGGCCCTAGGGAAGTAGTTTATATTAGTTGTTGGTCGTAGCTAGATTGGATATTGAGAGGGGGGGAGGGAATGAGGAGTAAACCAGTCTCTCGGAAGTCTTTATCACTTTTTGGGACTGAATGGATATGTGATTAGAGGATTCAAAAAGACGTCTATCGGTTTGTAATGATAATGTGTTCAGTTGTTTTCGCTATTTGTAGGTCACTGTGTAGAGCACAGATCAGCGTGAAGCGAGGAGCAAATGTTATGATTATAAGCACTTTGTGTTTAAAAGTCTGAGGTCTGCAAAAAGTCGACTTATTTATGGTATACCAAGAGGCGATACCATGACATAACCACTGATCGAGTAATTGAGGGGTCCGGATGCAAGACAACACTTGCCTTTTTTAACAAAAATGAGTTAGTGACGCCATCTTGTAGCATTTATTCAGACCATAAAACCGGGACAAATCTTTTATTTTTTCATATAAATTCACATTGCAGTATTACGTTTAGTGGCAAAAGTCACATTATCCAGCCATAACAACACTTTTTGGCTGGGGTAGCTACATCGCAACACAAGTCACATTTTCCAATGTAAAGAGAATTCCAGATACCTGCACTGTGAATCAAACCCACATAGTTTCACGTGCTCGCTTTAGGACGTGATGTTTAACGGCTAATTTTATTTATTTCCAGCCATTTATAAACCGTGTTAAAAGAATGTTGATATCCGTTGTTGTGCAGCTAAAAGTGGTAAAGCCTAGAGTTTAAACTGTGCCAATTATTAATGCCCAATTTTTTTATAATTTTGTTGATCTTTTCCAAAAGATCACTGTAGATTTTGTAACCTACCAACAGACACACTCCCAAAATCAAACCCACTCACAAGGAAATACATCATAATATACACTGATTTTTACTACTTATATATATACAGATTATTTTCATTTTCAAAACTCTTTCATTTTCATTCTCCACCATAAAATATGAAATTAAAAAAAAAATGTATAGTATATACATTTGTTCTTACACACATATATCATCTAGATATTTATTTCTGAAACATGAAACCAAAAAAAAAATAATTAAATAGGTATATGTGCAAAATCAGATAATAGTTTTTTTTTAATTTCTCACCCATTAGGTAACCCGGAGAATGAGAGTTTTGCCTCTAAACCCCTCAATTGTCTCGTACAGTAAAGTTTTCATGTAGTCTATTTCTACTGTTAATGAGGGAATAGATGATTTGATAGTACAATTATAAAGAGTTTAATATCTAATGCAAAGTACTTTTTCATATTTTTTGATTTTTGGCGTCGTTTAGGAAATAAATGGAAATGCAAATTTATCAAACTCTAATAGATAGGCGCATAGCAATATGAAAATAAATGCCATTTATTTTTTTAGTTGAGAAGCGTTTCTCACACGAAATAGGTTATAAAGTATACAGAGTGTCAAAAAAGTCGCGCATAATGCCTGTAACTTTTAAATTAACTTGTAAACAAAAAAGTAACCTGCATGAAAGTTGTTTAGTAAATTATTCCCCACATTTCTACCTGCATGATTTTTTCCTGTGATTTCTGGGTTGGTTGCCATAGAGACTAAATTACTTTTTATAAACTGAACACCCTGCATATGATTGCATATTTGGATTCTACTGGGCGTTTCCGAGATAATGACAGCTCAAAAATGAAAAACTTCCCAATTATAGTTATCCCTACCTAATACCCACCAGTTGAGTCAAGGTGTTTTCATGACAGCGAACTAAGAGTTCTCAATTTTGAGTTTCTGTTTCACTTTCTGTCATCTGAATGAGAAACGAGTTGAAATCTTAATAATGAGCGGTTACGGAAATATGAAAAGATCACAAGATCAGGTTTGTCAACTTTTCAATGAGTTATATCCAAATTGGCCTCCAATAAATCAGTCAACGGTGTGTCGAGTGGTAAAGAAATTTCGAGAAACAGGCAGTGTTAGGGAAGCCTCTAGATCAGGTCGAGCTAAAACAGCAACCGGGGGAGACAAAGCTTTGGATATCATGCTCTCAATACATGAAAATTCAACACAATCATCCAGGCCAATGACAATGGATTTTAATGTGTCTCAACAGTCAGTAAAAATTTGTTTAAGCAGAAGAAGTTGCATTCTGCAACTGTCAATCATAATATAAAAAGATCCCGAGTAGCAAATATCGCTGAGAATACTATTCCTAAAATCAATTTCAAAACATTAAAAAGCTGCATTGAATCTGAATGCTGGGATTGTGTTTTATGTTTAGACGATCCTCAGGCTGCCACAGATCTTTTTATGAATATTTTTGATAGATGTCTAGAAAAATCAAAGACATATAAGACAAACACAAAAAAACATCAAAAAATAAAACCTTGGATAACACATAGTCTAATTACATTAATAAAATATAGAGATAAATTAAAAAAAAGGTTAAATAAACACTTTACACCAGAAACTAAACGAGAGTACAAGGATTATAAAAATAAGCTTAACAAATTATTAAATAAATCAAAAAACAATCACTACCTAACGCAAATTGAAGAAAACAAAAATAATTTAAAAAAGGTATATCAGTTAATCTCCGAAGCTACCAATGAGCAAACCAATTTCAATGAAAAGTTAAAGATTATTAATGACGAAGGAAATCTAATTGATGATAATAAGGAAATGTCTAACTTTTGCAACGCTTACTTTACTACGGTGGGATTAAATATGGTTAAAGGTATTAATACCTCAGTACCATTTAATGGAAATATACATACAAATTCTAATTCTATTTATATTAATGCCGTAACAGAAAACGAATTGATAGAGCACATATTTACATTAAAAAATAATAGTTCTCCCGGCATAGACGGAATATCTGCCCAAATGATAAAACAAAGTCAATTGCGCCTCTTGCAACCTCTAAAGCACATAATTAATTTAATTTTTGAAAAAAGACTCATCCCTTCTCAGTTTAAAACGTCCATTGTCACGCCAATACATAAAGCTGGGGACAAAACAAAAATATGCAATTATAGACCGATCAGTGTAATAAATAACTTTGGAAGGATTTTTGAAAAGTGCCTAAAAACTCGACTAGTTGAATTTTTTAATCAAAATAATATTTTACACGAGAACCAATTTGGTTTCCGGGCTGGTAAGGCGACAACTGATGCCATGTATACAGTAATTAAAAAGATCACGGAAGGCTTGGATACGAACAATAAATGCATTGCAGTTTTTTTAGACCTTGCCAAGGCGTTTGACACTGTTAACCACAAGAAGCTCCTTGTCGTTCTAGAAAGGTGTGGTATTCGTGGTATAGTGCTGGATATCTTTGATAGCTACTTAACAAACAGGGAACAACGGGTAAAAATCAATGATACAATCAGCGAACCCAGAGTAGTAAAAATCGGGGTTCCTCAAGGAACTGTCCTTGGTCCGATACTTTTTTTAGCTTATATAAACTCACTCTTATCCATAAAGGCCCGGGCGAAAGTTGTGTCATATGCTGATGATACAGTTGCTATATTTTGTGAAAATTCCTGGAATGAAACAAAAATAGCCTGCCAACAGGGTATGGAAAAGATAAAAAATTGGCTAGATATGTATCAACTCTCTTTGAATGCAAGTAAAACTCATTATATAGCCTTTACCTTAACAGGAATAAACAAACCTGAATTTGCTAGTATTAAAATAAATAATATGGTAGATGAAATCAAAGAAACAAGTGAAATAAAATACCTGGGCATAATTATTGACGAAAACTTAAAATGGACTAATCATATAAATTATTTAACAAAGAAGGTACGAAAACTTATTTATAAATTTTATCAACTGCGTGAAATACTATCTCGAAAATTATCAGTAACTATATACAAAACTCTGGCCGAATCACTCTTCCGTTATGGTGTTCTAATATGGGGGGAAATTTTTAAGAATTCACTACAAAAGTTAAATATTATGCAAAATTACATATTAAAAATAATATTTAAGAAGACGAAGCTGTTCCCTACTGACCTACTGTATACAGAGGAAATTTGTAATATAAGAACATTGTACTTTCATAGCATCTGTATATACGCCTTTAAAAACAATTGTTTTCAAAATTATACAATTTCCACTTTCAACACACGTAGTAATAACCTTAGGCTTCTATCTACGCCCAGATTTAACAGAAATATTAGCCATAGATTTATAAATTATACTTTACCTAAAACCTGCAATATCTTACCTTTACATATTAAACAGTTAAATAACCTAAAAGTATTCTCCAAACTATCAAAAAAATATATCTTTGGAAATTACCGTGAATTTGTAAATATAATAGAAAATTGACCGTTCTTTTATTAGATAAATATGTATATGTGTAATAATAACTTTATAATTTTCTTTTAGTTAGTTTTTTTCTTAGATTTAGTTTAGATAAATTTGCCTTCTTACTAAGGTATAGCACAACACAAGTGTTTAATCACTTAGGTGCTTACTTATAATATATGCATTCAAATTGAACAAATAATTAACATAACTATTTGAACTATTGTAAACTAGTGTTTAGAATATAAATTTAATGTACCTAACCGTATAATGTGTGTACTATAAGCAAATTAATAAATAAAAATAAATAAATAAAATTCCTACAAGATAAAGGTGGTGCACGAGTTAAGCAAGGACG
Organism: Polydrusus tereticollis; assembly: GCA_963920685.1. Classification (NCBI taxonomy): domain Eukaryota; kingdom Metazoa; phylum Arthropoda; class Insecta; order Coleoptera; family Curculionidae; genus Polydrusus; species Polydrusus tereticollis. Next base: position 26,573,823 of record OY987326.1, on the reverse strand, counting down.
ATTTTGATAGAAGAGCTGATGATGGAAAGATGCAATAACGATAATAACTTCGCAACAAATATCATTTACTTGGATGAAGCTACTTTCCATTTAAATGGCATTGTTAACACAATTATCGTTATTAGTCTGACGAGAATACCCACTGATTTCAGGAAGGTCATACTCAGAGGCCCGAAAATTCGATCTCCGGACTTAACACCGCTCAACTTCTTTTTGTGGGGACACTTAAAAAACAAAGTCTACGTTAACCGTCCAAATGACTTAGAATCTTTAAAAGTCAGAATTAGTGCTGAAATTCGGGCCATTCAGAGGACTTTCTTTTAAACGTTGTAGACGGGTTCAGGGATCGACTGGCGCTCTGCTTAGCAGAAAATGGTGATCATTTTGAACACCTGATCCACTGAAATGGTTTCACTTGTTTATTATTCTGCTGTCCAGTTGTTTAATTTTCCAGGCTATTTACTTTGTTATTATAAAGTTTGTTACAATTTTAAATAAATAACAATTTGAAATATAAAAAATTGTATTTTGAGTATATTGAGTTTTCCCAGTAGAGTTCATAATATATGCAATCATATGCAGGGTGTTCCATTTAAAAAAAGTAAGTTGGTCTCTATGGCAACCAAACCAGAAATGGCAGAGAAAATTCATGCAGGTAGAAATATGGGGAATAATTTACTGAACAACTTTCATAAAGGTCACTTTTTCATATACGAGGTAATTTAGAAGTTACAGGCAATATGCGCGACTTTTTGGCCACCCTGTATAATATTATAAAAATACTATTTCTTTAAAAAAAAAAACAGTGGGGTATTATTTGCTTCCTTAAAAATATCACTGCATCACTAAAATTCAAAATAATATCTAAAGCGGTCTCATATTAAGACATATTAAGTAAAAAACGATTTATTTTCAAATGTTCAACACCCTTTAACTACAAAAAAAAATAAGTTGCGGACCTACGTTCACATGATTTTTTTTTCTCCTAAAATTGGTTGTAGAATTATCCTATTTAATATAGCTTGACAATTTTGAGTTTTTCTACTGAACGCCGAATACAATTTCAAACTATTACATTTAATCCGGACCTTAAAGTTTCTGTCTAATAATAAAAAGGTATTGCCGTTTTATTCCTGTTTCAGTAAAATATACTATCTAAACTTTTAATCTTAAAAAATCGCAATTTACCACAATTTTCTAAAATCTTTCGTTGTCCTTTTATCTTTTTCCATCATCTTCGTATTGAAGACTTACCCTTTACTCCGGAGACGTAGATGTTATCCATATAAACCGTTTTCACACTTTTTCTTTTCTCTTGGGAGTTAAGGAACACTTTTATTTTGTAAAACTCAAACGATCTTGCAGTAAAACATAGATTTTTCGATGTTCTATTACAACGGTTTTGAAAAAATGGGGGTTTGGAAATCCTAGTTGATTTTAAAGCTCTAATTTTAACGGAATTGAATGGTCTTGCACCCTAGTATTGAGCAACCAGTGCGTGCTCAAATTAAAATAGAAATATAACACATAAAATAATAAATTTAATGTTATGTACATATTATCGCAAAGCTCATAATTTAACTGGATTTATCACGATAAGAAATCAGAAAGGTATTAAAACAATTACACCATTTAATTATGTCAAACCTGAAAATTGTCAGCATATAATAAATGAAAATATTACTTCGTTCTTGCGTGCTCACGTTATCTAAACGTTCAATCTTATAATATTATTGTAAATAGATACATTTTTACGAAATCCTATGTTGTCTGCTTTGTACTATAAATCGATCGTCAAAAAAAATCACAAATAGATTTTTAGGATAATTATTGTGTTGCTTCTTAAGGACATTAGGGTTTACAAGTTTTAATAAAGTGATTATTTTTTATGCTACCTTTACTATTTCTTTAGTAGAAATATTCCGGATTATTAATTCCAAAAAGAGAAAATTCAATTTAAGTACCTTAATCGATCAGGGTCGAACCCGAACCGATGCCACTGTTGTATATTATGGTTGTGTGGAACGCAATTGTTATTCTGTGTACTTAAAGATAGACACTCTATTATTATGCTTTTTTTAGTCATCGAAATAAAAACAAAACATGCACCTATTTCTGATAAAAAACTATTCCGACAATGATGAATTTTTTAAATTAGAAAGTTTTTAAGCACCGAAATTTTTAGCGCTTAATCTTGCAGTTAGAAGTTAAATTTGACGTTCAGGGTGAAAATCTAACCTATTAACAAAAAAATCGATGTCGTGATAGCATGACATGACCCTATCCCCAGCACCACCGTATAGGCTTGAGAGTTTCAGGGCATTTATTTGACAAGGGGTTTGGAGTTAACTTTAGACAAGGCAAGCGCTGTTTAAACAATACTTAACCACTATGTTACGCTGTGCTGTAAGCTATGCATTAGGTTGCCTATACTACAGATAGGGTCGTGCTAGTAGATTTTCTTTAAATCTCTGACGTAACGTCACGTATCAGTTGTTGCGCCTTGTCCACCAATATGCATCATCGTCCGAGAATATTTATTTATTTATTTATTTATTTATTTATTTCACATTGAGGAATACAAAACGGGACAGACCCAGGAACAGTATTCACCAAATAACAATAAATAGTAATATCAAAGTAGTAGTATGAAAACAAAAATTAACATATTATGTAAACCTGAACTAACCTGAACTAACCTAAACAAGATTTTAAAAATTTAACATTAAATAAACAATCAACAAATGAATATTATTAAAATAGATCTTACGTTATATGATGAGAATATTAATATGTTATATAAACAAGATTATTAATTGAACATTAAATAGAGAAATCAATAAATAAAAGCTATTAAAATAGATCTTATTGTATATGGTGAGAATAAAACTTTTTTAGTGCACTTGTTAGAGCCATTAGGGATTGAAAGCAGATATCCAGTTGGACCAAATTACATATCGTATTATACGATTTGCAGCAAAGATGCAGAGGCGAGTTGGAGTGATAGTTGGTATTACTTGGTTGAATGTGGAAAAGCATCTTATTTCGCGTGTTATATGATGGAACGGTGATTTTTAATAAGTTAATAATTGGGGTTGAATCAATCATATTGTTAAAAATTTTATGTCGTACATTTGCCTTCTATCCTCAAGTGACAATAATCTTAGGGCTTCGTTTAATTAAGGTAGAATTCCCGTTTAAATAAAATTTATAGCATAAATATTTTTATTTTTGACCGGTATATTATTAGCTTATAACCTCTTAGTTACGCGGGAATTATAAGGGTCATAACTCCCTTGGGATATTAAGAAAAATTTGACATAAAATCAAACGATTGACATCTAATGTCAATTTGATTGTCATCTATTGAAACATTTATTCCACTTTAAAAATGAACAAAATGTTACTAAAATCGGTCAGAAATAAAATTATCTATGTATCACTGGAATTATAAGGGTCTTAATTACCTCGGGCAATTGCTGTCCCTCGGGCCAAAGGCCCTCGGTAATTAAGACCATTATAATTCCCTAGATACATAAATAACTATAAAAATCTTTTTTGAACTTTTTCAATTTTGCCAATATACACATCGTACTCAGGATTCCAGATCACCGATCCAAATGAGAGTACGCTATTAACGTATGCCATATATAATGTACGAACAGATTCTATTTGTTTAAAGCCCCTACAGGTTCTTATAATAAATCCTAGTGATTTTTTAGCTTTTATGGTGATTTGCTGAATATGATGCTCAAATAACATTTTACAGTAAAAAAAATACCTATGTGTGTGTTTTACTTTACGTTAAAAAAATACCTATATCTTTTACAATAGAGACTCTTGTTAATGGGATATCGTTAAAACTATAGTTTGAAAAATTTTTATTTATATTTCTAGAGAACGTAATTGTATGAAATTTTTTGAGATTTAGATAGAGGCAATTACGTTGGCAGTACGAAAAAAGATTGTTTAGGTCATGCTGAATGCGAAACGTGTCTGAAGGATCAGCAACTGAGTGAAAAACCTTTAAGTCATCGGCAAACATTAAAAAATTAGAAAATTTAAAACAGCTGACAATATCGTTGATATAAATATTAAATAAAAGAGGCCCCAGATGGGACCCCTGAGGCACTCCAGAAGTGATCTCAGTAAAAGCCGACATAAACATACCAATTTTAACAGCTTGGGTTCGATTGCTGACATAACAAGACAGACATCTAAGCAGACTTCCACAAATAACGACTCCAGCAAGTTTACTAATTAATATGTTATGATCAATTTTGTCAAATGCCTTGCTTAGGTCGGTATAAATGGCATCTACCTGGTGACCCGCATTTATACTGTCCAACAAGTACTGAGAATAAATAATGAACAGGTTACTTTCAACGGAACGTTTTTTCATGAAGCCGTGTTGTTCGGGGTTGATAATATTTTTACAATCTATATATAGGTAATCACATATCATAGATTTGAAAAGTTTAGCTATAATGCATAATTATTATGCATAATTATTATGCATAATTATTGTGCATTATGATTGTTATTAGTATTAAGTTGCCTTTGTAGCCATTATGTTACGTAACAAAACTGGCGGTATGTATCGGAATTGGTCCCCGCAATCATCCGATCTTAATCCACTAGATTTTAACCTATGGGGTAAAAATTTAGAGAAAAGATTTACAAATAATCAGTAAATTCAAGGGAAGAGTTTCTACAGCACATTGTAAAGTGTTTGGAAGTAAACGAACCATATTATTTAGCATGTAAGTACTTTAATATTGTGTCAAATTGTTGTAGCAGTCCTAGTTATTATATTTTTCGACCCCAATAAAGTTGAACAAAACGCAGTAAAATGCGCTTGTTAATTACAATCGTCAGATTATAAAATGCTTGGTGCTCGATGCACCAACACTTCTCTTAAATTTATTGGTGATTTATAAATAATTTTTTTATCCCATACGTAAAAATCAAATGGATTAGGATCTGGTGATCTCGGAGATCAATTCCAATAAACAACAGTAACTCATCAAAAAATATATTCACTTGTATTGTTTCAGGGAGCTGTAATAACCAACAAAACGATTTATTTTACTTGGATTTATATCACTGATTAAAAAAATTTAAACCCTGGTTACCTATACATTAACTAGTAAAGTAATGTAAATGTGATCTGCTCGTACCTTGTAATTTCAGATAAATCTTAACAAAATTAATTTGTTAATTATATCATAAAATATTATGTATGGAAATCCTATACTTTTCATTAATTGTCTCGAATGAAATAAGTCCAAAAATATATGAATGGCAAAAGAAGATTAGCGGCAATGTTAAATACATTTAGCACACTGTGTTTAAGCCGTTTAATTAAACTTAGGCGGGGTCTCATTTATTCACACACCAAAGACCAATATAATAAGTCTTTGATCATACGGGCATAAAGGTAGACGTCAACTTTGCGCGGCATTCCAAATAGATTTATATGTGTGACGAGCCACGAAATTCCTTTATTTGTGGCAAAGGAATTCAATGGCTGTATTGAAATTAGTTATGTGTGGGGAAGTTTCAATTATAAGGTAATGTTTATCTTTGTGATCTGCAGAAAGTCGGGATATTCAGGGATATTTAATTATGCTGTAGTTAGTTCTAAAAGATAAGGTAGACATTGTATCATTTCTACTTTTAAATGTCAAATTTCAGGCGTCTATATCGCGCGGCTATACTTCTTTTGTACCAAAAGGTTATAGCGTAAATAATGCTAAATTATAAATTTATAATGTTAAAAAGTTGACAGAAATTATAAAGGTGAATTTATCACAACAGTTTTCATACAAGATAACAGTCTGTAGAAAAAGGCCCAAAGCCTTTAAAGTTTGAAATGCATAAATCTTATTAAGTCACCTTAGTAACCTACTTTAACAGCTTACTACTTCCCTGAAGGCACCCAAGCAAATGTTTGTATTATACAAAGATACTTAAATGTAGTTATTCCTAAATTTTGAGCGAGAGGCAAACAGTTTAAATTTTTAACTCTATGCCAGCTAAGTCTTCAATAACGGCCGACGCCATCATAAACCGGGACACCCCCCCCCCCCCCCACCCCGGCATCACTTTCTTTCTTGACTATCCATTTTTTTCTGTACCACTCTTTTAAGAAATAAAGATGTTAACATATTACTCAAGACTCAAGTTGTTAACTTATGTACTTTAAACTTTAAACTGTATTAATTTACACAACATCAAAACAAAAACAAAAATAACATACTAAAAAACAAATAAATTTTAAATAAAACAAACACGTTTTTTAAAGTACTCAGTACTAAGTAATGTAACTAAAAAATTACTTAAATTTATATAAAATTAAAAAATATCTTACTGCGCGGCGCTGCCACTCGTACATCGTTTTAGTGAAACGGCAGATTTAACAATGTTTTCGACTTTTGATGATTTTCCGGGACTCAAAAATATGAATCCGGGATCCGGGGCAACACAGTTAATTCCGGTACGATCCCGGAAAATCCCGGCCATGTGGCAACCCTATTTTAAGGTCACTTGCACCAAACTTTGGAGAACTACTTAAGTAGCCCTTAAGGAGTAGAAATGTCTTGCACCAATATTTAAGCAAGACTTAACATCGCAAAGTATTTCTTATATGTCGCTTGCGAGTTCTTTAAGTTTTCTTAGCTTATTCCAGACCCGTGCGCAGAAATCATACAGGGGGGGGGGGGGGGGTTGAGCATATTTTTCATGGTAGGTTAGGTTATAAAGTTCATTAAAAACGGCAAGAAGCTATTAATTTTTAATGAAGGCGTTCCTCAATCACCCCAATAGGGGGGACTGAACCCCCAAACCCCCCCCCCTCTAATTTTTTATGTTTGGGAAAGATGGATATTTAACGACGACAGAATTGAAAATAGATTTCCTAGAAAGCTATTATAATGTAGGTAGATAAATCGTATACTTGTAAAACCTGTACGTATTATCATACATTTTGCAATATTGTTAATGAAAAGGAAAACGTAATAGTATTTAAAATCAATTGTTTCCTAGTAGGGTTAACTACAGCGTAATCTGGATATTTTAAACGACTGGTGTATTGAAAACAGATTGAGTTTGAATGCCTCAAAATGTAATGTTATGACGTTCACGAAAAAAAATGTCCCCCTTTTGTTTGGCTATAACATTAATGGTAAAACTTTAAAGCGACCCGAAGTGTTTAAGGATTTGGGGGTTGTCTTTGACAGTGAGTTGTCTTTTATTCCTCACATTGAACATACCGTCTCCGCTGCATATAAATTACTTGGTTTCGTTTTACGCACAACAAAAGATTTTCAAAATACGGTTCCACTTAAAACTTTATTTTTTTCTTTCGTTTTATCTAAGCTGGAGTACGCATCACTTATTTGGTCTCCTTATTATAATATCCACATAAATTCTATAGAGTCGGTGCAGAGGCGATTTGCTAAGGCTCTATGGTTCAGAGCCGATGGTGTCTATCCGATTCAGGGTTTTCCCCATGAACAGCTGCTGCAAAGATTTTCGCTTATAAATTTGGATAGAAGACGTGATTACCTATCTCAGTCGTTTTTGAGCAAGCTTGTCAGCGGTCATATTGTCTGTGAGGAGTTGTTGTCTAAACTAAATTTTAGGGTTCCTACTTTAAATTCTCGCAACACAGATACTTTCTACCTACCACCGTTCCGTACCAACGTTTTTAAGTTTGCACCTATTAACTCGATGTGCGGCTGCTATAACTCCAATGCTAATGCCTTTGACATTTTTGCCTGCAGGTTGAGCGCAATCAAGAGTCACTTTTATCGATGACTGACTTTTTGATGTTTAATTTTCCTTTTTCTTTATGATTTTGTTCTGTATAAATCTTTTGTGTAATATTGTGTAATAAATCATATTTGTTTAGTTATGTAAGTAAATTAGGTAGTTTGTAAGTTTTGTTTGTACCTACCTGTTTTGTAATTGGGTAACTGTTAAACAGTGTATGTATAAATAAAATAAATAAATAAATAAATAAATATGTCTATCTTTTCTTTATTATATTATTGATTGGAAATAACGTATTTCTAACCTGCGCAAATTTCAAGTCTCTTTTATGTGTAGCCAGTGAAAACTGAAGACTCCTATTATTGTTCCCATTTCATTTCATTTAACGAGATAATTGTGTAACATTAGTCTATTTCCAAACATGCCTAGGAAAAAGCAGTGTTGGCTGCTTTTTTGAGACTAAGTTGACTTTGTTTGAAAGCTGGTTGGTGCAAAACAGAATATTTTAACGTTAACTTAGGATTTAAGATATCCTTAACTAAGAAGAACCTAAGTTAATTTTGGTGTAAGTGGCCCTGGAATCAACTCAGCGATTGCTTATGCCCGCGAGATGTTTTTTGAATTAAGGAATTTTTAAATCACAGGCTGGTAAATATGGCGTAGGGTTTAGCTGCGCATGCGCCCATGCATACCCACTGACACTAGCTAACATTTATCATTGCATTGTTGTCATCATTTTGAATTTTTGTTATATTTTTTCTAATATAAAAGAGTAAGTATTAAAAATAATAATAAATAATGAAATCAATACAGACTTTTTTAAAATTCAGGAAAAAAATATTTGATTGCCTTGTTATATTATACAGGGTGTCCCGAAATTAGGTGACCAAAGGAAAACAGTGGAATCTGCATCGGAAAATAATACTAATTTGTCTAATAAGCAATTATCAGAAATTGCCCCCTAAGGGAGCTACGGCCCCGAATAGGGAACCAATAAAGATGGTATTTTTCAGATTATTTTCAAACAGTTGAACATAGAAACATGAATTTTTGGTATTTTAGCAACTTTTATATGCCAAATCTAGATCTAAAATCAAAACTGTCATATTCATAGGCGTAGCATATGGGGGGTTGAGGAACAAAAACAAAAGTAACTTTTTTTTAAGTTAATGTTTTTCATATTTTCTCTAGAATTATGAAAGTTTAGGGCTCTCTGGAAAATAAAAGTACTGTTGATGTACTTCGCTCAGATGCACCATTTCTGAAAAAAAAGTCGTTAACGATAACCCTGTTTACCAAGGACCGATCACATTTTCATTAAAACTTAGTAGTAGGCCTTGAAACAAAATTGACATGTTTGCTATTTGCCAGCTTGACATTTATTATGATAGTTCATTCGAAATTTTCTGGTAAATTGTGGTGATTTTTTTTAATATGGAGCGTTTCTCGAATAACGAATTAGCTGATTTTCATTTTATTACGGATATTGCAATGATAATGCTCGTCCCGCTGTACTTGAGTACCAAAGACGGTTTCTGAGGAGAGGACTGCCACATCGAATAGTATTTAGCCGTGTCCAAAGAAATTTAGGAGAAAATGGATCATTTAGGCGTTCCCAGAGACAAGGCCGGCCTATGGGAAATTATGATTTTGAAGAAGCACTAAATACAATTGGGAAAAATCCTCAAATGGCATTGAGACCGCTGGCAAATATTTTCAATATCCCAAATCAATTGCAAGTATCTAATATTTTTCAAAATTGTTTTCAGAGATAACAAATAACAGCACGTGAATTGTTTAAAAATATTTTTTTACTTTGATGATGCAAGGACAGCATCCGTTTCATTATCAAATAGTACATGACTTAAGAGTCGAAGATTTTCAACCTCGTGTAGAATTTTGCCAATGGATTTCCAACCACCAAAATACGTTAAGAAAAGTTTTATGGTCGAATGAAGCAAACTTTTAAAGAGGCAAGGCATAATAGCCATAATACTCATTTTTGGGCTCAAGACAATCCGAATGTGGTTCGAAGGACTAACTACCAACATAGATTTTCTTCCAATGTATGGGCAGGGATCATAGGAGATGTTTTAATAGGTCCTATTATTTTGCCAGATAGATTAAATGCCCAAGTCTCCTCCAAAATGAGTTGGCAGAATTGCTAAGAGGATGTTCCTATACGTACTCGGTTAGAGATGTTCTTCCAGCACGATGGGGCGCCAGCCCACTTTGGCCAGCTTGTGAGAAACTGGCTAAATTAAAATTTTTCCAATAGGTGGATAGGTAGAGGTGGTCCAGTAAACTGGCCAGCTCGATCGCCTGATCGAAATCCTTTAGATTATTATCTGTGGGGCAATATATGCAATATTGTTTATGCCGCAGAAGTAGCTAGCCCAGAAGAGCTTTTAAGACGAGTTCATGCAGCTGGAAATCGAATTAAAGAAAACCTGTTCGAAATTCTTCGTACTACTCAAAATATTAGGAACTGGTCCAGACTGTGTATTCAACAAAATGGAAATTTATTTGAACATTTAGTTAAATACATGGTGCATCTGAGCGAAGTACATCAAGAGTACCTTTTTTTTGCCAGGAAGCCCTAAACTTTCATAATTCCAGAAAAAAAAATGTAAAACATTAACTTAGAAAAAAGTTACTTTTGTTTATGTTCCTCAACCCCCCTAAATGCTACGCCTATGATTATGATAGTTTTGATTATGGATCTAGATTCGGCATATAAAAGTTACTAAAATAATAACAATTAATGTTTCTATGTTCAACTGTTTGGGAATAATCTGAAAAATACCATAGCTCCCTTAGGGGGCAATTTCCGATACTTGTTTATTAAACAAATTAATATTATTTTCCGATGCAGATTCCACTGTTTTTCTTTGGCCACCTAATTTTGGGACACCCTGTATAGCTATTACGTAAAATTACTATTCAGAATGGGTTAATTATTCCAGCTGCTAGAGATTAACATCCCGAGCGTTAAATATATTTCAGATACTAGATTTATATTATAATCTTTATTTCAACTGGTGAAGAGATGCAGTTACTGAACTGGATTATATGATAAGAATACCTGAAGTTGAAGAAATAATTTTAGATTTGCTTGAAGATCTACTATGATGAGATGATCACCAGAGATGTCTAGGCTTGCAAGTTGGAGTTTCTCATGATACATTTACTAAGATTTTAAGAGAACAGCTGCTGCATCCATCTCCATTTATTTTAAATTTAGATTAGACTTTTGTTCTTAATGAAAAGGTATTTACCGATGCGTGTTATTTTACAAAAAGGAGTTGTCAGATTTATGGGGTTCGTGTATGACGGTGCACAACCGCACTTCATTTCTTAATTAGTTAATCCTAGGAATTACTTAAATGAAAATTGTCGAAATCAATGAATCGGCAAGGCAAATTCTGTTTCTGCAAATGGGCGCTCCCCGATTTCAAGGTCGTCAGACTACTTTTTAAGGGACCTCCTAAGCATAAAATATAGAGAATTGTTGGCACTCATACGAAACTTAGTTAATATTTTACGATTAAATTCAGAAAAAATAGCAAGGGTGCAGTTTACCTTTTCCTGTATTACTTAGAGTTATTTTGAACAGTTATTCACATTTCTGTTTTTGTTCTATGTTGTTCCAAAGCTATTTATTTGTAGTTTTTACTAATTTAGGCTATATCGTCTTATTTAAGCATTGGGAATTTGTGCAAGCGTTTTGTGCAGAGCATTAAGAGACACCTTGTCTATTCAATATTTTGTTAGTGTTTATTTCATTAAAATTGCTTATAAATATGTCAAATTTCAGGCATCTATATCGCGCGGTTATACATCTTTTGTATGAAAAGGTTATAGCGTAAATAATGGTAAATTATAAATTTATAAGCCACTTCCTCTAACAAGAGACCATTTGTTCGCATCTGTTAGTTTATGGAAAAGATTCCATCGCTCATATAATATCTCATGCATTTTAAAATTTGCGTTAACCATAAATTCCGCTAAGACCTGGTTTTACATGGTTTAAACTAAAAACAAAACAATTTAATCGTACACCGAAGGCAAGTGTATAGCTCCAGATTTATGATAATGTATAAAATTTACGATCCATTTATGCGAAAACGTTATTGTTGGGCACATAAACTTGGTATACAAAAATGTAAATAAAGCTGTAAAACCGCCGGAAATTTGGTGCATCCAAAAGGCGTCCCATCGACCGGATTTAATGTTTATTGAAACGCGAGTGAAAAAACCAAAAGTTAAATTACTCTTTATTGCGAGTATTGCTACAAATCGAAATATAAAAACTTGCGGTTTATTTATCAAGTACAAAGAATTCTGCTTTAAACATCACAACAAAATTGTTTTTCGAGTCGCCCGTCAGTAATTTCTGATATAACAAACATTGTTTCAACAAGTTTAGTAGTTTCACCTTTGTTAAGCATGGAAAGAATCTTTGCTACAATGCTACAAATATATTTTGTTGCGTTTGTGTAGGAGTTTTCGCGGTAAATCCGAGTTGCAATTGAGAACGTGTTAACGCTAGTTTAGAGAAATACTTCAGGAAATTGATAATGAAGTTCTTTCTGTGTTTTAAGGACTTAAGATTACGGATTCTGAAAGCTAGAAGAAAACAAGCAGCTTTACTTCCTTACTATATCTAAAAGCGATAAATAAGAAATTTCATGTTTCCTCAAAAGATCCTGCTTGGAAATCTGCATACAAGATAAGTCCGAGCAAAAATTGTATACCAACTTCTATGTTTGCGAGGATCATTTCTGTTCTTATGATTTTAACATATTGAATGCCCCTACCTAAAATTTGATTGTTTTCCTAAGTCACCCTTTAAATGTCAAGTTGAGACAGAACACAACTATGCAGGTATTTTTAAACCTCGCTTGTTACTCCTTGTTTATAGAATGAAGCTATTGCAGGGCCATTGACAGAACCTCACCAGGCCTCCTCAACTTATTTACAAATTTGTATGAAAAAAAATACATTCAAGCTATTCCTGGATTTCCTAGTCTGAATCACTACTACTACTGCTGTCCGTATCGTCATTGTCACTGTCTCATCATTAACTAATATAATTAATGGCGCCACTTCTTCCATGCATTGCTCATTTACCCCAAATCTATTCTCAATATTAAAGTTTGGTTGCTTGCCTTATTCGCCTTTTAAATGTCAACTTGAAACAGAACACAACTATGCAGGTATGTTCAAACCTCGCATGTTTTTCCTTGTTTATAGAATGAAGCTGTTGCAGGGCCATTGACAGAAAATATGTTCATTGACTATTGATTAAAACTAATGAGCCTATATATTATGTAAATATTATTTTATAGTAATCATTTTAGCTCCTTTCAGGATACTGGTATTGACCAATCTGAGTATGCCTAGTAGTCTACAGCTATCCAAAACGACATACACCTTACCAGAAGTAATGTACTTCAGGTTAGTTCTTACAGTAAAAATATAATTAACTGATATTCTGTATAAGGATGCCTATATATAAAAAGTAGTAATATTATAGTAGGCATTTGTTTCTTCGCTTCAATAAACTGGTATTGCCTGCAGACTGAAACTCGTCGACAGCTACCTAAAATGGCACAGACCTGACAAGACATATTCAATTTTATAAGAATGTGTTTGTTTGTTTGTTCCTATACGAAGGCTGCACAAGGATCCAAATTATATACACTATCGTGATACTGAACAATACTAAAAAATGATTTCTAATGAAAGTCAAGTACATCGAACTGATATATTTGCGAAGCCCTTGACTTACTCTGTGCTAAAACTATATTTATAAACTACTATTGTAAAACTATTTTAAAATATTTACTTTGGGTCCATTTTCATTTATATTAATTTATTTATTTCGCTAATATATAAGTTAGTTTTATATTATCATCATTTAATTCATCAATTTTTAGTACTCCTAAGATATTTTTGCCCTCCTCAGTACTCATTTTAATTCATTTTTCTTGATTCAATCAACAAAAATGTAATTAAATTATTTTTCTGGTAAAAATAACTATTACACTAAAAATTAAGGAATTTTAAACTTCCTACTTTGCTTTTATCCTTCAGAACTTTGTCATCCGCTTCCGCCAACAAAAATTTAGTTCGACGGCCACCAGCAAGTGGCGGGTTGAGATGTCTTTAGGTTGTATCTCTCTTTACCTGGGAACCGCTTTCCTCTAATTTCTGAGTTCTGTAGTATTGACTGAACCATGAGCTGACCAAGTGTTCATTACATTACTGATAAATATAACACAGAGTGGCAAAAGTCGCGCATAATGCCTGTAACTTTTAAGTTACCTCGTATACGAAAAAGTGACCTTTATGAAAGTTCTTCAGTAAATTATTGCCCACATTTCTACCTGCATTCATCTTTTCTGTCTAGAGACTAATTTACTTTCTTTAAATAGAACACCCTGCATATCATTGCATATTTGGATTCTATTGGGAAAACTCGGAATTTTTGGTATTTTCACCTATCTGCAAGCGTTTCCAAGATAATGACAGCTCAAAAATGTAAAACTTCCTAATTATAATTATTCCTACCTAATGCCCACCAGTTGAGTCAAGGTGTTTTTATGACAGCGACTTAAGAGGTGTCAGTTTTAAGTTCCTATTTAGTTGTAAAGAAATTTCGAGAAACAGGCAGTGTTAGGGAAGCCGCTAGGTCAGGTCGACCTAAAACAGCAAGTGAGGCAGACAAAGCTTTGGATATCATAGTCTCAATACATAAAAATCTAACTTAATCATCCAGGCCAATGGCAATGGATTTAAATGTGTTTCATCAGTCAGTGAAAAATTTGTTTAAGCAGAAGAAGTGGCATCCCTACAAGATATAAAGTTGGTGCACGAGTTAAACGAGGACAATTTTTATAGAAGAGCTGAGTTTTGTGAGCTGATGATGGAAAGATGCAATAACGATAATAACGTCGCAACAAATATTATTTTCTCGGATTGTGGCGACACTCAAAGAACAATGTCTACGTTAACCGTCCAAATGACTTAGAATCTTTAATAAAAAAATAAAATAAAATAAATAAAAGTTTATTCAATATATTATTATACAATAAAATATTTGCAATTTGTTTACATTAAAAATTTGAATAAACTAAAAATGATAATAAAACTCACGAAGTCTTACTTGTAGTGAGTAATAATAATGTTTTTATGTTTTAATATCCATGAATATAAAGAATATACGTCACAATAATATACGTAATTATATATAATATATTCATTATATTTCATATTTTAAAACATTTAATCTATAATATTATGGAAAAAATATCTTGGATTTTTGATTATCCATATTTTAATTTCTTGTTTGTGTTTAGTTATAGATTTAATCGTTTTAATTGATTCTGGGAGAATATCAAAAATATAGGGAATTATGTTTAAAAAATGTTTAGTCCTATAACTTTCTTGACTCTATTTTTTAACTTTATTTTATTTATATTTCTAGTGTTATATTTATGATTATTAAAATTTAATCTATTTTTATTTTAAACATATAGATTAACATAATAATATTATAAAAAAAAAAAATTTAAATAAGTTTTCCCAGTAGAATTCAAAAAATGTGCAATCATATGCAGGGTGTTCCATTTAAAAAAAGTAAGTTGGTCTCTATGGCATCCAAACCAGAAATGACAGAAAAAATTCATGCAGGTAAAAATGTGGGAAATAATTTACTCAACAACTTTCCTACAGGTCACTTTTTCGTATACGAGGTAATTCGAAAGTTACAAGCATTATGCGCGACTTTCTTGCCACTCTGTATAGGTACTGGAATATCCAATCAGATAAAGAGCAACCTTGGTACTTATTCATTTTTGTTTAGGTTAGTTCAGTTACGGCTGCGGCTCAGAGAAAATAGAATTTGTTTTAACAATTTATTAAAACTTAATTCAATAGAAATTCAAATGAGCATTCCTTTCTTTACACATCGGAAATAATCGCATTAAGATTAAAAGCTTATAGCTCAAAATACACTTTCTAATTAACAAGCCGCACATTTGAAAATATTTCTCATTTTATGTTACAATAAAGTCCGTGTTCAACCTAGTGACAAAATATAATAAAGCGCCTTGGAGCGAGTTTTAAGTCACTGGCTTAAAAGTAACAAGTTAATTAAGTATGCATGCAAGTTTTAATTAGCTTAACTGGCGTAATTGTAATTTGTGGTTTTTGTAAGTAACGTTACATAAAATTCGGTTTCAAACGCAGGACAAGCCCAGATAAAAAAAGCTAGAAATGTTGAGTTGAAAATATTTTGCATTTTAGGAGATAATAGGAAAGTAGACGAAATGGGCATGAGCTATTATTTTCTTATTCTGTTTTCGTTCTCATCCAATATTAGTATATTTTTGAAGACTATATTATAATAAGCATATGGGCAAAATTGAACTATACAGGGTGTTACAAATTCAAGGGTAAATACAGGGATCTCTGAAACTATAGGAGATACAAAGTTGGTTAAATGGGGACAAAGTTCAGAAAAATTATGCTCAACAAAACGCAGCTGAAAAATTTAAAGGTTATGAATACCTGAAGAAATACGAAAATTAGCAAATTTATTTTCCACTTTCCCCGATTACATTAAATTGATTTAAATAATTGTAAACAAACGTCACATTTCCATTGACACTTTTTCTCCTCTACAATTTGGCATAATCTATTTTCAATTTCGACGTTTCATTTTCGGGTCACAATCATCAACGTCATTTTTCGAACTTCCATATCCCTAAAACCTAATATTTGACTTCTGAATGCTATTTGGATTATATTTATATTTCTTCAAAATACATCAGCAAGGTTTATGGATTTTTTATAAATATGTACTACCATGGCGATCATCAGAACAAAAACAGATAGATTAAAATAAGGGAACGGAATTACAAATATCGCTGTGGTGTTTTCATACGCTAACATAATTTTTGTGTTGACCAATATGAATCATAAAATATTATTAAATTCCAACCTTCGAAAAGGTAAGGATGTGTAAAACTTACAGAAATGCATTAAAAAATAAAGTACAGGGTTATTTTTTATATTTGGATACCCACCTACAGGGGTTAATATAAGTGACAGAAAAAAACTTTTAATACAAAAGTTGCATAATTTTTCCCGTCATATCTTTTAGACTTAATAAAAAAATCATACGCGCATCACAAAAGTAAAAAACAAATGAAGTTTTATTTTTTTAATGGAACACCCTATGTATTTTCTACCAGGGGGAAAGATCTCTTTCTCCTGATTTCAAAAATATATAACATATCAACATTTAATTCAGTCGTTTGTGAAATATTTGAGTTTTGATAAATTGAATTGATTATAATCGTATTGGCGTTCCGCATACTTCAACGTGACATATTTGTCTGTTTACTTTAAATTGAAACATTCAGTAAGGAAAATGGGATATTCGGAAGAAGTACGTCTTTTCTATTCTAATAACAACCGAATAGCAGTAGTTCAACAGCAATATCGTTGAATTAATCCTGGACGACGGGTACCATCATCAATAACACAATCAAACGCATTATCCAGCGATTTAATGAATCCAAAAATCTCTGTGGAAAAAAGAGAACCGTTGTTAGAAATGACGAAGAAGACTTACATATTTTACTATTCTTTGAAGGTAACAGTATTCTCTTGCATTCTAATAATTATAAATAAAATAAATTAGAAATCATATTTTAGAAAATCCCGAAAGTTCGATCTCAACGGTTGCCGCACAATTTGGAAAGTCGTTCTACAAGATTCAGACCACATTGAAATATTACAAATATCATCCGGACAAATTTATGCCAGTTCAAGACTTATCTGAAAGAAATATGATTCAACGGTTACATTATTGTCAAGAAATATTAAGGCATATAGCAGAAGATCCCGAGTTCTTAACAAAAATTATTTTTACCGATGAAGCTACGCTCACGACGGCGGGGATGTTTAATAGAAAAAACAAACACTATTGGGCAAGTGAGAACCCACATAAAATTCAACCAGTCAAAATACAGGGACGGAGGTCAGTTCATGTGTGGTGCTGCTTGCTGAACAACCAAGTAATTGGACCTATTATTTTTGATGGGTATCTAACGGGCAATCGATATTTAGATTTCATTCAAAATATTATTGAAAACTATTTAGAAGAACTTCCAGTTCGGCAATACAATAACCTTGTTTGGCAACTAGATGGGACACCACCCCATAATATCGTTCAAGTTACTGAATACCTAAATGGCAGATATGACCTTTGGATAGGCAGGAATGGCACACTTCAATGGCCGGTTAATAGTCCGGACCTGAGCCCGTTAGATATTTTTCTGTGGGGATTTCTAAAAAACCGTATTTATTACGATATACCTCAAAATATACGTGTGTTGAGACAAAGGATTGAACAAGAAATATCCATGCTAAATACAGATCACCCAGATTTTACTTCGAACGCGATCCATCACAAAATGAGAGAAAATATTCAAAAATGTGTCAGAAGTCGTGGCGGGTATATAGAAAACATATAGTCATTTACTTTACTTTATATTATTGAAATTGAATTATAAAACACAAGTCATTTTTTCTTACTGATTGTTTCAATTTAAAGTAAACAGACAAATATGGCACGTTGAAGTATGCGGAACGCCAACTTGATTATAATCAATTCAATTTATCAAAACTCAAATATTTCACAAACGACTGAATTAAATGTTGATATGTTATATATTTTTGAAATCAGGAGAGAGAAAGATCTTTCCCCCTGATGGAAAATATATATGGTGTTCCATTTAAAAAAATTAAACTTCATTTTCATTCAACATAATCTGCATTATATTGTATTGTATTATTAAATCACCTCTCTGCTCCCCCAACTGTTTTAACTTCTTTTCATATAAAAATCTCTTAAATAGTTAGTTGCTGAGGATGACTTCCTCTAAAGTCGAAACTAGTACAACACATGCATTAAGAAATTTAATTTAATTCATCGTCATCTTATGTATTATTATAACCCTTGTTTTCTACCCTAGAGGGGCAAATAAAGTTATTTGGTGGTAAAGACAGACCTTCATTTCTAAAACTTTATTTGTTTTTTAACTTTGTGATGCGCGTATGATTCTGTTAATAAGTCTAAAAGATATGACGGGAAAAATTATGCAACTTTTGTATTAAAAGTTTTTTTCTGTCACTAATATTAACCCCTGTAGGTGGGTATCCAAATATAAAAAATAACCCTGTACATGAAAAGGACCTGCGAAAAAAGTAGGCCGATCTTTACGCAGAAGATTAATTTTAAGGGCAGTAAAAAAAGTAAATAACAAAGCAGCTAAATATTTAAACATAACCGGCAACATCTTAGAGCATTTGAGAGTTTCAAGGAAATTCTTACCTTTTAATTTCCTTTTGATATTATCGGTCTCTTAACCGTGCTTTTGTATGAGGTGTATCCTATTTATGTAACTTTATCTAATATGTATCTATTTTGTTCTCTTTCTCTTACCCATCATTTATGACATTTAATATTATTAAATAAGTATTTTAAAGACAAAAAATATTCTAGTTTTCTATTATGAACCGCATTTCAAATAAATACTGTGAATTTCACCATGGCAGTATTTGTAAAAGATCCAAAAACCTTACTGATGTATTTTTAAGATACGAAACATTTCTATTCAGAGGACATCAAGTATTAGCTTACAGGATTATAGGGGTATGAGAATCAAAAATATGCGATTTAAAGTCCAGGTTCATATTTGAAAAAAATGAAATTGATGATGGTGTACCAAAAACGAAACGTCGGAACTGAAAATGAATTATGTTAACTTATAGAGGAGAAAAAGTGGCAATGCAAATATGACGTTTGTTTGAAATGATTTCAACAAAAAATATAATCAGGAAAAAATTGTTAATTTTCGTATTTTTTTGGATATTTGTCAAGGTTTTCGGAACTTTCAAATCATTTCAGCGACGTTTTGTAGAGCACCATAATATTTCGGATTTCCCATTTAACCGACTTTGTATCTGTTATAATTTCAGAGATCCCTGTACTTAACCTCGACTTTGTAACACCAACACCCTGTATAAGTGAAGGATTTTGGAACAACCTTCCACAGGTCATGTATCCCAACAATTTAATATAATCTCCCAAAATACAATACCAACATGAATCCGATCCTTTAATAATTTTATTAATTAATTAAATTTAAATAATAAATTCATTTACCAATACCTATAATATAAATTTCTTAGGTTTTTGTTGGTCTAGAATATCTGTACTTGAATAACTTATTAGCCTTTCCTTTATTTATAATAATTTGGATTACCAAGAAAGTCTATCATTTTGTTTTATTGCTGTTAGTACATTATTATAATAATACACTCCCGGAAAACAGAAAAACGGCACCCTGGAAGTTTGATCCTTTATAACTTGTTGTCAAGTTTTGATAGGGCGATTTAATACCGGGTGAATCAATGTTTTTTTTGTCCTAAGTTTTAAATACCCTGTGAAAGTATTGGGGCTGCCATTTTTCTTACTAGTAATTTAATGATAAAGCTACATAGATTCCTAACATTCTTTTTTTTGACTTATTACGTTATTTCTATTTTTAGATGAGATACGATTATTTTAATAACACTCTGCTTTTGAAGCCCTCTTATTGAAACAATTTCAAATCAGTATTAAAATTAAAAAAAAATTAGTAACGTGTAATGTCCTCCTCTAGCTTCAAAACAGAGCGCATTCTGCTAGCTAATGAGGTAAGAATAAGTGTGACGATTACAGTAATGGTAGTTTCTTGGTTGGAATCCTTTTCGTTTACTTCTTTTTCGTTGCAGGGATTTCTTTTCGATTACTTGGTTGGAAGTTTTTGTCTGAATTCTTTTATTTGTTTGTGTTTATTTTATTGCTGTCTTTAAGATTTTTGATTTTTGTAATGTTTATGAATTTTGAAAAGATTTTGTTTAAATAAACTCAGAAATTGAGTTTAAAAGTGTGACGATTATTTTTTAAGTTATTAAGTAATATTTTTGGGAAAGTGCTATACTTAACTCTTGTAAAGTGACTAGTTGTATAGGGCGACGACGAACAGCTCTTTTCAACTGACCCCACAAATACTGAACTGAAGTACTGTAGGTTACCGTCGAATACCAACCTCATATAAATATTCATTTACCGCCCGTGCAACATGTGCCCTAGCATTATCAAACATTAGTATAAATTGTTTACCGATTAAGGGAGCAAATGGGGGTTGTTTGGGAAACACGTTTCCTAATAACCATGGTAATAAACTAGTGTTTTATCCCGCAGTATTCTAACTCTCGAAAAGCATCAAGTCTTCTGTAAACATAATGCTATATTTTAAACTAAAAAATATTAAATTCACGTCTACGAAAACCGTTAATCGATAGTTTTGCAATAGGTTTGCGATTTCGAGAATATGGAAATTTGGTTCTGTTATGTTTTTACCGAAAAAAGGCAATATTATTTAATGCTTCAATCTCCCTACTGGCAGTAAACAAGTATGGCCGCCAACCTGGGCAAGCGCGACCTCCGTTTGTTGGTCAAGAGTGTCCATGTGAGCGCTGTAGCGCCATAAACAAAGCAATGTCCTTTTAAACTTCAAAGCAAGCAGATGCTCCATGTGGCTAAAACAATAATAGCACATATTTGATCTGACATGTGTGTCAGGTAAAGTGATTTTCTAATGTTAAAGTAATTGATATTTTAGGGACGCGTGCCCGGTAACACAGGTTGCTATTCTTTTATACGTACAGTAAAAGGACCGTGAATTTCGCAGTTAAGTTTTGATTTATTCTCTATGGTAAAAACCAATCCAATCCTAACGTTATCTCGGTGCAGTGCTTTAGGGTTGTTAAGTTAATGTAGTCGTGTTTATCAATGTAAAAATTGTAATATTGTAAGGGTGGTGAGAAGCGGAAGATTAAAAGGACATAGCAAAATAAGTTGTGTTTAGTTGGTCTAGCAAAAATGAAAAACGAACCAACTGTGGGTGCTACAGTGTCTATGTGAGGCCAGGGCGAACCTCTATCTGAAACAGAACTACTGCCTCTTGTAGAATATCTTTTATTTATGACCGGTATGTTATTAGCTTATAACGTCTTAGTTACGCGGGAATTATAAGGGTCATAACTCCCTTTGGATATTAAGAAAAATTTGACATAAAATCAAACGATTGACATCTAATGTCAATTTGATTATCATCTATTGAAACATTTATTCCACTTTAAAAATGAACAAAATGTTACTAAAATCGGTCAGAAATAAAATTATCTATGTATCACTGGAATTATAAGGGTCTCAATTACCTCGGGCAATTGCTGTCCCTCGGACCAAAGGCCCTCGGGACGTAAACTTTGCCCTCGGTAATTAAGACCATTATAATTCCCTAGATACATAAATAACTATAATGTACTGATGTGCATTTAGTGCTCCATTATCTACAAATATTAGTTGAGTTCGCACATCAGTTGCCGCCCACACCATAACGGAATCACCGAGATAAGATATTATATGTTAGGTGTATTCCGCAAAACTTTCATTTGATATATTATAAATGCGCTCATGACCATCCGGCGACAGAAGAGAAATCCTCAACTCATAATATGTGAAGAGAACATTACTCCACTACTCCACAATAAAGTTTAAATGTTCTCTGGCAAATCGATGATGCCGAGGTAATTGGCTTACGTGAACCGAGCTCAGCTTCGTTTAACCTGCTTCCAACAGTTTTGTCCCTAATAATGAACCCACGTATTATTCGCAACTCATTATTTCAAACCACGGAAGTTCGTTCCCTTAAGGATCTTACCACAATGAAGCGATCGTCAGCTACAGTCGTTTTTCTTTTTCTTTCAGAACTTTGCCGTCTAGTAAAATTCCCTGTTTCCAAGTACCTATTCCAAGCATCTTGAACCGTGGCCCTTGGAAATCCCAACGTAGGTGCCTACGTACATAACTTTTATTATGACCGTCTTCTATTAGAGCAACAATTTTTGCTACGCCTGTTGTAGTTAACACCATACTAACATCAAAAATGATTATAATTATTTTGAGGGCTGTCACTATCAAATACTTATAACAATTACATAAGTTGACTCAATTTAACAATAACCGGTGGTCTAATAAAATAATGTAATTTGTAGAGTTTTATTAAAAAAATACTATCTCTTCTAAAAATACAGATAACGTTTTTGACAAGCCAGTATTTTCAATAGTCATATAGTAATAGGGTAAAAACTGAAAAACTGTTTTGACAGTTACCATGCTAAAAAGCCATACTATACAATCTTTTAAGTTGATGCAGTTTAAGCTCTGAATACTTATTAAATTGTAACATCCAATTCGAAGATATGTCCAAACTCTATTATTTAAGCATACACAAGAATCACCACTGTAATTCATTATAGATATCTGGTTAATATTGCGAGATCCTAATCCTAAGATTACGGCAGGAGAAATAGTGGGAGAAAATCTGAAAGCAGCAACTATTCAGATTTCGGATCCAAGGGTTAGAAATCGGATAGAGAAAACTGGATTAAGAGGCCGACTTACATATAGGTTAGTTTACAATTGACTAGGAAACATGCGAACTGTAAAAATAAACATGACGAGTCTTGGTTCGGTTTAAATTCAAGAAGTGGAGGTTATGGGAATAAGCAGACGATGTTGCATACATCTAGGCGATCCAACTAATCTGATTTTAGTGAAAATCTTTTAAAATGCAAAACAATATTAATAAATTAATAGACTTTTACGAAAAATAACTATAACTATAAATAATTATAACAGCAAGTCGCGACCGATTGAAAAAAGGCTACCGGGTCTGCTTTGAAAATAATAGAGGCAATATGAAATATTTAAATTGTTAATAAATAATATTTTTATAATTTGAAGTGATTTAGTATTAATCATTTTAACTAATAAAAACAATGACTTTGATCTACATGGCTTTGTTTTCCAAGGCATTGATTCAGACATATTAAACTAGAATAAACAGGTTTCAAAAAATCTGATCATTTCAAAACGGTTTGAGTTAAAATAGGCAAACTATATACAGAGTGGCAAAAAGTCGCGCATAATGTCTGTAACTTTTGAATTACCTCCTATACGAGAAAGTAAAATTTATTGTTCAGTAAATTATTCCCCACATTCCTACCTTGCATATTTGGAGTCTACTGGGAAAACTCTCAATTTTTTTGTATTTGAAATTTTCACCTCTGCAAGCGTTTCCGAGATAATGACAGCTCAAAAATAAAAAAAACTTCTCTAATTATAAATATTCCTACCTAATACCCACCAGTTAAGTCAAGGTGTTTTCATGACAGCGACCTAAAAGTGGTCAATTTTGAGTTCCTGTTTAATTTTCTGTTGTCTGATTTCTGATTTGTTTATACTATCGTTCATCTGAATGAGAAACAACGAGTTGAAATTTTAATAATGAGCGGTTACGGAAATATGAAGAGATCGCAAGATCAGGTTTGTCAACTTTTTAATGAATTATATCCAAATAGGCCTTCAATAAATTACTTAACAGTGTGTAGAGTGGTAAAGAAATTTCGAGTGAAACAGGCAGTCTTAGGGAAGCCGCTGGATCAGGTCGACCTAAAACAGCAACCGGGGGAGACAAAGCTTTGGATATTATGCTCTCAATACATAAAAATCCAACAATCATCCAGGGCAATGGCAATGGATTTTAATGTGTCTCATCAGTCAGTCAAAAATTTGTTCAAGCAGGAGAAGTTGCATCCCTACAAGATAAAGTTGGTGTACGAGTTAAACGAGGACGATTTTAATAGAAGAGCTGAATTTTGTTAGCTGATGATGGAAAGATGCAATAACGATAATAGCTTCGCAACAAATATCATTTTCTCGGATGAAGCTACTTTCCATTGAAATGGCATTATTAATAGACACAATTATCGTTATTGATCTGCTGAGAATACTCACTGGCTCCAGGAAGGTCATACTCAGAGGCCCGAAAAAGTTAATGTTTTGGCGGGCATAGTTGGTAGATAATTATAATGTGGGACTTTGTTTCATTGATGGTAATTTGAGTGGCCAAAAATACTTGGACCTTGTCAGGAATCACATAATTCCTTCTTGCAGAGCGGTTTTATGGTTTGTAAGTGGCATAAACGAACAGGTATGGTGCCAGCAAGATGGAGCCCCTGCGCATTATGAGGCAAATGTTAGACAATACCTCAGCGAACAATTTTCAGGACGTTGGATAGGCAGAAAAGCTGCTATTGACTGGCCAGCGCGATCCCCGGACTTAACCCCGCTCGACTTTTTATTTTCTCGGATTGTGGCGACACCTAAAGAACAACGTCTACGTTAACCGTCCAAATGACTTAGAATCTCTAAAAGTCAGCGTTATTGCTGAAATTCGCGCCATTCCAGAGGATTTCCTTTTAAACGTTGTAAGCGGGTTTAGGGATCGACTGGCGCTCTGCTTAGCAGAAAATGGTGGTCATTTTGAATACCTGATCCACTGAAAAAGTTTCACTTAGTTATTATTCCGATGTTAAGTTGTCCAATTTTCTAGTCTATTTATTTTGTTATTATAAAGTTTGTTACAATTTTAAGTAAGTAAAAATTTGAAATACGAAAAGCTCAAAGTTTTCCCAGTAGAATCGAAATATGCAATCATATGCAGGGTGTTTCATTTAAAAAAAGTAAGTTGGTCTCTATGGCAACCAAACCAGAAATGACAGAAAAAATTCATGCAGGTAGAAATGTGGGGAATAATGTACTGAACAACTTTCATAAAGGTCAATTTTTCGTATACGAGGTAATTCAAGAGTTACAGGCATTATGCGCGACTTTTTTGCCGCTCTGTATATTTCTACCTATATACAAAAAGGTACAAATATAGAGGGTGTTTCATTGAGAGGACAACAACTTCAAACCACAGTGCCTGTGTTTCAAGCTAAGCCGACTTTTAAATGTCAATTTTTGAGTTTACAAGAAAACATAAATAATATGGCAATATTGGTTTTTAATGAAAACACAGGGAAACTGGTTCTGGTTCAATTGCCGTGTATAATAGGCATGCAAACGAATTTATGTGTTACTAGATGTAAGAAAATTACGTAATTTAATATAGCATTTATTATTCGAGTTTAGCAAAAAAAAATTTGAATGCAGATTGGATGTAGGTATATATGTAATAAAATATTAAATGCAACATCAACACGGACAGCGCTAATTTTTGTAATTTGCTTCTTAATTGCCTAATTAAACAATACACAGTGTTGTAAATGTAAACTTCCAACACACCCTGTGTTTAATTTCCAGAGCTGCCGCCTATGAGCTTTTGCCACGAATGGTTTTATCAAAGAATTTAATGCTCTAAAAGCCTCTTTACGTGCAAGTTCTAGGATATAAATGAAACAGATAACAAAACAGGTTTCTACTTTCTTGTTTATTTTTTGCTGAATCGCTTTAGCCTTAGTCCATAGGCTGTCACGATTCTATTTCTTAAGCCGGCTCCCGACGAGTGTAATGTAACATGAAATGGCCCTTTTGATTATAAAATCGGTTTGGTAACATCAGGAAAAAAACAATACATTTCAGGTCGCCAATATATCATTTACTTATTTGTAATAAGTTAAGTTAAGTTACACACTTTTACTTAGGAGCACATTATTACTTAGTAAATATATTGGTAGAGCGTAGAAAAATATATCTACCATATTTTACTATTTATTATTGTAAATTGTAGAATATTGTAAGAGACATTAAATAGGATCCAATATCATTTTTTAAGGAGTATTAATAAGTGTATTCAGCAAGATGGCGGTCATTTTACACATTTGCTTAAGTAATGTTTTCGTTTTACTTAGTTTCTTAAAATATTTTTAATACATACTTCCAACTTTGTTGTACTTTGTTTTATTATTACTGTTAATAATTGATGTATGCAGGTAATTGTAAATATTTTTTTTCTGGCAAAACAGCTCATCCAATGAAAAATATTGAAGGGGTAAAATAGCTTCCAAATACATCCAGTCACTCGACAAAAATATCTGGGTTGTCATAACGCCGTTGATATAAAAAATCAGGAGAAATGTTAACGTATTATATCACTTTTATAACACTTCCACTTATTTACAGCCGGTGACTATATTGCTAGAAAACGTCATTTTATAGTATTAGTCTACATACTAAAAATCATTAAAATCGATTAAAAGGTTTTTACGTAATTTAGGAAAAACCGATATTTTTACAAATTTTTGACGCCCTTTACCGGCTAAACGAGACACTTTTGGATATAACTAAGTCGGCTTAGATCGACCTATCTTGACGTCAGAAGTCTGTCGTCAAACGTTGTCCACGTATTTTCGGACACCCTGTATAACTTTTTTTTTCTTATAGTATCTAGGTATAAAAGAACAATGCACGAATAAGACAATGGATGTGATATAACATAAAGCGACATCTTGTGACGTGCATAAACTGGGCCAATCTAACAGGAACGTAAATTCAGAAGTCATAGAAGAATCTAATTCAAATATCATAGGTCACAATTGCATCAGTCATCAGCAGGCAGCATTAAAACCCTGGCGTCGCATCAATTTGAGAACCGTGATGTGTCCGTTAGGAACGTCTGACCACAACCTTATTTCGGCACAGAACAAACTACTAATTAGTGCCGAACAGCCTCCTAAACCACGCAAGATCTGGCATTATTCATCAGCTAAGTAGGATGACCTAAAGAACCGTTTTCGAACCTTTCTTTGGCGGAATGTTTGCTTTATCTCTGACGCTCCAGCCATCTATACTAGAAAATAATCGGATGTCAATCTTACTGGCATGGAAATCTACATCCTTTTCTCAAAAAAGTGCCCTTTTGGGGGACCAAAATTTGCGAGCAAGATTTTAAATCAAAAAATTATTCCTACCGACAGTGGCGTCAAAACCCTACCGCCGTAAAATTGTATCTTTGTAAACACTCGAAATCAGTGCAAGCAAGCAATAAATTAAAGAAAACCAGCACACAATCAGAAGATCAAAGACAAATTTCTTGGATGCCCTATCGGATCAAAATTATTTTGGTTAGTAGCTAAGACCGTCAGTCAATACTTTAAAAGTCAACCATTCCACCTCTATAGTTTGTTACTAGTAACAATATTTTTCATGTAACTCTTAGAAGAAAAAAGAATAACCTAAGAAATCAACTCCTTCATAGTCTAACCATACGACGTATTAAAAAAGGATGCCATTGACCATAATTTGTCGTATCTGTCAGTTTGAAGTTTAATGTCACGTAAAGTTAGTTTCTTTCACAAGCAAATTATTAAAA
Organism: Polydrusus tereticollis; assembly: GCA_963920685.1. Classification (NCBI taxonomy): domain Eukaryota; kingdom Metazoa; phylum Arthropoda; class Insecta; order Coleoptera; family Curculionidae; genus Polydrusus; species Polydrusus tereticollis. The sequence goes on along the minus strand of OY987326.1, from coordinate 26,545,702 downwards.
GGTGCACTCTACTCAGAGTGTTTAATAGTCAAATCTGAACTAAAGTAATATTAAATACAATGCAGCTAAAGCTCTTTCTAAATTAATTTGCTATTTAAAATGCCAAGATAAAAATTGCACGCCAAAAGTCCTTCTCCAATAAAAAAAAATCACTAAAAGCTGTATAGTTGTATAGCTCAATGCTAGTAGAGATAATAAAGAACGTTTCAAACGAAAAGAGACGGGCGTTAAGGCTACTGGTGCCTTACACTGCCTTTTACCTGCTATTTATTGTATTTAGTTATTCTCTACTTAGTTTAATTACATGACTTGATGTTATTTTTAAAACAAAATATCGTTTTTTTTTCGTCGGGGGTGCAAACTTCTGGGCTCAACAAATAATGTTTGGCTCCTACTCCTAATATTTCTTAAAAATTCAAAACTTAATAATTATTTTATATTAATTAACTTTTTTTATTAACCCTTACCTTTTACCCAGGGTACCTTTCAAAAGTAATAATTCAAGACATACGTGATTGGTCCCACGGGATACTTTGAGCACGTTGTCAGTGGCGGCTTTTCAGGGGCGGCAGGGCCAACCCAGTGTTAAACAGACAACAGACAGTATGTTATAATATTTATCTACATCTATTTACATTTTAATGACTCTCAAACTGGTAGCGAATAACCGCTCCACTTTTTAAATCGCCCTTGTAATACCAGACGTCAAACTCGCACACTACAACAACCATAAAATAAATTGTTTACTTTCAAGGGCTTGGGTCGGCATGCCTACCCTGTCGAAAGAATATCAGTATGTAAGTCTGGCTTGAGGATAGGCAACTAATAATAAGTAATGAATAGTGTAAAATAAGTCAGAGTGAAGTGTTGTCAGTTGAAAAATAAAACTTTCGGTTTAGTTTTTTTTAGATTAGGACCTCAGCTAAGTGTTTAAAATTTAAATTAAATATCCTGTTTGGACATTCCGAAAAATTGAGGGTAACCCACGCAACGACATTGAAAACAAAGTTGAAACTGAGGTAAAAATTGATCGTATATTGTTTATTATATTTTAAGTTCAAAATGTGGATTCTCGTGATGGATGAGAAAATTAAATTAAAAAACAATGGGCCGACCATTTACCAGAATTTACTGAGAATCGTTGGACCAAAAATAGAAAGGGCTTATTGTGTGCGTGAGACAATATTCCCTGGGGAGGGACTTGCTTCGACATTGAGGTAAATCTGGCAAAGAATTTTGCACATACTAGTTAATTAATTATTTGCAAAAAACCTTTATAGAGTATATGTTTTAGGTATCTTGCTAGTGGAGACAGTATGATTTCAGTTAGCTATACGTTCCGAATTGCTCCCAATACAGTATCAAAAATAATTATAGAAACATGCAATACAATTTGGGAATGTTTTAATCAGATGGTGATACTTAAACCAAGTTTAAGTTCACAGAACTCAAAAATGTGTTAAGTTAATAAAAATGCATTCTTCTTTTTGACAACCTTAATAGAAATTTTAGACACGACAACGGATCCATGGGATATGTAAAATATTTTCGTACGAATACCAAATTGTTCTCGGATATCGGACGTCGGACCCCTAAAATGTTAAATTCAAAAATAATTGGTATCAAAATAATGCATTGCGGGTAGCGAATGTATGTATATAATAATAAATAATAAATAAGTTTTATTTCAAGAGACCGACGTTTGCATTGATATGGAAAAAGTCAATTTCAGCCAGACAACTAACTGTGGAAAAACGACTATTTAAATTTATAAATACAAAACATGTTTATATAATTAATTACAGTTTAGATAACAAATCACAATTCATATACTCACTAACATTATAGAAGATACGAGAAATTAATAAATTACATACACTTCTCTTAAAAAGTACTCGCTATGTTGTTGATTTCCCTAGGCAACTTATTGTAGAGTTTTGTTCCCATGTGGAATGGGCTTCTCTCAAATAATGTCATGTTGTGCGCCGGTACAACAAAGTTCACATTGTTACGCGTCTCATAATTATGAACGTTTTCCATGGATAAAAAACTATTCAGATTATTTTTTACGTACATAAGAACTTCTAAAATGTATAAACTCGGCAAAGTGAGCAGTATAAGTGTTTTAAATAGCCTCCGGCATGAATGAAGACAAGACACTCCCATCATACTTCTTATAGCTTTCTTTTGGATTAAGAACACTCTATTTAAATTCGATGGAGAGGAACCACAAAATAAAATTCCACTTTTCAATTTAGGCACAAATTGGGCATGGTAATAAGACAAGAGAATATTCCTGCCGACCACACCACGCAGGCGTTAGAGAGCATAACATATCGGAGAAATTTTAGAACTTAGTTCAGTGCAGTAACAGCTCCACGATAGGGCATTGTAAATATGTATACCCAGTACTTTTGTTTGAGCAACCTGTGCAATCGACCCACCATTCGCCCTGACAAGAAGACTCTCATTAAAGGCCCGGAGTAAAGCTGATAAACACTGTTTTGGTTCTATGCAAACATAACCGATTGCCAGCCTGTGTAGTATGTAGCTATGAGATATGTTTTGTTGGCCAATCATTTCGATTTCAAAAGAAAAACGAGAGAATCGAAACCCGTAGTGCGAACTGTTTCGGGCTCTCCAAAAGCATAATATTTCCAAGGAGCATACACATCGGTCAACTAAAACTTGATTTATTGTTCTATTTAGTAAACAAAGCATTTTTTACATATTCGACTCGATTGTCACCCACATATTGTCTGTGTCAAATGAGCGAGGACTTTAGTGCCTAAATCGCTTTAAAACTTATTCTCGTAATACAATTTACCAGGAGCGACTGTCAAGTTTGTCACAATAATTATTGGTAAGTAGAAAACAAAATTCTAAAAAAATCGGCAAAAAACATCTGAGTTTCATGCCGTAGTTGCACAATATATATACAATTAATGAAATTAACAGGTTTGAAAAACACCAAATTTTTTTAATGGTAGTTAATTTATAATTATCGAGTAGCTTAAAGGAAAAAGATGTTAAAAAAAAATAAAAAATTTTAAGGAGGGTCATGGGGGTTCTTAACCAAAAAATAATGTGATACTACATTATATCATTATCACGAATAAAGAATGTATTTTGTATTTTCTCAAACCTACCGTTTTGTATAGAAATGAAAAAAAAGGAGGTGAAAATAAAAAATTTATCATACGCCTACGGCGCCACTTCTACGTCTTCGGCTGTTTTTTTTTTCTACATGACAGACCTTTCCTACATGTTGAAAAAAAAATGTAAGTAGATACCCAACTCTGCTTTTAGGTAAATTCTTGATAATATTTGACGTAGCCGCCTAAAAACACATCGTACGCCCCTGTAATATTACATAGGTGGCAGTAACTTAATTCAGACAATATATAAGAACAAAACAAACATTTTTATGTGAAGTAGGTTTACAGTGTACTCGTTACATTATATTCGTCTGGGTCAGGCTTAAGCTAAATATTTCTAAACATGCGTGCTAGCTAAACGTATAGGTTAATTAATTTATCGAGAACATTATAGCAGTTTGCAGTATAGGACCGTGACTCTTCGGCCTATGATTTATAAGCTGGCTGAGATAAGCTGGGCGATAAGAGAAATTTAATAGTCAAATTTGCTGGGAGCTCGCATTAGGCAGGCCCGCCAACAAAACGTACGTGAGCAATTAGTGTCAGAATTCCCTGTGTAATTTGCAATAATGAAAGTTGTTGAAAATTTAGTTTCCTGATACAAATTGATAGTTGTGTGAAAAACCAAAGCATTCCCAATTAAAATATCCAGGAAGATGATGTTTATGACCAACTTAACCTTCATTGGTCGAAAGTCATTATTTATAAGTCAAATGCTATAACGGTTGAAATTCTTTTAGATGCTCTATAAAGCCAAAATTCGACCATCGCTGGAGTACTGTTCACATATTTGGGGTTCTGCTCCTAAACAAACCCTAAGATTGCTGGATTCCATTCAAAGAAGAGCCATTCACTTGATCGGTGACCATGATCTGATCAACAACCTAGAAAGCCTTGAACATCGAAGACAAGTTGGCGACTTGACTCCACTTGATTCCACCCAGAGAGGTGTATGGCAGAAATACACAAGAAGCCACTACAGCCCACCCGTACGTGGTTCAGCTTAGTGTCCCTCGAACGACACTGTTTAAAAACTCTTTTATCTGGAGAACGTCATCACTCTGGAGCGACCTCCATGAGGCCGTATTCCCCAACGAGTATAATCTCCAAAGATTCAAGACCAACGTGAACAACTAAAGAACAAGGCGAAAAAAAGGGGAAAATGCAAAGAGCAGCTAAAAGTGATTTTTATGTCTCTGATATTGTTTGCAATGACACTACTAATCAATGAATTATCCCAGTATTGTCACTGCATGCCAGACAACGGAGAGAGAAGAAGATGTTTGTGTGCTACCACATTTTTTAGTCAAAAGGTCGTACAATATGTGGTAAATGCAATCGCTTGTTTTAAAAGTTTTCACACAAATATGGAGAAGAATAAGAGTGTTTCCACTTTTATTCTTCAAATGCATAGTCTAGTTGTTTTATAAATGGGTATTGCCATTTTTAGCAAGAAAAACAGTGAATTTTAACAAACATTATTTTAATTAATGGGTTAAGTAACGATGGCTCTTTTTAATCTTTACATTCAAATGAGTGCTACCAAAATTCATTTATTAATTTTATATTAGTATATATGAACCAACATGCTCAAATTTGCAGGAACACGAATACATATTTTTAAACTACATGTGATCATGACCAAAAAGGTTATCAATTGGCTACTAAGACACAAGGAATAGAGACCAGATGGTTTTCAACGTATCCACACCAACTGCAACTAGATAGAAGCTGCTCACGATAGGCAGCTATTCAAGCAATTAAGGAAGGCCTCTCTAAAGCACTGGACTGTAGAAGTTGTTTGATGATGATGATAAATGTGATGCACAGGCGCTTCTGTTTTTTCCAGAAACCTTTATTTTGAGCGAAAGCTTGGACGATGCTTCGAGAGCAAATAAAACGGTAACACCACGACACTGTTGGTGGACTAGCTTCAACTATAATAAACATTTGATGTTATATTTCTACTCGTTGTTACCCTAAACACAAAGCAAGCACTTTCTTATTTGTTCATTTATCATATTACTATTTGCCTTGGAACATATGAAATGACTTTAAACAAAATTTATTAACTGTCAATTGTTTCAATGCGTAATTAATGATAATAATAAAAAAAAATTAGTTTATGCTAATTTTTGTTGAGCCTTTACAATCGTCGTAGAAATAGCTATTACTTGCGAGTAAATTACTTACTTTTCTATGGCCATGAAGTAATTTCAACTTCATACTCATGTGTTATAGCTATTTTATATGCGCATCAAGTAATATACTCTTTTTAACTTCTAAGGGGTCCTTTGTATTAATACTTTAGGGGTTTTAAGAGAAGTTCACAAAAATTAATTATATAGAAGAATTAACAATTTTAAAATTAATGTTTGACGGAAAGAAGAAGGAAGGGGTTAACGAAAATTAATTACACTTAAACAGACTTTAGACAGCAGATTTTACTTAAAGACTTTATTGTCTACGTTCACAAACTTACGTGTGAAAAATAATTAGTTGTGAAAAAGCGTGGTCGCCCTATGCCCGATTAAGATATTGAAATTGCGGGTAAAAGTCCTGGCAAAATCTATAAACGGCAGTGGCATTAGTGGTTGATCAAATAAGAACGCCTTTTTTTGTTTTCCGTGTGTCTTATTTGGGACTGTGAGAAAAGGTATGGAAAGAGGCGGGGGTAAGAGATTTAGTTCATTTAGTGGTAAAATAAAAAAATATGAGCAAAGTTAAACTTACATTAAAAATCAAATGCCATTCGCATTATTTGGCAACGTCAATATACAAGCTCAACTGGATTCCGCTTATTGGATTAACATGCAAGCACATAACGAAAAGGTTACAAAGAATTGATAAAATATTGGCAACAGAATGGCGGGCTCCACACTCCTACTAGTACTACTAGTCTGACAGCCCCCGAGACATGCTGGGTTTCCTCCAGGCTACCTGGGAAACAACTCCTTAGTTGTGACAATATATTTGATTAAGAATTCTACTGCAATGTAAGAAAATTAAATAACTTATAAGGTAAGTTTTTTAATTCGACTTATTTGTTTTTAGTTTAAACTAATGTTTAGTGTGGCACCCGTGGTGATCCGTGGCAGGTGAGGTCGGGCCTCCTTCTTCTTGGAAATTTCAGTTTGATTGTTGTTTACAGTGTGATCCACGGTCGATGGTACGTTAGACGTATATCGAAACCAGGTAATAGAGTCGTTGTTGGGGAAACGATCATCCAAATGTATTAAAAATAATATAATTAAATGCAACAAATGTTTTTAGAAATTGTTAAATATCTGATTTCAATATTATGTTAATAAAGGAGCAAAATGTATCAATGTTTGCTGAACGAATATGTGTTATCGCCGGAATAGGCATAAAACTTGCAAACATAATCTTTTAAAATACATATTATAATATGTCCTAAATAATAAATGGCTATATAGTCGATCGTTATTCAAGGAAAAAGCAATGTTCCACGTTTAGATGTTAAAAGTATATCTTTAGAATCATGTATATTCGAAAACCCTTTGACAGCGTTTTGACGCTCTAGGAGGGTGACACGGCATGGTACAGTTTGTTTATTGCCGTCCGATTGGTTGGGAGAAAACTTATCGGTTGTGTGGCCTATCAGAATGCATTGTTGGTTAGTCGTCGTGACAGCGGGGCGTAACCTTGCTATCAGATGATATAGTTTTCCTTCTTCAAACGCTCTACACTTTGGGCTAACATAACAAACGCACGTGGTTTTTTCTCTGTCGGAGTGAAACAAATAGCATTTCCTAAAAAATGGCACCTAGTAAATGTATTAAACAAATATAGTGATTAGTTTGATTGTAAATTTAGTAGTGAATAGTTATGTTATAGTGCGTTATTGTAAAATCATGTACTAAAGAAGTTTTGTGTGATTTGGAGAAATAAATGCCAAATTACCATAGTGAAAAGCTTGTTTAATTCCTTCACTCAGTAAATGAAACAATCAGTGAAATTAACCTACAATCGAGGAACATAAAAGCCTCATGAACTGTTGACGCAAGTTAAATAACAACACTTGGCTTGCTTAACATGGTCCTTTGAGCCGGATGAGTGAAAAGTAAGTTAGCGGCTTTTTAAATGCAAATTGATAAAATAAACATCAGTTAAGTAAAGAAGTTTTGTGTGATTTGAAGAGATATACGCCAAATTAGCACTTATTTAATTCGTTTACTCAGTAAATACAACAATCAGTGAAATTAACCTACAATCGAGGAACATAAAAGCCTCATGAACTGTTGATGCAAGTTAAATAACAACACTAGACTTGCTTAAAAGTCGTGTTAAAAATTAGGTTTCTTACATAAGCGCACATGTGAACCAAAAGATGTCAAAGGAATGCCCTAACGTAAAACCCCATTCATGAACAAATGTAACAAGTAAATATTTCTTGATTTTACCCTGGTCACAGCCCTGATTCCTATTTCCCTGACATTTTAAAACTTGTTAAATCCCTGACTTTTTTAGATTTTCCAGTAGAGCATAAAACGTCTTGATTTACTTGGTTATGATTTGTGAATTTAAGTATGTAATAAAATAAACTTTCAAAAAGATCACAATAGGTGTCCATAATTCTCTAAGAGACCTGAATTCAAACAAAACAGGACACCGAGACTTTGTGTAATTGTGTATGTCTTTTGTTTCAAAGATATTATTGTAAAATTATAAAAGTGATATTTTACAGATGGTATTATTATCGAGATTATTATGTTTACTTTCTTTGCTAAAAAATAGCGAATGTTTTTCTCCATAGCAATTTACCAGGTTGTTAAGCCACGAGCAGCCACTGACTTTTAATGATGGGAAGTCAAATTTGTCACTATTCTCCAATAATTTCCTTTATTGGATTGACCTAAGCACATCGTTATGATACTAGCGATAAGTTATATACTGGAAGGACTTTGTCTGACACATGATGTATTCTCTTATCTTGTCTACCTTTGACCCAATTCCATTCGGATCAGCTAGTGCAACTTAATTTGTTATTAAGTTAAGAGTCACTAAATAATTACAAACTTTATCTATTGTTTGACTTTATTTATTGTATCTTTCTCAACGTAAGCATCATTCAAATAAATTTGAGTACTTCATCGATTGCGGAAAATCCCGATAAAACACATAGAAAGACGATGGGGACTTTAAAAAGGAAAAAAGCCAATTTTTATAAAGTCTGTAGAGGCAGATTTCACGTAGAAAAGTAAAAAGTTACGCGACTATTTGTTTTCATGTGCTTTAGAAACCTTTCTATTTCGAGTTGTATTTTAGCTTAAAGTATATTTTCTCTGTCATTGGTTGACTGTTATAATATAGTTTTACCGTTTAAATTTTACTGTTTTACTTTAAGGTACAAAGTAACTTTCTTGTCCCTTTGAAATTCATTTTGTTTTGTTTTCCAAGATTAAGTCTGGTTTTAGAACCTTTACTTCGCTAATTCCGTTGTGGCAGCTTTTACACGACACTCACAGGTTATGTCTGTACTATATTATCCTATTACAGCTATACTCTAAGTGTGTTCCGCGGAACCCTAGGGTTCCGCGATACCTCTGTAGGGGTTCCTCAAGAATTTAGAAAAAAAATCAAAGCACCTCTCTCTGGTCGAACGTTTTGACTCCGCGGCCGCGCGTAGGTATATTTATTTATTTATTTGTATTTGTATAAACATGTGTTACAATAGCTGGTACAATATCTCATAAGTTTGGTATCAACATGTATACTTGTATACTTGTGAGCGCGCAGTCCCTTTGATAAAAGCCGCCTCTGGATTGTTTACAACGCAATTTTTATATTTCTCTTTTTATTTTTGCTTTTTGTTTATCAAAGGCGCCGACTCGAGTATTTTCGAGAATATTCGAGATCGAGTCTAGGACTAAGTATAAAAGCGGCGATCGCGCGTCGCGCCTCGTCAGTCAGTTGACGATTAGCGTTCGGAGCGATAAGTTCCTACCTACCTACTTACAAGCTCGCTAGCGAGAAACTAGTGTTCATTGTTCTACTGCCTGCTGTATTCTGTTGTCTAAGTTTTATACATTTCTTCATTGTACTAAACTTAGTCTCTTATACGCAGTAACGATTGTGCATTATTTAGACCCCACCATCCTGACGTGTAACATTATAAATAAAGAAGAATGGAACGTTGGCTTAAAGGTGTTAAACGTGTTGCAACAACATCTTCTAATGACGCTGAATGTTCAAAAGCAGTACGCGCGGAGAATATAGCAATCACCGATCCAGACGATGATGCCACGACGTCAAGCTCGACGGTTTCAAAGACGAAAAAAAGGAAGTATGATGAATCATATATCAGTTTCGGATTTGTTGATTCCAACGGCTCACCTCTCTGCATGCTATGTAGTAAACTGCTTCCTAATAGTTCCTTGGCATCTGCCAAATTGCGCCGACATTTACAAACTGTACACCCCGAGTCTAAAGACAAGAATAAAGAATTTTTTGTTCGTAAAAAAGATCAGTTATTGGAAAGTCAAAAAAATATGATGCATGTAACAAAAACTATCAACGAAAAGGCCACGGAGGCATCATATTTAGTTAGCTATCGCATTGCACAAGCAGGTGAAGTGCACACTATCGCTGAGAATTTAATAAAGCCATGTGTATTAGACATAACAAAATGTATGCTCGATGAAAAATCTGCAAAGCATCTTTCTACTGTGCCGCTATCAAACGATACTGTTTCACGGCGAATCCATGATCTGGCAAGCTACGTCAAACAAGAACTAGTTACACGTCTACAAAAAACACGATTCGCCTTGCAAATGGACGAGTCAACTGATGTCGCTGGTTTGGCTATCTTGCTGGTTATCGTGAGATATCCATATGAAAGTTCTTTTGAAGAAGACATGCTTATGTGTTCACCGCTGCTCACAAACACTACCGGGGAAGAAATTTTTAATAAAATAAATATATTTTTTGAAGAAAATAATCTCAGTTGGAACAATTGCATTGACATTTGTACAGATGGGGCCAAGGCGATGACAGGTATTCTTCTCCCGTTCCCAACAACATATTTGTGCGAAACAGGATTCTCAACCTATGCAGCCACGAAAACAAAATATCGCAATAGACTGGACGCCGAACCTGATATGAGACTTCAACTGTCTTCTATCAAACCTGATATCAACCAATTGATGAAAAATAAAAAACAGTTTCATACCTCCCATTAGTTAGATTTTTTCTCTTTTAATATCTTCTATTATTGTACTTGCCATGTGGTAAAGTAAGTAATAATTAGTAACTGTTACATTGTACTTTTATTATGCTTATTAATAAAGAATACACTTTTAAAAACTATTGTTTTATTGTAGGGTTCCATCAAGTATTTTGCTTCCCAAAAGGGTTCCGTCACCAAAAAAGTTTGAGAACCGCTGTCCTATTATATTTTGCAAATAAAATTTGTACTCAGATGTTGTTGAGAAATTGAATTTATTTTTATCCGTAATACTAATAAGAACTTGTATAAACAATTATGCCTATATCTACATATTTATTTTATTTCAGATAAGTGTAATAAAGGCTAAATAATTACATTTTCGGCAACCGTCTGGCTTTTCCGGCCTAGACCGGAAAATACGTATTTTTTGGACTGCGCCAGAAAAGTGCTACTTTCTTAAAGAAAAAGCGGTTGCCGAAAAATGTTATTTTTTATTATGTGTCTGCTTAACAATATAAATAATAACTACAGAAAATGGGCAAAGTACTTACATCTGTTGATCTAAATTAATTGATGTTTACACTAAAAATTCAGTATACATTCAGGCGCTAACCTACAAACAAAAAGATAAATACATGTTTTCTTTTTGAATTTCGAATAATTAAAAAGTGCTTTTGTTTAAAGCGCTTTGCTCTTTTTGCGATAACGTGAACCTATACAAAATTTATTATCCAAAATTTGAACGATTTATAAAAATTTTACCTTATAAATAAATAATCGCGCAAACATCGAGTTAATTATAGGATAATTTATCAAGATCCAAAGATGGCAGTGAAAGCTTTAATTTTCACCAGTAATTATGGAAGCTGGTACGAACCTTTAACCGTTTTAATTATTAATTATTGTTCCATTCCTGCTCCGTCGCTTAAAATCAATAACAATAAAATTATGCTTTTTTGGCGGCTTAAAAAAAACAGACAACACCTTTCCAATGGAAAATCCATTAGATAGATTAAATTCATAAAAAAACGTTTTACTGTTAACGGTAAGAAAACATCAACTTTGGGTTAATCTCAGAAAATATTCAAAATGGTGTCACTTATGTAAAATAAGAAAAGTGGGAACCCGGACTAAGGCGTTTTTTATTTATTATGTTTGACACAGTTAAACGGTGTACAGAAAGCGGTAGAAGCAATGGATATTTATTTCCGTAATTTTAGTAAATATCGGTCGATTTCGTAAAGTTATACGTCCTAATAATTAAACGATGGTACTGGCAACAGAAAACACCACAAATATAGCTTCTTGAATCAATAGGCAAAATATCAGTAGGCGAAATCTACATACATTCAGAGGAGAAGGGGGCTAAAACCAAAGTATCTTTAGGCTACATGGAGGAAGGGGGAGTGAATTCAGGCCTGATCACGTAATTTATGGAATCTACCTTACTAAGTGGTAAGATTTTTAACAACCACCATGCATTGCATAAATAGTCGGCAAAAATAACTTTGATACACCTGTACTGTTAAATTTAGGTTAGATTAGCAATTTAACCATTAAAAGGAGAAACAGTTTTACAATTGTTGGCATATACTCAAAAACCCTTTGACAGCAGTTTGATAGGAAGGACTTTACCAGTTGTAGAGCATCAGAATTAAATCCATAATATTCCAATTTTGCACATAAAAGCCTATTGTCCAGAATGTCAAATACATTGGAATAAACCAGCAGTACAATCTTAGCAGTATCTTCATATTTATTCATTCCCCTTGAATTTTAGGACAATTACATGGAACCTAGTAGAAATCTAAAGGCTAGTTGCTTCCTTTCGCCGAATTCATCACCAGACGCGTCCCGCTATATAACAGCTCGTCAGTGAGGCTATTAAATCCGACAAATTGTCTTTTAATGCTGCGCTCCTGGCGGCGACTCCTGCAAGAATGACCGGCTCGTCTGGTCTCTGCAGCAGTTTGCTTCTCCGTTTCCGACTGATTTTGTTAGACGGGCCAGGTGATGCATTTGATTGCCACGAGATGTCACTTAAAAGCTACATCGCCGTTATTCATGGAACCTGCTGTCGGCACGGTGGATCTTTAGCTGTGCGCTATTACTTGCACGTGACTAAAGCCATATGAATGCAATCAAAATTACGAGATTGAAAAAGTTAAAACAAAGTCTAAATTCATAAACGTCAAAATTTTCGTGGCTAGCGTTTAAAATAAATAAGTAATAACAAATGTCCATAAATACTTACCGCCAACATGAGAGTACGATAAAAATACGTCCGAAAAACACTGTTTGTAGAACTAAATTGAACCTCTTGATACAACAACGTTTAAAAACAAATTAAAGTTGACAGAGATCAAAACGATGACTTTGAAACCATGTGACAACTCTGCAAAAAACTTTTGTCTTAGTCTAGCACGTTACTTTGAATTCGAGACGTATTATTACGCTAGCCCGAAGATGCCCTATCAGAAGGCTTTAATTAATAAACAATAAACATTAAAAACATTTGGGTTCCTTCCTTCATAAAAAGAATCAGTGAAAACTCCTCGTTTTCAACGCTTTACTCTGAAATGAAGGGGTCTCAACAATTCCTAATTTTTGGACTTTTTATTTTAATTTTCCCTACAGCAATTGGAACACTTTTCCAAGATTACCCCAATTGTGCGTATTTTCCTCGACAAATTCATAATAGGTTAGCCGTTCATCCTGGAAAGTGCTCCCTTCTTTTATCGCAACAAAAGCGACCTGTCCATTTTATGATTGATGCCCGGCCATCTTTGTTAATAAAAAAAATTCGACCGATTCATAAAATGACCCCTTATAAATAGTCTTCTAAGCACCGAGTCAATTATAGGGTTATTTGTCAAGATCCACCCGTTGGTTATTGGTCGGTTGGAAAATTGATTGCCGTGTCAGCTGATTATTGTATGTTATTATTGTGTCGCTGGTAACTAAAGCTGGCGATAATGTAATGAGCTTGGTAATAACCTTACGTCAATTTTGTAAATTATTCTATTATTGCTGATGGGTCCCTTTATATTTCATGTATAATGTATATAAAGTCAAATATTATTTGTGTTATAAAATTTTCGTTCGTGAAATTAATAAAGAAAAGATACCTAAATTTAAATAATATATTTAACAGGAATAATCACTCGCACTGCCTGAAATCTCCAATTGAAAATATCATTGACTATAATATTAATAATATACTGTGACGAAGTCACTTTTCTTTCATAATATTTAACCTTGTTTCCGGAGAAACAATGGTGGAACACACCATACGATATTTAAGCTCTAAGAATGACGTAGTACGACATACCACAACCAATCGGAGAGCTGACTTCCCCAGAATACCACAACACTAGTAGGGAACAAGGGTACAGCTCAAATGCCGAGAAGAGTGCAAAAGGCACTACTTGGGCTATTTGGCGGTTGACCTACAGCCAAACCCTCCCTCTTAGAATCCGAGCTCCGGTTAAAGAGATCACATCAATTGCTTCCACCGAGAAGTATGTAGAACCGCCTGAATGCTTTGGGAGTAGCATAGAATGAGACCGCTGACGAAAGGGGACATATAGGTTGATGTGTTTTAAGGCTTACGCTGTTTTATCAGCCTAAATTTCGTATCTTTCCGAGACCGCTATCTGGGAAAATCAGTGGATGCGTAAAAGAGCGTGTGAACACCGCTTATATCAAATACTGGGGTACTGCCATGTGTTTTAAAAGAGGTGCATGTGTTTTAGAATAGCCAAGCCACACCATGGTTGCGACTTGTCAGGGGTGCCCCCCCGCCCGCTCCGTAGGGTAGGACGACTTTATGTGTATTAATGCCTTTCTTCTTTCGTCCTGGGGTGGTATTCCGTTCATAGGAATCTGTGATAGCTTTGAGGCGATGTCGCTAGCGACTTTTTTGTCATGAAGATTATTTCGTTCAGCCATCGCGAAAGCCTTCGGTAATATTCGGCAAATTTGATAGTTTCTGTCAAAATCTAGAATATTTTAATTTTGGAACTTGTGTCAACGTTAACATCAACCGTTATTGATCTATACCAGAATTACGATTTTTTTTCAATATTTTAAGCTGTAATTTTTCGGTTATTTAAGCTGCCGACCATCTGAATTTTGCAGAAAAAAAAGATCACTATCCCTTTTTTGTATACGTTTATCTAAATTTAATTGCCGTGTGCGTCTCCGTTTCTCTCTTCCTACGCCAACAAAACATAATTAAATATTTGTATGGGTAGCAGCCTTGCTAACATCAATAATGATTAGAAATAAATTATAATACCATAAACATTAAATATAACCTCATTACACATTAGCCACTGCAAGTTGAGAAAGAAATATTTTTCGGCATGGCCCATCATTGTTTTACACGTGTTGGCGACACCTCTTTATTATTAGAAACAAGGTGATCGATTCGAAGCTACATGTATATTTTAAGCGATCGCAAACTGGGAACAGAATGCATTTAGCGCTAAAGTCGTTTCGAGGAGACGGTATCGCTTGAACGGAATGCCACCCCTGTTCACCGAAAGACCCTAATGATTGCATGCCTGCGAGAGAATGCAACTCTCACGGCAGTCACCACACTTTTCTGTACCGCTTAATCTAAAAAACCCCATTGCTGAGTGACCGTTGTAGGTTCTTCCCGAGAATACTACTTTTACCTACCGACCCGCTTAGATCCATAAGATGCACGTTTACCGCAAATGTACCTAGTTTTTCGCGAATCCCGTTTTGCTAACGACTCATGTCCATCTTAGATTTAAGTTTGTGTGTCCGTTAGACCTAGTCTGCATTTTCTTTAAAAACCTGACCTTTCTGTGTATTCAATTGAATCTTAGAATAAATGCTAGTATAATGAGGAAATTAAAAACCGCATGCGTGGATGCGATTACTAGAATCGCTGATCTCCGCTGTCTAAAGGCACGTCGAAGGTGGTTCTCTGTTATACCCTAAGCAACAGAATGGTGATCGAGAACTCCGATCATCAACCGACGAACATCCAGAGGAACTTCACCCGACGTAAAAGCATTACAAAATAGCGTCCGAACAACCCTCTTTTCAGGCCATCATTAATGGCACCCGAGCAGATAAAGCCATCTCAATACCCCTTGTACTAATATTCGTTGACGTCCAAAAGGCACTCGATAATAAAAATACTGAGGCTGTCTTAAGAGCAGCGAGAGAACTGGTTTCTGTATTAAAAAGAGGAGTTACCTTCCTTAAACTGTCTTGCTTACGGAAATATTAGGGGCATCTTCAAATTCCCAATATACTTTAAAATATAAGCGTCTAACCAGTGTATTTGCCATTGCTAACTTACGAATCTAAAACTTTTATATTTAGTAAAACATCAACGATTAATTTAAAAATAGTACAGATGAAGATTGAACTTCGGAGCACCGTCTAAGTTTCAGAGGCAGGATGAGAAATACAGAGCTGCGCAAAAGGACAAGAGTAGACGATAACTATCGAGTGTATCGCACAGCGAAAGTAGAAATGGGAGGGCATATTGCAAGATTAAGCGAAGGGAGATGGGCTAACAAGATCCTCGAATGGAAACCGAGTCGTGGAAAGCCACCCACCAGTTAAACCGATGATGAAAAAGATCATGGAAAATTGGACTGAAACTACACACAATAGGAACACCTGAAAGCACTTAGAGAAGGCCAATAACCGACAATGGACGCGAGAGGAGGCTGTTTGATGATGATTAAAAGTATGGTTCGATATTGGTTGATCAATTTCAAAATCAGAAGCACAACAGAAAATAAAATAAACCAAAGTCACATTCCATAAAGCTCACACGTGGAAAGTCTTTACGCATTGTAACGGAAAAGTATTGGTGGTTGTCTTTGTCTTAAGTTAATCCAAAATTATACCTAAATGCAAAAAGGAAGATAGAGAGAGAGAGAGAAACGTGCAAAATTTCATTGTTAAAAGTTTCGTTTTCGTTTTGAGTCTTGTTATAATTATAATAAAAATATTTTAACTGGGTACAAACTGGCAAAGCCTGAAACATCGGAATTATTTAAATTTATTGAAGATGGAGACAATGATCTGTATTCTCACACTTGAAAATAAATGAAATAATCAAATTTTAATTGGTTTAGGTATTTTGTTAGCCTGAGCCGCTACTGATCCAACAAATTTAGTGTTATCCATATTTTACCATCTAAAACCTTTTTATAGCATTTGGTTACCGGAAAACCCTTATCAAAAAGGTCAAAAAATACCTAAAAAATAAATCAAATACATCATTAATATTTTCCTGAGCATAAAACATAGTTCAGTCATGACAAGATAAATCTTTATAAAAATCAGGTATTGAGGTTCCTTAAAAGACGAATTCCGATCGGAAAATGTACTGATTTTTTGAGTAACATAATAAAAAAAAATTTGAAGATGATTAAACAGGTAACAAAAATAAAATACGAATTTTTTATTAACTTTGTGTTTATTGAATTTTGAACAATGATTAGTGTATCTCCGACCATTTTAAGGCACAAACTTGAGAAATACATACAGGGTATTAATGAATGTACGTGGATATTTAAGAGAGTAATAGATAGTGCTTGTTACAATAGGAAAAAAATTCTAATAAGCATGCGGCCAAAAAGGATGTCAAATCTTAATTTTTTTTTTCAGTTTTTTTCGCTTTTTTCCAGTAGTTTTCAATATAATTATTATAACAAAATGTCTATATTGTCACAGGCAATACACAGAGTGTTACATTTTTTTCGGTACTAAGACTTTTACTCTCTTGAACTTTTTTTTTTAAGACACCCTATATAAATACTGTTATCATATCTTGACTCCACGTTATTTTTTCACTCTTTTTGATCCCTTACATTTTTATCGTATCTGTCATCATTTTCCAGTCATTGGCGTCAATTCAAACTAAGAATTATTCAAGTAACAAAATTTAAGAAAAAGGAGATGGTTGGGATAGCTCATATTTTATTTTTCGATTGTTAACTTTTTTGAGGTTTAGTGTCAAATTAAATAATTTTGTTAGTTGATGTTTCCCAAGTTACTTAGGGCTATTTAATGATGGTTTAGTTCACAAACCAAGAATATGCCGATATGCATTTTATTTATGGCCTTGCTAATGGTAATTCCTGTGAAGCTAAACGACTCTATCGGCACCATAATCAACATCAAAGACAGCCTGATTCACCAACTTTTGCACAGGTGTACATCCGACTGTGAGAATAATGGAACTTTCAAGAAATCAGGCAGGGGCACATCACACTATAAGAACTGTCGAAATTGAAGAGGCAGTCCCGAATGCTGTAGAAAACGAACCAGGTACAAGTACAAGAAAAATTGCGGCAACTTTAAATATTAAATCTGTGCTAGTTTGGAAAATTTTGATGGATAATTTTATGTATCCTCGCTAGATCCAGATAGTCCAAGCTCTTCTATCACGCCATTTTCCACCTCGATTAAAATGAAATGGTTCATTCAAGTGTTGTCCCAAAATTCATTGTTCAGAAATAAAATTTTATTTAGTGCTGATGCAATTTTTTCGAAAATCAGATAAGTTTATAAAAATAATTGTGGGTCAGAAGAGAATTCTTATGCAATACCACTTGAACTAAGAAACCAATTGTGTTTTATGGATGATGCCGCACCGCTATCCCAACAAACATATTAAGTAATGTAGACCAGAACGGAAGGAAAATAATCCTAAATTGGCAAATATTTGCTTATTTTTGTCCTAAATGTTTTCTTAAAAGTCACAAAAGATTCGAACTCTAGAATCTAAGTCAAAATTTGGATACCTACAACTTAAATAATTTGTTATAGGGAAATCCACTTTTAGTTTAATTTACCTAGTTAAAAATTACAAATAAATTACCTCTTTGAGACATTAAAAATATTTAATCCTAATAAGGAATATGATTAAGTCATAATTTACTTAATTGTTACTTAATATATGTCTTTATAATTAAGGCATTTTTTGACTATTACGCTAGGTAAACATTACCTAATTATTGCCTAAATAAAATCCAAATAATTTACTGACCATGTAGTTTTAGTTTTTGCCATATAAATTGTTCCTAAAGTTATAGACCTTTTATGGTTAAAAATTGAGCTACCTCATAACTTTCTGATTAACCTCAACGTCTAACATTGCTTGTACAGTTAATAATAAAGGGAAAAATACCTTTAAGGTTAAAAATATAAAAACGGCCATATTTAGTAATTATTAGTTTTCCTGAATATCGACAACTATAAAAAAACAATGATTAATATTTTAAGAATTACATAAGGTGAGTGGAAAATCCATTAGACTACGATATCTTTCGTCAACGAAAGTTTTTTTAAAACTTTAAGTACATATAATGTTTATAATGAAGACACTCTGTTTTTAGGTTAATGGTAAAAATATTTTAAATTATCGTAATAATACATAAAAAAATGCATATTTTAAGGGCGCGTTTAGTTTTTCGAAGTATCATCACCATAATTCACAAACACATTTCTTTTGCATCCAAATTTCGGTCCAGAAAAATGATAAAATTAATTATATCACTTTATTGTAAGCGGCCATTCCAAATATCTACTTAAGTCGAACTCCATTTTACAATTTATTTTGTCCTGTTGGAAGTGTTGGCATAAGTTGTTGTCTTTTCTTTCTAACGCCAGATATAATATGTTTTCTCTGTATTTTTGTCTAGTGTCTTATTGCTCATATTTAGGTTATATTTAGGTCAAAAGGTTGGTCTCACTTTCCACATTTAGACGTAGAATAGGTCTATATTTATGTGACTTCGTTTTAACTTATTGGACAGAAAAACCCTATCTACCTATTTTCGACCTTCAAATTACTTTAGTTTCTCTCCCCACATTGGACAATAGGAAAACAGATGTAGGTAAATTATCCCTATATATAATTGGTCATGCAAAATATTTGACCCGTTTTCAGGTCGAATAAAGGTAAATTTAACTTAAAATGTTTGTTGGAATATTTCAGTTTGGTAGTAAGGGAGTTTCTATATCAAGACTACAGTCGTTGGATCGGTCGAGGTGGACCTCAGCCATGGCCAGCTAGGTCTCCCAATTTAAATTGTCTATACTATTTTTTCAATTTAAAATAGTTGGTGTATTAGACTCCTATCCAGACAGAGTAAGATTTCAGGAACATAATTATTATAGCTTCAAGTGAAATAATTCGCAATATCCCTGGGATATCTCAGATAGTTCGCCAGTCTATGAGGCGAAGAGTTGATTCCTGCATATTAGCAGCAGTCCTTATAATTTATTTAGCTTGTCACTTAACATCAGAATTAAGGCGGCGTATATTTTCCTATTTTTAAGAAAATTTTTACTCTAACAACATTAAGAAATCTATTTTATGGAAGTAGTCCATCTCACAGTGGAGTGATATTCTATTTATGGAATAAAACACAAAGTCTGCTCCACTAATTTAATAAAATAAAATTATATGCCCATACATGTTTCGAAGGCATAAACCTTCATCCTCAGTGGGTTAATATTAAGATGTAAGAATATTATAAAGAGACCAATGACATTGTCAGTTTTAATAATTTAACAATGTCATTGGTCTCTTCATAATATTCTTATATCTTAATATTAATCCACTGAGGATGAAGGTTTATGCCTTCGAAACATGTATGGGCATATAATTTTATTTTATTAAATTAGTGGAGCAGACTTTGTATTTTATTCCATAAATTAAGAAATCTGCTGCCGTTTTAAAAAATACATTAGTCTTGAACAAAAATTGGCACGAGCGTTCATTATTTATTTGCAGGTGTCCTCACCTCACGTCCTTAATTTGCAATATTTTTGTTTGTTTCTAAACTAAAAAAAAAAAAAAACTAGAAAAGGAGGACAGATACCATAAAAATTCAAAATAATAATTTTTAAAATAATGTCTATAGATATTTAGACGAAAATAGGTATTTGGGGATTTTTAATACGAGAAATTCAAATTTGATGTTAGTTTGGCACTCAATTGTAGGGGGCGTCACCTACAGGTCTTTTTCTCTATTGGGGAGCCACAACTTTTTCGTGCATGCATGTATCACATTTTCTAGAAGAAAAATCGATTTCTCTATCATTTTTACGTGAAAATGATATGCTTGTCAAAAGTCGCTACAAGCAGCCGTTTTTGAGAT
Organism: Polydrusus tereticollis; assembly: GCA_963920685.1. Taxonomy (NCBI): domain Eukaryota; kingdom Metazoa; phylum Arthropoda; class Insecta; order Coleoptera; family Curculionidae; genus Polydrusus; species Polydrusus tereticollis. The sequence goes on along the minus strand of OY987326.1, from coordinate 26,525,186 downwards.
ATTTTGATTTAAATTAATCAATGCATGTATTTGGAAAAAAGTGAAACAATTGTAAAAACTTAAAAATAAAAGTATCAAGTAGACTAGTAAGTATATTTCAATGTTTATTTTTTTGTATCATGTCAAAAATAATGTCTTGACACATAGTTAAATAATTTTATTTATTATTATTGTGATTATTTGTTAAAAAATGGTAAACTTTACCAATGCTGAGTATGTTGACATACATTTTACATACGGACTTGCCAACGGATATACCTATGAGGCTAAACGTTTGTATCAGGAGCGTTATCCGAACCGCACAATTCCTACTTCAAAAACGTTTTCAAAACTTTGCGCCGGGTTGAGGGAAACAGGAAGGTTTGAGAAAGCTACTCATCTGTTGGGTTCACATCGGACGGTAAGAACCCAAGAAACCGAGGACGCAGTTCTTATCTGATAGGAGAACACCCAGAAACAAGCACCAGAATAAAAACGCTGACGTTAGAAATTTCTCATGTTCTAGTATGAACAATTTTAATTGATAATTATCCCTCGTGATTTTCCATTACGTATCAACTTCTGTAGATGGTTTCTCCAATGCCTTATTCAAAATCCTTTATTTAAAAATCAAATCCTGTTTAACGACGAAGCAAATTTCTCACGCAACGCTATAAGCAATTTTCACAACAATCATTTGTGGTCAGAGGAAAACCCCCATGCGATACAGGAATCTTATTTCCAAGAACAGCTCTCTCTTAACGTGTGGGCAGGAATCCTTGGAGATTATTTAATAGGCCCATTCTTTATTCGAGGAAGATCAAACGGAGAGAGATATCGTCATTTTCTTGAAGAAGATTTGCTTATTTTACTGGGAGATGTATTGCTTAGACTACGAAATAAAATGTGGTTTATGCATGACGGTGCCATTGCACATTTTAGCATCCTAGGGCGAAAATTTTTAGATCGAACTTTCGGTAACCGTTGGATAGGTCAGGGAAGGCCTCAACCATGGCCTCCTAGGTCACCAGATCTTAGCAGTTTGAATTTTTTTTAGGGGACATCTAAAATCCTTAGTTTACCAGACACCCATCCAAAATTAAGAAGAAATTAAAAATCGAATAATTAACTCTTGTAGAACGACTTAAAATACTTCAGGAATTTTCCAAAGAGTGCGCGAATTAATGAGGAAGATTGAATGCGTGCTTACAGCAAGGAGGTTGAAATTTCCACCTGTTATTGTGATTTTGATTTAGTTTTATGTTCGTTGTTTGTGGTTGTTTCAAAATTACCGTTTGAAATATTTCTATATTGATTTAAAAAAAAAAATTTTAAATTGTTTCACTTTTTGACAAAACTCATGAATCGATTAATTTAAATCAAAATATCTCAAATACGGCTGCTTGTAGCGACTTTTGACCAGCATACCAATGATGGAGGCAGTTGTGACTCCCCAAAAGAGAAATCTATGTTGACGAGCACTATCACTCCATGAAATGTCTACGTGACATTTATTAACACCCTGTATACATTTAATACTCTGGACTAAATTAAACCCTGTGCTCAAAAAGAAAATAGGTACTAAAAATAGAATTTTAATAAAATTGATTTTTCTTTAAAGGTAAATTACCTAGATGTTAACATGCAAAAATGCATTTGGTAGTGATAAATATAGAGTAACATTAAATCAAAATTCAATTAATTTTTAATTTACTACTGCCCCTAACTTTGCAATCGTACGAACACGCTTTCCTGAGGTATAACGGTGATTTGCAAAAGCATAATCTTTTTATAATCAAATTTAATTGTCCCTCGTGGCAACACCAGCGTGAGAAGTTTTGGGGAAATTGCTTTTTTTCCTTTTAAACTAGATTTATTTTTCTTGGTTATAAAAATTTTGGTTCCATTTTAATTGTCACCATTATTTAATTGTTTATTACTTAATATAAATAATACTGTTTACGAGTTGAAATATAACAAACATTAATAGACCTCGTACAGACAACAAATTTATTTTGTAACAATTCGCTTGCCCTGTAATAACATTATCGTTACTAATGTGCACGATCTACACATTACGAAAACTGAAAAAAACTCATAAAATATATCCATGAATTAATGATAAACACAAATTAATCGAGCTGTCTGAAAACCCTACCGGTACGCTTATTTTCAAATCTTTCAAGTTGTGAATTTGGTCTCTGTGTGTTGCCGCATTTATTTTCTCCGCGATCAGTATCAAATCAAGTATCGGAATCGCCTTGCTATTTTAAATGCATTTAGCTTAATGCGGCTGGTAAGACAACACCACCTCTTAAGTTCATTGTAATTGTAGCGGAAAAAATTAATATATGCAAAAAACCCATTAACTTGTACAATATTTTTATTCTGCCGCTTCCTAGATTTGGTGATTGGTATTAAATGGGTCACTAACAGAATTTGTGGACTTCGGGAATAGGGGTGAATATAATGAAAAATGAAATGAAAAGCTATCTATCTTTTTAAAACGGCGCTAAAAACATAATATTACACTGTAAATGTATGTCCCTATACACTTAATGTAATGTTGTCGGGATTAAATATTTTTATGTTAAATGACGTAAACGTACATCCTAGACGGCTGCATTTTGCAGTATCAAATAAGGACTTTGATTCTGAATTTTGAAATTTGGAGTATCTAGACTATTTTTTAAGTCGCTTGTAGGTATCCTCTGACTGTACTTTATCATCTGGCTAAATATTTTAAGGGTATTACAGCTTTGCCAACAAAAAAATACTAAGTAAGTAGCTATTCGCTCTATTACATATTCACTTAGTAATGCTACCACAATATACAGGGTGGGCAAACAAGGGCGCGTCGGTCACTAGATGCTAAACTGTTGAACTTATGAGAAAATTCTCTTAATAAAACTTGTAACGTTTCGCCTCTGCTATAACCTAAAATTATATTCAAGTATACAGGGTGTCTTAAAAAAGAGTAATACCAAAAACTATATTTTTGTTAAATGGAATACCCTACATCTTAGAATATTTTTGAATTTTACATGAAATAGCCATTATTTTTTAATAAGTGCATTATAAGTCTAAACCTAATAATTTCCGAGATATCGACTTTTGAAAAATGACAGTTTTGAACTTTGACAGCTTCTAGCTTTCTAACGGTGCGTCTTAGAGTAAAACGGCTAACATGTCCCTATCTTAGTTTCTTATTTTCTTCCTAAAAGTGTCAACTTCCGGTTAAACCGGATGTAACTGAAAGGCCGGAAATACAGTCTTCCGATTTAACCGGAAGTTAATGTTTTTGGGAAGATAATAAAAAAGTAAGATAGGGACATGTAAGCCGTTTTACTCAAAGACGTACCGTTAGAAGCCTAGAAGCTGTCAAATTTCAAAAAATGTCATTTTTTAAAAGTCGATATCTCGGAAATTATTAGGTTTAGACTTATAATACACTTATTAAAAAATAATGGCTATTTCATGTAAAATTCAAAAATATTCTAAGATGTAGGGTATTCCATTTAACAAAAATATATTTTTGGTATTACTCTTTTTTGAGACACCCTCTATACTTGAAAATAATTTTATGTTATAGCAGAGGCGAAACGTTATAAGTTTTATTCAGAAAATTTTCCCATAAGTTCAACGGTTTAGCAACTATTGACCGACGCGCCCTTGTTGGCCTACCCTGTATAAAATGCAATAACAAGTAAACTTCAGTGTAGGTATGACCTGCCAATCTTGTCGTAAACACAGACTTGTTGGTCATACTGTATAGTACTGTAACTTTACAACATTTCACTGATATTCTTAACAAATTTTTATAGAAAACTGACGTTCCATAAAATATTAAACATTGACTTAAACTCCATAGAACATATTATAATATAATCCTATCAAAAAATGTATTCAGTTATTTGTCCAGTTAATGTTTTTAAATATAAAACTAGGCATCCCTGTAGTTTACATCACAAACGATATATTATCTAAGACGTTAGATAATTTGTGTTTGGGGTAATTACCGCCCATTACCCCTTTTCCACTCGAATCCTCTCTCCGACCAGCATGGAGTGTATTTATTTCAAGACGAAAATTTGCATACACGCCGCAGTCCACAAATTAACAAGGACTTAATACCAAGCAAGGCGTATCATCGGGCTAAGTTGATATTAGATTTATTTGCGTATACGTATTATGCAAATATTGTCATGGAAGCCTTCACCGCGGGGTTGCAATGCCGCGCAAACTTTGTCATATGCGCTTCGTTAGATGCAAACGGGAACGCGTAAAATGAGATTTAAAATGCTATTGTCATTATTAATACAATTAGCTTACGATTATTATATTAAGTTGCCTGCTGTAATTCTTCAGCACTATAAGATATTAAAATAATTAAATCAGGTATTGGCACTACAGGAAAAGCCCTTTAGGGTGTTCCACAAACGTTATGTGGGCGAAGAAAGTGATTCACGTTGGCGTTGGTGTTCATTTTGCTGGGGAATATAGACTCAAAAGGGTAATTTCCTCAAAAACAATTAATTTTTTACTAGAAAATGGTACATTGGTAAAAAAAAAAGTAAGGAAAACTTTATTGCTTACAAATCCATAAATATATGAAAAATTGTAAGCAGTGGCGAACGACTTTTTTAAAAAATAATTTTGCCATTTAACTACACCAACGACAGTAATGAAAACGGAATAACGCTACTTAAATTTAGGACTTTTCCTTGGCGAGAGACTAGAGCCCTGGTGAGCCAATCTCACCTTTCTGTGGTCGTATTTTGTGCCAAAGCAAGGATAAGTGGATGATGCTTATTGTGAAAGAACCAAAGTAAAAACAGCTTATCAAAAATTAATCTTAATGATTTCCAAAATTGTGCGTATGTGTTCGTGTGTACACAGGGTGTCAAATTGAAAAGTTTTAATACAAATGTTTCGAAAGCTACGGAAGTTTCAAAAATTCGGTTTGACATGAATGGTATACAGGTAAGAAGAACTTGAACCACAGCACTTTAGTCCAGGGATAAATTAGCCCCTAGGCGCTATACACCATCACTTTAAAAGTTGATATGGTACTATCCCATGGAATGTCGCTTGGGTCTCTTTGAACATATGTTTGGAAATTATAATATTACTATTATATCGCGTGCCCAACAGATTATGTAGCTAGAATTTTAATTTCCTTTATTTTATGTTAATAGGACGATATATTTTCTGTCGGGTGGTACCTTTAAGTCCCTTTAAATTTTCGCGCTTCAACCTTTTCAACAAACATTATCCAAGTTTGTACTGACGAACATACATTTGTTTAGAAATCTAAAGGATAGCTGCTTACTTTCGCCGGATTAATCCCCAGGCGCTACGTCTGCAGTTGATCATGAATCTTTTAACCAAGTAGACTTACCGGTGTTGCTTTATTTCGTCGGATTCTATAGCCTCACTGACGAACTGTTATACGGCAAAACGCGCTTGGGGATGGATCCAGCGAAAGGAAGCAATTAACCTTTAGGTTTCTAATTGTTGGTACTCGGTCCGTAATCGAATAGTCAATAATTGGTATGTAGGTAGATCGGCTCAAAATATATAAATCAACAAAGAGTTTTTTGTCTAAACGAAAAAACTACCAGGTGCTCAAATTTGGCTTCATGGTCTGTATTCAGCAGGTATATAGAATCCAGAGGATTTGGTCGTTCGAGCTAGCTTAATTATTTTCTTTTAATTATATTTAAAAATAGAACTGATTTATTTATTATTTAGTCATATGAGCATAATCTAATTTGTGAGCTAACATTAAACCCTATGAATTAATTATTAATTACCTATGTATCTTAAAATAAATGCAAATATAACATAAACTATACCCAAAGGAAATTAAAACATGAAATTATTAAAGTAATCAATCAAGCATATGCATTGTAGCCCAAATGGCCGAGCACGCGAAATTAATCAATGCTTGCAAACCACTTGGGAGGCAATATGTCAATGTTTTGCCATTTTCACCCTTTCGAATGAAAGTTTTCGTTAAATCTGCTAATAATTTATAAGTAAATTGGTTTTCATGGAAGCCCCCTTTAATTGGCGTGCGACATACATATTTTTCGGTACTTTTAATTATCATTGTCATTATCAACTAACCTGCTAAATTAAACGAGGGTATTATAGCCATGGGCGCCCTCAGAAGCTTTTCGATAGCTGAGTAATATCACGGTGGATGGAACATTAGACGTTTTTGTCGAACCAATCACCGATAAATGTACTCGAAAAAATTTTTTTTGCATAAACAGACATGATCTATTTATCAAAAATAGTCTCGACAGAGCGGTATTGCTGCTATTACAAGAAAGGAGTCCTATTTTTGCAATCTAAGTTTGTTAACCATTTTCGTAATGGTTTTCGAGATATTAATTAATTTCTATTATTTTTCTCAAAAAACGTGACTTCCAATAAATGCTGACATTTTTGAACTCTCAGATTCTGAGACACTGAATTTGTTTAAAAGTTGGGCCATAACCGAAGGTTATATTAGTTGGAGTTGGTTTAGAAAAACAGGTACCTATCTTGGTTTCTTGGAAAAATGCCAAAAACTATTATTATCTGAAAAGATTATTTTGAAATGAAACACATATATTATATACAGGGTGTTTCCTAACCTCTCTAAAAAAATTAAGCAGGAGAATCCTCACTTTATTTTAAGACGAAAATGTGGTATAAAAGTTTTTCGCATGTCGCTTCGTTTGGTGTTTTTTTTTTCATTTTATTAATTAATGCCAAACGATATTCTAATGATATTTGTTAAACATAAGGGATTAGAGCACTTTACTTTGGGTCAATATTAAATTTTACAATTAGTTCATTGCCGGGGATCTGGGTAAAAAAGTACCTTAATTTTTTAGTTATTTTTCGTGTTTTTATCATTATGTTGCGTCAAATGATACGAGTAGGCTTTGATTCGTTCCATGGCAACCACATTTGTTTTCTCCGTAACATTTGTCTCCTGTTTAACATCTTTTAAATAATATCCTTTTGAATTGTTTTCGAATTTATGGGTACTTCATTACATACTTTTCATAATGGCTGAGTCTACCAATCAAGAAATGACTCGAATTCATTTTATGTACAGTTTGGCACATGGAAATGCGCTAGAGGCGAGACGTTTATATTATGCAGAACGTGTTCCTAATAGACGAGTACCGTGTTCGGAAACATTTACAAGATTGCACCTCAGGTTAGAGGAAACAGGTAGCTTTGCAAAAAGCAAAATCCTACCACTTACAGTTAGAACCGTACAACTTGAGGAAGAGGTCTTAAACATGGTGGAAGAATCTCCAGGCACCAGTACGACGAAAATCGGGAACGACTTGAATGTGAGTTACAAAACTGTATGGAGTATCTTAAAGGACTACTTACTTTATCCTTATCACGTACAAAGAGTGCAAGATTTGTTGCCTAGAGACTTTCCAGCTCAAGTTAATTTCTGTAACTGGTTTCAAAAAAATTATTTAAGGGTCCCACATTTTTCGGCAAACATACTATTTACACATAAAATTTTTCCAGACAAGGCATCATAAATTTTCACAACAACCATATTTGGGCGGAAGATAATCCCCATGCTATCATCGAAGGACATCACCAGTATACATTTTCTTTTAATATTTGGGCAGGGAATATTGGAGATAGCTTAGTTGAACCGTATTTTTTTTCCAAATCGACTGGTGATGTGTATTAACTTCCTTAAAGCCTGTTTACATTAGGTGCAAGTGACTGCATGCAAGTTCATAGATGCATTTAAATGCATTGCATGATCGTTTACATTATGATGCAAGTATTTTAATGCAAGTAGCTTGTCAGAACATATTGCCAACCTTAGTCCAGAAATCCACTCAATATCAGTTGATAAAAGAAAGAGTTATGTTTGGATTTTATTGTTTATAATATGTGCGTTTATTTTTGAAATAATTGTTAAATTAAAAAAATGAATATTATTGTAAACCCATTCAATTTAATATCAACCATCAAAACAACACTTTTTGGAGGTTATGGTCACTTTTTTTAGTTTTTTGTCAAGTTGGTATTGAAAATATTACTAGAAAATTTACCAAACTTGCATGCCATTTGCAAGTAAATTAGAACAAGTCCTAATTTGGTGCAATGCAAGTAAACTTGCATCAGCTGATCACAAAGTGACCAATGCGCATGCCTTCAGGCAATTTCACTTGCACTTGCATCTAATGTAAACAGGCTTTTAGAGATTAATTGCCAGAATTGATGGAAGCAGTGCCATTAAGAACGAGAACTTTAATGTGGTTTATGCATGGTGGCGCTCCCCCTCACTTTGCAGTACGTGTCGGAAACTATTTAGATCAACAATATCCTGCTTGTTGGATAGGTAGAGGAGGAACTCACCCATGGCCACCCCGTTCGCCGGATCTGAATCCATTGGATTTTTATAGGGTCACCTTAAACAACTCGTTAATACTACTCCTATTGAAACTGAAGAAGACCTTCGACTGCGTATTATTGATGGTTTTAATCCGATTCGCGCCAGTCCCGAGTCTTCCAACACGTAAGAGACAAATTAGCACGTCGTGTACATGGGTGTTTACTGGAGGACATTTTCAGCAATTTATTTGACTTTTGTTCGTGCGAGTTCATTATTAAAAGTTTTTAAATCAATTAATAAAATGATTATTATTGCTTTACTAATTTTTTTTAACACCCTGTATTTCGAAAAAGAAGCGACATGCGAAAAACTTTTATATCGCATTTTCGTCTTAACATAAGATGAGGATTCACCTCCTTAATTTTTTCAGAGAGGTTAGGAAACACCCTGTATAAGTTTCCAGTTTACACAGTAACTAGAAAATTCGTTTGCAGCATCTTGCAGTTTTCGCGTGACTATGCGTGAACTCAGTGACCCTACGATGAAGGCGGTATCATCAGCATAGAGGGCTAGGGTGCTGTCGGGGGCTTTGGAAATGTCTTGAATATATATGTTAAAGAGATGTGGGGAGAGGACTGCGCCTTGAGGGACGCCGGATTCTAGAGTTCGGGAGGTTGACAGCTGACGTAAAGGAAAGCGACCTCACAGTTAAACACATAATATTAAGGTAAATATGCGAGATCTTGCACGTTGCGACATCTCGTGGCAATCGAGCAATTCATCCAACCAAGTGGAATTCAAAAACATGAAAAAATTTTATTAAACAATGTGGCACTTTTCTCATCCAATTTATATAATATTTCTTTAAAAAAAAATCAAAAAAATAAATTTGCCGGGTGTAAGCGATTTTAGATTAAATAATCCGTTTCTTTATCACAACCCTGTATATAAAAACAGCAGAGAGGAGCCAAACCTTCTGCAAAAAGCCCTAATTTGATCGTCGCGTATCTTTAATATGTATTGTATTATAAGGACGGGATAGCCTGCCTTTACAAACCCTCCTTCATTTTGACCTACAAAGATAAGAAGTAGAAATCCTACACGTTAGTTTTTCCCCATGAGTTTTAAACTTCTAACAATGTTTTAAATGGGGGACGGGCTTTGTAGGAATTTTCTCCGGTATCAAGCATATTATACTTTCACCTCCAAGCTATTTTAGTCTGTATAAGGTAATTTCATGTTTTTACTATAAGTACAACTTAGGTGTGAATATAAACGGTGAAAGACTTAATCACCTAAGATTTGCCGACGATACAGGTCCTCATAGCCGATCGATTGGATGATGCCATCTCAATGTTAAAAAATCTTAATGAGGAGTCAAAGAAAGTAGGACTTAAAATAAATTGCCCCAAAACCAAGATCATGACAAACCTCGTGCTCGGTGAGGGCTTGTACAGTACATCGACGGTACCAGGGTGGAAGAAACTACATCCTTTAAATACCTCGGACACGAGATTTCTATTGGAAGAGATAATCAGACCCTAGAAATTCTTCGAAGAAAAGGGCTCGCATGGGCTGCATATGGGAATCTCAAATATGTGTTCAAGGCAGAGCTGCCTAACTGCCTAAAGAGAAAGGTTTTTAACCAGTGTGTCCTTCCAGTCCTTACCTACGGAGCCGAAACGGACAATAAAGAAAATACGAGTTACGCAACTAGCGATGGAAAGATCAATGCTAAGAATCTCTCTCAAGGATCACATATCAAATACTGAAATCCGCAGACGATCAGGAGGCAGACGCCGTAGAGAGAATAACTGTATTAAAATGGAACTGGGCAGGATAGATTGCGAAATATGCTGATGGTAAATGGACAAGACGAATCCTTGAATGGAGGCCTAGATTGGAAGCCTTCAGAAAGAGAGGACGTCCCCCACCAGATGGACCGATGACATAAAACGCATCAGTACCAATTGGATGCAGACAGCACAAGACTGAATACAATAGAAATTATTAAGGGAGGCTTACGTCCAGCAGTGGACTTCGATGAGCTGATTGATGATGATGATGATGACTATAAGTATATGACTTTTGCGCATCGCGGTCGTTATGCCCGGTACAAACGCAGCCAGTAGTTTAGTCTATTGGTCTAGTAATTCAGTACTTGACGAATTTGAACGCATCCATTTTATGGTGGCTTCCCACGGCCCGTAATATTGCAGGCCGGGCCGCGCCAGCTCGCGCCATCAGGTCTTGGGAAGGGTGTCACCCGGGGTGGCCTGGGAAGATCCGTGATGGCGCGTCCGATCCACCGCAAGTCAGTAACTACAAAGGCTCGGCGCGAGCGCGCCTGTGGAGGCCCGAGCGACCCTGTTCCTTCTTGTCTACTATTCAAATGTTTAGTTTCTACATAAATATGGAGTGGACGAAAGACTCTATATTTGAGTTTTTGAGTTTGTATGAAAATGAACCCGCTTTATGGGATACAAAAAGATGCGTAGGATCCAAGCGAAATTAAAGGACGGTAACATCCCGATAAAAGATGCAACAAAGTTCGTTGTTCCTCGGCATTTTGGGAATGACAGTAGGTTTATTGGTTAAGACAAACCCTTCGGGCCAAGACGCGCCGTGTGAAGAGTGCCACCCGAGGTGGTCTAATGTCGTCCGTGACCGGGGCGCGCCCGTTCAAAACGACACGACGCGGCTCAGCCTGCAATAATATTACGGGCCGTGGGAAGCCACCGTAAGTCGAGTCTACTGGAATGGTCGAGCCAACGGTCGAGTTTAGTAAATGGAACTCTATTCTTGTGGGCGAATGGTGCACCAACTAAACGCGTGTGAAAGTTCTTAATTGAGTATAATATTTACTTTTTTTTAATCGTATATACTATTTAATAATAATTGCTTGAAAATTCGTTGAAGGACAACATGTCAGAAACGAACTATACAAAAGTAAACAGAAACGGCAAGCAGCAAATTTCTACCAATCATTTTTTTTACCTACCCACGCTTAGCAGTTTGCACTTCTTCCAAATAGAGGGTATCCTAAAAGGTATGGTTAATACATAGGGATCGAGTTGATTGGGTTAAAATAGGGTTAGAAGATCATGTAATATTTTGTCGTATGTTCTCCCAACCCCGAGCTACAGCCTCACAGAGAGTGGACCCTAAAGATGTTTTTTCTTAATATTTTCGTAACCAATGAAGATACAAATTTAAAATTTAGGTATTCTAGTAAACTTTATTGGCAGAATTGAACTATTGTTGTTAAAATGTTGACAATTTACATGCAGCGTCAGAAGTAGGGGAGGGTAGAGTCAAAATATACCTAACATTTCAAATTGGTTTTTATAGTTTTTTTTTTATGCCAAATTTGAAAACTTCAACGTTTTTTTCAGAAAAAAAGATATTTTTTGTTAAGGGCCCACAGACACGCGTACAAATAATAATACATGTACGCGCGGTGATATACAGTTGATACAAAACAATTTCCAATGGAAGTTATCAATCGGCTCATAATTTTAAATCCGTAAGAAAACACCGAGGAAATTAAATGTAGGCAAAAAGTATCAAAACTTTATACGTAATTGAATTTACTGCAAACTTAAAGTATTCTTCTTTGATACGAACCCACTTATAGCAAATATTTTGTTTAATTAAGCTTCTAAAAATTAATATAAATTTCGAATTTTATTGGCCAATTGTAGGCAACACAACTGTAAACGGTGCGGCGGCGCCAGCTCGTTCGTTGGCTTGGTTTGACGTTTAATGCAAAACCAACCCTAATTGTTCGTAGTTCCGTGTTGCTGTGCGTCTATTTTTTATTAAAAACTACAGATCTTTTCATAAATAGCATTAAAAACTGTTCTATTAAGAAGAACAAAAGTGCACATACATATCTTTGTTGATTACGTTGTTTACTACTTCTGAAAAATGCCGAAGCATTTAAATAGTCGGTGCAAAGAGCTAATAGCTTCTCTAAGAAGCTATTTTCAGGAAGAACTTAACAACAATGGCCTATTGTTACCCTTGACAGCAGTACAGAGAAATAAATTTAAAGAGTATGTTAAGGTCAAGATATTTTATTTCTACTTTACTCATTTCTAGCGTGTAGCAACTGCCCTAAATTTGAATATCTCGACTAAAAGCGCAATTTCAACAACAGAGATCTGTTTGATGGTTGTCTTAAGTCTTTAAAAACCCTCTTTAAGAAGATAGGCTTCGGGTAGTAAAAAGATGAACTGAGGCGAGTGCTTATGGTACTTTCCCTTGTAGCTTTCAAACGACTGGTATTTTTAAAAGAATATAATAAAGAAAAAGAAGCATTCTTTTACCAATTCGTTTTCTTGGAAGAAAAACATGGATTTTTCAGAATGGTACCATTGGTTGATTTTGGCAAGATGAAAATAAAAGAAGTGTTACATCTACTAAAGTTAATGGTAAAAGGTATTATGCAGTAAACAAATATATTATTATAAACAATGGGAAATTTTTGTATATTTATCTTGTTTCTATGAAAAAAACTGTATAATTCCCTCACTCGGATATTTTGGTTACAAGCTGGCAACACTGTCGATAACTGATTTTACTCGAAGGGTATGACGTGCATTGGTTTTTGTTTTGCAAAGAGTATAGGCGTGTACATCTCTGTGGATCACAGCACTCTACACACACATAGATACTTTTGCACGAGCTTGTGTGTCTGGTCAGTATTCTACCCGTTGCGGTTGTATTTTGTTAAAATTTCAAGTGAAGATGAGTTGAATTTAGAGGTGTGTCGTTCACGAACGATTCGTTCAAAACGAACGAATCACTTCACCGACTCGAAAGAATTAATTCATCGTTCCTAAAAGATTCGATTCTTTTTTGATTCACCAAGTCAGGAATAATTTAAAGAATTGATGAATCAAAGTCGCATTTCGTTCACTTTACCCGAAACTCGAAAAGGCAATTCACAAGTTCAGTAATTCACTCGTTCGCAAGTCCGCAGTTCGAACGATCGAGCTCGAGAGTTAGCCGACGGCCGTCGCTCGGCGATGCGGGATGTCTTCTTCCATTTTCATGATGTAGAGGAAGACAGCAGTTTAATTAGATACGCAAAGTACAGTAGAAGGAAAAGAGATAAATGTATGGGATCAAATATTTGATTTGTTTGTTATTTATTTGATATTTTTTTATAGTGTAACTGTACAAATGGTTGGACAAATTTTAATAAACTAGAGAAGAATAATATTTTTGGATAGGAATCTATTTATTATTCATTGAAGACATTTCAAGAACGTAAACATTGGGCTCAACATTTGGGTATTTTGTTACCACTTATGGCAACAATCTTCATAGCAAACGACTGGCTGTTATTTAAACAAACATCGATTTAGCAGTTTCGCGTTTAAAACGTAAAATTATTTAAAAGTAGATAAGTGAATCATTTAAGAACGAATCTTTCTGAACGAATCTTTTTAACTGAATGAATCAAATAAATTAAGTCACCAAAAAGAATCGAACTTCCCACCTCTAGTTGAATTTATTAACAGTGGCGTGCGCTCGTGTTGTAAAAAGAAACGGAATGAATATTAGAACCTGACGATTCGCGAAACTATCTTTGGATAGATTTATTTTTAAAACTTTGTCAGGCTAGTTCTTGTTTTACATATTATATATAGATGGTGTTATTAAATTCTTTAAAACAAAAAAGTTTCTCGCTTGCTGAAAAAGTGCTGCAATTAAAGTACATGTCAAGGATTCACCTAGTTTTACAAAGAAACTAGAGTTTTCATAAGAACAAAATTATCTCAATAACCCTTGCTTATATTCCTCCTATCGACTAAAAAAAATATAATGGAATTATCATGATTAGTTCCGAAGATATGGCGAGGTATGTGTAAACATATAAGACATACATTTTGTCATTTAGAACATTTTTCGTCATAAAAAGAGTTGGACCTTCTTTTGCGCAAAAAAGTTACTGCTAGTTGATAGATATTCTCGTAGGAATTTATATACGAGATTTTTAATAAATGAGGGCATGAAAAATATTAAAAGTTGGGTCAATAATATTAATTATGTTTCCTTTTGCGCATGCAAGTTAATTTTTAGATTGATTTGTCTCGAAAACGATTATTTAAATCATGTCCTTTTGCTTTCTGATTTATTAATAAGAAGTCCTGAAATTGATTGAAGAAGATATTGGTTTATTTTTTCAAGTCTGCTCCTTTCGATTCATAATAATAATAATAATAATAATATTTTAAATTTTGTGTGCTTAACACAATTTTTGTAAATTTTCAACAAAATCAACTACTAATACTACTACTAAAAACTGTCTACATGTTAACGGTAGATTAACTTGACTAAATTACTTTACTCTAATAAACTACTGGCGATGTGTGAACCTTGCTTTACATACCAAGAACAATCTCGTGACTGTGCAAAAACGAATATTGTGAAGCTGCTTTAAGTGCGTCGTAGCCAAATCTAGCATAGGAAAGCTGATCTCCGGAAATAGGATAGCAAACCATGAAGTAGAGCCCAATGCATATGACTCTACTAGGAATACTACGGCCAGCACGAGGTGCTACATTTTAGTATCAGTTTCAGTAAAAGTCATTAATATAATATTGTTAAAGCGATAATTAAACCAATCGTGCATAACGATTCCCTAGCGCACCGCGAAACAATACGCCGGCCGTAGGTGTAGCTATCGATCGGCCGTAAAAATTTTTTAATATTTGAAATATTAACTGGATTCTTGAATTTAACTGAAAACCCAACGCACTTTAACTATACTAACCGATTGCTGATGGGAGCCTCTTAAGTATTTCTTCTGGAGAACGCATTATTCTCGAAAATACTAGGGAATATTACCATCTTTATGTTTAGTTCGGATTCACCCTTATAATTTTAACGATATTAGTTAACTGTTAGTTTATTTTCATATGGTTTTACTAATAAAAACTTACTATACCTTACACAATTGACAAAAAAATAGTTCTTTATCATAAACTTTACTAGAATAAGTTTTACCTTCTTCCTTTTTAAATCCTATAGAGGTTCCTGATATTTTCTGTGCTTATACGATCTTAACGTCATTCTACAGTAAAAGTTGTAAAACTTCTCGCTAACGATGGAAACGATCTATAAACTCAAAGTAAAGGAAAAATTTTTGCCATTTTAATTCTGATTTCGAAACTTTGTTTGCATTCACTACTATTGAAAGTCTAGGTAAAGGAAATGACTTTTAAATGTAACTTAACAACTTTATTTAGGTACGTAACTTCCATTATTGATTTTTCTTACTCTTCGATTTCGTTTAAAAAATGTTGCAAATTCTGTGGTTAATTAAAACTAGAGAAGAGTAGGTATGTCGGTTTAATTTGGTTCATGGCCGTCAAGCTTTCTTAAAGACTATTCTCTGCGAGCGGCGATGGACGTCGGAGTCCCATAAGGCTCTAGTTTGTCTCTCATCCTTTCCTAATATACAGGGTGTTATGTCATAATTGTCCGATATTTTACAGAACGATTCCACAGTTACTTATAAGGTGAAAAGTTCATATAAGCATGGGTCCGTAAGCCCTTCATTTTGAGATACAGGGTGTTACAATTTTTAACGGGAACAAAAGATATGTACGCCACAGCCGTTTTCTTTTTTGATAATACTGTTATATGTGTAGGCACTTTATTGGCGAATGCAAAGTACATTTTCATAATTTTTTGTTTTCGGCTTTATTTAGGAGATAAATGCTATTTTATCAAACTCTGATATGGGCAAAATGGGCATATCGAATGCAAATAAGTGCAATTTATTTCTTTATTATTCTTGTTCTCGAGAACGATTACTCGTAGCGACTTTCACCAAGTATGCCTTTTTCATGTAAAAATGACAATTTTCTGCCTAAAAAGCACACAAGCCACAAGCACGTATATAAAAGTTATGACTCCTCAAAGGAGTAAAAAGACACGTAGGTGGCGCCCTCTACAAACGCGAGCCATACTAACATCAAATTCGAATTTCGCGTTTAAAAAAACCCCTGGATACCAATTTTCATCCAAATATAGATATTATTTCAAAAATTATTTATGAAAAACAAAAATAGAAATAAATTTTTAACACCCTGTATCTCAAAAATGAAGGGCTTGCGGACCCATGATTATATGAACTTTTCACCTTATAAATAATGGATGAATCGTCCTGTAAAATATCGGGCACTTATTAAATAACACCCTGTATATTAAAACAATCTTCTGGATAAAACTGGAAACTCGTTATACAGGGTTTTTCACTTAAAACTCCTCACGCCAATATCTCGAAAACGAATATGAATATTTAATTTCTGTAAAAAGTAGTCAATGTATATATGGGGTCAAGTCGATATTTTTCAAAACTTAAAAAATTCGACGCCTACTAAGAGCTAAGCGTCGCGACGCGTCGAAACTATAAATCGATTGCATTGACTTTGAAATTACGCGCATGCGAAAGTACATGTTATTTATAAACTTTTTTGTTATTTACTCGAATTTATTTATTTTACTCATTTCTGAGTTATACCGGTTTATAGTAAACATTTCTTGATTGACAAAAAATGCCATTACGGATGATTTTTACAAGAATGCCATGAACATAATATGAACATAAAGATACAAAAAAATGGTAAATACAAATATTTAATATTTTTTCTCAAAGCGTCTGATTTTGTTATCAAGGGAATTGAAAATATCTCGTAAATGTCAAAAATTGACAGGAGTAGGTTTCTTTTTTAATAAAACACCCTGTATATTATTAGTTTTCAGAAAGATCTTTTTTGCCTCATTTCAAATATATATACTTTTATAATCTTTTGTTCGTCCACTTCTAAAATACAAGGATTTCAAATTTGTAATAATTAATAATGAATGCAACTTTAACTTGTTGAAATCTAGTTAACCATTGCCACGCTTAGCCACCGCCCACGAGAGACAAAATATGTCTGTTTTTCTATTGCAGACCTGTCACATTTCAGTAAGTTATCGCAATTTTAGTGTCAAAATGGACTACCCTGAAGAGGAAAAATTGGATGGAAACGTTTAATAACATAATGAAAGTATATATATTTGAAATCAGGGCAAAAAGATCTCTCCGACAATCTAATAATATGCAGGGTATTTTATTTAAAAAAACCGACCTTCTGTCAAATTTTGACATTTACGAGATATTTTGAATTTCCTTGATAATAAAATCAGACGATTTGAGAAAAAATATTAAATGTTTGTATTTACCATTCTTTTGTATCTTTTATAATAACCCCTATGGGTGAGTGGCAAAATATACGGGAAAACCCTGTACTTTCGCATGCGCGTAATTTCAAAGTCAATGCAATCGATTTATAGTTTCGACGCGTCGCGACGCTTAGCTCTTAGTAGGCGTCGAATGTTTTAAGCTTTAAAAAATATCTACTTGACCCCATACATTGACCACTTTTTACAGAAATTAAATATTCATATTCGTTTTCGAAATATTGGCGCGCGGAGTTTTAAGTGAAAAACCCTGTATAGATTCACTGACGATGTTACATTTACTTCATTCAAAGACCTGGAAGAAATTTTGTCTGGAGGTTACAGTAACCAAGTAGAGTTTTACGGTAAAAGAAGCCCGGCGGCAGCTTCTTCTACAAAATTAATGTTAAAGAACCAGCCATAGTCATGTTTTCAGTGGTTTCATCAATTCATTTATTGCTTATGAATTTGGATAGTCATATGTCTTGGCATAGTCACGTTGCAGCCATAGCTAAGGCAACCTCGCAGAAGATTGGAATACTTTTCAATTTCGTCAATTGCTGCTCTGCTCCTATAAACATAACCTAACACTGCTTGGTTCCATTCAAAGAACATCCATTCGCTTGATCGACGACCATGATTTGACAAATAACCTACAGCATCAAAGGCAGGTGGAGCCTTAAACCTCTTTCACAAATATTTCCATGACAAGTGTTTAACTGAGTTTGCCTGCTAGATTTTACATGTACATGGTAGAAGTACACGACGAACCACTGCAGCCACCCAAAACACTATGAAAAAATTATTTAAGAAGTAGTCCATATTCTGTGGCGAGTTTGTAAATAAAAATAAAGGTCTGTCTTTACCCCCAAATAACTTTATTTGATATGTTAAAATTCTTCTTTTTCGACACGTTTTGACTTCAACATTGCTTAAATCACTCGACTATGATTAAGGTCCTTAATTCTACTTGCGTATAAATCAACCCCTACCTTCACATGGAGATACACCGTTCTTATACTAAACTCCTGTCGATTCCAAAGGTTGCATAATCTACATTATATTGTATTGTATTATTGAATCACCTCTCTGCTCCCCCAACTGTTTTAACTTCTTTTCATATTAAAATCTCTTAAATGGTAGTTGCTGAGGATGACTTTCTCTAAAGTCGAAACTAGTACAACACATGCATTAAGAAATTTAATTTAATTCATCGTCATTTTATGTATTTCTATAACCCTTGTTTTCTACCCTAGAGGGGCAAATAAAGTTATTTGGTGGTAAAGACAGACCTTTATTTCTAAAAAATTATTTTATTCAGGGAACGTCATCACTTTGGAATGACCTCCCTGAAGTCGTGCTTCCCCACGAGTATAATTTCTAACTATTCAAGACTAGCTTGAATCGCTTTCTATGCATACGCACCTCTAACAGAACGCCATAAAGGATTTATACTGTAGTGCTTTGCCTGGTCATAGAAAAAGGTAAAACCAAACTTGATTTTTATACTAATAAACATTATTTAAACAACATCCTTTGTTTTTGCAAGACAGCAACACGAAACTGCTAGTGATACTTTCTATCTTTAGTAATCCCGCTCATTCACGCTATCCTTAATTAATATTGCCGCCATGATAATATATTTATAACATATTTGTAAGAGGGTTGTGACCCTTTGCCGAAGCAATATCATTTGGGAAGAGTGATAAAGTCCAGTCCCGACTATGTCAGCACTATTGGGGTGATAAAACTTAGGATATTTTGATTTTAGAACAGCAGAGGACGCATAAATGTGTTTACTTTAAATAAAGGGATAAACAGTGGGACATACATAATATGTACAAAATATACACGATGTGTCCTATCTCAAACACACATAATGTGTGTAATAATTAGTTTTAAATTTATTTTTTTTAACCGGGCAGCTATAGCCGCCCTCTTGACTTACCGCCCGTGTGCCCCACACCCCTGGCACTCCCGGGTTGAAACGGCCGCGGAACCACTCCTTATTTCAGTTGACTCTACAGACGAATCCTTCAACTCTAGTGATGACGAACTTTTTATACCTTTAATTTGTAAATTCTTATAAATGTGATTTGTATACTTTTTATACTAAGAATATAAAGTTAATATAGTTGCTTTTTTTTAACACCATAAAAGTTGCAATCGTCGTTGCCGTGGAAAAACCTTCTATGTGCTGAAATAAAAGTTTTACAGGTGAGTAAAGAAACATGCGCATTTAAGACGAAGCGCATATAGCGCTTTTTTATTTAATGAAGTATTATAGTTAGGTTTTTTTGCAACTATTAAAAACATAATTAAAACTACGGTTTGTGGTTTACAAACTAGATTCTATATTGGAAGTAACAGAAAACACATAGGTGGTATTACGAGTTTTAAACATGGCACACATAGGTGTTTTTTCCCATCTAACTAGTGCCTGTCCACATGAGGCGATTTACGCGCGATCTTTTTATTGCGCCAAGATAATGCGTTTTAGAATTGTTGACCCTTTACTGGACATAACCTGAACCCTTCACTAGGTGACTAGTGCGAAAACTGTATCATCTGGGCGCAACGAGGAGAACGCGCGTAAATGACCTTATTATAGGTACTTAAGTACAACATTCACGCAAACTCCAAAAGTACAGATTACTATAAAAATAATTTTTTTTTTTTGGTTTCAACTGTTTTATCGGGCTGGAATGGAAGATTATCGTAAAACCTCTGATGATCTTTGCGACTACCTTTTCTCCTGCAGACATTTCCATTTTGATTCATTTATGGGAATTGGTCTTGCATACAGCTGGGTTGGTCTTTGTACTTCAATTGTCTTTATCTTTCTTTGTGGCAGCACTTGATAAGCCTCAGTGTATCAAATTTTGAAATAAATTTCCCCATTAGAACGGTACTGCAGGATGTGGATGTGGATCTCCTGCTTTTATTCCAGGTCACAATGGTTAAATATTAATCAATGAATTCTGGAAATTGTAAAATAAGAAGTAATGCAATATTTTAATATTATCGGGATGTTTTGGGCCAGCGCTCCCCATCTGGGCTATGTAACCACTTGAAGAGTTTATGGGGGGAATAAAGTATTTTTCCAGTGTAGCATGACGCTGTGGTACTACATCATTGTGTGCCCTTTCTCAAGAAATAACTCTCGAATCAATAAATCCTTTTTAATTATCAAACTTCTCAAAGCACTGGCTAGGTTTTTGTTCCTATTTTAATAATTACATCCATCCGATATAATTGTAAACACTTTGGTTTTGTCAGTTTGGGATGAAATAAAATCTGTACGCAACTAGTAAACTCATTAGACGTTACGCTGCCATTTGATTCGTGCCATAATACGTACAACGTTACTTTATTGCTTAAAACAAAAATAGTGAAATTATGAATTTGCAATTTTTATTTGTAATACATCGTAGAAGCCCCAGTTTTCGGGCACAACAAGCCACTTTGAAGGTCCATGGTCATTACTAAGTGATTCTCATTAGCCCCATCCTTGGCCGCATTTTTAGCATCTCTAGCTTCATTTTTCATCTCGATGTGTTTCTGTTATACATCTGGAGTAACCATTTTCACTTAATATCCACAACAGATTATGTCGCATATTGGTCTTTGCGAGGATGGTAAATTCTTTCAGAACTTCTTGAAATGCACTTTATTGAATTTTATCTGCCCTACTCTTCAAATACGTAGTGCATATGAGAAAGGGATCTAAATGTGGATTCCACATATGTGCAAGTACTGGAGACCCTACAATAATGACTTTGCTTGTGATTGCTGTTCATTATTGTTATTCGTTACACTTACACAAAAACGGAGCCGTTTTTTTGGTAAATAGTTTTTCTAAACTTTGTGCTGAACAGCGAACAAAATTCTAAGAACAAATGTGCCCACAATCTTATAACTGACATGCCGGTAAAATCTAAATTAATAAAATAAAATATAAATTTATAACCAACACATAGGGTGTTGCTACAAGGTAGATTCTAAACTATCGTCGGATGACTCAAAAACCAAATTTTCATAAAAATAGACACATCGGAGGATTTTCCACAGCAGCGACGATATCGTAAAATTTATCCTAAATTATCGGCTCGCTCTATTGTTATAATTTTCCGACCCTATCGTGAGAGATAAAATTATGGGTGTATCGATCTTAACAATGTTAAAGCTAATTGTATTGTGTACTGAAAAGACTTAGATATAAAGATAGAAAGTTACTTTCCGTCCAAAAATAATGTGATTACACTGTAAACCAAAATTTGTGTTTTGCATTTACAAAGAGAGTCGCTTACTGCCAGGCAATAGAAAACACAGTATAGTAAACAATGCTTTGTAGAGATGAATTTGGTTTGTTTCCTATGCTAGTGACGTTACATGCAAAACATCATGGCGGCTAGCGTTTCATTACATGTGATGTATAGAGTAAAAATCGCCGTTATTAAACTAATCTTGCATTTTAATCAATATAAATTATTATGTTTAGGTTAGTCAGACCAGACGTTACCGTATTTTCATTATTTCGCAATTAATTTCTCATAATGTCAAATACTTAAATTATTATTATGGATTAGGATGCTACACTGCTGCTACCTGTAGACCGGTTTCGAACTCTTTGGTTCTCGTCAGTACAGGGCAAGCATGACAAGCGAGCATACCTGCCATTGGAAAATCGAAACACCCTATAGCCATAATATTGTTCTGCGTAGGCAGTTTTTAATTTTAGTACTAACAATGTTAGTCAAAATACGCCGAATGTTGCTATATAATTCAGCGCTCGTTGGGGCATGTAGTCCAGAGAATAGCTGTTTTAGCATAATTTGGTTAATCCTTATTGTATAAGGTCTCAGCGAATGGCTAGAGAACAAACTTCTCGCATATATATTATACATACGAGTATACGTCATATTTTTATTATGTTTTCTGCATCAAAATTCTTCTTTCTTAAAGACTTAATAAGAACTTTATCTTCGTATGTCAACCCTATTTTTTAAAATTACGAAAACTCAGCTGACAGCTTATAACAACCCCATAACAACAAACAACAATTGAAAAAAACCAAAATTCAGAGTCAGAATTTTTCAAATGTGTTCGATTTTTGCAACCACACAGGAGTAAAATACAATCCAAAATTAGCAAAATCGGTTCATACATACAAAAGTTGTGAACTATCAAAAAAGATGTAAGTTAATTTTGCTCACAGTGTACAGGGTATCCAGTTCTCTTATGTTTTCATATACCAGCTCCGTTATTATTAAAGACAGAAAGATGGGGCTTGCGGCTTGCAGTTCTAAAATTGTTGTCATTTTTGACGCTCCCCTGTATCTTAATTATTTGATAACTTATCAATAAGATCAAAATTGGTTATTAGAGAGTTCTTATGCAGAATTCAGTGGCGTAGTTAGTATTTTTCTAAAAAGTTCTTTTTTTGTATTATGCCCCAAACTTGTTTTTTTTTAGATAGGACAACCTATATATTAGTTCTTTGTTTTATCCCTTTTTTTAAGAGCTTTTCAAAAATATATAATAGTTTATATTTACTTCTTTTTAAACTGGATGATTTTAAAATTTTTTGAAAAATTAATAATTTTTCGTATAGTAAAGCAAAGTTTCATAAAATAATAAAACCCCATCTTTCTATCTTTCATAATAAGGAGTATATGAAAATACACAAAAAGTGCATACCCTCTATATAGATCTAAGGGAGCTAATCTGCAATATGTATTTTCTTATCTAAAAAATGCACCTTAGAATGTTTATAATTTTTTTAGTCTTTTATTTTAATGTACTTTAAACATTATACAATTTTTATATAGGTTGACGATTCGAAAAAAATCTTTTAACTTCAAACATAGTCATGAAATCGACTCATTAAAACTTCTAAGGATTTGCGTGTCTCTTCATATTAAATCAAAGTTTTCTATTAGCTTTATTGTCATCGATCAGCTTATTAATCGTATGCAAATCACCTGAGCTGGATAATAAAAAACGAAATGGCTCCTAGTATTTAATGTGCCTATCCTTATCATTAAGACTTAGGTTTTTTCTTCATTTAACCCCTTAAACCTATGATTTTCTTTATAGAAGAAAATATGCCCTAAAAATATATAGTCGTATAAGAAATATAAAAACAAACCATGCTCGAATACACTGCATACTTTATATCGCATATACTACCAAATGCTTCAAATCAAAGCTCTCTTGGTTCATAAATATATTATATACGTCGAAGGGTCGTATTTATATTTAAACTTGCTAGTCCGTTGGATAGCTGGTAAACAAAATTTAACATGCATCGGTTAAAAGACTTGATTCAAAATATCTGCATTTAAGCCGCGGTCCCACCATTATTTTTAATGGGGCTCTCGCTTATTCCTAATAAATGAGTTTCCTGACAACTAAACCTATACCTTATTTAATTTTTAGTATATTAACAATTTTAAAAATGTATTAATAATAATAATGGACATTTTGTTAGCTCTTAAGTCTTTTTGAAATAAAAATAATTACTTTATTCTTTTATTTTCCGGGCTTTAGTCGTTTTTATAATATGGTACAGCTTAATGCAGTGCTTTTTTAGCTAATTCAGGTTGTAACAGCTGCCATAATGAATTTTTACCAATAGAAAATGAGTTGAAGTTAACTAAATAATCCGATAAAACAACACTAACAAAAAAAAAACCGAAAGTTAAACGGAATTAGCTTCCGAGGTCTACCCCTAAAACATTTTAAATTTAAATTCAGACCAAAAGGACTCGAAACCCTTTTAAATACTGCACCCCTTTTTATTTATATTTTTCTGATGTTGCTCTTGTAATTCGATTTTATAGAACATGTTTATATAACATGTTTTTAATTGTAGCCAACGTACAATAAAATAAAAACCTAAATTTTATAAAAAACTAAAGACATAATTACAAATTAGGCTGCTAGAATTAAAAGCGCCTTAAAACCCAATTACTTTTCAGACATTTTTGACGCTTAAAACTTTGTAATCCAAAAACAAGAATTCTTACTTTTATTACATAATGGTTGAAATTTTTATATTTCCTTTTCTTTTTGTAATAATTTTTTGTGCAAATAATATATCAAAAGCTAACCTTCTTTATCCTTGAAGTCGCTTTTTGCTTCTCCTGTGGGAAAGGCAATCAGAAAAACCATTAATAAAACACCGGCAAATGTCATTTTGTCTCCTTATAACTCGAGGCACGACAGTTATATTGTACGTTACAAATGAAATATTTCACACACTGTTTATAAAAACTTTCTTTAGTCATACACTTCTTACTCTACGTACAACTAACAAGAAAAAGTTGTGAGTAGTTATTATGTATTAAAAACAATTTATAAACTTTAACAACATTTAATATCCATCGGTTTTAGTGCCAGTTATCTCTTAACAATTAATTTTACTAAATACAACCATGTTAAACTGACGCGTAATCGTAAAATGCGGGAAATCTCAAATGTCGATACAAGTTCAGGAAAGCTCTTTCGAAAGCTCGAAACAAGAGACTGCAGGGAAAAGCGCCCGAAAATCCTGTGGAGTTTTGGCGCAAGCGCCACGGACCACTTGATAAGTGCTAAGCATAATATATTTGCCAATCCACATTTGTTTATTACGAGAGTTCTCTCTTTTCATCTAGTCGTCGCTGCCAATGGTCGTTCAAAACGGGGGCTTTTTTGATATTTGATGTATGCGGAGGCACATATCTCTATTGTGATGATGTCATTTACGTCATCAATGAGGTGTTGTACTTTTTATATCTTGTCTAAGCTTAAATGTCTTCTCGGAAACAAGCTGAAAATAGTATATGAAGCTGGTAGTGGAACTATTGGGCTCTGGGGTGTGAACATAGTTGAAACGCATGTAAATTTGTTTAATAACGTTGAAATACATTAATCGCTATTTAATCTTTACTAGGCCTAGACGGTCATTTTTATGATTAGTATTTTACCAAGTAATTATATCTTAAAAAGCAAATCTTAGTATACAGGGTGTACGCATAATAATACGGAGCGGCCACATCTTAAAAGCAATACGTCTCACAGATTTGAAAAAAAAACTGCCGTTGTCAAGAGAAGTTCATTAAAAATAATTTCAAGTTTTGTAAATTACCGCAAGGGGGCGTAACAACTTATTTATTTTTTTAAAGTTTATTTTACGGCAAACATGCCACTTAACCGTAGAAAAAGAAATCAATAAGTAAGATCAGTAGATAGTTCACAACTTTTGTTATTGGAAATTTCTCGAATCTCGTCTAATAGTCATAGTCATAGTCATAAGAATTTATTTGTTCAAACAAAAACCAAATTGGCTTAGAACAGTGTAAGATATTTAGAGACAATTAATGGCACTTACAGTATTAAAGTGTGTGTAAAAAATTAAATAACTTACCTACATACTTAGTCTGATTTCAAATTATTTAAAAGAGGAAAAGAAATGAATGCTAAAACATCCAAAGAAAGGTTAATTATAAGAGATAATGCTTCGGATATAGAGTCAGTAATCTTCTTAAATATTTCACTGGAGTGTTATAGATTTAAAATTTCCTTTTGGATTTCATGTTTACTAGTTAGTGTAAGGTAAACCGATTGCATTGAACTGGACGATGGAAAGGAATCATTGTTTGAAAAACTTACTTTAGGACAAGAATTCACAAAATAACTGTTAAAAGTGTTCACGACTTTAAAAGGAACAATATATTTCTTTGAAAAATTTTCTAGAACTGGTTTGCTGTTTATTTTGTTGGTGATATACTTACAAGTTGCCAAGTTGCCTTAACCTTATTGTCAGAGTTATTTAGTAAATTCTTGTTTAACATTCATTTTGCTTCCTCCTTACCTTTTTTAGAACTTTACAAAACTTCTTAAAGTAATTATCCGATACCAATCCCAACATGCTTCTAAAATATAGGGTGGTTTATGTCTACAAGATGTCTTTATGCCTGTTGTGATCTAATTATTGTTATTTGATAATGTACGTTTTCTTACAACAAAAATCCTATTAAAGTAGTTGTGAATTAGATTTAAAAACAAAGAATATGCATCATTTACTTCCTGTTTGTAAGACCATATTTTACTAGTTGGAACATCTCTCCTATATCTATCTATTCATTATCATCATAAAAACCTCTAATATTGATAACCTGTGCATGATGGCCAGAGAGTGATGAGTTCAAAACATAACTTGAAAATTCATGCTCAAGATTACAAAAGATGGTATTTAGTAAAGTAGAAGATTCTTTTGCTTCACGTGTGGCATTCTAAAGTTCAAGAAATTTGACATTAAAGTCACCTAACAAAATGATTTATATGTTGAGTATCCCTTTTATACAAACTCTAACACTCGCACAAGTCTCTCCATGAAAATTTTAAATACACCAATTCCTCGACGATATAGGCACATTATCACTATCTTTATGGTCTTATTCACAGTAGCAACAATATCAATGTCTCCCTCAATACTTATGTCACAGATAGTCTTTTCATTTCTGAAAGTAATGTTTTGGTCACAATATATACACACACCTCCATGTTTCATGTCACTACTTGCATATACAGAGACTAGTTTATGTCGCTCAAGTTTTATGAAAGATGATTCATTGTGTTCAAGGCAGTGCTTACTAAAGAGAAGCACTTGTGGCTTATGAACCAAACTTTCCAGGAAACAAGTGATATCTTACGTTTTATGTATATTTTGGTGCATAACTGGAAGGATCCGTTTATTATTATTATCGGCAGAGATTGTACTCTGGTATTGCTATTTTGCAGAAGTACAGCATTGGATCTTGGGTTATTTCTTTTCTTGAAGCCATAGATATGTGGGGAATTTTCGTGCTTAGTGTCAAGTTGCAGTTTAAACTTTTGGGCGCTCAATTTGCAATTTATGCATTCGGTTTTGGTCTTGTCACAATCTCCGATTTCGTGGCCAGTTTTTCCACAATATCCACAACATTTTTGGTTCTTTCATTCTCTCGCCATATGATTATGCTGGTTACAGTTGTAGCAGCGCATCACACTCATTTACATGATTTGCAGTCCAAAATAATCTACTTTCAGGATCACAAATAATATGATCAAATATGCCCGCATCACATTCCATAATAGCAAAATATGCGTTGACCATTTTCTTCAACACCACCAGGTTGATATCACTTTCTGAGGTTATGATTTTCGAGTTTTGCTCCTTAAGCTTTACAATTAGTTCTTCTTCATTATAATTTTCTTCTATGCTCACTATTTTTGGGCGAAGTTTTTTCTTTTGGTATGAATAGTAGCACTATAGGCATTGAATAACCACATCTTCCTCTTTTGCTTCCTTAATCGCCGGGATGCCCATACCCAGATTAGCGGGGTTTACTTGCTGCATCACAATTGCTTCTGTTTCTTTGCTTTCACATAGAGTGTTAGGCTTGACACCCGCCCTGTTTTAGTGCCTTAGCATAATTTAATGAACTTTCCTTCCTTTTAGGCGGGTTCTCAGCCTTTACGCTTTCTATTGCCTTCATTACTTCGTTGGTTTTCTGTTCGATTCGACCTATCTTCTCAGCAACTGCAAGATTTTGTGCCACAACCTTTTTTAACAAAAGAGCACACACGGGGCAGCCTTCTTTGATATCAGTAGGACTTTTGACAAAACAGAACAAATAAAGCTTTTACCGAATAGTAATTAAAATTTATGAGAACAATACTGAATAAACGTCGATAGAAAAGAAGTTAAAGGATTGTCCTAACATAAAAATATATCATTGACGGTAAAATAAACAAAAATTTGTGCAAAATTTCACTTTTATTTAAACACTAGGGACTCCAACAAATTTAATTTATACCCTTTGTTTTCGGTGTGTGAGATTCCCAATTCACTGTTAAAACTTTGGTTAAAGTCCAGCAAATGATTTGCATAGTGCGAGTCATTTTTTTGGTTGATGAAACTTGCTTTATGTTCTTTTATTCTTTTTGAGAAACTTCTTCCTGACTGTCCTATGTAAGTTTTCGGGCAATCATTGCACGTTAACTTATACACTCCGGATTTCTTAGTTTTATCTAGTTTTGAAAGCTATATTACTGTAAATGTTTTTAACGAAACGAGCTATGTTATTGCTTGTTTGTCCAAAATATGTGATTAAACTATAAGTTATTCTTTCTTTCACTATCGATATCAATTCAACAAAAATGTATAGAAGATCCCGTAGTACTGGGTTTGGATCTGCGAAAAAAAAACATTAATATTTGAAGTACAGCGGCCTTAGATACATTGTCTTTCATCTTAGCGCATGTATTATGAAATTTGTTTTTCCACTGTATCCTTTAATTGTTTACAACAAAATTGTTTTCACATATTAAGCAAATGTCGGATATTTGGCAACACTGTCGGCCTTATCTTGTAAACAACGCCGGGTTTTGGGCCCCTTTTCTAGTTCACTTCTTACATTAAGACTGTACGAAACTAAGCAAAACTTTCACTTCTAACAAACATTCGGGTTGTCACGTAAGATTTTTCATTTGTAGCGTAATTTTAAGATTTTTTGTTCACGAGCCGAACAACGTGATTCGATCCATTGAACGAAATTATATAAAAAATGGGATAATAAAGGAAATGGGGAAGCTTTGCAATGTTAAGGAATATCGGTTGACGAGTCGCAATCCGAGCTAGCGTTTGCACTGCTTTTTTGCAAATTTTTTTTTGTTTTAATTTAATTCACTTTAATATTAATTTTATATTTCAATCTATATACAGGGTCATTCACGTTTGATTGTCGTTTTGTTTTTTAAATAACCTCCTTTTAGGCACAGCGTGCTTAAAAGTTTTTTAAGCACGCTGTGCCTAAAACTAATTATTTACAATTAAAAACTAAACACCGACTATAATATTACCTATTTAATTTAAATATTAAAAGTACAGTTACTTATATTATTAAAATTATTGCTTGGGTAACCTAAACCTAAATTTAATTCACTTTAATATTAATTTTATATTTATATATAATATTTACTAATACTTTTTCTTTTTTATCCAATCTATAGTGTCCCTCATTCGACACTGTTTAAAAATTCTATCATCTGGAGAACGCCATCACACTGGAACGACCTCCCTAATGCCATGTTCCCCAACGAGTATAATCTTCAAAGATTCAAAACCAACGTGAACCGTATCCTGCGCACACGCATCGCTCGGAGAGCGCCATAAAGGATTTGTTCTGGAGTACTGTGCCGTATCATAAAAAAAACGACACGTAAATTACTGTGGAACGCTAGAGTCGATTGATCTTTTTCTCAAATGAGAAAATTATGTTCTATTCGCATATTACACATTGATGGTTGACCTACTGGTTGATGTATAAACACAATGTCAACTTCAAGCTTTATTATTCTTGTTACCGTAATAATAATAATTATAAGGTTCGTTCAATTCAGTTAAGGCCTATAAAGCTAGATTTATAAACTCGAAATATTTAATATACTTCATAGAACAACATTTTTTGAAAGATCATTCACATATAACGTTCCGGCAATGTATAGTGAAATCCCGAATGGTATGAAAAGCTTGTCCCCATTTGTATTTAAGAGGAAGCTTAAAAGTGTATTACTTATAGAATAGTTAATAAATTTTTCTTTCTCTGTTAGTTCTGGTACATATTGTTGTTATACACTTTTTGCTGTTATTCTTTATTATGTCATATAAATACTTACTACATTTATTCCCGTGATTAATGCTTTTCAGGTGCACCGATTGTATATTTTGTTAGTCTTTATTTATTGTTTTTTCTTTGTTTTTTTTTTATATTTTTTCTTATTTTGGGCATTTAAATAAGTAGAAGTGCTGTTTAGGTTTCTTTTCTCAGGTTAAGTGTAAGATCAACCTTTACCTCTAGCGGGAAGGGATGAACTTCGCCTATTTAATACAGTACCTAACTATAAATGGCAGTTAATTTCAATCATATTGTGTAAATTGTAACTTGTGCTGTTTTTGAATAAAGATTATTATTAAATGTTGGCGAGGTTGAGGTTCAGTTGGCGTTGGAAATAAGAGTTTAATTTAAACTAAAGGGAACAGTCAGTTCCATTTATAAACTCAGTTCGCGCAAAGTTCGTAAGTTTCGAAAAGTTCCCGTGTAGTTCAAGATAACCAATTTTTATGTTCGGAGTTCGACAGGTTCGTTTCGACCAATGACGACGCTATTTTAATTTTGGTTACAGCAAAATGTCAAATGTGAAAAATTTCAACCAATCAAACAACAACTTTTCGAACTTCGCTACTGACTTTATAAATGCCATATTCTGGGGTGTCGAATATCCAACCTCACCAACTTCAACCTCACCAACTTTTCTAGTTTATAAATCCAGCTTAAAGCATTTTTTCTACTGACGTTTTATACATAATAACCCCTTTTTGATTGTCGTTTTGATTTTTAAATAACCTCCTTTTAGGCACAGCCTGCTTAAAAGTTTTTAAAGCACGCTGTGCCTAAAACTAATTATTTACAATTAAAAACTAAATACCGACTATAAATTTACCTATTTATTATAAATATTAAAAGTACAGTTACTTATATTATTAAAATTAAAGCTTGGGTAACCTAAAACAGTACGTTGAGATATTTCTCTTTGTAAAATAGATGATGAATTTTTTTATGAGAAGTGTCAATTTTTTGACATGAAAGGTGTAAATGAAACACATGTAATAAAATGTTTGATAAAATAAATTAAGTTTTTTATTATAAAACGCCCGTAGAAAAAATATTGTATACCATTCGTTACGAAACAATGTCTTTTAGTCACTCTGACGTGTTGTCCAACTCGGCTTCGCCTCGTAGGACCATTTTTACGTCGCGTGCCTAAAAGACCCTCATTTCGTAACTTGTTGTATAAATAGCTATTTCGTACTTCTTTGATGGTCCTAGTTTAATCTATAATTATTTGTTAACAGTTGGGAGCATGAACGGTCAAAACTTGATCATAATATCACTCAGCTAAACTGAAACTATTGTGCTTTATTTGCTTTGCCTAATTTTAGAAACGTTGTTACAACTACTCATATATCAGTTAAATATAAAGGTTTCCTACAAAGCAAACTTCATATATATACTAAAACAGCTCCAAATTAGTTGGAGCTACAACTGCCCGTCTGTTTATTAGTTACAATTTCAGCGGAACCTAATTAATTGAAAATGTGACAAATACTATAATTCAGTGTTATCAAGTCCATCTGATTTACTATGTTTTGATTAATGCACAGGATCTGCATTGTTTTGCTCTATGTCGACAGCATAATTAATTCATCTACCCTCTTGTTTTTATATAAATGGAAATTGCAGGGCGGAAGCTTATTATTTGTTTTTAAATGATAATTATAACTCTCGGTAATTTAAATTCTAATAAAAACTTTATCAGTTTTTCTTTTTACTTCAATTCCTTGGCAACTTGCTTATTTTTATACAGTCTTGTTACTACAGTAATTTATCACTCCCGTTAACTGTTAAACTAGGATGATAAACTATGTGTCTATAATTATTTATGGTTTTAGATTTCGGTATTATAATGCAACACGCAACAATCTTTGTCGATGGCATTATTAAGAACATTAGTCAAAACAACAAACAGTGACATCCAGTGAAATGAAGGTCATCCCTATTTAGAAATTATTATAAGCTGTGTATTCGGTGGTTTGCCACAATTTTTAGTCCTTGTTCAACAATTGATTAAGACAAACATGAAACAATAGGTCAATAAATTATAATCAAACCTGAGCTGACTCTTCTCCAAAGATTTATATCACAATATAAGTTTAAAGAAAATAATAAAAAGCGCCATAAAATTATTATATAAAAAATCAAAATGATATCCTAGAGAGTAGTCCTGAGCGTGGACCTAGAAATTACTAATAATGAGCGTTGGAGCAATAATTTTGTTCAAGAATATCGTTAAATATACTTATGGGATACGAGAGGTATCATTTGCAAGAACCAACTAACCCGAGAAAAGATTTGAAAGAAATGAAGAAAATCATAAAATCAGCTTGTTGATTTTGTAGCCTCTTATTTTTAATAACTTCCCATTAAGAGCAAGTGTTCAAAATGAAGTCAGCGTTATTACTAACTTTGTTGTTGTATAGGCTATGAAGTTCAATAAATCAGCAAGGTATGGTCTTTCTTCATACCAATAAATATGCCCGTATTTAAAAAAACAGTTCAGGTTGGTTCACTTCGGCATCACATATTATTAACAATAAACTATGTTTTTAATTGATAAGGTGGGGCTGTGTACACTTTTTGAATTAAGAGGGAACAACAATCGTTTTGTATTTTAAGTGTATAATCTTCTAAAAATTACTGAAGAGCAAAGCGCTTTCGGCCTTATTAATAAAATATATTTTTTCCTCAAGTGGGCCATCAACACCACAATGTAAAAACTGATTACAGAAAACAATTAACACGCAAAATTGTAAATGACGAACATCTGGTACGAACCACTTTTTAAATTTCAATCAACAATTAGCATTTTTCTTTTTCTTTTTCATTTTTTTCGCTCCACGTGAAAACGTGGTTCCGAGTCGAAATTTGAGGGTTATTTATTATTATTTTATTATTTATATAACCGGCCGAAAGCCCACTGTCCTTTAGTAATTTTTAGAAGATTATACACTTAAAACATAAAACGATTGTTGTTCCCTCTTATTTTTTTAATGGACTGCCCTATATCTCACTAAACGGTTTATACGGGGTGTCCGGTAAGTACCTCCTAATTTCTGGAGAGCATACAGAGGGGGTCAAAATAAGTCTAATTTGCCTTAGAAGAAAAATTCTTAAAGTGCTCCTTAACGGAAGTACAGAGCCCCAAAGGGGTACCCAGCGATTTACTTTCTTGGCTCTAACTTCAGAACCGAGTCGTATAATTTCATGAAATTTTAATATTTTATAGAGGCCACAAAATGTCATTAAACCATACTACAGTAGATGTTATACCTTATCAGGTAAGTCAGGAACGGACATGCCACCACACTCGTCGGTCCAAAATTTTCAGTTGTGTCATTTGACAGAGCTTAAGATTAATTTTTCAAATACTCTGGTCATTCCTCTTTATAAAAGTACTCTTAATTTATTTCGACAAAACTGGAGGTTCTTATGCGAAATACTCAAAAGTTACTAATGCTAAACATAAACCGGTAAAAATAAAATACGCATAGTATGTTGATGCGTATTGAATTCTTGAGAAGCGCTTTCTAACTCTTTAAAGGTAAGAAGACTTTATGCTGAAAGATTTCCAGCTCAGACATTGTCAAGTTCAAAGACCTTTCAAAGGGTTCATCGGAGCTTTATTAATTCACAATATTATTGAAATACAAAAACAATAAATAAATTAAATATTATTTTGGCAAATGTTCAATATAGGCTCCACGTACAATACATCTTCTTAGTCTAGGCATTGTTACGGATTCTGTTAGAATACTGTGTTACTTTTGTAGTAGTTCTTCTTTAGTATTTACTGGTGTTGAATAATCTAGTGCTTTTAGATGTCCTCAGAAGTAAAAGTGTAAGGGATCTAGGTCTGGAGGCCTTGGGGGCTATAAAGAAAGCCCCCCTCGACCTATCTATCGAGGGCCAAAAACGCTAAGTGTTGACGTGCTATACGGTTATAATGAGAGCACCATCATGCATATACCACATTTGCATTCTTCTATCAAGAGGCATGTCTTCCAATAATTTTGCTACAAAACTTGTAAATAAATCTCACCATTGAGTATTTCTTCCAAAAATTCGTTAACTCTAACAACCTTTTACCTGTTTCCCTTAGGGGGAGCGCGCACCAAAGATGCGCATTCCAAGTGAAGAGAAATGAGGTGCGGATGACATCCTCATCAATCTTCAAAGATTTGTATCACAATATAAGTTTAAAGAAAATAATAAAAAGCGCCATAAAATTATTATATGAAAAAATAAAATGATACCATCTATGAAGTGCAGGGTACCACGCTTTTATATGCAATGACGCATACAGAAGCCGCGCGGAGGCCGTGCGAAAGAAGTGAGTCACCTCACTATGCAGTGCAATACAGCATGCGTGCTGAAAAATAGGACCTGTTCTATTTTTACTTGATGCAGGCCGAATTAAAGCTTTTCGGGTTATATCTTGCAGTGTTCCGTATTGATTGACATTGACATTTCCGAAGCGGTTTACCTCTTGATAATTATTAACTGTCAACTTCCAACTGTCAATCGATACAGTACGAGAACACGTTGTCAGTTCTCTTTTAGTTGTGTTTTTCTCCCTGTTCATCTTTAAAGGGTATATAAATCAAAAATTTTTATTTTATTTTTTTAACCAATGTTAATGTTTATTCTTTGTTCAAACGTCTATTAACTGCCCTAAACAATGGGATTAATATAACTACGGGAAACCGGACCTTGAGTCTCCAGCACCCCGAACACAAAAATTTTCTAACAACATGTACTAAAAATTTTACAAAATGGAATCTTTACTTAATTGATAACAGATGCTTTCTTTCTTTCTCCCTTTCTTTTAATACAAAATTATAATATGAATAAGAACTTCGAAAGTCTTCTTTATGTATCCTTACTCGAACCTAAATAAGAAGAACATGTATTTCTTTATGACCTTCTAAATTTCACAACTATCTTTGAATTTATGACCTCTATTAACATAATTTTTTGTCAGTATGTTGATTGCATTCACTACGCGACACATTTTCAAAAAAATGTTTAAAGCTCCATCAACGTCACCTTCCACCTACAATTTTCTCTATACTGCTAATATTAACTGCAGCACTATTTTTTGTCTCCTGAAGATGAAGGTTACTACCTTCGAAGCATTTAGACGCGCTTTCATAAAACTGAGCCTATGATGATTGCTCTTATTAAATTAGTGGAGAAAGACTTTTTGACTTTCTTTCCTTTCCCTATACTTCAACTTCAATTTTAACAAATTTAATAAAAATGCGTGATGATCAAAAATTTAATATTGAATTCGTGCAGCATGTAGAATCATGTAGAATGCTAAAAGATCTTTATAATCGGATGATGACATTTTGACAATGACAATTAACCTTTGCTCCTCTTCGCACTGCATGCAGTTCGTAGACTGTTTTGGTATGCGCGTACTTCAAGCAGACATGTGCGTATCAGGTGTGCCTCACGGACACTTCACCTCAAGCAATTCACTGCTCTGGTGGGCGCTCTCCCTTACGCTCTGATCAACCCTTTGAAAGGTTTTCTGACTTGGCAATATTCGGGCTGAAAATCTTTCAGAATAAAGTCTTCTTGCCTTCGAAAAGTTGGACAGCGCTTCACCATAACATAAATTTATATTGGCATATTCTGGATAAGAATATTCTTCT
This sequence comes from Polydrusus tereticollis, assembly GCA_963920685.1. Taxonomy (NCBI): domain Eukaryota; kingdom Metazoa; phylum Arthropoda; class Insecta; order Coleoptera; family Curculionidae; genus Polydrusus; species Polydrusus tereticollis. The sequence continues at coordinate 26,489,214 of OY987326.1, read as the reverse complement.
ATTTTTTTAAATTATTTTTACCTGAAGGCGGTTTTAACATGTTTCGCCAATAGTAATTTGTTGCGGACTGGCTGGTTGAAGACCTTAGAAGTGGACTGTATATTATACGGTTTGAATAATTATTTCTTAGTAAAATTAAAATTTAGTTCAATTAAAAAAGGACCGGAAACTCCACTCACCTTATACTGGAAAAATGGCTTCTCTAGGGGCCCCTATTCTCATACACCTATATTGCTGCAAATTGGTAGTTTTGTAGACAAAATACACACGCGTGCGGAGTATACGAAGGTACGTATCGTTCTCTCTGTACCCGTTTGGTACAGCTTGTGGAGTTTCTTTACATGCGCGGTAACTCAAAAATTAAAACAAAAAAAACAAAATCGTACTCTTGGCATCGGAAACCTTTAGTGTAAGCTATTAAATAGTTTATTCAATATTTGTAATAAACGTAAAAATGAAATTCAAAACATTCCCACCCACCTTAAATGTGCTAGCATTTAAAACAATAAAAAAATAAAGTAACAAATCCTACATAAATTTAATAATATATAATATAATATAAACGTTACTGGATTGGTAACGGACATAACTTGACCAAAGGCCGTTTTAAAGGCCCTTGTTTTGTTTGCACGGTCGCAACTCTCGCAACTCCATCGGCACCTGGATGCAATTTTATAATTCTGGCCATTTGCCAATTTAGTGGGGGAACATTCTCGTGTTTTATTAGACACAATATGCCAGGGGTTGTGGGTGAATCATTATGATTCCATTTGCTTCTTTGAAGAAGAGTATGGAGATATTCATTGCTCCAACGCGACCAAAATTCAGCGTGTAATCGCTGAAGAAGTTGCCAACGACTTAATCTATTAAGATTTATATTTTTGAAATCGGGATCTGGTAGAACAGCTTGCGGTTCAAGAGTCAAAAAATGTCCTGGCGTCAAGACTGACAAGTCATTCGGATCATTACTGAGAGGGCATAATGGCCGAGAATTTAAAATAGCTTCTACTTGGGTCAGAACAGTTAAAAATTCTTCGTAAGATAATATTTGTAACCCGATGACGCGATATAAATGAGTTTTTAAACTTTTGACTCCAGCTTCCATAAGACCAGAAAAATGCGGTGAAGCTGGCGGATTAAAGTGCCACGCAATTTTTTCGGACTCCACAGCCGCCTGCATAATATTTTGTAAATATTTATTCGCTCCAACGTAGTTAGTTCCACAATCACTATAAACTGCTGAACATCGACCTCTACGAGCAATAAAGCGTCGAAAAGCAGCAAGAAAACACTCAGATGTCAGATCCGAAGCCAATTCTATATGTATTGCCTTGGTGGCAAAACAAACAAATAAACAAACCCATGATTTTCTTGTCTTGGCTCCCCTAAATCTACTCATTGTAATATTAAATGGACCGCAGTAGTCGGTACCTACATGCGAGAATGGTTTTAATTTTGAAATTCGATTAACAGGTAAATCGCCCATGGGCGGTTGAAATGGCTTAGGGTTCAAACGCCAACATTTTATGCATTTAGAAGTTATTTTACGAATTGCTCTACGAGCTGATAAAATCCAAAAGTTCTGGGATAAAATAAATTGCAATTGTTGACTTCCGGGATGTAAAAATTTTGTATGCGCATCTTGAATAATTAATTCTGTTAATCGACATGTTCGCGGCAATAAAATAGGGTGTTTTAAATCATAGGGGGTGTCGGCATGGCGGATTCTACCCCCTACCCTTAAAATCCCTTCACTATCTAAGAAAGGATTAAGTTTTTTAGTTGAATTTGTGGTTAACTTTCCTTGAGACAAAAGTTCGATATCTTGTGAAAAATGTAACATTTGTGTACGTTTTATAAAAACATTTAAAGCGGATTTTGACTCTACATCCGAAATGGAATTAGTCAATTTAGATTTAGTTTTCACTGCCTTAATAAAACGTAGGACATAAGCAATAATATTTAGAACTTTTGAGAGGGAAGAAAATTTAACAAGAAGAGAATCTAAATAATTGTCGTGAGTAACGTTCGATAATAAAGCGGTATTTTTTAATTCTTCATGAGTTTCTTCAACAATAAATCTTCTTTTGGGCCAAAATGACTGGGGTAAACTAAGCCATTTAGGACCCACCCACCATTTAGCGCAGTGAAGCAACTCACGAGGTAGCAAGCCTCTACTACCATGATCAGCGGGATTGTCTTTAGTATTGACGTATTGCCAACAAGACTGAGGTAATTTATCTTGAATCAATGTTACTCGATTACTGACGAATGTGGCCCATTTATGCGGTGAAGATCTAATCCATGATAAAACGACCGTTGAATCAGACCAGGCAACCATATTGGAAAATGATATTTTATCTTTGTAAGTATGCAAAATAAATGACATTAACTTGGCCAACAATACGGCAGCGCATAATTCAAGGCGCGGGATTGAAATGCGCTTTAGCGGTGCGACTTTAGACTTTGCAGAAATTAAATAGCAGGTAAAATCATTTTCACTGTTTTTTATTCTAAAGTAGACAACTGCGCAGAATCCAGCTTCGCTGGCATCACAAAATCCATGTAATTCACAAAAATTATGTAAATTACCGTCTAAATATCTCGGAATATTTAAATCTTTAAGTTCAGGTAATTGTTCTTTAATAGCTTTCCACGAACTAACAATACTTTCTGGCGGAACTGTATCCCAATCTAAGCCTAAGCTCCACATACTCTGTATTTTTTGTTTGCATACAAAACTTAAGGGGGTTAAATACCCTGCGGGATCATAAATGCGGGCTAAATCTGATAACATATTTCTTTTAGTGCACTCACGATCAAGCGGTGCGACAGAATACGTAAAGTGGTCGGAAATAGGATTCCATTTTAAACCCAAAATTTTAATACTCTGATCATCTTCTTTATTATCAAAAAATATTGATTCGTTATAAAGATGATCAGATGGTAAATGCGATAATAATTCAGGACTATTACTACACCATTTTCGGAGATGAAAACCACCCTTTTCCAAAAGAGAAATAAGTTCCGTTTGAAGACTAAAGCATTTTTCCAACGTGTCTGCTCCGGTGACGATATCATCAACGTAAGTGTCGGAAATTAAAGTTTTAGAAGCGACCGGAAAATTTAAGGTTTCGTCATCAGCAAGTTGCATCAGGGTACGTATTGCTAAGTATGGGGCAGATGACACACCATAAGTAACGGTATTCAATTGATATTCCTGAATGTCATCCTCTGGAGAAAATCGAAACAAAATTTTCTGAAAGCGGCGATGTGACTGATTAATTAAAATTTGCCTATACATTTGGCGTATATCTGCAGTAAAAACAAATTTATGAAGCCTAAAATGCAGTAAAATACTTAACAAGTCATTTTGTAGTTTAGGCCCGATCAATAAAAAATCGTTTAATGATTGATTTTTCATATCTTTTGCGGAGGCGTCGAAAACTACACGTAATTTAGTCGAGATACTATCTAGTTTAAGAACAGAATGGTGTGGTATATAATACGAGTCATCGTATTCATCAAAATTACTTTGATTTAATTTTTCCATATGTCCAGCAATTATATAATCATCCATAAACTCACAGTACATTTTGTGCAGTTTTGAGTCATGATTAAGTCTACGCTCGAGTGACAAAAAACGGCGATAAGCAATCGAATGGCTTCCAAAAAAATTAGGCTCAATATTATTGCGAAAAGGCAAGGACACGGAATATCTGCCGGTTTGTAAACGAGAATAATTATCCTTAAAAATTTGTTCACATTGTTTCTCCTCGGGAGAGATAGTTCCTATATGTGGTACTTCCTCAAGTTCCCAAAAGCGTTTGACTGTTTTATCTAGCGTAGAACCAACGGAGATAAATAGAGAATTTATGTTCTGATTTGTACTTACATTGCTGCTAATTTGTCCCATCAAAATCCACCCAAAAATAGTGTTAATTGCTGTTGGCGTATTTTCATCGCCTTTAATACAGCCTTCAATTAGGGCTTGCGAAAAAACATGAGCATTTAATAAAATATCCACAGGACTTGTCTCATAAAAATATTTATCAGCTAATCTTAAATTAATAGTATGAGGAAAATTTTTAGGTAAATTGCAGATGGAAGGCTGATCATTACAAACTTTATCCAAAATGACGGCCTCGATGTGTATTTGACAGGATCCGTCGATAGGTTTTATAAAACAATTAACACCACCTGAATTCACATCTTTAGACAGATCCGATAGTCCACACACCGATAACGATAATTTGTGTGACGACAAACCTAGTCGATTGACGCACTTTTTTGATATAAAATTTGCTTGCGAGCCACAATCTATGATTGCCCGAACCTTTTGATAAATTCCGCGACAATCCAAAACATCAATCTGCAATGTACCAAGTAAGACTGGATTTTTATGAAAAGTATTATTGTTTATTTTTTGCGAATTTGAAAAAGTGGCTAAAGAATCGACCGGTGGATTTTGACCAGAGACGGATTCGAGAATATTTTCAGATAAAGTATTCTGTCGCGGGGTAGATAAAACAACTTGTGATCTTTGATTACCACAATTAGAATTTTGTCGAAACTGTTGAGAGCCATGGGATGTGTGAGGTGTTGAACCTTGCGGGCGCGGATTTGATTGATTATTTTGTTCATTTAAATGTAAAAGAGAATGATGGCGGGCCTTACAAAAGCGGCATGAATAGGTGGAATTACATTTTCCAGAAATATGAGTCGTGCTTAAACAGTTGAAACACCATTTGTTTTGTTTAATTAACGAAAAACGTTCTTGAGGAGTTTTGGCGAGGAAATTAGCACATTGATAAATATTGTGATTTAAGGCGCAAAAAGGACATTTTCGCAAGGATTCGGCGGTACTTGACAACAGTGCAGATGTCTGATGACGATGTTGAGCGGGTTTTCTAAAATCCCTTTTAGAATTATTGGTAGAAAAGGCCATACTATCGTAAGCTATACATTGTTTGTTTAAGAAATCAATAACATTTTTAAATGTTGGCAAAGCGGAGGAGCCATGATTCATTTCAAAGCGAGACAATGTAACAGAGTGAAGACATTTTAATAACATATTGACCAATATAAAATCCCAGTGAGCAGTAGGATATTGTAGGTTTGTTAAAGCGGCTACGTTTTCAGTAAAAATATCGACTAATCGTCGAAGATGTTGCGGGTTTTCCGAATTAATTCGCGGGGCATTCTCTATTTCATTCCAATGTGCAGTTGCAAGGATGCGGTCATTAGTATACCTTTCAATTAAAGAGTTGTATGCTACCGGATAATTAGTGGCGGTTAAAGGTGTACATTGAATCAAGGCTTTGGGTGCACCTTCTAGATAGGAATGTAAATGTGTAAATTTTTCAATATTACTTAAAGAGGAATTATTATGAATTAAGGCATCATATATGTCAATAAATGCTTTAAACTGCTTTATATCTCCGTTAAATTTATTGATTTTAATTTCAGGTAACTTAACCTTCGGTGACACGTTAACATTAGAGCCATTAGTCGCTGTCGGTGATTCCTTTTCAAAAATGTGTTCAGAAACGGTTCTTATGAAATAATAGGCCTTTTCAAAATCAGTGCGAACTTGATCCTCAATCGGAATTTGATCGTCTTGAGTAGTAATTAAATTTAAAATTGCAATTTGGTGTTTATTGAATTCGTCAAAAATAATTGATAGGTGTCGACATCTCTGTTTAAACTCGGGATGACAGGAATTATCAGTTACTGCCTTATCGGCCAACGAATAAAGTTCTTTTATGCGGTTAATTTCAATTTGACGGAAAACCTTTGTCTTTTTTAGTTTTTCAGCGGACATTCTTGACAATCTGGAGAAGAAAGTTAACTAACTTAAAGAAATGAAAGAGAATATTAAATGCGGCCCTGTATAGTGCAGGGAATCAATGTACAGAAGAACGACAGACTGTGATTAATACAAGGAGAAAGAGAGAGCGTCGAAAGAGTTGCGGGTTGCGATGTGTAAATTGCCTTGCGCGGACTTAACAATGATAGCACATTTAAAAACGAGCAGGTCGTTTTTTATAACGGCGATTAATCCAAAATGGCGAAATTTTCAGCAATATAATAAAATTTAACATAGAATTTTAATCTTTACTATGATATTCAAACAATTAAGATAAAAAATAAAAGAATCCGGCTCGAAGGACCAAAAATGTTGCGGACTGGCTGGTTGAAGACCTTAGAAGTGGACTGTATATTATACGGTTTGAATAATTATTTCTTAGTAAAATTAAAATTTAGTTCAATTAAAAAAGGACCGGAAACTCCACTCACCTTATACTGGAAAAATGGCTTCTCTAGGGGCCCCTATTCTCATACACCTATATTGCTGCAAATTGGTAGTTTTGTAGACAAAATACACACGCGTGCGGAGTATACGAAGGTACGTATCGTTCTCTCTGTACCCGTTTGGTACAGCTTGTGGAGTTTCTTTACATGCGCGGTAACTCAAAAATTAAAACAAAAAAAACAAAATCGTACTCTTGGCATCGGAAACCTTTAGTGTAAGCTATTAAATAGTTTATTCAATATTTGTAATAAACGTAAAAATGAAATTCAAAACATAATTCATTATGTAGTTATTAACAATAACAACCTGATGTTTACCTATATCTACTGCAGTATGGCTTAATGACTCTTTATTGCCAGTATACAATACTAAAATGTCATTAAATTACAGTCGGTTCAAAAGTTAGAGCCAAGAATGTAAATGGCTGGGTACCCCTTTGAGGCTCTGTATCTCCGTTCAGGGGCATTTTGGGAATTTTTGTCTATGACAAATTTTGGTTATTTTGACCCCCTCTGCATGCTTCCTAGAAATTAGAAGGTACTTACTGGACACTCTGTAGAGCATGCCATTTTGAAAACTAAATTGTCATTTATCATTTTGTTCCAGAACTAATAGTAACAGAGATGTTAAGTTTTGAATGTACTTTACCAAAACTTATGTTAGGCGGCTATGTAGGGGAGAGTTAGCTGAAACTGGATACCTAGTCAGTTAAAACAGAATACATACTGCATTTTGTTTGGCCGTAAGCGATTCTATCAAGAAAATGGTCACCGAACTGTTTAATAAAATAAACTAAATTGTTTGTCATTTTTGACACATTTATATAAAAATCATACTTCCCTCTTGCCGCCTGTTTGCACTAAGCTCAGTCAGCTGGTTAAGACGTAACCAACATATACAGTGTGTGTATGAAGCCTGGAGACGGCTTAATAACATCACAATTTAATGACCGATTTAAACTAAATTTCATACAGTTATGTAAAAAGATCTGACGCACTGAATGACGATATCAACGTTGTTGCCAGCTTTTTAGTTTGTCTGGAATTCGAACGAATTTTATATTTTTAACTGTTACACCCTGTATATTTTTATTTGTAGTTTTTACTTTAAATTTGTTACACTTTTGGTATAACATGCTTTGTTCCTAATATCAGTAGTTTTCGAAATAACGACGTGTTTTAAAAATATCAACAAATTGTGTTTAATTTATTAATATATAAAAGACTGGTTCAGTTTTGATGTAAAGTCATAAAAGCTGTAATTTTTACATGCAAAAATGTCTTTAACTGAAAGTGAAAGAATTACAATTCTTATGATGAGAGGATATGGCGATAGGGTCAGGTCTTACGAAGAGGTTAAAAATCTATTTAATGGCGCATTTCCAAACCGAAATCCAATTTCAAAAGCAACTGTTCTAAAAACTGTCCGACGGTTCGAAGACACTGGAAATTGTAGAGATAGGCGACGATCAGGACGACCAGCAGTAGTAGATAAAGAGTAAGTGACGTCTGCTTCAATTTCGTCCATAACGTTTTAATAAAACATGAATATCACCCTTTCAAAATACATGTAGTTCAAGAGTTATCAGAAGATAATTATGAGCGAAGAATTGAATTTTGTGATATTATGAAGTCAAGGTTTGACCAAAATAACCAGTTTTTCAAATTTATAGTATTTTCGGACAAAGCAACATTTTTGTTAAATGGTAAAGTCAATAGACACAACTATAGGTTTTGGACAAATGAAAATCCCCACTGGATGAGAGAAGGTCATACACAACGCCCTGGAAAATTGAATGTGTGGCCTGGACTTCTGGGTAACCACAAGATCGGTCCATTTTTTATTGATGGAAATCTGACATCACAACTTTACCTTGAGCTCTTGGAAACGCAAATAGTGCCTACTATATGAAATGTGATGGGTTCAAAATATGCAAGTACATTCTTCCAACCGGACGGAGCTCCTCCCCATTTTTGTCGAAACGTGCGCTTATTTTTGAACAACACTTTTCCGAATAGGTGGATCGGTAGAGGGGGTACAATCGAGTGGCCATCTAGGTCCCCTGATTTTTCACCTAACGCCTAACGACTACTTTTTATGGGGATACTTGAAGAACAGAGTTTATACCACAAAACCTCAAGATTTGGCCGATTTGCAGCGTCGAATTTTGGAAGAATTTGAATTAATAACGCCAGAAATGATTTATAACACAATTGAAAAATTTCATTTTCAATTAGCACACTGTCAAGCTGTACAGGGAAAACAGTTTGAACATTTAATATTGAATTTTTTTTCAAATTATCAGTAAGGTGTTTTGCATGTGATGCTAAAATGTTGCTACTTGCAATAAAATACCACTTGTAGGACTCATAGTATACACTTCATTGTTAAGATAAATAAAAAATGTTAGAAGAAAACTCTGGAAAAAAGCCGAAAACTAACAAAAACAGCTGACGACGGCGACGGTTCGTAGACTGGCCGAGGCGCTGCCGCCATGTTTACCTATAACGATATTATTACTATAACGCGAATTTGAAACTAAAAGATGGACGAGAAACCGGACAGCATCCATTAAACCCATGTAAGCCTAATATACAAATGCAGTACCATTGAAATAAATTACTAATGGTTTCTTAAACAATGTAGTTGACTAAGTTGGATAAGCTACAGTTCAAGTATCCTGCATTCAGTTATAAAAGCAATAATAAGCAAATAAGGGCAACACCGTAACGTTTAAGCTACAAGTCAAATTATTATGATTTGTTAATTTTATTACAATTGATTGCAGTATTTCAATTAAATTTGCAGTTTTTCCAGTGTGTTTCTAATAACATGTTGTTCTTATTTTATAGACATATGGTTTGTTGCAAGTTTAATAACTGATTTTGAAGAGGAAACAAGAAATTCCAGGAAATTAAAGGGAAAAAAAACTAACCTGTAATTGAAAAAATTTTATTATTTTTTTCTAAAAATTAGGTGTTTCCCGAGAAAAAGAATATAAAAAATTGTGATTAGCGACCTTTAGTCTATATGAAGATTTTAGCATCAAATTCGGTGTTCTAAATAATTATCGCATATTTCGTTAACTGTTTGTATAGTCTATACGAACTGAAATGAAATAACTTACTCGGCTTATAGGGGGCAACTTCTTTATAACACATGGGCGCATTTCCAAGAACAACAGCAATAAAATAAAGTAAAAATAAAAACAAAGTTACACGCAACGACAACAAAGAAAAAGTAAAACACGTCAATGGAGAAAAGTCTGAATTAAAGTGTCTGTAAACTTTCCAAGACCAATATTTAAGGCTTAATATTTTCAACATTTGAGTCAAGCTAAAGAAAAGGATATAGTGAGTCGCGTAAAGATCATACTTCATCATACGTATATGCAACCCTTTTTACACATTAAATATATGCAACCCTTTTTACACATTAAATATATGCAACCCTTTTTACACATTAAATTTCGGCAGTGACCAACCAAATAGGTTAAGTTTCTAATCCCGCAAATTCGTACCCCAATTTCCTTCCTGTTTTAATAACTTCGTATAAGCTATTTGTATTTGTATTTATGAAATTGTTTTTTTTCTATCTTTAAATATATTGATTTTTGCGGTCGAGTTACAGTTGGATAACATGAGGCTCATGCATGTAGAATTTTAAAATGCTGAAATTAAGAACTAACCTGAACTAACCTGAAATTAAGCTCGTAAGCACATAAGCAAAAAAAAATAATCACAGTTTAAAGAAAAAAAAACTAAGAATAAAAGAATTAATCAGCAGTAATGCTGAAGATGAAGAAATCAATGACGCAGCATGCATCTATAGCCCAGAATTTTACTAGGACTCAAATAGTGAAGACGGTTATAAATACAGTGTGAGCTCTGTAGATGTTGATCTCACGAAGCTTCTCATTTTGTTTGTTAAAGAATGAGGTGTTTTACATATTTTAGAAAATCACTATTCTTTCGAACCAGCTTGCCAGAATAGGATAAGTACTATACATGTTTCTTCTATAGCCTTTTTCTTAATGCGAAAGGGTAATAAATCATTATTGCACTATAAAATCCAGTGGTCTTCGCCGTATTCCATATGCGTAGTCCAATTATTATTTCATATAACATTCGGAGTTCGAATATGACTGTAGTCGAACATACCGACTTGTGCACGAGATGAAAGGACTGTCAATAGACAAATCATACACTCGGTTTACTTAAAAAAAGAAATACCTACCTTGGACAAAATAATGTCTAAAATGAAAAAGGGTGATTTCATTCCACCCATGGGTAAAAGAAAACTATGGAAAACTTTGAAGAAAATGAATTCTTGTTATACAAGAATTCAAAACAAAAAATCACTTTTAATAAAGAAAGACGACTGCTGGCGACGACGATATTTGAGGGCAGTTAGACAGTCTGGAAGGGAAAACCGTTGGTAAAATATGGCAAGATATATACATAAAAAAACGAGGTAAGCTTTAATGAAAGGATGATTCACTGGAATTGAAGCACCTCGGAGAAAGGTTAATAATTAAGTTTTTTTAAGTTTAAGTTTTTTTATTGCCTATAAATTTACAATTCTAATGATATTCTAATTTAGAATATTCTTAAAAAAAAAACAATAATATATTATTTAGAATACACATGCATATGTACTTTTCAATATAATATTGGCAATACCATGCAGGTAAATTGCTTAGAATTTGTTTCTTCAGTGGGTGTTGTCACAATACATATTACAAAGTTTACGCATTTACGAAACTATCTTAGACTTACATTCTATTTTAAATAATAACCAAAAATACAAAAAATACTAGTAACAATAAGTTAATACTATCAATAAAATTTTCCCCAATAATCACAGCATTCAAAAAAAATATATATATATATATATTATAATAAATAAATTAATATTTATACGTGAAGTAATGATTAATATGATGCCGTGTAGTGGTAAAATAGGTGTAATATATTAATAAAAAAAATATATAATAATATTTGTAATGACTAATTAACAAAAAATAAATTAAAACGAAGAACGCAAATTCAAGTTGATAAAGAGTAAATAAACACACAAAACCATAAACAAAAATATTTCAACTGGGCGACTACTTGAACCAGTACATAACTTCTTTTATTTCATTATATTTTTCAAGTATCCATAAATCTACGTATTTTTTAAATATTTGATAGGAAGTATTTTTATATTCAGTTGGAAGCAGGTTATATAATTTTGGGCCAGAGAAAGAAATATGCCTTTGTGTAGAAAAGTAATTAGTATTTGCTACAGATACACAATATCTGGCAGCAGTCCGTGTGTTCAGATCGTGCGGAAGAGCAATTTTATATTTATTACTGGTCATCATTCATTACTCACATTGGTAGCAAAAATGGATTTGTCGATAGCATTTAAATTAAAATGAGACCTAAGCGCTGATGTATTTGAAGAATACTTTCAACAAATGCTAGATCTTATTCCTTCTGGGTTTGTTATAGTCACGGATAATGCCAGCTACCACCCAAGAAAATTCGAAAAAATACCATTGGAAAAAAAATGACATCATTAATTGGCTTAGGTACTGTAAATATAAAGCCGAGTATAAAGCCATTTCATAAAGATATGCTGAGCTATTGGACATTATAAGGTTGAATAAACCTCTTTGAAACGGTACTTAGCCTTCCGCCATATCACTGTAAATTAGACCCCATGGAATTGGTGTGGGCGCAAGTAAACGGGTTTGTAGCAAGGCATATCACCACTTTTAAAATGAGAGATGTTGGAAGCCTCCTGCAAGAGGGAATAAAGACAGTGGATTATGAAAAAATGGAGTAAGCGCATCGAAGATGTGATTGAAATAGAAGCAAGAATGTGGGAAGCTGATAACATCCTAGAAAACACTGTAGAGTAGAGTCCCTTATTAATTCTCTGGACCCCAACGACGATAGTTCATCGGACTACTCGGAACATAATAACTAAAATTTAAAAATTAATTTGGTGCATTGTACATAGTAGATTTTTTTATAAATATTAATATTTTAACTACCTGTAGTAACGCCGCTATAACTACAGGCAGTTTTTATTTAATTTCCAAACTGGTCTTTCTGTTGTATGCTAATTAGAGCGGCCCTAATTTAGGACCGATTCGGGGTATGTAGGTCTGAAATCCGAAATTTTTAAAAACTCTCATTGCAATTTACCTGAAACTTACAATGCACCCTTTAAGTTGTCCATCCTGCTTACTGGGCCCTGTCATTGCAAATTTATATTTTATTGCTTACTCGCATTATGAAACAAAGTATAAGGATCACCTTTTCTTAAATGTATACATCCAAATTTTGGTTCTACCCAACTTTCCCCTACTGTAATCGGCGCTATTATATGCAAATCATCATATTATATTACGATCAGGCGAAAAAACTTTCCTACTGTTCCCTACCTAAATTAATTATGGATAGTTTCCTGCACTCCAATCGACCAAATTAAGTTCCGCTCAATAGCAACATAGTGAGATAACACAAGTCTATAGTCAATGTCTGAGTTAGAAAAACACGCCTAATCCCATCAAAAGTTCTAAAGATGTGCACCGATTTATCTGTTCAAACCTTTTTTTCAATGACTTCCTTCGGTGAAATATAGTGTTAAAAACATGAATACAGGTGATATGGTAAAAACATGTATATAAAAAAATTTTAATTATGGTCTTCAACGATACTATATATGGTTTCCGCAAAAATCCATTAAACGGGGTGTTAATGAATATCACGTAGATATATAAGGAAGTGCTCGTAAAAATAGGAAAAAAATGCATATAAACATGCGATCAAACAGACATTTTTAAAATATGTGTTATATATATATTGATATATCGAGAGGGTAGTCGTTGCTGACTAGTTAAGGAATAAACTAGTGAATATTTTATTTGCTGCACTCCCCAATATTCACTAGTTTATATTGATATAGGTGTAGAAACCTTAATTTTTTTTTAGTTTTTTTTCGTTTTTCTCCCATATTTTCCGAGATAATTATTTCAAATTTGGTACACCCACTAGTTTTTGGAAACTCTGCAATAACGTGTCTAAATTGTAAGAGGCAGTATACAGAGTGTTACCTTTCTTGCGCTACCAAGACTTTCACTCTCCTGAATTTTTTTTTGCGATGCTCTGCGTAAATACTGATATCATATTTGACTCCTAGTTCTTTTTTCGTTCTTCCCCTGCATTTTTATCGTATATGTGATAGTTTTCTAGTTGTTGTTGACAATAGCCGTCGATGCAAACCATGTATTATCCAAGTAACAAAATTAAAAAAAAAAAGTAATTGGCTGGGACAGGTCATATTTTTCATTTTTTACATTTTTGACGTTTGTCTTGCCAATGGTAATGTATTTGAAGCTAAACGAAATATCCGTAGCATTATTCAGATCGACGATAGCCTGATTCACGAACTTTTGCATAGGTACACATTCGACTGTGTGAGACTCGAATTTTCAAAAAATCCACTTAATTGGCAGGGGCACATCGAACTGTAAGAACAGTCGAACTTAAGGAAGGAGTCCTGAATGCTGTACATAACGAACCATATACAAGTACAAGAAAAATTGCGGCAACTTTAAACATTTTATCTGTGCTAGTTTGGAAAATTTTAATGGATAATTTGACGCATCCTTACCATATTCAGACAGTCCAAGATCTTTTCCCTCGCGATTTTCCACCCCGATTGAATTTTTGTCAGTGGTTCGTTCAAATGTTGGCCCAAAATCTATTGTTCGAAAATGGAGTTCCATTTAGTGATGAAGCACGTTTTTCGAAAAGTGGCATCAAAAATTTTCATACCAATTATTTTTAGTATAAATTAGGAAAGGGCTGAGTGCAGCATCAAAGATTAAGAAAGAATTTCTTTAATTTTGTACTTAGTGCAAGTTTATTGAATAAATCCGTAGAGCGCTTTCGGCAGTTACGCCATCATCAGTACTACCTACAAAGCAAGAAAGGAAAAAAAAAGAAATCAACAATTGTGAAATTTTACGAATCTTTGATAGTTAAAGTTAATTGAAAATCTTAGATAAAAGTCAATGTAAAATTCTCACCAATTTTTCGTTACTTACTTTGTCAAAATATAACAAACCACAAAACACAACATACAAGTATATGTATAAAACTTAACACATTAAATATTTTGGGGCCTAAAGGCCGATGTAAATTACATGATGATTTTAACACTTTTAAAACGTCCATTTTACTAAAGGGAACTAACCTTGATGATGCAAAAAACATGTACCACGCATGCTATTGTGTGCAGGGAGTACCATTGACGTATTGTTGGTTTATTTCCTGGCGGTAAAATTTGAATTTTAAATTTGAACATTTTGTATGATATATTGAAGAAAACAATATAGGCATCATCGTTACAAGTGATGCAAAGATGGTGGTATAACTTACAGGCGTTAAATTTTAATTTTAATAATATGTATGAAAATCTTTTTTGTATGTGAGGTTCAATTAATCAAAACGCCAGATGTTAAGGAAAAGAGACAAAGATAGATAATTCAAAGAACTCGCAATATTATATAAGGATGAGGTTCTAAGACAAAACAAAAGGTTTTGTGTTAGTAATACAGTTACAGAGAGAGATAGAAGTCAAAATAGACGACAGAATGGTGGGGGCACAACAAAACAATTAAACTTTAAAAAATTTTGTTATTCTGCTCTGCGATAACTTCGGTCATATCAGTAGCTTTCCCTAATGAGTAATTAAGGAATAAACATGATGTGGTGGAGAGTTAATTGGATTAATGTAATTATTGTGTGGAAATGAAGTGTGCAAAGAATATTGGTCAGTCGGAAAAAAGAAAGCAAAGTATGAATATTAAAGTTAATCAGGAAGATTATTTCAGGAGTAGTAAAAAGGAGGGGGGGGGGGTTGCAACTGATATGGATGTGAAAAAAATTTGTTAGATGCCATCGTCAAACTAATCGTCTATGTAGAGGTATAAAGTTTCTGTTTAAATTAACCTGTGTGTTGAGGCAAAGGTCGTTACTCTTAAGTTCTTGTGAAATGGCTATGTCCTCGAGAAAATCTAGTCTATTGAAGTTTTTTGATGAAACATTGTAAATAATTTTAGAATTGGAATGAGGACTGAAATTATGTTGGCAAGTTTTGAGGTGTTCCCCAAAGGCTGAAGATGACCTGCTTAAATGTTCTTTTATACGTGTATTTAAGGGTCTACAGGTTCGACCAATATATGTGCTGTTACAAGAATTGCATTCCAACTTATAAATACCACTTTTTGAAAGAGTATCGATTTTATCTTTTGAATTGGTTAAATGTGAGCCTAGACTATTTTTTGTTTTTTGAGAAATTCTAATATCATTAAAGGAGTCCTTAAAAGCTTTGGAAATTTTTTCTGACAAATCATTGCTAATGTAACCCACTTGGCAAGAAAACGTGAATTTCATGTATAATTTTACGTCAGACTGAAAAACGTTAGAATACGAATAAACGTGTTTTCAATGTGTAAAACACGCTTAATGTTACGGTGTTCTGACGTTGGTAAAAATAACGTTACTAATTTTAACGTTTTTATAACGTATTATATTCGACACAATTCTGCGTTTTTGTAACATATTTTTAACTTATAAAACTAAATTTTTCCTCAGGAAAGTAGCGTATTATTTCATACTTTATTATTTGGATACTTATATAAATAAACAACAAAACATTCAAGTTATGAACTTTTATTTTTTCAGGTTGCCTTAGGTTACCGTATACAATTTACAAATTTTAACTTATTTTAATTTAAAATCTAGTAGCTATATAGTATAAGTTTTCATTTTTTTTGTTTCTTCAAACGGTTCGCGGCATACCTGAAGTGGTCCATTATTATTTTTTCCATCGAGTACTCAGTAGTTTCTCCAAACTGAACTTGCGCTATTTCTAAATTAAAAACGAAACATTTTTTAGATATTGTTCCACCAACCTAATTGCACGAGATATTTACATTACATAAGAAACATTTTCAAGGGTCCACAATAGTAAAGAACTACAATCATTTTTTGTAGAGGTTAAGGTGTAGAATCTAGAGAACTATTCCTAATTAATTAAAGGAAAAAATAGAGTGGCGTATCTTGTTCTATATTTGGAATTAACTTCAAAAGGCTGGTATTTTTGTTACATTAAAGGGATTCTTTTAGCATTTTTTTTTGTAATGACAATAAAATTCACGAGACGCCATTTTGCCCTTCAAACGTTTGTGGTAAAGAACAAAAGAACTCGTGAAATAGATAAAGAATAAACAACAGTTATTTCATAAAGACTAAACCATAAAATTAAGAACAACTTACGCTTAAAATAAACGAAAACTCACAAAACTTAAAAGAGATTCGATGCTATCCAAAATTTTCACCAACTGCTCCTTCCACTATACAACAACACAACGACACAACGTCAAACGTCTATGACAGACGTGACAATCGCCGATCGCTAGGTTTTAGGCGCGAAATTTAAAAATGTTAAGATAAAGTGAAAAATAGGTTACTTATTTCGACGTTATAAAACATAACGCAAATTGAATGTTTTATAAGTAACGTTACTTTTATTTACATAAACTTTATGTAAAAATGTAACACAAATTACAACGTGAACAAAAATTACATTAAAATAACAGTATTAGAAAAAAATCACGTTTTTAAAACGATGTTTTTGGTAGAGGGAAATAACATTACCATTTTCACGTAAAAATAACGTTTTTTCTCAAAATATGTCAAGTGGGTAAGGGATGGATATATTGTTTTCTTTAATTTATTGACTTTAGTTTTATTGATTAATTTGTCAATAGTATTAGGGTCATAACTATTGTTAAAGGCAATTTGTTTAAGAATATTTACTTCTGTATTATAATTTACTATATCCATAGGAATATTAAGTAAGCGATTTACATAGCAATGAAAAGCAGCCATTTTGTGTTGATAAGGGTGATTCGAAAAATTAGAGATTACGTGATCTGTTTGAGTTGGTTTTCGATAAATGGAAAATTCTAAGCTGTTATTGACAGTTTTGTGTATGGAAAGGTCTAAGAAATTTATAGTATTAAGATTTTCTATTTCTAGGGTGAATGAAATTTGTGAGTGTATTGTGTTAAGTTTGTTAAGTAAAAGTTCTGCACCTGGAGAGTCACAATTCAAAAAACACAGACAATCATCTACATACCTGTACCAATATATTATTTCTTCATTGTTAGGAATAATGAAATTGTTTTCCAAAAAATCCATAAAAACGTCGGCTAGAAATGGAGAAAGGCAACTACCCATCGCCAGACCATCAGGTTGTTGGTAAGTCTTATTGTTGAAAATGAAAAAATTCTGTGAAAGGCAAAAATTAAGTAGTGACAAAATATCGACACCATTCTGTCGTCTATTTTGACTTCTATCTCTCTCTGTAACTGTATTACTAACACAAAACCTTTTGTTTTGTCTTAGAACCTCATCCTTATATAATATTGCGAGTTCTTTGAATTATCTATCTTTGTCTCTTTTCCTTAACATCTGGCGTTTTGATTAATTGAACCTCACATACAAAAAAGATTTTCATACATATTATTAAAATTAAAATTTAACGCTTGTAAGTTATACCACCATCTTTGCATCACTTGTAACGATGATGCCTATATTGTTTTCTTCAATATATCATACAAAATGTTCAAATTTAAAATTCAAATTTTACCGCCAGGAAATAATACCAACAATACGTCAATGGTACTCCCTGCACACAATAGCATGCGTGGTAGATGTTTTTTTGCATCATCAAGGTTAGTTCCCTTTAGTAAAATGGACGTTTTAAAAGTGTTAAAATCATCATGTAATTTACATCGGCCTTTAGGCCCCAAAATTTTTAATGTGTTAAGTTTTATACATATACTTGTATGTTGTGTTTTGTGGTTTGTTATATTTTGACAAAGTAAGTAACGAAAAATTGGTGAGAATTTTACATTGACTTTTATCTAAGATTTTCAATTAACTTTAACTATCAAAGATTCGTAAAATTTCACAATTTTATTGTTGATTTCTTTTTTTTTTTTTTTTTTCCTTTCTTGCTTTGTAGGTAGTACTGATGATGGCCTAACTGCCGAAAGCGCTCTACGGATTTATTCAATAAACTTGCACTAAGTACAAAATTAAAGAAATTCTTTCTTAATTATTTTTAGGCCGAAAAGAATCTGCATGCGATAGTCCAAAGTCATTCCAGTATCAGTTAATAGTAAATGTGTAGTCTGGAATTATTGGAGACTATTTGCTGAGGCTATTTTTTATGCCAGGAAGAATAAACGGGCAATATCGTCAATTCCTAAAAGAGGAAATCCCGGTGCTTTTAGAAGAAGTACCACTTGAACTAAGAAACCAATTGTGGTTTATACATGATCACCACATTTCAGTTGAGGTGGACCTCAGCTAGGTCCTCCGATTTAAATTGTCTAGATTACTTTTGCTGGGGACATTTAAAATCGTTGATGAATCAGAATCCTATCCAGACAGAAAGATTTGTGGCACAGAATTAAAGCTTCATGTGAATAAATTAGTTTTACTCATGGGATATTCGAGTGATTTCGTCAGACGAAGAGTTGATTCCTGCATATTAGCAAGAAGAGGTAATTTTCTGCAGTTCTTATACATTTTTTTGTTTGTCAAATAACGTTAGAATTAAGGCTGTGTATATTTCCTTATTTTTAGGAAAATGTCGATCTGACATCGAGAAATATGTCCTTTTAAAAATTGAGATAAAACGAAACTACACATTAATAAGTAATAAAAATTAGCATGTTAATTGTTTCATTTACAGGTGTTCTAAGCAACCCATTTTGAATAATATATTCGATTATTAAAAAACCCTGTAAGTGTAGCTTTATTAAGAGAAATATTAACACAACCTACTCCTGAGAAATGAAATAGCAATATGAAAATTGCATGTTTCATTGAAACAGGAATCCTAAATAAATACCTTCTTCGTGGCTTCAATCTCTTGAATTTCGTTGATAAAATTGTTAAATCTAGGTCTATAAATGTTAAGAAAACTGTTAAGAAACTAAAAACTCTAATGTTTTTTTAACAAATTGCTGTCAAATGTCAAATGCGACGCAAAACGAGATAACAACATTTTTTTGTCGTGTTGATGGTGCTAAATAGTCTTCTTGATTTTTCTCGCACATGCCAACTTGACGAAATGTCCCTTGTTAGGCAAGGACATCTCGGCTTCAATTTATTTGCATTTGTTAAATGGACAAGGCGCCGTATAGTACTAATACATACCGGGTCCGCCAACGAAGCGGGGACGGAAGAAAACATCCTTATCGAAGAACTTTCACAACTCATTTTTTCACCTGACTGCACACCAGAGCAATCCATAAGTGACAATATACTGTTTTTACATGCCATGGGAGGATGTGACACAACTTCAGCCTCGTTCAAAGTTGGAAAAATGAAGTTTCTCCAAACTCTCAAGAAAAACCCTGCTCTAATCAGGACCATTCAAATTTTTAAAGATCCTACTGACGCTGTTATTAATGCTGGCCTTACCTTTTTTACTGCAGTGTATAAAAGTACTGAAAAGGAAGACACGTCCTTGAACAAATTGAGGTATAAATGCTACCTTAGGTCTGCATACAGAACAACAGCCCATTAAGCATCATTACCTCCTACGGAAGCTGCAGCACAACAACATTCTTTGAGGGTATACTTTCAAGTGCAACAAGGCTCGGCAATAAAAATATCCCGAGCAATGGGGTTGGAAAAAAACAAAAGGGGTCTGCAGCCAGTACCAACGCTACAGCCACCAGCACCAGAAGCAGTTTTGAAACTTATATCCTGTAAGTGCATGAAGACCTGTCAGACCAACTGTGGATGCAAAAAAGCAGGTCTTACCTGTTCCAGTATGTGTGAGAATAGCTGTAATAACAGTCCCGTTGCAGACATAGAAAAAGAAGCAGAGGATGATTCGGAGTTCCCTGATCCACTTGAAGGTAACTATACATGAATAATTCTTTCGCACCTTTATTTTTTCTCCCACAATTAATTGGTGTTTTTGAGCATATACTGTTTTTATATCTAAATAAGTTAAGTACTTATTTCAAATTAATTTTCTTGTTCCTTTCAGGTGTACAGGAACTGGAAGGCGGCCCTGAAGGCCGTATGGAACCCGTACATAAGAGGGCTTGACTAGATACATAAATGCATATAACTTGCACAGAAATTCTTAATAGGTAATGCTTTTATATTTAATTAATATATTGTTGAATTTATTGAATTAAGTCAATGATTATTTGTTTCAGGCGTAGAGGAACTGGAAAGCTGCCCTGGAGAAACCATGTAATCTGTGTCTAAGAGGGGTCGCAATATTCGTATTAGTGCATGAATACTGATCAATTCTAAAGAAATTCGTGTCTCTTATTAGTCTGTAAATAATGTTTGTCTACATGAAATAAAAACTATAAATTAGTTGATTTTTTTTCTTTTTCTTTTCCAAAAATTCACTAAATTTCAACATTTTTTTGGATGGAAACCATATGACATACAAGAAAGTATTAAGAGACATAAATTGTAGATAATTTCCCCCTCTTAATTTTACTATTGAGTCACTTTTTGTGTAAACAGCTTCCTTCATAAGTTGAAAGTTGCAAACGACTAAAAAACATAATTTTTAGTGGTTTTTTGATGATTTCAGATATTTGCTGGTAAAATTTTTGTTGGACAACTTTAGATTCGTGTTCAGCACACCCAAAAACATAAAATAAACCATTAAAAACAATTACACCAGAACTTTCCACCTTAAACTACCGTATGACTAGAATTAGGAAAATATTTCCTAGCCATCTGATTTAAAAACCTTATACTATAAGGCCGTATTTGGCTAACACAGTTAGCGCTACAATACTAAATTGTTTGCTTAAAACTACCAAGACTTGAGGCCTTTCTGTTGTTAGGTATGTCTGCGCTTACCCTATGCTGACGAGAACCAATAAGTTCGAAACCGGTCCATAGGTAGCAGCATCCTACCAACAGAAAGGTCTTCCTTTCTTGGTAGTTTTAAGCAATCAATTTAGTATTGTAGCGTTAACTGTGTTAGCCAAATACGGCCTTATAGTATAAGGTTTTTAAATCAGATGGCTAGGAAATATTTTCCTAATTAGTATATAACATCTTTATTAGTATCACGTGACTTAACCTGTTCTTTTAGTCGGGAACCACAATACTACTTATACTGTGGTATAAGCGAATTTTATTCGGACACGTACAATCATTATTATTAATGTTAAATTTTGCTTGTTTAACTGAGAATATATATTATAGCAATTTATATTTGAATAGGTACGTTTTAATTGTACATGTAGCATGTGACGCTGTTTTATAATTTAACTGTCAGTATTTTAATTAATTAGTATTTTAGGGATACCTAAGTAACTTAAAGTTTATTTTGAATTTGAGCTTGGATATTATATTGAACATGCTGATGTATACAAGGTAGATGCATTCCTGAACTGATACTCGAACAACAGTACTTGCCGTCATAAGACAAACGACTAAATAACTTATTATACTAAAGGATGTGTTGAACACACTAAATACTACAATATTTTTATTTAGCTACCTAACGTTCTTTAGCTACTTTACATACTGTGTAAATTAGGCTTAAATATTTACATATTATTTATTAATTGATAATTTTTGCTTCAGCATCCCTTATAATATTAAGTTTATTAAACACATGCAAAAAAAGTTACTTACCGCCTGCCGAATAGTTGCCAGAAGTACCTACATCAGCTTTGGTCTAAGAAGTATACAGCAACCTGAAAAAGGTTTTACTTGAGAAATCCAAGTAGAAAAGCAATGCACAGGGTTTCTTTAAAAGGGAAGAAATTCGTAGGCTAAAATATGACGATCTCGCCCAAAGTACCTTAGCCCAAAAGTTAATAGGTTCCGAAACACAAGCCGTAAAAGTTATTTTTCTTTTCACTTTTTTTTAGTACAACCTGTATAAAACTTTTGCCAACAAAAAAGTTGCTCTTCCTGGGCTCAGATATCCACATTCCATTATTCCGAATTTATATTTAAATTAAATTATCTCAGAAACGGTTGCATGAAGCGAGACCTACCAGGTATACCTTTTTTTGAACAAATGATGCCGTGAAATAAGAATTATTAGAAATTTAACACACCGATGCACAAAAAAGCTATGATGCTTTAGATGTATGCGAAATGCTGCTGGTGCTGCCGTCTACAAGGCACATCAAAACTGTTATCCGATCTGGATGTCGCATTCCAAAAAACCCTTACTGAGAATTTAGTGCAAATTTTGCTACTATTAAGGGCTCATAGACGGCAGATTTTATTAACTGGTTTTGCGTTCAGTGCTTCGACCGCAGACGCGAACATTTTGCTGCAAATTATAGACAGTTTTTCGTCGCAGTCTTTGTTCTTATTGCTACAGCTATTATGATTGTGGCCAAGAAGAAACGGACTTATCATAGATCTAAATGGTAAAAGGACTGGTTATTGCGCAGAAAACGTTTATCTTATGTTAATTTAATGAATGAGCTTCATCTTGAACCCTCAGGTTTTAAAAAATTATTATAAGTATGGAGGAGAATACTTGTTTTGAACTATTATTGATTTAAATTTAATTAGCAACGTAGCAACATACCAGGAAACTACGTGGTGGCCAATGACAAAATACATTAAAAGTAGAAGCAAAATGTGCGATATTCACATAGTCGCGACTTCAGGATTTTCTTGATTTCAAGCGGGTATACCTGCATGTAAAATGCGCGCATTTTGAACATACATGACACGTTTTTTCGACAGATCATGCTTAATCTTAATGCACACTCAAGGGCCCCACAGACGATACGCCTTAGGGAGAGCGCCCACCAAAGCAGTGAATTGCTTGAGGTGAAGTGTGCGTGAAGCACACTTGATACGCACATCATGCGTGCTTGAAGTGTGCGCATATCAAAACAGTGTACGAATTGCATGCAATGCGTAGAGAAGTATAGGTTAATTGCCATTGTTAAAATGTTATCGTCTGATGATAAAGATGTTTTTGCATTCTACATAATTCTACATGCTGCACGAATTAAATATTAAATTGTTGATCATCACGCATTTTTATTAAAATTGTAAACACTAAAATAATTATCGAAGGGTAAACCGTCTTGGAAATGTCAATGTGAACCAACACGGAACACTGCAAGATATAACTTGAAAAGAAATAATTCGGCGCGCGTCATGTGAAAATAGAACAGGTCCTATTCTTCAGCACGCATGCTGTGCGGCACTGCATAGTGAGGCGACTCACTTCTCTCTCACAGCCGCGGCGCGGCTTCTGTATACGTCATTGCATATAAAAACATGGTACGCTGCACTTCGTACCAACCTCATGCGCAACTTAAGGCTCTTCACTTGAAGTGCGCATCTTTGTTGGGCGCCCTCCCTTACTGTGCATTAAGTACGGCCTGTTGAAAAAACGCGTCATGTGTGCTCAAAATGCGCGCATTTTACACGATTTTAACCCGTTTGAAACCAAGAAAATTCTGAACTCTTGAGTATAATGTGCCGTATCATTCACCGTATGTGAATATTGCAGCTCGTTTTGTCGTTAGCCACCGCGGAGCGGAGTATTCTGCTATATATGCGTTGTTTACTAAATTTAATCAATAATAATTAAAAATAAGTACTCTCGTCTATTCTTAAATAGTGGTTCCGATCTGAGGGCTAAGGCCAACGCTCATTCATTAAATCATCATGAGATAAGTAACCAGCTGGCGAACTCCGTAACGCGTTAGAAATAGAGATAGAAAGGAAAAAAGATAGAAAGAAATTATCTTGCTATGGGCTGTCGCTACTCCTTATGGTTCTTTCCTATCGACTTCGGCTAAAATCGGGTATAGAAAATTGCGTACTGTCCGACATGAAAACGTTGATCTTTTTTGGGGATTTTAGTTTTGCAATTTAAATGTTTAGTTATAATTATGTCATTATGTCAATTTTTATTTTTTAACCTATATATTATTTTTTCACGTGGTTTATATCGTTTATATATTGTTATAGTCATATTTCGTTGTTTTAATTGTTCTATAATTTGAGAATATCTACCGATTTTGGTAAATTATGGATCCTCTAATAATGCACTTTGTGCATGAAGCTGAAGAGGAACAGCGGAGAGATCTTCTTAGATTGGAAAGAAGAAATTTGCGCGATGAAAGCAATGTTTTTGAGTTACCCGAAAACGAATTTAGAAAACGATATCGCCTGAGCAAGGATTTGGTACGGAACCTTGTGGAGGAAATTACGCCTCACATGCACATAGGACAGCGAAACAAAATTTCAATTTTGTGCAGAGTTATCGCCTCATTAAGATTTTTTGCTCAAGGATCCTATCAAAAAAGTGTTGGAAATGAAACTGCTATGGCTCAGCAAACTTTCAGCAAGGTGCTCTCCGAGGTTTGCATAGCCATTGAGGCGATAGCTCATCGATGGGTGAAATATCCAACAACGGGAATTAAAAAGGATGGCAAAAAAATGGATTTTATGGCACAGTTTGGTTTTCCTGGGTGTATTGGATGTATTGATGGTACTCAAATTGCAATCACGGAACCTTTAGAAGACGAGCATCTTTATTTTAATCGGAAACGATACCATTCAAAGAATGTACAAATAATATGTGATGCAAACCTAATAATTCTTAATGTCAATGCAAGATATGGCGGTGCCACGCATGACGCTTTTATTTGGAGAAATTCTACAGTAAAAAACCATTTAGTTGAAAATTATGAAAGAGGTGACAGAAATAGCTGGCTAATAGGTGACAGTGGTTATCCACAGGAACCATGGCTTATGACTCCTATTAGAGGTGTGCCAGCGGATTCTCCTCAAGGAAGGTATTCTACTGCATTAACCCGAGCTAGAAACTGTGTGGAAAGGTGTATAGGTAGGTAAAAGGCAACAATATTATATAGGTATTTTTTTAAGTGTTGTTAACTTTTTTGTATACTCCTTAATTGAATGAGAACAGACCTTTGAAATATATTTTATTTTAGGTGTTGTAAAGAATAGATTTCGCTGCATTCTTAAGGAAAGAGTTTTAAAGTACCATCCTTTAAAAGTAGGACAGATCATTAATGCAGTCTGTGTCCTGCATAATATGTGTGTACGAGCAAATATTGAAATGGAAGACAATCCGGAGCCAGAAAATGAAGATTTAATAGAGGATCAAAGGCCAATCAACAACTTCGCAGACCAAAATGTTTTAGGCTTAGGCCAACAGCGTAGGATGCAGTTAGTTAATATGTATTTTAATTAATTTGATTGATTTGAAATCTTCTGTTCTGTTCTTTTTACATTTTCTATTTAAAATTTTTTATTTATTTATTTTATATACATACTTATACTTTCAACTGTACGATTATAGTAATTATTATTATTAATATTAAAAATACTACTTGTATCCTAACATGAATAAATTGATTTTGATTTTGTTTTCAGTAGTAAAATAATGCAGTTATATTGTCACATATTAACAATGTTTTGTTACTTTTCAAGGACACAATTAAAATCGTTGAAATAAAAAGGCTGTATTTTTGGGAGAACATTTTTATACAGGGTTGAAACTTGTTACATATTAAGAAACATTGAGAGTACATTACAAATATTAAATAAATAAATAATACAAACACTTACATTATCTAACCACATTAAGAAACATTATCTTACAATTATAAAAAAATCTAAAAATACAAACACTTAACATTAAATATCCGATTCACTTTTATTTCTCATGAAATCCACATAGCTTCTCGTGGTGGCTGCTATGTCTTCAAGGCAACTAGCTATTTTAGCCACATTGCTGTCGATATTTGTTAGCCTCTGCAGAGTCTCCTCATGCATTCGATTGAGGCTAACAAATCTTCTAGACTTTTCGGTTGACCGAAGAACTTTTTTCCTTGGGGGGGTCTCGTCACACTGTCCGTCCATCTTTCTTTTCGGTGTTGTCAGTTTTGTCAATGGTGGAGGTAAGTTGGTGTCAAAACGTCTCAATATCGTGGGGTCCTCTCTACTTGTAGATGGTAGGGATGGTAGTTGTGACAGATGGCCACCAGTAGATGATGTTGACTGCTGCAAGATAAAAAAAAAATCATTAAAAGGGCCTATTTAAAAGGTATCTCAATGCCTTACCATTCCTAACTCGATATTCTGGTCTCCAGACACCGACTTCCATCCCAAAAGTACCATAAGCTTTAACCTCTACAACATTTAGAGGAGGAGCATTAACTTGTCCTCCTCCAGTCCTCTCTATCTCAATCTTGATGGCACTTGCCTTGGCTTTCACTTTGGATTTCCATCTACCAATTGCCTAGGAAAAATGTAATTGTTTTTTTTCTACTTTCTTTTAATACAACAAAGAATCTCGCTTGAATTAGGTACAATATTACATACCATTTGCCACTTTTCCACGGATCTCACTCTCTCCCATTGAATTTAACCGAAGGACAAGTTGCTCCCATAAAAATCTACATGTTGTTTTGTCTCCATCAAAATTACTAAATTTATTCTTTAGTAGAATGGGAGTTTCCTCGAAACACTCAACAACTACTTTCCATTGTTCAAAAGTAGTTTTGAAGTCCCTTGCTTTCTTATCTAAAATAATACAAGTAGATGAAAATAATAGCATAGCTTTTGTGTTATTTGATGCGTTTTACTAAATGCAGAGTTAAAGATATCTATTTTCTTTTTACTTACCCATATTTATTAAGAAAATAAAAGTTGTGTACAAAAATGTAAAGTAACGATTGAGAAAAATTATATTTCCTGTGACGCGATCCGAACAATACTGTCTATCACAAAACACTGTCGATGTCAAAGCAATTGGCTTAATCTTTGGTCAAAGTTTCCAGTTTTGTAAATCGGTCCACATTATTTATTCATAAACATGAACAAACAGTAACAATAAATCCCGTGGTCAAGAACGACCCTTTCAATAATAAACAACTTTGGCGGATTTTTCCACTGGGTTCTTTTTGCAAACAAAGAACGTGCCTTTGCATAAGAATTAATTAATAAACAACTTTCTGGGGTTTTCCAATGGTATCTTTGCAAACATAAAATACACATAACAATCCAAATTACTGAAATTACAAATAATTTCAACCCCCCGATGAAACGTCAACGTGCACGAGCTAATAAAGAAGGATGTACTTAATACAAATAAGTTGAACAAAGATAGATGAAATAGAAAAACCTTTTTGGCTTTCTCTATTTCTCTTCCCCGAACATTCGCACGAAGATGATCGGAACTGCCCGAATAGACATACGGAGTAAGCTTTTAAGAAATTCTCTATTTATAGAAAGAAATATTCTTTCTATGTATTATGGAGTTCGGCAGCAGTCCCTTATTGACCATTTAGATGAATAAGAAGTCTTTTCTTGACTAGAATCGCAATAGCTCCAGCTATAAGAACAAAGACCATGGGGAAAAACTGTCTATAATTTGCAGCAAAATATTCACATCTGTGCTTGGTCGAAGCAAGCCCCTTGTAACTGAATGAATGCAACCCACTTAATAAAATGTGCATGCATTTTGGTACTTTTTTCTGTTTCCTTTACGTCTACAATTCCAATTTTACCATGGTTTCTTTGAAAGTACAAGAATTTTAGTTTGGGTATCTTTTTTGCTTTCTCACAGTTACAAATAATAGACACAGGATACTCGCAAACCCCAGTGACCTTTTGGCAATTACAGTCTAATGTTATTTTGCACTTACATGCAGAGACGTCAAAATCTTAAACTCTCGTTTTAAACTTTTTCTTTTCCTTATCACGCTTAAAGGACTTCATAAGATTACGACAACTGTCATGATATGCGTTTATTAAGTGAACAATTCTGTAATTCGTTACTGATGGAATTAAAACTTTATCAAAAACAGATTTAACTTGTTGTTCCACAATGTTCAAAACTTGAGAAAAACTAACGGACCTGTTGTTTGTTGTCAAAGCTAAGATATAACGTTCATGGAAAAAAACACTTTAGAACGTCTTCGTAAGTTGGAAGTTTACTAATAGGTAACTCTTTTGAGTGACCATAAAACGGGCAAATAAACTCGCTGCTAGTAAATTTTTTAGGAACGCCGTGACAAAGTTGTTAATATAATCAAATTACTAGTCCATTTAAAAAAAAACACTATATTGAACTCACAGAAACAAAAAACCGCCCTAGTCATTGTTTGGTTGAACACGCATTACATTAGGTTTGTTGTTGGGATCGACTTTGTGCGCAGGCGTTAACTTTGCATGGTTTCGTGATCGTACAAAAATAGACATGCGTTGGAACGATTTTTGAACCGATATATGAAGCGTCTTTGTGAAACTAACCTTACTTTTAAATGTAAACAAAGTGTCAGGATATTTTTTGAAATAGAAACTGTTTAAGATGGTGATTTTGATATTTTATTAATAAAATTTCTTTTGCTTACCTAAATATTCTTCATTTTTAACTCAAAGTCAGTTTAAAACCTCCAAAACATCATCAGAAAATTAACCATTCGAGAGAAAATTACTGTCTCCTTCGTCATATTCACATTTTTTAATTCAAAAAATGATTTTATCTTGTAATGTCAAAACTGGTAAACAAACAAGGACAGAGGAATGACATAGCGAAAATAAATAAACCAGGAGCACTTGACAAATTGACACACGGACTAATGCGCAAGTCAGTCCAAACAGTACATGCTTTCAACCAAGTATCGAAATGACCGTACAGAAACCGATTCGCGAACGGTCCTTAACAATGTTGGAACGCCAGCAAGGATCGTACGATAAACCCTCACGGGTTAGTTGGAACGCTTTTCTTCTTCTGCGCACGAGCCGGACGGTACAATGTACGGTTTTCAGGTGTGTTGGAACAAACCTATTGTGGAACAGTCCATTGGCACCATTGGCACAGAATAGAAAAAGCGATGTGGGGGACAGCAGCATTGACGGGCTCCAACACGCAACAAAGAGCGTCGCGCTGGTCCGCTGCTCGGGTACTTCCTAAATGCGGTAAATTAAGGATTTTTAAATGTTTTGCGCTAGGTACTTTAAATTAGTAAATTTTGGTTGTTTTCGTATTCCAATGTATGTCTTTGTCTTTCTTTTAAAACTTTTTCATCATAACAGTTTTTTTTTTATCTTATTCGTCTATCACTCTAAAACAAACGTATAAAAACTCTATTTTTTCATTAAATTTCCAGATGTAATTTTTTTTTATCTTTTTTGCATTTTACTATGCTACCCTAGAGGCAAGTTTTCCGCACTATAGCGTTTAAAAAAAAGTAAAAAAAAAATTCGCCCCATCCTAATGATTACATTTAAAGTATCACAAAAAATGTAAATGTGAAAAGTGTCGATGAAAACACTATAATACTCTTCGGCTTTTTAAACTCTACTTTTAACAATAATTTCATATTATGTCGTTTTTATTTCGTATTGTGTTATGCTCAGTTTGTTGTTTAATGGATTTAAAAGTAATTTTCCATGGAAAATACAGCTTTCCGCTTTCGGAAAGAGGAAAACTGGTTTAAATGTTAATGTGAGCATACGTATGTAAATTTATATCAAACTATTTTGGTGTAAACTTCGGCTTTAGCAGAGCTGCTACTGTGATTGAAACTTTAGTGCAATTCGACTGCATGAAGTTATTTTAATTGGAAAAAATAAATAAGATAAATAAATCTTTAATAATAATAATTGCAAGAATATACAGGAAGTTACAAATTAATTGTTCGCCATTGTCAGCTTGTAACCGACGTTAACATGTATACAGGGTGTTTACTATACAGTGTGTCACGTAAGTTGGCGGCATATGGGAAACTTTTTTATTATTAATTTTACAAAAAAAAGTTATTCTTCACAAAAAGTTCTGCATGGCCTAAAACCTTATATGCAACCATCAGATATCAAAATTTTTCAGTCGTATACGAGGTTTATCAAAATATATGAATTTTGCTTAAGAGTAAAGTACCTTTATTTTTGACAATATCAAAAATTATCGTAAAGAAAAGATGAAAACCTCGGATACGACTGATAAATTTTGATATCTGATGGTTGCATATTAGGTTTTAGACCATGCAGAACTTTTTACGAAGAATAACTTTTTTTCGTAGAATTAGTAATAAAAAAGTTTCCCATATGCCGCCAACTTACGTAGACACACTGTATATACGGCAAAAATTTAAGGAGTTATTCCCTGGACTATTCTAAGAATATTTAGTCATTAAACGATTTTTGAGAAGCCGCTTTCGTTTCGAAGATGGGGCGACAAAACCAATTTTGATATTTTTCAAATTATTCGAAATAAAAGTATGGCGTACTACACTGGCCTTAAGGAGTATAATTTGTTTTTAAAATGAGTTTTTTTTAAGTAAATCAGTTTAGTCGTGGATTCCATTATTTGAATACGTCTCGTAATTGATCATTTCGTATGTGTCAAATTTGTTCAGACTGTATTAACGTATATATTCTGTATTTTTTAATACGTAAACTTTTGTTAGTGAAGTCCTTTATCATAAATGCTTGTAATGACTTGCTGATGGCAATTCATTACAAGTTAGACGGTTGTTCATTGAACGATTTCGTGACCGTTATGTTTCTGATAGAAAAACCTTCCAAGGTACTCATCAACATCTTCATGAAAAACAAGCACATTAAAACGAAGTGGAGGATCAGGGAGGCTAATGGCAGTAAGAACGGTAGAAGTGGAAGGGAATGTGCTGATATGGAATGCATGATAGAGGAAGATTCAGGTGCTTCTACTCGAAAAATTACAAATACTTTGAATGTAAGTAAAGACTGTTTGGAAAATCCCTAGTGACTATTTGTTGTACCCTTACCTTCTGCTGATTTCCTCTGCGAATTGCATTCCGTCAATGGCGTTTGAACACATTGGTTGAAATTCCTCAACTACTAACGCTGTAATAAGGAATTTTCACAACAACCAAGAGAATCCACACAAGGTACTTAAAAATCGTTTTCAACATCAGTTTCGTTGAACGTTTGCGTTGGAATTGTGGGTGGCTGAGGTGTATCGTAACTTTTAGGAACAAGCACTACCGCTCTGGATAATGTACCATTGGCAACAAGAAACGCATTGTGGATCATGCACGTTGGTGCAACAACCCATTTTAGTGTGGTTGCTCGTCAGGTTTTTGACAGTAATATATTCGAAGATCGCGCGATCCCCGGACCTAAACCCCCTGGATCTAAAATCATTAGTTTATACTACTTCAGTAGAGAATGTGAAAAATTTGAGAAATCAGATAAGTGCTGAGTGTAACTCAACAGGAAACGACACTGGTGTTTATAAAAGAGTTCGGCAGTCAATAAGGGGAAAATTGGATTCTTGCATCCTATCTGGTGGTAGTCATTTTCAATAGTTCTTGTAGATTAAACAACTTTACATGTAATTTTTGGCAATAAAATGTTGTTATGGTGGAAAATTTTTCTCGCTCTGCATCTTCAAAACAAAGTGACTTTTGAAAAATCATCAATGGACAAAATATTCTTAGAATAGTACAGAAAATAATCCTTTCAATTTTTGTCGTATGCTAAATAAATACCCAGTATATAATACAGCATTATTCCTTATTCCGGACGAATACTCTAGAATATTACAGAAAACAAACAGGGTGTATTATTTCTTCTGCAGGGTTGAAAGGATTTAAATCGCCATTTAAATCACTTGATTTTTTTCAATTGAAATCATCAAAATTTCTGATAAGTTGTTATAATTAAGAGAAAATAAAAACTTTCAGTTTTAATTAATGGCTTATTATATCATAAATATAGAACCACTGTACCTAAATATTGTTTATTTTAGTTAATTGTAGTGCTTGGACAAAAAAAAACTAATTTTGCAGTTTCTTCCGTTCCTAACCGATTTCTGAGATTGGAATAGACTAAACCAAATGATGAGAAAATTCTCTCGACTGTTGCGGAAGAAGCAGCAGCACAAATTTTTGCAGTTGATTTAAAGTTAGGTATGTCTGTTTTGTTAAAATGAGTTAGGGCAGACGCATCATTATATAAACAGTGAAGGGTTTTCTTGTTCTGACAGGAATTTGCAGCTCTGAGCGTTTTTCGACAAGAAATATCTTCATTAAAATTTGATGAACGGTGGGAATAAAATAAAAACGTGTCTACAATAGCAACTTATTTATAGGAAAAAATAGAAGAAAATAAAAATAGAAAAGGAATTCTTAAAAATCAAAAAAAATATTGATTTTTTTCAAAAAAACCTGCGATTTTTTATCCTTTTCAACATTGTTTCTCCAGTCTTGCTGAATAGGTCTTGGCCTGGTCCACTTGGTCTTAATTTTGATCTAAGTGTCTTTCAAAATGTGCAAAAAATTCAACAAAAAATTCATCACTCATAAAGAATCCTTAAACATTCTAACGAAACATTTTAGTTTTATGGCAAAACCTAAATAGCGAAAATAATTTTTATTTTCCTTTTCTCAAAGCCTTTCCCGATAATTCCGACAGATTTAACGCGCATTTCAGCATACAACATAAAAACCCAGACAAAAGACTGCGATAAATATTAGTGGTGGTAATAGTTTTGACAGCGTGTCATGAATAATCCATTCTGAAAAACACACATAACGCTGCCGTGTGAACGTCAGCTAAAACGCAGTAAAATAAGATAAACTTCTGCCGGTCACTGACGGTCGTTACCTATGATGGCTGTGAAAATCGAACATAAATTCTGGCCATTATTTTGCGCGAAACGGTATAGTGTATTCATCCTAGAATAAAACATTCACACTTGACCCATCGTATGTTAACTGGCATTTATCGCAGGCTGGTAACAATAGAGAAACATTGAGGAAATAAGACACAAATAATAATAAATATAATAATATTAATAAATGCATTTATTTATAATTATTATGAGATATTAGTATTACAAACTACCATACAACGCAACGGTGGCAAGATCAAGCTTAATCTGAAACTCATATAAACTTCTGGTAAAGTAAATATTTGAAAGAAAAGTTTAAATATACTTAAACTAAATTAATATATCCACCAATAATTGATCATTCAGCAATATATTTTCTTTTTAGTTTTTTTTATGATAAGTCACAACACTGCAGGATAAATCCTTTATGGCGCTCTAAAAGCGGTGCGTGTGCACAGGAAACGATTCACGTTGGTCTTGAATCTTTGGAGATTATACTCATTGGGGAACACGACCTCAGGGGGGTCGTTCCAGAGTAACCAGTCAGGGATGTCGTCCTCTACACGATACACATAAGTTACACGGTATGATCTTTAGACAGACGAAAATACGAAATTTCTGCGCATGACGTCATGTGGGTGACATTTCTGTCAGGTTGTGCATTTGTTGTTATGTAAAATATCTGTCGTTTCGAAGTATTTGTGGAATTTTATTGTTATTTGCTTAATGAAACGTATTTTATAATAATATATTGATATAAGCATTATTTACGTAAACGTGAAAGTGCTTTTAAGTTGCCTAAATTTGTGATTAACGGCTAAAATGCCAAATTGTGCTGTGGTAAGTAGAGGATTAATACACTTTCATTGTCACCCCCCACTCCTCTGACGTCACATGACCTTGAACGCAGGTGTTCAATGATGTCACATGACCTTGACCTTGAACGCAGGTGTTGGTATCACCTTGACCTTGACCTTGAACGCAGGTGTTGGTATCACCTTGACCTTGAAAATTTACGTCATATGACCTTGACCTTGAACGCAGGTGTTGGTATCACCTTGACCTTGAAAATGTACCTTGAAGTTTTATGACTTTGATGTTGCATGACCTTGAGCGTGCATTGTTTGTGGTATTATTCCCCCTCCATTACCTCGAAAATTTATCCTATAAAAAGGTCCCTTTCCTACAGAGCCGCATAGTCACACAGGCATTGATAACTGTTGCCTTGAAAGTTGAATAGAAATATTGTGTTTGTGGTGTGTTTTGTGAAAGTTATTAAAGGTATTTTATTACATATTTCAATAATGAGTATTTCACAGCAGACTTTGGCTGAAATTAATAATATGATAAACAAGGATGTTGAATTTCTCGAGCACCGAAAAATTTCAACACTAACAGTGGGAAAAATTTATATCATAAAACAGATAATATTTGTTTCAACACGTTTTGGTAAAAGTATTGTTGTTACTTTATATGATAAAACACATAATGTAACATTTGAAAGTTTCTTACCCAAGCGTGTTGCTGAAACATTATCAGAGGCAACTGTTGACATAATGAATAAATCATGTGATAAATTTACCCTAACATATTTGGGGCAAAGCTCACATGTATTTTCTGGGGGTAATACTAGAGCATTATTAAATTTTGGGTGTTTAGAATAAACAATGTTGTGTAAAGAATATTTTAATATATAGTTTATCGTATTTTTAATTTTAATTGATAATCTAAGAAAAGTGTAATAGGTACCTAGTATCAGAAAACACAATCACAATCTCATTATTCTATTGTAGATGTGTGACAATGTTGCTGAAAAACAAGATACGTATATAAGTTGGTTAGCATGCAAATTAAGACGTATGGCTCAAGATATACTGCAGTTTTCAATGTTTGATGGTTCCTGTTTGGATTCAACTGGCTGTCAGTACAGAAAGTATGTGCGTGATGCAATCAATTTTATGGCTGGTGCGCATCTATGTGGACAATATCTCTACGGATCCATAAACCTGAGTGAATTTTGTGCTGAAATGATTGATAATGATCTTGCCAAGTTTGTCATTCATATACCAGATCTAGCAAGTGATTTGGTAACAAAATTTAATTTGGTTGATTATGTGGATCCCGACGATATTACTTATATCGTAAAAGATGGTGTAGTCATCCGCAGCGATGGTGCAAATGGTTGTGAAATAATGGACAAAGTAGAAGATCAAGAAAAGTAAAATTACTTATTCGAACAACTTTTGTTTGTAAAAACATGTTCTGAACTGTATTTCCATAAACCAGTATAATATATAATATATATAAATGTATGTATATATTATTATAAATAATGGTCATGTTTAAAAATAAATGTTATGGTTTAATATATATAAATAAAACCGATAGGAAATAAATTGTTTGTAGTAAAAGCATTGTTTTATTTTTCCCAACATAACAAACCCTATATAAGCGTTTGTAAGATGAAAACCTTATGAAGTTATATAAGTAGAAGGTAAAATAGCAAATTAGTTTAGTTTAAGTTAAGGATGAGTCGAAGTAACAGCACAGTTGATAAGTTTGGACGTAAGAAAACCAATGAAAAATGTCGGTTTTTACGTGGACCACCTGGAAATGGATTCAGGCTTACTCTCGATGATCAGTATGATATGCAAGGAAAATCCCTAGAGAATGTTGCATCACCTAAAAAACCAAATGATGCTGCTACTCAAGAATATGTTCTCACTCAACGTGATCTCCTGCGTATACAACTAACTGCTGTAATTGTTAAGAAATTATCAGATCTGCGCATACAAGTTGCTGACGAAATTAGTAAGAATGTTATACAATTTTTTGAGCGAAAAATCATAGGATTGAATACAGATATTTCTCGGAGATTCGCTGTATTGAATGAAGAAATAAATCACTTAAAGGAGAAAGTACAGAAAACTAAAGAAAAAGTTGATAGAAATTTTCATCCAGAATTTACATTCGGAAAGTAGACAGAAGGTTTTATCATGATAAATAGAAGGAAAAAGTAACAAAATACTTTGGTAATTGTATTGTTATAGCAATCACCTAAGTTTAGTTCTTAAGGTCTTTATTGTAATGCTTTTATGATAATAAACCGATTTGATTGTTTATTTACCTTATTATTTAAACCAATCTGGGAAGGGAAATATTAAAATAAAAGATACATGTGCTAATTTTACAATAAGTGTTATCTATTTTCTGGAAAAATATTTTATAAACTACATTAAGTACTTAAACAATATCAGACTTATCTATCCAAGAATTAAATTGATTAGGGAAACCCAACCATTTTACAAACAATTGATCGATGTGATTTTTCTGACGTTTTCTAAGAATTTTTTCAACAAGATATACGTTTGGGTTGGTTGTCTTTTGTAGTTCAGCTTCGTAGAAACAACCTTTAATCGGTTCACCTTCTAATGATTCCAGTATGTAAGTAGGTGGATTTGTGATGTTGCTTTTTACTATTTTGAAGAGTTCTGTTGACCATGAAGGTGTATACCCCTTTTCGAATATGGATTTGTATTTACTGATGCGAACTATATCACCCAGATGGAATTTATATTTCTTCGGTCTAACCTTTAAATAATCGTATGCCCTAATTTCGGTATCTTCTAACACATTTTTGGGCTTCATGCCGATGGTGCGATGCATTGTGTTATTATAGACGCTTGTTACTGATGGTAATAGTTCCACCCACCGGTAGGAACCTCTAGTCG
The DNA here is from genome assembly GCA_963920685.1 of Polydrusus tereticollis. Classification (NCBI taxonomy): domain Eukaryota; kingdom Metazoa; phylum Arthropoda; class Insecta; order Coleoptera; family Curculionidae; genus Polydrusus; species Polydrusus tereticollis. Next base: position 26,452,407 of record OY987326.1, on the reverse strand, counting down.
AAAATTGTTTGTATAATGCACTCTTCAAAGTTCTTATAACACGTTCAACAATTGCCGCCTTTTTCGTGCTAAATGTAGAATAATGATTTATATTAAATTTTTTCATAAGGGCTTGAAAGCGACTATTATAGAATTCTTTTCCCTGATCACTTTGTAAATTGTCTGGTGTATACGATGCCTCTTCAATTATACTCTTCATTGCATTGGTCACTTCAGCACCGGTCTTGTTTTTGATTGCTCTGGTGTACACAAATTTGGAGTAACAATTGATGCATACAAGGATGTAGCGATAACCATCGTTTTCATCAGCATATTGTTGCATTTCCGCTAAATCTATTTGCCATAAATCCTTGTATCCTTTAATGATCGTCCGCCTTCTAATAAAGTTTTTTCTAGCAGTCCGGTGCAGTTCATTAACAATTTCAATTTTTCCCCTGCTTGCTTCCATATTTTGTAGCGAAGCGAACACGTCTCATTAGACACTGAGCAAAGGAAACAAGGTACATAATTTAATATATTATTTGTTCTTCACGAAGTTCCTCAACAATTGACATAATCTCATTGTCATGCCCAGTATTACCAGCTAATTTTGAACTCCACAGCAATCTTAAGCGATCAACCAACTCCTTTGGTTTATTCCAATAAATGTATTGAGGTGATTTGGAAGAAAGTAGTTTCTTGTTGGGTATTTTTATTTTTTCAGCGATGTTATTTTTTACAACAGCACCACCTGATTTAGTGCCCGCCGGCATCAGTAGTGGTTTTATAATATGCAAATATTTCATTAATCTGGTTTCTCGTAGACCCATATTTTTGTCATAATTTTCATATGCTGCACTAGTTAGTTCTAAAATATCCGTGTATTTCTGTAGCACACCATCATCGATTTTATCGTGTTGTGTTAGAAATGGTGGATTTCTTAAAAAAAGCAAATCGTAAAGTTGAGGCGTTCCATCAAATACACCAACATTTTTCCCGTTTTTATATAAAGAAATTTTGCCATTTGGAAAACGCACTTCTAGGTTACCAATATATCTTTTAAGGTGATTCGGTTTTTTTTTACCAAAATGTACACCATAAATGGTATCGTATTGAGATGGCTTATTTTTTAAGCCATTTAAGTACGCTTGAATCTTGTCGAGCGGTGGTGAACTTGTATAACTTGAAGGGGAAGGTGTCTCAAACAATGTAACATTGGTATCACGTTTCGGTGTTGTATCGATGTGAGCTTTTCGGCTTATCCGCGGTGTAGACGATTGAAATGATGATATGTGATCGGATATTTCCTCAGGCTCCTCCATTGTGCTAGTACTACGACTATATTGCTTTCCTTGGGTTTTGGGTTGCTGCTGCTGCTGGCGTTGCTTTACTACATTAGATATAGATGTTAGTGGTTTAGTGATTGGTTCGTAAAATTTATCCAAGTCGAGCGCACTTTGTGTCTTCGCCGCCTTGAATTGCTTAAATTTTTTTCGAACAGCATTGGTCGTTTCCACTAGTTTTCGTTTTAAGTCAATTTCTTCATTCATGGTGTTGACAAACTACCGAACAGCAATGAAATGAATGCATTCATCACTGTTAAACAAATATATAGCTATCAAGTCCCTTGCGATATCTTCCCGAATTTACATCACTATCTTTATCGATAACCAAGAATCCATATTTATTATCCCAACATTTCGAGCACATTTCCTGAAATTGTGTAAAATTCAGGTCGGGTGATACATGATCGGAAAAAACGTGTCTCATATTCATTTCATCTTGTTTAAACATAATAATAAAGTTGGCATTATCTCGCACAAGCTGTTTAGGAACTCGTGAATATGTTTGAGCCAAATAAAAGGCATCCACATTTTTGTGACGTCCCATACAAAAATAAGATCTTATGACATCCTGTTTTTCGCACATAACATCATCAAATATAAATATCGAATTAGGCTTTGCGTCCGATGGTTCCACAATATTGCAAGCATCACTGAATGCATAGTAACCAAGGCCCTTGATGGGTGTAAGAATTTTCCTCAAATATTCGTATTTTGGTTGATGTAGGGACTTGGAGTAGATATAAACATTTTCAAAACGAAGACCCAAGGGGTGAGTAAGTAGTGAAATCATAACATTGGTTTTGCCACAATTCGAAGGTCCAATTATTATTCCACGAATGGATGATGGAAGCAAAGGACCGTGTTTCCTTAACAATTTCTGTTCATGTCCACACCCAACTTTTTCATCGAGATTATCGATGGGGAATTTTTGTTTCAAATGTACTATCCGCATATTGATAAAATCAATACTTTATAGCAAACTTTTCACTTAAATGGTCATTCAGATGCTGATCACCGGACGAAGTAGATCGTCTCGTTTACAGACTAAGACTGGAAGAGGCTTTGTTAACTCCTTAATTAATAACCTGCCGGTGGAGCTGCATATCCCAGGTTATCAATATTGTGGTCCCGGAACAAAAGTGATTAAACGTGTGAAAAGAGGTGATCAAGGAATTAATCCTTTAGACGTGGCGTGTAAGAAGCACGATTTAGCTTACTTACGTAATAGAGACAATTTAAGTGAGCGGCACCAAGCAGATTACGAGTTGGAACAAAGTGCTTGGAAACGAGTGAAATCTGCAGACGCTAGCGTTGGTGAAAAGAGTGCTGCGTGGTTGGTAACAAACATTATGAAAACAAAGCAACGTTTTGGTATGGGTGTGTCATCAAGCAAAAGGAAGGGTCGTAGATCAAAAATTACCAAGAGGAAGCGGCGAGCTGGTAAGCGACGTGCTGGAAAGCGGGTGCGTGTGCAGAAAGTAGCTTTTGGTTCTGCTGTTCGACGTCCGATTCGAGCAGAATTGCTAAGAGGTGGTGGAAAGAAAATGAATATTCTAAATGCATCGAAAATAGCCGTTACAGCAGCCCGCAAATCAGTAAAAGAAGCAGGTGGTAAACGAAAAGTTCGCACACCTAGGATTATTCCTATTCCTAAAACTGGTGGAGTATTACCATTAATACCAATATTTGCTGGTCTGTCAGCCTTAGGCTCGTTAGCAGGTGGCGTCGCCGGCATTGTTCGCACCATCAAAGAAGTGAAGAAGGCAAATGCAGAAAAAACAGGCGCCACTTTAAAACTAAGAGGAAATGGATTATATCTGAAACCATATCGTTCAGGTATGGGATTGTTTATGAACCATAGGAATATGTCAAAAAACTAATTGAATCCCTACCCCATAGACCGCTATCAAATGTCGATCTGGAAAAGTATGTGTTAAAACTAAAGATACCTCACTTTAGGGGAGTTTATATGCGAGATGCATTACCTGCACGTGGTCCTCGACGGTATGAAGCAGCCATTGTTAATTTGGATAGCGCATCGGGGGTAGGGACGCATTGGGTGGCATATCGAAAAGTCAACTTTGAAGTAACATACTATGATAGCTTTGGTGATTTGCCACCACCTACCGAATTGGTGAGATATCTGCAAACAGGTTCGAACGCGTCGAAAAACATTTACTATACATACGATCGTCAGCAAGAATTCGATTCAGTTTGGTGTGGCCATCTGTGTTTGAAGTTTCTCTCCGATATAAAATAATAATAATAATTATGTCTTTGACGTCACAAGTTGAACGCGATAACTACACAAAGATCTTGCACTCACTTAAAGTGTTTAAACAAGTGGGTGGATTGTTGAGAATGACTGCCGAAGAATTAGAAAACGTGCCGAAGGAAGTAATGATTTCGATGGCGCCAAATGAAATTGCTCTAGTTTGGGATAAGCTGTCAAATGAACTGAAAAGTGACGAGGATATGATGAAATATCAGTTTTGCTATGAACATTACAATAGCGACAGTGACGATTCCAACAAGGATGTGGGTGATGGGCCATTGCCTCGAAAATTATTTTGTTGTTACTGCAAAATCAGTGATGTGAATATAACAGCTGAAAATTCGATTAACACGACATCAGATGAGAAGAAAAAAAAAAGCGCTAGTGTATTAAACCCATTGAACTGCTGCAAATGATAATAAAAACAATCACAAATAGCTACTTAACGTCAGTCATGTCGCATACATTCACGCTAACAGGATCCTCGAGCGTGTTAAGCGCCGACTTTTATCCACCCATTGAACTGAGTACAACAAGTAAATATGGTCTTGCACTTGTGGGATTTTACACATATAATTCAATTTTTAACATTGATGAAAACAACAACTCATTTGGTTACATAATTGATGAAAACAACAGCTCATCTGGTAAAATAAGGAATGATGAAAAAATATCACATCTACTGACCATTCCACCAGGAGCATATGAAATTGATGAAATTGGTCAAGCTATGTTGACAGCCCTAAAAGAGTCAACCCGCGACGATAGTGATGAAATATTTTCGTTAACAGCCAACAATAATACATTACAATGTGAGATGAAATCGAAGTATGACATTGATTTGGGTGGTGACAAAAGTATTGCCAAAATGTTGGGGTTTGACGCTAAAGTGTTAAAAAAAAATGAAAAGCATCAGTCAGTGTACAATGTGGATATTATGAAAGTACGCATTATACGGGTTGATTGTAATATAATCTCTGGTGCATTCCTGAACTCGTCGAAATGCCACATCCTATTTGAATTTGATATTGACGTTGAAGCAGGGTATAAAATTACGAAAGAGCCGCAGAATATTATTTATATGCCGATTATACCGGAAGGACGTCAGTTCATAGACAACATCAGTCTGCGAATCTTGGATGACGACGGAGATCTGATTGACTTTCGAGGCGAGAAGATAATTATTAAATTGGAATTAAAGAAAATAGCATAAGGATGGGTTTCTGCTTTAACACTCAACTACGTTTGTTGCATACTGTGAAAGATTCAGTTAAACATAATAAAAGTAAACAAAGTAGGCAAACCAGGCTCATTCGTAATCCAGTCATAAGATCGAAAAGACCTCATCGGCAGCAGCAGCAGCAGCAGCAGCAGCTTTCTCGTGAAGATTACAGTTTTTTACGATCAATTGGTTTGAAAATACAAAAATCTAGAAAATGACGGCTACTAGTGAAAAGATCGAGGTTTTCACCGAACCTATCTTCGAGAACTCCATAATAAGTTTACAGGAACATACTTATAAACCATATGGTTCCCCAACATTTAAGAACTCTGATGAAATTCGTATTCCCGTACACTTTCAAGACATAATCTTGGATGTTTCCGAAAGTTACATATACATCGAAGGTACTTTCAAACCTAAAGATGCAACAAAGAAATGTTACTTATCGAATAATGCTATAGCCTTCCTTTTCGACGAAATTCGCTATGAAATGGGTGGTGGTGAACAAGTCGCAATTGTCCGAAAACCAGGAATTACTACAACACTGAAAACGATGGCATCCTTCGGCGCCTTACAAAATAATTCTCTAATGGTTTGTGGATGGGGTCTAAATGAAAATAATCAAGCTCTTGTTGATGCCACAAGTCACGTATTCTCCGGAAAGCTCCCCCTAAAGTATCTAATGGGTTTTGCAGAGGACTATACGAAAGGAATCTTTAATGTTAAGCAAGAGCTTATTTTAATTATCGCTCGCAATTTTACCAATTGTTATGTTGGTGAAGTGGAAGCAGACATTAATATTGATAAAATCGAATGGAGAGTTCGTCATATTATTCCCGACGATCGTCAAAAGCTAAAGATAATGTCTCGCATGAATAAAGGTGTAAATAGCGCCAATATTCCAATGGCATATCGTAAATGGGATCTTTACGAACTACCTGCTTTGCGACAAACATCATCAGATGTGTGGGCTTTAAGGACTAGCACAAGTCTTGAAAAACCGAGATATTTGATTATTGGTTTTCAGAATAGTAACAATTGCGACAATAAGGCCAAAGATGCCACCCAGTTTACTACAGCCAATATAAGTGACATACGAGTATACCTTAATTCCACCGTCTATCCATATGAAAGATGGAATTTAGAGTTTGGGAAAAAATTATATGCGACAGCTTACTATACCTATGAGAACTTCCAGAGTAGCTACTACGGTCGAGAAATGGTGGACCCAATGTTAAATTACGTCGAATATCCTGACAACCCCATTTTCATCGTGGATTGCAGTCATCAACCAGAAGCTATCAAATCATCCACAGTTGATGTCAAAATCGAGTTTGAAACACGAAACAGTAAATTTCCCAAAGACACTAAAGTTTATGCATTGGTTATTCACGACTCATTTTTAAGTTACAATATCATGAATGGTTCAGTTAGTAACAAATCCATATTTTAATCTAAGTTCTGTAGTTTATCTTTCTTTGTAATAAAATAACCTTAGATATTTAGTATCTTAACAGTTTTATTTTGTAATACCGTTTAAGGAAGGCACTGTATTACATAGAAAATAAATTTAGAAATAAATATTTTAATATTATCTACCGTGTTTCTGTTATTGTAAAAGCTACTACTGTTGGTTTAATTTTTGTAACCGAGGATCGAGGGTATATTTTAATATGTTACAAGACATGAATTCTTCAATGATAAGAATATATAGAAGTGTATGAGACAGAGAGAGAGAGGGAGGTAGAGGTGGGGGCAAAATAAAGTATATATAATGACCGATTTTGACATGGAAACTCATACTGTCCCGAAATGTCATCAAGTTCAGATGCAGGATATTCAACCGATGAAGACCGAACAGTTGAACCAAATGTTCAACATAGAGCGGTACGTAGGGGAGGTAGGTTCAGAGCTAGATTTTGCATAGTTCAATCCTATGTAAAATGGGGCCTTCACGTCAATTTATGTATGAATTGCTACATAACTAGATTTGGAGGTTTGAATGATGTTAATTTCATTCAAACTCATTTTACATTAGGATATAATAGGGCGATGCAAAATCACTCGAGATGTAGTGATTGTCGTGAAAGATTGTTTACGGTCTTTCACCAACAATCTTGCATTATTTGCAATAAAATGTAAGTTCTATTACAAATAAAGCTACTACTACCTACCGCCCGAACCCTGACCCACCCTAACCCCCTTCCTCAGGTCCTCTTCGGAGGGCCACATAAAGACTTGAGCGTAGTTAGTTGTTTAATGTCACATACCCAGGGTGGCACAATACTTTTCGAGAAATAATTTTTCGATTGTGCTACCATGGGTAGAGACATGCGGGACCGGTAGAAGTCGGTTCAGCGGACTCAACGACTCCGTAGAAGGACTACGATAATTCCCACTTTCTCTCTCCTATGCGACCACCCGAATAATTACACCTCACAGGTCCTTTTTGAAGGGAAAATTAAGACTTGAGCGTAGTGGATCACTTGATTGTGCTACGGTATTATTATTATTATTATTATTATTGAAGGCATACCACCGTAAGCATATTATTAAAATTTTACTATGGTAAGGTGACTGTTAATAAAACACTTTGGACATTTTGTATTATTTATTTAGGTAAACAATTATGTATATAGTCATACAATATTCTAGCATTTGTTACGCTACAAGAACAAATATTTAAACTATGATTGGAGCAATACGTAGTATCCATTGTTAATTTTGGTATATTAATAGAATCAGTAGTGAATTCTAAATTAACAATAGAAGGAGTTTTAAGGTTCATATCGAAAAAAGTGTTTATTAAAAAATCCTTCTTAACTTGTCCCTTGACATAAATAGTGTCGACATTGTGCAGAGCGTCGTAGAGAATCGAGAAAAGTTGGTCGAGATCCGTTTCACCATAAGTATAGCAAAGTCCATGTCGGTTTCCATATAAGTACAACGCCTGCTTCTGACATTCATACGATAGTTCTTGAAACGGTATTGTTGGTTTAGAGAAGTAACTTTTCATCTCCCTTCCATCATAAATAGCCAACTCTTTAGGTTGAAATTGTGGAACGCAGAATCCTTGAATGTCGACTACAACAAACTTCATCTCATCAAAGCTGGGATCAAACTAAATTATTTTTTTAATTCAAGACACATTTTTGAAGGATATAGTAAAATTTACACCCCACCCCTAAAATATGGCTATAAATACGTATGCGCATAGCAGAATGTATCACTCTTCATCCAGCCATGGACGCAACTGGACTGATGTTGACCTCGACCAGGAAGAGGAAAATCGAAGAGTATTGGGCAGCCTCAAAGAAGAAATTTGAAGGGAAACCGATCGCTGTCGTTAAGCCGACAGTACAAGCAGCACCACCACCACCACCTGTCGTGGTGGTGATTGACGACGACGACGACGACGACGAGGAAGAAAGGGTTGGAGCGCCCGAACCACCAGCACCTCGTCGGCGTTGGCGTCGGATAATTGCACCGCGATCTGTCCAGATCGCCAGAGGGGAACAGCCGAATTAGCTGGTTTCCCTAAACCTACAAAAAACGGTCCTTTTCAGGACCACACTTATACTTTGAGCGTAGTTAGTTAGTTAGGCAGAAGTCCCATTTTTGGGATGATACAATACCAACATGTGGTATTTGTTATCATCGCATAATAGAAAAACTTCAAGGGATTTTCTGCAGTACATAATTCATCGCATTTCTCTCAAATTAGTTAAAAATAAAAATCTTGTGTTTGATTGTGTTACTGTTGGTAGAGACCGAGTAATGTTTATTATAAATGGCTATAAGGCAGATCATTCAAATATTATCCCCCACTACAATGTTAGCATATAAATACTAGTTCAGCTTCACAATTAATTCATATACATCTTGGACATGGCCCAAGAAAGACCTGCAAGCCGTGGCTCGTCGCTGTTTAGCGATGAGACAGAATATGTTCCTAGACCCCAAGAAGGACCTGCAAGCCGTGGCTCGTCGCTGTTTAGCGATGAGACTGAAATTGTTCCTCGACCCAACAGACCACCACCATCGAGGCGAGTTGAAAATGTTGAGGCCACTGGACCTGCGGACTCCACATCGAATGCGGGATCGGTAGAAGTCAGCGATGACTTTAGCGGACCAGCCGATTCCACATCTTGGTGGGATTTTGAAGATGATATGGACGCCGGTCCTGCGGACTCAACCACTCCGTAGAAGTCCTATTCTCTTTACTATGCGACCGCCCGAACCCTGACCCACCCTAACCCCCTTCCCCAGGTCCTCTTCGGAGGGCCACATAAAGACTTGAGCGTAGTTAGTTGTTAAATGTCAATTTTTATCCCAACGTTTTACGGCAAAATTTTTTTAAGGCAATAATGATCTTTCGTCATACCTACGAAATTTAAAGTTCTTACAATTTTTTACTGAAAAACCAGTTATTTAGCTCAAAAGATTCCATTTCTCTCGACAAATTGTTAATTTTTGTAAAATAAAAAATATTTAAATTTTCAACTTTTAAGAATTTTTTTCGAATACATGCCAACATTTGGGAAAAAAATGTTATACTACAAAAACACTCATTTACCTCTAAAGATTCCATTTTAATCAAAAAATCGTTAATTTTTGTAAAATAAAAAATATTTAAATTTTCAACTTTTAAGAATTTTTTCCGAATACATGCCAACATTTGGGAAAAAAATGTTATACTACAAAAACACTCATTTACCTCTAAAGATTCCATTTTAATCAAAAAATCGTTAATTTTGCAAAATATAAAATATGTAAATTTTCAACTTTTAAGAATTTTTTTCGAATACATGCAAACATTTGGGAAAAAAATGTTATACTACAAAAACACTCATTTACCTCTAAAGATCCCATTTTAATCAAGAAATCGTTAATTTTTGTAAAATAAAAAATATTTAAATTTTCAACTTTTAAGAATTTTTTCCGAATACATGCCAACATTTGGGAAAAAAATGTTATACTACAAAAACACTCATTTACCTCTAAAGATTCCATTTTAATCAAAAAATCGTTAATTTTGCAAAATATAAAATATGCAAATTTTCAACCTTTAAGAATTTTTTTCGGCCACTTGGCGATATTTTATGAGGAAATGTCATTATAAAATATTTCTTGGCATATTTTTCTACATAAAATTGCTGAAAAAAAAATTTAAAATCTCCAAAAATCAATAGGGGGTTATGAAAAAGATAGGTGAAATAACGAAAACTGCACTTTAAAGCTTCACAGTGCCTCAATGGTAAGTCGTAGAGAAAAACTTTTCGAGTAAATGTTTGTTGAAATTTTTTAAGGAAAATTATCGTGGAAACAGATTTAAAATCGGATGAAGGATAAAGAAGTTTGTTCAATTTTTTCAAGGTCAGAGATAGTTCTAGCTCGCTTATGCGTAATTGAAATGTGCAAAACACACTGGGAGATGGTAGGCAAGGTTCGGTTTACACGTTTTTTTTTTTTTTTTTTTTTTTTTTTTTTTTTTTTTTTATAAGTGCCCACCCGCCCCCCACCCTCCCACCGTAGACGGGCGTCTAAATCGTTTGCGGGGGGTCCCGTCAAGATCGGACCACGGATAGCTGAGATAAAACGATTTTTCACCGGCGAACTTTTTTATTTATGGTTTTTTACTTTAATAAAAAATTTGTAAATATTCTCCACATAATTTAGACCATCTCTTATACGAAGCTTTTTTTTATGGGACTGACAATAAGGAAGTTCTGATACTTGACACTAAAAATGCTATTTTTTTATAAATTGTTGTAAAACTTGCTTCATATTGTTAATTTTTAAAATTAAAAAATTCCATAATTTAGCTCACGAGTAGACGAATCTTTTATGTCAGATACAACTTTTATGTAGGATGGGCGAAAAGCCTAAAAATTAAACATTTCTAAAAAATAGCCAGGTGGGGCACCCCATGCATTTCACATTTCAATTGCTTATATAACAAAAAATAGCGGTATTAAGAAATTTTAAAAAATACCATAATTAAGTTCGAAACCGGCCGCATCTTATTTATTATGCAACTTTTGATGTAAAAAGTATGGAAATACCTCAAAAAGTCAAAAAATAGAAAAATCTAAATAACTCGCTTAATATACATAATTTAAAAAAAATGACAATGGGGTTTTTAAAATTTAAGAAAATGCAATTTTAAAAAATGGGAGCTTATAGTTTACATCTAGTCACACATTTTCACTTCAATACTTTTTTCTCTAAAATTATTGCAAATGCCTAAAAAAAAATAATTAATAACAAATAAGAAAAATTTTTCAACTAAATGCAATTTAAAAAACGGGGATCTATGGTTTAAACGAAGGCAAACATTTTAGCTCTATTGCATTTCTGCGTCAAATTACAGCAAATGCCTAAAAAAAATTAATTAATAACAAATATGAAGGTGGTACTACCAAAAAAATTTTTTTTTCAAATAATTGCAATTTAAAAAACGGGGATCTATGGTTTAAACGAAGGCAAACATTTTAGCTCTTTTGCATTTCTGCGTAAAATTACGGCAAATGCCTAAAAAAAATTAATTAATAACAAAAATAATGGAGGTACCACCAAAAAAAAAATTTTTCAACTAAATGCAATTTAAAAAACGGGGATCTATGGTCTAAACGAAGACAAACATTTTAGCTCTTTTGCATCTCTGCGTAAAATTACAGCAAATGCCTTAAAAAATTAATTAATAACAAATATAATGGAGGTACGGCCAAAAAAATTTTTCAACTAAATGCAATTTAAAAAACGGGGATCTATGGCTTAAATGAAGGCAAACATTTTAGCTCTTTTGCATTTCTGCGTAAAATTACAGCAAATGCCTAAAAAAATTAATTAATAACAAATATAATGGAGGTACCACCAAAAAAATTTTTCAACTAAATGCAATTTAAAAAACGGGGATCTATGGTTTAAACGAAGACAAACATTTTAGCTCTTTTGCATTTCTGTGTAAAATTACAGCAAATGCCTTAAAAAATTAATTAATAACAAATATAATGGCGGTACCGCCAAAAAAAATTTTTCAACTAAATGCAATTTAAAAAACGGGGATCTATGGTTTGAACGAAGGCAAACATTTTAGCTCCTTTGCATTTCTGCGTAAAATTACAGCAAATGCTTAAAAAAAATTAATAAATAACAAATATTATGGAGGTACCACCAAAAAATTTTTTCACTAAATACAATTTAAAAACCGGGGATCTATGGTTTAAGCGAAGGCAAACATTTTAGCTCTTTTGCATTTCTGCGTAAAATTACAGCAAATGCCTTAAAAAATTATTTAAATACGAAACGGGTAGTACCAAGAAATTTTATTTTAAGTTGTGATTTATTGTAAACACTAAGTCAAATATTTTAAGTTCAATACTAGCTAGCCAATCTAAGAGAAAAAGTGTGCAGATTAGGTACTGACGAATGATTAAAAGAAAAACAAAGTAAACAATAATATAATATTTATTAGTAGCAATTTCTATAATTATATAACAGTTTTACATTCGATGCTGCACAATGCCATGGATGCATCGTTTTGTGGAAAAAACACTCTGGAATCTTCTTAAATTTACTTAATTTCGGTTCCAGCTTACAGGGAATATCTGTAATGATTTCTTCGCTTATAAACCTCTTTAGGAAATTTGCCTTCATACTTCCTTTTACGTATATCCTGGGTGATTGGTATAATTCCAACACATGTTTAAATATATTGTTAATTTCACAGAGTTCTACGTTTCCAGACTCCCACTTCAGTCCATGATACTTTTCGGCCCATTTGACATGTTTTAGCTCCGCAAGGGACAACATATTTTTCGCAAAAGGAGCTTTAAATAGATAACTTGAGATACGAAACCCATCGTAAATTGCTAACTCTTTTGGAAAGTATCCAAAAGAAGAACAATGGTAGCCTTGGATATCAAGAAAAATGTCTGAAGGATATTCTCCCATCGTGGCTTGCAATCGACTGATGTAGTTAGCGAAGGAAATATAGTTTTAGACAAATCTATTCGATTTAATAATTTCTTGAATTCGCTAAAGTAAAATTTCTTATAACTTCGTTTGCTTAAAAAATTACTTAAATATTAAGATTTAAACTTTTTTATATATAGCCTACGGGTTTATTGATTCTCATAAACCTAACTAATTCAAAATGTTGTAAATAAAACAAAATTTAATTGACTAGGATGATATTTATTTAAATATATTTTTATAAAATATATACATTTATATTACATTACTATACAATTCTTAAACCTAAATCTATATACATTTACTATAACAAAACTTACTCTAAATTAACACTAAAATTATATGCCTATACAATTCTTAAACCTAAATCTATATACATCTAATATTACAAAACTTACTCTAACTTAACACTAAAATTGTCTAATAACAATAGTTTTTTTTTTAATTGTCCCACATCACACCTAGCTAAATCTAACTTTTTTTTTAGTTCCGTAATCTGTCTCTCGTAAATTTCCACATCACTTTCTCGCGCCCTTAATTGTCCCAAAAGTTTACCCCGCACATTATAGGCGTCTCTTAGGACATTCCTTTGGCTGCTAGAAAACTCATCTAGCCAACCTGGTTGAGACGCCACAAACGTTGATGATGATGTGGACGCACTAGATGCACTAATTGGTCGCTCTATATTTTTTTTTCGACCTTTTCGTCCTTTCCGGCACAGCTCCGGTGATAGTGGTGGTGGCGATGGTGTCCTCATGATTGGGCCATCCACGACAACTACCACCGGAGCCAAGTGGTTTGGAATCGCTGCTGCTGCTGGTGGTGGTGGTGAAGACGGCATCTCGAATCCACCGGGAAAAGGTACGGGGAGGCGCCTAAATGTGAATTTCTTCTTTTTCGGCACATCCTTTGCCACAGACGAATAAAATTCACCCTTGCTTTTGGATCCACCAGTCGTCAGTAATCTTTTTAATTTTGAATGTGTCGGCTGGGCTTCCTTAATCACAACATTACTGAGAACATTGACTTTTTTGTTCTCAGCTGCTTGCCGCTTCTCTATGTCCCTCAACAACTGGCCACATGCATCATCCATAATCTGCTCCATTCCATCGTCTGCTATACTCAAGTCGTTCCCGGGGGCTGCGGGCTCGTCCACAAAGGCGTTTGCGGTAATCAGATGTAAATCATCTTCGACGCCCAGAAGATCTTGGGTTGAAACACTCATTAAATCAGAAATATCACTCATGTTTGAACACATTACGTACACAGGAATAATTGTCGTCACTAAAAGTTTCAGACTGAAGAGCTCCACACAAGATGCTCGCTTTTATGCCTATTCCCCCCACTATAAGTTCACCCCACCTCGAGTCTCGCCGTCCTTCACTTCGTTCTTGCCACCACTCTTCTTAGTGCCCTTGACTACAGGCACTTTTCAAGGTTGCGCGTTCTCTTGAAATTTTAAAACTAGCTTTATCAAGGTCAAGGTGTATCTTGCCATCCTTGAGGTAGTGCATTTTCTTTTAAAATTCTACATAACACTAATCCAGTACGTTGATAAATATTAAAATTAACAGTTTATATATGAATTTTCCAATTATTTTAACAAGTTTAAAATCGGTATGACATAAAATTACTTAAAAACTAAAGATATGATTGAATAACTTTCAACAAGTTTACCAAATTTTCTTCTGGGTCTGCACTATAAAAGTCTAAATCCTTATGTCCCCAAGGCAAAGTTTTTGTCGTTGATGGTATTATATAGCGTTTGTCGTCGTGGTGAGATAATGCTACCTTGTTTAATATTTCCGTGTAAACGTCGTGTTTATAACTACGAAACGTTTTCATTTTGCGAAATATTAAACCACCACGCTCTACTACATTTTGATAATCTTCCAGGTGAAGTTGTTTCTCAATAACTGCTTTTTTGACACCTTTTGCTTTCTTCACTTCATTATGAAGCGAGCTGATGTAATAAGCTTTAGCGCCGGTGCCGTAAAAACACATTATCGGATCACCTGGAAATTCATCTTTCATCCGACCTACTACTGATTGACTTTTCCGGATATTAAAAATATTCCCTTCTACATAATTAGAGGTGTCGAACTTATCAGGGTTCTCTGCAATTGTTCGATAAAAGTCGTCGGTAAAAACTTTTAAAATAAGAGAATCGGTGTCAGTGTACAATAAGGAAACGTTACTACCAAATTTTGCTTTAATGAAATTATAAAAAAAGTCGTAAATCACTGTCTTTGACATATCCAATATGGAAAATCCGATATAAATTGGTTTATTGTATATAATTTTTAGTTTATCCATATGTATTGCAACAAAATCTTCGGTAAATATTGTTGAACTTTTGTAATTCGGACGCGATATTAAAGCCCTTGCCCCTACTTTACCCCGCATGTTTTCCCACTGTGTGATTAACTTTATATCGTTGCGATTTTCGACATTTTCCATAGTCTTGCCAAAAATGGCGTTAATAATTAATTTAAATGTATCCTTACCGAATTTTGATGTTGCCTTATTCCGCAAATCTGTATTGAAATCAATGTATGTCTTTAGCCACTTAGATTGACTAAATTTTAAAATTCTATGAGTTTGCATTACCATTAAGCCACTAGAAATCGCCTGCTTTAGGGTTCGATAATGCACAATATATTTTTTTTTATCATTTAAATTTGGTATTAACTTTGACAATTTGGCTGTTTCTGTTGGTGGTATTATATTCTCAACCAGAAATGGAAGGTCAGAATGTGCATCGTGCAAATCCAGTGGATAATGCACATCGACTTCCAACACGTAGCCTTCTGGGCTGTTGTCGTCAATATCCATAATATTCAAATCTAAAATTTCGCGTTGTGATAACCATCTAAATCCACCAAATGGTAATGCTTGTGACATACTATGACCATACAAATTTGTGGCATCCAGATAAGTAATGAATGAAGAAGGTTTTGATGCATCATAATTCGGTAAATAAATATTATTGGCAATATGTTTCCTTTCCGAACACTGACTTATACCACCACGAATTCCTTTCTTAAAAAAGTGAATCATGTCAATATCAGTAAGTAGTTCCAACTCTACCTTGGTCATGCGCAACATACAATCAAATGAAAAACTGGGAAGAGTGTAGTACTGCACTGGGTCTAATTTATAAATGTTTAAAAACATATCGCGAAATTGTTCAAAAACATCGGTTAATAATAACACATCTGATTTTAAATATAAATCTGAATATTCCCCTAAATTCTTACAATCAAATAAACGCCAAACTTCCTTAGCTTTTTCATAGCTTTCATCACTAATGTGTTCCTCTGATAGATTATCGTAAAACTGATTTTTAGTTGGTAAATTTGGATAGTTCATCTTTTCCAAAGAATCCATGAAACTGTATGGAAAAATACCTTTGCCACGCATTAAACTAAACTTCTTATCATCGGGATAATGCTTGCGCATTTCCTTTAAACTACTTAAGTCTAAACCTTTACCCAAAGTATCTAGTGATGCTGATAAAAATTTGAAACTATCAATAAATCTTAATTTTAAATATTTTTTTTTTATTGTCATGGTCTTTGAGTCTACATAATCATGAACGTAAATACTTTTGGTAAATGAAATGTACTTTTCTTTGCTTTGAGCTATCACATCAATT
This sequence comes from Polydrusus tereticollis, assembly GCA_963920685.1. NCBI lineage: Eukaryota > Metazoa > Arthropoda > Insecta > Coleoptera > Curculionidae > Polydrusus > Polydrusus tereticollis. The sequence continues at coordinate 26,435,950 of OY987326.1, read as the reverse complement.
TTATCACCATGACGACACAATTCTTTGATAAACATGTGACTATCATAACCACTCAAATTATGAAATACAATTGGTATAAATGTAGGTACTTTATAATTTAAATTACAAATCGAATGAGCAGCACCAGGTCTTTTGTTTCCCGTTATGTGACAATGATCCTTTACCTTATCATTATTGTTAATCGGACCTTCACAGATGTTGCACTCTGTGGCATTATCGAAATCTTTTATTTCATCAGATGTTAAACGGTTCATTGGTCTAATATCTTTTAAATACGTATTGTATAAATTTCTTAGATCTGTCTCAATGCGGGATACAAATACTTGGGCTGCATCATCTCCGCGATATAACTCAAATTTTGAAATAGAATCATCAAAGGAGCACTTTATTAGGTATGCAAAAGAAAACGGCTCATGTTTAACGTTTGTCGTACTGTAAGAATGTTCGGGGTTTGGTTCAGTTGAATCTAATGGTTTAAGCACTGATTCAAAGTCTGCATATACAACGAATGGTACACGCATTTGTTTTTCGATATTTTCAAATTTTAAAATGTTTTCCGCTACACTTTTCCCAAATTTATCCACTTTTAAATTAACTGATGGTATAACTGAGTATTTAAGTTTACAATCATTTTCTTGATGTAATGTCAAAGCGAATGATGATTTAAAATATATAAGGCACCCATCACAAAAATAAAGCTTATCACAACTTGATGATATCTGACTTGAACATAATCTTGATAAGTCTTTTATCCAGCAGTAATGACTTTTCATACAATTTGTATCGCAAATGTGTGCATCATCATCATCATTATCTCTGACATTACAATCCTTGGTTACTAACAACAAATTTACATGTATACCCAGCTTTTTACCAGAATATCTTAATGGGCCCACAACTTCATATTTTAATTTATTATGTTCAAATACCGTTTGTAAACCATACACGTTTACTGAAATATTATTCATTTCTTCAAATTTAGAAATATCACGCAATTTAATTGGAAAATTCATACCTGTAAAATTTAGCACTCTAGAGTGATGGGGGTATGACGTCATTTGTGATGACATGTTACTGGCAGGGAACAATGCTGACGTGACGGCCCAAGCGAAGCAGCACTCATCTTGATTGTAAACATTAACAACAGCATTCTTCAGATCAATGAATTTCGGTAACTTGATATATGATGATCCCCCAAATGGTTTATATTCATTGATGTTTAGCTCCAAGTACAAAATTTTTTCTAATGCCCAACCTGTAAGATAAAATATATATTTAATAATTAAATATGCTTTCAATTATTGACCTATAACATACCTGAATCCTTTTCCTGAAATTCCGTTGATTGAACCTTCATTGCCTCAACAAATGATCGGTACACTTCTTCCAAGTCACTTGCAACAGTAACAATTTCATTACACGTGTTAAAAGATTTTTCACTGTAAGAATCCTGTGCGGGAAGAATGTACAATCCCACCACAACCATGTTTATTTTTAGTGCACCACGAACTGCTACTACTTCACTTATTAAACTAAGCACTTGAGCTTTAATTTCTTCAAAAAATATGGTGAAGTCTATATGGAAATTTTCACTGCTTACTCGATATGTTGCAATCCTCTTCTTAAAAGCCGTTTGCACAATTTGAACACCTTGTGACAATGGCAAACAGGAATTATTTCGATGTTGGAGCGTTCTTTGATGAGCACCCAATTGATTATGTGGAACAGCTATATTACAAGTTACACATGTTCGCATCTGGGGTGTTGGTGTAGCCACATCGACTCTCCGTCGCTTTGCAGACTCTGCGTTAACAAATCGAAACATGCAAGACTCTCTTCTGTGTCGTAACATACTGTAACTACGACTAAATGTCTCACTACAATCTTCACACACATACTCCATGTCCGTTTAACTAATTATTTTGAAAAAGTCTTGCTGAATATTCTGTTCAATACTAAAATGTGACACCTCCTACCCACATATATACCTAGCGGCCAAGGTCACACCATTAAAAATTAACATTGACAACAGGTCTTTCAAGGTCATGCAACATCAAGGTCATAAAACTTCAAGGTATATTTTCAAGGTCAAGGTGATACCAACACCTGCGTTCAAGGTCAAGGTCATATGACGTAAATTTTCAAGGTCAAGGTGATACCAACACCTGCGTTCAAGGTCAAGGTCAAGGTGATACCAACACCTGCGTTCAAGGTCAAGGTCATGTGACATCATTGAACACCTGCGTTCAAGGTCAAGGTCATGTGACATCATTGAACACCTGCGTTCAAGGTCATGTGACGTCAGAGGAGTGGGGGGTGACAATGAAAGTGTATTAATCCTCTACTGTGGTACATTGTAATAACCATACCCGAAAGACTTAGGGGAGCACTATAAAGTTCTTTCGATTTCCAAAAGATCGCTAATTTATCAAAACAGTGGATTATTGCCTGTACATGCGAGGACAAAATTAATGAGAAGAATGGTAAGTTAATTTTGATTTTTTTTAAAGATATTTTTATGTATTAAGTAACTATAGTTATTCAACGCGCTCTTATCAACTAGCATAAACTAACCCGAAATCCCTTGTCTATGCTCTTATCTTTATTTTCTTATCAAGACTGTTATGTTTTAGCCCGCATATGTTCTGTACATTTTAAAGAGACTTGTTTTGAAGTACCATTAAAAGAACGACTTTTGGGGTACCTATGTACAAATAAATAGTCGACATTTAAAACCTGATGCAGTTCCCACATTAAATTTATTTGAAAAACGTAGAAGACCAAGTAAAGAACGCAAGGTATGATTTGCACAAAAAAGGAGACGAGAGGAAGTTAAGAATATTTTGGCAGAAAGTGTTGTTATACACACATCATCTCTTGAACCGGAGACCTCATCGGATTTAACATGGATCCGTCTGTCAGCACTAAAGCAACTTCTGTTTTTACAAAGACAAAGGCGTATGTGTAAGTTTGTATTGTTACTTTTACTTAACTTGAACATACATGAACTGCTTTAAGCTGGATTTATAAACTCGAAAAGTTGGTGAGGTTAAAGTTATGATCAAGTTTGTAAGGTTAGATATTCCGAACTCCGAGCATAAAAATTGGTTATCTCGAACTACCCGGGAAGTTTTCGAACCTTACATGAGCTTTACATGAACAATATGAACGAGTGTATAAATGGAACTGAGTGTTCCCTTTAGTTTAAATTCAACTCCTATTTCCAACACCGACTGAACCTCAACCTCGCCAACTTTTCGAGTTTATAAATCCAGCTTTAAATATAATTTATTAAGAAAAAAAAAATTTCAACTTATTTATTTATTTTAAGGGAAATGGAAATAGAATTAAACGAGCTTAGAAACAAAGTTAAGCTTTTAGACGATCAAAACAATGAACTCCGAAGAGAGGCCAAAGAAGCAAAAGTTGGGTTTAGAATTGTCCCTAGAATCTAATAATGCAACAATATACAGGGTATTCCATTTTAAAAAATATAACTTTGATCTGTCACGCTTTGATGCAACACCCTGTATCTACGAAAATGCATTTTGCAATAAGTTTACATTAAATCCTACAACTTTTGTATTTAACAATTTTTTCTTAATTGCGAAACAAAGAAGTTAAAGAACGAAAAGTGAACACTCTGTACCTATTCTGAAATACCTATTTTATTATTATTACTAAGAATAAACATTTATAAAAAATCAATAATATTTTTATTATTTTGTGAGAACACTTTAAACACATATAAAGAAATTATAAATATTCAACCAGTCACCAATTCCTACATAAAAAAAATTCTTTTAACCAATATGTGTCTTAAAAATATAAAATATTTAATAAAAATATATAAGCTAGTTATTAAATATATATAGTAACAACTTAATAGAAATATTAGCTAAATTAAGAAAAAATGTCCCAAAAGTAGCGACATATCTTAAATCTCCATTGCTTTTATATGGCAAGTGTTGAATTTTATCACCCAGCTGACGTCATTATTGTGGGAGAGAGATAGCTATACTATGCGCAAGAGCATACCGTGTTTATGTGTATCGTGGTCCTCTAGATGAAAGAATTTTTAAACAGTGTCGTTCGAGTGACACTAAGCTGAACCACGTACGGGTGGGCTGTAGTGGCTCGTCATGTATTTCTACCATCCACTGTTCTGGGTGGAATGAAGCGGGCAACCTCAGTTGAGCACTTGCCATGAAAATATTTGTAAAATACACTCAAGTCGCCATTCTCCCTTCGATGTTCAAAGCTTTCCAGGTTGTTTGTCATGTACTGGAATAATAACTTTAAAAGTTCAGTGATCCTTAGTTTTCAAACGTTGTGTTTTAATTTCAGTATTGTTTAATTATTACAATATCCGGTACAGCTTACTTGACGGAAATTACTTAGGTTTTAAGTTTATTTTACTTATTTATTGATGACGAAAGCTTTTGTTGCAATGTTAACTTGTACGTACAATATGTGAATATAGAAAATATAGATCGAGTAGAACCACGGAAGGTGTCGTTTCTTTTTAAGCTCAATGCGAAAAACCCTAAGTTGATCACATGACGATTTTGCCAGTCCTAAATGAAGTTTTGATAGTGATTTTACCGTGTTGAAGAAAAAGTGAACGTAATAAAGTGAAAATGTGCAAAACGCAGTAAAAAGAAGAGATAATTATCACACAAGCAGAAAAACCGTGGAGGTGCAACTACACAAACCTTAAAGATGTCCCAAATGGAGATTGCTACTACAGCACTTGGTCCAGTAGCTATATGTGTCATTTTATTCCACTACTGTTTAAAAGTAAACAAACAATTGAAAAAGAAACTTAGACAAGAAATTAGAAAAAGCCAAGATCTCGCCTAGACCTCTAACCAACTGTTACCACACCGGGGCTGGCATCGAGGGAACAGGCTAGTTGTGGGTGCAATGTTGCTAAATGTAATATAATTGCTGTATGCATTACTTGTATATGTATATTACCTGATACCTTACTTACGTGTTAAATATTGTAACCTGTTTGTAGTCTATTTATTAGTTTATAAGTCACTGTCATGTCAGTTAGTTTTAGCCAAGTTCTGCTAATTAAAGCCTACAAAAGCAAAGGTCTATCATTACAATTTAATTAGCATTACAAAACACGTAAAAATCTATGGAGAAATACCTTAGACCAGACAGATTTGAAATTGATCCAAATTCCGCAACTGCTGCCAAAGAATTCAGACACTGGTATGAAACGTTCAAAAATTTTTTGGATAATTCATCAAAAGAAAAGCCCATTACAGATAAGGAAGAATTTCAACTTTTAATAAACTTTATAGTATCATATTCAATTTTTTTAACAAAACAGTGTCTGATTCTTTTAACCATGATGGAATAGACGTAGCACTGGTTGACTTTAGTACAGAGATTTGAAATAACCAAAATTTTAATTTATGATACGTTTCATTCAGCATTTTAAAATTTATAAAGCAGTATCCTTGGATTTGTGTTGAATGAGAATTAGATGCCATAGAAACTTTTCCTTGGCACGAATACATTTTTAATTTATTTATGTTTGCAAATCTTATATCTAAGAAATTGTCTGAACTACCAGTATCTATTAATGCATTTGCAGGAATATAATTAGTCATCACTTTGATTAATGTTTTGGAGAGACAATGAGGAAGTTCTGGAGATGCAGAGGCAATTAAAAAAGTTGAAGCTGATGTAGATTTACTTTTTGCTAACTTGTATTTCAGGCATACTTTTGAAAAATGTCCAACTTTTTGACAATAAGTACAGGTTTCATGTTGAGCAGGACATAAATTACGTGAATGTCCTGGATTTCCACAGAAGTAACATGTTCCAGTACGTACAGCAGCTGTAAAAGTAGATTGTTTTTGGGTACTAGTAGTTTGATTTGAATAAGTTGCATTTATCATATTTTGAGGTGTAATATACATTTCAGATTGTTTTTGAGAATCTTCCAAAGTTCTTGATTAAGATATAGCGTTATCCAAGCTTAATATATTGGATTCTAATAATTTTCGTCGTATAACAGGCTGAAGAAGTCTAGTAATAAAAGCGTCTCGTATAAATTCGTCTTTATTTTGTTGGGCATTGACAGATTTAAAATTACAATCTTTGCTTAAATTTCTTAGAGCTTGTATAAATTGATCAACGGTTTCATTTACCTGCTATTTTCTAGGGGCCAGTAAATATCTTGCGAATACTTCATTGCATGGTGGGCTTTATATACAAATTTTCCAAAATGCTTACAGCTTCATGATATGATTTTGATTCACTAATATTATTATACTAGTTCGCTTCGAGGGACAATAAGCTTGCTGCAGTGACACTGGGACAATAGGAGAAATTACAAAAAAAGTCAAAAGGTTAGAAATCAAGATTTACAATTTAATTTAAATATGATAGATTATGAGCGAAATAAAGTCAAGAGATTTTCAAGAACTTTATGAAAATTCAAAAAAGATATATAACAATATTAATAAGGAACCCTCAGATAGAAGATTAAACGTTGAACGGGTTAATAAATTTTTGGAGTACAAATAATCCCCGTTGGGTGAGAGAACAGCACACGCAAAACCCACAAAAAGTAAATGTTTGGGCAGGGATATTAAATGATAGAATTATGGGACCTGTTTTCTTCTGTGGAAATCCTACAGGAGACCGGTATTTACAATTTCTTCAAAATTAATTAGTTCCCACACTAACAGCGGATTTTCCAAATCCGAATCAGCCTAATCTACCAGAAGCGTCTATTTGGTTTCAGCAGGATGGTACTCCGCCTCATTTTGCTCGACAAGTATAAGAGTATTTGAATACTGTATTTCCCGAACGATGGATAGGTAGAAGAGGACCCATAGAATGACCTGCAAGATCTCCCGATCTTACACCAATGGATTTCTTTCTTTGGGGTTATTTGAAATCAAAAGTGTATAAGGATAAACCACAAAATTTGGAAGACTTAAAATTTAAAATTAGATATGAAATTAGGCAAATTAATGAAAATACTGTAAATAATGTTTTAGAAGGGTTTTTAAGTAGATTGGCATATTGTCAAGAAGTTAATGGTTGGCATTTTCAACACTTAATAAAATAATTTTCGTTTTATGATGTAATTTTTTTCTAAAACCGTTAGAGATAAGGATAGGGTATGCTACATAAATTATGCGCAGAATTTGACGTAGAATTTAAAATTCGAAAAAAATAGGGTTATATTTAAAATACAAAAAATTTTTGCTACATCTACTTTTTGACACATCCTGTATAATTTTTTTTTGAGGCAAAAAATTCGGAAGAAAAAATTATAATCGACGTGTCCGAGCGTTTTTTCAAAAAATTAATACCTGATTTTTAAATGAATTTGTTCCATATTTTAGCCCATCACTGTATAAACGAAATATTTCTATTCTCAAATTTTGTATACACCACTTTGATGTATAGATATCAGGTGACGCTATTTGTACAATCCTATAGGGCAAATTACTATGGGGCGACTGAAAATCGAATGTAAATAATGGAGGTCATTATTTGGCGCGAATTGGTTATCTAGAAACAAAACGTACTAAATCCTATCGGTAATAAATATTTCTTCAATGCGGCAGTAATTCAATTAGCAAGCTCCGATACGTGGGTCCGTGTTCTATCAATCGAAATTACCGATTAACCTTCTCCGTTCCCCCATTTCTTTATCTGATTGGAATAAGGAATTTTCCGATGTAGGTCGGATTTTAGAAAATACTATCCATGATTCATAAAAAATACACGATCATACAAGGTTTTTTTTCTGGAAATCAGGTTATGTTAACCGTAACCGCCAGATACATAATTTATTCTTGTTGTAAGTCGGGTATAGGTAATTTGGAATATATTTTGTTATAAGTTGGTTAAGTTTTTTTTGGAATAAGATTTCTGAAAGTTATTTTAAAGCTCTGATATCTCAAACAGCGGTTATATTAATCCAATGAATTTGAGAGATTTAGCCTCAAAAATTTACCAATACCAATTTTAAAGAAATACACTAAAAATTACATAAAATAAAGATTATCAAAGTTATCAAATACGTATTTGGTTACTTTCCAAGTTTCGTAGCTGGTATATTATTATAGAGTATATGTCAACTTATGATCTTTTTAATGGAGTACAATACGGGTACTTAAAAGGTAGATCAACGCAAGCGGCGGGGTTTGATTTTACAGAGCGCATATTGGTATCCTTGGATAACGGGCTGATTCCCTTCCCCTTGGTAGTGTTCCTCGGCCTATCAAAAGCATACGATACCTTAAATTACAGTATTTTGCTCTAGAAGTTGGAACTCTATAGCATTCGGGGAGCGATCCTGAAATGGATCGGATCGTACCTGTTCGAGCGATGCCAGAGTGTAGTAGTGGGCATGCAGGGGTAAGGATCGAGTATCATCTAATAAAGCAGAAATTAAGTTGATGGGAATTCCACAGGGAAGTATCCTTGGACCGATACTTTCCATAATTTGCATAAATAACATAACACTATGGCCTTATGCAATTTAATAACGTATATAACAATAATAATAGGCTTCTAGATTTGATATTTTGTAATGGATATTTTATTAGTAACTTGGTTCACTCTGACCATCCCCTGTTGCCTGAAAACACAAACCACCCCTCTTTGGAGTTCTTGTTTGATTGCCCTCATTCTACATTGAAAGGAAAATACAAAAAGAAATACTTTCATAACTTTAAGCAAGCACACAACTCTTATATCAACAATGCTATCAACTGACAGGACTGGGCATCACTGTTCAGCTCTGACAGCGTAGACACAAATGTCACAATATTTCATAATACTTTAAATAACATTATAGAAAACAAAGTGCCTCTAAAAAGTATAAACAATAATTTTCCTCCTTATTTTTCTGAAGATACCATTAGACTGGTAGTTAGGAAAAACAAATTGCATAAAAAATGGAAAGTGAACAAAAATATGGATGACTACAATGCATTTAAACTTCTTCGTTCACAAACTAAAAGGTGTATCAACACAGATTACCAATCGTATATTTCTAACATAGAAAATGAAATACCTAATAATAGTAAAAGATTCTGGCATTTTGTGTCAAATAGGAAAACAAATCGTGGAACTCCAAGGGAAATGAAACTTGATGATAGAGTAGCAGAGGATGGTCCCGGGGTTTGTGGACTGTTTTCTGATTTCTTCCAGAGTGTATACGTTGCAAAGTCTCCTACAAAAAAGGGTAACAAATTTTGTCAAGATAAAAATAACTCACTTTCTAAAATTGTGTTGACTCAGACTGAGGTTAGAATGGCTTTGGAAGGTGTAGATGAGAGGAAGGGGGGAGGCCCTGATAATATCCCATCCATTTTCGCGAAAAGGTGCTCTTCATCCCTCTCGTTGCCATTGACATTATTGTTTAATCAATCCCTTTCCTCTGGAATTTTCCCAAAGGCCTGGAAAGTCTCTGCCATAACTCCAATACATAAAACGGGTCAAACAAATGACATCAAAAAGCTCTTTGAAAGGCTGGTCTACCCATATATTTTTGATTTTGTTATTAGTGATATTATGCCAGAACAATATTGTTTCATACAGAAAAAGAATTTGGAATTGAATTTGATAGATTATTCACAATACATATATGAATCGTTTGATGCTTTTTCTCAGATGGATGTAATTTATACAGACTTCAGCAAAGCTTTTGATAAAATTTGCTATCAGACTATGACAGAGAGGCTGGCAGAAGTGGGGGTTTGTGGTGACCTTCTTAGATGGTTTGAGTCCTACCTTCTTAATAGGTCAATGTTTGTAGCCCTTATGTGATTTTATTCTGAAAGATTCACTCCATCTTCCGGGGTCCCCCAGGGCTCCCATCTTGGTCCTCTGTTGTTCGTTATTTATATTAATAATATAAAGCTATGTTTTAAATCATGCCTCTTTTTATGCTACGCTGATGATCTAAAAATATTTCTTAAAGTTAGTTCAATACAAGACTGTGAGGCCCTTCAAACCTGTTTAAATAACCTAGTGCAATTCTGCAATGAAAATCAACTATTCCTGAACTTTGATAAATGTTCAATCTTAATATTTTCTCGCGGATCCATAAAGTTTAATTATGACTACAAATTGGGAAATACTTCTTTGAAAAGGGTTACTTACATCAAGGATCTGGGGGTCCTGTTCGACTCTAAAATGACATTTAATCTGCACATTTATAAGCTGGTCAACGATTGTAATAGGATTCTTGGATTCATCAAGAGACAATGTGCGGATTTTCATTATCCTAAGACAATTATTACTCTCTATTATTATTATATGTTTTTAGCAAACTGCAATTGGCATCAGTCATATGGAGCCCCAGATACAAAAATTCAATTGATAGACTAGAAAAAATCCAAAACAAATTTTTAAGATTTTTATGCTTTAAAACCCATTTCCGTATTGCCGACCATAACTACTCAATCCCTCGATTACACTTTAAGATTCTTGAACTGGAAAAAAGAAGAACCATAACTGATATCTTAGCAATGTTTAAGATTGTCAACAACATGTTGTCCAATTCTCCCAATATTCTTTCCAAGATTCAAATTAATGTACCTGCTCGAACACTCCGCACTCATGACCTATTTTATATTCCATATTGTATAACTAATTACTACCAAAACGCTCCTTTAGTAAGGATGGTAAAGGCTGTCAATTTGTATTGTGCTGATAGTGAGTTAGACTTATTTGCAACTGGTTTATTAACACTTAAACGAAAACTTAAACTTAGGTTCCTAGAATAGATTAGACCTCTTGTGATATGTAATGTAATGTGTGATTTTCTTAATTTAAGCGGGATATTGCTTTAGTAATATCAGGATACTATTTTTTGGAATTTGTTCTGTTTGTATCCTAAGAGACCTTAATAAATAAATAAATAAATAAAGAGCTTCTCTAGGGTAAAAACAAGAGTTCCATCACTAATTATGCCGATGACACTAACTTTGTAATAACTTCCTTGAACTTATCTATCCTTAACACGGAGACCGAACAAATGATGATACAAGCAAATAATTGGTTTACAAAAAATAAACTGATAAAGGGTCCACACTAGAACTTTCAGAAAGTATTCCCCTTAACCCAGGAGAAATAAAATTAGCACAAACAACTAAATTTTTGGGAATAATCCTGGACAATAATTCTTTATCGTAGAACCACCATGTCCAATATGTACTTAGCAAGTTAAATAAGGTATGTTATGCGCGTTTTGGCAAAATATTTAAACAAGCAAACATCTAAAATGGTCTATTATGCAAATTTTGAGTCCCATCTTAGGTACGGGATTATTCTGCATGGGCAATGCGGAGAGGTGGAAAGATTATACAGATGTCAATCAAAAGACTATTTTTGGTTACAATTTTAAAGAGACCTGTAGGGGTAAATTTAAAGAACAGAGGCTTTTCATATTCTAAGCAGTTCACACACAGGAGTGCATCTTGTTCTTTTTTAAAAATAAATCACTGTTTAGAAAGAGCGAACCACAGAGCATAATGGTTTTAAATTTTACAACAGCCTCCCTCTGGCTATTAAATGTAATAATATTACAAAAATTATCAGTCTCCCTCTGGCAATCAAAATATGTAATAATATTACGAAAATTATAAAGAAGATATTTAATTTTTTAAAAGACATTGAACCTCACACCATCGAAGAATATTTCATTATGATTGCAAGCAGATTATGTTAGATTAAAATTAGAAAATGTTAATTTGCTTTTTTTTGTTCATTGACACTGTTTCGTTTCACGTTGTTCAATGTAATTGTGAAATAAATAAATGAAATATAATTATTACTATTATTAGTAGGAATTATGTTTACGTCAATTATACTGGGCGACATTTTTTTTTTAATTACATAATAAAGCTGAATAGCATATTGTAGTAGATTAAACCTATCTGAATACGAAAATGGTAAAAAAAAGTTGTAACAAATCAAATCCAAATATGCTTTATTGTCATAAAGTATTATTTTTATCGACAATGCCTTTTTTTAAAATTAAATTACCAATAAAATATAATAATATAGTAAAACTTAAAATATCGGAATAAAAAAAAATGCAAATAATTATGACAGAGTATCACCAAAATATTAATCCAGAGTATAATAAGCTTTTTCCAATAATAAATTTTTAACATTTTTTCTAAACATTTTAAGATTTGATATTTTCTTAATAAAATCTGAAAGATAATTAAAATTTTTTTTTAGAATCATAAATTATGGATTTTTTTACAAGACTTGAAGAAGGAATAGGTAAACATATATTAAAGGTTTGTCTTGTATATTTCTATGCTTTTTATGAATCAAACAATATAAAAATGGAAGTTAGTGTTAAAATTTTTGGTGAGATAAATAGAGTTTTACAAGAATTTCTAGATCTAGCTTTGCACAAATATCTGATAGCTCTTTTTTGTAAAATAAAAATTGAATTTAGAAGATATTGGCTTGAATTTCCCCAGAAACAAATTCCATATCTCAAAAGAGATTCTATTAAAGCAAAATAAACATTTCGAAGAACCGCCATATTAATTTCATGAGAAAGTACTCTCAGGGCATAATATCCCAAAGCTAATTTTCTGCATTACTTTTTGATATGTTCATTAAAAGAGAGATTTTGAGTTAATATAGGTAGATTCCTAAAAATTTTATAAATTTGGGGTTAATAATTATGAGATTGTCAAAAATTATATTATTAAGTGAACATTTAAAAGTTAATATATTTGTTTTAGTGATATTAAATGAGAGTTGATTAGAGTCATACCACTTTTTAACATTTATTAAATCTTCATTAATTATTTTAATTAATTCATTACAATATTTACTATGCCAAAGTATTGTTGTTTCATCAACAAATATGGTAAATTTACTTTTAAAAATTAAATTTTATAAAAATACGTAAGGTTTACTTGTTACATTAAACCAACCACTTATAGAACCGTTACATTTATTATTTATTGAAAAAATTATTTTATAAGTTTTCATATTAAGGTAACATCTAAGATCTAAGATAAAAGCAAGCATCAAACGTATTTACCTTAAGCACACTAATTTTATTTTTTCCATTTATGGGGGGTCACAAATTCTCCTTTCAAGCAGTAAACACCAATCATGACTGAATTCCATCGTCCTTTCCACCGAAGTTCTATTGTTCTGATATCTTGATGGAACCTTTCACCCTGCTCGTCGCTGACAGCGCCCAAATTCTCAGGAAAAAATGATAAATGGAAATGGAGAGAAAGTGAATTTTTAATGATATTCGGCAACAAAGCGATTTGTAGAAGTTTAAAAGTTCACTAACTTAGTTGTTCGTTGTTTGCATCTATATTGTTGCCTACAAATCCCTTCACTATACTTTCAAATGAGTTACAAGCTCTAAGTTCTTGCGTGGTGAGCTTTTCTGTAAAATTAACATAGTCCAGCAATTTTCTAATTTGTGACCTAATAAAAATGAATTCTTTTGGGGCTACAAGGGGCACATACTTAACATTTTGAGACACCGGTTGAAATTCATTCATTTCCTGCCAAACTCTTGTTACATACTGTTAATTCGCTGCACGACTGTCCCACAAATAAAGAGAACAGACATATTTTGTAAATCCTCCCTGAAGTCCCACTAAAATTGCTATGATTTTTAAGAAGTAGGAAGTTTTTCATATTTTCATAGGTTTCTTCCATTGTCACTGAAACTTTGTTTCGATGAGTCTATGAGCAAGTGCCACTCACAAGGAGAATGGTCGATATTGAGTTCTTACATTAATCCATCGATATAAGTACATGCACATAACAAATTCTCCATATTGTAAAATGCAGAAAACGTAGCATTTTTTTTTCTAAAAATCGCTATTAAGTTCCTTAAAACGGGAAGCAAGAAGTTCTGATTGTTGCTTTGACAACACCCAATCACGTACTAAATCATTTATCTCACTTTAAACAATCAAATGTGGCTCGCTGGAACTGGGACCTGGAGTTTGATCGGTTCACTATTCAATTCATCACGGGAAATATATTGCAGGGAAGAAATTAATCGAAACAAATTTATAGTCTATTGCTTAAGGCGATAGAGGAATAAATCATTATTGAACTATAAAACCCAGTGGTCTTCGCTGTATTCCATAGGTGTAGTAAAATTATTATTATTTAATTATGTTTATTGTCAGGGGTCCCGAGATCGGGTACTTAGAGGCACAAGTAGTTTACCTATCTCACTATTTTAAAAATTTAAAATGTTTAGTTACTTCCGGCAGTTGTTGGAAAACTTTGTTCTTGAAAATGGCTAGTGTTTCTGAATTTGTTGCTGAGAAACGGATTAGTAAAAGTGCGCTTTCTAAAAATGAGAAAATTGTTATTCTCAATGTGTTCAACGCTCTTCGCCACCAAAATTAAACATTCGGCGTTACAAAAATGGTTGAAATGTGTTCGAATATGACTGGAGTCGGACAGTCAACAATATACCGACTTGTGCAAGAGGATAAACTTTGTCCTATCAGGTCACCAAAGAGAAGTACAGGAAGAAAAGAAACTGTAATAAATGAGAACACTCGTTTTACTTAAAAAAAGAAATACCTACCTTGGACAAAGTAATGTCTCAAATGAAAAAGGATGATTTCATTCCACCCATGGGTAAGAAGAAACTATAGAAGACTTTTAAATCGAAATCATCTACTGGCGACAAAGATATTTGAGGGCAGTTAGACAGTTTCGAAGAGAAAATAGGAATATCTATTATATATACGAAACTTGGTTAAAGGAAGGATATACCGTCGGTAAAATATAGCAGGATAAACATATAAAAAGCGCCGGGTAAGCTTTCATGGAAGGATGGTACACTGGAATAAAAGCACCCTCGGGAAAAGGTAAAAGATTAATACTTACTCACATTGGTAGCAAAAATAGATTTGTCGATGGCGGCTTACTAGCATTTAAATCAAAACGGACTAGAAACTAAAATTTAAAAATTAAGTTGTTGTGTTGTATAGTACATAGTAGATTTTTTGTTATTAAACATCTGAAATACGAAATTTTTAAAAACTATTATTGCAATTTACCTGAAATTTACAATGCAACCTTTAAGTTGTCAACCCTGGTTACTGGGTCCTGTCATTGCAAATTTACATTTTATTACTCTCTGGCATCAAGCAACAGAGTATACTTCATTCAATAAAATTATTTAATGGCCGAATATTCTCTTAACTCAAAGCGAGATTTTATCAAAATTAAAAATCATTTATTTTCCACAAATTGACACAAAAGTGTATGGAAGTCGTCAAATAGTAAACACATCTTTCAACAGAAAATACATAGATTAACATAAATCACACCATACTTATTACAATATATAAAAATTCACATATTGAATAAACTATAAACAATAATAGATAATAGATCGACTGTATTGGAGCTAGTCTTCTAAAAATTCACGCAGATTATAAAAACACCTGTCAATTAAAAATTTTCTTAATCTAATTTTAAAAACATTCAAATTGCTGCTCTCTGATACACCATTTGGCAGCCTATTAAACATTTTCGGGGCCAAATTTACTACAAAATTTTTTGATATATTAAGTCTACTGTATGTTAGTGAAAAATTTTTACAATTTCGAGTATAATAGTGATGGAAGTCTCCATTTCTGGAAAAACCATCCCGATTCTTGAAAACAAACAAGCACAATTCAGATATAACAATAGATGGGACCGTTAAAATTTGAAGTCTTTTAAAAAGGGGTCTGCAAGGAGTAGTCGATGTGACACCCACCATACATCTCAATATTCGCTTTTGACTCTTAAATACGCTTATTGGGTCAATTAATTTGCTAATTTAAGTGTCTCAGAAATTCCTTTATTATTAAAATAAAATAAAAATTCCTTAAACATTAAGTGGGAAAATAATATGTGTGCAATTCCTATATTTACAGGTGCCAAAATCAAAGTTTCATTCCTATATTAAAAATGTGGTGGCTCAAAGTAAAGTTTTATGATCCAGTGATCACGTGACCATCTTTTTCCTCATTAGCATTCAATTAGCATTCAGTATGCTTATATAATAGGTCGGCGGTATACTGATAAGTCATTGTGAAGAACAGATCTTATGGCAGAAAGCAAATTCCGATATTTGATTTTGCGCTTTTCTTTTATGGAATAGCCTGCAGTCTTTGTCACGCAAAAATAGCAATCGTCAAAATGGTTGGTGGGTTCCATACTACTGGAACTGCAAAAGGCATAATTTTTCTCTTCCCTTTCATCCACTGCACCGATGATACGCTACAGCTGACACAGCACACACGGGGAGCTCACTGCTTGTCTTGATTTCCGATAAAAACACCAAAATACGGTCCTTTTTACTTTTTCAGCAAATTGTCTAGCTTGTTACTGTACCAGAAATCCTCCACAAATATAACCAAACTTGTCGGGGGAAACTTGCAACTATGGCGCGTTTCACTCAACATTCTTGTCGTTGAAAAAACTTTCTTAACTACACAGAACCACTTAATTCGAAACTCAGAAGAAGACTGAATAAGAGAATAAGTTTAATATTATATACAATATATTTTAGGTTATCTTTCTGTTTAAAAATGCACCTCTTTTAAATGACCCTTCATAAAACTTACTCTTCCTGCCAATATAGAAGGGCCTAAGGAGCCCATTAAAAAGTTGTACGTTTTAACGCTTTATGAATATTTTTTCTATTATTAGAAAGGTATTAGCATTGTGAAAATAATGGGCCGAATTGTGTTACAAAAATCGTGTCGGTCAGTGTAATAATTGATATATCTCATCCATAATTTCTGTTATATTTCAAAGTATCTAAACAGACTATAGTTCGTTGCATTAATATAATAAGAACGTCTAGCAATTCCGAGTCTGTTGCTGCCAGATATAATCCGCAGAAAGTAGTATATTTATTTTTTATGAGATGACGCCAATGCAACGCCGGACGAGTAACATTATGTAAGTAGTTTTGTAACTTTAAAATTTTATAAAACAACTTTGTTAGCGAAGAGAAGCTACAAACATTACGTATAGCTTTAGCAAGAGCTTATTATCTCTAAAAGTAAGTAAAGTTTCACTTCAATTTATAAATACGGTTTTCGTTGGATCCCAAGAATTCTTTTAAGATTTCCTTGAGTTGTAGGTAAAGCACTGGCGTCAATCTATTCTGTACCGACTTTCTTAATCCTAATGTTTTTATTATGTTCCCTAGGTACTATAGATGATAATTTAATAATATATATATTTTTTAATATTTCTTTTAATGAACACAAAGAAGAGTTATATAGAAAATTAGTTTAAGGTTGTTATGCCCTGAGAGCACTATCTCATAAAATAAATGACACAGTTCTTCGAAATATTTATTTTGCTTTAATAGAATCCCTTTTAAGATATGGAATTTGTTTCTGGGGAAACTAATGTCAATTTCTTCTCATTCTTTTTCGCTTTACGAAAAGGAACTATCGGCTATTTGTGCAAGACAGGATCTAGATATTCTTGTAAACTTTTGTTAATCTTGCAAAAAATTTTAATATACCGGGTGACAATGAAATGTTTTGACAGAACCTCACTTAATTATCGTTCAATATAGGAATTTGATATCTTAGTAGTAAATAATATGCTTGAGGGAATTGCAAATTTTCCATCGAAACTATTGTGAGTATCACTTCCGGTCAAACCTGAAGTGAGGTTAGGCCGCTTAATTTAAACGGTACCATGTATATTTCTTTAGATCTTCGTATAGAACTCTAAATTCCCTTTACAGTGACATATCACAAGTTGTCATTTGTTTTTAAAATGGCGGAGTAGGATACGATTTCCTCAATTTCAAAATGGGGGAGTATTAGCCGCGTGACATACGTTTTTATCCTATGACGTTTTAAAATGGTACCATTAGGTTATTTTCTTTCAACTTTTAATAAAGTTGAGGTGAAATGTGTATTTGGAATCTTAAAGGATAATTTTAGTTTTTATTTGACATTAGCCATAGTCGGGCTCATTTTTCTCCATGATTTTTAATGGAAAGTACCAAATGTCAAAATATCTTGAAATTCTACCGCGAGTTAGTTATTTAAAAATGTATAATGCTTTATCATATTTTAAGAGATATTTTTAATGATTGTATTAGGTACACATATTTTATTTTACTTCATATTATCTGCCGTACTTGAAAACCCTTTTTATTATTATGTTACTAATTCTTTCTTACACCCTGATGCATATCAATATTTTGGTAACTTAGCTAATAATTGGTCTTAGTGGAACATTAAACCAATGCCGTGCTGTTGGTATTCTGTTACCGTGCAGTCCATCTTATTTCACCAAAGAAATTAGTTTCTCAGCAGGCTATGGAAACAAAACATGAAAGAAATTTGAACGTTACCAAATTGAATAAGTAGAAATAAATTGGTGTATCTGGTTTATCGGTATTTTTGCTAGATTTATACGCATCCAATAATAATGGTTTATACGAGGGAAAATCAAAATGATATGCTCCTAATTTATGGCGAATGTAAGAAACACTCAAGGATTGCTGCAAGATTATATGCCGAACGGTATCCAAATCGGGAGATTCCATCAAGGGGCTATTTCCCTTGGCTTGAAAAACACTTAAAGAATGAAGGTAATATCCACAATAATGACAATAACCAACGTTTTATAGTAAGAAAAGGAAGCGAAATAACCGTTTGGGCTTATGAAGAATATGACCATTCCGCTTCAGTTCGCGAATTAGAAGTTGAGTGTGCTGTGAACCGAGAAAGCGCAAGGCAAATTTTAGAGAAACATGGTTTCAAATCATTTAAATACCAAGTTCATCACCATCTTTATGATAGAGATCCAAAAAGATTAGATTATTGTAATTGGTTTTCGGCGATTCTTAATAACAATGCAACTTTCCACCACAAAATATTATTTACGGACGAGTCAAGATTTACTAATCTGGGTATGTTTAATCGAAACAACACTCGATACTGGGCAAAGGAAAACCAACACTTGGTAAGGGATGGTGCATTTCAAGAGCGTTTTGGTGTCAATGTGTGGTTGGGTATTATGGGAACAAATATTATTGGTCCAATTTTTTTCCACTGACCTTTAAATGGGGAGATGTATTTAGGCTTCATGCAAAATCAGATTAAACATAGTTTACATAATGTCCCTGGAAACGACAACATAATATTTCAACAAGATGGTGCCCCAGCACATAACTCACGCATTGCAACCAACTATTTGAGCCGCAGATTCGAAGAAAATTGGCTTGGAATAAACGGACCAACCCGTTGGCCGGCAAGGTTCCCTGATTTAACTCTACTTGATTTCTCCATTTGGTGCTATATTAAATAAATGGTTCATGCTAGACCCTTTCAGAACCTAGAGGATTTGGAATATCGGATCAGGACAGAGATTTAGGGTATATCAATAAGACATCTACGAAATTTATTAACTGAAAATGTAGATCGAGTAACATTGTGTCAGCAACGAAGAGGTCAAAGAATAGAATATTTAATAAAATAGATAATTTTGTTACATTACTATAGGATTAAATATAAAATTTGTGTAGCGTCCAAAAAAAAAACTGGGACACGCAATATTACTTTTATCTCCCAGGCTATTTCAAAATTTTCAACTTTGATGTTTAAATTAGTGACTTTGACAGTTTATTAAAAAATATATTGTAGTCCAAGAGCTACAATATAAAGAAAATTTTGTTTTCCCAGTTTTATTTGGGCGCAATGGTACCTACCTATAACATTCTCGTAAAATTTTCTCTTAAAATTGTTCCAAATACACATTTTACCTCAATTTCATTAAAAGTCGAAATAACCTAATGTTACCATTTTAAAACGTCATAGAATAAAAACTTATTTCACGCGGCTAACACTCCGGCATTTTGAATTTAAAGAAATCGTATCCTACGCCGCTATTTTAAAAACAAATGACAACTTGTGCTATGTCATTGAAAAGGGAAGAAAGAGCTCTATTCGAAGATCTAAAAAAATATACAGAGTGTCATTTAAAGTAAGCGACCTAACCTCACTTCTGGTCAAACCAGAAGTGACATTCAAAATATTTTTGATGAAAAATCTCCCTAAACTATATTTACTGCTAAAATTTCAATTTCTGTATTAAACGATAATTAAGTGAGGTTCTGTCAAACGGTTTTATTGTCACTTCAATTTTCGATTAAATCGAAATAATGGATTGTTTTTCATAATCGATAGTGACTTTGGATAATCCCTCACCCCTACTTGTAATACTGATTATAATTAATCCCATATTCCCACAGTTTGTTGTTTCCATACATTCACCTTTTGACGGGCTTATCCGGATATTTTGTTCCATAAAATACTGCATCTTTAATATACCCTATGTTCAATTTATTTTTGTTAGTTATTTTATATATGCGGGGTGTCCTAAAAGGTGTAATAAAAAATTAGGGATCGGGTAGATTATATCAAAATAGGGTACAAAGGCCATGTAACATCTTGTCCTATATCCCCCCATATTTCTTGCATTTTTTCATAAATGTAAGTTATTTATTCTAACTTTGACTTTATGATCATCAAACTGTTAATAATAATTATTGAGTGGACTCCGAGATAATAATAGATTCTTATCTAATAACGTATTACTGCGATAATTACAGAAACTCAAACAATTCTCTACATATTCAATGGAAGATGATCAGACACATATGAATAGTATGAACATTATATTATCATGAGCCATATTAACACGAATGACCTGAACTAACTTTACATTGAGTTAGTTGAACGTGCATAATATGGGTTATGGGCTCTATCGTTAAATCGAATGGTGTAGTAGCAAATATAATGCATACGTTCAAATCTAATTAGAGCACAGAAGGAACTCCAAAAAATTTCCATTTATTTATTAAAGAATATTACCACACAGTTTCTTTCTGTAACTTCCAATATTATTTATAAGGTACCCCTTATCGATTGTTTTAGCAATCTGTGTAAAAGTTTCACGTTTTAAAATGAAAATAAAAATACAAATACAAATACAAATACAAAAATGTTTTATTCATAAATATTTACATAGTAATATTACTGTTTTTCTAATTACCTGCACTTAAACCCACAGCGGGCTTTTGTGTGCAATTATATTAATAACTATGAATTAGAGTTACGTTCTAATAATATTATTCTTCGATGCATCACATTGTGATAAAATACAACGATCCTAACAATGAAAAATTAAAATTCATTCTTATATACACTTCCGAACAAAGTCAGAGACTTAGGTACCGTCAAGAACGCAGGACCCCGCCCCCCACGCATACATGGAGAGTCCGAGTATACCTCAGGAGTATACAATATTGAATTATATAATTAGTCGCTTTAAATAAAGAGAGTTTATTGAAATAAAGATTTTAAGTCTAGATTTGAAAAGTTTATGACTTGGTATTTGTCGCAATTCAGAGGGTAAATAATTCAAGAGTTTGATTCCCACATAATTAACTGATTTTAGAAAGAGTGTATTGTTTGCTTTAGGTAAAACTAGTTGATCATTTTTGCTTATTCTTGTGGCATGACCGTGACTAACAGTTTGAGAGAAATTTGTATTTTTTTTTATGAAGCAGATAGTTGCATATATGTATAATTCCGATAAGTCAAACAAATTTATCTCCTTAAACAACAGTTCTGTCGAGTATAATCTTGGTTTTTTGTACATAATCTTTATAATTTGTTTTTGTATTGTTATTAAAGGTTTAAGGGTGGTCTCATAAGCATTGCCCCATATCGGTATTCCATAATTTACTACTGACTCCAGCAATGAGGAGTAAACCAATTTTAATTCTGCTGGACTCAAAAAGTGTCTTAATTGGTAAAATCTGAAAATTAGCTTTCTTAGTTTGTTAGTTATCATTTCAACATGTGCGTCCCGTTTTAAAAATTGGTCTATTTTAATGCCTAAATATTTTACATTGTAAACCTTACTAATGGAGTCCTTACAATTATTACAGTTATTAGGGTTGTCACACTTATGTAATTTTATTGCCGTAAACATTGAGGAATTTGTTGAATTAAGTGAAAATGTTAGAAACTTGGTTTTTTCCGAATTTAGAGTTAAAAGATTGGCTCTCAACCACGACGATACTTTACACAGCCCAGTCTCAGCCTTGTCCCTAGTTCCCTCCCACGTATAGCATCAGTGAAAATCAGAACGGTGTCATCGGCATACGAAACGATCCTACCCGATATATCCAAATCAAAAATTGTATTCATATATACCTGAAACAATATTGGTCCCAGAACGGTACCTTGTGGAATTCCCATTTCTACCTCTAGTTCTTTACTTTGATTTTTCCCTATTCCAACGCTTTGATATCTATTTGTTAGGTAATCCCTGATAAGCTTCCCTCCCACGCCTCTGACACCATAGTTATTTAATTTTTCGATAAGCAGGTTGTGGCTTACGGTGTCAAAAGCCTTTGCCAAGTCTAAAAAGACTGCCAAAGGCTTCTTGCCATCATTTAACGAATTTTGAATATTGCCCGAGACCGCATATATTGCGTCCAACGTAGAAACACCCTGCTTAAAACCATATTGATTTTTTGCTATTATTTTGTGTTTATTAAGATGATCTAAGAGCCTTTTTTTAATGCATTTCTCAAACACCTTTGCCAGATTGCTAACTAATGAAATTGGCCTATAATTTCCGAGAGAAAGTGGGTCACCTGATTTAAAAATTGGGATTACAACACTCTTTTTTAACGCGCTGGGAAACTTGCCTGCTTCGAAAACAGCATTAAGGATGTGGCTTATTGGTTTGGCAATATAAATACTAGTTGCTTTAAGAGTTTCGCATTTTAGGTTATCTGGTCCCGGCGATGAGTTGTTTTTTAGATCACTAATGGTTGTCCTAACTTCTATTTCAGATACTGAAGACAAAAAAATTGTTTGCATGATTTGGTTTGTTTCATTTGGTTCTTCTTCAGATACTCTATTATTTACTATTTTTTTTGGCATTTTAGTACCTATTTTAGTAAAATACGCGTTGAACTCGGTGTTTATGTCTTTGGGGTTGGTTAGATTATTACCTTGCTCATCCCTTACTTCGTTGATATTTTTTTTTGATGCTAAAGTATTTGTAGATTCATTAATAATATGCCATATTTTTTTTGAATCTTTATTTGCGGTTTGAATTTTTTCTTTATAGTATCTATACTTTGTTTGTTTTATAAGTTTATTAACAGAGTTTCTACAGTTCTTATAAATATTTTTTAAGTCAATGTTATTAGGATTTTTTAATGTGGATTTTCTTAAGAAATCTCTTTGTTTAATGGCATTAATAATATGATCATTTATCCATGGTTTGGATTTATGTTTTGTATTATTTTTGATAACTGTTTTTGTACATTTATTTTGTTTATTAGAAAATTAAATTTTGTAAAAAACATTTTATATGAAATTTCCGGGTTTGCTTCATTCAAAACTTCTTCCCATCTTTCATTTTTTAGAGAGTTTATCAACAAAGTGTAATTAATTTTTTTGATGGTGCAAAGTTTCGATTTCTTCTCCGCTAAATTCGGTAGATTTAAGTGCAAAATGATCGGATTATGATCCGTAACGCATGATTCTAGAATAAAAGATTTAGCTAGTGTGTCGTTGCAATTATTTTTTAAGAAAATTTTTTAAGAAAAAATTAAAAAACGAAATAATAACAACCTTTAAAGGTATATTTAAATATTGATATAAATTAATTATTTAGTATTTACTGAGATGTCGCTGGAGTACACCAGGATATTCAAACAACGTATCTCATGCACCGCCCTATACTCAAAGTCTTAAATTGCTGTCAGTGACTCATTACTAGCATAGAGAGAGTTGTGCGGTGTCAGGGGAATCAATTCCAGTGGCTTGTCCATTCCAAAAAATAGTAAATGATGAAATTTGGTGGAAAGATCATATAGTTTTTTACAAATAAATTTATTTCATTAACCCTTAAAACCTGATCCTATAAGCCGACGACTTGCCATTTTTTAGTCCTTGTGATAATTCATCGACAAATGCCTGCCTAAAACTTTTGATATTTAGATCTTGACATACCTTCTCAACTGTGCCCTTCATTGAACCATGTTTTATCGCTTTAATACAATTTTTTCCTATGTTCCCGAAACTATTTTTCCTAATATTCTCGCCGCCATAGAATAATTTTTGTTTTCAATTAGTAGGTAGGGTTCTTTAATTTCGTTTTCTATACCTGAAGCTCATTTAAAGGTCGTTTAAAAACTTTTAACAATATTTTAGGTAAAGATGTGGCGTTCTTAATTTCAGCCATAATTTTTTTATTATGGATATTTCATTTAGACCGAAAAATTCATGAATTTTGCGACGAATGGTGTATTTTGTATGCATTATCCAGGATTATTTTTTTTGGTCTTCTTGTTTGCGCTTCTCCACAATTTTCTTTTTCGTCATTTTTGAGGAAGGCCTTTCAAAACACAGAACACAGTGCGTGAGGAATGTTTCATTTCTGCAGCATCCAATGTGGTTTATTCAGGATTTAGTTCACGAATTTCATGATATACGTTTTTAATAATATATTTATTTTAATTTTTATTATATTTAATATTTAATATTCGTTCTTTCAATGTTAATTGAAATTTTTTTTTGTTGTTGTTCAGTTAAAGTCCGTTATTGTCCATAGTCTACTCAATTAAAATTATTATCAACACTAAATAAAGTTTATTACCTATATATTTAAACAAAACAATATCTATGTGAACGACCCATGCCTATACTACGAAAACTAAAAAATCTCCCGAAATTTATCTATAAATTAATATCAAAAACAAAAATTAATCGATCAGTGCGTAAACCCTGCCAGAACGTTTATTTTCAAATCCTTGAAGTTGTGAACACGGTCTCTGTATGTTGCCATATATATTTTTCCCGCGATCAGAATCCCAATATCGGAATCGCTGTGCTAATTTAAATGCATTTAGAGAACGTCGCCTCTTACGTTCACTGTATTTGTAGCGGCAAAGATTACTAGGTATACGCATAAAAAACATTTACTTGCACAATATTGTTATTTTGCCGCTTTCTAGATTTAGTGATTAGTATTAAATGAGTCACGGGCAGAATTTGTGGACTTTGGGTATAGTAGGTTAGGTACTATTGCAATAATATAATAAACACAACTTGATATTGTTCTTATTTTTTGGGTTACAGATTTAGATTTTTGCAGGGTTCAGGTTCACTTTAGTTCAGGTTAGAGGAAGAGGTACATATTTTATGTTAAAAAACTGTCGCGTAGATTTTAAACTTCCTCTGCTGCTATCTTGCGAGTTGGCTAAACTTTTAGAATTTTGCGTCATGATAGAGATATCAAAAAGTTGTTCAGATTTAAATTTAAAGGCAATACACTGACATATAGTGTGTATCAGCCAAATGGAATAAATTCGATAATAAATACATTGGGGCGTGTCCGAAAAAACGCTCGGACACGTCGATTGGTATTTCTAGTTGCGCAATTTTTTCAATAAAAACTTTTTATACAGGATGTGTCATAGCATGACAGTGGCCAATACTAACTTTCTTATTTTATATTTAATACCCTAAATATTATTCAATTTTTGGATTCTTCAGATAATTCTAGACATATTTCATGTAAAATATCCTATACCTATCTTCAACTGTTTCGGAAATATTAAGTGTTTTCAGATTTATTGCAAAAATTAACAACACACTAAAAGCTAGAAAGTAATACTGTTTATTTCTTGCTAATGTAAAAAACAAAAAAAAAATTAATGTAGGAGATGTTGAATATGCTCGCCGCGAACGTTTTGGCAACATCCTAAACTTAAATAGAAATTTCTTCTAACGTTACTAAACATCTCAGGCGTGACCGATCTAATTGCAAGCGTTATTCGTCTTCTTAAGTCAGCTAAGTCGAGGGGTTTAATTTTGTATATAATATTTTTGACTTAACTCCATAAGAAGAAGTGTAATGGCGTCAGATCAGGGGATCGTGCTGGCCATTCCATCGATCCACGCCTCCCTATCCACCGATTTGGAAATACTCGGTTGAGGTACTGCCGGACATTGATTTGGTGTTGAGGCGGTGCTCCATCTTGCTGAAACCATATCATATGCGCTGGAAGTTGTCGGTTTGCTGGATCAGGATATAAGTTTGTCAAAGTTGGCAAGATATTATTTTAGAGTAGTGCTAAATAATTATTGAAATTAAATGAAAAAGGGACCTATGATATGATCTCCAACAATTCCTGCCCAAACATTAACTTTTTCAGGATATTGCGTATGTTCTTTTTTTATTCAGTAAGGATTTTCCTTAGACCAATAGCGGCAATTCTGACGATTAGCATGACCGCGAAGTGTAAAGGTGCACTCATCAGAAAACAAAACATGTTCTAATTGGATCACATTGTTATCTAACATTGCCATCATTTGTTCACAAAAATACGTTCTCCTATCGAAAACGTCTTCCATGAGCTCATGAGTAGGTATCATTTTATAGGGATACATTTTATTTTCTTGTAATGTTCGAATAATCGATGAATGGCAAACATTGAGCATCGGGGCTGTTTTTCGACTAGAAGTATGTCGGTTTTCCTGCAACTCAAGCATAATATCTAGTTTAATATCATCACTTATTGCATTGGCAGCTACTTTTTTGTATCTGCTTTACATGTCCAAGCTGGCGAAACTGCTTTTCTATTTTATTAATTGTCCCTTGAGTTATAGGCGGCAAATTTGGAAATTTTTCATGAAATAAGCGAGCAACTTTCATTTGTGTCCGTGTTTTATCTTCATAACTAATCATCTACAGAATTGTTATTTTGTGCATTTCTGTTAAATAAACCATTTTTCTGACTTGCAATTAACGACATTCAAACGACTATAACACTGACAACTACTGTCATGCAGACAGACAACAATTTGCTAAGGTCGGGCGTTTTAAACAATAGAAACAAAACTATTTATACCTACCTTTTTTTTTATTGCATATCAGTAAAAACATTTAACATCAATTTTCCACATCTCTTACATGTTTTTTTTTTGTTTTTTACTTTATCAAGAAATAAACACTATTGCTTATTAGTTTTTTAGCGTGTTGTTAATTTTTGCAATAAATCTGAAAACACTTAGTATTTCCGAAACAGTTGATGATAGGTATAGGATATTGAATAATATACAGGGTGTTGCATTTAAAATAAGAAAGTTAATATTGGCCACTATTACATGACACACCCTGTATAGAAGTTTTTATCGAAAAAAATGCGCAACTAGAAATACCAATCGACGTATCCTAGCGTTTTGTCGGACACGGCCCCATATATTTATTATCGAACTTATTTCATTTGGCTGATACACACTGTATACAACTGAGAAGAAAAATTATTAAGGATTATGCTTCACTTAGTGTAGGTACACTTCTACATGGCTGACTCGTTCAGTTTTTATAAATTGTTACATTAATATTTTCCAATCTTAAATATTCAGCGGCGCATAAGAAGTTGGCTGGTCATAAAGCTTACATTATTCATGGCATCGCTCGTTCAAAGACTTTCCTGTATTATCTAATCACCAATAAAGTAATTAAATCTTTAATGCGTTCCATCCTTCGCATTAACATAAATTAATGATTTAATACGATTAAAAAGTTATACAAAGTTCTAGCAGGATCCCAAGTTTTTTGTTAGAGACGTTACAAATGTTATATTATATTATTATGTATTTTAAGTATCGTTTATATCAATGGCAAAGATTTTTACTTTCTAAAACTTATTATTATGAATTCTATAAATTAACAAATATCCCACATTTCCCTTTTATATGACAGAAACTATAAACTGCCAATTAGCGTCTCTTTTGATAAATGCTAAATAGTGTATAAACGAATTAAATAAAATAAAAAAAAAGCAAAGACAGAATTTTAGTAGAACTTAAGTACTGTTTTTCACATAATAATTATTCCACATTGACATAATAATAACGTTTTTTCCTTTACTCGTATTATGAGACCCTACTTCATGCGAATTTTAAGAGTCTAGAAGAGTTAGTTAAGTTTAACGAGAAGTACCCTATATTTTTTGATGAGGAAGTAAATGATAAAATAAAACTGTCAAAAGCCAATACTCCGGAAATAAGTGAAAACAAGCAGGTTGGTACCAATGTGAAAAAACAATGGAGTTTTGTAAACAGCTTCTTTAAAGAAAACTAAACTCATCTCCCGGATATGACGGCACATTGGTTAGGGACGTTATAAATCTTAAAGACAATCTTCTCACTATTTTAACAAATCTAGTTTACAAAACATTAAAAAATGGATCATTCCCGGAAGAGCTAAATATGGGCAAAATAAGCCCAATCTCTAAATCAGGAATGAATAATTACAGGACAATATCAGTCATAAGCATATTCTCAAAGAACATAGAAAGAATTATAATAATGAATGTCGTTGTATATTCATAGCAATTGATTTGGTAAGTTTTATTTCTAGGGCTCCCAAAAATGAAAAAAATATAGTTATAACAGTGTCTGTGAACCTAAGAAACGCTTTTGACGTCGTCAGCATTGATATATTGTTGAAAATAATCTTTCACACGGGGTTTAGAGCAAAAATATATAAAATAATTGAAATCTATTTGAGTGGTGAGAAGCAGTACGTAGGACTTGGCAGTGTGAACAGTGACGTTTTCTCGAATGAGCTCAGTCTTAAGGCCCATGCTTTATTTACTCTGTCTTAATATCGAGATATGCGACTCTCAGTGCGCGCTATTTTACATTTGCCGACGACACAGTGTACGCTGGCGGAAGAAGATGATCTAAATTTGACCTAATGTCGTATGGTCCTAAGGACTTGGTATGTAACTTATGGAGTACTTAAGCCTGGAACCTTTAAGATACATTTTTTCTTTCCTAATTTAGAGCATGTTTATAATTTTAACAATAGGACATTTACTAATTTAACTATAGTCAAAGGACAAACACATACTAACTACAAATATGCCCACTTACACCTTTTCAGTTTTTTTAATAACTGTAGGCTGTGGTGGCCTTACAAAATGAAAATAGTAGCACAGTACCATTTCTGTAGTTCTAACACTCGCTAAAACGGACACTGCAGTAAACCGGATTGCTTCATAAACCGGATATTTTCAAAATTTTACTTCTGTAAACCGGACATTAAAACGTTTCATAAGAAAACCATAAAATTTTCCTGTCTTAACAAGTTTGAAGCAACATAATGACTGTTGCATTATTTTTATTTGAATTAGTCGTATGTGAGACCCATAGTTATTTGTTCTGTTGGCACAAACACACACACAAAACATTAACTCTTAGCGAAAAATGTAAAACATTAGACAGTCTGGATAAATCCGGAAGTATCCGTCAAACGGCAGCAAATTTTGGAGTGCCTAGAGCCACGATTTTTGATATAAAGAAAAATAAGGACAAAATAAGAAACTTTGTGTCAAAATCATATCAAGGGACAGGTATGTGCTCAATAACTTATTTTCATTAGAAAAATGCATAGTTGATCTACATTTTAGGCAAAAAGCAAGTGATTAGGAAGGCCGAGGATCCTAAAGTTGATAGATAGATAGATAGATAATGTTTTATTTGTTTCTAAGAAAAAGCCAAAACCACATAAAACAATTGTCGCAGTACAATGATTACAAAACTTACATTAAAGTATAACTGTTAAACTTTATAAAAATATATAAAAAATAAATACATGTAACTGATACATACGCCCCAACATACACACAGGTAGTAGTGATGGTAGATTTAACAAGAAGAAAATACACTGAAGAAAGTCAGGCAAATTATAAAGAAAAAAGGCCGAGGCTGCCTTATACAATTGGTTTTTACAGCAACGACTTGCCCACGTACCTGTTTCTTTAGATCTTTTAAGCACAAAATCGAAGCATTTTTATAAACGCATAACCCAAAAAGATGATTTTCTGGCGAGCTCTGGTTGGCTTGATAAATTTAAAAAACGACACGGTATTCGATTTTTAAAGGTTTGTGGTGAAAAACTTTCAACTGATGTGAATGCCATTTCAAGAAGAGTTTCGTGCTGTGGTGCAGGAAATGGGCTTAACAAAAGAACAGGTGTATAATGCTGACGAATCCGCGGCATTTTGGAGAGCTGTGCCCGATAAAACATGGGTACATAGTCAAGAAAAATCAGCTCCAGGCAGAGAAATATCCAAAGATCGTGTAACCCTCATGCCCTGTTGTAATGCAGAAGGCACACATAAGTTACCACTTCTGGTTCTCGACAAATCAAAAAATCCCAGAGTTTTTAAAAGTGCTAAGCTACCCGTTGTCTATATACCTGTATTTATGGAGTGGTTTAAAACATGTTTTATACCTAGCGTCAAAAAATTTTTAACAGAAGTTACCAGACCCAAAAAAGCTTTATTGCTAATCGACAATGCACCCTCTCATACTCTGGTCACGCATTGTTTATAGTCTTCTCCACATATTAACACTAATTCTGCCCTCTCGGCTAACGTTAACTGCATTGGAAGGGGCATTTAAAATCAAATAACAACAATAATTATTTAAGAACGAATAATGCAACCAAACTGTCATAATGTTTACTTTTAACCCTTATTTGTTTTTTTCCATAGGTGTCTGCGATTATTTTAGTAGGATTTCATATTTGTCGATTAATTTGTACAGTTTTTTTAAATGAACATTTAAAATCAAAATTTTGCACTTTAAATGAGAGTTTTTTAATTTGCATATTATCATTACATACTTGCTTTATCTTGTTAAAAAAAATTTTTAGGATATTTTAAAGTTGTGTTTAATGTCGTTGCAACAACTATGAAGTTTGTGATTCCTACAAGAAGGAGCCATACCAACATCAAATTCGAATTTCGCATTTTAGAAAACCGCTGGATATCAGATTTAGTTCAAATATCAACATTATTTTAAAAATTATTTAGAAAAAACAAAAATAGCAATAAAATTTGAATATCCTGTATCTCCGAAACGGAGCATTTTCAGATATAGGCTTATAGGAACTTTTCTTCATATTTTTAAGCAGGTAATGTTATCTTAATTTTTTCACAATGATAACGAAACACCTTTTATAGGTTATATTATGTAATAATAGAGATGTAGGGGTAAGTCTGTGATGTAATTTCTATTAGTTTTTACACATCTAATATTATTGTGAATGCACATCACCATAAACGCACGTACCATAAGGGCAAAAGAAACGTAAGTCTTAACTTATTACTTATTACTCATAAAAGATAACCTAGGTAAATGGTAAAAGCGAGGGTAAAGGTGAACAAAAAAGTTCTGAAGTTTTTGTTTTTAAGGAAATTTCATAATTGTCATTGTAACTCCATAATAATAATCCCATATTGAATAAACCGGATGGCCGTCAAACCCTTCTTGACATTTCTATTTTTCATTCATCTTTAACCTAGTTGACCTATCCAGAGTTGTAATTCATTACAAGCGTGCTCGGTTCGACGCCACACTGGCAATACTTTTTTTTATCTTACGATATAAACGTACCTACGTAATGCTATTATTGTGCCGACATTTATGCGAATCACCTAATAATTAAACCAAATCAGGGGAATTTAAGGCCTTAATTGGTCTGAGTTTAATAATCTCTCATGAAAAATATTATTCAGTTTATATGTTTCGTCATTGTTAAGATGAATTAAATCAGAATAAAATTATTCTTAGCTTTCTCATACAGCCTCGCAGATATTTCCATGACTTGATCGATTGACCAAGTCTCGTCAGCGAAGCATGTAAACCTTACCGAAGGCCCTAAGAATGGTCAAGCACATCTTAAACTAGGTCTTTACGAGGTAAAGGTAGATTTATTGACTAATAAAAATATGGAAGCATAAAAGACTGATGTGTGTCATTTAACTGATAAAATAACAAATATTTATTTTAGATTAGGAAAGAAAATTAAACAAATATATCTAAAAATTCCACACTTACCATTGAATATCATTAAATTTGAAATGATTCGAAGTTGCAACACTTTTGTTCAGAACCGGCAGTTTTTTCATTGAACCAAATATGAACACTTAATTTGAAACACATCACATCATTTTAAAATACCCTAACGGAACAACAGTTCACCTAAAGTATTAAAATTTATTTACCGACTCCCAAATACAATAACAATTTACAATCGTACCCCGCACCGTAATGAAAATAATGCTGTCAGTATTTTCGTTACTTTGTGTTTTTTACATTAGAAAATTTACCGATACTTAGAAGAAAATAATGTAAAATACCTCCACGTTTACTTTTCCAGTACACGGCTGTCACTTTGTCATCAAGCGGTGCAGAGCTTTCTAGACCGTATTCGCGCTGTGGGGCGACTGGTGACCATAATATTTGGATGTATTTACAAAGCACACTTGAGAAACAAATACCAATGTTTTTGATTAAGTCGAGTTTTAAGTAAAAAATTGTGTTATTGGAAATTTTTTGTAAGCTTTAATTTAGGTATAAAATATACGATTTCTGCTTCTTGAAATTTAAATATTCAGTATAATAGAAAAAATGAGGTATGCTTAATGCTTGAATTATTACTGAACATTTTTTCAAGATAATAAATATTTTGAAAATTAGTTATGTTTCCTCGAAAAAACTTCCTGTTAATAATTTGAGCTCGAAGGATATTCGATAAGAAAATTTCATACCGATTTAATAATATTAAAAATAGAAGAATTTCCTATTTCTCAATAAATACAATCCATACTTCAAATGCTTAACACGATTTAAGAAAACTTCTCTTCTTCAGAGGTCATAATCTTTTATTATCATAGTTAAATATGTTTCACTCATCTAAATCACAAAACTCAATCTCAACTTTACTTCCCTTTCCATATAATTAACCATCTAATACATCAAGTCTCCAGCCTTTCTGTTGTACTCATTTATTTGAGACAACTTATTTCGATGTTAAACTCGATGTTGGCGTCCCCTGAAGATGAGTACTTAAGTGCTCGAAACATGTCGGGAGCTTAAACACCTTTTTTATGTCAACAATTAAACTGTGGAGGAAGACTGCATTGTTTTATTTTATAAATATAAAGTAGTAATGTCTATGTATCCTTTTGGAATATATTTTCTAGAGGAAAGGCTTTATCAATTCACCAAAGCGTTTGCTTGTCCGGTGAGGTGATAGGTCTATACGGTATATAATATATAACATTATCTAGTATACCCTTATGTATATTTATCACTTCTTCAGCATAAATGAATTAATAATATAAATCATTAGACTAGAATAAATATAATATAATAAATAAATATATAAATAAATAACAAAACTGAATAAACTGATCGTAATATAAGTTACCTAAATATAATAATAATCCTAAGAAAAGGATTGATGCAGAGGAGATTAAGAGTTAAAGTAAGTACATTAGGGTTGGAACAAGTTGAGGAAACCAACTGCCTTGGACTAATGATTGACACGAAGTTAAATAGGTCCCAACACATAGATCACCTTTTTAATAAGACCATACCGATGATCCCAAAGATATACAGAATGTGGAAATTATCTTACAAGAAAAACTAAATACTGTGTATACAATGCCTTCTTCTTCCTACATTTCAGATATTTTTTACTGGTATGTGGCAGGACTAAATATAAATCTGTACAAAAACTCCAAAATGCAATACTAAAAAGCATTATTTTATTATGATAGACTTACAAGCATCAACATATTGTATAGAGAACTGAATGTTTCACAGCCAAATAAGATTTTGATATTTGAGCAGATTAAATCAATGCATCAAATTATGTAAAATAAATATAATAATGTCTAACCCGAGAAAAGCAAACAACGAGACATTTGGCGAAATCATTGGAGTGGGAGGTAATCTGGCCAACTGTCATTAGTTTAAGCTGGCCGTGTTTCAGCCGTTAGTCCGGTAGTCGATGATTTATGGTTATCGAGTTTAATTGTCATTTTCGTTGAAAGAAGTGTATTGTTAATCTGTTTGTTTTTGTTAGTGCTGTGCTATTGTAAAACTATGCCTGGTAATACATGTGTGTTTCAAGGGTGTCCCTCAAAAGAAGGTCAAGGTATAAGCATGTTTGTATTTCCAAAGGATCTTGAACAGTAACTACATTTGCACCGCTTTAGGAATATTGATTAAAAATTTAAGGAAAGGTAACAAAACTGCTGTTTAATATTTAAAAAGAAATAAAGGGATAGACAAGAAAATACTGTTTTTCTATTTTTATATTAGTAAGAACCTACTTACGCACTGTCTACTTTATCCGTAAAATTCTAATTACACACACTATATTTTTAGAAGCCAAGCTGTGCCTAAGAGGAGTTACGTAATATTATAATGTCTCTATTAACAAGGGAAGTTTTCGCTAACGCTCGTAGAGTAATTTTTGAAATCGTGTGTAATATGCTTCTTACCACTCTAGGTATGAAATATACGCCGAAGTCGCCAAAAATCAATTTTTTCTTAGTTTCGACGCGAAAAACATTTTTTTGCTTAATCGCATAAATATAAAAGTTGTAGAGCTTAAAAAATCCTATAAATTGAGTCCGCGCTTTTTTTCTACAATGCACGGTTACGGAGATATAGCGCCTGGAAGTACCGACGGAATGCAGCGTCTTAGCATTCTATTAATATTGACCCTTATCTGGCACACTAATCACAGGAAACTGTTACGAAATAAAACAAATAAATATGGCAAATTAGTTTAACATGCAACCTTGGGTAACTTTAAGTAGAACATCCAGTATATTTTAGAAACATGCTAAGCTATTTTTTTTTTAATATTAAAAATATAATAATGTTATGTTGATATTTGCTCCAGCCGCTGATTAAGTACACCACTGTTATATCAAATCACAGTTGCCATGAATGAACATACGATACGAATATTAATAATTATCCGGCTGTCATTTATTGTTTGATTTTTTACTGATTATTGTATTGTTTTACCAAATCGCTTTAAAAATATCAACAAATTTTAATCAAAATATTACTGATAATGTATGGTCATGAAATCAATTTAGTACATTTAACTCTACAAATATACTATTGTACTAGAGTAATAAAATTGCATAAACAGCATATTTGATAACATCGGTAACTACAGATTATTGACGTCACAGAAAGGCAGGCGTTTTGACCCACATTCAAAATGTTAGTGGTAATTTTATTGTAATCTCGTAACACAATTAGAATTAGTTATTAACAATACTTGTTTAAAGCCATTATACGTCAATTTGAAAATATTACTCCATTCTACGAGTTCTTATTACTTCATATCAAGATATATCCCCTAATTTTTTAAAATATCAATTGCATTTAACATTTTTTTAAATTTACACTTTTCTATCAATTTCTTATCAATAATTTCTGTTCACTGTTGAGGTTGATTTGAAGCTAAGTAAATAAATCGCCCATAGTCGATGATTCACAGGGTGCAACCGTTTGGTCAATTCGCCTTAATGAAATGTAGGTATATTGATTATTCTATCCTATAACTATAATAAACTTGTGGAGGAAGAAAGCATTTTTAGTTGTGGCGTAGTGGTCATATTAGACGTAAGGATCTGTAACAATAGAATGCTACGTTCACAGGACATTTTTTTGAAATAAATACTTTATTGACAAAAGCTTTTGATTTATACATATGCCAACAAAATTCTCTAAACAGTGCCTTTAGCACTGGCCCCGAGAATACATAATATCTAAATTTAACTTATTACAGCGCTGGAAGATTCTAATCACTAATTACTAATTTATACCCAAATGCAATTTAACTTTTTTTATAAAGAATTGAAAACGACCTATATTTTTAATATTATCTGGTACACTATTATATACCTTACAAGCTTTGGTAAAGGGGTTATGCAATCCCACGTTTGTTCTTGTGTTTACTGTATATATACTATTTTGTGACCTAGTGTCATAGTTATGTACCTCATTTGACAATATGATGGGTATATTTGATTTCTGCGCTCTATTAATAATCTTATACACTATCTTAATTTGCTCCAATTCTAGTACTACACTAATTTTAGGAACACTTAACTCACTATAGAGTGTATCAGAGCTGGTTAGCCTATCATAATTAAATATTATCTTTAATATTTTGTTTTGCATCACCTTAACTCTATTAAAGTCAGTATTGCTACAAGAGCCCCAGATTGGTAGTAGATAACGCAGATGAGAGAGGAAGAAGGAATTATATACCATATATTTTGTTTTTTCAGAAAGGTAGCTTCTAGATTTATAAATGATTGGAACCATCGGCATTAATTTAGACATAAGATCGCTGATATGCTCCTTCCAACTTAATTTATTGTCAACCATAAGTCCCAAGTACTTGATGGACTGTACCTCCTCTAATGTAACATTATCCGCAATGACATCCAAATTTTGTATGTTTTTATTTTTTTGTTTGAAGACCATATTATATTTTGTTTTTCCTATGTTTATTTTAAGTTTATTACAATAGAGCCAATTTAGATATAATTTTAGATCGTCATTTACAACCTCAGTTAATGCCCTCTCCTCCTCACTCGCATAAACCAATACCGTGTCATCGGCAAATGTGAAATATTGTGCCCGAAGGTTAGCATGTTTTAGATTCAGAACATAAAGTAAATACAATAAAGGCCCCAGCACCGATCCCTGAGGTACACCGCACTCGCTATTTAAAAAACCACTATTTACACCGCTAAGGCTAACATATTGTTTTCTATCTTGCAAATTAGATTTCAATAAATTATAAATCACCCCTCTAAATCCCATCCTGTCAAGCTTACTCAGAAGTATATCAGTACTAACAACATCAAATGCCTTCTGCAGGTCAATAAACACTGCAATAACTATCTGTTTCCTATCCAGTGCCCTGGAGACGTGGTCTGTTAAATCCATCGCTGCACACAATGTACTACTACCCTCCGAAAAGCCGTACTGAAACCGATCAGCCCCGACGTAAGCACGAATAAATGATGTCATTCTTTTCTTTATTATTTTTTCTATAATTTTAGAGAAGACACTTACCACTGTGATAGGCCTATAATTATTCATGCAATCTCTGCTGCCTGATTTGTAGATAGGGGTAATCTTACCAATTTTTAGCTCCTCTGGAAATGTTCCCAGCTCAAAACAATTATTAATCAATTTGGTTAATATTGGAATGACATCATCCCTCACACTCAGC
Organism: Polydrusus tereticollis; assembly: GCA_963920685.1. NCBI lineage: Eukaryota > Metazoa > Arthropoda > Insecta > Coleoptera > Curculionidae > Polydrusus > Polydrusus tereticollis. The sequence continues at coordinate 26,398,717 of OY987326.1, read as the reverse complement.
ATGTCCCTAACCGTTATGGCATCATGACCCGGTGCCGCATTTTGTTTTAATTCAGATATAATTTCACTTACCTCATGCTCGCTTGTCAGCTCCACAACCATGGTATTTCCACAGACCACCTCTCCATTGCCTGGAGTAAAACCTATACTTTCGATTACGTGATTGAGGTCGCTTACAATGTTTTTCCCAACTCGTGAAAAATAATTATTAAAATGCATTACAATCTCACCAACATCAGTCTCATTGTTGCCATTTACATTTAAATTCTTAACTATAGTTGCATTATCCCTATTTTCAAAAATCTATTTATAAATCTCCATTGTTTTTTTACGTTGTTGCCTGCGTTTGCCCATGAAGATCTGAAATATTGATTTTTTAATGCCTTTATTTTATTATTAATTTTATTTTTAATTTCTTTAAAATCAACTTTTAGCTGTGCATTATCTGGGTATTTCAATTTTTTTTTGTATAATTTATCTCGCTCTTTCATCATTCCAAGTATCTCCTCATTGATCCATTCATTATTTTGACGAATTTTAATTTTTTTAGTCACTGTGGAAAGATCTTTACAACTTTTTATTATTTCAATAAGGTCTTGAAATGACTCTATAGTTTTATTTTTTAAATTTTGATTGAAAACATGTTGAAATTTTTTGTAACTTACCGATTTTACTTCATGTAGAATTTTTGCCTTGCGCACCTTAATATTATCTTTTAAATGTACAGTCAGTAGTCTATGATCAGATAATGGAATGTCTTCAATATTAATACAATCGCAGGCAACACAGCTTCTATCTGTCAACACATGATCAATAATGCTCTTTGAGTGAGCTGTTATACGTGTTGCGCAGTCATCCCTAATTACATTTTTAATTTTAAAGTTGTTAAATAATATCACATTATTGTCATTTACGGTTTGATTAGCCCTTGTATCTAATAAATTTATATTAAAATCACCCATGATAATGTGTCTTTTTGGGTACTTCTGAAGTATGGTTTCTAAATTCTGCAAAAACTCTGCCACTGGATATGACGGTGGCCTATATATTGCACTTAATTTTAAACCGGTTTCACCAATTGTAGCACACACCCAATTTAGACCTTCATTCATACATGAGTTTTCCACCTCATGGCATTTGATGCCATCTCTAACATAGACAGACACACCTCCCCCTCTTGACTCCCTACAGGAATGTATTGCCTTATAATTACTTATCTGATATAAATGGGTTTCCTGTAGATTTAGCCAAGTTTCAGTTAGGACCAAAACATCCCATTTCTCACTGACCATACAGCACTGAATCTCCTCAAATTTATTCCTTAAACTTTGTACATTTAAATAAGCTATACGTATACCAACTCGGGGTCCTTCTAGTTTAACTGATCCAAGCTTTGGACTAAACTTACTTTACTATTTTCACTTTTCCTTAGTAGGATATTTCCATTATTTATCCAAAGGTACTTATATTCCATTTCTTTTTTATAAACCACTGCTGCTTTATACAACTCTAGATTTGTTTTTGTCAGGTCATGTTTTAAGTAGATTTTATTGTTTTCACTAAAACCTATATCTTTAGTAGAGAGATTGTATTTATTTTTTGACTTTATAAATTGCATTTTGGTTGCTTCATCTTCAAATATAACTTTTATGGGTCCCTTAGAGTTCTCATTCTGTACTGAGCTGCCAATTCTATATGCCTCAAATTTTTTGTTAGCTAGCTGCATATTTAATATCCCTGCTATTTTTGTGATGACCTCAGGCAGATTTTCATTTTGTTTACTTGGGACACCATGTATAATCATATTATTTTTCAAGCTTGATTGATCTTGCTTATTTAACTGTATTTTTAATTTGTTTAATTCATTGCAAAGTTTTTGGTTAGTATCAACTTGCTCGTTGTACCTTGCAAGTAAAACATCATATTTTTTCTCTATTTCGGTTAGTTTTTTCATTACATCATCCAGTGTATACCCTGATGTTTGCACTTGCTGCGGTGGTTGTTGATTCTTATCCGTGACAGTCACTGTTATGCAAGTGTTGCATGTCCAGGGTGCTGTTGACTTGTTAATCTGATTATACGTCTTCGTTGACATTCCCACACAATTCCTGTGTTTCCAAATGTAACAGGTTTCGCATAATAAACCTTCTTGGTTGTCTAAAACTTTTTTCCTGCAAACATTGCAGGTATCGATCTCTGGCATCGTGGCAACACTGCCCACTCTCCCACGTTTCTTGTATAACTCAATAACAAGTTTGAAGTGATATCTGGTTTTTAAGCACTTTTACTTGCACATAAACCTACACTCTTAAACTTTGTAATTTTCACTATTTTACTTATTTTTACTTTTTAAAATACACAAAACTTTGATAAATTATCGAATCGACCTGTCAATCGACCAACACTGTTGCCGTTCGCTAAAAAATGATGCTGCATTCGGTTGGTACTTCCAGGCGCTATATCTCCGTAACCGTGCATTGTAAGCGCGGACTGAACTTGTAGGATTTTTTGAGCTCTACATATTTTGTATTTATGGGATTGAGCAAAAAAATATTTTTCGCGTCGAAAATAAGGAAAAAGTGATTTTTGGCGAGTTTGGCGCCCTCTGTTTTCTGCACTATTAGTCGCAGCGCAGTGACTCCAAGAGATAAATTGTGGAGAATATTGTTTTCTACAATATTTGTTTACAAAATATTTCTCTGAGACTCACCGTTCTTGCAGAAAATCAAGTCAAAATTCTTTTTGAGTTTCTCACAAGCGCCCAAGGGAGGGGGGGGGGGGCGACAATTTGGTTTTAAGCTAATTGCATGCTCCCCTTACCATTTATGAAATAAAGTCGCTTATGGTATTTTTTTCCCGTTAACCCGCTTTTCCATAACAAATTAATTGTACTAAAATCTATTATTGGCTATGTTGACGCAAAACCGTGAGATAATTAGGTCTCAGACGATTATTGAAGTGTAGGAAAACAGCGAACCAACAAGAAGTGCCGGAATTCAAATTGCCAGCTATTAATTTTCATGCCGAAGACTAATAATTTCAAGTTTTTAATGTGGATTAGTCACAAAAGTACATATAGGTAAGGGTGGCAGGGCAGTGGAACTTGATATTCAGCTACCTACACGCGTTGAGTTCTGGGTTTTTTTCCCATCAAATATGCAATAATTTCAGATTCTTGATGAAAATAAGAGAAGAGCTGCATCGCAGCAATAAAAAAATATATATCTTGAACTCTTGAAATTCCAAGGTCAAATGGGCATGCATCGGGCAGGAGAAGATGACAACATTTTGAGACCCGTTTTTTTTTTTCTAGAATAGCCCATTGTATTAGACAACTTTTTCACATATAAGCCAATTGATTTAAGGAATTTTTTTTTTCGATGCCGTTTTCACTCCACCCTAATCTTCATGGCCATTTAAGGCATTAGGGGTATAATAAATTATCCTAAGTTTGTTAAGTAAATACAATCATATCAGGAATTCTCGCGGTCGGAGCAACTAAGTACTATTTAGAGAACTATTAGCTACGTTGATAACACTAGGCAACAACGAAAAAAGGGCAGTAATAAAAATAGCTCAGTCTTATAGATTTTGACCTGCTCATCACATATCCAATTGCCAAAATATTTTCCGAGGTCTGGTTGTAATGATACCGGAGTACCTTGTTTTTATAAAGGTAGTAAACAATTATCATGTATTTACCTGACTAGACATAGACACAAGCCTATGTCTAGACACAGACAGGCTTAGGTCTAGACAAATTGCAATTAGTTTTTTCACCTTCTACGGTAGTAAAATGTTAAAAAATGCATAAGTTACTTCCCTAGTTTAGTCTTATTTCAACTGTCGTATCGTTTAGTGTCTTATTAGTAAACTATATCAATATTCCGGGCTAGTGTGTTAATAGGCCCAGCAACTTTTGTTACATTTGTGGAGGTGTTACTTTTCAAGACCAAAAAAGAAATATAACTCCTTTAATTATAAAAGTCTATCAGTTGTATTTTGGATGTAAACTTGGCGACCAAGATAAAAAATTAACTCCGCATACTTGGTGCATTACTTGTGCCAACTGTCTCCGAGATTGGCTTAATAGAAGAGGTCAATCAATGCCATTTGCTGTACCTATGATTTGGAGAGAACCAAAAGACCATATATTTGATTGCTATTTTTGTCTCACACCTCCAATTAGTAAAGGTATTACGATGAAGAATAAGGATAATTTAAGGTACCGTAATATATCGTCTGCTATTCGCCCTGTGTCTCATAGTGATGTGTTGCCTATTCCAGTTCTTCCTAAGAACTATAGTCTTGATTCGGAAGAAGAATTAAAAGTCACAGACGAAGAGCCCTCAACCTCTAAGGATCCAAATTTTCTTCCTGAACCTTGTGGTAGCAAGGAACCACACAGAATATCACAAACTGAGTTGAGTGACCTCATAAGAGACTTGGATTTGCCAAAACAAAAGGCAGAGTTGTTAGGATCTAGGCTACAACAGTGGAACTTGCTTGAAGATAATTAAAAGGTTTCTGTTTATAGAAGTCGTCATGAATCCCTTATGTTATTTTTAGAAATGGAAAATGATTTAGTAGCTTGCTATGATAATAATGGTCTAATGAAAGTTTTAGGTATAGAACACATCCCTCATGAATAACGACTTTTTATAGACTCATCAAACATAAGTCTTGAAGCCGTATTATTACATAACGGCAAAATACTTCGCTCAGTTCCAATTGATTATGCCGCTCATTTGACAGAAACATACACCAATATGAAGATATTTCTGGAAACATTGCAATATAAGAAATATGATTGGCAAATTTGTGCAGATTTGAAGGTAGTAGCTATTTTACTTGGTATGCAGTTGGGGCATACAAAATATTGTTGTTTTCTCTGCGAATAGGATAGCCGAGCTAAAATGGATCACTATAAAAGAAAAGTGTGGCTACAAAGACAATCTTTTGAACCGGGATTGAAAAACGTTACGAACATACCCCTAGTTCCTGCAAATAAAATTTTACTTCCGCCATTACATATTAAACTTAGCTTAAATAAAAACTTTGTTAAAGCTATGGATAGAGATGGTCCTGCATTCAGTTACCTAAAACAAAAATTCCTTAGATTAAGTGAAGCCAAAATTAAGGAGGGAATTTTTGTGGGAACCCAGATAAGACAACTCCTTAGAGATCCTGCATTTGACGCTGTGCTTGAGAGAAAAGAAAAAAAATCATGGATGGCATTTAGAATGGTTGTGACAGATTTCTTAGGGAATAAAAGAGCAGACAATTATGCAGAAATTGTAAACAAGCTCCTCAAAGCTTACGAAAATATGGGATGTAGTATGTCCCTAAAAATACATCTTCTACACTCACACTTAGATTACTTCTCCGAAAACTGTGGAGACGTTAGTGACGAACATAGAGAACGATTCCATCAAGAAATCGCAAAAATGGAAAAAGATACCAGGGAAAGTGAAATGTTTCAATGTTAGCAGATTACTGATGGACACTTCTTCGAGAGCAACCAGAGGCTGTATATAAGAGACAGATTAAAAAAAAGGAAGAAAAGTGATTAGTTCATTAATTGAAATAATCGTTAATAAAAAATAAATGATACTAAAAAATTAAGCTCCCATTTTTTCTACGACCTTGGAAATTTTTTTTTTAACATTTTTGGTCTATTTCAGTCATATACAATCCAAAAATCCTATTTTTGCCAAAGACTTTTAAAAAAAGTTTAAATTTGTTTCCTAGTGTAATTATACAACTTTAAAAATCGGTTGTTTTAAACAAAAAAAAAGATAACAAGGATTGTGGTTTTTGGACGGTTGAATATTTTTATTGTATCGAGTAAGAAGTTTACATTTTTTACAGGTCTATGGAATTGTAAGCCCTAGTAATTGGTATTAATTTTAAGCCGATATCTCCAGCGGTTTTGAAGAAAAAGAGGTTTCACCCACAGAGGCACGAAACTCTAAAAATTAGGATATATTATTATTTACTCTATTGCTATACCATTAGTTGCTGTATGTTAGCTTGATGTTTGTGTGGAAAGCCCTATCTATGTTAATGGTGCAGTGATATTTGTCAAGCAATATACTAATTTACTCAAATGGTGGTGTTCATTAACAGTTTAATAAATTTATTAACGGACTTCCGTTTAATTATCTCGGTAAATTGCATGACCGCGAGCTAATTATACATTTACATAATGTACCACATTACTACTTAGTTTTGCAAGGTCTAATTCGTAATTTGTTCGAATATAAAAGTTGCTACTAAAACCAAAAATATGCCTTCTGTTATAGTATCTATGTCAATTTAAATCCATTTTGTTTCATTCTACAGTGCGTTCCTTTTAGCTAGGGCCATGAACTTCTGTATGCTAAATTTTCCATCCCATGTGAAAACTTATCGATACAGCTGAAACTTTAAATAGCAGGGGAATAAGTCATTAAATTTTGTTAGTTCATATAGCTATCCTAAAATATCTATGGAGATCAGAAAAATGTGATTTCAATTTTTTTTTATTCATCTGTTAGGACTTTGTCCTCTTATTGTTCTCAGTTATGTTTTGCATTTTTCGGGTGCAATTCAAGATCTGTTTTCTGACTTTTCATTTTGGGCTGTTGGGTCTGTTGAGACATTTGTAAATTCCTCTTCTTTGTTGAAGATTTCTGTGCTGTCACTAAAGGGTTTTAACTGCATCTCCATTTATTGCAGAATTCTATCGCAATTTTGTTTATGATATATTCTGTTAGTGTTTCAATTTCTCTTTCTCGATGAATTTGATTGTCCCCATGAACCATGATGCTTTTGCTCATTTTGTACTGCTCGGGGTTTCGGTCTGTGATTATCGGTCTGATAAATTGTTTCGCTAGGGTTATTTTGGTTTTTGGAGCCCTTAGTTTTCTTTGTGCGTTTTTTGCGTTTGCTGCATTAATATTTGTGTAGTTCTTCCAAGTGGGTCGTTTGTCGTAGGTAAGTCCGAGATACTTTACTTTTTGCTTCCATTCGATTTGTATATTTTCTATTCCTAATGCGATTATTTTTTGATGAAAAGTATCTTGCGTCCTGTAACGTACACAACTATCAACTATACGAGGTGTTAAAGTAAATGTGAACTTTTTAAGTTAGTTTAGTTTATACATATACATAAAATCTAACTTTCTTTGACTTTTTCATTTTATTTTATTTTAATCGATTTTTTTACATATTACACGTAAGTAATACCCACACAAAAAAGGCGTTTGCTTAACCAAAGACAATGTATGCATTTACAGTTATGTCCGTTTTGTTTCTTAACTGACAATGTTTTTTTTTGTTCAAAATAATTACATTATTTTTATTTATATTATTTACATTTATTATTTAAGTATGAAATAAAATATTTGCTTAATAAAATACAGCTTATTTTTTATATATCCAATACAAAATGAAAGTGAACAACAGAATATTTTTTTAATGATTAAATATGAATACTGCTGGTTTTAATTTGCCTCATTCTGCATGAGTTTAAGCGAATTATTTGCAAGAATCTTTAACCAAACGGCCTATCTGGGTATAATAATAATAATAATAATAATAGTCTTTATTAAGAAATAACTTCAACAGTTACATTTCTCAAAAGGTGAAGTCTAGCTGCTCAAAAATTAATGGAACCGCTACTTAACATTAACCCTAAATACCAAGTATATACTTATTATAGGTACAAGGTTACACAAAGATATAATCTAGTTAAGACTTACAGTATAATATGCGTTTCGTGAATTATGTAAAGATTTTCTCTTACCTAAATTCTAGCATTTTGTTTTAAGTACTTTAATTTGAGATTAAAACCATTATACCGATGTTCTGGAGATGACTGGATGATCAGGATTAGAAACAGCAAAGTTATGAAAAACTGTTTGTACCGATATTCCTCTGATAAAGCTTAAGCTCATCTGAACAGTTCTCTGTAGCGTAAGTCGATATTTTCAATAGATTGTTGAAACTTTCAATGCCCCAATTTACAAATTATAATTAATTATTTGCTAACATTCAAGTCACCTCTGTCTGCTATAAATTGGAGAGACAGTGGTTACGAAGTGCGCAACAAGTACACTTTTCTTTTACTGCTGACCAGATTTCATTTTTGGAAGATTTTTGGCACAAGGATACACTTTTCCTAAACCTGAGACCCTAAAATTGACTTGTTCCAAGTGTTCCTTTGTTTTGAACGGACTCTAGTATTGTTTGAAAGTTTAACACGTGAAATCCTAGGACCCGCACTGTGTGTGATAAAATGTTAAACCTCCCACAACAGAAAATAACATCTGCTCTCGCAAACTCAGAGTTTTTTTCTCAGTAGAATCCAAATATGCAAACATATGCAGGGTGTTCCATTTAAAAAAAGTAAGTTGGTCTCTATGGCAGCCAAACCAGAAATGGCAGAAAAAATTCATGCAGGTAGAAATGTGGGGAATAATTTACTTAACAACTTTCATAAAGGTTACTTTTTCGTAAACGAGGTAGGTAATTCAAAAGTTATACCCGACTTTTTTGCCGCTCTGTATGTTTACTTTCAAATAGTGCATTCTCTACATTGTTCATATTCAAATGCCCTTTGTTTTACTTTATATTAATTACTTTCAACCTATATTGTGGTAATCGTAATGGCCATATAAAGTCAAGGTACTGTAAATAAATAAAATCATAAATAAATGCATCCACTCTAAAAACGATTTTTTATCAAATTTGTGTTTTTAAATTCCTCCATGAATAAAAGGGCACGTTTATAACCCAGCAAACATATACCAAAGTTTAAAAAATATAAGCGTTTTAGGTGGGATTGTGACTGGAATAATAAAACTGTTTACCGATTTGGAAAGGTAATTTTATGCGAGAACCCGTCCAGAAGTAATGTTTATGTAAAATAAAGCGCGAAAGGATGATAAAAAAAACGTCCTGAGTATTTATCCTTTTTGCTCTTTATAACCGAAGCGCTTTTAATAACAATATAATTATGGGGAGGTAAGAATTTGTGAATACTATTATAATTTTGTTTGAAGAAAATACCTTTCTAACCCAACTCTCCTCTGAATCATCTGAAAATTTGTTAGGAAGGTGGGCAAACTATTTTCTAATTTCTAACATTCTTTTTATTTACCTTGATAAGGAACGTCTTGCTTAGAATTTTTTGTTAACCGTTTTCCACCAAAATAATTCATAAGTTTGTGCGTAGAAATTATAATGCCAACTGGCTCAAATACTCAAATACAACCGGCGAGAAAGATCGCGAAGCTGAATCCCTTGCCATCAGCTCTGGCCTCACCTAACTCGTGGGTTTTGCTAGTCTGTTTTCTTAAGTTCAAACCCCGACTTGTGGAGTGTCACCGTAAAGCCTCCGGCTGCCTCCGTTAGGAACGTCTGACCACAACCCTATTTTGGCACTGAACAATACCAATTATTGCCGAACGCACGCAAGATCTGGCTCTATACATTAGCTAAGTGGGATTACCTAAAGGACCATTTTCGAACCTTTCCTTGGCGGAATGTTTGTTTTGCCTATGACGATCCATCTATCAGTGCTAAAGAAGTGTCGAATGTTATCCTTACTGGCATGAAAGAGAGCTGCAGGTACCTCTGATCAATAGTTTTAATTTGTTTTGTGGTAGTCATGTGTTTTGTTTCGCAATTTTAATTGATTTTAAATGTAATTTAAGAGTTTAACCGAATTTAATCTATGACTATGTGTGTTCGTAACTGATTATTGCATGTTGATAATTTTTCGTTTTAACCTACCAGTCGCCCTGAGGATGATCTATTGATCGAGACGCGTAGGAATAAAATTTTTAAATAAAGAAGGTGATTGGACTTTCCCAATTTTATTTATCCCTTATTAGAATTATAAGAATCTGATGAGTTTCATTTTTTGTATATAATATAGGTATGCTGGCATCATGTGCTTCTGTTCAAGTCAGACTTCTATCTTTTACTCCTATTAATTGTTTGTGGCGCTGTTAAGAAATCATCGTTTTGAAATTTGGTTTAGAAGGGGGGCTTCTTTGATGGCAGACATGATAAGCGGGGAAGCAGTTACTCTTACTCTTCGGGGACTGTAGTAATAACATAATGAGTGGATGGTAAATCCCTAGGAAGTCGATATAGCTTATGTTATGTGTTAATGGGTGATTGTGTAATGTTATAATGAATGATACGTATGTTCGCTTGTAGTAGTTAGCGATAAGTTGTCGATATATTTTATAACAGTGAGTATTCGTAAGTCATTGTAAAGTATGTGTATGTAAAGTATGTATATGTCATCGTGTAGCGAGGGACATGTGTAATGATTTCTGAAACTTTGTTCTGAGAAGCTTCTAACTTTTTGTAATGCGTCTTGTTTATGGTAGACCGTGTTGGTATACCGTACATTGGTATTCTGGTCGGAGTAAACTCCTGTATAGTACCTACTCCTTTTGCTAATAAGGGAGTAGATGGCACCAGGGTGACCATTCGTTTCTTTCGAGCGCTGGTCGGCGTTTTCTTTCCACGCCACCCTTCTATCAAAGCAAATGCCCTAGTATTTGATTTGACATTATTGCTTTAATTTATCCTGGAATTTTCGACTATGCATCGGGTTTCTGGATACCGTATTATTCCTATTATCGAAAACGCGAATTCGTTCATTAGGTAATCGTTTGCTATCGGCCTTTGGTCTCTCAACTTTACTGAACAAAAATTTAGAATGAAAATTCTAATTAATTGTTAAAGGTTCATGTGTGTAAGCTGCTTCCTTTTCTTGCATTAGTCTTCTTGTTTTTCTGTTAAATTGCCAATAGATAAAACCTTAGCGAAAGTGTTTGGTTTTCTATCGACATTTTGACATACTAGTTCACATTATTTGAGTAAATGGTCTAGTGAAGCGACAACTCTATGGGCTTCCTGCAAATTTTTATAAAGCTAGACATTCATGAAAAATTCTACAATTTAGTTGTTATTATTGTTGTGTTGAGAAAGTCAAAAAATTACGCTTACTTCCTTCGGGATATTTGACAAAATAGCGCTTTCCTATTGCCACTTTTTTAGCTCTACAGACGGCGATTACAAATTTTCAGTACATCGTTTTGTTTCGAAGAAACCATCGTCAACTTATTTTTTATATTAACCGTAAGAAAAGTACACCCTGTATTAGATAGCATTTCCTATTTGGAATCCAATAATTTACAACACAATATAGTTTCTTATAATTTTGAAATGCTTCTTAATAAATTTCGAACATTTTGGTGTAGAAGGCGTTGAAATAATGGTGACCAAGACAAAACTTATTACCTTGGTTTTAACCAAGAATAGGTACCAAAATATAGTACTCAAAAATACTTTGGCAAGAATAGTTGTTAAACTTAAAAAATTTTTACAAATAATAATAATAATAAAATGATTTACAATAAATACAAATTATAATTAAAAAAAAATATAATGATTGGACCCAAATTATGTAATTTTAGCAATCGGATAATTTCTTAAAGACTTTCAAAATAAAGCGTTATACTATTATTATTGGTATCAGAAAGTTCTTACTCTTGCAACTGAAAAACAAACTGATTTATTTATGAACGCATTTAAAAAAAATAATTATTTTTAATAAGAAAATTTAAGAAGCAATTAGAAAATGGTTAATAAAAGCGCAATTATCATTAACAGATTTAAAATTCTCATTAAATCCTTTTTGCCTGTTAAGTTGGTCATAAATAATTTATGCCGCGAAAATAAGTATTGATTTCCGAAATACCAAAAACATAAAATATATCAGGTTTATTTTGATGTAGCATATATTCAATACGTGCTGCTAACATATAAATCATCTTTGGCTGATCGTAAAAATATATAACTCTCTATAAAAGGGCAAATCCTGGCCATAAAACTTGGGACCCCATACACAAGGGGTGGGCGTTAATCTTGTATGTCGGGGGCTAAATATGTTACGCGGGTCGTCTGAATATGGAAATGCGCCTTTTTCGGGTCCATTCAGCGATTCCGGTTTAAATATAGAAATTCCTAGAAAGTTATAGGTAACATTTTAGGAATTTGGGTTATTGGGTATTGGGCTACTTATTATTTTCGGGAAAAGGGTATCCATACGCCCTTATAGATTTAGGATAAGTTTAAAATAATTATATACAAGTACAGCTGCTCACTATCTAAATTTTACAGGGAGTTCAAAATAAGTTGTTTAGTTTAAAGGGCAGATTGCTTATCTAAAAATTATGGTTCTTTAATAATTAAGGCGATTATTGAACTTTACTCTATTGTATGGACCATTTAAAAAGAAAAAGAGAAATTGAAGTAGTCAATAAACTTCATTTTGTCCAAGGTATTATTTTGCAATTGATTTCGAAATTAGTCCGTTCTCAAGAAATAATAATCACATAATATAATACAGTAAAACCTCTGTTTGCCACCGCCTCTATAAAGTGACCACATGTGTTAAACGACCGGTTATGAATTCCCCACACTTAACAATGGAAATCCCATTATTTTATACTTTTCTTCACTGATCCATCTATTAAATGACCGCGTGCACTCATCATCGGAATTCTTAGTAAACATTAATGCTAAGGACACCCTCAATTAGGGGCAATAAAATCTGATTCGTCAGTTCTTAAGAAATATAGGTACACAGCATACCTAATTACTTTATTGCAGGCGGATCCATTAAATTTGCTATAAGGGCTAATAAATCGGTTGTTAACATTAGTTTCGCTTTGAATAGTTTTTGTGTGTATTGAGGCTAATGTGGATATTTGAAGATGACGGGAAAAAGGATATGTCTTTCTTTAAGCGATAAAATTTAAATAATCGGGATAGTGAGAAAACTGATTTAAGTACCAGGAAATTGGCTGAAAAATTTAAAGTGGGTAAGACCCAGGTGACTATGTTGCATAAAAATAAAGCAGAAATTAGAAATTTGTTTCAAGAAGGTGGCAACGGTGAACAAACAGGAAAACTTTCCAAAACCGAAGGACTGGCAGTGGACCAGGCCAATGTCTAGGACTAGATAACTTTAAAGTATCAAATGGATGGCTAGAAAAATTCCGTCGTCGGGCCGATATTACCTTCAAGAAGGTATGTGGCGAGTCAGCCGATATCAATACCGAAGACGTAACTGCGTGGAAAGATAAGCTATTAATCATTTTAAAGAATTATGCCCCAAGTATTCAATGCAGATGAGTTTATACTATAGTGCATTGTCAACAAAAACATAAGCATGGAAAGATGACAAGTGTACTGAAAAAAAAACAGCGAAACAACGATTTACAAGTCTGTTTTGTGCAAATATGGAAAATGAGAAGGAAGCACCAGTTATAAAAGGTGAAAGCAAAAATCCTCGCTATTATAAGGGCACACATATCGATACGTTACCTCTCCAATGGGTCTCAAACAATAAAACGTTGATGACAGCAGAGATCAAGATAACATGGCTTTACAGATTTGATACCAAAAAGAAGAAGTAGAATAGAAGAGTGGTATTGTTTTTGGATAATGCAACGTCCCATCCCAAAATTACCCTAGACTATTTCACTAGAGTGTATTACACCGGCAATAAAATCGGTATTCAGCTAACAATACAACTACCTGGACTGGTGGTCGGCAAAATCAACCAACTTCGTATTGCTGAGACCATTTTTTGACATTTAGAAAAAAAGTCACCTGAAAATACAATCATTTTTTTTATTTCTATGACAACAATTATTTAATTGAAGTCATGTCAAACTGACTTTTTTGTATTAAAACGAGTTTATATGCGAAAACTAAATGAGTTTTTCAAGTGAAACAAGATTCGGAAGTAATTCTTTTAATCAAATAGAAAAAGCAGTGCGTAAAACAATACCCCAAAATACAGTGAAATCAAAGAAGTCAGCGTGGGGACAATTTACTCAATTTCTACTGGAAAAAAACTACAAATTAGCAAGAGATACTTCGCCGGAAGATTTATCAAAAATTTTAGAAGATTACTGCTACAACATAAAGAAAAAGAATGGTGATGACTATAAAGAATCAAGTGTAAAGTCTTTATGGAATACAACTGCCCAAATGGTTCAAGATAAATATTATAGGGAATTTGAAAGGAAAATTGATCCTTTCCAAGACATAATTTCAATTTACTGTACAAACCACCTTCTTATAATATTGCCCAGTTCCTCGATACTTTGGACATACTTATGCTTAAATACCCCAAAACTCACTTGATGGTCGGATATTTCAACATTAATATCTTAGACCCCGCATCCAGCCTTGTAAAGGACTATAATAGTCTTGTAACATTTAATTTATCGCATTTAATGAAACTTATTGTGATAAAACTTATTTTATGGAAGAGACCAATGAAAGAGAAGTTCTTGACATCATTATGGAACTAAAAAAAACTTCTGCTCCAGGAGACGATGGTGTTACTGTAAAGGATCTCTTAAATATAAAAGAGGACATTGTCCTAATCTTGGTTCGACTTACAAATAAGGTGCTCATAAGTGGACAATTTCCAGAAGAAAACAAATTGAGCAAAATAACACCTATTTTCAAAACTGGAACTAGAGATTCTATGAACAACTATAGACCCATATCTGTGGTAAGCGTGTTTTCTAAAATTATAGAAACTGTGATAAAAAAAAGAATGTTAAGGTTTATTGATAAGTATATTGATAGAGATTTGTTTCAATATGGGTTTATAAAGGGCAGTAATACGTTGAGTGCCACCATGGACCTCACTAACAACATTTCTACAGCATTAAACAACGGAAAAATTGTGGCGGCTGTTTTTGTAGACCTAAGCAAAGCATTTGATGTTGTTAGCCTTGATATTATGTTAAAAAAACTTAATTATATGGGATTTAGAGGCAAAACATTTGATGTAATAAAAACTTACTTAGTTGGTAGGCAACAGTATGTTAAAACAGGCAGTAACAAGAGCACCAAATTGGGCAACTTATGTGGAGTACCTCAGGGGTCTGTTCTTGGGCCTCTTCTGTATTCATTATATGTATTAAGCTTAAAGCGTGCCGATTTGGCTGCTCGGTACTTTACTTTTGCGGATGACACCGTACTACTGTATACTGGTGAAAATTCGGGAGATTTACAGACTGTGATAAATAATGATCTGAATGTATATTATAGGTGGCTGATATGTAATACACTAAAAATTAATATAGAAAAAACTAAATGTATGCTCTTTAAACAAAAAAATAAAATCATACCAATGCCAAAAATAAAAATAAAAGACGTAGAATTAAAATCAGTTGATAGTATTAAGTATCTAGGTCTAATAACTGATGTAAATTTAAATTGGAGTGAACACATTACATACATAATTTTATTAAGAAAATGACTTCAATGATTGACGCGCTGTATAAATGTAAAAACTACTTTACAAATAAAACTAGAATAGATATCTACAACGCATATTTTGCATCGCACTTAAGGTATCTTCTCCCAGTATGGGGAACATGCGGAACGGTCAATTTTAACAGGGCACAAACTATACAAAATAAAATAATAAAAATATTATTTAGTATTGATAGGCTAGTACATACAAGCGATCTTTATAAAATGGTGAACGTTTTTGACATACATAAACTTTTAGAATTAGAGCAATGCAAACATGTCTATAAGGTTATAAATAAAAAGCAAAAGTGCAATACACAAATTAAATTTATAATATATTATTATATTGAAACCATATTTGCAACTTAATCCAGAACATCACTTAAAACTAGTTGAAAATCTCCGAGAAAATCAGGAAAATAAGGTCTCAGCTTCTACTTCTACTTCGAATGCAAGCCAGGTCCAGGTGCAAACTCATTCTGCAGCTGTAATTGAAAAAAATAACGCGCAGATCATCAACTACAATAATTGTAATTTTTATATGTAGGTAGTTTTTATTACCTTTTTTATTACTGAATTTGTTTAGAATTTAAACAAAAGTTGTTTTAAAACATCCGTTTCCATTTATTCTCACTCTCGTAAAATAGTCATGTCGAATACCACTCGAAAAAAATTTAAGTCTGCAAAATTGTTCTCTGACGGCTCGTGGTTTTGTCAAAAATTTCATTCGCGAAATTGCCTAGCAACAAACTTTCATACCAATCGAAAATTTGGCGACAAAATTTTTTCTCTTGTGGTATTATATATGATAATGTCACACATATTCGTCTTCCACCCAATACTACATCACATTGTCAACCTTTGGACCAAGGCATTATTAATAATTTTAACGTGATCTACAGAAGCTACCTTATTAAGAGTTTTTTAACATTGTATGTATAGTGGTTGTCCTCTTCAAAAAATCGAAAATATTATTACTATAACCAACAACTTGACATGGGTTTCGGTGGCCTGGCGCAATTTGTCCTCAGGGACAATAAAAAAATGATTTATAAAAGTCGGATTTATGTGTGATACAGATAATATTGACGACTTCGAAGTAGAAGATAATACCTCCGTCACATAACTGTTTCCTAATATTAAGGACATATTTGGGAACTTGAAAGAATTTGCCTATATTGATAACAATTTGAACACAGAAAGTGCAGAATTGACTATTTATCGAGTGTATTGAAGAGATCCAAGAAACGGATGAAACTACTCCCAACTCTGAGACAGAGGAAGAGGAACTTGAACTTGCTGCAGTGTCGAAAACATCAAGCCTATCCAAAGCCTGTGCAAGTTTGAGAGACCTTGAAAACTTTTTTAATAATATTAACAATTTTGACAAGTCTAAAAATATTTCTCAACCCCTATTGCACATTTATGTTAAAAGTGTGCAAGCTAAATAGGAATTTGAACAAACCAATTTTTGATACTTCAGCATTAGAAAAAGGGAATTCTATACAATATTTTTTATAGATAAACAGAATACGGGTCTTATGCGGTATAGGCCCAGTTGGATATTAACAATTTTTGAAAGTTTAATTGAAATGTATAGAATAGATTTAAAGAAAATATCGTTAGACGGAGCACTTTTTTTGAAAATTTTCGGAAATAACAGTAGTTTTCGAACGATTTCAACTATTTGCCAGAAGGTGACTGGTTTTCTTAATATTTATATTATATCAATCCACAATTTACGCACATGTGTGAAATAAATAATTGCATTGCTGTTGCATTTCTACACTAGACTTACATGAGTTTTAAGGGGATTATGATTCGTCTTCTTTTTACATTCGCGATGTAAAAAATGTTGTTGTTCAGCAGAGGCAACGTGAAGGTGAGACATTCTTTGCCAGGATAGGAAAAGGTTCTAAAAATTATTCACAGGAACAGGATGGGTTTTATCATATAATTACCTTTCAGACTTAGGAAAGGAAAGTAGTAATCATATCGTGACAGGTAAACATGGCAACAGCGCAAGAATCAGCATGCACGGTTGTCTCTCTTCGGCCATTAGCTGTTATCGTCGAACAATTTAAATATATCTGTTGTCTTAGTTTTTACGTTTTTCGGCATTTTTTCCGTTTTCTTTTTGTGATAGTTTTCGCTTCTTTTAACAAATAGGTGTATATTATAACTTCTACTAGTAATATTTTAATTAATAATACATGCCAAACATCGTACCTCTAAGTGAAAAATTTTTAATATTTTTTTCTCAAAAACTACTAAACTCCTGAGAAAATAATGCGTTTTGATGTCAAGATCACAATGCTTGACATAAATTCCATTGCCTTCTATAGGTAACTACAACATAACAACTGAATTATCTGTATACTCTGCCTGTTATGTAAAAAAACTTATATTTTATTAACTTTGTTAAATTATATATAATCAATAATAAGAAGACTAACCTATTACTAAGGCATCTGTAACAATTTTAATTAAATAAAGTGAACAAACAAGAAATTATTTTTTCTCGAAGTAATGGGTATAGTCACTATTGTGTCTATTTGCTTACCGACTGTTATAAATACCTATTTCAGTTTCACCCACTTTCGTATTTGAAATTAAAATAGAAATAAAAGATTGGACCAATTTTAGTGTGCTAATGATAATTTTATAAATAGTATATTATTAACCAAGGTTTAGGCAGCTATCATTATTGCCCGAGCGGCAAGTTTAAATCACGAGGAGCGGAGCGACGAGGGATTTAATTTAAGACGCGAGGGCTATACGCTGCCTAAAGCGTGGTTAATATAATATTTTTTTCACTTTTACAAATTTTTATAAGACATTTATCTTTATATTATTAATATTTATATAAAATTATAGGTAGGTATAAGTATATTTTTTAATCAAGTTACCTGCGCTTTGGAATTGGCAAAATATTTTGTTGTTTTGTCAGGTGGCTTTGTTAATGTCAATTTTTGTTCATTTATGTCATCAGATTTCACGAGTTTGTTGTTATAGTGTTCTTTACTAATGTCTTCATTTTATTTTTCTTTGATCCTGAGATTAGGTTAGGTTCTGTTAGGAATGGTAAGTTATTCGTCGATATATCAAAGTGTCGATATTTTTATAAAATATTTATTAAAGTGACAAAGTCCTTTTTTAATTAATTTATTTTGACATTACGATTACGACCCCGAATCTGTCCTCCTAATGAATATGGCGAATTATTGTCTCTAATACCCTATATTTGTTATTGATTGTATCGATATTTTACAATATCAAGCATATCTAATAATCTAACATGTATTGATAATTATCTGGTTGCCTAACCACAAGAAATCACCTTTCAGGTTATTCATGTTTATGAATTCATGTCGTAGAATCAAAAAATCAAGTTACCTGCGTTCAAATAGATTCTTGAACATCGGTCAATAATGGATTTCAATGCCTTATTATTGACCATGGTCAATATTAACTTATAAGGTAGAGAAAAACGATTTCTAACGTTATAAATCGGTCAATAATGGCGATGTTATAGGTTAGTAGTGGAAAAACTAATTTATTGATACAAGATACTGGCCTCAATATACTTCTACCAACTTTAGTAGACAGTAGTTATTGGATGGTAATAGTTTGAACTATCGAGACATTACGAGACATTTTCATAAATAAAGTAAGCTTTTCACTTTTGATAATACACGCACATGAAATGACAAATTATTACTCTTCTTATAGGGCTAATAAACAAAGTCTTCTATTTAAAATCGCACAACCATCAAAAGATGTTATTCCTATTATTTTTTCAAACTTTGGTGTTAGATTTACGTACCGAATACCACTCGAGCTTCAATTATTGATAACAGGAAACTTTTTCTCGTACACGAATATTTTTGGATAATAATTATCCCGAGTCGAAGACAAAATATTCCTGTGCTCGAAAAAATTTCCAGTAATAATTGAATCTCTAGTGGTATTTCAAGTAAATATTTTTTTATAGATAATGAATACTCTTGCAATTTAACATTTGATACAATTAAAAAAGATACTTAAAATCAATAAAATTGCGATAGGAGGTTTAATTAAAATTTTTATTCGGTACATTGGGTTAGAAATTTAACACGCAAGATTACATAAACGAGTTAAAACACGCACTGAATATTAAAGTCCTGATCAACGAACGTGATTAAATCTGTAATCTTATGATAAGTAAAAGTCTATCACTGCTACTAATGCAAATAAAACGAAATTAAAGTAAAAAATGTTTCATGTTGGCTTTTCATAAACAATGTCATTCGACAATTCTTAGATTTGAACGAAACTGTTGGCCAGATGAAACTGATTACACTACAAATTTTTTTATACAACGCGAAGTGAATTATTGTTTATATTAACACAAATTTACGCCTACGGTTCTTAGGAGGTTGTTTCAAATTTCATCAAAAAGAGTTGGTGTTAATCGAAATATCTAAATAAAATAAGAACTGTTGCATAATAATATAGAGTGTTTATTAAACCCATTACAATCTTACATCTAGCCGAATTTCATTGATTCCGTAAACCTGCAAACATTTTTTTAGAGATTTTTTTGCCACACACAATTGAACACTAGACAAATTGCAAAAATCAAATTGAGTGGTGAAATCTGTGAAATTAGGAGAAATAAATACTTTTTTAAAACAAAAGCACTTATTTTACATTTTGCCCTGTATTATCTTCACAAGGAACTGTATGCAACTGTTCATCTTCAGCATTGGTTTATCAAATCCATCTTTAACTTCTGAGATACCTGCAGTGCGGATGCAATATACAGAGTGTGCAGAAAACTATCGAGTATTGATAAACACATGCCTTAACCACAGCTTAATATATTGTTATATTAAGCTGTGCCTTAACCCTGCGTTAGTCGCGTGGGTGACAGATGTCAACCATTTAAAATAAAGGGTCCAGATGGATTTATTTTTGTAACTTCATTTATTAATTATCAAAATAATTTTTTCACAAAAATAGCTAGTAATTAAAAATGTTTCTTAAAAACACAGAAAAAATAAATTAAAAAAATAGGACTGTCTCGCTCATCTTCCTTTTCATAGCAACTCATGCAGATTTCTTTAAGATGGTCATTGCACGCCTATTTTTGACATTTTGCAAACCACTTTCTAGTTGTCTTGTCACGAGCTGTTCCACAATTAAAACAACGCCCCCTAGATCCTTCTCGGCGTTCTTGAGTTGCTTCTGATGTTGAAGGTTCTTCTCCCAATAATAGTAAGGCTCTTCGACGAAATTCCGTTGGAATTTGGGGTATTTAAAATCCTCGTTGTATTTGGGGCTTTAGCATCTCCTGTATTTTGAATAAACTCGGTTCGATTTAATTTTCCCTCAAAACAGCGTTTATGGCCGACACATTCAATAAATTGTAGAATACTTTCATATGCCAGCATCTTGTATTTCTGGCGGTATTATTTTTTTGGCAAAGTTGATTTGTTGAATCAAGTCCACACCAATCTTTGTATGATTATAAAAAGTAATTATCTCTGGCTTTTGCTTTTCCTGAGTTTCAGGGTCCAGCGAGTTATCATGATGCATTGACGATATCGCTAGTACAGCTTTATTTTTTTTGGAGCAGTAAGAAACGATCGTATATTTTTCTTGAAACCCAAAAAGAGATGTATTTTTTTTTCTTGTCCTGTTTGGCAAAAAATTCTGAGGAATTCCCTTTTATTTTGCCTGAGTGTCTCAACGTAAGTTAACTTTTTCTCAGTGAATAAATCATTAACCAATGGAATACTGGTAAACCAATTATCCCCAGTTATATTTCTGTTTGTACCCTGGACAAGTTCTATCAATCTCATAACAATATCCTTACCAGTATTACCTTGCCGGTATGGACCGGTCGGTTCTAGTCCCAGATTAGTCTCAAGTTTAACTGTATAGGCCGTTTTAGCATATACCAGGGCGAACGTTTTGATTCCGTATTTGCTGGGTTAATTTGGAATATACTGTCGAAAAGAGCAGCGACCTCTAAAAGCAAGTAATTGCTCATCGACTGTAAGATACTCGATGGGAGAATACATTCTCTCAAAATTATTGATAAATAATTCAAACACCTCTCGTATTGAAGGCAACTTACCAATCGTCCTGCGTTCGTAACGGGTATTAATATTCTGTGGAAAGAGAAACGTAGGAAGGAGTAGAATATCCTGACTGCGAAATTTGAGGGAATGATTTGGATGCACCTCGGGTGAAATCCTCAGAGCAGCAGCCTCCAAAGTCAGGATAGCCATGATGATTGTAAACCCGCATCAGTTGAAGAATGAGATATCGAAGAATTACATACTAAATGGACACCTTGTATAAGATGATCCAATTGCGATATTAATCAATTCTCGGTAGTTTTCTGCACACGCTGTATATTGCATCCGCACTGCAGATGTCTTAGAACTTAAAAAGGGATCTGATAAATTAATTCCGAGCATGAAACGTTTTGTACAGTTTCTTGTGAAAATAATATAAGGAAAAATGAAAACAAGTGCTCTTAAAAAAAATTACTTGTTTATTTATTGTTTCTAATACTACAGACCACTCAAATTAGTTCTTGCATGTGTGTGTGATAAACCAATCCCTAAAAAATTGTTTGCACGTTTTTGGAAGCAATGAAATTTTATTGTTTAAATATTTTATTTAGATCTCACCATCAACACTAACTCTTGTCGATGAAATTAGATAAAATCTCTTAAAAAGCGTAGGCGTCTCTCTCTAATACCTAATATAAAAAATGTTTCACTTCAAAATTTATCTAAAACTTTGTAGTATCCATTTCATTTGGCCAGCAGTTTTTAAAATCAAAATTTAAAATATTTATAGGTATAACAAAATCTCATTATAAAGTGTGCTGATTGGTTGGATATTATTTTTAGAAAAAGCAAACAAAATTAAAAGTTTAACAAACTTATAACGTTAAAAGTAGATTATAAAAAGAGCAAAAGTTGCCGGCTTAACACAGCACTACCCCGTGATTAAAGTCGGTAATTGGATTCGCCACGATTTAAATATTTTCCGCGGACTTTTCAAATAAAATTTAGACAAGTTGATGATGGGCGACGAATTCCCACCACGTTGCAGAAATTATTTCTCTCCTACTGTGTGTCAAAAAACGTGACGTTTTAAAGGTGAATCACGCGAGCAGAATTGAAGCCGGAATCCATCAGGGGACCGTGTCTCTTTGAGGTAATCCCCGTGGAGAGGTTATGAAAAGCGGCGTCAGAGCTAAAACCCTAAGTAGATTCAGGAAAATACATGACAAAATAAACAAACATTCGATGGTATGCCTTGCATGTCTGATAAACCGACACTCTGGATGAAATGCAAAGAGTCGCACATAAATCAGGGACGGAGTCGGCATGTGTGAGCATATATTTCGGGTCGCTACCTAGGCGTGCTTATTTATATTGTACAAACACTGAAAGTTGTTTGCTTTCCGGAAATCAAACAGAAGGCGGTGGATAATATTAAATTTAAGGTTTTATATAAAGTGTAATATTATCTTCTCTTCTTGGGGTGCGTACTTGTTACAGATATTGGTTATCAATATAGAAATGCGTATACTTTGTCCACAGCATCGGCAGGATAAAAAAAAAAGCGGTTTTGAATTAAATGTATTACATAAGCAGGGGCGTACGGTGAGTTAGCAGAATGAGGAAGCGCTATCGGTAAGGACGCCGAATGCAAAGCGCCGCAGTCGAAATTATTTGGGAACCACGCCCAAATATTGCCAAAAATTCACCTAATAGCAGAGTTGGGTACCTACCTACATTTTTGTTTTCGACATGTAGAAAAGGTTTTTCAACGTTTTACGTTTTCGATTGTCTAACCTGAATTAACCTGAACTCATTAAAAATCAAAATCATTTATTTTCCACAAATTGACACAAAAGTGTATGGAAGTCGTCAAACAGTAAACACATCGTTCAACAGAAAGTGCATAGATTAACATAAATCACACCATACTTATTACAATATATAAAAATTCACATATTTTAGTAAATCATAATATACAATAATAGATAATAGATTGACAGTATTGGAGCTAGTCTTCTACAAATTCACGCAAATTATAGAAACACCTGTCAATTAAAAATTTTCTATTAAACATTTTCGAGGCCAAATTTACCACAAAATTTTTCGATATATTAAGTCTACTGTATGTTAGTGAAAAATTTTTACAATTTCGAGTATAATAGTGATGGAAGTCTCCATTTCTGGAAAAAATTATGTAGTCCATTAAGTTTTTTAATGTCCAACAACAATACTGTCAAAAAAAGTGACGTTATGTACCTATGACTTTTCTATTTTTCTTTTATTTTCTAAATAAAGCTATATGTTTTTTGATGAATTTTTACGTAATTTGTTTATTGAAAACTAGTTATCTACTGTCTACCTAGATAGATTTATCTTAAGTTTTTTACTGACCCAAAAATCGTTAAAAACAAGTTAACAATAGCTATTTCTGTATAAACAGAGCGAAGTGATACATTGCCGCGAGTGCGGCAATATCACTTTGCGCCCGAATTACATACATGATTTTATTGTTCCAAGTTTAGAACCTACAGTTCCTATGTCTATACTATTTCTATTTGCTTTTTTCTGCAAATATGGTTGTTGTTTTTTGACACTACTATTTTGTATTTTTGGGGTTCAAGGAAAGTTCGGCTAACTTCCGTTACTCGAACAACTATCTCTTGAAACTCTAAAGGTTATTCGCAAGCACTACTGTATAATTAGTGTATAATACTGTGGTATTTCAGTCTTAGTTGATTTTATTCCTATCGTTGATAAATTCCAAAGCTTCTTATACTATATAGTATGATGCAGCTGAAAGAAATGAGCTCAAACACACGGTGCTTAGTCACGACTAGGAAAATCAGGCAATGCGTACTATGGTTGCGTTTAGTAAAACATCTAGTTTGTACCGGAAACATTGATCCCGAATGTTGTCGTAAATCGCAATCTAATATTTATGGCGCTAAATTTCAATATCATGCTTAGGATTTATGTTACCGAGTCGTTTTAGGTTTTTAAGCCCACTTTCACAAAAGGACGAGGTCCTCAATTAGATCCATTTTAGTTTTTCTTTTAATTTCCGCGCAAAGCACCGACTTGGCTTCACCTACTTTAATTAAATTGCATTCAAAAGTAGTGTTCTTCAAGTTGGTCCCATTTAATCTTTTTCGTGATCTCCCCAACCGTATAGGAAATTAAGGGCTTGTGATTAATTTTAGTCTGGTTTTGCCGTAAAAAGTATAGTAAAATATCTTGTTCCCAAGAAATTTACAATAAAATTTATGTTGCAATTGGTGGAACAATATAACATATTAACAAAACGTTTTGTGTCCTTTATTTTTATTCTTACAGTATTCATATGCAGAAAAATAATAACAATTGTATAATAGGCTCCTAACACGCCTAATAATCCTTATCAATATACGTTATTTCATGTTAATGACAGCATAATGTCGTTACAAGAATAATTCAAATTTTAGTGAAAACCATACAACACTATTTTCTTAAACCGGACATTGTACAAGCAATTTAACTAGTTTGAAATTCAGGGCACTGATATTTCCTTTTAGGTAAGCTTTTATCATTAGCAACGACAATAATTTATATTACGTTTGCTTTTACAGTTTTCCTTCCTCAACCTCCCAATAAACATTTTTGTTTATTTACTTTATAATATTGGTAAAATTTGCTATGACCAATTTTATACATATAATATTAAGTTATATAACGGAATTAAATAACGTGGTATACAAAAAAAATATTATCTTCGAAAACGGCTGATTTCATCGAAATAAAACTAGAGTCCGTTTTTCTTAAGAGAAAATATTTAAAAAAATCAGTATTCAGTAAAATGACCACTGTCAAAATTTTTGCCCAACGAGTATGGTGGCAACTCCTTTTCTGACTTCCCTGACCATGTAAAACATGGTTGTAAGAGTCTTTATGGTTTACACAAAATATTAAATTTTCATTAAATTATACACATCGGTTCAAAAGTTAGAGCCGAAAAGGTAAGTCGCTGGGTCCCCCTATAGAGCTCTGTGTCACCGTTAAGGGGTACTCTAGAATTTTTTTCCTATAACAAATTAGGGTTATTTTGACATCCACTATCCGCTCCCGATATTATGCCAAATACTTACCGAGTACCCTGCATAATTTAGACTTATTCACGTTTTCTATGTATCGCAAATAAACTTGGATTATCAGGAGGGCAACATTTATGAAAGTTGTTGAGTAAATTATTCCCCACATTTCTACGTGCAGAAATTTTTTCTATCATTTCTGGATTGGCTGCATATTTGGATTCTATTGGATAATTATTCCTACCTAATACCCACCAGTTGAGTCAAGGTGTTTTCATGGCAGCGACCTAAGAGGTGTCAATTTTGAGTCCCAGTTTAGGAGATCGCAAGATCTAGTTTGTCAACTTTTAATGAATTATATCCAAATAGGCCTCCAATAAATCAATCAACGGTGTGTCGAGTGGTAAAGAAATGTTGAGAAACAGGCAGTGTTAAGGGAGCCGCTAGAAACAGCAACCGGGGGAGACAAATCTTTGGATATCAGGCTCTCAATACATGAAAATCCAACACAATCATCCAGGCCAATGGCAATCGATTCTAATGTGAAAAATTTGTTTAAGCAGGATAAGTTGCATCCCTACAAGATAAAGTTGGTGCACGAGTTAAACGAGGACGACTTTGATAGAAGAGTTGAATTTTGTGAGCTGATGATGGAAAGATGCAATAACGATAATAACGTCGCAACAAATATAATTTTCTCGGATGAAGCTACTTTCCATTTAAACAGCATTGTTAATAGACACAATTATCGTTATTGGTCTGCTAAGAATACTCACTGGTTCCAGGAAGGTCATACCTCATAAAGTATCTACACATTATATGGCAAATGTTAGACAATACATAAGCGAACAATTTCCAGGACGTTGGATAGGCAGAAGAGGTGCTATTGACTGGCCAGCGCGATCCCCTCATTTAACCCCGCTTGAATTTTTGTTGTGGAGACACTTAAGGAACAAAGTCTACGTTAACCGTCCAAATGACTTAGAATCTCTAAAAGTCAGAGTAAGTGCTGAAATTCGGGCCAATCTAGAGGACTTCCCTTTAAACGTTGTAGACAGGTTCAGGGATCGACTGGCGCTCTGCTTAGCAAAAAATGGTGGTCATTGTGAACACCTGATCCACTAAAAACGTTTCACTTGTTTATTATACCGATGTTAAGTTGTTCAAATTTATAGGCTATTTATTTTGTCATTATAAAGTTTTTTACAATTTTAAATAAATAAAAAGTTTAAATACAACAAATTCAAGAGTTGTTCGGTGTTCGATACTATAGTGTTAGTATTAATAGACTAGGTAAAAACAAATCTTGCACTTGTAGCAATAGCTGGTTGTATTATAGTTAAAATAGGTGATCCTTAAGTACATGAAGAAAATCTAGGATACGATCTCTGACATCATTCATGAAGTTCATATGGACATATGCCCTAAAATTGTTACCCTCTGAGGTACAGCGTGTTAAAATAATTTTAAAAAATAATTGTTTTTTAAAAATTTCGAAAGTCCTTGAAGATACGGTATTGAAAATTGGTGTCAACTGATTATGTATTAAACTGTACTTTTTTATTAAAAAAGGTTTTGCTTACTTCTACCAGTGGCGTGCGTAAAGATACCATCAATATTCTTTTTGTGAATATATTTGATACGACACTGATTTTTTAACTTTGATGCATTTTTATGCATTATTGATAGAAGCTGAACAAAGGTTGTCTCTATGTCTTTGAAAAAATCATTAGTTTCAACGAAAAATGAAAATAATTGTAAAAATGTAAAAAGAAAAAGTAGGTTAAGTCATCGCTGATTCGACTTTTTTCAGTGTAAGCTTATGTCACAAATTGTGTAAATAATTGTGGAAATGTCACAAAATTAAACGACAGAAAAATAAATTAAAGTTTTAGTGCGTCGTTTTTGTGAATTGTTTATCGATCCAGAAGTTTTAAAGTTATGGCTGATTTACAAAACAGTGCTCATTTGGCAGATATGCATTTTGTTTATGGTCTTGCTGATGGAAATTTATACGAAGCAAGACGTATTTACCAAGCAAGATATCCGAATCCTGTAGCACCGTGTGCTCAGACCTTTGTAAGTCTCCATCGCCGTTTATTAGAAACAGGAAGTTTTGCAAGAGTTTTTGATATTCCCGGCAGGCCAAAGACGGTAAGAACACCACAATTAGAGGAAGTAATATTAAATGAAATTGGGGAAGATCCAGAAACCAGTACCCGAAAAATTGCGCATGAGGTAAACGCTAGTCAGCAAACCATTTACAACGAGTTTAGGCCCTTTTACCATGGAGTTTTCCTCAACGCTTTAATTTAATGTCAACATTACATGTAAGTATGATTGTAAATAAAAAATCATAGTTTGATTAAAAATGAGTAATGTAATAAGTTCATTACATCACTGAGTGATGTAATGAGTTCATTACATCACTCAGTACGATAATATAGTATATTACATAACGCAAACAGGCTAAAATGGGTTATGTAATAAGCTGTTTTCGTGTGGGTCTTATATAAAACAAATTATTGCATGACAAAAACAAATAATACAAAATGCTTAGTGACAACACACCAAATCAACCTTTAGGGCAGCATTAGATATTTATTTTTGTTTCAGGTTTTCGGATTTTTATAAAGGACCAGATTCAATGCTTTATTTAATAATGAACAGTATAAATTTGTAATTCTAATTCATCCTTAAAACAAACTTCATAGAAAAGAATACAAAATGCAGAGTCAGAAATATAGGTAGGTACTAAACCCTTCTTATACGGTCGGAGAAGAACATGACAAACAAATATTCGATGGTGTCTGATAAACCGCCGTAGTGACACTTTAGATGAAATGCAAAGAGTATCACATAAATCAGTGACGGAGTCAGTATGTATCCGAATAAATTTTAGGGGAGCCCACCTACACACATTTGCTTAAACAAAGACTATAAAGTTATTTGCTTTTGGGATTTTACCAGGGGCGCCAGTGTTTGTCTTTTATCATTTTTAAATATTGACTTTATATACAGTGAGCCTAACAAGTATAAATTAAATTATATTTTATATTTAAAAACACCCTCACGCTTTGACGAGGACGTGTCAATTGAATTTTTATTTGCTACGTACTAACTAATTGTTTTCTACTGTACACAATAAGGTTAAAAAAGAACTTCATAAATAAGCTTTATGTTTATAAATATATGAACCGAACAAACTCTCATTTATAGAGGTTTGGAGTCACAAATAATTTCATTTAATCGTACCCCTAAATACCTAAACCTCTATTAATCAATACATATTTGGTTTAGTTATTGGTTGGTTGGTGGTTTAACATCACGGGGAATCCCGGGCGGTAGCACTGGACATTTTCAGGGCTTTTGACCGAGTATGGCATAAGGGGCTGTCGAGCTTTCCTGAAGACCGTTCTCTGCGAGTGGCGATGGACAGGTTTCTTTCACACATTTAACATCAACGCTGGAGCCCCTCAAGGAATTGTCGCTCACTCTCTTTTTACTATATATTAACGATCTTTTGGAAAAAACTAAAAATCCTATACAGGGTGACGCGGATCTAAATGAACATACTTCAACACAAGACAAAGAATACCTTGGGGGTTCTTAATCACCCATCTTTGATTGTTCAATTGTCGATAGTTAATAAGATACAGGGTCTTTTATGAACTTCAGCAATTTTTTGTTCTTGTCATATTTTTTAATGCACTCCGTATAAAATTTTCATATTGGGTCAACATCTGTAACCTATCTGTCGCTTAAAATTGCAGTATCAGAAAATTTTAAATTCCAGGCCCGTATTAAAAAAGTTGACATTTTCAATTTTTACATTTTTAACACCCTGTAGATCAATTTTTTCAAAATATTATTTTTTTATTGGAAAGAGCATAAAGAATTGACCCTAACGGCATAATTTTCAAAGTTCCCGCACCCATCACTTGATTAGAATAAATGGTTGTTTTGTAAAAAATTTCAAAATGGTGCATATTTGGAAATTACAAATTAAGAAAATAACAATAAAAAAGCAAAAACTGCTTCCGAAGTAAAAAAATAAATGTACTAAATACAACACAACACAACAAATAACAAAGTAATAATAATAATAACAAAACTGCAAGTTAAAATCGACTGCTTAAAATCTAATACATAGAAAAAGTTTTAGCAAGAATTAATTTTAAGAGCACTTTAGCAGAACACTGTTATTTAAGAAGCTGTTCAAAATGCCCTCCATTGGCTTGTTCACATCTTCGTCTTCTGATGTTTAAATTTGACACTGCTTTTCTAATTGCGTCTGGGTTATTTTTTATTTCCTGAAAAGCATTAATAATTCGTTGCAAAAGCTGCTCCCGCGTGTTGATTTCTTCTGAATAAACCAAATTTTTCATATTCCCCCAGAAAAAAAAATCCAAAGGATTAAAGTCCGGCGACCTGGCTGGCCATAAATGGGGCCCTCCACGGCCTATCCATCTGTTAGGAAACGTAATATTTAAAAATTCAGATACAACCCTTGCAAAATGTGGTGGGGCCCCATCATGTTGAAAAAAGAGCCCTCTCACGTTAGCATTTTCATTCTGCATAAGTCCTGGCAAAATGTTTTGTAAAAAATTTAAATATTGATTTCCATCTAATTTTGTGCTGCGAATGCGATTGTCTGATGGCATGTGGATTTTCTAACGACCATACATGGGAATTCCTTGAATTATTTACACCATCTCTGGTAAATTGTGCTTCATCGGTCCAGACGATTCGATAAAGACTCCTTTGGTGTCTACTGAGCCACTGGCAAAAGAGTAACCGGTTTGCATAATCGCCAGGTTCCAATCTTTGAACTTCTTGAACATGAAACGGATGCAAGCCTTCCTTTTGCAGTGTTACATTAACTCTTTTTTGCGGGATTCCTAGACGTGTCGCAATTTTTCGAGTAGATGTTTTGGGATTATCTTTAACAAGATTTAAGATATCTTCTTCCTCCTGAACTGGATGTCGTATTGGTTGATCAATATTATTGTCGGTGGGAAAATGTCCATGTTCTCCAGCAAATAAAAATACATTTGCAAATGTTTTGTGATATGGACATCTTCTACCCGGAAATCGCCTACGATATTCCCGAACAGCAGCTCTTCCATTACCGTTACAAAAACCGTATACAAAAATAATGTCGGCATATTCGGCATTTGAAAATTGGTAAGGCATCTTCAACAGAAAATTGCAATAATTGTTAACCGAATACTAACAAAGGTCAGACAACTGTCACATATCTGATAGTGACTTGAATTGTTGCTATGGAACAGTAACTCGATAGTCTTTGGTTTGTTTTTAAATGAGGCAAAGCCTACTTTACAAAGTTTGAAATTTCTGACTGTAATTTACGATTTTTTGTCGATGTCTAAAAAGCAATCATTATCTTGCAGTTTTGTTATTATTATTATTACTTTGTTATTTGTTGTTGTGTTGTTCCCTAAAATTTAGTCTCGTTAAAACTATTAAACGTTTAGTACATTTATTTTTTTACTTCGGAAGCAGTTTTTGCTTTTTTATTGTTATTTTCTTAATTTCTAATTTCCAAATATGCACCATTTTGAAATTTTTTACAAAACAACCATTTATTCTAATCAAGTGATGGGTGCGGGAACTTTGAAAATTATGCCGTTAGGGTCAATTCTTTTAGCTCTTTCCAATAAAAAAATAATATTTTGAAAAAATTGATCTACAGGGTGTTAAAAATGTAAAAATTGAAAATGTCAACTTTTTTTAATACGGGCCTGGAATTTAAAATTTTCTGATACTGCAATTTTAAGCGACAGATAGGTTACAGATGTTGACCCAATATGAAAATTTTATACGGAGTGCATTAAAAAATATGACAAGAACAAAAAATTGCTGAAGTTCATAAAAGACCCTGTATCTTATTAACTATCGACAATTGAACTATCAAAGATGGGTGATTAAGAACCCCCAAGGTATTCTTTGTCTTGTGTTGAAGTATGTTCATTTAGATCCGCGTCACCCTGTATATAGCTTCGCTCGTGACAGCACCCTTGTTTCATCTTTTACTTTGGATGCTTCAACATCGGCTGCCAATGCACACCTCTATAGGCAGTAAGAGGTCGCACATCTCAACAAAGACCTGGAAGAAATTCTGTCTTGGGGTGACAGTAACCAAGTAGAATTTAACGGTAAAAAAACCCAAGTGGCAGCTTTCTCTAAAAAAGTTAATGTCGAAGAACCGGACATAGTCATGGCGGGATACTCGATTCCCTTGGCTTCATCAATTCATTTATTGGGCGTCAATTTGGATAGTCATATGTCTTGGCATACTCCCGTTGCTGCCATTGCTAAGGCGGCCTCCCAGAAGCTTGGAATACTTTTCCGAACTAAGAACCTCTATATACCCCAACAACTTTTAATGCTCAATAATGCCCAAATTCGACCATCGCTGCAGTAATGCTCGCATATTTGGGGCTCTGCTCCTAAACATACCCTAAGATTGCTAGACTCCATTCGAAGGAGGTTCATTCGCTTGATCGGTCCCCATGATCTGACAAACAATCGGGAAAGCCTAAAGCATCGAAGGCAGGTTGGCGACTTGAGTCTATTTTACAAATATTTTCATCACAAGTGCTCAACTGAGGTTGCCCGCTTAATTCCACCCAGAGCGTGTTCCTCGAACGACACTGTTTAAAAACTATTTTATCTGGAGAACGTCATCACTCTGGAACGACCTTCATGAGGCCGTGTTCCTCAACGAATATAATCTCCAAGAATTCAAGACCAACGTGAATCGTTTCCGGTGCACACTCACCGCTCGGAAAGCACCATAAAGGATTAATCCTGCAGTGCTGTGCCTTATCATAAAAAAAAGCTAGGTCATATCCGAATATTTACGAAAAATATAATTTAGAAATATTATCCAATAAATTTAAAAAACTATAATAGGATTCCAGAAAAAAAAAGTACATTATTACATTTGACCTGCTTTTTTGAGTCACACTCTATACTATAAATACTAACGAGTTATTTTCAACCTGTGCAGTCAGAAAAATAAAAATATTGAATTCCGGAGATATTTTTTATAAAATAAGCATGACGTAACTTTAAGACGGAAAATGTGAAGATCAAAAGTCGGACAAAAAATAATGCTATAAATCAGCTTGAGTGGATTGAGGGGCTCAATTGGCTACAAGTTAGATTTTGGCAATATATAGGCCTTAAGAATAAGACTTATTTTACCAAAAGGACCCTTTTTAGAGTTAATCGATTGCAAAAACTGAACATTAAAAAGTTTATTTCGGAGATTGAAGATTATTCAGCAGGATAATCTGTACTTATAAGTTTAGTTCTATATTAAGGAGTCTCATACAGGGTGTAAACTAGGTAATCTAAGATATTTCGAAGGATGAGTCCTCATGCATTGTAACTTTTAACAAAAAGGGACCCTCACTGTATGCTTAGTTTCACATTTTGTTATTACTTGGGATCTCTGTTTTTTTTTTAGATTAGGAATGCTCCTGCGACGTCATTTGATTCATCTTAAACAGTTTAGGTTTTATCACTTGTAGAAATTTTGAAATTGACTTTTGCCTTGATTATTCGTATTTTTGCTTGTTTGATTGAAAAAGTTTTTATTCTGCAAATATTTGGCGCCTGTTCCATTGATTTTGATATTAATTTAGTTATTGGTGGTTGATTGATAGTGCCTCACTACTATAAGTGCCTGTCTACTATGGGATTGGACCAACAGGGAGCCAGTCTTTCGGTAGTTTGTACGTACTGTTTGGTCTAGATCTCGTGTGTGAGTCCGAGATTAATGGGTTTGTCGATAAGTCTGTAATAGTCTCTAATAATTTTTGTGAAAAATTGATTTACTGTTTGCATACGAAAGTCTTGATGAAGTATGCGATTCATCGTGTACCTGGGTACATCCGCAATAATTTTTAGCGCCCTATTTTGTATTACCTGGTACTTATTAAGCTCCGTTCTGCTTATATTGCACCACGAAGGTGCACCATAAGTGAGAACCGGCCTGACTAACACCTTGTAGAGGTTGACCTTAGTCCTATTACCAAGTCTACTACGCCTGTGAATCAGGAGGTAGATAGAGCGTAATTGGTGCAATGCTAGCTTTACTCTATTAATTGAATTGCGCCTCCAGTTCAGTCGTTGATCAAATATAAGTCCCAGGTATTTTACCTCCTGGCACCAGTTCACCTGGACTCCGTTGACACGAAGCCTTGTCTCAGGCCTACTAACATTGCTTTTCGAAAAATAAATAACTTTCGTCTTGGAGGGATTCAAGCGAATCTTCCAAGCCGATAGGCATTTCCCTAGCTTGATTATGTGGCGCTGCATCCGGCTGACGACAAGTCGCGGCTGTCTGGCAGTTGAAGTGATTGCGGTATCGTCAGCGAAAAGATAGAGCTGCGTAAATCTATCGCGCGGAATGTCATGAGTATAAATGTTATACAGCATCGGAGAGAGAGGTGAACCTTCCGCCCTGATGTGTTTATTCAAAGAAAGTGCGTTCTCTGACGAGACAGCAAAACTTCTATTCTTTAAAAAAGAAGCTAACACCTTGATTAATTAGTTCGGAGCTCCGAGTCTTATCAATTTCAACAAGAGACCATCATGCCAGACCTTGCCAAATGCGGGAGCGGTTTTCTTTGACGTAAGCAGTCAAAGAGAACCGCTCCCGTGTGCTCTCTCCTGTTAAAGCCTTTTATTAAATGATATTGAACAAAAACCCAAATAAGTTAGTATATTATAATAAAAGTAGGTATTTATGATAAAGTATCGTAATTACATATCGCACCTTTGCTACAACTCAAAAAAACGAGTTTTTGTCAAAACGATAGAAACTGATCTATAAACATAGAATGTTTGTAGGCTAAAATTTAAAACATTTGGTAATAAGAAATATAATTGTTTTTGTACTCGTTTTTGTATTTTGGGTATATCACTATTATTTACACCTAAAAACTAGTCTTGTGATGATCATACTTGAAGATACATATTTGAACTATTGAATATGGCACCTTTGATTTCTCATAACATGAAACTTCTTAAGTGTACTTGTGTGTTTTTTGTTTTATCTAGAAGAAAATAATGCCAGCTGCAACTGAAAACCCAAACGCAAATAAAGTTCTTACGCAAAATATTTTGTTTCTTTAGCATTTTATATCTGTGAAAACAATCCTACAACTGAAATCTCAACATTTTCTTAGATCAACTAGATCTTCAGAACATTTTTAAAATACGTGTTATAATAAAACTTAGGTATTATATTTTTTTCGGCAAGTTGGGTGGGTTCTCTTCTTTTGTCACTTAGTGGAATCCTGTTGGCATAGGCTTAACTAAACGCACTTCACGTTCAGAGTTTAGCCTGCCTCTGGTATGTTCTCCTTTACAACTGTTTAGCATTTTAAATGTCGCATAGGAGTTTTAAAGCTTTGAAGGCTTTGCTTTTCCACTCGAAGAATTTTTAATCGTGCTATTTGAGTTTTTCGGTTTCGGTATTTATTGAAAGGTTGCAACCATATTCTTTTTTTGAAGTTTTTAAATCGTAAAAGTTTTCATCAGGCATGTCGTTGAGGCGATATAGAGGACCAACCTTTTCCGCCGTCCTAATTAGAGTAGCATATTGCTCAGGAACATATATAGGATTAGATTTGAGATGCTCTTTACTTGTTTTTTGATGATACTATGAACATTTTCTCCTTCATATTGGGACATGCCATAAATAAAAAATTTATAAGTAAATGATATGTACTGCGTATACCAAGTGTTGCGACACATATCGTTCATATACGGGTGGTTTTCAGTATCTTTTAAGATCCTGATTTAATTTTGAAAAAAAAATTAAAAATTCGGGTTTAGTTCAACTGACTTTTTTCTTTTAGGTAACTCAGTCAAATATGCCAGAATGGTTAAGAAAGTGCTCGAGTGTCATGAAAATAAAAGTTAAAAGGGTTTTAAATAGAAAATAAACAAATTTTTAACATGACCGTCGCATACTTATTTTTTTTTCTAAGTGCTAGCTGTCATTTAACGTAGTATTCGACCTGTTTTTTATTTAATACACTTTATTATACTGTCAAACTGTGAATCCAAAAATAATCTAAAGGAATTAGGCGTAAGATAATGCCATCATAAAGCAAGTTTAATAGTAATTTTTAGAATATGAGTAAATTATAACATCATATTATTCTACCACGACTAATAAGATAAATTAAAAGGTCCGAAAACAGTTTTTTGGTTAGTGCCATATGGTAACTCTTTAATAAACTACTAAAATATGCCAGATTTTACCAATTTAGAAGTAAGGAGCTACGATAAAAGTATGCGACGGTCATGTTTTTGCTGCGACGGTCATGTTTTTGTTGCGACGGTCATGTTTTTAATACGACGGTCATGGGGTTGGAGTTGTTATTATGTACATATTTTATGGAATTAAAAGTTTTATTCTAGAAATAAGTTGCAGGAACTTGTAGATACCTATTTATATACATACATTAGAAGTTAAGCATTAATTTCTTAACAAACGATACATTACTTAATTTAAAAAGTCTACTAGTTATTTTTTCTGGAGATTGCAGTTTGCACAGAATACCATTTTTATTAATAACGTCAACATCTGGCTTTGTTGGCCATAAAAAAAATTGACCAAAACGGTTCATATATTTTATTGTTATCTCATCATTATCAACCTTGGTTACCAATCCTGGATACCATATGTCATTGTAAATGGCTGCCACCCATTCACCTGACTCGATATTTTTAATCACTACATTACATACAGGTATTTTTTCTTTCTTTTTCAGCCGCTTTAACAGTCTTTCTTAAATCAGTCTCTTTTTTCTGCAAAGCTCTCCAGGTTTTTGATCTGCTGGCAAAAACTTTTTTTCGACCCAATTCTTTTCTAGTAGGAGTTTCTGTGGATTGTTTTAAATTCAATTCTCTGCTAGCATTTTCTCCTTTTTTTCGAGCGTAATATTTTTTATTTGCTACGCTCCATTGTTTTCTTTGCTTCCGTTGCTCTCTTGGAGTTTTTTCAGCAATACTTTTCAGTTTTCCACTTTCTCTTCTTTTTTTACTTCTTTCTCTCTCGTAAGCCTTCATCCTCTCATAAGCTTCTGGATCTGCCCGAATTCTTTGTCTCTCAATCCGTTTAGCTTCTGTTTTTTTTTTCTCGTATAATTTTAGCATTCAGGTCACTAGTAGCTTTGGTTTGTTTTGGTTTATTCTTTTTCTTCACTTTATCAGGTGCTCGATCACTAGTATATTTAGGTTTATTTTGTGTATTATTTTTCTCTTCATTCTTGGTTGTTATATTACTTTGTACTGGTGGAGTATTTTTAGACTTATACGGCGAAATGCTAGGTGACATATTAGCATTTTGTAATTCTCTCTGCAGACAATGTGTTTTTTTTTTTGGTTAGTTTCTTTAATTTTTCTTGCTTCGGTTCTCTCTGAATTTTTGTTTTGTTTTTCTTCGCAATTTTTAATTCAGCTCGCTTTTTTAAAGCACTTTCCTTCATTTCTTTTAGCTTTATCCGCAATGCTTCGTATTTTTTAAAATTTGGCGAGGAAACTGTAGCGTCCATAATTCTGTTAAAAAAATAAACATATATTTGGCTGATCTTTTCGAAATTCATTAGTTTTGGTAAAAATATTGTCAGAAAGTTATATAAAGACATATAAAATCTTAATACAATGATATTAAATATTATACTAATTTACAAAAAATCACATGACCGTCGCACGTTTAACATGACCGTCGCATTTCAAGTTTAATAACCCTACGACGGTCATGAGATCGACGGTCATATGATTTCACTCAATTTAATTTACTTAAAATTGAACCTATCTCCATGTTGTGAATTTTAGGTTAGAATTTCCACCGGTAAATAACAGACTCCAAAAAAACAAAGCGAGCAACTTTATTACTATGTTATGTTGTTTTTTATCACTATAGACATATCATGTTAATAGAAAAAATACGAAAAACTTTAACTCACCTTTTTTACATCAAAATACACGACAAGAACTGTAAATAATATCGCGAACCGAACTGCCCAAGAAACTGTAGCCATTTGCAATAATAAAATATTTTAATTCACACATGCAGTGCCATATAGCGGCGAAAAGACAACCTAAAAAGTCCTTCTACGGTCATGCGAAGAAAACGTCGGGACAGCGTTCAATAATTTATTTTTAGCCCAAACAGTAACAATAATGGCTATTCAAGACAATTTTATAACACAAAAAACCCAACATTAGTTAAATATCATTTACTTTGGCGACTTAAAAGTTAAAATATATTTTTAGAAGTTCGCAAATATCGGATTTTGCTCCAGGGACATACGACGGTCATGTGAAACAGAAGTTTCAAACCCCAAATTAAAATATAAATTCATAAGATATTGCACTTTTAGTATTACCAAATCGATAAAAAAATGCCTGTCTAGTCAAATGTAAAAAAAATTATGGCTAATAAAAAGGATTTAGTTTTAAGACCCCGGGGACATGGTATCTTAAAAGTTACTGAAAACCACCCATACACTGTTTTTTGGAAAAATGCTCGGACCCGACGATTTGTATTTCCTAATGTGTTTTTATGGTAAATTCATCCATAAGGGTAACACGAAAATAAGTTACTACCATCAACTTCATTTTGTCAAATAAAAACATCTATTTTTTATGTCATTTTTGAATTTAGCATCGAATTCGTATGTTTGATAAAGTATGTTTCATGTACCATGTCTTATAGCTAAACTCAAGAGTTATCGGAAAATTACCATTAAACATATCAATAATAATAATAATATAAGTAATACCATATTTTCGACGATTTATTTCTAAATCGAGCAGAACATTCCATTTTGTGTTAATTTTTTTTTCAATTCTGGTATTTCTGAATTTTGACTTGTCACCGTTTAGTTTCATAGAAACTGTATGACAATTTTACTTCAAATAAGTAATTATTAAGCGTAGTTGCAAAGTTGCGGTTTTCACAATGGTGAAGTTAACAGAACCAGAAAAAATTGAAATTCTATGCATGGTTGGGTTTGGTGATAGAACAAGTACTCAAATAGAAACAGCTCAATAGTTATTTTTGAATTGTGTCACTGTTCTAGCAAGGGTGCTACAGACTAGGTAGTGATATATTTTAAGGCCTCTCATCAAGCCCATGAAATTACATTAAATCCGTAGTACGCTTTTTTGACCTCCCTTAACCCGCACTGGCAGTTCATATTAGGCACTTTAAGCATGTCCTAAATTTCAACCGTATCCGTATCCGCATCGATCTGCGCATGTGCAGAATAGATGCGTTGGACTCAATACGTTACGTTGCCCGCATCGTTACGGGCCTGCCATCGTATTTCTATCCGTAAACGCATTCCAACCAATCGACCGATCTCTGGTTTCTATGATTTTGTCAGTTGTCACTTAACCTAATTTGTTTATTATTTTGTTATTTTTCTGAACTGAATTTTACAAAAATGTTCCAAGTTCCTAAAAAAAAAAACTTTTTTACAATCCCGAAGATGACCTTCACTTGTTAAGAGAGGTGGCGGGACAAAACCCTTACGATGACCCAGAAAGATGGCCTAAAATCAGAGAGAATGTGTTAGAGGCAACAGGAAAAGAATTTACTTTAAGAAGTTTGAAAGAAAGAGTGGCATTACTCGCCGAAAGATTTGCTACCAAGGCAGCAGCAGATGAATACAAGTAAGTATTATACATATAAATATGTTTTACTTTACTGCTGGATGCGTTCGGTTTCGTATACGTATGGTTGTTGATGCTTAAACAGTTTTTTTTGCGGTCAACGTAACTCAATGCGTTACGGATGCGGATACGGATACGGAAAAAAAAATACGGTTTGCTTAAAGTGTCTATTAACATATTTTCAAAAATTGTTAGACTTTTAAATAAAATTATTTCCCCCGTCAAAAAAATATAAAACTGTTGTTGACTGTAAATAAATATCGATGGATCACTTTAAATCCCAAGTCAGATCCACCTAAATTTCCAGTTCCTGGCAAAGTGAGAAAAGATGCTAAAAGTATACGAAATATGTTGTTTATTTTAACTGGCACCGTCGTTGTAGGGAGGCCAAGCAAATATATCATCGTTTCGGCGGATTATTCTGCCAGAGCGTAGTTTTATCGGCAAGAAGCAGGCGAGTCCTCGAAACTTAAGGATGTACTTCAAATCGAAGAGATGCTGCGACCAACCAAATTCGAAGACGATAGAGTATAATATGTGATTTTCTAATAGCGGGATTTCTTTATTTGGGTCAAATACTTTTGAGGTTTTTGTCTCGACACTTGTTTCTTCGGCCATTCGTATGAGATACAGATTTAAAAAAAAAGAGTCGATTGAAAATATATTAGTAGCAAGAACAAAGGTATGAGATAGGAGCTTAAATTAGCCAGATATAGAGTCCTGTACCGGGTGACCCAGAAAAATGTTAATGCCCTCATATTTTTCTTACTGTTTTGAATAAAAATTGAGAATTTCATATGTGAATATAATGTAACTTTTTGGGACAATTAGATCCACAAAATTACTTCACTAATTATTGAATCTTTATTGGATATTTAAATTATCCAAGAAATTTCCATTCCAATGACATATTGTTTTAATTTTTCACAAAAACTGAAACCGAAACCTTACTTAATATTGCTGATGACCTCTTTAAGGGATATCATGATAGTCAATGCAGCTGTCTGGTATTGCTTGATTACAGCAAGGCATTTGACATGACAAAATTGAAGCAAGGTATTTTTCAGATTTTAAAAGGTGCTAATAAATAACAATTATTTTAAATTTTCTATTGGCAGAAGATTAGTAATCTATACTATTGGCAGGGGGTTGCGAAGAAAAGTAATTTGGGGCCTTTAATTTTCTCTATTAATTCGTCAGATTTCCTAAATTTCTTGATTACTGCGACTCCCATCAGTACGCTGATGGTACTCAAATATGCCTTTCCTTCTTTCCCTCTGATATACCAAAACTGTAAAACCATCTGAAACATCTCCGAGGCACGTAAATTGGTTTTACATGAAAAAAAACTCAGTTGGTGATCTAAATTAATTCCAGTTGAGGACCTCTGTTCCAAATTACTATTAATGGAACTGTCTTAAATCCTGCGAGTAAATGCAAAAGTCTTGAATTGACTGTAGATTTAGGGTTATGATTTTCTGATCACGTGCATAGGAAAATTTTTGACAC
Source organism: Polydrusus tereticollis (assembly GCA_963920685.1). Lineage (NCBI taxonomy): Eukaryota > Metazoa > Arthropoda > Insecta > Coleoptera > Curculionidae > Polydrusus > Polydrusus tereticollis. The sequence goes on along the minus strand of OY987326.1, from coordinate 26,357,989 downwards.
GGCCACGAGATTATGCTTATCTGATTATCACGTATTATCACATCTGGGTTACAGAGATACAAAAAAATCTGGACGAATGGAAGGCTAGCGTTTGAAGAAAAATTTAAACTCCGTCTATTGCATCTTGTGTATAAAATTAGAACTGCCCAAATTCCTAAATATTTCTTTGATAGGTTAATCAGGAGTTTTGATGTTCATACTATCCAAACAAGACATCGTGACTTGTATGATGCTCTCAGGCACACATACGCTCTTTTTCAGCGATCATTCAGCTATGCGGCAGTTAATGCATTTAACTCCTTACCTGATGATATTGAGAGGGCGTCCAGCGCTGGATCATTTTGTAGACGTATCAAGAAATTTTTGTTTTCGAGTCGCAACCCGCACTATAGTCCAGGCAAATTGTAATTTTTCTGGGAACTAAAAGCATCTTAAATCAAAGGGTTGAATCGGTTTTTCGTTTGAAACTTCTATTGTTTTTGTGCTAGAAAAGAAATTAAAAAGCATTTTGTAGGGGAAAACGATACCTTCAAAACCATGCCTCTAAAAAATTCATTTGTTCATACTAAGAATTACATTATTTAAACAAAATAAGCATAATAATATCAGTTTTCTCGCTATTTCAAATTTCCTGTTACTCTGATTAGATAATTTCCTGAACAAACATTGTAGAGTAGCGAATTCTCTACATTTTATGACTGAACGTTTTTTTGTTGTTAAACCAATTCTTTTTGTTGTAAAAAAATTTCAGTTTTATTATTAAACAACTTTTTGTACGATCAATATAATTTTTGTTCTATACAGGGTGATTTCTAAGGTGATAGTTTTTTCTCAACGGTGTATACAACTTCTTAAAAGAAACAACTTTGCCAGATAAGTTTTTTTAAATAACTCAAAAATAAAGGAGATACGCTAATGTAAAAAGCTTACGATTCGACTGCTGATAACTTTTTTTGTTGGTGTTTATTTTTTTTTATGTCAAGCAGTGAAGTCTCAATTTGTTGTCAGTTCATCGCGTAATAGATTTCAGTTAGTTTGGTATAGTTGGGGTCAAGCAAATATTTGACGCGTGACACTTCCATCTTGTCATATTTGTCCAATACTAGTTATTTCGATTTCACCAACTTTATTACAGCTGATACTTAGTCAGGGCCGAACTGACGAATATTGTTATTTATAAACCTTTGCAGAAAATGATTGCTGGGAAATTGGTCTAAGAATATGAATTATAATATAAATAAATTTGTTTTGATAAATCCTGTGCATTGTAATGGTGGGATTTAGGATTGACCATTAATATCACAGGCCTTAACAAAAGCAATCTTAGTAGTGTATAACGATTAATATTATTTTTATTTATTTATTAAGTACCTCATTGGTTTACACCAAAAGGCCATTGCCCAAAGTCCTTCAGCCTAAGTCAATTAAGTACATATTAGTTTACACTTAAAAACTATTTGTTTGTTTAGGTTGGATTAATATTATTTATATTAATTAATGAATCATCATCCTGCCATGACCTCCTAAACGATTCATTGGCGAACACCCATGTCTCGTCCAAAAATACATAGGGTTTTTTGGCCGGTCCAAGTAGTTCATTTTCCATATATTTCTTAAGAAATTCTCTTCTTAACATGGTGACATGAGGCTTTTCCATTAAAGCTCTTCGGTTATCATCAGCTTTGTATGAAAATCCCATATTTTTCAAAATTCTCTGCAGGCTAGTTCTGCTCCCATCATATATTTGCTTCTCAAATAGACGATTGATTAGGGTATTAGGGTTCTTGAAGTTACAGGTAATTCTATAAACGTACAACAACTGATAGATAAAGCATATAAAACTTTATAATAACAGACGAATACCGTAAAAGCATTGATCCACAGCAAGCAATATAAGAAAGAATAATAAATAATAAGTAAATAATTTTTAAAAATATATATTTAATCTATTTAGTGGCAAAATTATTGAAATGGTAGGTATTAGTTTCTTTAATCTGATCTTGTGTTTATAGAAATTATACTCACTTGCAGCATACATGTTATAAATCTCATTTCGTATTTCTTCCTGTACTCCTTTTCGGATATCTGTTACAGGTCTTTTATATTTGCGTGGTACAGGTTTGAAACTTTCCTTTGGGCCATCTCTGTACTTCGCAACAGAAGGGACTGAGATTTTTAATGCCTTGGCGGTTTCCTGAACAATAATGATTACAATAAAATGATATAATAAAGAAACACTAATAGCCTATAGGAATATAAAATATTCTCCCTAATATGGATTCACCGGAACGTGATAAATACAATACAAGTTTTTTTTTTTTTTAATATAATATAATGGCCTCGAGTTTTACTCAAAGTTTTACTTACTTGAAGTGGGCTTAGATCTTCGTGTTGTTCTATAAAGTACCTGTACACGTTCCTTATCATTTCTTGGTCTAATTTATTCCCGTGTATCTGCAAATGAGCAGAATTCTAAAAATAGAATAGAATTAGTGCTAAAGGAATACATTCTTTGCAGATTTTATCGTGATTTTATATTCTAAGATTGTATAAGTGTCTAATACTTAAATTATGTTAAAATTACCGATTCTTCCATACTGACTCCAGATGTACTGGGCTTGTAGTAATCGTGATCCATATTTAATCTCTAAATATTAAAAATATATGAAAATAAAATTATGTTTATTTTTTAAACTGTTCGTGTCGAGTTATATTATTTACATTGATAGAATAGTCGGAAGTGAACAATAAAAAGCTAATGTATTCAAACTTTTTAACCTTACAATTCGTTAATATTCATTGTCATTATGTATAATATGTTCTTTATTTGTCATGTATTTTATATGCAGGCTCCAAAATTTTTAAGAAAATTATTATTTTTCAGCCCTGATGAAGCTTTACATAAATAAAGCGAAACGTTGGCAAGCACTCACTAGCCTTTTTTATTGCCCACTTCCGACTAATTCTATCAACGTAAATGATGTTTATTGATATAATGCCAGTAGAGTTACTTACTTTTCTTAAGATAAACACACGTCTAAAAAAATAATACTAAATAAAAGTCTTATATAAACAATGTTTAACACTCACTACACAAATAAAGACAATAGAACACTATAAAAAGGCAATAAAATGATTTAAATACTCAAAAACCAAAACCAAATACAGAATGTCAACAAGACAACGACATCACTCGTTTTGGAATAAATAAAATGCGGATCTGCATTTTACCAAATCGACGAGAATTCACGTACGGTCGACAAGGGATATGACATTGAAAATGCACAAGAGGGAGAAACAAACAAAATTACGTTCGATGTTCGATTCATGTGTTTTCCTTTCTTCTTCTCTTCTTTTTTCTTGAGGTAACTCGGTTTATGTATGTCTCTTTTTAGTCATATAAAAGGATAAAGATACAAATACTTCGAGTGGGTGGTAATTATTATAATATAAATTAGCCATTAGTAACTTTTATATTATGAGTTGCCTGCCGTATTTGACACCCATGACAATGTGGAAGTGTCACGCGTCAAATATTTGCTTGACCCCAACTATAGTGTTTAAAAATAAAAATAGCTCATGTGTATGAAAAAATAACTGCTTTATTTTTGAGTTATTTAAAAAAAGTTATTTGAAAAAGTTGTTCCTTTTAAGTAGTTGTATACACAGTTTTAAAAAAAGCATCACCTTAGAAATCACCCTGTATATACAACATTGCATAATTGTTATCTACTGAACTGAAATTTTTTTCACGATATCAAAAAATAATTATGTTTCACATTTTCAGGTAGAAATGTAATGGTTTATCTTATTGGTTTGTTCATTAAAACTTTTGTTCGTCAAAACAAGAACTACTAACAGTTTGACTCCGTATTGCACTAAACTACTCAGAAATTATTTCATACTCCACATTTTGTAAACTGAAAGTGAGCCTTGTACAGATTATTTATTTGATAATCTAATCTGTTTGTTTTTGCAGTATTGTTCGATAAGTAGAATATATTGTTTACTATGAATTGATTGATACCGAACCAATTGTTTATGAACTTGTTTATAAAAATTATATCATAGATACACATAATAAGTTGAATGGATATATCAACACACCAATTTTACCTACGGAAATAGAAAGATACTTATTACGATGAATATAAGAACCTCCAGCGATTTTCAAATCGTGTGCAGAACAACTACAGGATCATTGGAGTTTGTTTAACATTTGGCGCGGTGTACAACAAAAAAATTGGTTTAACAAAAAAATGTCCGAACATAAAATGTAGAGAATTCGCTGCTCCACAATGTTTGTTCAGGAAATATTCTAATCAGAGTAACAGGAAATTAGAAATAGCGAAAGAACTGATATCATTATGCTTACTTTGCTTAAATAATGGAATTTTCAGTATGAAGAAATTAGTTAATGAATATTTCAGAGGCATTTGTAGGTATTGTTTTCCCCTACAAAATGCTTTCTTAATTTACAAGCGAAAAACCGATTTAACACTATGATTCAAGATGGCGCCGCAGTTAAGGGGTTAAAAAATGCAAATTCACAGTTTTTCTAGTGGTACCTTACACCCATGCAAAAAAAAAGCATTTTGAAAAGTCCAGTTTTTCTGGACTACTAAGGATCTTGCGCATACCATTAGTTATCTGGTAGCTTCACCTTTAACACTGCTTGTTTTTATTTACGTTTTTTTTTTTTGTTCAGGGTGTCCAGAAACAACTCCAGGAAACTTAAAGAGGTAATTTTATTCGATAAAATAATGGCAGTGAGTCATTGTAGAAAAATGTCGATATCTCTCTGGTTTCCCAGTGAGTTTTAAACTTTATTTCTTATTAATTTAATCATATTTCTTGACAATTCAAATTGAAATTTGGTGTAGAGCCTAAGCTTAATTAACCGCATCATCTAGATATAAAAACGTTTTCCAAGCCTGCCACCAAATGGCACTTTACTAAAAGTTTTAATACTATTATCCTCTTAACTTTTTTCGTTCGTAAATCGTCAAGATTATTTACCGGAGATCTATACACTGGACTTTTTAGATGACCCCAGAAAAAAAAAACCCATTAGGTGAAATGAGGCGGCGCCCCGTTTTGCAAAAACCATATTCCTACTCTCAATTGAAGAAAAACATCATCTAAGAAGTCCGGACGAATATTCTGTGAGAAAAGTAAATATGTGTCTCTGTTTAGTGGGCTATCAGGACCCTACGAGCTGATCGCCTATAATTTCCACCCAAGCATTTAATTTAAATATTGGCTGATGACCTCTTTCTATATCAGCATGTTGATTTTCAATAGCCCATTGATGCGTATCGTGGAAGTTTATAACACCTTCTCTCGTGAAAGTAGCTTCGTCAGTTCATATTTAGACGCAATAACTGTTCACCATCGTAGAGAGCTGCTTACACCTTTTGTATACGAAAAGGATAAAACAGGTTCTCCTGAACGGCTCGAGTGTTATCGTGTTATTAAAAAAATATTTCTCCCATAAGATATTTTAATATCGATTTGTGGCCAAACTGAACGATTTATCGATATGAAACATATTTAAAGCATTTTTCATTGCCTTCAAAATGACACCTCCCTCACTTTGATAACATCTGTCAGAATAATAAAGTTAATAGAAAAATATAATTAAATTTTAGTAAAGTGCCATCTGGTGGCAAGATTGGAAAATATTTTTACATCCAGATAATGCGGTTTATTAAGCTTAGGCTTTATACTATATGTCAATTTGAATGTCAATAAATGAGATATCAAATTAATTAGAAAGAACTTTTAAAACTTTAACCAGCTGTCACTGGGCAACCATGGAGATTTCGTACAATACGAAAAAGTTTTTAGTACGCTCAATATAGGATGAAATTTTAATATATATATTTAATATAATCTTTGCCCAAATTTAATTTCCTAATGTTCTTACGGATTTACAATTATCAGCTGATTGATGACGCGCAACGGAAATTGTTTTGCAAGAACTATATTTGTCATTTTTATGTTAATTAATTTTCAAATTTTGTTTTATTGTTAATATATTTTCTATGCATATCTTTCCATTAGGGTGGTTGTATGAGCAGCAATAGTTGGATACCGCCACATTACATTCTAAATAAAGGCATTATTATTATTATTGTTATGATTATATTATTATGATTCAAAAAAATTGAAAAATTCATTTGGTTAAAAACTTCAAAATTTCATAAGAAAATTAGCGCACTGTAATTAGTTGTTAGATTATAATATAGTTTAATCTTTGCAACCAGTATATCCTTCGTAAAGTGTCAAATAAAGCTCGTTCGCGGTGCTCTCCTAATTGTCTACTGTAATGCCGTAAAACTTTTTATCAACCTCAATCCAGCTTAATTTGTTGGTTGAATGTTTCCCGTTTGCCAGGCTTAATCAAAGACAGCCGACGGCATCGGCCGTAAATGTAACTCCACAGATATACGCATGATACCGCGGGAAGAACAATGCATGAAATAACAATTAAGTTTTGAACACGGTTTTCAGTAGGAGATTGCAATTTAAATACAGTTTTTGTTCGTTTTAAGCGTTCGTAGACAGTATCTCTACAGGGTGCGTTAGTAAGGTATTCGTCCTCGATAACACCCAAATTAGAGGGAATATAAAAAAAGTTGTATGGTTTTGTTACCAAACCGCATAACGTAAATAGTATATTACATAACGGAAAGAAGAAAGTCCCATTGATGGCATGATGAATGCATGCTATTTTCCCCAAACCCACAAAATAATAATATTTACCACAAATCCCTTATTTTTGTTTTTATTATTAACTGTAGAGTTGTCATCGTAGGTATAAAAATACACGTTTTATAAATGTCATCATGTTAGTGCACGCGTCCATGTTAGAAAACGAGCCGCTTGCTGGGAATTTTCTAGCGGGGCAAGTGCGCTAATAGGTTTATAAAATATGTAGGTACCAACTGTAGGTATACTATTTTTTGTATTTTGTATTTTTTTTTTAATCAGAAGCAATATTAAAAATAAATATGCGCTTCAAATTTTATAATTTTTTATGCCTCCATTCTATATTAGTCATACTATCAAAATATCAACAAATAATTTTAAATTTCCAATTTGTTTGCTCTATAATCTTTTTTCGATATTTAAGGAATTTTAAGGAACTCGAAGAACCGTAGTTATCATATAATATACATATACGGGTGATGCATGGCTTAGTTGAACATAGGAAATCCCCAGACCTAAAACTCCTTGGTTTACAGATACGCTAAAAGTAATGAAAAAACATCGTAACAATTTATTATCTAAATACAAGAAATCAAGATCCATGAATGATTGGGTTGCTTATAAGGAAATGCGAAATTTTTTTACTCAGGCTATACGAAACGAAAAAAGAGCTTATGTTGATTTTATTACCAGAACTAAAAATTCTAGAACTGTATGGCAAACATTGGATCAAATGAATGTGTACAATAAATCAAGGCAAAATTTTGACCTACCCATCCCCTTAAAAAATCCCGATTTAATTAACAAAACTTTTATAAAGTCTATAGATACTGTAGCAACACCGGCTAGTGATGAAACTATAGAAACCTATATAAATGGCCGCGCCACACTAGCGACATTTTCACTTGGCTTGGTTAAAGACGATGATATTATTAACGCTATTTCTCAGTAAAGATCTAACGCCTTTGAAGTGGATGGTATATCTCTGGAGATGGTTAAATTATGCTGTCTAATAATTGTTCCATTTTTAACTCATATCTTTAACACCTGCAACGAATACGGTATATTTCCTTCGCAGTGGAAAACTGCAATAGTCTTGCCGCTTCCAAAGGTAACAAATAATAATTCTGTCAATGATTTAAGACCAATCAGTTTATTGCCTATATTTTCTAAGTTATTCGAAAAAGTTGTTTTTTCCCAAATAATTAATTATTTACATCAAAATGGTCTATTGCCGGATTCACAGTCGGGTTTTCGAAAACATTACAGCACCACTTCCGTACTACTCGGTATTTTGGACGACATTATTGGAGCTGCAGATCGTGGTGACACGTCTGCTCTTGTATTATTAGACTATAGTAAGGCATTCGACACTTTATATCATCGAATGTTGTGTGCTAAACTATATTATTACGGGTTACTATATCGATATAGTTCGTGGTGTACCACAAGGCTCTATCTTGGGGCCATTGCTTTTTTTAATTTATACTATTAACATGGACCTGACCATTACAAACTGTCATATGCAAAGGTTTGCCGATGACACTCAGTTGCGTGTAAGTTTTAATAAAGAAGGGGCACCCCAGGCTAATCAAGTCATGAATAACTCTTTAGAGTCTATCTATCACTATTCGAAAAACCACGGCCTAAAAATAAATACTAATAAATCAGCTGTCATGGTTTTTGGTCCGGACAAGGACTGGGCTAATCACAAATCACAACATTCAACTAGCTATTGATAATACTCCGATTCCTGTAGTTGTAGACGACAAGAATTTGGAAATTGTGTTTGATTCTAGTCTTAGGTTTAAGAAGCAGGTATCTAAAATAATACAAACGTCCTTTCTATCCCTGAAAAACCTTTATAAAAATAAAGAAATACTAAATTTTTCTCTAAAAAGACAACTATGTGAATCTCTGGTTCTCTCTCACTGCACATATGCAGACAATGTTTATGGACCGTGCCTTGATTTACAGTCAAAGAATAGGATTCAGAATTCGTGTATACGTTTCGTTTGTGGACTAAAAATGCGTGACCATGTATCTCATAAATTAAAAACATTAAAGTGGCTAAATATGCAAGATAGGTTGAAACTACATCTTGGTTGTTTTATTTATAAACTGCTCGAGAGTGGGATTCCCCAATATCTCCATGAGAAGCTTTCTTTTAGATTTGCAACTCACAACCGCGACACTCGCCAAAATAATTTGCTTAATTTACCTCGGCATCGCACAGCTTTATTTCAGCGATCTTTTTCATATGTGGCTCCCAAAGTGTTTAAAGAAAATAAATTATATTTTAAGAATATGTCGTATAATTCTTTTAAACGGAAATTTAAAATACTTTTGTTACAACAACATTGAATGTAATTTTTATTTTTATTTATTATTTTCTTTGAGTATGTGATAACTAGTTGTAGGTAGGTATTATTATATTGTTTTATGCTTAGTAGGTACTTATTTAGATTATTAGTAAAAATAATGTAGAATTATATTGTAAACTTGTATTTTGAATGCTCGGTTAAGCAAACAGCTACGTTGCACTTCGCCGAGTAAAAAATAAAGACGATCCTATCTATCTATCTATCTATGTAAGTTTTGAGGTGGCTAAATATTGGCTCCCCTGTACATTTTAGAGAAAAATTATGTTATAATTTTTTTGAAGAGGCCGATATAATAAACCCATGTGCAAAGTTTGAATAAGTTTTAATAAGCCAATCCTAACTTACTGAATTAAATGTGATGGCAAAATTACGAAATTTTCATAGGCAAATTATTGTTTGGCATTGACAAAACGAAAAGTAGCGTCAGTGACAATATTTTCGTTGAAAGCGCTTAAACTATATACATATATTATTAGCTATTCCATTAAGGAAAAAGTAACTATGATTAAGTGGTATTATACAGGAAACAGTTTAAGAGCAGTGTCTTAAATGTTTTCAGTTCAGTTCCCTGATAAACATCTCTCTTCCATTTCAGTAATTTAACTTAAATCATTGGTAAATTTGAGTCCAAAGGCGCTGTAATAAATAACTGTAAATGCTCAACTCAGAATGTCAATAGAGCTGAAGAAAGGGATAATAGAGTTATTGATATTTTATTGCACGTGTAGGAAAATAAAATTATTAGCACGAGGATTCTTGGGAAAGCTGTAGGAACATATCCAACCACAGTGTTGCGCACGTTAATAAAACATAACTATTTTCCTTACAAGTATGAAAAACATCAAGAGCTACGACAAGGTGATGAAGAACGGAGAATGGTATTTTGTTTTGAGATAATGAAAAGAGCAATTTATCCTCAACAACAAACCAAATGTTCAAGTTTGCCGGTATTGGAGCCAAGAAAAGGAACATCGTCTTGTTCAAACTCGGACGCAATATCCACAAAAAATAAATGTTTGGGCCGGAATTGTAGGACATCACATTATTGAACCATTTTTTATGGAAGGCAACCTTACAGAAGTAACCTATTTGAACTTACTAGAATATCGAATTGAACCCGCACTAGAAGAAGTTGTACGCGAGAATCAGGAGATCTAGTATCAAATGGATGGTTGTCCTGCCCATAATTCTCTCATGGTTAGGGAGTACTTGCAAAATATTTGCGAATAATATTAAACGGAAGTATTATTGGCTCACGGCATCTAATCCTTTGGCCAGCCAGGTCTGCTGACCTTTCGCCAAACGACTTCTTTTTGTGGGGCACGTAAAAAATTTTATTTATAGAGATGTAAAATTTGAAAATCTAGATCCGCTTAAAAACTGTATTTCTTGAGAATGTGACAGAATTTCTCAATATCAACTCAGTATGGTTAGGAATGAATTTTATGATCAATTAACATATTGTTTCGCTGTTAATGGAGGGTTGTTTCAAAATTTAATTAATTAATGTTTTTGTGACCATCTGTAGTCTTAGGTATGTTGTGACAATCCGATTTTGTCACAAATGAATAATTACAATCTAAGACCTCATATCACATGTCTGACTTGTATTGTGTCTTTTAAAAATTGTATTTTGCCTTTTTAAAACAATGTTTGGTTACTTGTATAAAAGTAAATACGTACTTAAGGTCAACGGTCTCTGTTTTCGTTGTCTTTGACCAAGCAGGGCTACATTATCCTCCTATTTTAAATCACATATCTCCCTGGAATACACTATCCGAGACTTATACTAGTGTTTCGTTATGTAATTGAAATATATTTCTTTGTTTTCAATTTTCTCTATCACCTGTCCGATTAGCTAATGAATTTTCTCGGTTAATATTCTTCTTCTGGAAGATGTTTGGGCCATAATACACAGCAACCAAACTTCAACGACCGTTTCTCGAATGGCAAAGATATTTGGGAGGAATTTTTTTTTACAATAATTTCTAATGGATGGCATGAATTACGAATTGACTTCTTAAGTAGAACTAAATTTGGGTACATCTGTTTAATTTCTCTAGGCTTGGAATATCTACAATTGATTGAGCATGGCTCTAAAGACTTCATTCTATGTCACCGCCAGTGTGAGAACTAACCTCTCTTTTCGGCTCGAACGGTAGATCTGGCCGGAAGTGGGTCGCCCCAAATTCGCTTTATCCCTCTCCACCTCTCTGTCGTTTCTTTTCTCTCTCACATCCTGTTAACGGCACATTTTTTAACTTTTAACCTGAAATTCTTCAGTGACCTCACTTAACTTCCAGCGCGATCGACGAAGCAACAAGCGTTTCTAGATCCAGGGCTATTCAAGCCATCTTTCCAGGATTTTGGATCTAGCAGCGTTATTTTCTGTGCCCCTTTAGTTTGCTTGGTTCATTTTTGGTTTGCGGGGCAGCAGAAGGCCACATTGTGAGATTTCTTGGTCGCAGTTGTTCGCTGTCGAAGGTGAGTTTTTTTATATACCATGCCGTTTCTTTGTCAATTTTTCAACTGTTCTCCTAAAACGCCTTCTGGGGCTCTCTTTTAGTTAAGTCGGGTGAGTCACCAGGGGCCCAATTCTCGAAGTAGTTCGAATAAAGTCCGTATACGATCATTTTTCGTTTATCATTTTCGCATACGAACGCCAAATATCATTCTCGAGCATCCTTCGAAATAGATTTCGATTGCGGATGTCTTATTCGAATGGAAAGCATTGGCAACAACTCGTTTGACCAAGTGCCAGTAGCCCACATAGTTAAAAACAGAAAATTTTAACTGAACGGCAAAAGGGAGAAGAAAACGGTGGTTAACCAACATTATAAATATTTATATTTTTCATGTCAGTCAAGCGGTCAAGCGTATGTTTTTCTGTTATGAAAATACCTAATATGGAGTCAAGAACAGGCAGCAGTTTAACGAAAGGACAAAAAAGGACGTTAGTTCAATTTATTGAGGACCATCCTAAGCTTAAAAGTTCTAAATTTACTAAGGATTTTACCTATAAAAAGGTCAGCATTTATGGAAAGAGATTGCGTCAAATTTAAATTCTATGCCGAGAGCAAATAAAAACTGGGACAAATGGCGTAAGGTTAGTTAAAATAAACTATTGTATCCAGGTTTAAATTACCATGCAACTAGTCTACTTTTAATCTAATTTATTGCTATGTTATCAGTGACTTCAAATTAACTTGTCACTACTATTTTCGATCTAAATTTCAACTACAGTCTACACAAAGAGAAACAGAAATTAAAGTCAAAAAAATCTTGAACTGTCCGAGATTTCCGACCGAGAACGTCACCAATGTCACTTTTGTGAGGTGAAAAACGATCATCCGTATGCGAAATTTCAGTTTCGCAAGGCTTGAGGCAGACGATCGAAATCCGTCTGAAAAACTCGCATACGACAGAAACTGGCATGCTCGAGAAAGCAATTTTTTGTTTTCGTTCGAATAATTGAAGATTTCGGCAAATTTCCGTATGCGAATACATTCGAGAATAGCGCCCCAGGACCAGGAAGGGCCGAGTATTCGGAGCATGCACCACCTTTGGAATCCCCTTTAATTTTTTAAGACCCTACAGCTCCCGTTAGGTAAGCGTACTTCATTTTTCTTTCATCATTTTCCCTGTATATTGCTTCCAAATCGCCATAATTTAACACCACAGGACAAGTCAGACATGTGATATGAGGATTATAATAATTCATTTGTGACAAAATTGGATTGTCACAATGTTATATTTAGTAGTAAGGTTTAGTAAGAAAAACAAAGTGGTATCTTTTATTTTGGATATGTGATTGCCGGATTGGTGAAACGAAAACGTGTTTTAATGTAAAATAATCTTTATTCGTTATGTCCAGCTTTACGTCAATTTTTGACAATAACGTCATAGAAATAATTTGCTGGTGTTTGGCGTATTACCTAGCTATGAAACTTTCGTAATTTTGCAATCACATTTAATTGAATAACTTAGGATTGGCTTATTAAAATGTATTCAAGCATGGCACACGGGTTTATTAACAGCCTCTTTTATATATTATATCACAATTTTTCTCTAAAATGTACAGGGGAGCTAATAGTTACCCACTTAAAATATTGCAGGGGATTTCCTATGTTCAACTTTCACCCGGTATAATATTTTTAATAACTATTAACAGAACAGAAAGAAAAAGAATCTTAACTTTTCCAAAATAATGCTTACATTACTGTTAATCATGAATGAGGTAGTAAGGATTAATCAGCAAGAACTAAAGCAATATTTACCAATTAAACAATTTATTCTTTGTCTTAAAATCAAATGTAAATTAGCAAAAGAATAATAAATAAAACATGTTTCTTAAGCTATAAGTAATTTTATTATAGAAGGCACTCATTACTTTTAGCGTGTGAGAAATATATTTTATATCGTATTCAATTTTTGCTAGTTGCTTTATATGATTTTTAACAATTTAAAATGTAAACTTTGTTTTGGAATAGTAAAAATAATTATTCTTAAGTCTGTTTGGTTAGGTGATCGTTGACAACCTTTTTTTTATAAATCTGTGTTAATTAGTTAATTTCTTTAATTTTTGTTTCTTGCCAAAATTCTTAAATTAGAAGTTTACCCATCAAGGTGATTACATGCTTAATAAAAAAATAAAGGTATTTAACAGGTAAACTCCATCTTGTAAAATAATATAGTGTTTAATTTAAAAAAATTGAATTGATAGAAGACATGTTTAAATTAGCGTGCTAGACAGAGACCAAAGTTATTGGAAGAGTTGTCATTTGATTTTAAGATCATCGTTTTGATCTGTCAACTTTACTTTGTTTTTAGACGTTTATGTGCCTTGAAGTTCAATTTAATCCCAAAAACTGTTCCTTTCAGATTCACTTATATCGTACATTCGTATTGGCGGTAACAATTTATGGATATTTGTTATTATTTATTAATTTTGAACGCTTGCCACGAGAATTTTGTCGTTTATAAACTTACACTCTGTTTTGACTTTTTGCATCTCGTAATTTTGATCAAATTCATATGATTTTAGTTACGTGTTAGTAACGAAGCACCAGAAAGAACCATCTTGCTGACTGTACAGTCTGCACGGTGGATCTTTGCCGGTATGTCACGAATCAACGATCAAGAGACAACGTGATTTGCAACCCTCCATCTCTATTTACTTTAGCCTCAAAAATGAATTAAAACATAATGGAGCGTCGGCAGGGTGGCGCAATATGCCTTAAATTCAAAGAAACGTGCTAGACAGAGACCAAATATATCTAGGTAGTTGCACATTGATGTTAAATTCATCGTTTCAATCTGTCAACTTTAATTTGTTTTTGAACGTTTTTGTGCCTTAAAATTAAATTTAATCCTATAAACTGTTCTTTTCAAAGCCATTCTTATCGTGTACTTATGGATATTTGTTATTATTATTAAGTCCGAACGCTTGCCATGAGAATTTATAACGTTTATGAACTTTGACTTTTTGAATCTCGTACCTTCCAAGTACTGACGCATCGGCAAAGAACCACCGTCTCGACTGTATCTTAAGTTACTAATGAATCAAATCAAATTAAATCAAATTAAAATATGCTTTATTGTCATAAAGTATTATTTTTATCGACAAAGCCTTTTTAAAATTAGATTAACAATAAAATATAATAATATAGTAAAATTTAAAATATCGGAATAAAAAAAAAATGCAAATAATTATGACCGAGTATCACCAAAATATTCATCCAGAGTATAATAAGCTTTTTCCATTAATAAATTTTTAACATTTTTTTTAAACATTTTAATATTTGATATTTTTTTAATAAAATCTGGAAGATAACTAAAAATTTTTTTTAGAATTTATGTATATTTTAATGTTGTAAATTTTGTTTCACTAAGTTCAATGCTACAATTTTTTAAACTAGTTTCTTAAAATTCCTCATCTAACAGAAACAAATTCATTACATAACAACGCAACAAGCAAATCAAGTAACAAAAGAAACTATACAGAATGTTTTTTAATTTAATAACTTTTTTCTTGGAACCGCGCCGTGGGCTGCAAAATATTTTTATATTGTTGGTAAACCTAACCACTGTTGTATACGACTTTTTTTTTTATTGTATTTTGAGAGCTATCGAAGCGAATATCTGTATAATAATAAGAACTAGACAATTTTTGGAAGAAGTAGGTAGATATATTAAAATTAGTTTAACGAAGTAAAACAACCTACTCGTTTATGATTTCAGTAAAAAATTGTAGCCCTCATTAATATCGGTTAAGAGGTTTTGGAGCCACAGACATTTCAAAATGATGAATAAAGGATTACACGAATGTGAAGAAATGTTATTGCTATAAATACATCTGCATTCAACATCAGGAAATACATTTATTTCAACTTCTCTTACGATAAAATAATTTGTTCATTGTTATGATTTCAACGACGTAATATAATTGAATTACTCGTTTAAAAACGACATAAGGCACGAGAATACAATTTTATAGGAGAAACAAAAAACTAGATAATTAAATAAAATGATTAAATCAAGGCACTAAAACATTTTAAATTGAAGTGTTAACATGTTTTCAATATAAATAATCAATGCAATACTTTTTTCTGCCAAGTATTTGTTTGCAAAAAATTATTTTGAGATCTAGTTATTTTTCTGTAACAAAGTACACAAAATCAATAAAAATCAAGAACACTTTTATTAATATAATGCCATTACAATAGGTTTTAAACTGTGGAACGTAATCGAATTCATTATCATCTTCTACGTCTTCTCCGTCTCTTACGATCTCTGTGGTTAGCCATCGCAAGATTTCGTTACAAAATAGTTTGTATTTGTCAAGAATACTAATTCGGACTTCTATTTTTGAGGGTTTATTGGAACATAGTTATTTGGAAATGCTTTTTCTGTCGTTGGTAATATAACGTGATTGGATGTGTTTCTTAATAAACTAAACTTGTGCTACAACAGCTTCGTTATTACCTTGACTGTATTTAAAAGACATAAATCTGGATGGTGTAAATGACTGTTTTTGGTTCTTAGGGACTCTCTTTTGAAACCATTCATTCAATAAGCGTAAATTGTTTTTTTTTATAATGAAGTGCCACCTTTTACTGAAGTTATAAATCTGATATGACTGGAGGATAAAAACCCTAAAATTTGGGTAAGTTTAGGTTTTCAGGTTATTAGAAAGACATACTGAAACAATAATTATCTGGAGTGTATAAGCGATCATGCAAGAGTGCTGAAGGTGTAAAAGTAGCGGCGCAGGCGAAAATTTTTGGAGACAATGGCCAAATATCCTTGGATATATCAAGCTTTTGGAAAGCCGGAAATAGTTCGCACTACGGATTTTAATTTTTTTCATTTCCATTTGAAAATAAAATGATTGGCCAACAAAACAGTTTAATTTTAGCTTTCTCTCCCGTGAAAATTAAATTCAACATTTTATGGGTTTTTGTTTCACCCGATGACAAAAACCCACATTTTAAACCTTAAACATATTGAATAAAATTTAAGATCACATTTTGCCTTAGTTTCAACTTGGTTTTCCACGTCGTTGCGTGCGTTTCTAGTCTTAAAAAAAAACCAAACCGAAAGATTTGTTTTCCAACAGATAACACATACTCTCACTTATTTTTCACTAAATTACACTGCGCTTCTTATTTAACGCATAACGGAAAATTTGCCTCAATTTTAATGTTATGTATTTTCCAAATTTGTGGTTCGTTTTTAATGATTTCTTTTTCTAATTGTAGGTTTTTTTCTTAAGCATATCACTGCCTTTATTATTTAGCTTAAAAAGGAACTTTGGTATTATACCGGGTGTTATAAATATGTTGTGTTTTTTTTATGGAAATTCAAAACACCCTGCAGAATTTACTGGCCATTGCAAGTCATCGCAATTATAGACAAATGAAGGTCTCATGTTTCCTTTACATTCTCTTTTTTAATTCATTTGTTTATCTTTGTTTTTTCATGAAATACAGAATTTTTAGTTCAACGTGTTTTTGTTGACCTGAAATGTATTAATCGAAAAAGTAGCAGGCTATGAAAATGAAAGATTACACAGAAACGGCATAAAGTGAAATGTAACAAAAGCAATATCAGGTTTGATTTTTCACATTATCACTTTTTAGTTTGCTTTGCGTTATTGTATTGGCAATTTCTAATTTTATTTAGTGTAACTAAAAACAAAATGACCCAAAACGCACGTGTAAAAAGAAATCTTTCGCCTGAGGAATGTGCTGGAGCCATAGCACTTGTGGAAGAAGCCTTGCCACAATTTCAAGTGGCCCAACGGTATACACAATCTGCTATCTTCAGAGCATTGGCACGGTTTCGGGAGACTGGTGCTAATCAAAGGAGAACTGGACAAGGACGAGCAAGGGTGACAACGAATGACCAAGATCGCTTTTTGCGAATACAGGCATTACGAAGTCTGTTTGTTACAAGCACTGCACTGCAGCAGGAATTTTCCCGTCGGTATAATTACCGTATTAGTCAAGATACAGTGCGTAGCAGATTGGCAAAAAGCAGTATTACTCCCTATCGAGCCGCAACTGGTACCCTCCTAACCGTAAACTATAGAAGGCAGCGTCTTCAATTTGGCCAGAAGCACCAAAATTGGGGAGCTCGTGATGTATTGTCTAGCAATGAGTCAAATTTTTGTCTTTTTAGTGATGACCGCCGTCGGAGAGTGTATCGACGTCCTGGCGAGAGATATGCTCAATGCAACATTGTCGGAACAGTAAGCTAGGGAGGAGCATCTGTTATTGTCTGAGGTGGCATTAGTTTGGATGCTCGCACGGAGTTAGTTGTGATTCAGAGAGGTCCTTTGACAGGTGACCTATACAATCTATACATATCAGACATTTTAGAACCACATGTGGTACCATATTTCCCATTTATAGGGGATAATTTTTTATTCATGCACGATAATGCACGCCCACACGTGGCAAGAGTGGTACAAAATTATCTCCAAGAAACAGAAATTTTAACTTTGCCTCGGCCGGCAAGAAGCCCTGACATTAATCCTATTAAGCAATTATGGGATAACATGGATCGACATGTTAGAACCTTGCTTCCTCCTCCTAGAAACTTAAATGACCCGTCATTTAGGCTTATGGAAATATGGATCAGATTAATTAAGATGAAATCAGAAATCTGATTTTAAGTATACCAAGAAGATGCGAAGCAGTAATTAGAGCAAGGGGAGGCAATACCCCTACTAAATGTTGTTATTTAATTTTTTTGAACAACTTCATAAATTACAATATTTTTTCTCTGCATTTTTTTTGCTATGCTTTGTGGATTTAATAAAATTAATTCATACCAGATACTGATTCTTTATTTACTTTAAATTTTGTTTTTTTATTGCTATTACATTAATTCAAGCATTTCGTTCATCAAACAAAATTTCCATAAAAAAAACACCCGGTATAATACCAAAGTTCCTTTTTTAAGCAAAACAATAAAGGCAGTGATATGTTTAAGAAAGAAACCTACCATTAGAAAAAGAAATCATTAAAAACGAACCACAAATTTGGAAAATACATAACATCAAAATTGAGGCAAATGTTTCGTTATGCGTTAAATAAGCCGCGCAGTGTTGTAGTTCTTTTCTGACAAGAATAATCACAAAAACTTTAAAAACAACAGATTAATATAAAAATCTTTCCTGTCGATAATGAGTATTAGACATATCCATAATCTCACTTTAAATTTAGCGGCAGGTTCGACGTTGCCGAGCCTGGGTTTTAATCTCGATATAAGGCAAGGGCCTAGCGACACCTAAAGCACCGGTTCCCGTCAGATCACCGAAGTTAAGCGGTGTCGAGCGCGGCTAGTACTTGGATGGGTGACCGCTTGGGAGACACCGCGTGCTCTTGTCTTAGGGAAGAGTGTAAAATGAATCGACATCAAAACCATCCTATTCACGCCGGACAGGCCGGATGAGATCGGATATCTCGTAGGATGAAGGTGCCGTTTCACACTCCCCAGTCGGTAGACCGCACGATTGAAAACCGTACGGTCGATGACCGGTTCTAGATGGCCTCAGATACGCCGACGAACCGTAAAAAAGTAAAATAAAAAAAAAAATAATCTCGATACGTGGTGTATGTTCGATATCCTACCTTTAAATCTGAAATGCTTTAACTTCAGTCCTGATATTTCAATGGCAGGGTAGGCATGCCGACCCCAGCCTGGGCTACCTGAAAAGTAAAACAATATATTTTATGGTAGCTGTAGTTTGTGAGTATGAGGTCCGAGGTTACAAAAGCGATTTTGCAAGTGGAGCTGGCAGTTTAACAGTTATTAAAATGGAAATTTCCCTAGTGTCAATTTAACTGGAAATTTTACACGGAAATTTTAAAAAATTGATAAGTTGAAATTGCATCCGTTTTGAAAATTACATCTGGAAATATCGCGGGGATAATTGTCATTTTTGACATTTATAGTTTCAAAACATCAAAACAGCCGACCTGTCAAAATTTTAAATCAGCATAAACTTAGTGTAGTAAGCTATTATAATTAGTTGCTATGGAGCTAAAACAAAATTGCTACAGTAAATAAAGTACCTTCTGTTTCGATTTGGTCGTCATTTTCAAAAAAAATTGTTCATTTTATAGCAATTGTAGTTTTCAGAAGCAGGACTAAGTTTAAGTTTTATTTTACTATTAGCATTAGAAAAAATATTAATTGTTATTAAAGTATGGTATTATTTAAATAAATAAATATATCAAAATCAACTTTTTAGCAACTACCTAAATAAACTTTTATCAACTCGGGAAATTTCTGATCAAAATATAACACGTGCCTAAAATATTTCCTAATGGAAATTTTTCAAAATTTGGTCTTCAGCCAATTTAAAAAAAAAGAAACATTCGTGCATTGCACCAAAGAAAAAATCCCTCACCCTGCGGGTTCGGGATTTTTTCAGGTGCAATGCACTCATGCTTTTGTTAAAAAATTGGTTTCAGACAAAATTTTCAAAAATTTCCGGAAATATTTCATGCACTAGTTATATTTCTACTGGAAATTGATGTAGATAAATACTATAATGTCTGGTCGGCACTACCGACCTTGCCGTCCCTAGAAAGCAGCCACTGATATTTTAAGATTCTGATAATTTTTATTCATATTGAAAATATTATCTATTTATACAGGGTGATTCACAACAAGAACTTCTCGAAAAACTACTCAAAATATTTTCTTGAAACTTGGATGATTTAGGTTTGTCGTCATGCTCTTTTCAACTAAAATATTCACACGTTTCTGCCACTTTCGGTTCTACTGGAAGCAACTGTCAACTTTTGTACATGCAACATCATGTTTTTTATTATATTTTTGGATTTCCGATTAAATTCTAAAGATCATGATTTTTTGCCCATGTTTACTAGTTTTTCAGATGTCTACACTTTTTGTCATTACATTATTATTTGGAAAGCTGCACTAAAAATTTCTTATTGCTGTATAGCAAAAATATCAGCAAATCTCGAAAAATCTTCAAACTTGGCATAAAATGTACATCAGGATGGTCACACTGAAATATTCATTGCGAAGCATTTCAAACATCACAGAGCACTAGAATAGACATTGGTTTTCTCTTAGAATGCTAAAATTTTATAAAAACAAGTGGTTTATATTAAATTTCTGGTATTTTTCCAATAGTTTATAAAATTTAATTAAAATGGTATGCAGTAACAAAAGCGTCGCAACATATTTTGTAAACTTCCCGTTGTAGTCAAACAAGAATTAAAATACAACAAAAATATCAAAACAAAATAATATGTTTTATAAAATTCGATTCGATTTTCCATACACACATAATATTCCCGGCGATATAAACTTTTGTGCCACTGCAGGACTTTAATGTATTCAACATAATATCCTGATTATTTTCTGAAGGTATTGTTTAATTATAGATTGGAATGACCTGTAATAAAAATTCTTTATGAAAGCTTAATCGAATCAAAATATTCGTAAAGACCGCAATATATTATTTTTATATACAACTATGATATAATGGCTATGATTTGACACTCTTTGAAATGTCATAATAATCTTAATTACCGCACTAGTGTGTTAATAACATCTTAAATGAAACTAAGCTTAAGGTAGACATTTATAAATAAAAAACATACCATATACAATTATATATAATATACAATTAGTATACTATTTTATCTGGCACAAGATTCGAAACAACATTGAAAGGTTCGTTCTCAATATCAGATGGCAGATCATCGCTTAAACTCATTTTAAAATGTGCAATTTTCAGACACCACCGTGATATTGCTTGAGAGAAGCAATTTAGCCTATAGTACCTGTATTTAATTTCTAAACTAATTATTTTTACTCAAATAATCATTATAATAATAATAATAGTTATAGTAGTGTATAAACTTTTGTACGTAACACGTATGATACTATATTATTAAAGCACTTATGCGATTACCCTTTGCCTTATATTAATATTCATATGCTACTTGTTACGTAAATACCTATTCATACATAAGTAATGCAATTAACTAAACCAATTCTGTTTTTAAAATATTTACAAATATTTATGGTTTTATAAAGTCAAATTAAAAACTGTGTTAGTGGCATGAATAGGTTTGCAACCAATCAAGAATTGTTATACAAACGCGGTATTTAATAAAAGCGGGTTAAACAATATTGAAAAATTACAACGAGTAACATGTAAACAAAATAAAACAATACGCTTCAATACTGCAATAATGAATAATGATAAAACTTTTGTTACGAATTGTAAATTACTTTTTCAAGCACGCTACGCATACACTCATGCAAGTCGGCCAACTTGGCTTGTACAAGCCAAATTGAACGACTTGCGCACCATATGTCTATCAGAAATCGGCCAGAACGTGTTGCATTATGTCATTTATGTGTATTTGCTAGTCTGTGCAAGTGGGCTCACTTTAAACAGTTAAAATTGATTTACTTACGTTCAAATTCGCTTCTATTTTTTCTATTAGGAAAATTTAATATCTTGTAAAGTTCGACCTGTTGAGTCAAAGAGTGGCTGTGAACCTTTCATGTGAAGGAATCGCAATTCTCATTCTAGTGTCCTTCTTCAATTCATGGTTAGCTATACTTGTGGCTCAGAAATAGCTCGACATTTCGGTTTTTGAGTAATAGTAAATCCTAGCAACAGTGGATAGGGCATGTCAACATTACTAGATTTTTGAACAGATCCGCCTCGAAAAGGTATTCTGGCTCCCCCCCCCCTCATGTTGGTGATTCGTAATCGTATTTCTTTTTTCTCCAGAGACCATAGACGATAGAAACTTTGGTGCTATTCGATAAAGCAAACAATTCTGCAATTAGGTTGATTTTTAATTTGTTTTTGTTTTATACTTAAGTCACTATAACAAAAAAAAATTAGAGGGGGTATTCATATTGGCACATTTTTATCTATATTATTATAACCGTTCATTAAACAAGAAATTCACAAAAAACAAAAAATGGAGACCATAGCTTCACCTATCGACTGGTATATCATTTGATTATGCTATCTCCTGAAATAAGAGATAAGTGATCTCTTTTTCCAACAAGATGGAGTTCCGCCCATTACGCTTTATCTGTTCGCGCTTACTTAGATGAAGTTTTTCCAAATTGTTAAAAGATAGGAGAGGGACAATTGAGTGGTCACCCAGATCGCCAGATTTAACTTCCTGGTTTTTTCTTTTGGTGATACTTAAAAAGTAAAGTATACGTGTATCACTCAGCGAATTTCGAAGATTTGAAAGCACCAAGAAATTTAAAAAAATTGATAATCGCCTTGGCTGTTGTCAGATTGTCAACGGTGCTCAATTCGAACATTTACATAAATATTTTCACATTTTGAATTTTTCCGTTTTTTTTTCCCCTCTTAATTTTTATTGAATTTATTCGCTACTTTACGAATGCACTAATTTATGTATTAAGTTCTGATTTTTACAGTTTCTTCCGAAACAACAAATCTGTTGAGAATCTTTTATTTAGTTTTTAAGTTTTTAAGATTTATTAAAGATGTAAAATTTAAAAAAAAATATGCAAGTTGTTACCTACATAAGTTGGGTAACCTACTTAAATCTAAAATACATCACTCGTACATAATATTTGTGTACACTCGATCTTTAATACTCAAAATAAAAGACCAGACAATACACACATTTTAACACTTATAAAGATTGGACAGTGCTTGAAATCTCGAGATATAAGCGTCTATCCAATTTAAAGTAACTTAACCCTCTTTTGCTATACTAATAAAGTTATCATGGCACAAATTCTACCAAAGAATAATAGAGTTTTTTTTTCTGGAAATGGAGAGAAAACGATATTCACTAGAGTTTCCAAAATAGTCTACATTTCACTTATAAGTCTGTTGTATCAAAAGTTCAAGAGTGCTACGAATATAACTAAATAAAGTTTATTTCTTTTATTCGTGTAATCGTTTATATATCGTACATACATGAACATTTTGCTGCAAATTATAGACAGTTTTTCGCCATACCATGGTCTTTGTTCTGATTGCTGCAGCTATCGCGATTGTGGCTCAGAAAGAACTTGTCATAGATCTTAATGGCCAGAGGACTAATTACTGCACAGAAAACGTCTATCTCATGTTAATTTAATGAATAAGCTTCGCCTTGAACCCTCAGATTGGAGAAATTATTTAACGGGGATTATTTAATTATATATATCAGAACACTTCGCACCGGCCAACGGCAAAATGAGCTAAAAGTGGAAGTAAAACTTGCAATATTCATATACGGCGCATGATACACCACAATATACTCACGACTCACCTCGGGATTTTCTTTATTTCAAGTCGGTCATGTGTAAAATGTGCGCATTTTACACATGCATGACGCGTTTTCCCGACAGGCCGCGCTTAATGCGCAATAAGACTGTGGGGTCCTTTAGTGGAACAACAATATCAAATAGCCTTTTAAATGTATAAGAGTTATAAAGCCCTCGAGAAGCAATTATTTTATTTTTCGATCTGGGCGTCCAATTTTTGCTAAGCAACTTAACCAAATTCTCTGTGCAGCTTATTAATGACCTTTGAGAGTGGTATATTAATGCTCGAGCCTGAACGAATTGTATAACCATTTTTACATGTTTGCTACTAACTTACTAAAGTATTCTTAATTTTTATTATGTTTAAGTCACTGTTGCTATCAAATCCGCAAATACAACATCAAAATGTTGTTAATTCTTTGTCAAGAAACATATTTTCCTTTAAAATAAACACCCAAGGCACCTTAATTATCTACTTTTCCTTGTATTCTATGCTGGTACGTTGTTTTGCTGTAAACCTTTTTCTACTCCTTACAAACTGTAATACGATAGTCCCGGAAAGTAATACCAAATCAGTTTAAAGTAATTTTAAGTCACGAACAAAGTTCTTAAGTAAACAGAGATCTCTTAATTAGCAGTGAGTAGATCATTTGACAAATTAAATAAATTTTAATTATAAATAAACAAACATTCGACGGGCTTTAAGCCTCCGGAAATTAGCAGTTAATACGTTAGAAAGTTGGCTCGGTAAAATTAATTTTAAGTGGAAGCCGCACGACAAGATTCCCTCTGAAAACTTAACTTATATTAAGGGTAAAGTTTAGATATCGAATTATATCTAATTAAATAAAAGTTTAAGAAATAAATATTTATTTACGAATGTAGAGAAGAATTGTATTTTACGAAAACTGTAAAAAATATATTTTTTGAAAGTGCATCGTTTACTTTTAACGAAAAAGCCGTTCTTATACAGGAACATCAAAAACAATCTCTTTTTACCCCGAAGCTGGTAAAATATCTTCTTAAATAGAGACATCTTGCAGATAAACAGGGTGTGGTGACTAACCGTAAAGCAGTAAAAAAGGAGGAAAGGCGCTGTGTCGAACCAATTTTGTATTATTATAAACTCCATCACAACCATCATAAATTTTAATAAAGCTAAAGTCAATCTATACTGTCTGTCTAATAAATTACCCACTCCAAAATCTAATAATAAACGGTATGGCATCGATCTAATTTACTGGTGTGAGAGACGTGTTGAACGTCTCAGTACTAAAACCTCTCTTAATTAGTTTTGAGAGCGGGTTTGACGAATTAAGGGTTGTCAAATATTTGGAAATGAAACCCCATAACTACCATCCATTTAATGACTTAGTTAGATTATTTATCGTTTAAGGATAACACAGTTTACCTAATTGTTTATTTAATCTTCTAGGCTAGTTTAGGTTAAGTTGCTTAAGCTTTTTTTTAATTAATAAGTCATAAATGCAAAACTTATTAGAAAGCTAAGATAAAAAGTAAAATAGCTTTTATTCTTTTTTAAATACAACAAAGGATGAGATGCCTAACCAAATATTGGGCCATGGTAAAAAATGTAATGTCTGTGAATTTATAATTAAACCGAAAATATTATTCGATAATTTGTCTGTTAAAAGTAATTAGTAAAGCTTACTTTTAGATAATGGTAATAATTACGTAGCCGTAATAAGATTCTTTTGTTTCGATGTAATTTTTTTATCGTCTGGAAATTTATTGCCAAACGACATTCTTTAAATACGCATGATATACTAATAATACGATCTATTCCAGATTAACATTTATGGCGACTGACAGGATTATTTAGCTATTCAGCAAATTCTTAACTGCGACAGGTTGTTCCGACAAACGTGTTAAATGTTGGAACCTATCAGAGGGGAGAGTGGAGCAATGACGCCCACTTAACAATAAATAATGTATTGTTTCGTGCGGAAGACGATTCGATTCGGTATAATTCAGAACATAACCCAACGATATAAATGTAAGTTTTAGCAAATTTTATCTCTCCAAGTAATACAGAAACCGTATAATATAAAAAAAGGAAATATATTTATAACTCAACAGCCATTGTAGTAACGCGACACTAAGTAAAAATATGCATATTAGTTCCTTTGGTACAACGCCGACTCACCTCCGGGTTACTATTTTATCTCAATATTTGTGCTAATTTGTTATTGGTAAAGAAAACTATGGTCACTGTTGCCATAGCGACATAGTTTGTCACCGAGCGCCAATTGATTTACCCGGGACACCGGGTAGCGGAGGTAGGTGACCCGCTTCATAACGTCACGGACTGTCTGATTGCATCTCGATGTAAGAACTCATCTCTCCACGGATTCCACGGGAACGATCTTGTTACGGAACACAAAAGTGTGATAGTTTCTCCGCTCTGTAATACAAATTTTCTTTAGTGCTATTCAGCTAGTAGGCTGTTTCTCTTCTGCCAAGTAGTGGCAAAATTGTCATGGGTGTAACGAAAACACGTGTTATGTTTCTCTAATTCTCTAGGACTTCCTTAGAAAAGTGAAGTATTCGTTTTCCGTCGGCTCGCGACCATTTTAGTCCAGTAGGTATTGCAACTCAAGATGTGAGTTGCTCTACCTTTCGCAGTAAAATATAACTAGATTAAACGGATACCTAGATACTGTGCAGTGTGTTTAACGTTGAAAGGTTTGTATTCATTTAGTTGCTATGCTATTGCTATTTTCTCACTCCTACAGAATAATTTCCTTAATTTAAATGATGGCGATGCTCTCGCGGCAGTATTCTGTGGTTTTTCCAAGGCATTCGACTGTGTGAATCACTGAGTGCTGCTGCGAAAGCTTCAGCACTATGGCATTCGTGACCCAGCGCATGGATAGATCTCATCATATCTTTGTGGGTGATCGCAGGATGTGTTCATTGATGGACAAGAGAAGACCAAACGCATATGTATTTATACATTATGTGTTGAAAAAGGGTCCCTTTCCTTTTCGTCAGACTCTATAGCCTTGGCGATGAGCCGCAATACGGCGAAACGCGTCCAAGGATTGGGTCTGACGGAAAGAAAAGGGGCAAACATCTTTCTTTAATATAATTAAAAGTGTTTTATTTAAGCTGGCAGTATAGAAACCATTCATCCTGATGCCGTTGCCTATTTAGTAATAATGCACAGCAGATAAGAATAAACTCTGTAGAAACCCCGTTCCCGAGCAACCCGTCCAATGGAAGCGAACTTTACTTCCCAATATCTTATGGGGGAGTCCAGAATCTAACCGAGCCGCCCACATACATTCTATGATATTGTCGCGTGGGGCACTAATAAAACCCGATTGAAAGTGTGGCATACCGGCCCACGTAGTTTGTTGTCGTGACTACCATCGCGGCCATATTTATCACCACCAATCAGAAAATAAGACAACTTTTACGAGAATATGTTTTTACTGTGGCCTTTCGGCACCTTACAAACAACCACATTAGTATACAGGGCTGCCCAGAAGTCCGGAATAAAATTAATATAGCCTTTACCTGTCTCTTTTGGGGAAAATGCTCGGACACGTCATTTTAGTTTTATATATGCTCACATTTTGACGTTATTCGTTTGCTTTTTTTATAGACATTATTTGTCAAAGATATAATGACATCAATCTTCTTTTTAAATAGAAACATACAGCTTGTGATACACCATTTGAAAGCTAATATCTCGTACAGTATGCTCATACATTTTGGCGCGATTCTGTCAAGCTATTTCAAAATGGCGACTGTTAAAAGTTTAAAAAAAATCCCTATTTAAATAAGCGGCACTGATAAATCATTGATGTTTTTTTTTACCTTTCAAGGCAAGACATCTTTATTGTTTCACGTTCTGACATTTTATGTCATTGTGAACTTGTTAAATTAATTTAGGTATTTCCGAAGTATTATTTTACAATTTCCTAAACAAAAATGGTTTTGTCGGAAAGGCAGCGTATCGAAGTCTCGATATTGTTAGGATGTGGACATAAAATACGAAGTCAAAGTAAAGTGTGCACTTTATTTAATGCCAAATATCCGGAAAATCAAATTTCACAGGGCACTATTAGTAAAATATTCCACAAATTTGATGAACATGGCACAGTAAAGGACTTGCCTAGGAATGGACGGCCACGTGTTTTAGGCGACGATAAAAAATTGGATATTGCATTATCTCTGTAGGATAATCCGCATGTTTCAACAGTTTCATTGGCTCAAACTCATGATACTTCTAGAGGTACTATTGGAAGAGTTTTGAAAGCAGAAAAATACCACCTTTATAAAGTATGTCTTGTCCAAGAGCTTTTAGAAGATGACTATGATAGGCCGTTGCAATCTTGCGAAGAAAGGATGAGAAGGTGTGACGAGATTAATAGGTTTCCACAGAACATATTATTTTCGGATGAAGCTACTTTCTATTTAAACAGGGTGGTTAACAAATATATTTATCATTTCTGGAGTTAAGAAAATCCACCAGCGGCCGCAGAAAGTAAATGTATGGGCAGGTATCATTAATAACCGAATTTCAGGGCCATTCTTTTTGGAAGGAAACCTCACAGCTGAACGGTACCTGGAATTCTTAACCTTCGAGTTGAGGCATGATCTAGCTGTAATTTTTCCCAACGAAGTAGATCCAGATATACCTAATGAAACAATTTGGTTTCAGCAAGATGGTGCTCCCCCGCATTTTGATGTCAATGTGAGAAGATATTTAGATCAGATATTTTCAGGTCGCTGGATTGGACGACGTGGTATAATTGAATGGCCACCAAGGTCCCCAGACTTAACACCTTAGACTATTTTCTTTGGGGATATTTAAAAGAAAAAGTTTACCAAAATAGACCAAATAATATTGAAGATTTGAGAAACAAAAAGCCATTCGAAATTCCGTCGACGGATTTTACCATCGTCTGGGAGCATGCCAAGTAGAGGGTGAAGGACATTTCCAGCATTTGCCACGTTAAACCACCTTTTTGTTGTGTTTTGTTTTGCTTCGTTACATTTTTATTTTTTTTGGCAAAATAAATAACAAATAAACCACAATGTCACAAAATGTCAGAACGTGAAGCAATGAAGATTCCTTACCTTGAAAGAAAAAAACATCAATGATTTATTATTTCCGCTTATTTAAATAGGGATTTTTTTAAAACTTTTAACCGTCGCCATTTTGAAATAGCTTGACAGAATTGCGTCAAAATTTAGGAGCATACTGTACGAGATATTAGCTTTCAAATGGTGTATCACCAGCTGTATGTTTCTATTTAAAAAAATGATCGATGTCGTCATATCTTTGACAAATGTCTATAAAAAAACAAACGAATAACGTCAAAATGTGAGCCTATATAAAACTAAATGGACGTGTCCGAGCATTTTCCCCCAAAGTTACAGGTTAAGGCTATATTAATTTTATTCCCGACTTCTAGGCAGCCCTGTATAATGATAAAATATATGGCGGCCGTTTCGTAGTACAACTACATCTTCAAGACGCTGACAAAGTGAGACTAAACTAAAATATAAATTATATATAAATTAGGATATATTATGTATATAAATGTGCTAATTATGAAACGGGTAGGTAACAATCTGGGAATTTCCTAAAGTATGTAGTGCAATAAACATTATTGGGTATTTAAATATTTAATAAGGTTTATTTATATTATTGAAAACAGGGTGGAATTTTCCAGATCTAATTGCGTCTTTAGGAGGTTAACAGTTTTATCCCTTTTGTGTTTATAAATTTCAATAATTTTCAATATATCTAATTTGCGACCTTTTTGTCCGGTATGTAATATTTTTAAATTTGCTATATCTGGGAATGTATAGTTTGTATCAAGAAAGTGGTTTGCAAAATTGGAGGATGTTTTCTTTAATCTATTACATGCGCTGTGTGCCTTATATCTAGTTTTAAAATTCCTTCCTGGCTGTCCTATATACCAGCTATTGCACTCGGTGCACCTCAGTTTATAAACTCCTGGTTTTTTGTACTTATTTTGTTTGTCTTTAAAGTTAAATATGAGGCTTGATAGGCGATTTGATGATTTGAAAGCTACTGATGTGTTATCTGTGGTTAAAATATTTGATATTTTATTGGAGATTGGGCCTAGAAAGGTAAGAGAGTGAAAGTTTTTGTTGCTTTCTTTTCTAGTTTTTGGGTAAATTTGTATATTGGCTATGACTTTTTTCTTTTTTGATATGAGGCCATTTATTTCTTCCTATGTATAACCATTGTTAATGGCGATAGTTTTTATGGTGTCTAGTTATTTATTTAAGTCATTTTTGAAAAGTGGTATGGAGAAAGCTCTGTGTATCATTGATCTATAAGCAGCTAATTTGTGTGTTTTGGGATGTATTGTGATATCTGTGAAGGTGGATTTTCTGTATATGTCAAATTCTAGTTTTTTATCCTCAGTTTTCGATGTCTTGAGCTCTAAAAAATCTATGGAATTGTTGACTTCTTCTTCAAGTGTAAATTTTATTTTTGGGTGTACCGAGTTTAGATAATCTAGAATTTGTTTTAGTTTATCTTCTGTGCCAGTTAACCCTACCAGAATGTCATCTACATACCTCTATACCAAAAGAAGATATTTTTTGCGGACGGTGAATTCAGAACTGATTCTTCGAAATCTGACATAAATATCTCGGCTAGCAAAGGACTTAAAGGGGAGCCCATTGCTGAGCCGTCTCTTTGTTTATAGAATTCATCGTTATATTTAAAATAATTTTCGTTCATGCAAGGTTCTAAAAGTTGTTATATTTCTTGTTGGATAATAGGATTTACGTTGTTATTTTTAAATTTTCTTTTTATTATGTTGAGACAGTCTTTGTTTGGGATGTTGGAAAACATATTAGTGACATCGAACGAGGCTAATAGCGTATTTTCAGAGAGGTCTATAGTTTTAAGTTTCTTAGTAAGATCATTATCATCATCAATTATCATTATACGTGATATATACCAAGTTTTATTTGGTTTTATTTTACAAAACTAAAATAAATATAGGGAAATAATTTTTCGTTATGGAGTACTCTATACTATGTGTTTTCCTTTATTCATTATTGTATTCAGATATGATATATTATATTGTACCAAAACATCTATATTTTACGCCGTGATATTCTTTATAAAATGTAATTACGATCGGACAATGTTAAAACCTAAGTTCAAGCCAAATCTGATAAAAGTAAAATATAGTAATGAAAAAGGCAGTCGCTGTATTTTGTCGGATTTTCTAAGAAGGAACACAATTAACTGTCATCAGATATATAGCTCATCCTTCATCGATTTCAGATATATTAGCGCAAATGGCCCGGACTGAATCGTCATTTGTAACGTGAAATATGTTCAAAATAATATTGAATTGAAACAGAATTTGATAAGCGAATAACGTTCATTCATGCTTATTCTTTAATTGGATTTAGTTTTAGACTAATAAATTATTGTCTAATAATAACTATTTTTTTAAGCTTCTCGTCTAGGTCACTTCACCCTTATTAGGGTTTTTGTATCTATTTATTATTTCTGTCCGAAAAACACAAACTTATAATAGGTTCGTGTACAGAATTGTCCCTTATCCTTTCCGTCAGAACCAATCCTTGGACGCGTTTCGCCGTTTACGGCTCTTCGGCAAGGTTCCGGGTGTGACGAAAAGGTTAGAGACCTCAAAGTGTTTTAACCCAGAAGTGCAAATATCCAAATGAGAGTTGCAGCACGTGGCTACATCTCGTGGCAACCACACGTGTAAACCCAACCCAGGACGAAACACTTTGAGGTCCCTTACCTTTTCGTCAGACCCGGAGCCTTGCTGAGGAGCTGTAAACGGCGAAACGCGTCCAAGGATTGGGTCTGACGGAAAGGATAAGGGACAATTCTGTACACGAACTTATTATAAGTTTGTGTTTTTCGAATTTTTGGCTTTCGGTAGGCTGAACCGATACATTGGCTTCCAGCGACACCCAACGTAGTTTATTGAATTCTCGCGGCGAGTTCTGGCGAGCACGATAACTTTCGAACTAAAGCATAATATTTACGTCGATATGACAGTTTTTTCTCTAGGTCGCTCGCGGATCACACAAAGTTTTATGTCGAAATAGTTCGATATTGCATCCACAATATAAATATTGACAAGAAATAACTTTAACCTTATCGCAGCAGATACTTTCCTTGCTAGTTGCTGTCCTTGTTGGGATGATCAAATTTTATTGTACTTTGAAAGTCAGAACTGTAGTGCTTAGATACGTCAGCGATCTTGCTGAAACAACTTCTCTTAGATCTGTATGGTCCAAATATTCAACGCTAAAGTATAATTTAATGGCAAATAAGAGTACTAATATCGCCAATTATCATGAGTTGCATTAATATTTGATATATTTGGTGGATACAGCTTGTGAAAATGCTAGTTACTCAATCCAGAGAAGTATACAGGTCATAGATGCGTCGAACATTGGCAACTCTTTTGGCAGAGGCTGGAGCTAGTATGACAATGGTGGATGAAAAGTTACGTCGGTTGCTGAAGAACAGCAAATCTTCAGAAAATGACGTGTCACGGATGTTGACAGGCATACCTTCTGGATCTGGTGCTGTCTTACAGCAATTTGATACCCAGACGCTGTAACATGATATTAAGCTTGCTGCATGTAATTCAACTATAACCCAATTCTTCCAGAATTATTGGTTTAATGTTAATTCGACTAAATAATGTTGATTATTTTTTTAATATTTTTTAATTAAATTAACCAGAAACTGTATTTGTTGTGATTGCACAGGAATAAAGGACACTTTTATGTAGTTCTTCCCAGTGTAATTCTCATCACCAGCTATACCTACCTGGGCCCAAATATATTATGAAGCTATTAACTACGCCATAATTTGCTACTTTCATTATTATTTCTGTGAGTTTGTTTTAAGGGATGATATAGGTAGCATACTCCAAATTACTGATTTTCCTGCTTCCATTGATACTTCTCCATTTCAGTCATTAAGAACTTATGAA
Source organism: Polydrusus tereticollis (assembly GCA_963920685.1). Lineage (NCBI taxonomy): Eukaryota > Metazoa > Arthropoda > Insecta > Coleoptera > Curculionidae > Polydrusus > Polydrusus tereticollis. Next base: position 26,325,063 of record OY987326.1, on the reverse strand, counting down.
AAGATGTATTCCACTGTAGTCATTGTAGGGGTGAGGGTAGGCATCTTTGCTGGACCCAGGCCTCATACTTAAAGATTCTGGATCTCGATTTATCTATTTTAGTCCTGACAATGCAATTTTCGTAAAGGCAATTCGCTTATCATACAAACCACGTGTTTTCAGAGTGCCCTTTCCAAAAAGTATTATTTAGTTCATTTTCTAAGTATCGTGCTTTTAAAAAAATTAAAACGCAATATTTTTAGGAACTAACCTCAATTTATGTATTTCCTTAATTACTGGAGTAATTTTATTATTATTTAAAGCACAAATCATAAAAGAGACCTAAACTACCCATATTTATTATCAAATTTAAGCTCAGTGTATTAAACACCTTAATAATTATGAGAGTTATGTTTCCACATTATTACATTTCAATATAACAAATAACTTTTGTTTGAGGGACGTTTGCGGCTAAACTTTAACTATCAAATATCGAGCTATCATATACGCATAAATTAAAACAGAATATTATTAATAAATTAATTAAAATACTGGTATATGTTTACATAATTAATTGCCATTAATAAGCGATTATACATTATATTTATAAATAATGTGAAAACATTAACCTACTTATCTCCAATTTTTGTAGTTACTTAACGCAGGTACTAAACCAACATTTTGCTTATTTTTTGGAATCACTAAATGATTGGGTAAAGTCTGTTCAGAGATATAAGAAAGTGACTATAACTGATCCCTATTACGAAAGACCCGGGCCAGCTGTAAAATTGAAATATGGCCTTACAGGTCCGTATTTTGCTTAGAATTTAATCATGGTTTGTGTTCAGTTATGGTACGACTTATTCCAATTGCGGAAGGTCTCTATTTTCAATGTAAAATAAAAAAGACACAAAAGCGACCAAAAGAGGGTATCGCATCTCCGTCTCGGAAAGTAGTACGGACCTTGATCTCGCAGAAGTATCTACTCGCGCATTTTTAGTTTTTTTTTTCTTCCACTTGGAACGTTACTAACGTTCGCCCCAGTGGCACCGTGTGTTTATCAGCCCTTCCTCGTTGCTATCCAATTGGACGTCGACCCCATTGGTTTACGGTCCCAAAGGCACCTTGTGAAGCCCCGCGAACTTGGAAGATTCGCCAAGACCACGGTAAGTCGTTTTTAGTGTCGTTCTATAAACCACTGTGGCTACATTTTGTAAAGAGTTTTATTTCGCCATTGGAATAAGTATCTCCAACTTTTACCCGCTGCCTACGGCTTTCTACGGTAAATTTTGCTCAGAGCTATCAGAGTTGAGCCCCACGCTACGCAATCAGTTTGTAATAACAATAAGTAAGACATTAAATAATATTTTATTAATGTTTAAATGCGAAATTACACGTTATTTTATTAATAAAAATTATATTTGTAACGCTCAGATTTCGCCAATAACACTTTTGCCATTTTAGTGACTCTGCCTACATACTGGCTTAGAAGAATGTTACTTCTAACACAATTTATTTTGCCTGATAATTTATTAACTACACTTACACACTTACCAGTGATCCTTAGTATTGCTTATTCATGACCCTTAAATATGTTTCTATAGATTTTATCCTATTTCCTTGTCGATGCCCTGTTACCTTGTAATTTTTAGTTTGATCGACTTAAGGTTTCTTTGTTAACAGACACTGCATACCTATAAATAGTTCGGAGTTACAGTCTTACGCTGTAGAATATCATTTATTGATGTCTTGTTTAGATTATTCCACAAAAGCCGGTCCAACAAAAGGTATAATATACCTTTTGTTGGACCGGCTTTTGTGGAATTCACTTCCTATCGGGCCAGAGAATCTGTATAGTTCCTTAACTTGGGTTTGACTAAATTACTGAAGTACCACCTGAAAATCATTCATATAGAAGTTACTGTAACACGTATACCAGTCCTGTTATTCATTTGTTAAGGTTATCTTGTAACTTGACTATAGGATTTCACTCTGCCAAGCTGAATCCGTATTTTGTGTCGTTGAAATATCCAATTTTCTCTACCCCATCCTGCAATTTCAAGACACCGGTAGTTAAACAACCGATGAAATAACTTGTTGATGTTTTGGATTCTGATGCATCTTGGATTGAAACCTATATCTAGGAATGGAGTTCTGGATATTTATTACTGGTTTTGTGTGGGTTTTTTTTCGACAGAATATTGGTTTTTAGTTTAAATGATTATAGGTTATTTTCATTTCTCGTCATTCTTATCTGACGTTTTGGTTGACAGTTGTCATTTGAACTTGTCGTCGGTTTGAGTTCACCCGCTCGTCTTCTCTTTGAAGTTAAGGCGTGAACTTCCTTATTAGTGATGGTGTACTTTCGGTTTCACTTAATCGTCGATAAAGTTTGGTTAACTTTATTCTGGGTCTTGCGTTTTCTTTAAATAATTTTTAATGGATTGCAGAGATTACGAATTAACTTCTTATCTAAAACTAAATTTGGGTACATCTGTTTTATTTCTCTTGGCTTGGAGAATCTGCAATTGAATGGGCATGGCTCTGACGACTTCTTTTTGTGTCGCCGCCAGTGTGTGAACCAGTCTCCCTTTATGGATCGAGCAGGTAGTTCTGACCGGAAGTGTGTGTCGCCCTAAATTCGCTTTCGGCACATTTTTTAACTTTTAACCTAAAATTCTTGAGTGACTTCACTTAACTTCCAGCGATCAACGAAGCAGCAGGCGTTTCTAGATCCAGGGCTATTCAAGCCATCTGTTTACCAGGCTTTTGGATCTTGTAGCGATACTTTCTGTGCCCCTTTAGTTTGCTTGATTCATTTTTGGTTTCCGGGGCCACAGAAAGCCACATAGTGGGATTTTTTTGTCAAAGTTGTTCGCTGATTGAAGATAGGTTTTTTTTAGTTTTTTTTATATACCATGCCGTTTCTTTGTCGATTTTTCAACTGTTCTCTCAAAAACACCTTCTGGGGCTCTCTTTTAGTTAAGTCGGGTCACTAAGACCGTAAGGGGCCGACCATCTGGAGCACTCATGACCACCGTTGGAACCCCCTATTTCAATTTTAAAGACCCTACAGCTCCCATTAGGTAAGCGAAATTCATTTTTCTTTCCTATTTTTTTTACTGTATATTGCTTTCAAATTGCCATAATTTAACAACACATGCTTTGTCAGATAAATGTGCCTTTTGTACTTATGACCGAATAGAATTGGTCTCGTTAGCTAGGTAATTAAAATTCTTTATTGTTTCACGAATAAGTGGACCCCATTTTACCTATGCTATGGGATTTTTTTTGTTACCTGTCTACTGTCAGTTTGGTTTAAATGCAATTAATCTTGACCTTGAAATTTAATTAACTTTATTTAAACTCTATAATTTATTCTTTATAAAGGGCTCCAACTAACTGCTTTATTTTGGCACGTTTCTTTGTTTTATATAGCACAAATTTGCTTGAAGGCCAGTGTGACATGGTATCTTAATTCTTGCCATACAGGGTGTGCCCTAAATATAAATATTTTAAGTGTTTTAAAATCAAACCAAATATAATTGATTGTCACAATTTAAATCATTTTAACATCTACAAAATTAAAATAAATTATTTGATCAAATTTAAGATGATGTAGTTCCAGATATTTATTTTTATTTATAGTTATCTTGTATAATGGAGCATTATTTGATTATAATTATTGTAAATCCACCAATTTGTCAAGATGGTTCTTAAATGGACATTTTTTAGTTTGTATTGCTCTTTTTAATAGCGGCATATCCTTATTATGTAATTATTTTTTTGATGTCCTAGCTTAAATAAAATTATTGATTGGTCTGCTGTTTGATAACAAATATATTGACATCACTTGTGCTAAATTTTATATAGTTGTATATTTCCCTTATGTGTGTACATAATTGATTTTTTTATTTTATGATGTAACCTTAGTACATAGGCGTACGTGCTGGCTTGATAGATTAATTTTATTTTAAGTTTTTGGCTCTTCAAGTTTAAATAAAATATTAGATCACTATACTAACGTCCTTGAATATAATTTTATTAATTCATTTTTTTTTTATCTCAAACCGAAACTTGACTTATGACGTCAATTCCTTTTATTTACATTTTTCAAAATTAATTTAATTCAAATTTAATTTAATTCAAATTTAATTTAATTCAAAATAATTTAAATTTAATTCTTGCTTATAATTTAACTTTTTTATAGTTGATCTAATTTTTTTTATAGTTCCTTTTTCCTTTTGTTTATTTTCACTTAGTTGGTTTGGCCATTTTAATTTAATTACTTTATTACAAATTTATTGTACGAAGGGAAAAGGAACTAGGTAATTTTTTATTAATAAGCTATCAGCTAATGCTTTTCTTTTTTTTAATAGGGTCTTTCTTCTTTTCTTCTCCATCTTCTTCTACTCTTCTCTTTCTTCTTCTTATATTATATAAGAGGTTTCTGACGTCTTGTTGACGTCCCTCGACGCACCATCGTCTTCCTTCCCCTTTGGAAGAAGCCTATCTACGTCTTCACAACAGGTTTATTAGGTTTAATACTAACCCCCATATTATATATATTTATTTTTTTCTTGCATTGAATAAAAGCCAGCATTAATAATTTTGATCTCTGTTTGTTTTATTTATACAGCTCTCCCTGTGGTTTTCTTTACCTAGCATTTCTACCTAAGTTGTGAAGTCCAGCTGAGAGTGAGGCCCCAGCACGATCTTGAAGGTTTCCGTTTTGACCTGGCTGCAAAACGGTGGCGCCCTATTTAAAACCCCCCTTACTCTCTGGCAATAAAGCTAGGGCATTTGCACGCGGTCCCTCAGCCTCTCACCTCAGCTTGGCTTCGTGGTTTTGACTTCACTTTTATTTTTTTTAAATTTCTTGTAACTTAATTTAAATAAATTTTCTAATTAAAAAAAAAATAAATAAATAAATAAATTTTTAATAACAGCGAAAGACGCGTTGCATATTTATGATTAAAATATGCAAATTATTCGGTAATTATAATAATTATTTACTTAATATATCAATATCACTATCGCTATCATCATCTGTTCTAATTATTATTTGTGCTATATTGTTTTTATGGATATAGGATTTTTCCACTCTTTCAACATGTGTAACAGAATTTGCCCAACTTTGTGAAGGATTGTTTAAACTTCAGTTTCTATAAGCTCAAGTGCACTGGAGTTAATAGTAGGGCAAATATTGTTACGACGAATGGCAGATTTCAGTTAGTGCCAAACATGTTCGATGGGATTAAATATACAATGGTATGGTGGAAGTCTTAAAACTGTATGCCCTAGATTTTTTGCATAATTATCACAGAAGTATTCCTTTTGTAGTTTTAAATTTTGTATAACCTCAATTAATTGCCTTTTGGTGTAATCTTCCTGAAAATAAATGTCATTATCATACATGTAGTTTTGGATTGTTGCTTTTGTGTTATTTGAGGAGGAGGTCTTGTTCAAGTGCCTACTATGGTAGCTTGCATTGTCCATTACAATTACGCTATTCGGAGGTATATTTGGAATTAGCTTGTTTTTAAACCAATCTTCAAATAAATCAGCAGTGGTGTCCTCATGATAATCCAGAGAAGAATCTTTATTGTTTTTTGCAGACAGAGAAAGTCCATTTGGAATCCATCCGCCTTTAGATCCGGCATGCAAAATCGTAATTCGTTTACATCTTTTCACTTCCATCTACCTTTGAGAAAATGCCAGTATCGGTTCTTTTTTTCTTCGCTTAAATGGGATTATTCACAATTTTCCATACAGTTGATGTTGGAATTTTTATTAATGTGGCCGTTTCTTCTAACGCTGCTTGCTTGCTGACCGCACGTTCAATGAGAGTTGAATAAACATTACTTATAACTTCCTTAATTTCCACAGAAAAGTGTTTCCTGTTTTTCGACGGGGTTACCTCCTGAGATACATTGGGTTCGCACATATTTTCCATGACTCACACACGATTAAACAAACGCTGCATTACACACGAAGTAAGAATAATCACTAAGCTTAAAACTAACTAGAGTGGCTATAGCAGTTTTTCGAACATAATTTGTTTTATGGGATTAACCCTCTCATTTTGAATCAGGTAAAAATCGGTTTAAACAAACTATTACTTTAATAATGAAATTACGTCTTCCGGATTTGCAGTTTACTTTAAGACATTTTTAAGTACGGACCATATATTACCTGCCTTTATTCATTCATTCATTGTTTATTTATGGCCAATTGGCCACCCTTGGATAATCCCATTCAAGGGCAAGGTGTAACTTTCTTATATCCCTGGACAGGCTTTACCTAAATTTATTGTACTTGTACCATAAAATAAAAGCAGTCCTCCAAAAAATTTACCACACATTATTGATGCAATTTACTTTCTGGACTTATACATGGTCGATTTGAGTGATTTTTGTTGTGTAGGTGTGCTCCTTGATACTGTTTTATATAGTTTTTGATAAAGCAAAATTATAATTTCTTTATAAGGGGTGCAGTAAAAATGTTAGGTTAATTTTGGAAAATTCGTATTACCCTGTGCGGTATAAAACTAGCAATCTTACCATATTCCAGTTGAAATTAGACTGCAACATTCTTCCTTAACATTTTCATTCCATGACCCGTTTTTTAGCTCAACATTGTATTTATAAACTTTATTATCGAATATATTTTCATAGCTGCTATATAATGTCTGCTTGCTTTAATAAATGGAAACAAAATTACTTAGTCACTTTATTTAATTAACCCTAGAATGCTACACTTGTATGCTAAACTTAAAATGCTACATGGGGTACTTACACCTGTACCCCAAGAAAAAAAAATTATTTTAAAAATATTTATTCAGCAAAATAAAAAAGCAAACTTAAAATACAATGTAAAAACAGTTCTTTTTCACATAAAAAAAAACATTAGGTTATGCAGCACAAGTTGGGCATATTTTTTTTTGGTGTTGTAAACAAATGAATTTTTTGCATATTGCGCATCTGACCCTCGATTTTCGATCTTCGCTTCTTTTGCAAAATGCACACCTGCCCGTGGTAGTTGTTGGCCTAGTTGGTACTTCTGGCGTTGGAGTTATTTTTAGTACATTGCATATTGTTTGGCGGAGTTCACGTCTTAAGGTTGGAGTTTCTAAACGATATATAAAACGAAGATATCATCAGGTCTTGTCAGATCAAAAACCTTTTTTTGGGCAGCCATATTTTCTGTAAGCTAAAAACAAACAAATAAATACATAAACAATAAAATAAATGAACTAACTGGAAATAATAATCGATACTATAGTTAAGCTAATATACTTACATTAAAAGAAAAAACGACGATACCATTTAAAATATATTTGTATTCTGCTACACTGGGGTACACCTGTATCCCAATATCAAATATCTGCACAGAGCCAAACACTCCGCCTCGCACCAGTATCACCACTGGCGTATTTAGGATTGTGACACGGGGGGGGGTCCACTTATCTTCCTTAAAAATTGCGCCGCAGGCGAAATTTTTTTAGGTGCCACGCTCTTTTTTGGACTGTCTAAACTTACAAATTTTACGTTTTGATAGCCCGGCTCAAAAAAAACGTAGAAATAAAGCAATTTTTAAATATAAACGCCAATATTTGCATTTTAAATATTAGTTTTTTGAAGGTATGTATAACGGTACCTACCTATACTATTTTACTCACCTGAATTAGAAAACACGGAACAAAAAATAAAATTCAACAATTATTAAACTAAAAGACTGTGGAAATCCCCAAACATCTGGAAAATTTGAAATAATGTTTCATGTTATTTATTGCAAATAAATGAATGTGAATTTTAGTTTTCTTTACTACTGACTCCACGGGGGGGGGGGTCCAGACCCCCCGTACCCCCCCCCCCCCCCTTAAATACGCCACTGAGTATCACACAAGGACTAACGCAACGTGGCTTGAAACTACAGAGACGCTCAAGGTTGCAGCGCCATCTGCTATCGGTTGGCCAGAATTTAAAAAAAGGCTGGGGTACAGATGTACCCCAAGTAGCATTCTAGGGTTAAGCTTGTTTTAATTAGAATATTAAAATTATTAATAAAAATTACATGTTAGTATATAAAACAAAAACTTTTTATTGGAAACGAGTGAAACATAAAAACATAAAATTAATAATGTGTTCCAGTCCGAATTGCCGCATTCATGTGCCTTGGCAGTATAATTATTGGAAATCAAATTTTCAATTATATCCTGAGAATATTCTACCATGTTACAATTAGCACATTCATCAGTTGCGGGTGCACGACTTTCATCTCACCTCATAGATGCTGTATGCGATTTAAATCGAGACTACAGCATACACACCACTACCGATTTATCGGCAGATCTATTGATCAACCTATTCTACTCCAAGTTATAACAATTTCTTTTCAGAACTCATCCGTATGGTATGGTATTTATGTTTAATTAAGATTAAATTAAAGATTAAAAATAGGGTAATAAATCTCTTTAAATTTTAAAAAATGATTTCATCTTTTAACTCTTTTACGAGGAGAATATAAAGGGGATTGTTAATATTTTACACGATGGATACTTTGGTTAATATTGGTCTTACAAGAAAGTTTAAATTAAAAATTTTGAATTATTTTTTTATGGGCATTCAGAATCCGTTATCAGAAATAAACAAGAAAGCTTCAAAAACTTAAACTCTTTTAGTATCCTGGTATTTCTTTAAATGATGTACCCGTATTTTAATTTTTTTTGAATCACTAGAGCTTGTTCTCCTGCTTTCAAATATACAGGGTGTTTTAAAAGTACGGTACGTTACTTTAGGGGGTGGTTAATTATGATATTCTAAGAAAAAAAGTCCATGCGATGTGTCCGGAGTTGCCCTGTTTCTGATATACAGGGTGTTAGTTTTTTTTTTTTTAATCGGTTGCAATCGTGCGTGTTATTAGAAGGTGGCCATTCTCAATATTTGCTTTGATTAACTGTTGCATTTTTTTTGTATCATTATTTAAAATAATAATTTTATTTTTCATTTAAATGTTTTAATTAAGTTTGAAATACATAGATAGACATGCAATAAACTGATTTTTATTTTTTCTCTCAAAAACGAAGCAATATGCGAAAATAATTTAGGAAACAAAAACGGTGTATTATTAGTTGGAAAACCGAAAAAAAATATCAATATTAGGAAAAAAGTCAGTGGCGTGTATTCCTATGTCACTAATATTCGCTAATGTGCTTCCCGTGACTAGACTTAATAAATTTAATCAAGTTAGGTTTAATTACGCCCCTTATCATTACGGTTAACGGTATCAAATTTCAATAAAATCAGAAGACGGATATTTAAAAAAATTATTAAAAACCGATGTTTTTTAAAAAAACTTTAACACCCTGTATATATTAATATGAACTTTTTCTCTTAGAATATCGTAAGGAATAACCCCCTTAAGCTACGTACCGCACTTCTAAAACACCCTGTATATAGTATATTTTGAATGTTTTTGTCAGTTTAAAGCAAAAATATACTCTTTTTATATAGATCTATGAGGTTAGTTCAGGTAAGTTTAGGTCTCCCGTCCCGTTGCTATATTATATTAAAAAATATTTATTTTTCGAAAATTAAAAATAACCATAATCAACTATATTTATACCTATATTTTAAATCAGGAGAACAAGTTCTAGCCATTACAAAAATAAAATACGGGGTGTTTAATTTAAAAAATACCGGGTTATTTAAAAATGTTAATTTTCTTATGCCTTTTTATTTTTTCTAATTACGAATCCCGAATGTCCATAAAAAATATTTCATAATTTCTAATTTAAACTTCTTTGTAAGACCAGTTATAACCGAAATATCCAATGAGTAAAATATAATCAGTAACCCTGAATGTACAGGTTTCTGTTTAAATGCCTTTGTTTTAAAGCTCAGCAGCATTTGTAAATTTTAAAACTCAAGATACTTTAAAAGATGCAGCAGAAGCTTCAATAATGATATTTTATTATATGCTGATGATTTAAAAATCTATAAGGTTGTAACATCTCATCATGATTGTATAGAACTGCAACATGACCTTGACACATTTTCCCAGTGGTGTATTTTGAATAATTTACATCTTAATATTAAGAAATGCAAAATAATGAGCTTCTATCACATAAGAAACCCTTTCATCTTTGATTATCATTTAAACAATGAATTTCTGGACCGAGTGGATAAAATCAAGGATTTGGGTATTATAATGGACAGAAAGATGTCGTTTATTAATCACATTGAATTTATATCAAATAAAGCCATGAAACTGTTGGGATTTGTGCTAAGGTCACTAAATGATTTTAATAGCATTTATGCATTAAGGGATGTTTATTGTGCGGTAGTTAGATCAACAGTGGAATATGCTTGCCCTGTGTGGTCTCCCTACTATCGAATACATGTGGATACCCTAGAAAGAATACAAAGAAAATTTCTTAGGCACATAGCCTATAGGCTTAATATTCCTTATGAGCAGGTTGACTATGATGAATTAAATTTGCTGCTGGGTCTTAATACCTTAGAGAAACGTAGAACTTATTTTGATCTTTGTATGTTGTTTAAAATTCTTAACGGAATTATAGATTCGTCAGCTTTGCTGCAACTTGTGAACTTTCATGTACCAACAAGAGCAACAAGACGATTTCAACTATTTAATGTTGACTTCCACAGGGTTAACTATACGTATTATAGTCCGATAAGTAGATTCTGCCGTAAAGCTGATGAACTGCCCGAGTGTGTTGACTTTTTCAATTTGACACTATCGGAATTTAAAAAGAAATTAAAAACATATCTGTCTGATGGGACAATCCATTAATTTAAAATGCAATCATTGTGTTATTGTTTTTTGTTTTGTTGGATGCTCTTTTAAGCTTTCCAAATTTTTAATTTTGTATCAGAAAGTAGGTAGTAATATTTATAACATTGTAAAACATTGTAAAAATGGCCTAGTCCGTAAATAAACTTTTATTTATTTTATTTATTTATTTATTTAATAAGAATAGTAAAACAAAGTCTGTCGAATTGCGGTTAAGTTCTTCAAATATCACTAGACTAAACGCATTTTTGACATATTCTACACTTAAATATATTTTTGTAAATTTTGATTGGAAGTAATGGTGTGCGAACAAGAAGTCATGTACTCTAAAATTACATTTTTATAAAATGTTTTTGTTTAAATTAAAACGCCATCAAAATTTTACATTTTTTATTTATCAGTAGTTAGAACGGTATAAAAAGATTTTAGTTGTTGCTTGGTTGGATTTAGGTCAAATGGAAAACAAACGTAGGAATGAATTCAATGTATTTGCCAACGTTTCGGCCTAATATTAGGCCATCCTCAGGGCAATCTAAATAATCACTTCAGAGTAAATTTAAAAAAAAAATCCAACCAAACAACAACTAAAATTACTGAGGTCACTAAACCCAATACTAAAAAGATTTCAGCTAACCACCTATATACAATAAGAATAGTAAAACAAAGTCTGTCGAATTGCGGTTAAGTTCTTCAAATATCACTAGACTAAACGCAGTTTTTTGACATATTCTACACTTAAATATATTTTTGTAAATTTTGAATGGAAGTAATGGTGTGCGAACAAGAAGTCATGTACTCTAAAATTACATTTTTATAAAATGTTTTTGTTTAAATTAAAACGCCATCAAAATTTTACATTTTTTATTTATCAGTAGTTAGAACGGTATAAAAAGATTTTAGTTGTTGCTTGGTTGGATTTAGGTCAAATGGAAAACAAACGTAGTAATGAATTCAATGTATTTGCCAACGTTTCGGCCTAATATTAGGCCATCTTCAGGGCAATCTAAATAATCACTTCAGAGTAAATTTAAAAAAAAAATCCAACCAAACAACAACTAAAATTACTGAGGTCACTAAACCCAATACTAAAAAGATTTCAGCTAACCACCTATATACAATAAGAATAGTAAAACAAAGTCTGTCGAATTGCGGTTAAGTTCTTCAAATATCACTAGACTAAACGCAGTTTTTTGACATATTCTACACTTAAATATATTTTTGTAAATTTTGAATGGAAGTAATGGTGTGCGAACAAGAAGTCATGTACTCTAAAATTACATTTTTATAAAATGTTTTTGTTTAAATTAAAACGCCATCAAAATTTTACATTTTTTATTTATCAGTAGTTAGAACGGTATAAAAAGATTTTAGTTGTTGCTTGGTTGGATTTAGGTCAAATGGAAAACAAACGTAGGAATGAATTCAATGTATTTGCCAACGTTTCGGCCTAATATTAGGCCATCCTCAGGGCAATCTAAATAATCACTTCAGAGTAAATTTAAAAAAAAAATCCAACCAAACAACAACTAAAATTACTGAGGTCACTAAACCCAATACTAAAAAGATTTCAGCTAACCACCTATATACAATAAGAATAGTAAAACAAAGTCTGTCGAATTGCGGTTAAGTTCTTCAAATATCACTAGACTAAACGCAGTTTTTTGACATATTCTACACTTAAATATATTTTTGTAAATTTTGAATGGAAGTAATGGTGTGCGAACAAGAAGTCATGTACTCTAAAATTACATTTTTATAAAATGTTTTTGTTTAAATTAAAACGCCATCAAAATTTTACATTTTTTATTTATCAGTAGTTAGAACGGTATAAAAAGATTTTAGTTGTTGCTTGGTTGGATTTAGGTCAAATGGAAAACAAACGTAGGAATGAATTCAATGTATTTGCCAACGTTTCGGCCTAATATTAGGCCATCCTCAGGGCAATCTAAATAATCACTTCAGAGTAAATTAAAAAAAAAAATCCAACCAAACAACAACTAAAATTACTGAGGTTACTAAACCCAATACTAAAAAGATTTCAGCTAACCACCTATATACAATAAGAATAGTAAAACAAAGTCTGTCGAATTGCGGTTAAGTTCTTCAAATATCACTAGACTAAACGCAGTTTTTTGACATATTCTACACTTAAATATATTTTTGTAAATTTTGAATGGAAGTAATGGTGTGCGAACAAGAAGTCATGTACTCTAAAATTACATTTTTATAGAATGTTTTTGTTTAAATTAAAACGCCATCAAAATTTTACATTTTTTATTTATCAGTAGTTAGAACGGTATAAAAAGATTTTAGTTGTTGCTTGGTTGGATTTAGGTCAAATGGAAAACAAACGTAGGAATGAATTCAATGTATTTGCCAACGTTTCGGCCTAATATTAGGCCATCCTCAGGGCAATCTAAATAATCACTTCAGAGTAAATTTAAAAAAAAAATCCAACCAAACAACAACTAAAATTACTGAGGTCACTAAACCCAATACTAAAAAGATTTCAGCTAACCACCTATATACAATAAGAATAGTAAAACAAAGTCTGTCGAATTGCGGTTAAGTTCTTCAAATATCACTAGACTAAACGCAGTTTTTTGACATATTCTACACTTAAATATATTTTTGTAAATTTTGAATGGAAGTAATGGTGTGCGAACAAGAAGTCATGTACTCTAAAATTACATTTTTATAAAATGTTTTTGTTTAAATTAAAACGCCATCAAAATTTTACATTTTTTATTTATCAGTAGTTAGAACGGTATAAAAAGATTTTAGTTGTTGCTTGGTTGGATTTAGGTCAAATGGAAAACAAACGTAGGAATGAATTCAATGTATTTGCCAACGTTTCGGCCTAATATTAGGCCATCCTCAGGGCAATCTAAATAATCACTTCAGAGTAAATTTAAAAAAAAATCCAACCAAACAACAACTAAAATTACTGAGGTCACTAAACCCAATACTAAAAAGATTTCAGCTAACCACCTATATACAATAAGAATAGTAAAACAAAGTCTGTCGAATTGCGGTTAAGTTCTTCAAATATCACTAGACTAAACGCAGTTTTTTGACATATTCTACACTTAAATATATTTTTGTAAATTTTGAATGGAAGTAATGGTGTGCGAACAAGAAGTCATGTACTCTAAAATTACATTTTTATAAAATGTTTTTGTTTAAATTAAAACGCCATCAAAATTTTACATTTTTTATTTATCAGTAGTTAGAACGGTATAAAAAGATTTTAGTTGTTGCTTGGTTGGATTTAGGTCAAATGGAAAACAAACGTAGGAATGAATTCAATGTATTTGCCAACGTTTCGGCCTAATATTAGGCCATCCTCAGGGCAATCTAAATAATCACTTCAGAGTAAATTTAAAAAAAAAATCCAACCAAACAACAACTAAAATTACTGAGGTCACTAAACCCAATACTAAAAAGATTTCAGCTAACCACCTATATACAATAAGAATAGTAAAACAAAGTCTGTCGAATTGCGGTTAAGTTCTTCAAATATCACTAGACTAAACGCAGTTTTTTGACATATTCTACACTTAAATATATTTTTGTAAATTTTGAATGGAAGTAATGGTGTGCGAACAAGAAGTCATGTACTCTAAAATTACATTTTTATAAAATGTTTTTGTTTAAATTAAAACGCCATCAAAATTTTACATTTTTTATTTATCAGTAGTTAGAACGGTATAAAAAGATTTTAGTTGTTGCTTGGTTGGATTTAGGTCAAATGGAAAACAAACGTAGGAATGAATTCAATGTATTTGCCAACGTTTCGGCCTAATATTAGGCCATCTTCAGGGCAATCTAAATAATCACTTCAGAGTAAATTTAAAAAAAAAATCCAACCAAACAACAACTAAAATTACTGAGGTCACTAAACCCAATACTAAAAAGATTTCAGCTAACCACCTATATACAATAAGAATAGTAAAACAAAGTCTGTCGAATTGCGGTTAAGTTCTTCAAATATCACTAGACTAAACGCAGTTTTTTGACATATTCTACACATAAATATATTTTTGTAAATTTTGAATGAAAGTAATAGTGTGCGAACAAGAAGTGATGTACTCTAAAATTACATTTTTATAAAATGTTTTTGTTTAAATTAAAACGCCATCAAAATTTTACATTTTTTATTTATCAGTAGTTAGAACGGTATAAAAAGATTTTAGTTGTTGCTTGGTTGGATTTAGGTCAAATGGAAAACAAACGTAGGAATTAATTCAATGTATTTGCCAACGTTTCGGCCTAATATTAGGCCATCCTCAGGGCAATCTAAATAATCACTTCAGAGTAAATTTAAAAAAAAAATCCAACCAAACAACAACTAAAATTACTGAGGTCACTAAACCCAATACTAAAAAGATTTCAGCTAACCACCTATATACAATAAGAATAGTAAAACAAAGTCTGTCGAATTGCGGTTAAGTTCTTCAAATATCACTAGGCTAAACGCAATTTTTTGACATATTCTACACATAAATATATTTTTGTAAATTTTGAATGAAAGTAATAGTGTACGAACAAGAAGTGATGTACTCTAAAATTACATTTTTATAAAATGTTTTTGTTTAAATTAAAACGCCATCAAAATTTTACATTTTTTATTTATCAGTAGTTAGAACGGTATAAAAAGATTTTAGTTGTTGTTTGGTTGGATTTAGGTCAAATGGAAAACAAACGTAGGAATGAATTCAATGTATTTGCCAACGTTTCGGCCTAAAATTAGGCCATCCTCAGGGCAATCCAAATAGTCACTTCAGAGAAAATTTAAAAAAAAAAAATCCAACCAAACAACAACTAAAATTACTGAGGTCACTAAACCCAATACTAAAAAGATTTCAGCTAACCACCATCGGATATCTTATCAACCGATTTTTGAAAAAAATCTACCAATTTATTTTCCGAAATCTACCCATACCAGTCGGTAAAGCGTGTCAGCAACGCGGCAACCAATTTGCATAATTGAACCTTTAATTATGAACGTATTTGACAATAAAGTTGATAAAAATATGTTGAGCTTTAAAATCCCTACTCTAGGTAATCTCAGAGATAATAGAGTGAACCAAAAATAAAAAGTTAAGGAAATATGTTATTACAATTTAATATCAGGGGTTGATAAAAAAAAATACATTTTTATTATACCTGGTATAGAACGAAAATTAACTTTTTCTTAAAAGGATCAAAAACTATGACAATACCTATGAATCAACCTACATTGCAAAAAAATATTTCAAATCCGACTTAAGGTTAAAAAAAATAGCAGCCAATCAGCCATATGATCAAACATACAAGTTAACTTTTAACGTACTGCTTCCATGACAACAGCCGAAAAAAGCCTACTTGTTAATTTTTCACTGTGGTTTAAAAACAGGTCATTTTGAGGTTAGCGTCTAAAGTTAACTTGTATGTTTTATCATAGTGCTGATTGTGTGGCAAATTTATTATGTGGCGTTGATTTTGTTCACGAGTTTAAATTATACCTAAAATAGTGCATTTTTGGAACCGGTTTAGTCTAGAGTCTTAAGTTTAAAAAAAGTTTATCTTTACGAGGAATACATTTACAATATATTTCTCAGAAAAAAAAAAAAATTGTAATTGTTGCTATAATTCATTATATGAAAATCATGTTCGGTTCTATCAGAAATGCTCTATTGGAAACTCATTTAAAAGTAATCATTAAACGGTTTTTTTACTGTCTGGTCCACCAATAAAAACATCTAACTCAACAGTACAATACACAGGACGCCTATACCTTTTTTTTAAATCTACAACAGGAATATTTATTAGTGGTTTTGTACTCTATATAATGAAATATGAAATATAAAAGTCGTGGGACGTACCTTCCTATATAATTTTATTTCTCTGGTTTTCTTCAAGTAACATTATTTCCAGCCATAAAAGTTGGTCCGTCTGAGCCGGATGCAATTCAGGATATTACAGTACAAACTAGTCATATTCGCGATAATAAAACAAATAAGTTATTTTCGTCACTAAAAATTTTGTTAATATTTTATTGTTTGCCATTGGATGACGAACAAGGTTTAAAGGGTTTTATTCACATGTATTATTAATTATTAATATTAATTTAATAGTTAAGCTCCAAAATTTTAAAAAGGGTCATATCAATTTATCTGTTTCAGTATTTATTTGATACTCTCTGCTTTATTTAATTTAAAATACTTGTGGTTGTAGTACTGAAAATAATTAACCATGATGAAACATTAATAAACGGAGTATTTACTAACACAATATTTAATAAATGCCATAAGGTCAACAGGTCAGGATATTTAGTTTCATTACGGGAACAGTCTAATTCTCCTACCGAGTATATTATAATAACACTCTTACAAGAGCTTTAATGATATCTTTTCTTCTAGGAAACAATTCACCTATCTAAGAATATTTTATACAACTTTTAATACGCCTAGCATAATTACGGGATAAGGAGACATGTCATTGTCTATTGTCTAATAAATACGTTACGTAGCCAAGTTCTAAGAACGAAGGGCAGGTGAAACAGTGATCATCATTCTGTACCATTCAGAGAATCTGTAAAACGAGAGTAACTTACTTAATATAAGTTATCTAATACACTCATGAACAAAAAATGCGAATAACATGTTGTAATAATTTAGGTTCCTCATCTAACTAATGAGTAATAAAATCTATACTTTGCTATATTGAACTCTGAATATTCTCTGTTCATTCAACTTACAATTTCCTGTACATTTATGAAATAGTAGGAGTCAGCAAGTTGACTGTATGCTGATTTGTAGTTTACTTTACTATTACTAAATGATGCATGATTTATTGTTTTATTATACTGGGTGTCTTCGTACAATATTACACTTCACTGGAATATCTTAAAGAATGTTCTTTTATTGAAATGAAAACTTTTCTTCAAGATGGCAATGAGATACATTTAAAGTGATGTTACCTTTACTTTTTATAATTAAATGATGCATAATTTATTGTTTGATTATACAGGGTGTCTTCGTACCATATTATAACGTACGTATGTGTTGATAAAATTTAATCTTCAGTAACTATTTTATTTTTGTATGGATATCAATGGAACTGATGGCAAGTTGTAGACTGATTTATTGAGTTTATCTTTGCGACGGTTATAAAGTATCGAGTAAAGTTGAGCAGAGTATGTTGTACAAGGAGAAACGAAAGCATGCTTTTAATCCATAAATTTGGAACATTCAGTGGAAGAATTGAGTTTTAGAATGTTGTTAAGTGTAGGTACTCTGTCCCGAACTTTAAAAAATAATATATTACGTACCGAGGTGGAAAGTGTTTCAGTACTGTCGAGAGAGTCGGTAGTTAACCAAGACGCGAAGCGGCGAGGCTAACTAAATCTCGAAACGGTAATGAAACTTTCCACAGAAGTTTGTATACTATTTTATTTACAACCACTTCATCCACTTCTTACTATTTTGAATTAAAATTATTATAAAAAGCAAAATGTCATTTTGACTTTTCCATTTAAAAACTAGACAAACATGAGAATTTCAAATAACCGCAGGTGGTAAAATAGTAATACACATTAAGATGGTAAATATCATTTCTTGAATATGGTGTCCATGTCATTAAACAATATATTAGTTTTAAAAACGTGTGTAGCGTCGAAAATTTCGCAAAACATCGAAAAAAATGCTGATGATCAGATGAGAAACTTGAGTTTGCTGCTACTACACCAGAAATTCGGGAAGCAGCAAAAATAATAGAAGAAAATCTTCTGCTAATTAAAAGCCGTCCGAGATGTGACAAGACATATAAAAGTTTTAAAGAATGGTGCAGGAGAAACAAAGTTCAAAATTTTGGTTCTGGATCGGCGCTACTAGCTTATTTTAGCGGAATTACAAAGACATAGAAGATATCAACGCTTTGGTCAGTATATTCAATGCTGAAGACCAGTATATCAATTAGGGAAAAAGTAGACACCTAAAAACGCAAAGCTATTGACATTCTTAAAAAAGCAAAACAAACGATACAAGACAAAAAAATAAAACAGACACTGTCTATGGGAAATATTAAAACTTTTTTGGAACAAGCACCCATGGAATTTCTTGTCCAAAAGGTATTTCAGGCCAAAGGTTGACAATTTTCATATTAACTTGTTATTTTATATATTTGTAGGTTGCATAGGTTGTGGTGGTGTCTCAGGCGCCTGCTGATTAGATAAATTACACAAAATGATAACAACAAACGTTCACTTTTTAGAAGAAAAGGTCGCGATTGAAATACAGAATAGCAAAACGTACCAGCCATCATGTGTGATAACTAATAAGAAATGGATTACACCACTTAAGGAGTACATAGCTTTAGAAAAATATTCCCAAATATCATATTCGGAAAAAATATACAGGATGGTGCAAATGATGCAAATCAGATATGGAAAAATTACTAAACAATATATTGGACACAAAACTTTAAGTCAGTTTCCAAAAGAAAATTGAAGCTTTTCTGAAGCTGAATATTAAAAGTTATACTACCCACTGTTTTAGAAAAACAGCGGCTCATTTGCTCGCAAATAACGGTGGCGACCTCATGCGATTTAAGCGGTTAGGGGGCTGGAAATCTGGCAGGGGCATCAGGGATACATAAGTAGTTCTGTCGCTAATACGGCAAAATTGATTTCAAAACCAGGTTTAAATTTGAATAACACTACTTTAACTTCAAATAATCATGAATTAGACCTTTTAAAAAAAGAAATTTGGCAAGGTTTGAACATATCAGTGGCTGCCTACGTTAATGCCAATATAATAATTAATTTAAATAAGAAAAACATAAACCGTTGTAATTTTTTGTTTTTTATAAATGTCATTATGATTCACTGAACAAATAAACATTTATTTTCGTCAAATTTGTGTAAAGAGTGTGAGCGTATTACAGTGTCTATGTTGGTGTGTTCGTATATTATTTGAAGTCTACAGGGGCAAAATCAGGTTTGTCCATTTAAGTTATAACGGAGAAAAAGCCATTTTAAAGTTGGAAACTTGTATCTCGAGACGCGATAATTTGGCGGCTATATTTTTCTCCTAAATATTGTATGTATTGGCAACAATAATATAATGGCATGAGTGTTGCAAATCACTTAAAAAAATGGCATAATAAATAAATAATTGAAATTGTTTAAATAAAAAGGGAAATAACCGGGTATGTCCAAAATATAACCACTATAACTGCCTATTTATCGTTTTTTTGAAGAAAATAACATAAGAACTTTTTCTACGAGCTTGCGGAAAAGAGTATGTTTCCGCACGCATTTCTGTTTGGAACGTCGTATTTCGCCGTACTAGTACGAAAACCCACTTTTATGCATTATTTCTCTGCAATACCGAAACGGGCAGAAAAGTGCAAATTCTCAAACAAAATTGCGTGTGGGAAAGTGTACTTTTAAGAGTACTTTTCCGCACGCTCCTAGAGAAAATAGGGTCAAGGTATATTAGCTGCCTTTATTATTAGGTAAAAGTAACACCAAGCGTTCTTATTTTTAAGATAATACATTATTATAAAAATGGAATATTTTCGAAAAAGGCTCGTCCCTCTGGTCCACAAAACTGCGCCAAAACTTTAAGGTTTGTATATTTTTGTTTCGGGATTGGTAAGACTCCTGCAAGTTAAGAATAAGATACAGAATTAAAAAACAAAAACAGATAGTTCCTCCCAATTTACCCCCATGGGCAGGCTCTGGATATAAAAATTCATGCTCTCGAAGGACTACTGTTGGTTCATTTCGTTTTCTGGCTCTGGTAACAATGCTCGTCAGAAATGCACCATTATAAGTTGAACGGTGAAGAAGTAATCTGGGGTGATCAGCTTCAGCTTCAGCTTCTATTTCTCTTAGCTCTTGAATTTTGAATGGGAGTTTATTCAAATATCGTAGGGTTGATAATAGCAACGCCCAATTTCTGATCATGTTTTGATCAACGACTTTAACAATAAAAGGTTCAGGTTTTACTCTAGAAATTCTTAACAAGTTATACTAGTCTTCAGGTATCTCCATCTTTGTTTTCAAATTTATCAGTCCAGAGTTCTTATCGCACTCTAGGTAAGAGTGGCCTCTTACTGAGGTGAACCGTCGTCTATAGTGTACTAAATAATGGATGAATTTAAAAACCGACTGATTCTTGTTTTGACCGCCTGCCGAATCACAATAAATCGCCAATTTTGTAACACTTCTTGGAAGTACATTAAAAACAAAGTCATATAGGAAGGAAATCACTTCGTTGGATCCCTTTTTGCCAACTGTTTCTGGGTAAGTATAGAAAACAGATCTACCAGTTGATAAAATATGCACGTTGAAGCTGTACATTGACAGTTGTCGATTGTAATAAACATCATTGGTGTTTACGTTTGGTAAATACACGTTTTTCTGGTAGTCCCACGAGATTCCTTCAAAAGTGTCGTCAGTCATAGCACGCATCTTTGCATCTCTTTTTCTCTTATAAAAAGCTGCAGCTTTAGTTTTATGAACATTATTTAAAGTTGTTAACTTTGTTTTCTTTGCTTCAACCAATGGATCCGTACTATGTTCAAGTGCTTTCATTTCTGCTAAAAACTTATCACATGTGCTACATGTATCTGAGCGCGGATATCCGAAAGATGTTTTGTATTTTTTAAAGTTGGTTCTATAAGTCTCGTAAGATATTTTGATATTTGGGTATTTCTCTTTAAATAGAAGAAACATTTTCTTAATGTTTAGTTCTTCTGGTAGATAAATCTTTTTGGTTCTGTTTAAACTGTAGTGACTTTTTCTACCTTTGAATGATTTAATGTGTATATCAATAGCATCTTGCGTGGATTTAAACAGCTTACCTGGTCTATTAGCATGGATTTCGCGTTTATCTTTTGGAGCCTTCCCTATAAGTTTGAGTGACTTTTGAATATATTCAATTTTTGAGGACGTTATTCCGTGTATAGCGCGAAAACCTTTGAAGCACACTGGAATCTCGTTAGCCACTCCCTGTCTTAAAACACGCACTCTGTATCCAAAGGAACAGTCATGAAGAGTGGCATACTCTTCATTGCCTCTAACCCTCCTTCTACGCACCTATTGAACTGCTACTAGAGAAGCCAGATACGTGTTCTGTTCGTTTCTGTCGGCCATTTGGTTGAAATCTTTTAATATTTGCATTCTCTCTTCTTCTGATATGGTTTCAAAACACTTTAAACGTTTACAATTGCAGATAGGCCCAGCCTCGTGGGATTGTACCCTAAGCTTCTTTGTAACATCTCGTAAACGTCCAAGAGCCTTCTGTTTAAATAACACTACTTCTTCTACCGGTGACGTCGACATATTTTCGCCATTATCTATTATTACTTATTAGAAAAATCACGCCTTAGACCGTAAACAAAAGCACCAAACCGATTGAAATGCTTAGTAGCAACTGATAAAATTAAATCACGTCTTAACTTGCTTGATTGACAATATGGACATACCTTGTTTTTCCCGTGTACGCTTGGACAATCCTGATTTTTCCCCTGTGCGAAAGAAACAAAATATTAAATATACGCGTGACTGTTCTGCTTTCTGTCTGGTTTAAGTGTACATCTTAAAATATAGTATATGCATCTGCCTACAAAATGGCAATGATATCTCGTTTTTCATAAAAATGTGACAAACCTGGTTGTTCCCCTGTAGTCTTCATTTCAAGATATCGATTTTTAATAAAATTACAAAAAAATAATAATTTACTTTCCACCCGAAATGTCAAAAAACGTCAACTTTCCACCTTTCAAAGATAGGTGAAATGTCATTATTACATGCATGCTTGTAAATAAAAATATTTTTTTGGTTCATAACGATATATTTATTATAAAAGGAAATATAAAATTCACTTATACGAGTAAACAAACAGTTTTCATATAACGCCATAAGAGAAGAAATTTCGTCGATCTGCAAAAATCTTTCATAACATGTCATGTTATGAAAGATTTTTTGCTAGGCTATTTTGTGACTAATATAATTACATTAAAAATATTATATTCGAATTCCCAGATGACAGCAAACTCGAATCAAATTCGACATTGCTATACCACGAGAAAAACGAACAATAAACAAAACAATATTTATTTTTTTTAAATTGGTTAGTTTGACAGTGATTGATTACCTAACCCAAGAAATTATTGTCGCTGTAATTACATTATGTTAATTCTGTTCATAAAACTGTGAATTGTCTCTTGTTGAATGTTTTTTTCAATCTTTCCGGACGGCCATTCGGCGGTCTGGAATAGTTTCCAGTAATTGTTCGTTGCCGTTAACAATATACTCTTCACATGCTTGAGCGAATTCAAATCTGTGCTGCGCGGGGGCCAATATATTATTTGAATGTCCAGGTATT
Source organism: Polydrusus tereticollis (assembly GCA_963920685.1). Taxonomy (NCBI): domain Eukaryota; kingdom Metazoa; phylum Arthropoda; class Insecta; order Coleoptera; family Curculionidae; genus Polydrusus; species Polydrusus tereticollis. The sequence continues at coordinate 26,301,886 of OY987326.1, read as the reverse complement.
TATTGACATCTTGTATGACATATTGCTTGGAATTATCATGCATCAGTAAAAACCCCGGTAAAACTTTCCGACCAATAATGGGAGGAAAAGAAATTCGCTACACTGATTTTCAGTTAAGAGTAAAAGTTTCGATTAAAAGAGAATCTCTACGCGCTTTTATTAAATTTCAGCCCACAATATGATACTGCCGCCTCCAAAAAGTGTCATTGAAATTTGTAACATTCTAATTTTCGTTCTCCTCAATAAAGGCTTCAGTGATATTCAATATGAAATATAAAGAGAACATAATCATTAGTCTTAATATTATTACGCAATAATAAAATATTGGTGCATTCCTTTCTTACTGTGCGAACTCACGCTTGTAACAATGAGGTACACAAAACTTTAACCTGTATCTTCACAAGTCGACTGGTTTAAATTTGTTAAAATTGGAAAATAAAATCCTTTTTGAATTTTACTGCACTACTTCTTTATTAAAAGACTAATAACATTCCTCCTCTCTTCGCCCTAGCATGGGCTACAACATTACTAACAAGACATGTTAGGTAAACCACTTTTGTAAACACTTAACAACTTTTTAACGTGAAGGCTTTTCTCCTACACGGAGCGACGATTTGCCTCTTGAGACTTCCACCTGACACTTTAACACAATTAACTACTTTTAACAACTATTTAACGTGAAGGCTTTTCTCCCCACGGAGCGACGATTTACCTCTTTGGGTTTCCACCTGACACTTTAATACTTTTAAGTACTTTTAGCAACTTTTTTTTAACGTGATGGCTTTATCCACTCACGGAGCGGCGACTAATCTGTCTAGATGTTTGCCTGACACTCTGTAACCACAACTAATAATTTTTTAACGCGAAGGCTTTCTCCCTTCACGGAGCGGTGAACTATCTCGATATATTTCCACCTGACACTTTAACACAATTAACTACTTTTAACAACTTTTTAACGTGAAGGCTTTTCTCCCCACGGAGCGACGATTTACCTCTTTAGGTTTCCACCTGACACTGCTTTGTCTACATTTCAGAACATATATTAACCCTATCCAAACACCTTGACCAATCAAATGTTAACTCGAACGTATATGTTATAGATTTGTACAACGATGCCACCACTTTGATATGCGGTGTTGCCATTTATATTGGATGTGAAAGTAATATATTTTCCCTCTATTTATTGCATTTAGTGGTTGAAGAAAAACATAGTACTTTAGCACGAATGCGACGTTGCCGCCTGGCTTAGTATTACATTACATTATATCCCCTAAGATTGATTTCAACCTTGTTACTTTATTTTCCTACTGGGTCACGTCAGAAATATGAAGTGTGTCCCAAACATTTACAAACATTCCTTTCAAAGATATTAATATTAACATGAGATAAATTAATGTTAAAAACAGAGAAGGCTTAAATACGGAGAACACAAAAACAACAATGTATTACGGAATTTCTCCACAAATTGATCAAAACTCTTTTAAAACATTGGGACAAGAAAATATTCCTGGGTCCCACACTAAATATTTCAGCTTTAAACAAACAAACTCTTACAGGGTAAAAAAGTAAATTTTCTTTAATGAGATCTGGAGAAAATACCGTCCCAAATATTCCTAATTTCTCAGCACCTTTTTCTTCTCTTAAACGTTTTCGTAGAGTTGCTTTATGATATCCTAAAGCTTTTGCGGCTTTTCTTCTGGACACTACTGTTTATAAGTTTGCGGGTCTGACGTAAAATTGGCGTTGGATTTTTCTCCGATTTTCTTTAATGCTTTTTAGAAGGAAACAAAATCGTAAGTAGTAAATATAATACAGCTCGTAACAATAACAGACGCACATTTATACAAAAGTTTCAAAAAATAAATTACACTTTTACAAAAAATGAAAATGGGACAAGAACGCGCGCTTATTTTTAAGCCAAGAAAATTATATAAACTGCTGGAACTTTGAAACGCATAAAGACAACTTTTAGTCTATATTTTAAACTAAATATCTCGGAAAATATTAAGGATAGTTGAACGCGGTTCGAAGCATATTGAAGCTAATTGTTTGGTCTAAGGGTTTATTGATTAGTTTTGGTTTGTATACATTTCGATTTCACAATACAGGGTGAGAAATGAAACATTGCATATTTAACAAAATTTTACGGAGGCCCCATATTATCGTTCCAAAGATATTTTTGCTTTATTTCTCGGATTTTAGAGAATCTCTGGTTCAATTGAAACAAACGACTTACTGGGTTTTTGAATAAATGTCGTACTTTTACAATACTTAGAGTTTAAGCGAAAAACGACACTTTCGGATATCATCACCCTGTAGGTATCTGTCTGGCAGTTGCTCGGAAAAAAGGTTTTTAACTTATTGTTAGTTTCAAATTCTTGGCTTTTTTCGCTTTTGAAAAAGATTTTGTACAGGGTGAGAAGAAAGTATACTTTCAATACCTACCCTAATAATAATAATGCTTTTATTTTCCCAGTCACAGCTTCTTCTCGGTTTAATTTGGTGGTACAAGAGATATTTTAACCTGAATTAATTCAATCAAGATTGTCTTAATAATTTTGTTTATTGACATTTATGTTGTGATGACAGGTAAGTTATTATTTTTATAAGAGTGTGGTGAATCAAATGTTTATAAAATAATAACTTTAATTTAAAATGCGAAGATTTACTAAAGAAGAAAGAGAAAGTTGCTTAAGGCTCCTTAACCAAGGTTTGAACCAGCAACAAATTGGTGATATTTATAATGTGCACCAAAGCCACATGTCCAGGCTTAAAACCAGATTACAAACCACTGGCAACCACAATTACCAGTACGGTGGAGGCAATCGAAAAATTGATATTCGATCAGAAAGGGTTTTATTACGGTTTGCCAGGCAAAATCGAACGAAATGTTCTAGACTCTTAAATGATAATTTTAGACGACATACCAAGGGCGGTTTTAGCTTTTCAACATGGGGGGGGGGTAATTTGAAATCCCAATTTTTTTTTAAAAAAGTGACCAGAAAATTAGTGTGGGAGGGGGGTCAGGGAAAAAATAGCGCCGCAGGCGAAAAATTTTTCGGTGCCACGCCCTTTTTTCAATGATGATGCTTAAAATTCTAAATTCATGGGGGGGGTAATTACCCTATTACCCCCCCCGTAAAACCGCCCTTGCGACATACGGCTATTCGAGTTTGTGACCGAGCGATAAGAAAAACCTTGAACAAAAATAACTTAAGGTACGCTAGTTTTCGGATCCCAAAAAAAGTGAATTGGCGACTTTAAGTAAGTGTTGCTAATGAAATTGTTAATTGTTGTAGAGCTAGGAAAAGGGCCAAATGTACTAGGTTATTGCAGACTCATAGAGCTGCCCGGCTTGCGTGGGTACAGCGGTATCGTCACTGGGTTCATGAAGATTGGATGCACTGTATGTTTTCTGATGAGACTAGGTTTAATTTCATTCATTCTGATGGAAGGATTCTAGTGTGGCGAAAGCCGAACCAGTGGTGCGAAGAGGATAACATGGCTTCACAGGAAGCCTTTGGCGGTGGAGGCATCACAGTTTGGGCAGGTGTCATGTACAACGGGAAAACCGAATTGCATATTACCCGCCGAACTGTAAATGCTAAAAACTACCGGAATGACATTATTCTTCCAGTTATTGTCCTGTTTGCGACAAATTACAGTCAGAATTTTTTATATGTTGATGACATTGCTAGACCTTATAGGGCTCATATTGTAACAGAGGTTTTGCGGGCCAATAACGTTAATCAAATGGATTGACCAGCAAAATCTCCTGACCTTAACATAATAGAGCACGTTTGGTCTCGTTTAAAATTGTTGGTAAGATCTCGGGACAACACCCCACAAACTTTTGACGAGTTAACTCAAGCCATTATTGAGGAATGGGAAAATATTTCTCAAGAGTTTATTCGTAATTTAGTAGATGGTATGCCCCGCCGGTGCGCAGATGTAATACGAGTTAGAGGGGGACCTACAAAATATTGAGCTTAATATTGTTGACTTTTATATAGCATATAGCGTTGCTTAATATTGTTGACTTTTATATAGTATATAGCGCTGCTTATTTTTGATTACTTAAATTAATATACAAGTATTAGTTTGTATCATTAAAACATCAACTTTGAATTAAAAATGCTGCTATTGCAAATAAGCTACTGAAATAAAAAATTAAAAAGCCGTCTTGACATTTTAATCCATAGTTGTAAACACTTACATTGAATTTTAAGAAACATAATTCTATCTCTTGTGCTACCAAATTAAACCGAGAAGAAGCTGTTACTGTGAAAATAAAAACATTATTATTATTAGGGTATTGAAAGTATACTTTTTTTCTCACCCTGTATAAAATCTTTTTTAAACGCGAAAAATTAAAAGAATTTGGAACTAACAATAAGTTAAAAACCTTTTTTCCGAGCAATTGCCAGACAGATACAGGGTGATGAAATCCGAAAGTGTCGTTTTTCGCTTAAACTCTAATTATTGTAAAAGTACGACATTTATTCAAAAACCCAGAAAGTCGTTTTTTCAATTGAACCAGCGACTCTTTTAAAACCGAGAAATAAGGCAAAAATATCTTTGGAAAGAAATGGGGCCTCCGTGAAATTTTGTTAAATTAGCACTGTTTCATTTCTCACCTTGTATTGTGAAATCGAAATGTATACAAACCAAAACTAATAAATACACCCTAAGATCAAACAATGAGCTTTAATATGCTTCTAACCGCGTTCAAATATCCTTAATATTTTCCGAGATATTTAGTTTAAAATCTAGACTAAAAATTTTCTTTATGCGTTTCAAAGTTCCAGCAGTTTACTTTTGCCTTATTTGGCCACATTTGTTTTATGGTTAGGCACAGCACAACATGATCACTTTTTTATGGTGCTCTGCGAGAGAGTACAGCAGGATCAATTCTTCGCAGCGGTGCGTGTCCGCAGGAAACGAAACGGTGGTGAACTAAATTTAAGAAACCTGCAAAAATTTGTAAAAAAAATGTCAGTGTTAAAAATACTTAATAATTGAGATATTACACTAAAATATATATAATAATATGCGTGCCTCATATTTCATGAAACATTATGTTAAAAGCGTCGCTGCTTTACCGATACATCGCTTGTACTGTTGCCAAACTTATCTACAAATAGCACGATAGGTAGAAAATTTCCGGCAAATTTAAATTAGATACGTATTAGCTCACCTACCCTATTTTTGTTTCTTCTTGTACCAGATGGACAACTAAGAATGGCCGTCGGCTATATCTTAGAAACTGGTAGTCATAGAGCTTACAGGTACAGGTAGTCATAGCGCTAACAGGTATATAACAATACCCAAGAGAAAGTGTTGGAAATTATGTTCGAGGCAAAATACGCGCTTTTAAATCGACATAGTAGAATCAACACACAGACAAAGACAAATTAATACCAGACCAGTCCTGACATACGGCATACAGACATGGTACACCATCAACAAGGCGCGCTACAAAAAACTTTAGTTATTTTAAAACAAAGCACTCATAATCATTCTAAACGCATGAAGATACACACCGACGCACGTACTACACAACGACTTACAAATACTAAAAATAACAAAACACGTTACCAAACTTATAGTGGACTACTATAGAAGAGCAGACGTGTCACAAAATAATCTCATCACACTAACTCATATCAGGCACCATCAATCACTAGATGCAAATTTCCATGGGATTGGCAACCTCCATGAGGGGACAACAAAAACTCAGCTAATTAAAAACAAATCAATTGCAAAGAAACAAGAAACAGGAAGATAGTAGAAAAATGATTCAATCGAGAAGCTCTCAAAATCCGAAGAAACCTAACATGTTCTGCCGAAGAAGCAACCACTAATATTAATAGAAGTAGTAGATCATTCTTTGACTTAAATTAATACATTTGTTATTACTACAGAAGCGCCGGAGATAAAAATTGTAGCAAAATTTTCAAATTTTTAGTAAACCTTACAAGTGTTTTCGGTTAGTGGTATTCTCATATTGACTCCCTTGCTGGTAATAAGATAATCTATACAGTTGTTGGCCACCATTAAAATAGTAAAATATTAATACTTTTTTTTTTCATTCTCATTAAATGTAAGTGACTGGCTAAATTCATTATACTAGAGTGGCAACTATACTTAATCCGTATCTCACATCAGTTTGTAATATGTCTTGACATCAAAAAGGTGTAGGCTTAGTTTTTACTGACAAATTCGCGACATCTATTAAAACTATATTATATGCTACATTAAAAATAATTTACAAGGAATGCCTTTTAACATAAAAATGTGGGTTTAATAATATTTTACATTGTATAAAGTAATTGTTTTCAAAGCGGATATACCAATTTTTGCCGTGGTTTTATAAAATTAACTATGCCAATCACTGTGCAATCATTTACTGTATAAAACACAACAATTATTGGCCATAATATGGCAATCATCTGTGAAAACGGTTTGCAATAATTACGCCTATGAACAATGATTATTGGTCGTACAAATTAGACGATCTTTTTTTTTGCGACGCATAGGTGTCCAATATATTGTTTTTAATGAACTTGCAAGATGGTAAAAATTAGTGTACATAATATTTCCTCTCAAAAACAAGCATTAAAAATATTTGATGATTAAAAGGAATACCTGGTTTGTGGGACAAAATATAACACTAAAGCGGCGGAAAATCATAGGACACTTTGGAAGAAATGGATATCGAAAATAGGGAAGTTGTATTGGAACAAAATTTTTCTGCTATGAATGTCAAGAAATTGACATGATTTTGACAAAGAAAGTCAGGGTATAGAAAAAGAAATTCAAGAATGAGATGAAAAAAAAAACCAAAAGACGTTGAAAATCATCTAATAGATTTGTTTCACATTAAAAAATTTGTATACCAGCAGTCATCTAAACTTCATTCTCATATAATTTGACAGAAGGCTCTAGAAAGGAAAAATAAAACTAGAGTGTATAATTATTGCCATTTACTCTATCTAGTACAAACTGAAAAAAAAAATTCAGATCAAGAAATTACAGGTAAGGACATTGCACCTTTAAGGAATTGATATCTGGTTGGCTGTTTTCCCGAAGAAGAATTATTGTTGATCCTATTTGTTTCCATGACACAAAAAAATAAAATCTCAGTTTTATAAAATAGAGCTTTCTGAAACTTTTCAGCGTTTTATAGAGTAGTCAATAGGAAATCTGAAATTGAAGAAAATTAAGTAGGCCACTTTTTTATCAAGTAAATTTTACTACAATAAAAATCAATAATGGCCATTCTCATCGCCTAGCTTAGATTTGAGACTAGCTGACCTAGGAATTACCTAAATTTAAAGTTCACCTTAAATTTAAACCTGTTGCACAAACTTCTCTTCCCTGAAACTTAGCTAGGATGTTCGTAAGTCGCGCAACAACGTTAATCTAATGAGAAATTTAATTTTTATTTCAATATCAACGTCAAAACATTCTTGTTAGAAAAACAATTATTCGCGAATATAATAATACAGTTTAAAAACATCATAGAAATGCCCTATTGTACAAAAGTGATAAGACAATTATTGAAGAATAACGTTCGAAAACAAGTAGTAAAGAAAAACAAGAATTGTATATGACGTATATGACATGTGGATTACCTAACACAGGTACTCCAGAGACCAGTGATATAGATTCAAAAATATTAAATGTTACTGATGAATATAGTTAATTAAAGTACACGTTTTATAAAACATCATTTTATCGCACGCGTCTACGTAAGATAACGAGCGGCATGCGCAGTGCGCTAATAGCTTTATAAAACATATTATGTTTTATACTATACGCTGTTGCTTAATGTGAGAGAGTAAAAAAATGAAATTTGCAATGACAGGACACATTAAGCAGAGTTGACAACTTAAAGGTTGCATGGTAATTCCCTGTGACAATCCGATTTTGTCATAAATGAATTATTACAATCTAATACCTCATATCACATGTCTGACTTGTATTGTGTCTTTTAAAAATTGTATTTTGCCTTTTTAAAACAATGTTTGGTTCCCTGTATAAAAGTCAATACGTACCTAAGGTCAACGGCCTCGTTGTCTTTGACCAAGCAGGGCTACATTATCCTCCTATTTTAAATCACATATCTCCCTGGAATACACTATCCGAGACTTATACTAGTGTTTCATTATGTAATTCAAATATATTTCTTTGTTTTCAATTTTCTTTATTACCTGTCAGATTGGCTAATTAATTTTCTAGGTTAATATTCTTCTTCTGTAAGATGTTTGGGCCATAATACACAGCAACCAAACTTCAACGACCGTTTCTCGAATGGCAAAGATATTTGGGAGGATGTTTTTTTTTTTAAATAGTTTATAATGGATGGCATAGATTACGAATTGACTTCTTATGTAGAACTAAATTTGGGTACATCTGTTTCATTTCTCTTGGCTTGGAATATCTGCAATTGAATGGGCATGGCTCTAAAGACTTCATTCTATGTCACCGCCAGTGTGTGAACTAACCTGTCCTTTCGGCTCGAACGGTAGGTCTGGCCGAAAGTCGGTAGCCCCAACTTCGCTTTATCCCTCTGCACCGCTCTCTGTCGTTTTTTTTCTCTCTCACATCCTGTTAACTGCACATTTTTTAACTTTTAACCTGAAATTCTTCAGTGACCTCACTTAACTTCCAGCGATCGACGAAGCAGCAAGCGTTTCTAGACCCAGGGCTATTCAAGCCATCTTTCCAGAATTTTTTGGATCTAGAAGCGTTATTTTCTGTGCCCCTTTTGTTTCATTTAATCATTTGTGGTTTGCGGGGCAGCAGAAAGCCACATTATGGGATTTCTTGGTCGCAGTTGTTCGCTGTCGAAGGTGAGTTTTTTTTTATATACCATGCCGTTTCTTTGTCAATTTTTCAACTGTTCTCCTAAAACGCCTTCTAGAGCCCTCTTTTAGTTGAGTCGGGTCACCAGGACCGTAAGGGGCCGAGCATTCGGAGCAGTCACTACCGTTGAGACCCCTACAATTTGAAAGACCTTACAGCTCCCGTTAGGTAAGCGTAATTCATTTTTCTTTCATCATTTTCCCTGTATATTGCTTCCAAATCGCCATAATTTAACACCACATGCTTTGTTCAGATAAATGTGCTTTTTGTACCTATGACCGAGCATAATTGGCCTCGTTAGCTAAGTAATTAATATTCGTTATTATTTTACCATTCCTATAGGAAGCCACTGGGCACCTATTATAAGTGGACCCCATTTTATCTAGTCTAAAGGATTTCCTTTTTTTTGTTACCTGTCTACTGTCAATTTTATGACAGATTTGGTTTAAATTCAATTAAATTTGACCTGGAAATGTAATTTTAGTTAACATTTTTTTTTTTTATAAAGGGGTCCAACTTACTGCTTTATTTTGGTACGTTTTCTTTGTTTTATATAGCACAAGTTTGCTTGAAGGCCAGTGGGACATAGTATCTTAATTCATACAGTACATGGTGTGCCCGAAATATAAAATATTATTAAGTGTGTCAAAATCAAATCACATATATTTTATCGTTGAGATTAACAAAGCAGACTTTCAGGCTATTGCCGATTACAATGTAAATCTTTTAATGTCTACAGACGTAAAGTAACTTAAACAATGTAGATATACAACATTCACTCCTCATCGAATAAATTATTTGATCAAATTTGAGATGATTTAGTTTCAGATATTTAGTGGTAATCATTTCTTTTATTTTGTATAATGGGGCCTTATTTGATTATAATTATTTTAAATCCACCAACTTGTTAAGATGGTCCTTGAATGGACTTGGACATTTCTAATTCATATTGCTTTATTTTGAATAGTAACCCTAGAGTCTGATGAGCTCTCTTTTTAATAGCGGCATATCCTGGTTATGTAATTCTTTTTTTTATTATGTCCTAGCTTAATTGGTTTGCTGTCGGATAACTAATATGTTGACATTACTTGTGCTAACTTTTATATAGTTGTATATTTCCCTTGTGTGTGTATATAATTAATTTTTTTTATTTATGATGTAACCTTAGTACATAGGCGTGCGTGCTGGCTTGATAAATTAATTTTATTTTTTGGCTTTTCAAGCTTAATTGAAATATTCGATCAGTATACTAACGTCCCTGCAGAATATAATTTTATAAATTTATTTTATTTGATCTCAAACCGATACTTGAGTTGTGACATTAATTCCTTTTATTTACATTTTTCAAAATTAATTTAATTCAAATTTAATTTAAATTTAGTTCTCATTTATAATTTAACTTTCTTATAGTTACTTTAACTTTTTTTATAGTAACTTTAACTTCCTTTTCGTTTAGTTTCATTTAGTTGGTTTTGCCATTTCAATTTTATTACTTTATTATAAATTTATTGTACAAAGGGAAAAGGAACTAGGTCATTTTTATTAATAAGCCCTCAGCTAATGCTTTTCTTTTTTTAATAGGGTCTTCTCTTCTTTTCCTATCTTTCTTCCTATTTTGGGACGTTCTTTTGACATCTGTCATCTTCTCTACTAGCTTCTTCCCCGCTGGAAGAAGTCCACCCTCCTGTCAGTGGAGAGTTACAAGATGTGTACAGGTTTAATTAAATATTAACCCGCATATATTTTTTATTGAATAAAGTCAGCAATTGTATAAATTTTAATTCTCTTTGTTTTATTTATACAGCTCCCCTGTGTTTTTCTTTTCCTTTTTTTATTCTACCTAAGTTGCGAAGTCCAGCTGAGAGTGAGGCCCTAGCACGATCTTGAAGGTTAGTTAGCTAGGGTTTTTGCACGCGGTCCCTCAGCCTCTCACCTCAGCTTGGCTTCGTGGTTTTGGTTTCGCTTATTTCCTTTAATTTTATTTAATAAATTAATTTCAAATTTAATTTTTTTTGTTGTGTTCAAAAATTTATAACAGCGAAAGACGCGTTGCATCCCCTTGGCATTTCAAAAACTATTATATTTATTTCGTCTATATCATCCCCAAAAATAATCACTTGAAGTAAATCCATTTTTAATTGTATAAAGAATGAAAATTTATTTGTCAACAGGACATACACTAAACATAACATGTAGTTTGAGAAAAAAATTAAGGTTACGTTTCTATTCTAGGGCTCTAAATTCTTGAGCTTAACTTAACTCAGCTTTAAGGACCACTTATTTGCCAAAGCTAACCCGTTTAATTCAAATTTGTAAAATAAGGTTACCCTTAGATTAAGCATAAGGTAAGATGGGCGGTGAGAATGACTATAAAAGGTTTAGTGATTCTTAACTGGTCAATCACTTTATGATTTACGATTTACCATTTATCAGTAGGTGCTAAAAATTATATAATCTGTAATCTCGGCAAATTTAATACCATATTAAGAAAATAATACATAAATTTACCTTTAAATTGCATTTTAAATGCCGTATTCGAATTTATGAAAGTCCCGATCCAAAAAAGATGGGTTCTCCAAACTTTTATATTGAATTCTATTTAGCGAGTGAGCGTTGCCTTCGAAATCAAAGTAGACTGCTCAATTTTATATTTCTTTTAATATACCCAGATAGGATGATTTAGTCGACACCAGCCGGTTCACAACTAGATAAAGAAATTGCGGGAAACATAGTAAAGGAAATGCATGGCTTTCATTTTAAATTTAATAAAATTGCTAATCGGCCGCTTGTGCTCTCCAATATGCAGTTTTATTGGGCGGGTAAATTTTCCAAATGAAAAATGCATTTCGCACAAACTTTATGTTACCTCTAATAAAATATGTGGTTAGTGTAAAGTGGGTTGATATATCGCGTCAGTTCCTTCAAAATAGACTGCATTATTAGTTAGAGATTTAATATTTTGCCAGGAGGTTTAGTAACTTAGATGGTTGTACATTTTATGATATACTTGGGATATCGGACCCCTTACTACAACAGTGACACAACTCAAAAAAACGTATTTTTTACAAAACGCAAGAAACGGTTGTGTAAACATCGAATATGTTTGTTTGGAAAACTCGTCTTCAAATAATCAAAGTAATAAACATAAATTACCGTCAACTTCGCAACGACACACACTGGTCCCAATTTCCCAGAACCCGGCCATATCTGAAAAATCGCAATTATCGATTCACAGAATTTTTATTATGGTATCAGGTAGAAGGATGCTCTGCCAACAATAGCGAGAGTCTATAATAATTTCTTGTTATGCTCCATTCCACAATAATTCGTTGATTTCCCGACTGCAATAAAATTTAAAGCCAGCCATAAACAAGTGCCTTTTAAAAGGGATAATAATACAATATTTAACTTAACCTACTCTATATTTAGCTCTGTTTCAATATCACTATCGTCACTATATTAGTTTAGGCATAGAAGATATTATAATATTGTAGATTAGTATTTTTGAATTAATATTAATACCTATTTAATTACATGATTAAAATAAAGATACTTACCCATTATTTTATATTTGTTGTTTTGTTGAAAATAGCTAACCTAAACTATTGAAATTAGTAGGTAATCAGGACCTGTACCCTTTCAAAAGGTCCGGTGCCTACACAATAGATATTTGTCAGGCAAGTTATTTATGGTTGGGATTACGACTGAGGGTTGTCATTTAAATTTTATTGCGGTCAAGAAATCAACGAATATTGTGGAATGAAGCATACCACCTAAATTTTACTTTGACTCTAGCGTTTGTTTGAAGTGCTATTTCCCAAGAGATTCATATAGTGTGATTTTGTGATAGTTTAGGGCACAATAATTTGGACCAGATTTTTGTTATAGTATTTTGGCATTATGGAACCTACTCCCATCAGTTATGTAAAATGTTTTTTTCTGTTTTATGAAGTTTTATCTTCAATGTGACCGGAGAAAAATAGGGAAAGAAATATATGTTACAATTCTTTTATGATTTTTTTAATACTTAGTAAATCATCTAGTCGAAAAATAATATATCCCACTATATCTCGCGAAGGTTAGCTTTCAAGAGAACAGCTCAGCTCATTATCTATTAAATTCTGTGAAATGTAGCTGCCAATGACTGCCTATTCGATAATAGTATAGCAAAAAGGTTTGAAAGGTTTGGGTAAAAATAGTAAGCACTTAAATAATATATTTCTGTATTATTTAATTTCTTAGTATGATATTATTTTGAAGTATGTGAAAAAAATCGATAATTTACAGCATTTAAATCAACTTAAAAATAACATCCTGTTTTAAACTTTTATTGTTTTTATTATTAATAGTACATTACGTATCAAGTTTAGAAAAGTGGGACTTTACTTGACGAGTATGGTTAGTTTGAATCCGAGCGAAGCGAGGATTTAATTTTCATACGAGTCAAGTAAAATCACTTTTCTGACGAGGTGCGTATACTATTTTTTCGCATTTTGTAAGTAACTAATTATTTTGCATTTCATATTAAAATCTAAAAAGAATAGTTACTGAAGAAAATCTACAAAAACTTAGTAGTATGACTTTTCGGTAACTTAGGAATATAAACAAGATGTTTTTTTGTGTTTGACGACTATTGACAGCATCCAAATAAAATCATATTTGAAGAGATAATTTCACAAGAATTATGAAAATAGCTAATGAAAACGACTTAGAAGATATCCTGAATGCGGCCCGCGAAGCTTCTTCAAGTTTGCTTCCAGTAAAATCCAAGGAAAGATACGAGGAAGCATATAATATGCTCTGCGAGTGGAGAAACACCAAGAATTTTAAAGAAATGACAAAAATTTGATGCTGGCATACTTTTGCGAGAAGGTAAGCTATTTTATATGGTTAAAGTGTGGCATATAGGTACTAATTTTGTTATTAATTTGTTTTAGGCGAAAGTCCTCAAAGCTTCCAGTTTATGGTCTACGTACTCTATGATCAAAAGCACAATACTTTTCAGTGAAAATACGGATGTTCAAATGTTCAGCAACAACTACTTAATACGGCGAGGTCAGCAGTTGCATCCTTTCCTAACTTAAATAATTGTTCTTTTAATATTTATTGTAATAAGATTTAAAATAAACGAATTTCTTTCTTGTAGAATTGTGTTTTGAATGACATTGACGTTTTATGCAGTATTGGTTGCTATGCTGTAATGGTTGCTATGCTGTAAAGTGACCCATTACTGTACGATTTTGAGGTCATTAATCTAGTGCATTACTGTATATAATGCGAAAATAGATATTTACGATATAAGTGTTGGAAAGATTCATATTACAACACGAGATGTTAAAGTTGTTAAACGAGGCGTCAGCCGAGTTTAATCAAACATCGAGTGTAGTTATATGAATTTACAACAATAATATTGTACAAAATTTTATCTACTTTCATCTATGAATAAAAATATTTGGCAAAAGGCATTTTTAAAAATAAAAATGCACCTGCTATTAAAAATCGTTTTGTAAGGGCATCTATTACAGCACTAGTGCTGTAATGGCATCTATTACAGCACTAGTGCTGTAATAGATGCCATTACAAAACGATTTACAGAACTGTAAAATTCATATTACTAAATGAAAGTAGATAAAGAATATTTTACGTTTTGAATTCCTATGTCTATCTGCCGTCGTCGTCACGTATGTAATGATGATTAAATTAAAAATGTTGTTGAGGATTCCCGAAAAACAAAGACGACCCAAGTGTCAGTTTTAATTAATATAAAATAAAGCATTAATTATTTTTTGTTGCAGGCTCTTCCTGTCAGGAGGTAATCTACAATAGACAGTATATTTATCTAATTGTGAAAGATCACTTACGAGACTGATTATCTGATATTCTTAAACATCTTATGACTACGATATCTCACAATAGTGGAAAATCTATCAAAATTCGTGAAGATATGAAGGCTTCATTCTCCAAGTTGTTTTCTAAAATGAGGCAAATGGCCCAAAATGTTAACATAACACAGCAAATGTTTTTTCAAAAATATGAAAATGGGCTTAGTAAATCCGTCACCTTTCCTATTTCCGTGCTTTCGACAACAACAACAAAATCGGCAGTTAGAGGCAGGCCAACAAAGGAATTTATTTCGTCCAGCGAAAAATCTAAACGGAGATAAACTGAAGAACTACGTGGTTTGTTTAGTCCAGAACAGTTGGCATAAGCAACACAAATAAGTCTTCGTTCAACTGCAAAATTGGATGCCGGTAAACTTGTTCAACATTAACTACTCCTACTAGAGCCTCAAAGTATTAAATTCACAAGTGAAACTCCTTTAACCAGTGAAGGGGCTCTTTCAATATTGATTGAGTTTAAGCTTTCGAAAAGCCAGTACCAAGAACTACGTTCAATAGGTGTGGAACAAAATTGCAGGCTCTATTCTTCTTATAAGAAAGTATTAGAAGCGAAAAATTTGTGTTATCCTCCTCTAAGTTCTATAAGAATTACAGAAAGTTGGTGCTGAAGTCAAGCTACAAAAATTATCAGAGCATACAGCTTAACGAATAATACAAAAGCAAAAAGAAGTCATTGACACATTGAAGTTGACAGACGAGAATTTACAGAACTTAAAGCTTCTTTGTAAATGGGGATGTGATGGAAGCTCGGGACAAAGGGAGTACAAGCAGACTTTCGAAGGGGAAAACGTATCTGATGCCAGCATATTTTTTACATCAATCGTTCCCTTACAGTTAGTTTACATATATGTTAAACAGAGTAAAGAAATAATAATTTGGAAAAATCATAGAACATCATCTCCAAGGTTTCGTAGACCACTTTGGATACAGTTTCTTCAAGAAACAACAGAATCGACAAAAGCGGAAGTAAAATATATTGAAAACCAGATAAACAAACTCGTCCCTTTTGAAAGTACATTTATATTATTATTATGAACCTAACGATGATTGATGGGAAAGCTTGTAATGCTATAAATGGGACAAAGTTATCACAACGTTGTTATTTATGTGGAGCTACAAGTAAAGATTTTAATAACATTAATCAAGTTTTAAAAAAGCCTGTTATAGAAGGACATCT
Source organism: Polydrusus tereticollis (assembly GCA_963920685.1). NCBI lineage: Eukaryota > Metazoa > Arthropoda > Insecta > Coleoptera > Curculionidae > Polydrusus > Polydrusus tereticollis. The sequence goes on along the minus strand of OY987326.1, from coordinate 26,285,938 downwards.
TAAATTTGGACTATCCACGCTACATGCATGGATCAGATTTTTCGAATGTATCTTGCATTTGTCTTATAAAATTAATATTAAAAAATGGCAAGCACGAAGTGCCGAAGAAAAGAAAGCTATAGAAGAGAGAAAAAGAGAGCTTCAACGAGAATTTCGCTTGCAGCTAGGACTAACAGTTGACAAGCCAAAACCTGGGTTTGGAAGTACCAATGACGGGAATACTGCTCGTCGCTTTTCCCAAAATTCTCAAGTTTCGTCATATATAACAGGCATTGATGAGACATTAATTCAACGTTTTCATGTCGTCCTGCAGGTAATATCTAGTGGGAACGAAATCAATTATAAACTATTTGAAAACTTTCCTATTGACACAGCAAAACTATTTGTTAATTTATATCCATAGTACTATATGCCCACATCTATACATAAGGTGTTGTACATGGAAAACAAGTTATAGAAACGGCTTTATTATCCATTGGACAATAATTGTCGGAGGAAGCCAAGAACAACGACATTAAAAAGTATCGTGCCGATTTTTCTCGAAAATTCTCAAGTGTGAAAACGATGGAGCATGTATTTAATAGACTGCTTGTTTCTTCTGATCCGTATATTTCAAGCACTAGAAAACTTCTCAGAAAAAAATTAAACCAATTTTCGCCAGAGGCATTAGATTTACTTATAGCTAGTGGTCCTGAAACTCAATTAACCATTGGCTCAGATATAGAAAGTGACTCTGAAAGTAATTGTGAGTTCACCGATAGCGAATCTGAATAATTTTTTATTGGTTTAGTTGTTAGAACTTTGCAAAAAATACCACCAATTGTATTCGTTGCAATAATTATAAATACCACTTTTGACTAATTTAATTTTCTAACATATTATGTAAGTAGCATTAAAACATCCATTTCCGATATTTTAATAGTTGGTTTATGAAAATAAAACCATCTTGCTATTTTCAAAGTTTCTTTTTTATTCTGCCATATTGCATCCGCCATTTTGTTTACGTCATTTTGTTTACGTCATTTTGTTTACGTCATTTGTATTCCCATATTCGTAATCAGCGACCCTAAAAACTCCCTTCCGTAAATTTTGGTACAACTCGTACTGTATTTGTAATTTTGACCCGTTTTATCCATTTTGGCACCAGTGTGCGACATCTGCGAATCGGCTACGCTGAAATAAAGGAAAAAAACGCCGCCTGTTCAAAATTAGGCTCTGTGCTCTGCGATGTTTTAGCCGACAAGGGGCAATATATTATTTAATGCTTCAACGGGATCTTCAATTTTCTTACAGGCAGTAAACAAGTATGGCCGCTAACGTGGGCGGCCGCGACCTCCGTTGGTTGGTCAAGAGTGTCCACGTGACCACATGTGAGTGGTGGACCTTTCAGACTAGAGCACTATAGCGCCATAAACAAACCAGTGCCTTGTTAGACTTCAGCGTAAGCAGATGCTCCACGTGGCTGAGAAGATAATAGCAAAGGATTTTCTAACGTTAAAGTAATTGATATTTTGGGGACGCGTGCCCGGTAATAGAGGTTACTATTATTTTAAACGTACCGTGATTTCCGCAGTTAAATAAACTACATTCCTTGTGTTCGGTAAAGAATCAAATGGCAGTGAGGCTGCCATTAATTCAAGTTTTGATTCATTCTCTACGGTAAAAACCAATGAAATCTTAACGGTATCTCAATGCAGTGCTTTAGGCAAGAATCACACTGAGCGACCATGATCGACCGTCCGCTATCGACCGGCTACGACCAACAATTGAAATAGTTCAAATTCACGGTGCTAAGTCACACTGATCGACCGACCACGGCCGACCGCTTTTATGAAAAGGTTTTAGGTTACGTATGTTTCACAGAAAAGTTTACAAACTAACCTATATTGTTCTGTGTATTTTTTACACAACAGTAGTAATTAAAATATCTTATGAATAATTATTAGCTAAAAATAAAGAGTATGAGTGGTTCAAGTGATAGCGAAGAAGAAAGAATTACAATAATGTATTATTTTTATAAACGAAGACAAAGGAAGCAAAGAAAGAGAATGTGGGTTAGAGAACTGTATTTACATCGGGAACAAGAGGGTGAATTTCATAGCAGTTACCCCAAATTGTTAAGAGATCCAGTAAAATTTCAAAACTATTATAGAATGTCGAAAAATTGTTTTGACAAATTGGTTACACTAGTTAAAGGGCATTTTCATATCGGGCATACAAACTGCCGCAAGACAATTGGTTTATTGGAGCGGTTAACTATAACCATTAGGTAACATCTTTGCATCCTTTATTAGAAAATTATTATAAAGTTACATTTTTTAGGTTTTTGGCCTCCGGTGAAAGCTTTGCAGCATTCAAAATAAGCCCGAATGAAATATCACGAATTATAAAATCTACGCTCATGATTATTATAGAAGCTCTAATGAATATATATATTGAACAGCCAACTGAAGAAAAATGGAAGAATATTGCAGCAGGTTTTAAAGCTAAAAAATATTTTCCAAACTGCATAGGGGCTGTTGATGGAAAGCATATTCGTATAAAGAAGCCAAATAATGCTGGTTCCTTGTTCTATAATTATAAACATTTTCATTCTAAGATTTTGTTAAGTGTAGTTGATTGTGACTATAAATTTCTAATTGTGGATATAGGTTCAATGGGCAAACTTTTAAATATTCCCCCACCATGCTCTGTAGAAGCCACTGGTCCAGAAATGCCCTATTTGTTTGTAGGTGATGAAGCTTTTAGACTAACCGAAAATTTTTTAAAACCTTATCCCAGAAGACAACTTACTCGAGAAAAGCGAATATTTAATTACGGATTATCATTCGCTCGAGGCATTGTTGAATGCACTTTTGGGATTTTAGTATCCAAGTTTCGTATTTTTGAAACTCCAATCAGTGTTCACCCAGACAAAGTGGATAACATTGTAATGGCTGCCGTACTGTTACATAACATGGTCAGACAAGAAGACAAAATCAAATTTACTGATTATGAACTTGAAGAACTTCCAACAGTTTTTGGTGCTTTTGATACTTCGAATATAAGTAAAAATTGTAAAAAATCTAATGTTAACCAGTCGACAAGTAGGGCTCGAGAAGTAAGAAATTATTTTTGTGAATATTTTTCTAATGCAGGGCAAGTAACATGGCAAAATTCAAAAATTTTAGACAGAATTGCATCTGGTGATGACAGTGATTAAAATATTACCCTTTCATTTCATTAGGTTTTGTAAATTACATATTTTTATTGTAATAATCAATGAGGGAGAGATGGAAAATAAAGTAATGGCACTTACTATTATGTTTTATTTAAAAAATTATAAATAATACAAGGAATGTTAGGAACAAATGTATTAGGTACATTTTTTATGAAAGTTCCGACAATAACTGAATTACTTTTATTTTAAATGTTCTCTGTGCAGGTAAACTCAATGCATTAGCTTCCTCAACGCAACTCAACAAAAAATGCTCCATAGCGCTTCTCTTCACAGTTTCTTGTTTTCTTGCACTAACTGTTTTCAAATAATCGGAAAACTCCTTATCCACATCTTCTTTTTTTTTCCATTTACTACGCACTAATGGTGTGCGTGGTGTTTCATTTTGCACATGTAATTGGGTTTCAGATTCTTCATCTGAGATATCACATGAGGATGTTGTCGGGTATATAACTTCTTTCTCATTTGTCATCACTGTGGCATCCATTGTTTCAATTTCAATCATATCTTCTGGAGTTTCCTCCACATGAACTGGTTGCAAGAAACCCTCCGAGTCGGTTAGATGAGACTGAGCTGATGAGGCCCCTAGACTTGTAATAGTCTCTCTTTCAACCATATGAGGTCCCAAAAAAGTGAGGGATTCAAAAAAGCCCATTTTTTTAATTTCTTAGCACCACTTCCAGATGGAGCATCCGAGTGCCTCCGTTTACGATACCCTGCCCGTAAAAGCTGCCACTTTTTAGAACATTCCTTTGCTATAAAAAATAATTTAAGTGAAGTATATTTTTTACATGAACTAAAATACGAATAACTAACCTGTTTTACCCACTTGTTCTGCGATAAGATGCCAAATTTGATCGATTACTTCCCGATTGCTATAATTTGCATTTGTCTGATCATACAGGCCTTCGTGCCCCCTCACTGCTGTTATCAATATGTCCACCTGCTCTGCGGTCCACATGCTTGATTCATCTTTTTTTTGTAATGTTTGACTTTGGGAATAATAAACAATTAGTAATAAATTTAAAATGTACTAGCAAATACAAATACTTACTTGGAGCTTTTCCCAGCAAACATTATGAAATAATGTAACTCAAGATTCTTTTGTAGAGAATAATTTGCCTCAATGACCAAGAGAAAACAACACTAGTGTGAGAACTGAGAAAGTATGGTTAGGTTAGAGTTAGGACGCGCACGCCACTTCCACTAGTTCCACTTGGTGTAAAATAAAAAATAACTAAAACTTTGTCATGCGCATTAAATGGGATAGTCCGCGACCGACCAAAATTTCCAACAGGTTGGAATTTCAAACACGGTCGTCGTAGGACGGTCGCGGACGGTCGAGGACGATGGTTCAGTGTGATCTTTGTGGTAAGAATGTACGTGTTGGAAATTTGGTCGTTAACGGTCGGTCGCGGACGGTCGATCATGGTCGCTCAGTGTGATTCCTGACTTAGAGTTGTTAAGATAATGTATTTGTGTTTAACAATGTAAATAGTGTAATTTTATAAAGGTAGTCAATAATGGGAGAATAGAAAGCATAGGATAAGTAGCGTTTAATTGATCTAGCAATAGTAAAACGAACCAACCTTATACTGTGGGTGATACAGTATCTATGTAAGGCCAGGGCGAATTCCTGTCTAAAACAATGTTTCTATTCAATTTTAGGCTAAAAACTAAAATATTTAGTTACAAGAAAACATATTATTTTCATATTTTGCGTACAACACCATTATTTACACTTAAAAACCAGTCTATTCGGTTGAGTCACTTTTGAGGGTCGTATTTGAAGATAAACATTTAAATTATTTAAGTTAGGTATGTTTCATATCTTCTTAATAAGGGAATATGAGACTGTTGATTTCTCATGACATCAAGCTTCTTGAGGGTTTTTATTTATTTTTTGCATTGTCTAGAAAGAAATTATGCCAACTGCAACTAAAAACAATGTTTTTATTAACTCGAACACATATAAAGTTTTTATACAACAAACACTTTGGTTCTACTATATATCGGCAAAAAGAATCGCGAAAAACTGAAATCTGAACATTTTCTTAGATTACTTAGATCTCCAGAACATTTTTAAAATACCTGTTATAAAGCTTATAGGTAATATATGTTTTTCAGCAGGTTCGGTAAGATCTCTTCCTTTGTCATTAAGTGGGATCCTGTTGGCATAGGTTTAAATAAACGCACTTCATGTTCAGAGTTTTCTCTGCCTCTGGTATTTTTTCCTTTAAAGCTGTTGACCATTTTAATTGTCGCATCCTCATGGAAATTTTTGAGAAGCAGTCGAACTAGTTTCATATCGTGCCATTTAGTAAAAAGTTGCTACCATGCAGTGTCGGACTGGGGCCCTTAGGGCCCACCGGTCCCGAGGGATGTAAGGCCCCATCATGCCAACTGCATAATAAATTCTAAGTTTAAATACATTTCAGTTAATGGCTTGACTTGTACCAATTTACACCCTAGGGAAAAAAATCCAAATTCCGACAGACAGACTAAATGGGATAATATATAATCTTTTTTTGGACACTATTATACAGCATAGTGGCGTAAAAAATTAATGCATTTTATCACTTCATTATACGCAAACGATACCTACCTATTAATGGTATCAAGCAAAAACTTTCAATTTAACCCAAATTGTATTTGCTGTTATAGTTTCCAAGATCCCAATGATGGCCAATCTTGTCTTGTTCCTCTTACCTTGTTCGCGTTGAGATAAAAAATATTTTGTAGGCAGTGTTTTTAACCCCTTTTAGTTAAAAACAAAAAAAAATAGACCAACGTTATAGGTAACTAATTTTAAGTGCTTCGCCAAAAAAAAAAAACAATTAAATTATAGATCCGATTTTTTGAATTACAAAAGCGATTAATGTTGGATGTTGGTGCTATTTTCTCAATTAAAATATCAATATCTTACAATATAAACACTAATAAATAAATAATAGAGTTCATTAAAATAATAATACAATACTTACTTTGTTTTAAAGTAATATAATAATAACTCACTTTTCTGAAACCGACCGGCGCGGCGCCACGTATGTACACGAAAACCGAAAACCTAACCTAAGGATTAGCTGTGGACGGAATACATGACGCCATGGCAAACCGTTAGGGTTAGATCACTGCAGGTGCCTTACCGATGTTGCCACGCATTTCAGAAAATAATATTGTATTTACCATATGAACAATTGACAAACTATACTTAAACTATTGTTAGATAAACACCATTTAAATGAAAAATAATTGTATAATAATCTGCAGGACCCGATGCAAAATATCCGCGCGGGGCCTTTAATGTCATTAATCTAGGCCCTGGCGTACCTCTCCCAGATCCAGGGCTGCCCGAAGGCCCCGCGTTGCGCGGGACCTTCCTTAGCGAGGGGCCCTGTGCGGGTGCATCGTCTGTATTTGCCTCCGGCCGGCTCAGGGCCCCCACCCGTCTTTTCTCTGGGGGCCTACCGGTCTTTTGACCGGTGGACCGGCGGCCCAGTCCGACACTGCTACCATGTTCTTCCTGTAAAGTTTCTCAATCGTAAAAGTCATGTCGTGATCGCGATATGAAGAGCCAACCTTTTTCGTCCTTTTAATTAGTGTTGCATATTGCTTAGGAACGTATATAGGATTAGACTTGAGTTACCTTTTTAATTGTTTTCGATGGCACTATGAACATTATCTCCTTCTTCTTGGGAATGGCCATTTGTTTAAAATATATTGATGCATGATATAAACTGCGTATACCAAGTGTTGCGTCACATCGTTTATATATGCAGCAACTAAATATTTATTTTTTCTGCTGGCCGCTGCAGTTATCTAAATAATGTATTTCACACAAGTTGTCATTATGGCGTTTTTACTTAAATTTTTTAAATAATATAAAGCACACATTCTTGATTTTAAATAACTAAGTTAGATGGTGACAGATTAGAATTAGATTGTTTGCCTTATTGGCGTTCATTCCTATAATTTTCTGGATTGTATCATCGGTGTTATATTCTGTTTCCCTAAATTCCAGGGCTGTCCGTTTTAAAAGAGTTTTCGTTTGACTTGAGTTTGGATTTATGGTAGAACATTCTGCAAAAATTAATTCAATACAGTAATAAAATATAAAAAAGGGAATTCTAAATCGTTAAAAGTGAGCTCATTATAAAGGTGCCTTAGGTATCTACTCAGAAAGTCAATTAATCAAGAAACAAAAAGGCTAAGTAAAACAAATTATAATTTGTGAAGGTTTTTCAATTTAAAATGTGCCCGCGATTACAATTATTTAAATAAAGGTTTGGATCCATTTTATTTAATACCTAAATCTGTTTTTCCTTAAACTTTAATGAAACTATAGAAATTGCAGATTTTATTGGAAACAATAACATAACTAAAACCGCCATTAAATAATTAAAAGAGGCATACCTACGTTAAAATAGGAAAGGCGTACTGACCTTAATCTTCTAAAATGACACTTCTCGAATTATTGTTATTAATAAAACAGGGTGTTCATTTGAAAACTTCCCACCACGGATTTATCGAAAACCACTGATTAATAGAAAAAAAGCCGAGACACGTCAAAAGATTTGCCAAAGGGGACAACTTTTTAACCGAAAACTACTTCACCCCCTTTTACCCTCTGCCCCCCGGGGTCATCCCCTTAAAAATTTTAAATGACAAGGGGTATCAAGTAATAGCTTGTTTGAAAGGTCTTTCAAAGTGCTTTATTTTGACGTTTGATTTTTTAAAATCGGTCGATTCGTTTTCGAGAAAATTAGAGAAATCTTTATTTATCTTAATTTGTTTAGAACACACGAAAATATCACTTTTTATTTCAATAAGTGTTCAAAATGTTGCCCGTTATTGGCCAAACAATGATATAGGCGATGTTCAAATTCCTGACGGACATTTTCAAAAACATGTTGTGGGAGATCATGGCAGCTTTCGATGATGCGTTGACGAATTTCATCCAAACTTTCAGGTTGGGGAGTGAACACAATAGATTTCAAATGGCCCCATAAAAAAAAGTTTAATGGCGTCAAGTCAGGAGACCTAGCAGGCCATTCTATAGGCCCTCTTCGCCCTATCCATTTATCTGGGAATTCGTCGTCTAGCCAATGCCGAACCGGAAGAACATAGTGCCTCATCAAGTATAGGGTGTCCATCGTCTTCGATTTGGTTTCAGTGATAAGCGGATTGATGGTATTTTCCAACATATCTAAATAAATGCCTCCCTTTAAATTCCCATTAATAAACAATGGCCCAATCACTTTGTTTCCTAAAATGCCTGCCCACACATTAATTTTTTGGGGGTACTGAGTATGCCCTTCTACAAAAGCATGAGGATTTTCATTGCTCCAATACCTGCAGTTATGCTTATTAACAAATCCATTTAGATAAAATGTGCATTCATCATTAAAGCAGATATTCTTTACGTGAATGGTATTAATCATTGCAGTCATTTGTTCACAAAACTCAACTCGCCTATCGAAATCATCTTCGGTTAACTCTTACAATATTTTCATTTTGAATGGATGAAATGTATGTAATTTAGTAACTGTGTGTACAGAGCCTAATGAAATACCAGTCGCATCAACAATTTTGCGTAATGAAGTATTAGGATTTATGCCAAAATGACCCAAAACTTCAACTTGAGCGGCTTCATCCAAAACTCTACGATGATTACGTTTTTTATTTGCAACAGATCCAGCTTGAGTAAATTTAGTAACAAGGTCCAAAACATACCTATACGAAGTTATCTTTTCCGGGTGTCTGGCGTTAAATGTGACGGCAGTTTGCCGAGCACATTGATTTTGGACACCATAAATTAGAATCCCACTCTTTCGGCTAGTGTGCAAACCATTTTGGAAGTAAAATCTGAATCAATAAATTAATTTTCACTATCCCAAGATTGTCACAAAGGTAACTGACAGCAAATTAAATTCTTTCTTTTCCTTAGCAACTATAAAAAACTAAAGAGGTATAAGAATAAATACAGTTCACCCATGTTATCTGTGTTTATAAATAGATGGCTGAAAAAAAGTCGGGTTGTTATTTGGTTGCTGCCACGTCTAATCTTCCAAATTGCTGTTTATGTTGGTTTTTGAACACTTATTGAAATAAAAAGTGATATTTTCGTGTGTTTTTTTTCTATCTGAACAAATTAAGATAAATAAAGATTTTTCTAATTTTCTCGAAAACGAATAGACCGATTTTAAAAAATCAAGCGTCAAAATAAAGCACTTTGAAAGACCATTCAAACAAGCTATTATTTGATACCCCTTGTCATTTAAAATTTTTAAGGGGATGACCCCGGGGGGCAGAGGGTAAAAGGGGTGAAGTAGTTTTTTGTTAAAAAGTTGTCCCCTTTGGCAGATCTTTTGACGTGTCTCGGCGTTTTTTCTTTTAGTCAGTGGTTTTCGATAAATCCGTGGTGGGAAGTTTTTAAATGAACACCCTGTATATAACAGCCAATTTATAATATCCCATTTTGTGCCAGAAGTCATTGGTAGTTTCTCTAAAAGCATTAAACGATAGCTGCCGTTATCTAGTGACAGAGTTTTCGGAAATGAATTCTTATCAGTTGTTTAAAATACTCTTACAACAGCAGTCATTTCTTTATGATAATCTTAAGCTGATTTTGACTCAAATTCAAGCAAGCACCGTTTACAAAATCTTTTTTCACTACCTATATTATGCGTTATTATTAACCTGAATCTTTTCCCAGCAGATATTTTCAAACCAGTAGACAAACCTTCTGTTGGCGCCGCCTTTATATGGTTGCGCTAAACATAAATTGTTTACTGTATTTCTTTAGGTTGCGTGGTTCAAAATATGTCAGTTTAAATAAAAGGCTTTTTTCTGACACAAAATATATCTATTTACGCCTAGAATTTATTGCGATTTTACGACTAATGATACTTCACTATGTATGTTAGACTGGCAGTAAACTTTGAAACCGTATTAAAAATCTAATGACATGGACATTATACAAACCAGTAAAAACGCTGTAAAATGTATTAAGTAGCGAGAACAAGGCGAAGAGAGAAGAAATAAGATTAAAAATAAAATTAAGAAGACAGTAGTTCAACCTTTTTATACTTAATTTGCTAATTTAGCACGCAGAGAGAGAAGACGCTATTTAATAAATGTTTAATTCCATCTATCTAAGGAAGAGAAGGAAAAGAAGAATAGAAAGAGAAATAAAAATTACAGGCAAACGCACAAAAAGAAAGTTGAGAATCTGAATATCACACAAAGACATAAAATATCACTGTCGTCTCAATAGAATTACAACAGCACCGAAAATCAAGAAATAAAAGATAGGTGCAAATCAATAATCTGTTCTAAATAGTAAGAAAAGGGGAAGCAGCGCGATCTAAAGGCCAAGCAGCTTTTTATTTCATAAATCCTATTGGTATTTAGCATAAACATATTTCGCCTCCCCAGTAAGGCGCTCCACGCAATAATATGAAAACTATTTTGCTCGCTTCGAACCGAACTCGAAAACGAAATGTATGTGGAGAAAATAAATTGCGGCGAGTGCATGAATTTTGCAATTCTCCACGAAAATGTGAAAAGGATCCAGGGCTGTAGCCATAAAAACTCAGTTTCGTTTTATTTTAAAAGTTTTTGTTTATAGCGTGGCGGAGTGTTGATAGTAAAAATTTAAATGCAATTGGGATTTTTATAGTAAATTCCATCCGAGATATCGTGCATGGCAGTCTATACGCTCAAGGGTAATAAAAGAAATATATATATATTTCAACACAAAAAGTGTATATTTAGATGGATCGTTCTTCTCAGATTATTTCCTCTCACTAAAATTATATTGTTTTTATCCGCCTAGCGCGTCTTACATAAAACCAAGCCAATATCCACTTGTATAGTGAAATATTTATGAACTAGATGGCAGTGAGCAACGAGTTTCTTTAACCATAAGATAATTCTATAAATGTTTTTGTCGGTAGTATTTTTCCATTTATATAGAATTTTGGAAGATTTTGTTCAATACCTGAAAAAAATAATTTTTGTGAAACAATTCTAATTCTTTCATCTACTGAGTAAGTCTTATATTTTTCTGGTTATCTCTTGTTTTTAATTTTTCTTTTCCAATCTGATAGCATAATCATTGTCCAAAATGTTTTCAATTGTATTGTTGTCGAGAAATACATTGAGGTTGGTTAGTTCTTGGTTTTGGCAGTAGTTATTTTTAAACTAATAGAATTTCTCTCAACTTAATTGGGTCTTTTGAAATGAGGAGTATATTATCCGCAAATCGCTGGTTGCTAAGGAGCAACCCAGCGATTTCTATACACTTTCTGTGTTATGCATTACCAGGTTTAAAATACCTCTTTCAGAGTGGTTGCCTTGCTGCTTCCAAATAGTTTATATAGCAGTACTTAATATCACGTAGAAAACAAAAGTCATATCAACTGTTGAGGCAGTAATAATTATAAATAATTGTTATTGGTTCTTTATAATATTAGCTAATGGATAGTATAATATGCTTGCTCTTAACTATATAAAAACTTCAATGTTTTAAGGAAACTGACTAATACTTAATAGTTTCAAAATTTACTGACAATTAAATGTTTTTATGTAAGTACATTACACCTTATAATTTCAAAATTAAACGCTATTAAAAGAGTCAGATTACCCGCCAATTTTAATTTAGAAACAGTATCTACAGCGGGGCAAAAACTGACAAAACCGATTTTACTTTATAATTTAATGCTAAGTATAATAAGTTATGTTCCACTTTCATTTTATATTCTAATAAAGTAGGTGATGAATTGATTTGCAACCGCAAGCTAACAAAAAATATTCTCGAGATATTTTTTCACTTTTGAGAAGAAAAGGCGTTATGAAATATTGATGTTTAAAAAGTATCTTTTCAAATTATCATTGTGACACAAACTTAAAAAAAAAAGGTAAAAAAAAGGTTTAAATGGGATTCCCATTATTGTTACCAAACTGCGTAGGCGTAAGGATCATTATTGTCAACTGGCGTAGTTGTTTATTGGATTTTAATTATTTTTTGTATTTTTTAGACCCTTTTTGCTCAGTTGTTCATTCGAAAGTATAACCAAAATATAGGCTCGATTTGTTTTTCAAAATCAACTTCAAATTCTTTATTTTATTTTGAGTATCACGTATTTGAGGAAGGGACTCCGTCATAAACTTTATTTAAATTCAAATGAAAATTAATCCAGCTAGCTTAAAATTGTTTGTAAATAATTAAATGCAAATAAAGTAAAACCTCTGTTTGCGACCGCCTCTATAAAGTGACCACCTGCGTTAAACGACCGGTTATACCGACCATATTTAATTATATACTCCTCTTTACCGACCCATGTGTTAAACGACCGCGGGCACTGATCAGCTGAGTTTTTAATGCTAAAAATACCCTCCATTACGGGCAGTGAAACCCTACCCGGCAATTCTTAAGAAATATAGGTACTATATATATAATCGAGGAAAGTAAGAAACTAGTTTAAGTACCAGGAAGTTGGCTGAAAAATTTAGAGTGGGTAAGACCCAAGTGACTATGTTGCTACAAAATAAAGCAGAAGTTAGAAATTTGTTTCAAGAAGGTGGCAATGGTGAACGAAAAAGAGAATTCCCCAAACTCGAACGACTGTCAGGGACCAAATTATTTTTAACTGGCTTTGTAAGACGCGAAACAAGCACTTACCAATATCCGGACCCATACTTTAAGCAAAAGCCCTCAAGTCTGCTTAATCTGTGGGACTAGATAACTTCAAGGCATTAAATGGTGTTGTAATATTGACGACTTCGAAGAACTGTTTCCTAACATTAAGGCACGATATTACCTTCAAGAAAATATGTGGCGAATCAGCCGATATCAATATTATATATATCAAAGACGGAACTGCTTGAAAATAAACGCTCTTGACCATTTTAAAGGATTATGCCTAAAGGGACGTATTTATTTTTTTTTTATTTATTTTATTTAGCATATGGCTACATCACAGGTAAGTGTATGACAAAAATACAAGGAAAGAGAAAAAAATTTTACAAACAAACATTAAGATTACAAATATATTCTATTGACTCTTTTGTCGCAATCAGGAAATCGGATGGGTTACCACTGTAAGAACTAATTGGACAGTCCTCTACCAGGTGTTTAATAGTCTGTCTTTCAGCGCCGCAGTCACAGTTTGGGGAAGGTATTTTTCCTCACCTGAAAAGTGAGTCGGAGCATCTGCCACAGTTCGTCCTTATTCTATTTAGTGTTGTCCAGATTCGTCTTGGTTGGTCAAAGCCCTCTGGTTTGCTTGTAACGCATGGCATATCCCGGTAAGCAGGTGGGGCCATCCTCTCCCAGTCTTCTTTCCATCGCTCAATTATGTTTAAATTTTCTTCGATAAGGGTTTCTGCCGTTTTCAGGGGGGGTTTTCGTGAGCGTAGCCTATTTATGGTTCTACCGGTTACTCCAACGTGGGAGCGGAGCACGGGGTCGGCGTTTATTTTTTCATACTCCCTGACCAGGGCATGTTCTCGGCGAATCTGTGGAGGGGCTATGTGGCTCAGTGTGGGTAGCCAATAAGTAGGCGTGGCCCTAATTGTGCCTGATATAGTACGCATGGCTTGATTAAGTTGGGCTTCAACACGTTTGGTGTGTGGGCTGTTGATCCACACCGGTGCACAGTATTCCGCGACGGGGTACACCAGACCCAGTGCTGTCGATCTGAGTGTGGGCGCTGTGGAACCCCATGTGGTGCCGCATAGCTTTTGCAGGATGTTGTTTCGGGTTCTGAGTTTTGCGGCTGTCTTCATAAGGTGTTCTTTAAAGCTTAGCGTTCGGTCGAGTATGACACCCAAGTATTTTGGGCGCATATTGTGACTGAGAGGTCTGCCTTCAAAATTGATTTTAAGTTGGTAGTTGGCCATCCTGTTGTTTAGGTGGAAACAGGATACTTCCGTCTTTGCGGCACTGAGCTGTAATCTCCAGTCGCGAAAGTATCTCCCAAGGGTAGCCAAGTCATTTGTTAGGATTTGCTCAGTTATCCCAAATTCCCTATGGCTTGTGGCGAGCGCCCAGTAGTCCGCGTATCCAAACTTCTTTGATGTAGTTTTTGGCATGTCTGCTATGTAGAGGCTAAAGAGCAAGGGAGCAAGCACCGATCCTTGTGGAAGGCCATTATTCAGTTTCATGTTTTTACTGGTCTTGTCGCCCATAATGACTTGAAAAGATCTATTGGATAGCATGGCATTGATAACATCAGCCATCTTTCTGCATGGAATAGCTCGCATTAATTTATAAATAACTCCTTGTCGCCACACAGTGTCGTTTGCCGCTGATAGGTCTATGAAAGCAGTAGATATTTTAAGTTGTTTTTGGAAGCCTGTTTCTACATAGTTAGTTAGTGCTAGTACTTGGTCTGTGCAGCTCCGGTCTGGGCGAAATCCAGCTTGTTCCACAGGTATGTTTTGCAGTATTGTTGGGCCAATCCTGTTATACAGCAGTTTTTCAAAAAGTTTGTAGACCATGCTTAAGAGTGCAATTGGGCGATAGTTTTTTGGTGTATCATTTGCTTTCCCTGGTTTTAAGATAGCGACGGTTTTTGCCCTCTTAAGTTGATAAGGCACATTTCCCGTCTGGAGGATGTCTGAGAAGAATTTTGCTAGCCATTGTTTAGTAAATTTGCCGCTGTGCTTTAGGAATTCAGCATGGATGCCATCGAAGCCAGGGGCGTTTCCAGTTTTCATTTCGGTCAGGGCCTCTGTGACTTCTTGACAGGTGAAGGGGTTTGCATATTCTGTTTCAGGGGCACAAGTGGACTTGATGATCTTGAGATCTTTTTTAACTTTAATTGTGTGTGTGCGGTTTCGGGGTGCTCTTGAGGTAGACACTATGTGGGACGCCACTTGGTTTGGCGTTACTAGGTTAATTGGGCGTCCTGGTGGGTTGCTACTGCCGAGCTTTCGCAGTAGGGACCATGCTTGCCTGCTTGATTTTTGAAAGTCTAGACTTTCAACTGTTTCAGTCCATTTTCGCGCCTGGCAGCATCGTTGCTGTGGAGTAGTTCATCTGCAATTTCCTGCCTTGCACCCTCACAGAATTCTTCACGTATTTAATGCAGATTAGACAGGTCTCTTACTGTCGTGCATTAAAAACGAAAACATTTGCATTGAAAGATGGCAAACGTACTGGAAAAAAACAGCAAACCTGCGATTTACAATTCTGTTCTGTGCAAATATAGAAGGTGAGAAGGAGAAACCACTTATAATAGGTAAAAACAAAAATCCTGGATGTTTTAAGGGTGCAGGGGTGCACATATCGATAAGTCACCTCTCCAATGGGTCTCGAACAAAAAACCGTGGATAACAGCAGACATCATGGCAACATGACCACACAGATTTGATACCAAGATAAACACCCAAGTAACATTTTAAGTTTTATCACAATCTACAAGAGGTTATTAAGTCTATATAATAAAACTGACCGTAAAACTGCTTATACTACATAACCTCTACAAAGCTCCAATAAACCCGGCATAAAACCAAAAAGGACCTTTTGTAAAAGTTATAAATATCTTCTTTAAAACTGTTAATAAAACCAACAGTACTTTTGAACCCAAATCTGCCAGATGTTTTTAAGTCTACCACAAAACATTTTATAAAGCCTTCTTTATACCGTTAGTACTCAATTCTTGAATTGCAATTCAATCAAATTTTATGAGTGATTTGAAACCATCATAAATAATCTTATTATAATCGTGTCTTTAATAATTCTTTGTCAAAGACTTATTGCACTTAAATTGTCAATATCAAAAAATGTCACCAAGTATAGTTATATATGTCTGCCTCGATTGATATATCTGCATGAGCTAATATTTTACAATTTGATATTAATATACAACCTAGTAATAAAAAATTGTCAACCCCGGCCACTTTATTGATAAAGTATATAAAAAACTTAAAAAAAAAATCACGCGCCTTTCATTTGTTAGCTTATTAATTATTATTTACAATTAATAAAAAAAATTGTAACCCTAGTTTTAGCTTAATCAGTATGATTTTGGGTTATTTAGGGGTTTCTATAACATATTAACATATATTTGATAATTGCAGGCTAAATGTAAACAGTTAGAATAAATAAAAATATAACCAAACACTGATGCCCTAACTTTGTTTAAACATGTCATTGTCTGCCGTAGTTAACCGAAAAAAACATGGCTGGAAAATTAGTAAACCCGTTTATTTTAATAGAATGCCTTATTAAGAGTTGTGGGTTTGTAAAATATTTTTATAAACCAAAATGTTTTAACTTAGCTTACTAAAGCTACCAAGAAACTATTAGGTTTCAAGGAGCCTTTACCAATTATCGGCCAAAGTAAATAGTATTTATGATAACATATATTCAGGATAAGGCTACTTAAGAGTTATTCGTTTTATTACTTGGTCGTGAGGAGTACTTAAAAACCATATTTTAAAACTCCCATAAAACCCAAAGATTTATAGATGTCTACCACAAAACTTAAAATATTTAAAATCCTCTATAAACCTTAATGAGTTTATTGTGGTTTTAATTAATGCAGCAATTAAGTAGTTATATAACCAAAAGGTCTTGCATTAAAGATAACTTGAAGGCCTTTTCTTAAGGACATATATGATCTGCAGATAAATTGGTAAGCACAAAAGAAATAACAAAACCCACTTCGGTTTATTTACCTTCTTAAACCTGTGATAAAACCCTATAAATACTTGTTGGCATTTAAATTTTTACTTGGGCAAGCAGAATAGAAGAGTGACATTGTTTCTGGATAATGCAGCGTTTCATCCCAAAATTACACTGGATAATGCCAAACTTATTTTTCTGCCACCCAATACTACCTCGCATTGCCAACCTTTGGACCAAGGCATCATTCATTCATAAATTGAAAATGCTCTGCAGAAGCTACCTTATTGAAAGGCTTTTAACATGTATAGACAGTGGTTGTCCTCTTCAAGAAGTCGAAAATAATATTACCATAACCAAAACTTTCATATGGGTTTCGGTGGCCTGGCGCAATCTGTCCCAGTGACAATAAAGAAATGCTTTATCAAAGCTGGATCTATGTGTAATTCAGATAACATTGACGACTTCGAAGAGGAAGATAATATTCCGCTCGCACAATTGTTTCCCAACACTAAGGATATATTTGTGAACATGAAACAATTTCACAACGCAAATTTCAGGGACTTTGACTATTAATCTGTGAATCTGAATTTTATAAAAATAAAATAAAAATATGAAGCAATCATTAAATCCTAATTATTTTAAAAAATAAAAATTTCAAAGCAAACATACAGCACATTGCATAATATACATGTTTGTATGCACGTGCAGTATCATCTTATTAATTAATTCTGATAAATTTAAACAAAAATATTGAAAATTATTTACATATATTTTTATTTATTAATAAACAGATACTGTAAAATGCAGACCAGTTGTTTTAATTTTTCTCTACTAATCACCCTTGTTAACCGACCAACATTTGATTCCCCGAGGGTGATCGCTATTGATGGATTGCACTGTACTAATACAAGTACTGATAATAAGCTTCTGATTTTACTGAACAAAGAAACTGTAAGCACATCTCCCTTATAAACCAAATGACCCCATTGCATGAAACTATGCAACTGTACCATTTCGCAACTGGCAAGAACGATCGCACGCGGCCAATTTTGAACTGATTTTAAATTGATCTCGTTTCGGTCAACCCGTGGGCGGATCTTTCCTTTCGTACACGGGTAATGTCACCAAACAGTGGCGTGTTCAATCGGTTTTAAACTCGGCTTGCAAACCAGTCGGTACGTGTGCGAATGGCCTTAAAGTCACGCTGGAAATTTGTACAATTTTTTATGACCTTTCAATTTTATGCATTATGTAATATTATACAGGGTTCCCCATAATAGACTACCCATTTTAATATTTGAATTAAAATTTTTTTAGTTAACAAAACAAACTTTTTATTTTACTAAATTACAGCTAACTCTTTGGGATTTATGATAACTTATAAATATTTGGCTAAATTAATTCTAACTTTTAAAAATCACGTCTTCTAAATGACCTCCACCAACTTCAACACATTTTTCAATATTAGATAAAAAGTGGTTCATTACACGGCGTAGCAAACCTTCGTCTATTTCTTCAACTTCTTCACGAATTTTGACTTTCAGTTCCTCGATTGTACCTGGACGACTCGCAAACACTTTGGCTTTTAAATATCCCAACAGGAAAAAATCGGGTGCCGTTAAGTCGGGGGACCTCGAAGGCCAAGGCAAATCTCCGAATCGAGAAATGAGTCGGCCATTAAACATTTCTCGCAGGACCCTCATTGAGTTTCTGGCGGTATGAGCTGTTGCCCCATCTTGTTGGAATAGTAAGGCATTGTTTAATATTCCTCGTCTATTTAATTCTGGAATGAGAAATGTCTCTAGCATATTAACGTAGCGCTCGGATGTTACTGTTACAGCGCGGTTATTTTCATCCTCAAAAAAATAAGGGCCAATAATACCAAAATATCCTACTCTACACCACACAACAACTTTTGGATTATGGAGGTTCTGTGTAAAGATTTTACGAGGATTTTCATTTGACCAGTATCTAAAATTCTGTTTATTGACCATGCCGTTTAAATAAAAATTTGCTTCGTCGGTCATTAGGAGACTGTGAATTGCTCCTTGATGTAAATCCAAAAATTCTTGACAAAATGCTAACCTTGCTTCTTTGTCTTGATTGCTAAGGTGCTGTGCCATTTGGTATTTATAGGGATGAAATTTTAAACCCCTTTGAAGAATTCGATCTAAGCTTCCCTTCGATATTCCTAGGATAAGGGTTTGTCGATTAGCAGACCTTTTAGGACTTCTCGTAAACGCAATTCTAACTCGTTCAATATCTTCTGGTGTACGAACTATTCTTCGACGTCCAGGCTTCTTCAAATTTTGTACAGAACCATTTTTACGCCAATGACGAACCCATAACTTAACAGTTTTACGATTTGGCGCGTGACCCCTATTGTTGTTATTAAACTGACGCCGGAATGCACGCCTAACTTCTTCTATCAAATTGCTTCTTATGTAAGTTTCTACACAAAACACACATTGCTGGACTAAGTAATCCATGAAAGTTCAAACGGATGTTGAAATAATGTCTCAAAGCAAAAAAATTAAATAATTATTGATAAAACTAACAAACTTCTCGTAGAAAAATGACGTTCCACGAAATTATTAATTTAAAATTTATTTGTGACAGGCGCCTACTTGATTAATAATTTACTTAAATCCCAAAGACTACAGAAGATAATCCCACAGAGAACAACATATTTAGTTATTTCGTAGGGAATTTATTAATAATATAAAATGGGTAGTCTATTATGGGGAACCCTGTATAATATAGTATTATACGAGTATATCAGAACCTGTAAGACACCTTTAATAAAAAAGAAACTGTAAAAGTAAATTGAGATGTGTCACTCATATTTTCACCAGGTTTATTAATTTATTTGTTTGTTATAACTATTTTTATGATACCTATATAAAATCTCAAATGTCAACGAAATTATTTCTCTTTAAAAGTTGGGAACTGATTAATAGGTACATTTAATTTAATAGGTATTGGAAATATAACAGTGGAAGTTTGCAATTTTCTTCAGTATCATCACTCGCCACATTTTTATTTTTTAAATAAATCCAATAATAATAATTATGATAATACTATCCTGCATTTACAGATTTTTCTGAGCGTGCTTGCGAATGTACGTATAAAATATTTCCAGCTTTGTCCTCTTTACAAGCTTTACTTCAAACGGATTTCTATTGAAAGTATTTTGGGTTTGTCAATATTTTTGCTTTAAAGTCTGTTGGCATTTAATATCATGTCGACACACAAAGGTGCATGAAGCTGTCGACTTTTAAAGTAAATGTTGTCGAGGGAGAAAAAAAATACAAATATTACAAATAAGTGACGTCTTGTTTGTTTCTCTAGACAATAAGGATCGGAGAGCATGCCATCTTTACAGTGTGTCCCAAATTTGATGCTCACCATTTCAGTTATTAATGAAGCTAGAGATATGGTTAAATTGAAAATATTTCCTTATTTAGATAATAATATGCAAAAAGAACTGAAAATTGTCGATGTGATTTTTCGCTATTACTACCCAAACTATTTACTTGACATTTGTCAAAGTTTGTCATTATAGGGACAATTTCTGTGCTAAATATTTTCGTCATGGCGAAAATTTTCAATCTTCTTTTGTTTTCAGTTCTACAGCTAACACTATCTTTTGTTTGTCTTATGAAAGCTATGTTGAGTTTTTATTTCATTCTATAGTCCCAAAAATTACCTTTTTAACGATGTATCACATGCTTTAAAATATAACATTCGGATCGATATTTTGAAAAAAAAAATTAATTTAAAATATGGCTAATTACACTGGGGTGTTATAAAAATCGTGTCGACCAGTTATGCGATGTAAACAGAATAAAACGAAAAAATAATTCAAATAAAATTGCACATAGAAAAGCATGTATGTACAGGGTGTTCGCGTATATCTTGCCCAATAGATATCTCCCTTATTATTGGTTTTAGAGAAATTGTTAAATTAGCAAAGTTATAGCATTTTCACCGAACCTTCAGAACACGAAATGAACAAAAACAACTGAGTGTCGGAAGTGGCCGTTTTTCGACAAGTGACAGTTTTTTTAAATGGAGTACCCCCTGCTTTTTCATTGTATCAGTTAAATAATTTTATCCTCTTTTTAAATATATAGTGGTTGATTGGGTTATTTTTTACCGTTTTGGAACGAAATTAAAACATCACACAACATATATATTATTTATATAATTGCTCAAAATGGCCACGGTTCATTAAAATGCAGGACTGATAACCCTCTTTTAGTTTTCCATTGCATTAGCACTCATATCTGGTCTACCAAAGTTGAGAAAGCCAATTTCAATTTGGATTTGTTCCTGCAAATCGGCAACACTATTTGGTCTGGATGCAGATATCTTGTCTTTGTGGTAACCCTAAAAAAATGTGTCTAATGATATTAAGTCAGGACTATTGGGAGGCCACGCAATCGTCCCTTCACGACCAATTCAAATGTCATAATTCTCATTGAGGTATTCTCTAACTGGAAGAACACTATGACATGGAGCACCATCTTGCCGGTATATAAAATTCCTTGCTGCGTTTAGAGGAAAAGTTTCAAGAATATCCTCTATTTCATATTCAGTTGAAGCATTTCACGATATCTAACTCCATCTAAAGATCCATCAATGAAAACTGGACCGATGATTCTGTTTTACACTATGCTGCACCACACATTTACTGATACCCAACCAGAACGTATCACTTCAACTCGCGGATTCTGCGATGCCCAGAAGTGTGTGTTTTTGGGATTTGGAGCTAAAGCCGTATTAAAAGAAGATTCATCGGTTTATATAATGTTCTCAAACAAATTGGGGTTATTGGTGAGGATGTTTGTCATGTGACGGCAAAACTCCAAACGTCTTTGCTTCTGTTCTTCTGTTAATTTTTGAACTTTTCTGAATTTAAATTCGCGGAATTTATGGCGTTTCAGAATTTTAAAAACTACTGTGCAACATTTGCACAGTCCCTAATCGAATTTTGTGGATTTTTTGAAAACAAATTAAGTTTCTAAATGAGACGAAGCGAATATAAAAACAAATAAAAATTAGCTTCAAAATATAAAAGAACCGCAGGTTCTTCATCCTCAAGTATCCGACAATGCCTTTTCTTTCTTTGTAATATTTTTCGCTCAGAAAGTTAACGAAACACATTTCGAAAAGTGTTACTAAATGTGGATGTCGCCTTCTGAATTCGCGTCGCGCTTCTCGCTTGTTTTGTCCACATTTGATATATATTTTAAGAATTTCGAACTTCTGCTCTTCAGAGTATCCCATTTAGACCCTAATTTTAACAACGCTTATTAAGATTATTTGTCAAGAAGACAGAAGTTGCCAAGAGCAATTTAGTTAAGGTGAAAGGTATTGATGTGAGTAGCATGAGCCATTTACAAAACTTTAATGAGGATAGTGATAATTCCATTTTCGTGTAGTTCCAAAACGGTAAAAAATAACCCCAACAACTACTATATATTCAAAAAGAGGATGAAATTCTTTAACGGATACAATAAAAAATTAGGGGGTATTCAATTTAAACAAACTGTCACTTGTCAAAAAACTGTCACTTTCGATACTCAGTTGTTTTTGTTCATTTAATTTTCTGAAGGTTTGGTGAGAATGCTATAACTTTGCTAATTTAACCATTTATCTAAAACCAGTAATAGTGGAGATATCTATTGGGCAAAATACACGCAAACACCCTGTACTTACAGAAATTAGATTCACTTTTATGCAAACAAACAAAGAAACAAAAAATAATTATGACAGCGACTATTGTATTGTTTTGATTATTTCTATAAAAAATTAGGCTTCGTAGTAAACACAATGTTTTATTTAAAAACAAGAATGGCCCAAACATGTTCTAATGAAGACAAAGTTGATATGATCGAATGGTATTTTAAATCAAACAAAAATTCGCTACTCTCTTGTGATTTGTATTTTGAACTTTATATCCAAAGGCAGCAACCACATAGGACTTTTTTGGAAGAATGCTTAACAATGTAAGAAATAACGGTACTTTTGAGAAATAACGGGGCCCATGTCAGTCTATCTCCTAATGTCCTAATTTATCGAGAAAGAATAATCTCAAAATCATCTGTACACCGAATTTTGCAAGCTAATAAATTTAATCCATACAAGACAAGAGATTAGAAGAATAGAATTTTCCCGATGGTACCTTTAAAAATATGAGGAAGGTGATGCCGTTAAAAGTTTTATGGACCAATGAAACCCGATTCACAAACTGTTTTGGATTTAACAAACACAAAAACCATTACTGACAGACATTTCGATTCCGAACAATTAAATAATATTCCGTTCCAACAAGATGGCTGCCCTGCGTAGAATATTAGAAGAGTTCAGGAAATGTTAAGAGAGAAATTTAACGACCGTCTGATTTCTAACAAAGGTTCATTATCATTAAAATAAAACAATCAAATTGTATTTATTTGTCAAATAATACAGTAATATTGTGAACTAAAGCAAAATTCTAGGGCATAATGGATCTTGCAAGGTCTGTGTGTGCACTTTTGTTATCTTAAATATTTCTATTTTTATTTACAAATGAAAAATATAACAAATCCATCATACATTTAGACTAGAAACATTCACATTAAAATTAAAGGCAAAAACCAAAAACAATAAAAACAGATACCTAAAATGGTGAAGGATTTTTAGTCAGATTATTAAAAGATAAATGTATACAACGCATTAAATATTTTCTATTTTTATTTTCCTTTTATTATAGTTTTTTTTCTTAAATAAAGTTTCAGGCAGGCTTACATAACCATGGACTTAACTATACTTGTAAAAGCTTCTATTTTCAGTTTTTTGAAAAAAAAATCATTCTTCATAATTTTGCTTGTTCCATAAATACGATTCACCTTGAGAAACTTTTATTTTGTTGTACAGGGTGCGCAAAAAATACAAAAATGTAGATTTGCAAATTCAAAAATTTTTTAATCAAACTTTCTTGAAACATCAGAATGAAAGAACTTAAAGGAGGAATCAACGTTTTTTCATAGAAGTTATGGTTACTAAGATATTTTTTGAAATTATAAGATGTGAAAAAGACAAAAAAGAATTGAGATGAAAACGACGCTGCAACAATTTTGGTCTTAGAATCAGCTCACAATAATCCCCGACTTCCTTGAGATCAAGAGCCAATGAGGTAGGTGGAATATCTTAAAGTCACGTACACAATATTCTGTCCACAAATAAGTTTTACGTATTCAAACCAACCTTTATCCACAAACTTCAAGAAAGCGATGATACATGCCGACTAGAATTTTCTTTACTAATGGGTGAACGCATACGGGCAAGCCGTCATTTTCACCATCATATCATATTCAGTGACGAACCTACGTTCACAACAAATGGTATAATTTCTAGTCAAAATTGTCGCTTTTGAGCGACCGAAGACCCCTACTTTAAGCTTCGCACAAACAGTCAGAAATTTAAGAAAATTAACGTGTGGTGTGCGTTAACGTACAATAAAGTAATTGGTCCATTTTTCCTGGAAAGAAGGCTAAACGCAAATTATTATTTGGAAATTTATAGTGAATACTTTTTTTGAAAATTTGGAATTGAGAAGGAGGGTGATATTCCAGCAAGATGGCTGCTCAGCGCATAGTACACTGCTTATAACAAAATGGCTTAATGAACATTTCCCCGAAAAATGGATGGGCCGTCATGGACCGATACACTGGCCAGCGCGGTCTCCGGACATCACCGCGATGGATTATTTCCTGTGGGGTATCTTAAACAAAAAGTTTATGCTACTCACATGCTAGATAATGTTGATATTTTAAAAAACAGAATCACTGACGCCATTGCTACAGTGACGCCAGATATTATTCACACTGTTTATTATGAATTTCGAAAAGAATGGAGAAATGTGTTGACGTTGGAGAATTTCATGTTGAATAAAACGTTACTGTTTGTCATTTATCTCAATGTATTAACTTAAATAAATTTTAATTTTTTCTGGCAACAATTATTAGTTTTAAAAATTCTTTTTTAGGCATATTTTTAAGACAAATTTAAGAGTGAATCAAAATTGCTCAGAACTCACAAAAAAAAAATACGAGACACATCTTATGAAAATAAATTCAAAAAACTATTCAATCGTTTCGGGAACCGCTTGATTTCCACAATAAAAGGACATTGGAATAATTACAAGGACATTTTTAATTTTTTTTATTAAAAAAAAAATAATAATTTCAACAAATAAAAACTAAAATATTTCTTTAAATTTGCTAGAAACTAAGAAAATTGAAAAATTATAATAGACTACATACGCGTTTAAGACTTAAAACCGTTTTTAGAAAACTATTCTATTAAACAAAGTGTGCTTTGAAAAACAATTATTGCAGTATGGCAAACAACTTGACAGTTACTTATAAGGTAATTAAATTATTAATTTGTCGTTCTTAGAACTTATTTTCGTGGATTATTTTCCGTTCAAAATGGTTCAATTTACTAATAGCAAAATGTCAGACATGCATTTTTGTTATGGAATGGCTCATGGTAATGCTGAAGCTGCAAGACGTATCTATCATGAAAGATTTCCTCAACGGGCGGTACCTAACGCAAGAACATTTTTATAAGACTCCACGCACGGCTTTCTGAGACAGGAACTTTTAAAAGGTCTACGGTCGTTATAGGGAGACCCGTAACGGTTAGAACAATTCATATTGAAGAAGCTGTTCTAAACGAAATTGAGAGAAACCCTGATACCAGTACGCGAAAAATAGCGCACGAATTGAACATTACCCATGTAACAGTATGGCAAATTTTAAGAGATCAGCAGCTATATCCATATCACTTGCAACGTGTGCAAGCTCTATTGCCAAGGGATTTACCTCTGAGAGTAGACTTTTGTTATTGGTTACGAAGTAAAGTGGTAAGAAATCCAATTTTTTTAAGTCAAGTGTTGTTTACGGACAAAGCTTGTTTTTCTCGTGATTCTATTATGAATTTTCATAATAACCACGTATGGGCCGAAGATAATCCACATGCCATGATAGAAAATAATTTCCAAGAAAAGATTTCTGTCAATACGTGGGTTGGAATTGTCAATGACCACCTCATTGGACCTCATTTTCTTCCACCTAGGCTTACTGGAGAAGAATACCAAAGGTTTTTACAGCACGATCTACCTCAACTATTAGAGGAAGTTCCACTTAGAGAAAGATATCGCATGTGGTACATGCACGACGGCGCTCCACCACATTTCAGTTTAGTTGCTCGTCAATTTTTGGATGAGACTTATCCTAATCGTTGGATCGGGAGAGCAGGCCCACAACCATGGCCTTCTCGGTCGCCTGATATTAGTCCATTGGATTACTATTTATGGGGACACCTTAAATCATTGGTGTACAAAACTCCGGTTCAAAATGAGGAAGACCTGCGAAATCGAATAGTCAATTCATGTATAATAATTAAAAATACACCAGGTATTTTCGAGAGAGTCCGTAATTCAATGATGAGACGAATAGACGGTTGCATTGCGGCCGAAGATGGTCATTTCCAGCACTTAATCTAAGAAAATGTTACTCTTTAGGTTTAAGAAATATTTTAGTTTTTATTTGTTGAAATTATTATTTTTTTTAATTAGAAAAACTAAAAATGACTTGGTAATTATTTCAATGTTCTTTTATTGTGAAAATCAAACGGTTCCCGAAACGATTTCATAGTTTTTTGAATTTATTTTCATAAGATCTGTCTCGTATTTTTTTTTTGGTTCTGAGCAATTTTGATTCACGCTTAAATTTGTCCATAGGCGTGCATGAAAACAGAATAAGGACATTTTCTCGAAAAGGGTTCATCCTATCAAAAACTATCAAGAGAAACTTTTTGTGTACCTCTTGCCTGGCTTACTAGATAAGGCTTTAAAAGTTTAAAACAGTGGCGTGCCATTTTTTGCTTGAAAATCCTAAGAAGGTTACCCATATCTACGCTCGTGGTTGAATTAAAAATATCTTAATACTTGCAAAATGTAGCTTTTAAATATCTATTAGTGTGTACCATGTTTCAATGAAGTAACTGATACCATTCAATATTATAATAGAAAAATGTGAATTTTTTTTTAATTTGAACACTCTGTATCTCGAAAACGGAGCTCTTGCGGACCTATAATTATATGAACTTTCGGTCTTAAAAGCAATGAAGGATTAATTCCTTAAAGTTTCCGTACTTACTTAATTAACACCCTGTATAGTTAAGTCCATCCGTGGACACACTGTATTTAGCCAATTCGGCAATAAGAAGAGTATGTGCTATAAATATTAGGGGATAACGCATGTATTTTATGCCCATTATAGTAATAATATTTATCTTTACAATCATAGCCTACACGTTCTCCGGATTTACACCATTAAACTTTTATTTGTGAGGTGCCGTTAAAAATGAAGCTCATGAGTTTAGTCCGCCTAAAACTACTGAGATCTTAGAAGCTCGAACCCGAGATGTCGTAAGGTCTATTATTAGAAACACTACTCGACGAGCGAAACAGTTAAAAAATATGCCCAAACTGTGTTTACCAGAATGGAAGACAATTTGAACAATTAATGATATAACACAGTCATCAACACCTATTATTATTTAAGTAGCTAAGATTGTGCTTATGGGTTTTAGAGTTTCCTGAGTTATAATAGTTGGCGGTATTGCCATATTTAATTGTTTTTTTCTTCAAAATATCGATCCGGGTGTTTATTTATTATTGCATTTAAACAACAAATTTGAAACACAAAAGATAGAATTCCCTAGGACTTTGCCACTTTAACCATATTTATAGCTTCAATAATGACCGAGATCCATCGAATTTGTGACACTCTATAAAAAAAATAGACTATACCAGTATAATTTTTTCTATTCTTCAAACCAGTAAGTTGCTAAATAATTTAAAAAGTTTCAAGAAAACCTAAAAAGAATTTCACAAAGAGAAGCAAGTGCGTCGTTAACTGGAACAGTTTTTAGTGGACCTGACTAAATATACCGCCATTAGACCCTTTCAGGCATTATTTCTCCGAGTCCCAAAAGCTCTGTTTAATAAAATTCCTTCGACGGAAGGTACATTTCTCTCTTTCCTCTTTCTATCTGAATAATTAAAACAATTTATTTCTATGCTAGACCGCCACTCGAAAACACAAGTGTCATATGTCGTATAAAATCACGAAATATACACACGAGCGTTCCGCGACCGGCAGCATAATATGTCCAGCTGCTGGTTATCAGGGCCACATTGTGTTACGTAGACCTTGCGACAGATACAAATGACTCTGTGGGGCCCCAGAGATGTTTTAATTTATGAAGAAAGATAATAATTTACATTAAAATGGATCACAAGTGGAGTAAAATGTTTTCTGTCCAGTTCCAGCTTCGGCGGTAAATAACATGAAGCAGTGCCCAAGGAAACTTTTAATTAGTATAATCCATTTTGGTTTGACGTTTACTCATTAGCTTCCTACTAAACTACATATTTCCAATAGAGTAACTAAATATCAAAAAATTATTATTATGTGGCGTGTAAAAGTTGCATTCGGCACTAATTTTGAATTAAATTTACTGAAATTGAAAATTATTTGTTCTCTTTCTGGCACACTGAACTCATTAAAATATTTAGCAACAGATTTTCATATTTAACCTCTACGCCTCAATAGAAAAGCAGTAAGTAAAAGTCTTAGGTTATTATCTAGGAGATCGATATGAATTACTTTTCAGATTAGTTTATCTCCTGCTGCAAAATCATGTCTAAGATGTGGTTGCAGTAATCTGGAACAAAGATGTGTTCGGGTTTGTTTGGACACTATCATGACCTGTCGAAGTTCAGATTCATAAAACACAACACTATGCCGTGCTCTTTTGAGTTTAACAGATATCGCCCCTATGTAAGTGGTTGGTTTGTATTAGTTAAACAAAAAGTTTAATTTTAATCATCGTCGTTAGTAGATGACGATATTGTCATGAATAGAGGCCATTTTCAAATTATTATTTCATCCTGTACATTTAAATCATTAATTTACGTTTCTCATCAGCTTGGTGACCTACAAATTTATTAGTTTACTATTTATTATTTTACTATTTACTATTTACAGCATACGCCGAGTCTGCTATTTATTGATATTATACAAACATTCATAATAATAAAATAATTATTGATTAGTAGACAATCCACAATTGGTATAAATAGCATCCTCGGTGATACAGAAGGCAGCTATTAAGAAGCTCCCAAAGAGCTATCAATAGCTATCATAGAGCCATCAGCTGATAGCCGATAGTAGTTCGGTAGCTCCGTGGTTCAGTCCTCCAAGTAACTTCATTCCCGCGACTCAGAGGGCACATCGAGTTTTAATGTAAGTTAAGTGTTCCTGCCAAATGTCCATGGTAAGAGTAAAGAGCTAACCAATATTTTAGACGTTACAATATCCTAAGTATTTCATATAAAAATGTGACCCTATTGTACTGGCAGGCGCCAAGAGATCTATAGCAGTTGCTCTCACTACAACGAAACTCTCAGCAGAAAAAAATCAATTGATTGACATCAAGTAGCAGTCCAAAGCGGTCCAGCGAGGGCTTGATAACTTTGTCTTCTTCTTCACAAACAGAGGTCTTAAAAAAAATATTTTCCGGAATTAAAACTGGTAGCTGAAAGACGTCCAATGTTTCAGCTGAAAATCTTTCTCTCAGATCTGTGAGTACAAAATCTAGTAAGGGTGCATAGATTGATACTCTGTAGTATTTCTCGGCTGAGTTTATTTCATAGTTCCAAGTTTATTTCATAGTTCCAGGGAATTACTAGCTCGACATCTAACTGATTAGCTAAATTTTCGCATGCTGCCAGAGTTTCTTAAAACTAGCGTCCAAGTTTGCCCGACGACTGGCAATAATGGAAATTGTGTTATTCACTAGAATAGTGCCGCCGTTAAGATCGACGCCGTCTTCTGAAGTACTTTATTCAGAGATTGTGTCAGGGATAGCAGATCACTCAGACAAAATATTGAGACGATGAACTGAGAGTTACATAAATATTTCGCCAATGAAGCAGTGTTGCAAGCTGTGCTCGTATCACGCCACTCTGAAATCTTACCCAGAGCATTCACAATTTTTACCAGGTTCACAGAATATTGGAGTAAGGGTACATGCCGCTCTACCCTTCGCGATCGAGTCTCACAAAGAAATATAAGCGCACATCTCAAAGTGCCCATAAGGATCGTTCTATCGTTCAGAAGATTATACATTTTTTAATGCTTAATTAATATATCTTTATTTAGTAAATTAAAGGGTAGCAGTAAGAAAGTCATATTAGATAGATTTATGACGATCCTTGTCTTCTCTTGTTAACAATAAGTTAACGCTCAGCGGGGGGGGGGCAATTACACCCATTGCCTCCCCCTGTATCCGCGCCTATGTGCTGTGAAACTACCCACCTATTAGCTTCCTCTCTCTCAACGGTATTAGTTGTTTAGGAGAATCATATGCAATATGATCTTAAAGAAGCTGGATGAAAACCAGTCTCGGATGCAAGCAAAGTTTTGAACTCGATTTCGTATAAACAATCACCTACCAACTGTCAAAACCTTATTGAGAGGAGAGCGCTGAGTATCAGAGACCTGTTATAATGACATTCATATATTTCCAAAGATCAGTTTTAAAATTCAAATAAAATATTTTGTTTTTACGCGCGCACCACTCAATGACATGAAAAACCAAGTTGAGACTAAAGTAAAAAGAGATCTTATTCATTCTATTTTCATCTTCTCTTTCATTTGATAACAAAGTAAAATAAAAAAAAAACCATGGTCGTGTCGGACGACCACTAAAATGTTGAATTTAAATTACATTGTTTTGTTGGCCGTAATATGCATTTTATTCTCAAATCAAAATTAAAAAAATTAAAATTCGTCGTCCGGCTGTACGACAATTCAACAGAAATTGTTTATTTGGTAAACAAAAAATATTTTTGTATGATAAGTAAGTATTTGTTAAAAAATGTGATCCGCTAATTTTTGTAACTTGGGAAGAATGAATTATTTAATTTAGGGATAACGTATAACAATTTATTGTAAGACACTATTCCAGAAATTTATAAATTATAGTCATGTTCACACACAATCTGTATCAAATAAGCGAAGCTTTTCGTATCTGAAGTTTTAACGCGTTTTAGGCTTCATACTATTTCCTATATAATGTAGCTTTGGCGAGCGCTGGCTATTTAAGGATTTTAATCTATGTTTCCTACCAGTTATGACCTGTAGCATAAAAATTTATCAAAAAGACATAAAAAAAACCTAATTTAGTAGTAAAAGCAGTTCAACTTGAGATGTAGCGAGTTATGGCGATCGAGTGGAAAACAGCGAGATAATACGGACAAAAGGTCTTCGATGTAGTTAAACCAAGCATAAATAGAACTGGACAGGGCGCATATGGATAATAGGTGGATAAGGACGGTACCTGGTCGCCCATCGAAGAGATGCAAAGCGAACATTACCAACATCACGGTTAAACAGTGACAATTGAGGGTACAAGATCGACTGCAATTGATACATATGAGAGGCCTTCACTCATTAGCAGTGAGATAATGGCTATAATAATGGTGATGATAAATACAATAAGAAACTATATCTGGATTAGCAATAATGTTTTCGTATGTCATAAAGTTGTTTAATTTAGTTTTTGTGTTTCATAAAATTAAAGAAATAACCGGAAACTCCAGTTTAGTCCAGACATTCGCTATCTTGACCTTGCCAAGATTCAGATTCATGATAACTAGCACTTTGCTGGTCTCTTTTGCTTTAAAAAGATATCGGCCCCCATGGAAAACAGTTAACTTTTTCAATTTCATGCCCGGGGTCCGTCCGAACCGATCGCAATAAAAGTGTAACGGAGAATATACAATTCTGAAGTTGGCGACGTAGCTGAATTTACGGGCTCATTTCTATGAGGCGACGACAGTCGTTCGCGCGACTCCATAAATCGCTTATTGAACGACTTTAATATCCCAATGTGATATGATTACTGGGTACAGGATTGCGTCTTATAGAAAGGCTTTAGAAGACCGGTCGGGATACTAACTTTAAAATATGGGATTTTTATTTAATATCCCGTAATTTTGCAATAAACCTGGGCAACGAATACAATTCAGTACTTTAATGAATCATTTTCAAATCAAAATTAAAATAATGCGCGATTAAATGGTAACCCTAAAGAAAGGTTCAGCGAACCAGCTACATGTGACACAAAGAGCAATGCTGATGGTTACGCTGGATAAAAAAAAAAGGATGGCGAGCACTTGTAGAATGATTAGTGGAATTTATCCGCGCATAGCTACAATTATTTTTTTTTCTTGATAGGTAGTTGCTAAAACCACTGCAAAAGCCGATACAGATAAGGTGTTCTTATCGGATTTAATTTACACAAAAGAGCTTACGACTTCGGATTGGTGCTCCACAAGCAGTTCCATAAAGCTGCAGTAGTAAGCTTTACTAAACACAGACTAATAATAAAAGCAACCCAGGAAACAAAAGAAATACCCGACATCCTGAACAAACTATTTTTATCTCGGAAACCTTAGATGGAGACGTGCATGATTTTGTTGACGAGAAGCAATCATCATACGTCTGACTCAAACTTTTTAGTGAAGCCCTTCGGAGTCATTTACACGGCTGAAAGCGCTGATCCGTAGTTCGTAAATAATTCTCACGTGAGTCGTAAAGATGTAACATTGCAACGTTGCAGCTGCCAATGCTCGATATTATTTGACTGATAGGCAAGCTCTGAATTGGGCTATGTCGTAAATCTAATTTGTCTTTGTTGTGCATACGAAAATATGTTTCTTTATCTGCAGAATACAAAATACCAACAACATAGTTTAGGCTATGTTTTGCTATATTACATTATTTTTCAGTTTAAAAGAAGTTAGTTGAGGTTAGACTTTTATGGCACGTGTCATTTTCTAGTAACTTTTATTTTAGGTGTATGTTTATGTTGATTCAGGACCGGATTTAATATTTTTTAAGTATGAATTAAAATGCAGCGATATCTGTTAATCAATTAATTGGCTAAATTACCATGTTTACTTCATTACTTCTTTCAGAGGTACTGGGAACACAATAATCGTGTTCCATAATTTTCTAAATTTCGCACTAACTATAACATCCTACAAAGAAACTGTCTCAAAATACCTCCAAAAGCAATAAAAAAATGTCTTAAAAATATGCGGAATGCTATTACATGGAAACAATCAATGTAACAGTTTAGTGACAATTAAGAAACGAAATAAATAAAATACGCCCGAATACGAATCTATTTTTAATAAAAGCTGGAATTATAAAGTTGGTGAGGTTGAAGTTATGTTCAAGTTGGTGAGGTTCGATATTCGACAGTCTAGAATATGGTATTTATAAAGTCAGTAGCGAAGTTCAAAAAGTTGTTGTTTGATTGGTTGAAATTTTTGTCCAATAGAATGATACAGAATACTGACACTAAATTTGACTTTGAAAATTTTGACAGATTGTAAATTATTATTTTCTTTGTTTATAATTTTGTTCGATTCCAAATAAAAATTAAATCGTTTTTGAGTTTCGTGATGTGGTAAAAATGTCATATTATTACAGCCTGCTTGCGGCGACATTTTTGTTTTACGCGGCTTATAGGAGAAGGAGTAGCAATCGCCGCTTTAAAACGCGACCAATAAATGTGAGGAGAATAGTGGCAGGTGGATAAGATTATTTTAAAAAGATGAGGTCTTGGGATACACCACAGTTTTTTAAATATACAAAAATAACTGTTTCGGTTTTTAATAAATAATATTTGTTGGAGAAACGATTGCTCAATTGCAATGAAAATAGTGACATTAAATGCAACCAATGTTTTCAGAATCAATACTACTTTTTGTTTAGATAAAATAGATGTTTTCAAATATTCCATTAGCAACACAATTCCTCAACGGTCAGAGAAACGGAGATACAAAATGCACCTGTGTAACCTGGTGATTGATCACTCTGACAGCGTGGCGTGATTTTCTGGTGACAGAGCAAGCGTACGGTTCCTCGCGAGCCACTGCGATTTAAGCCTTTGAAAGGTAAATACGTACGCCAAAATTAACGTAGGTCATCGTCCGACATAACCATTGCATTCACTTAATGAAAAGCACCAAGTAAATAAATGTAGTAATGTTATAAAAGTTGCCTTGTACTAAAGTTAGTAATTAATCATGCATTAGAGAGTTATTTTGTAAACAAGTGCAGGATTGGATGAATAAACGCCAAATTAATGTGATCTAACTGTCTAATTCACTTAGCCAAATATAAAAACCAACCAGTGAAATAACCTAAACTCGAGGAAAATCCAAAGCCTCACGTTTTAATGTTGGGAGTTAAAAATACAACTTGATTCCCACAATATTGTTATATTATATTATATATTACTTTTATAATCTCTATGGCCTAAGTTGTAGATAAATTCATAATTTTGGATTAACTCGAGTATATGTAACAATAAATTGGTGTCATTATTCTCTATACTATCCATTTCTGGTTTTCCAATTTCTGGCGCAAAACGCAATACTAAGCTTACAACAAACAGAAAATCCAAATAGAAATGACGGAAGGGCGACGTAAACACCGAAGAGCCCAAACGCGGCAAATAAGAGACATTTGACATTTCACTGTAACCACATGACTTTAAAATACCGTCTTCATTGGTCAAAATGAACCTCTTGACCTCCGAACATAAAAATTTGTTATATCGAACTTTGCACCAACTGAATTTATAAATTGAACTGAGTGTTCAATTTAGTTTAAATTGAAACCCTTATTTCCAACGCCAACTGAACCTCGCCAACTTTTCGAGTTTATAAATCCAGTTTTACAGTTTCTTTTGATTTGTGGGTTGCCTTATTTAGTATCCAGTGTGTTTCAAGATGGCGGACAGTGATATGTCGCTGAGCGATCCAGAAGTAAATAGTGCTTGTTTTTATTATAAAAAAGTAGTAATTGATTCTGTAAAGTGTAATAAGTGCAAGAATGTGTTCCAACCAGCAGCAGAAAGAAAAAGTGCGGTTTATCGCCATGAACTGGTACCAAATTGAATGGGAATTAACTAACCTCAAAAAGTCCGGTAGTTCTCAGTGCCGAAAACGTGTTACTTAGAGATCTAATTAAGGAGATGCAATTAAAAATGATATCCTTAGTAAAAACTGCTTGCTTCTAAAAGATAAAGTGGGAATATTGCAAGAAAAGATCGATGGCCGGGAAAATAAATTACTAGTTATCATTACCAATGGCACTAATTAACAGCAATTATTGCACCTGCAACGTTCAATATTCAAAATGAAGAAACCTCGCCGGTAACTACAACGAGCAAGGCAGCAGGGTAACTCATACACATGCAAACAGAATTGCAAGCCCATGTGAACGAAACAGAAATGAAAATCCTGACGACTGTCAAAAAAAAAATATTTAAGCCATAGAAAATATCCAAAGGGCTCGCAGTAACAGCTATAATATCCAAGCAAATATTAATAATAAGCAGTTTTTTCCAAAAAAGTTAATGTTGAAGAACCCAACAACTTTTAATGCTCTATAAAGCCCAAATTCGACCATCGCTGGAGTACTGTTCGCATATTTGGGGCTCTACTCCTAAACACACCCTGAGATTGCTAGATTCTCTTACTTCAAAGAAGGGCCATCCGCTTGAACGCTGACAATGATCTGACAAACAACCTGGCAAGCCTTGAACATCGAAGTCGGGTTGGCGACTTGTGCCTATTTTACAAATATTTTCATGGCAAGTGTTCAACTGAGGTTGCCCGCTTGATACAACCCAGAGCGGTGCATGGTAGAAATACACGACGAGCCACTGCAGCCCACCAGTACGTGGTTCAGCTTAGTGTCCCTCGAGCGACACTGTTTCAAAATTCTTTCATCTGGAGAGCGTCATCACTCTGGAACGACCTCCCTAAGATCGTGTTCCCCAACGAGTATAATCGCCAAAGATTTAATACCAACGTGAATCATTTCCTGCGTACACGCACCGCTCCCAGAACGCCATAAAGGATTTATCCTGCAGCGCTGTGCCTTGTCATAAAAACAAAAAAAAAGTAAGTAACGGCAGAAATCCATCAAATTGTGGCCTGGCCAAAAATGATGGAGATTCAGCAATTAGAAATGGACGAAAAAAATTATACTGGATGGCAGTTTCAGAAACGAAGAACAAGCGCTTTGTCATAGGAAAACAGCCACTATGTTAAACCCAAACACTAGACCAGAAAACCCAAAAAGGTTCTTGAAAAAAGATTTTCCAGAGGTGGTATGTGAACCACATAATTCCAAACATCCGGAGTCTTATGCATCCTTCAAGGTAACTATTCGACAGAAATATTTTAGAAAGCCTGAAGACGTGATATCTGACCACAAGGGTCTTTAGTATCCCGGTTTTTTATGAGAAAAAGGATGCCACCGCAGCAACACGAGATTGTGGATCCTGTAGTGAATTATCACCCCAGTTAACATTATTGTTTACAATTATTTCTTCTATATAAAGTCTAGCAAAAAATGCCGCCTCTACGCGGCGGTTTCTGCGAGTCCACTACTAGAAGCTTAAAAGCCAGATGCCGCCGAGTACGATTTTGTGCATACATGAGCCCTCCTGCATCTCTCTCTTTTTAACTTGGTATACATAAGAACAGAGCGAAGCCGTATCGGCGCTTTGCTACTAGCGATCAAAAATACTGGGAATAGGTCAAGTTTTACATGGTGATTATTGGTGATATCAGTTTCTAACTGATCCACCCAATGATAAGCGGAAAATGAGCTTTGAAGGCCAATGGAATATTTATTAGAGGAAATTAGATAGAACTTTCTTAGCGTCCACATTGACTCTTGAAGTTTAACCGGGGGTATTGTCGCTTCCTTTGATACATTTTTTGCTGTAGTTTTTATACAGATAGGTATTTAAATGTAAACGATAATTCTATATTTATGGCGTTTACTTTACCAACAGATTTTTTGACGAGTTTTAGTGTTAAACCGACTCATTTTAGTTATGTGACACCATTGAGAAAAGTAAGCGTTGTCAATGGTTCCAAATTTCTTACTAATACGACATTTTGTGATATGTTACTTAAAATATTTTTACCATATAGTAACAAACAACACTATCTCAAAATTATCCCTAAATTGTAATTCAACTTTTAGTTGAATTGATTGTACGACTTGCATTTATAAAAGAGTTTTCTGCAGATTCTAGAGAACTGTGTTTTTTAGTTATGCCACTTTATAATTAAAGGTACGATTTGTATAAAAATTCCAGCAAAAAATGTATGAAGAAAATCGACAATACCCGGGTTCATACTTTAAGGGTCAAAATGGACGCCAAGAAATTTATTTAATTACCTCGTGTGAATATTTTATTGGCCTTTAAAGCCCATTTTCCGTCTCTCATTGGCTGAGTCAGTTAAAAATTGTTGATATCACCATGTAAAACTCGACCTATTGACAGAATTTTTGATCGCCAGTGACGAAGCGCCGATACGCCTTCGCTCCGTTCTTGTCTATACTACGTTAAACAGAGAAAGATACTCGGTGGCATCTGGCTTTCAAGTTCCAAGTAAGACGCACGCCCAAACCTCACATTTTACGCCGCAATGTGGTGTATGGTGTGTGGTTTACCTAATATACTTATTACACTGCTGTGGTATTGCCTTTATTATTTATTTTTTTTTCGTTTACTTTCTTTTGGGTGTGACTAGCCTTATAAATTTTAAAACTTTTTAGTGATGATAAACGAATTTGAATTTGAATGACGCATGTCGTTCTAACCTCAACTTAATGCGATATGCGATTTTTGGATCATGTTCGTTCTTTAAATCAGTCGGGGACTATTAGTTTCTATTTGTATACAGGTAAGCTTCTCGGCGGGACTTGGCATATGTTTAATGCTGAATCTTCAAATTCATAGCTTGTTGAGGTAGGAGGGGTGGTAGACAGTAGCAGAGAAGTGTGTTTTTTAATTACTTGGTGATCGTTCTCGGTCAGTTTATTCTGGTCGAGGGGGAAGGGGAGGCTGTTCAGGAGTGAGCCAGTCTGTATGATTTGAGTTGGTTTGAGTGAATGTGTGATTGTAGGACCAGCGCATTTAGGGAAACGTCTGTCCATTTGTAGTAGTTGATAATAAGTTTGTCAATATATTCAGCAATTGTCGGCATTTGTAGGTCATTATGTAGCGTTTTTATCATCGTGAAGTGTGGAACGTTAGTCATAATTCTGAGTACTTTGTTCTGGAATGTATGAATTTTTTTGAATGTTGACTTGGACACGGTGCACCAGGAGGCGACGCCATAAATAAGAACAGGTCTAATAATAGTCTTGTACAGCAGTGTCTTTGTTCGTAAGTCTAGTCTACTTCTACTATTGATGAACGAGTAGATAGCGCCGAGTTGACCATTTGCTTTTTTTAAGCGTTGGTCTACGTTATCGTTCCAAGCCAGCCTCTTATCGAAAGACAGACCCAGATATTTGATGTTATTCTTCTTCTTCGGGTGCTATGTGCTATGCCGCACGTCGGCGATCAATTATCCATTTCATGGTCACAGAATAGCTAGGGTGCCCTCCTCAGCTTGTCTAAAAATGGTTGCGGCATCCAGTATACCACACCAGTTTCTTATATTACGGAGCCAAGAGTGTTGTTTTCTGCCTGGCCCCCTTCTACCTTCGATCTTTCCCTGCAGTTGATGTTATTACACCAGTCTATTATGGTGTTTTTGACTTGAAGTCTGCTTTGGGGAAATTTATTCAGCCCAATTTTCCTTTTGTCTAACCACGCCTCGATAAGTTTTATGTGGCGTTGCAGCTTTGAGACTACCAACCTTGGCTGTTTGGCGGTGGCGTTGATCGCGGTATCGTCAGCAAACAGGTATAAAATTATGTTTGAGCAAATTTAGGGATATCGCTCGTATAAACATTATATAGGGCCGGTGCAAGAGGGGGACCCTGCGGTACTCGGGCTCTGACGTGTCGCACAGTCGATATCGCATTCTCAGATGAAACCGCGAATATTCTGTCCGTCAAAAATGAGTGAATCACCTTTATTAGGTAGTTCGGCATACCTGATCGTATTACCTTTAGAATGAGTCCGTCATGCCAGACTTTCTCTAATGCTTTGCTGACGTCAAGAAAAACCGCTACTGTGCTAGCGATATGCGATAATATACGAAGAACAATAACCCTTTTTATGGATAATATTAATATTTTTAATAATAATATTATGTTAGTTTTTCGTACCTTGCGTAGTTTTCAGATTATAACCAGAACAGAGCAATTAATACAATTCAAAAGAAAAGTATAGAGCAGGGCACCTTGACCACTTGTTTATATTAGAGGCGTTTTTTTCTATGATTTTAATTTACTTTTTTGAATGTTATGAAAGATCGAACACCCGAGTCTCGCGCAACTCTTGATGAGTCTACACGGAACCCTCAGGGCTCTGCGGAATACACTTTGAGAAAGGCTGCTTTATGCGGTAAAGTAATAGGTTAGTTTAGGTTGGTAATGATTTCGGTTTGTTTTTCGAAATATTGTAAAAAAATAATAAAAATTATTATATCTAGACCAAGTTATTCAGTTTCCTGGAAGGTCTTTTTTAAGTTATTAGGATATATTATATGTGTGCTTAATCGAAGCATTTCCAAAAAAAATGTAATTAAATGGTGGTTACTGAATAGGTTTTCAAAAAATTTTTTTTTTTAATTTCCGACTTTCCCACCCATGAAGAGCTAAGGTATATTTGCGTAATAATATTTTTGTCAGTCCAGTTTGAGATTGGTTTGTTGGATAGAGTTCTTCGATAGAGAAGAGTTTATTTATAAAATAAACAGTTCCTGTAAAAAATAATGCATGTAAGCAATGCGTTATGGTGATAAAGTTTGGAATAATAGGAATATTTCTGAACAGGTTAACTTAAAATAAAGCGCTCAGACACGTCGACTTTTATTTTTTATAATTAGCTAATACTAGAATATACAGGGTGTTACATAAATGACTTATTTCGTCAATATCACTTTTTGTAAATGGATTATCAATAGTAATATGTTAAGTGCATGTAAAATTGCTGAAAATCATGCATGAAGGTTTGTTGCCCTAGAAACAGCTTGAATGCATTTTTAATGTTATTTACCAAAAAGTGCCCGACCGAAGGGAGGGCACTTTTTAAGGTAAATAACAATAAAAATGCATGAAAGCTGTTTCTTTAGGGCAACAAATCTGAGTGCATGATTATCAAGCCATTTTACATGCACGAAATATATTTTTTAGACTATTTCCTGAATGAAAAACTAGTAGGTGCAGAAATATTTGATAAATTGACGCGAAATTGTCAAAGCAGAAATTTCAACTTGTTGTGACAGTGACGGTTATTCTCGTAGGTAACCAACAATGAAAAACCAGAATAGTGCAATTTTCAGCTCAATCGCGACCGAGGGCTGATTTTCACCGAAAATCAAGTGAAAAGCGCATTGTAGGTGCAGTATATGAGGGAAATAGTCATGTATATTATTTCATTTTCTGATTCTACACAAGATTCTAAGCAGATTTTGTTTATAATGTTTGACAATTGAAAATTAGACAACTTCAATGAAAATAAAAATATAAATTGAATTGTTTAAGCGTTTTTTTTTTAAGTTAACCTGTTCACGGATATTTCTATTATTTCCATCTTTATTTTCATTCATATCTCAAAAAATCAGTATGAATTTCAAGTTTGTTTTGTGTGGATAGATTGAGTCATTGTAGAGTTGTGAATACCACTTCCAACATTTATTAAAATAGGCAGGCATATTCCTATATTGTAAGTAATGTTCATTAAATAAAATAATATGTTTAAAATTTAAAAAAGTGTCATTTCGTTTAAAAACAAATTGATACTGATTTTTTGCGACATTCTATATGAATGAAAATAAAGTTAGGAATAATAGAAATATCTGTGAACAGGCTAACTTAAAAAAAACGCTCAAACAATTCAATTTATATTTTTATTTTCATTGAAGATGCCTAATTTTCAGTTGTCAATACTTCGTAAACAGTTGAAGATAGGTATAGGACATCATAAACGAAACCTGCTTAGAATCTTGTGTATAATCAAAAAATGAAATAATATACAGGGTATTCCATTTACAAAAAGTGACATTGACGTTATAATTCATTTATGTAACATCCTGTATATTCTAGTATTAGCTAAAAAAATGCAGAAATAAAAATAAAAATCGACGTGTCTGAGCGTTTTTTTTTAAGTTAACCTGTTCAGAAATATTCCTATTATTCAAAACTTTATCACCACCCTGCATAGAAATACTTACTTATTCTTAATTAAACACGGTTTTATAGTAATTATATCTCAATTTCAATTATGCCATATTAAAAAATCTCATGATGTCGTCGACAACACTAATAATTAAATTATAATTAATTATTTCATTATTGGGTAACCGTGGTTTCAAATAATTAATTACATTAATTATTGCATTTCATGCCATACAACGTTTTCTCTTTCTACTAATATTAATTTAAAAAAATAAAGAATAGGCCCGTTATAGCTCTAGTATTCAGCAATAGTCGATAGTATTCACATTTACATAAGTAATGATTATTCTTTTATGTTTGAATGTGCTTCAAACACATTTCCTTTCTGCAAGGTAAGCATAAAGAGGCTCTTAGTTAACCAACTTTCCCAAAAGACTGAAACTGTATTTCGTGACCAAGACACAAAACCATTAAAAAGTGCAAAACAAACCTCACGTTCAATTTACACTTAAAAGTCCGTGGAAAAAAACGATTATAGTCCTTATTTGAGATGACGAGTGATCAATCAACGGGACAGAATGAGACTTAAAGAGCGAAATGAAGGAGGTTTGTCGGAGGCTCTTTTATCCGGTACGGAAACGCGCTTTTAATATTGTTGAAGATGTTGGGTCGTCATCGTACGTTTGGGATTTGGACCGAGCAGTGGTTGAATAAGATTGCGGCTGCGAGTATTTAGGTCAAATTTCTTTTGATTTAGGGGCTTTTTGATAAAATCGAGGCACGCTTTTATATTGTTATTTGTTTTTCTGCTGGTAGGAAATAAATGTTTTCAATTTGGCCAATCTTATATGTTTTTATATTAAACATTAATTGTTGCGGTGCAAATAAACTAGAAGCATCCTTTTGCCGATTTGTTTCAAAGCTGCGTAATAATACTGTTAAAGGTACGTAGTTAATTTGCCTCTTAAAGTGGATATACAGTGTATTCGCGGATAGAGCTTGGAAGATGAAACATTTTTTGAAACGAAGGTTTAGAAGAAAAAGTCATTTATAAAAAAAAATCTGCTTATGTTGAATGAAACCACAATTTCGAATACCAGATTTGCGATTACTATAAAGGGTACAACAAAAATAAAATTTTTAGTTATTTGGATTTCGATTCTTTTTTTTAGTTTTATGTAAATATTTCAAAACCGTGATTTATCCCACGACTTATGAATAAAACTCGAATAAACGTTTTTTTAAAGTGGTTAATTTTGCAGCTAATATTTAAATTATAAAATATGAAGTATCTGTTCTAAATAAATAAAATGCTTTAATCTCGTTTACAGAAAGCAGTAACAAAGTTTAAAAAAAAAAGTCAAATTACACGAACTTTCTGCTAAAAACTTCGATTCTGATCCGTCGGATGGCATCACTTGTTAAAACTCAAAAGAGATTAGTAAATAGATATCAGTAATTAAAATTTTTGTCAACTTGTCAGTTGTCACGTGCGGCATTTCTAGCAGTTGAGGATTTAAATTTTGCATTTTGTTTCGGTAGTTTTTCGACTATAAATAGAAGCATTGAATTTCATTTTTGCGATTTATGGTGTGCATATTTTTTAATCTGTTGTAATTTGTTTACTGTGGGTTTCTTTTTTAAGTTCTCTGCTCTAAGCCTGACAGATTTCATGTATGTGCCTTCGTTACAACCGAAAAGTGTTGCTTACAAAACTGCACAAACAGACAGAGTAAGCGGCATCGCTTTCCAAAAAATAATCCGAACATTTATAAAATGTGGATTGAGCTTTTGAAGCGTCCGAATTATGCCACGTTAAGTGTGGACGAAATATAATAGGTATTATGTATGCCAAGAACATTTTGCCCCGGAATGCATTTTGCCTTTGATCGCGTCCAGGAACCAAAGTGGTCTTAAGAAGAGTGCAGTTCCTATACTTAACATTCCATGTAAGTCGATTAAAAATCAAACCTATGTAATTCAGAATTAATGTATTAAATTGAATTTGGGAATATAATTAAGGCTGAAATTATAACGCACGTCTTCTTGATTGGTAGGGAGGTAACTTTTTTATGTTTTGTTTCTAAAGATTACTTTAAATTGGTAAACAGTTACACAAATTAAGAGGGAACAACAGTCGTTTTGTGTATTAAGTGTATAATCTTCAGAAAGTAATACACAAAACGATTGTTGTTCCCTCTTAATTCAAAAAAAGTGTACACATCCCTTACCTTATCAGTTACACAAATCCCACACGGAATTTTCTAGAAGTAGGAAATATACCTACTGTGTAACGTAATGGAGAGTGATGACTAATAATAAAAATAAGGATACATTTAATTCCTTTCTATAGGTTTATCATTGATAACAGCGGTGAGCAGCACTTCAGGTACAAAAAGTGGTTCTACAGCAAAGATGACAAGCATTTTGAAGAGTAAGTAGTTTTAAGTATATTTCGATTAATATACTCTCATATAATATGTATTTCTATTTTTATTACAAACAATTTTGAGCAGGTTAATGTAAAGTATTAAAATAATTTTTCTTATCAAATCGTTCAAATTTGAGGTTGCTTTTTGAATGATCCGCCACTGGTATTGCTTCTATTTATTTGTCGCTTGACAATTGACGTTTGTGTTGTAAAAATATTGCGGTGTTTAAGTATGGAGCGATATACGGTTGAAAAACGTGTGTTTTTAGTGAAAACTTATTATAAATATGGAGAAAGTGTTGCAGAAACGGTTAGAAAAAGCCATACGGAATTTGGTAGAAATAATGCTCCA
Organism: Polydrusus tereticollis; assembly: GCA_963920685.1. Classification (NCBI taxonomy): domain Eukaryota; kingdom Metazoa; phylum Arthropoda; class Insecta; order Coleoptera; family Curculionidae; genus Polydrusus; species Polydrusus tereticollis. The sequence goes on along the minus strand of OY987326.1, from coordinate 26,241,991 downwards.
TCAAAAACGGCTTGAGGAAATTGGAACCGTACAGGATGCAAGAAAGCGCGTTCACCTTCGTAGTTGTCGCTCTCCTGAAAATATTGATGCTGTAAGGCAAAGCGTTGGCGAAGCTCCAAGAACATCAATTCGCCATCGAGCACAGCAACTGCACCTCAAAAATACGACTGTGCATAACATTTTACCCAAAGATCTTTATTTAAAGGCCTACAAAATTCAGTTAACGCAGGAGCTAAAGCCACTTGATCACGAAGCACGGCGTAACTTTGTTAATTGGGCCTTACAAAAAAAGGAAGAAAATGGAAATTGTTTTAACAACATTATGTTCAGTGATGAAGCGCATTTTCATCTCGGAGGATTTGTCAACAAACAAAACTGCCGAATATAGGGTGAGGAAAATCCACGAATGGTAGTGGAGAAGCCGGTGCACCCCCAGCGAGTTACTGTTTGGTGTGCTTTTTGGGCTAGAGGTGTTATTGGCCCATATTTTTTCGAAAATAAAGCCGGCATTGCAGTAACCGTAACAGGAGAGCTAGATCGATGCTTGAGAATTTTTTATGGGAAGAATTACATGGGATAGATATCCAGCGTATGTGGTTTCAACAAGACGGAGCCACGCCACATACAGCCAATGAAACATCTTTTGAGGGAACGATTTCAAGACTGAATAATTTCACGGAGAGGAAACATCAACTAGCCTGTGATTCGACTCCTTTGGATTTCTTTCTGTGGGGTTTCTTAAAGAAAAGAGTCTACGCTACTAATCCTCAAACCATACAGCACCTTAAGGATAACATTACTACGGCAATTGGTGAAATATCGCCGCAGTTATACGAAAAGGTTGTAGCGAATTTTTCAAAAAGAATGATATCCTGCCAAAGTTCAAGAGGAGGTCACTTGTCCAATATTATTTTTCATTGTTAACCGCCATATTTGTACTTTAATTAAAAATATAAATTTCATACAATGTACGTAATTTGAGCGTTTTGTTACAAATTGAAAAAGCAACCTCAAATTTGAACACCCTGTTTATATTGTGGAGATAAAATAAGAAGTCAAAGTGAAGTGTGCACTTTATTTAATGCTAAATATCCGGAAAATCGAATTTCACAGGGCACTGTTAGTAAAATATTTCACAAATTCCACCTTTAACAACACTGCCAAGCACTCCGCCTACCAAAGTAATCTAAACAAAGGAGATAATAAGCTCATTGAAGGGATAGAATTTAAATATTACTTAAATACTTTTGCAATCCACATATTACTACATTTTTTATTTAAATATCAGAAGCATTACAGAAATTAGTGATTTTTAAAAATATCGAACAGTTATTTTTTATATACCGTCTTACTCTCATAGAAAAATTTGTTTTTAAATAAATAAACCTTCAATGTATTCTATTGGTTTTTGTTTTTTGCATCTGTCTCTGTTTAAACCAACATTTAAGTAAGGCCATTGGTTAATGCATATTTTGTATGTGTACTGTCTGATAATATATTACGAAAATATTAATACATTTTATTGCTTATTTTAGGAGAATCTTAGCGTAATTTTGGAAGTAATGAAGCGTAATTTTGGAAGTAATGAAAAAATAATATCAGATATTAGGTTAAAATTGTCTTGAAGTAAATAGTAAAATGGCTTCATATTTACTTAAGAATATGTCGGACATTACCTTAAAAGTATGCGTTTATTAGGGTTTTATTTAAATGTTTAAATTAATTATGAAATGCTGACCAAATGGCGACAGAGAAGAAAGGTTGGTAAAAAGATTCCTCTAGTCTTTTGTAAAATATATTAAAAAAATCTTCCCTATCTTTGTTAACTCGATTCGCATCCACAGCATGTCCAAGCGCATTATCGCCAATAATTTTATAAGAGACTGCGTTCTGACCTTTGTTTCTGTTGTTTGTGGATTCTTTGCATCTTTCAAATTATTAATCGTTCTGTCATAATTTCTCAGGAATCTGTATAAAAGTCAACTTAGAAAATGCTTAATGATAAGAGATTTAAAAAATATTGTAATAAAATTCATGAGAACTGGTAGTGTTTTAAATAAAGAAAGAGAAAATAGTATATCAAAGATGATGCTGCAACTGTAATGACAATGAAATTGGCTGAAAATTTTTCAAAATTGTCTTTAAGCGAAAGATCTTCTGGAATTGGTATTGTATGTAAATGTCTAGTTCAAGAATCGTCCCTATAAAACAAAATTGAATTATTTTCTGAAAGAAAATGCCGATATATAGCGCTTGGATTTTTGTATATGGATGTGGGAAAATATCTTTAGACATATACCGGGTGTTGCATCGTCGAGCGGGACATAGGAAATCCCATGTAATTTTAAATGGGGTCAATTATTGGCTTCCCTAATTATTTTAGAGAAAAATTCTATTTAGGTTTATTAAAGAGCACTAAAACCCACATTCAAAAGAATAACTTTAGATATTTTTGATTAGCCCGTTTACGGGTTATTGCCGATTTCTTTTTAACTATTTCTCCTTTTTATGGCCCCGTATTTGCGGGCACCAGTCAAGGTAAAAGATGACTGTCAAATAAAGTTGTCATTTTGAAATGTGTACTTTATTGTTATAAAAACTCGAACATCGAAAATATTAAAGGTCTATTTATGAGTACAAATTAATATGAATAAAACTAAAATAAAGTATCCAATTACAAGGTTAATTATGACATTTTACATGTTTCAATATTTTACTAATTAATAGGTAGGTACTATTAAATTGTTAGAAATTTAGGATTTAAGAAGATGTTCAAATATTCCTCCATTGACTGCTAGACAATAACCGAGGCGATCATAAAATTCTCTTCTTACATTCGCTAGTTGGTAAACTGAAATTCTATTGCATTCGGCAGAAATAGCATTTTTTAACTCGTCTAGATTTGGGTATTTTTTATCTTTGTATATCCTGTTTTTTAAATGGCCCCAGAGAAAGAAATCATTTGGCGATAAATCAGGAGACCTGGCTGGCCAATTTACTGTATGATTTAAGCCAATAACATTTCCATTAAAAGCACGGTTTAAATATTCCCGGACAGCCAGTGTACTATGTGCCGGGCAGCCATCCATTTGGTACCAAACTTCCTGATTTTCCCTGGCGGCATCATGTAAAGTAGGTAAAATATGATCTTCAAGTAGTTCCAAAAAATATTCTGCATTCAAATTTCGTGTAAGAAATAATGGCCCGATAATATTTTCTCCGAAAATCCCAGCCCATACATTAACTTTTTGTGGATATTGCGTCCTTGTTTCCACAAACCTGTGTTGGTTTTCTTTGCTCCAATATCGATAATTTTGAACATTGGGTTCATTGTTTAAGGTAAATGGGCATTCGTCAGTGAAACAAATGTTTTTTAAAAATTCCTTATTCATGTTTGCTCTTTCCATCATACCAAAACAAAACTCCTGTCGTCGTATTTCGTCCCAATCTCTTAGCTCTTGATGCTTTCCATATTTGTATGAATAATATTTATGTCGTTTCAAAGCTCGTAACGCTGTGGTGTGATCTAATCCTATGTCATCCTCAAGTTTCCTTGTGCTGATCTTCCCATCATTTTCTTCCACGCACAATAAAACTTGCAAGTCCCTATCATTTCTTGCATCTCTTCTTTGTTCCTGCCTTTCTTCACATCTGCAGTTATTTATTACAGTGCCTTTTGTCTCAAATTTCTTGATAGTCCTTTCGACTGTAGATTTTGCAGGTATCGGTCTATTCGGATACAGAGCAGCAAACATGTCTGACACATTTTGATAACTATTTCCTTGATAATACCATTTAATCATCAATATTTTTTCTTCAGAAGTGTAATTCATGGCTAATATTTTCGATGTACGAGTTTTTATAACAATAAAGCACACATTTCAAAATGACAACTTTATTTGACAGTCATCTTTTACCTTGACTGGTGCCCGCAAATACGGGGCCCATAAAAAGGAGAAATAGTTAAAAAGAAATCGGCGATAACCCGTAAACGGGCTCATCAAAAATATCTAAAGTAATTCTTTTGAATGTGGGTTTTAGTGCTCTTTAATAAACCCAAATTGAATTTTTCTCTAAAATAATTAGGGAAGCCAATAATTGACCCCATTTAAAATTACATGGGATTTCCTATGTCCCGCTCGACGATGCAACACCCGGTATAGTTTTCTTGAAAATATTATTGTTTAAGACGGGGCAGCTTTTAATATAAATATAGTTGTTAGTTCGGAAAACAGTCGCTATTCGAGCTAAGACAACCCTAATTTTCATATCCGCTCTAGAAGACAAATATTATTGACGAAAAATTAACGTTTGATGTGCTATTTCTTACAACGGAATCATTGAACCATATTTTGTGGATAATAATTTTAATCAACAAACTTAGTTGCCACTTCTAAATACTTTTTTATGATCACTTGCAAGATAACCTTTAGCTGATCGAATAAAATTATACTTTCAACAAGACGGCTGTCCCGCTCATTCCACGATAATAATTATTCGTGATTGGCTAAATCATCACTTCCGAAACAAATAAGGCAGATAAAAAATTGAACAGCATTATTAAAGGTTGACACTAGTTTTTCTATTGAGGTTAAAACAAATATTATCATAGACTCATTCCTGAAACCTTTACGGATTAAGTGGTTTACATCGTTGAATATACTATAGTTTACATTTACAACGATGTATACTACATAGGCAACATATACTAACCCGAATATGAATGTTTTTTTCTTTCTCAGCTACATTTTCACTTCCAAACCAATCAGTGCTTTTAAACTTTGTAAAGTCAAAAGACCTAAAATGAATGACTTGTAGGTTAAGGATTTACTAAGCTGCCTATGCAAGGCCGTAATTTATGAAGTATATTATAATAGTCTATACATTTCGAGTAGTAGTAATTCTCGTTCCTGTGACATCCGAATTATTTAAAAGACACAATAAATTAAAGAATGTTAATAGCAATTTAAAAATAAATGTAATGCAATTTTAAATAATCGATTTCTGAAACATATGTGCACACATTTTATCAAACAAATTAATATTAATGATACCAAAACGAATTACCAGAAATGATTTTTGTAATATTTCCCAACAGTCATATCAATGCTTTTACAACCGTTTCATTAAAAATAATTTTGACCTAAATATTTGTAAGAGAAATCTCATCTACTCGGTTGCTTAAATCTGAAGCGATCCGACATCTTTTACAATAATAAAGCGTGATTCTGCAGCATATAAAAGGTCGACGACAAACCTCTCCTATTTCGCTCTTTAAGCCCTATTCTGTCCCGTTGATTGATCACTCGTCATCGTGGATAAGGACCGACGTCGCTTTTTTTGCGGACTTTTAAGTGCAAATTGAACTCGAGGTGTTTCTTTTACACTTTTCAGCGTTTTTATATATCACTTTTTCGAATCAATTTCAGTCCGTATCTGACGTTTATCTTTTAAAGTACGTCTGTTATATTCTGTTTATTTTTCACTTTCCAAATTTTTCCGTTGACTCATAATACAATAAATGATGACTAACGTTTATTTACTAAACTAGGTTTTAGACAATATTTCAAAGTATGATGCTTATCTCTTCTAGCGAGTTATACGGTAGACGCACCGCTTCATAAGAGAAAACGAACATTTTTGCAGTATTAAGATTAAAATTAATTTAATTTTGGTCAATCGCCATTCATAGTTCCTTATTATTTGTAATCTCTAAACCAAATCCGCTCATGATCTGACTGCCAAGCAAAGCGTTTCGATATAATATTGACCATATATCGAGACCATTAGGACTGATCGTGTCGAGTCGGCGCTACCAGCTCTCGCTTCGCTTCCCTCATAATAAGTGCAAGAGACTACCACGACCACGCTGGCGTGATATGCGATCAATTGCAGAGCTTTCGAAGATTTGTAATAAAAACCGGGCTATTTAACAAAATCGACTTGGAGATAATTATTACTTTTTGTGTACCGGGTGTCCCACTAACAATGGCTGTCGGCCGTATCTTAGAAAGTGTTAGTCGTATGGCTTGCGGAAAAAAAATATATTAGGTAAAGTGGTCATGAGAAATTGCTGGAAATTGTTTTCAAGTTTCTCAGACTGGCGCTAGAGGGCGCAACAGTAACGGTAAATATGAATCACGAAGTTTCCTCAAAAGTTGCCTAGTTAAGGTATCCCGAAAATAACATTTTTGTATATTTCGAAGATTTATTAATAAAATTCACCTACAGAACGTGCTCGTCAGTTTTCAAATAAAGTGGTGGGGAAGGTTGAACATTATTTGTAATAAATGCTGATAACTCCGGTCTGGCTTAACATAATTTAGTAAATTTAGTTTTGTTAAAAAGGGCTTTTCCCACTCTATATATCATCTTATGAACTACGGCAATATGTGTTTTACACTAGGCGCTAGGGGGGCTGTCTTACAACTTCACAAACATTGCGCGTCTTGTAAATATAATAGTATATTCAATTTTACCTGATTACAAGGACGATTAAAAGTCTAAGAAGTCAGCAAAAACCGCAAGTTAATATCTATTTTCAATCCGGAGATATCATAATTATGGAACATTATGATTTTATTTTCAAGTTGCCATTGTAAAGGTTGTTTTAAGAGTCAAATAGGCATTGGAAAAACAAAATATGAATTGAAACTGTGCACGCGTGTCACCTTTCATTATTACGTCAAAAATTTGGTCGTTCCAACAGTGTTGTGTCGTATTTGATTTTCAAAATGCCTCTGTTACTTAAAGAAGAACGGGTTTACGCAGTAGAATGTTTAATCGTTTAGCTAGCCGTTTTCGTACTACTGGAAGTATTCGTCGCCCTGTATATCGCAGACGCCGCCGAGGTGGAACCAAGGAAAACATTGTAAATGTTTTGGCATAATATGTGGAATTTAATCCACAAATTAGTACTAGATTAATTGCTAGAGACTTGGGCGTTACTCGCTCTACTGTGCATAGGATTTTATTAGAAGAAAGGTAAGTAATTATATCTATATGTTATAACTCTAAAATAGTTTAAAATAATGCCAACATTTCTCTTAATAGCTTTCAAGTTAATGTAATAAGTATTTTGTTTTTCTTTAGGCTACATCCCTACCATATTGTGCTCCACCAGGCTTTGACCCCGCAAGATTATGATAGAAGATTGGATCATTGCTATTGGTTGCTCAATATGATATTGGAAGATAGAAATCTCCTCTCCAGAATTTTGTGGACTGATGAAGCTACTTTCCATAGTAATGGAGGAGTAAACCGCCATAATATGCATTATTGGTCGCGGGATAATCCCCATTGGACGCGGGAGGTGCAGCATCAAGGAAGATGGAGTGTCAATGTCTGGTGCGGCATTTTGGGTGGCAGAATAATTGGACCATTTGTATTTAATGAGTCGCTTACTGGGCAAAGATATTTACATTTTTTAAATTACGAACTCCCAATTCCTCTCGAAGATGTGCCCTTGGATATTCGCAGAACTATGGTTTTCCAACACAATGGATGTCCTGCACATTTTGCGGCAAACCTTCGTCAATTTCGTCAAGTGACGACACGTTTCCTGCAAGGTGGATAGGAAGAGGGAGTATATTTCCATGACCCGCCAGGTAATATTATAGGATATATTGTAATACTCTTCATGAAAGTGGTAATTTCTATTTTAGATCACCTGACTTAACATGCCTAGATTTTTATCTATGGGGGAGATTGAAGGATCTTGTTTTCGTTACCAGACCCACCACAAGGGAAAACATGATAGAAAGTATAATGGACAGCAGCCGCCGTATGCCTATGGCAGAGGTGGAAACTGCAGTATTATCAACCAGGGAGAGATTGGAGTCGTGTAAACAGAACGATGGGCGACAATTTGAACATTTAAGGCATTGAGAATTATTGTCGTAACGATATATTTGCTTGAAACATAAGTACCTTCATATTTTGTTTTTTCAAGGCCTATTTGACTCTTAAAAAAACCTTTGCTATGGCAACTTGGAAATAAAATCATAATGTTCCGTAATTATGATTATTGATGTTGATATCTCCGGCTTGAAAATAGATATTAACTTGCGGTTTTGGCTGACTTCCTAGACTTTTAATCGTCCTTGTAATCAGGTAAAATTGAGTATACTATTATATTTACAATTATGGAAAAAACGCGCAATGTTTGTGAAGTTGTAAGACAGCGCCCCCTAGCGCCTAGTGTAAAACAAATATTGCCGTAGTTCATAAGATGATATATAGAGTGAGAAAAGCCCTTTTTAACAAAGTTATGTTGACTAAATTATGTTAAGCCAGATCGGAGTTATCAGCTTTTATTACAAATAATGTTCAACCTTCCCCCACCACTTTATTTGAAAACTGACGAGCACGTTATATTAGGTGAATTTTATTAATAAATCTTCGAAACATACAAAAATGTTATTTTCGGGATACCTTAACTAGGCGACTTTTGAGGAAACTTCGTGATTCATATTTACCGTTACTGTTGCGCTCTCTAGCGACAGTCTGAGAAACCTGAAAATAATTTCCAGCAATTTCTCATGACCACTTTACCTAATATATTTTTTTTCCGCAAGCCATACGACTAACACTTTCTGAGATACGGCCGACAGCCATTCTTAGTGGAACACCCGGTACAGCGTGATTCACAGTAGATTGTACGTTAGACCTATATGGAAAACAGGTCGTAGTATTTTTGAATAAAATCCAAAGGGACGTATGTCCCTCTTTATTGGTTGCGTAACCAGGAAGATATAAGCTAATAATAGCCCGCTATAAAATAAGGGCTTTGGGATTTGATTTGATGTGACAACCTACCAGCTGTCTCAATAAAGCCATTTTTGTCAAATATTATCAGTTTTATTAGTATCCATAGTATTTAAGAAGATATTATTACAGTTTAAAACATTTGACAAATCTGTTATTATAACGGTTTATTTGCAAAACGAACGAAAATATCGATTCTAACGAAGACTTGGACTATGTGACTAGAACTTGCAGAAAGTTGAACGTAACATAATCCTGATTTATCACAAATGAATCGGAGAAAGTTTGTACGAATTGACAAGGATTTCGTAAGTTACGGCTCATTATTAAAAGCGTCCCTCAGTTTACCAAAACCGCCAATATTCGGACAAAGATAATATTAAAAATGTCTCGTGAATTGGGATACTTCCATGCGTATTCAGATACGATATACATAAGTCTAACGATATGCATCCATTTAAATTTGATGTAGTTCAAGCCCTAAAATAAGAAGATTATTAACGAAGAGTAAACTTTTGTGCACCACTAGGCCCAATTTTTTAGTGGTGTGGATTATCAACAGAAGAAACAAACATTTTTGGTCTAATCAAAGTCTACGTGTCAGAAGAAATGGGGTTGGTTTTAATGATTTTTGTTTATTGAAGAAGAACCAAATTAGCTTTTTAATTTGTGATTAAATTAGTCATTAACTTCCGAAAGATACTTTTAAAGTCATAAATGGTCTACTGGAAAATTTAACACTTGATGAATTTCGAAACTCGTGTTACCAACTGGATGGAGCCCAAGCAGTGTCGCAAGAACTAATTGAAATGTTTCCTGATCGTTAGTTTATATGTTTAATAACATGGGATTGGCCAGCGAGATCACCCGATCTCACACCACTGGACTTTTTACTTTGAAGGAAATGGTTTATGCGAAACCGCTTCACATTAGAGAAGGGCTTTAGAACAACTGAATCCCAGTGAGACTTAAAGGGTCTTTACAAGATGTAGGCACATTTCAAAATGTTTAGATTGTAATGATTAACATTTTCAACGTCACTGAAATAATGTAAATAGTTGTTTGTTTTATTTTTTACTTTTATCATTGTTGAAAAAAATTGCTGTATTGAGGCAACCTTAAGGTAAAATAAAATAAATTATATATCATTCAAAAGCAAGTTTAGTGAGTTGGTAATTTTCTGAATAAAATACTAGGTGCTCCATTCAAAAAACGGAGTTTTGGTCATTTTTAGAAGTAACGGAAACAAAAATAGTTGTAACCCCCCTGTATATTATGAAATTGATTTCTCTACGGGGATTTAATCCATTAGGTTTCATTAAACTATAACCAAAATTTTAACTGTCGATAAGTTTAGAGCGCGAATTTACGAATTTTTAGATAATCCCATGTTTTGTGCAATATCAAACAGAAGTTATTTTTTATACCTGAAAGAGTAAGGGATAGAGGAAAAGGACAGCATTAAGCATATATTATATAGAGATTTCCTAACCGTCGAATACCAAACCACGAAACATTTGCCAATATCGAGCGTCGTCTTCGGGAAACGGGCAGCTTTGAGAAAAAAAGTGAAGGCAGGGGTCGTATGCGAACAACTCGAACTGTGGAAACAGAAGAGAACATTTTGGAAAGAGTTTAAGAAGAACCAAGTACCAGTACCCGTCGCTTAGAACGTGAGTTACATGTTCCTAAAACGATTGTCAATGAGGTTTTAAAAAAACAGTTGTTACATCAATATCACGTGCAAAAAGTTCAGGAACTTTTACCAACTGATCCCCCCATGCGGCTTACATTATGTCAATTTATTAGAAACAAAAGAATCCGTGATCCAAATTTTTGTAGAAAAATATTGTTTACTGATGAGGCGTGCTTTACAAGATCTGGAGTAACCAATCTGAATAACCAACATATTTATGCTGATGAAAATGCACATGCCATTAAAGTTGAAAATTATCAGCATCAATTTAAATTAAATATTTGTGCAGGTATTATTGATCGCTACCTTATTGGTCCTATTGTTATTCCAGACAGGTTAGATGGAAATATTTATTTAAATTTTTTACAAGACACATTACCAATTTTTCTGGAAAATTTGTCCCTTTTACTTCGGAGGGAAATGTGGTATATTATGCATGATGGTGGCCCGCCCTATTTTTCCGTTGCCGTTCGGATGGATTGAAAGGGGCAATGATGCACCAGTAAAATGGCCACCATGTTCTCCGGAGTTAAATATGTGTGACTTCGTTTTGTGGGGCGCTATTAAAACAGAAGTTTACAAGTCTCCGGTAAACACACGCCATGATTTATTGACGCGGTTTTTAAATGCAGGCAACCATTTTAATAACCCCGAGACATTAAATAGGGTCCAATATCATTTTTTAAGGAGTGTTAATAAGTGTGTTCAGCAAGATGGCGGTCATTTTACACATTTGCTTAAGTAATGTTTTCGTTTTACTTAGTTTCTTACAATATTTTTAATACATACTTCCAACTTTGTTGTACTTTGTTTTATTATTACTGTTAATAATTGATGTATGCAGGTAATTGTAAATATTTTTTTTTTCTGGCAAAACAGCTCATCCAACGAAAAATATTGAAGAGGTAAAATAGCTTCCAAATACATCCAGTCACTCGATGAAAATATCTGGGTTAGTTCAGGTTAGTTATACTATAAAAATATACTAAATATATATACTAAAAATCATTAAAATCGATTAGCAGGTTTTCACGTTATTTAGGAAAAACCAATATTTTTACAAATTTTTGACGCCCGTTACCGGATAAACGAGACATTTTTGGATATAACTAAGTCGGCTTAGATCGACCTATTTTGACGTCAGGAGTCCGTCGTCAAACGTAGTATACGTATTTTCCGGACACCCTGTATATGGGGTGTTTTATTTAAAATAACATAGTTGCTTCAATTTGTCGGAACACGCGGCAACGCTGGAATACTGAAAATATTTTAGATGGATGGAGTATGTGCGCTTAGGTAAGGAACGAAAATTTCAAAATGATCCTATATTCTGTTTTTCATATGTCATATTTCTAACGTGCCATCGACCGTGGATAATCATGTATAAAGTTTATATACCTATGATTTATAAAAATTCATAAATATTTTTATATGTTAAATAAAATAAGTGGTTAGCTTAAAACTTTAAAACGAATCTTTTAGTTGTCTTTAAAAAAATATAACCTTAAAATTCTGAAAAAAGTGGTAATTGAGATCATCAAAATTTAAAAAATATGGTAAATACCATAATCAAAACTTAAAAAACGAGCTGTGGTATTATGTAATTAATTATGTAATATGACATTAAAAATTATTAAAAGTCCGTATTTAACTTAATTTTTTCTTAAATCACACTAAAGTTTTAAGATTGAAATTATTATAAATCCTGTCAGCAATTTTAGATGAAAACGAGATGGAAGTACTTTACCCAACTAGCATCAAAGTTCTAGAAACCCTCACTGATTGGCACTGCTACTATGTTTAGGTAAAAAAATAGTAATTGATACCAAATAACTTACTATGAAGTTTAAACCTCTAGTAAGTCAGAAAAATTAGTGGAATTTGCGTAACACCTACCTGGTTTCGTGACCATATAGGGCCATTACTTTGTGGTAAGTTTCAGGGTTGCTAGAACCGTGGCGCGTCAAGGTTTAGCTACTTATATAATACCAAAACTTTAAAGTAAAAAATAATTGTCGCCATAACGACAAAAATTTGACTTTTAAGTCGGCGTGACTACAAAGTATTTTTAAAGGTACCCACAACCACATAGGGACAATAAAAATATCATACAGGTAGCCACTTCTATGTAACATTGCAAGGTAACCGATTCGTAAGCGTTTCTGTGTTTTCTTACTATAAAGTAATATTGACCTTTTAAACTATTAAAAAATTACCTAATAGTAGTGGCTACAAGACGAAATTACTTTAAAGTAATTTTTACCGTAAATCTTATACAGGACACATTCCCTTTTCAATATAAATTTAGTTGTTAGCAGTACGCGTGTAGTGAAGCAGCTGTAAATAAAAAGTGCACGATAATGGAAGCTAGACGGAAAATAATTAATTGGAGAACGAAAATATCGTCATTCTTCTACATTTTATAGAAAAGTGAAACTTGAACTAAATAAACCTAAAAGTGATAGTAATGCTTGTGTTACTTCAAACCAAATTTCTGAAATAAAAACTGGAAGTTTATTAGTTTATTTTTTTAATACTCCTGTTAAATCTTCTTTTCTTAATATTTACCAATCTGATGGAGCATTAGCTGCTCCAAAATTATATTCTTTAAGGGAAATAAAATGTAAACTTTTTTCGCTTGAATATATGCGCCATTTTATTGTATTTTTGCCTATTTTACATACTTTAGATCATCATTAAATAACTAAATAATAAGAATGTAGTTTTTATATATACCTACTTAGTGACCATTAGAAAAAAAAAACATAAAATCGAGGGGCGGTTAACTTCTAAAAATCGGTGTACAAACCTTTTAAAATCTTGATATCCCAAATTTCCTCAAAATCTCTTAAAATCCTTGCAAATTTTATAAAATTTTCAAAAATCTCTAAAAATCTTTTTTTTTAAATCTCCAAAAATCTTGGAAAATTCCGTAAAATCTATAAAGATTTAAAATCTGTGTACACATTTTAGAGAACTTATGCCCCTCGCATAAAATATTCCATATAGTTCCAAGCGGACGTTTAAAGAGGCGTGGCTAAAAACCCGACAGAGCTCATGTCAAGTAAACGTACTCGGGTCCGGCATAATTTAACTACGAAGTTCCAAAACTGACGAATTATTACTTTAAAGTTCCCAATGTGAACTTTAATGTAACGAATGGAACTACACTGTAAAAAAAAAATACTAGTAAGTCTTAAAGATCACTTCAAAGGATAATTTCTAGGTAGCGCCTCCGTGTTTGTTACCACGGAGTAACAAAAATTTGAATTTTTAGGTAACAAATTCTACTATAGAGTAAAATAAACTTTAAAGTAGAATTTTTTGTGAACTCGCTACTTATGCATAAGTAAATTCTACTTTAACGAATTAGAGGTGGCTTCAACGTAGCGTTGAATAATATTCCGCCATGTTTTATAGAAAGATTGAGACGCCATTTGTGGAAAAATTTTAATTTGCGTAAAAGTAGACAATATACGTCCTATTTTATCTGTTTAATAATAAAAATCTTTATTTTTTATGGTTTCTAATTATTAGAGACCTTTTAACTCCTTAAAATAAATATTTGTATATTTTAGTATTTCTTCTATTTTAAGTATTTTTTTCTTCATGCGGCTTTATTTTGAGTGGGCGTTGTTATTTTCAGATTTATCATAATTAATTTTCACAAAAAATTTTTATGCGTTTGTGTTTTACGAAAAATCAAAGCCTAAATATTCATATATTATTTTAAATGATTAGGTAAATAAAATATAAATTGACATGTTGTGAAGTTGATAAAGTATATTATTTAGAGACGCAAACACAAGATACATTATTTTAGTTGAAAGAAAGAGAGACCAAATAAATATTTTCAAGGTTCAAAAGGCATGATGGGTAAAAGTCCCATTTTGGTTGAAATTACCATACATTTACGGTTTCGCGACGTTTATGATACATTTTGGTAACAACGTGGTGAAGGAACGGTGCCTAAACGGTTCCCGATACTAGTAACACCAACTTTAAAGTTCTTTATGTAGTCGAGGTTACGTAGCGGCGACTAAAATTGCTAGTTGGGTAACCATTGTCTGTAGTAACTATTTGTATTGTTGAGTAGACGCATAATTATGAAATTACATTTTTATTCAAAAAATCTTTATTATTGAAATAAACAAACTAAAAATATTATTATTTTTACAAAACAAAAATATCGATCAAGGAAGTGTAATATGGCTTTAATATTCGTTTTTCCGATATTTCTTTCTTGTTCTCGGGCCGGCTTCCATTGTAAATAAACAATACACAAAATGGCATAGTTAAAAACGACCAACGATGACAGGCACTTAATTTATATTAATGAATGGCACTTAGCATGGTTTTTATAAATTCGGTCGCTACACTTAATACGCGCGCCTTCTAAGAGCCGGTAATTAAAATATTTTTGATACGTCTTTATGGGTTATTAGCGATGGCACTAAATACTATTTTTAGATATAAAGAAGATAATTGTGCTTGCTTGGTGTGCAAAAATGATTTTCAGTATTTACCTTTAAGAAAAAATACATTATATTTTGAGAGGTATGCCTACATCAGAAAATAATTTAGACATATAATGAAGTATAGTAGACACAGTCTCCTACTACAAATTTTATTTATATTTTATAGAGTAAAATAAAAATTGATAAGACTAGGTATATATTGGTCAAACCGGCCGCAAATTTAAAACCAGAATTACCGAGCATTTTAGAGATAATTAGAAAGCCAAAAGACACAATTTACCTCCTTCCTCAATTAAATCAAATTTTGCTAACGAATACTAAATATTTATATTCTTGCAACAAAAGTAATAAATTAGATCTTCTTGAAAAAATGGAAATTAATATACTCTCGAAGAAACCTTAAATCAACTGTGTTAATGAAAAAATCATTGATTTTACTAATAACTTTTTTAAGTCCCTTAATTTCTATCACAATAACTCATAAATTAAAATAATTAAAATCATCTTAGATTTTTGCCTCCCCTTGTCTCTCTATGATTCTCTTTCTTTAATATGTAAAACAATCAATCCATCTTTCAGTTTCGTATCATATTTATTCTCAACCAATACGGATCACATCTTCCTTTTTCCACACACCTATTTTTTATAACAGTACCTTTGTTGTTGATTCAATTTCTGACTTATATAACCCTTAATTAACAATATAACCGCACTCACCCCTTCGTATTTTGTAAATCTTAGATCAAATTCCAGAGCACACTTTTTTTTGACTTTAGACATCTATCGTATATCATCTGCCTTGAGTTTTACCTTTCTACAGCTGACAGCATCCTGCTGTGGTTTAAAATAAAAAACTCCTATTTTCAAAATCCTGTAAAACTCAACCAATCGTTTGACTAAATACTAAACCAATATTAACCCCTAAAGATGACTGCTTACACAGTCGAAACAAGTAGGGATTTCTCTTGTCTTATCAATTTTTATTTTACTCTATAACATAAAAATAAAATCTGTGGAGGAAGACTGTGTCTACTTAACTTCATCTAATCAGGTTTACTGAAAGCATGGACTACTTACTTCTTCAAGTCAGAAATATAAATTAAAAAGATTACACGACATTTTATATTAGATTATTTTTACCCTGAAATTTTTTTTCTCTGCAGTGAATTATTGTCCGCGGAGCTTTTCCGCCTAGTATTGCTCCAGAACAGACCCTGCTGTTTCCTTACATAAATATCTAACCGCATGCTTTCTTAAATTTTACAATTTTCATTTCTCTTTGTAAACTTTTGACTATAATATTAGAAGATATCTTTGATATAAAAAACAAGTGTTTCAATTTATAATGTAGAATGAAAAAATAGCTTAAACTAATAGGACTGCCCTTTATTTGCGGTTATATAAAATTTGAATTAATGGCTTAAGAATTTGCACTATGAGGAAAATACTTTTCATACTATATAAAAATATTTTTTCCCAAGTCCCCTAAAAAAGATTTATGTAAAACGAAAGTATTTTGTTATCGTTTTTAAGAAACTTTCTTTCATTTCTCCGCAAAGCAGGGTGGTCCTTCGGTGAAAAAGTAAAATTCTTGTAAAAGATAAATGGTAAAGTTTTGCCCCAGTGTGTATTCACCCCGGCCCGAGGGGTTGAAAAAGTAACATTGAAAAAAATAAATTCGTTTAAAGAACCCTTTCCTTCAGGATTAGACGTTTATTTCGTACTTTGTGCGTATATTTTGCATTTAAGTAAGCATTTTTAAAGCAGATTCTTAAATGGGTTTTGAATTTAAAACCGATCTGATTTTAGTAGTTTAGAACTATTGCGTTGTTTTCTTGGTTCGCAATAAGAAGCAACTTGCTTCTATTAACTCAGTCTTATATATTTCCTCACCCTCTCATTAATCATTTTTAGTATTTATATAAACAAAAATGTATAGAAACATCACATATAACATCTACCATTATAGCTTAGATAATAACCTATAGTTAATACAAATATAAAACCGATACACGTCATTAATCAGCTGATTAATTTTTAATATTATTAATTATCACTCCGTAAGAAAATACGAGAAAATTCAATTTAGGCAAAAATTATTAAAACTTTATGCGATATTAAATCTACTACAAACTTAAAGTATTCGTCTTTGACACGAACCAACTTATAGCTAATATTTTGTTTATTTAAGCTTGTAAAAATTAATATAATTTGAATTTTATTGGCCGATAGTTAGCAACACAACTGAAAACGGTGCGGTGGCGCCAGCTCGTTCGTTGGCTTTGTTTGACGTTTATTCAAAACTAACATTAATTATTGTTTTGTGATTCTGTCTTGCTGTGCCTTTTATTTCTTAACAAAAACTCCAGATCTTTTCATAAACAGCATTAAAAAACTGTTCTTCAGAACAAGAAAAGTGCACATACGTATCTCTGTCCATTACGTTGTTTACTATTTGTGAAAAATGCCGAAGCATTAGGATAGCCGGTGCAAGGAGCTTATATCCATTCTGATAAGCTATTTTCAGGAAGAACTTAACAAAAATGGCCCATTTTTACTCTTGACAGCAGTTAAAGAAGTAAATTTAAAAAATGTGTTAAGGTCTACATATTTTAGTTCCACTTTACTAATTTTTAGCGTGTAGCAGCTGCCCTAAAATTGAATATCTACACTGTAAGCGCAGTCTCAACAACAGTTAAGCAATATAAATTATTGGAGAATGGTGTCAATGGTCGATATTGGCAAGATAAAAATACAAGAAGTGTTGGATCTACCAAAATTATGCAGTAAACAAATATATAAACTATGGGAAATTTTTGTATATTTATCTTGTTTTTATAAAAAAAAACTGTAATTCCCTCATTTCTGGTTACAAGCTGGCAACACTGTCGATATCTGACGTCACTTAAAGGGTATGGCGTGCAACGGTTTTAATTTTGCATTAAGTATAGTTGATATATTAACATATTAACAATCTACCAGGAAATATAACAGTGATATAATTAGTTCCTAAGTGATACTACAACTTAAAATGGATGGAGATTTGCCTTAACATAGGAAATAGTATAATGCACACAGGGGCTAATCGTTCATCACACCTTCTTCGGGGGGAGGGCGTGGGTCGCAAATAAATAAGCAAGCTATAGTAGGGTTCAACTAAATCTTTTTGCACTTTTTTGTTTTTATTATTTACGCTTATCACATTTTTGTGTCCTTATCCTCTATCACTGTATAAGGACCTTTGACTGAAGGAGCTAGTTTATTATTTACACAAGTATTCGCTAATAATACCTTATCACCCACAGTATATTTTTACATTTTACAGTTTCTATCGAAATTTTTTTACGGTCAACTTTAGACGTTTCTTGCATCATTCCATGCGGCTTACAATCTAAACTTTAATTCGAAAGGATAGTCATCAAACTATATACTAAATCTATAGTATTACTAACGTTTTAGAGCATTTCACTCGTTTTCCCGAAAACTAGTGGGTACGGTGTATTACGTGTTACTTACTTAACCTAAATAATTTTTTTTCCTTGGTTCTAAAATTACTTAAGATTTTAATATGAAATTGCCGTATAAAAATTAGAATTTTAAAGCTTGTTGTCAGTGTCTAAAGTGGCATTTTAATTATAAATATTAGCATTTAGTGTACAGTTTGATTAATCAGAAGTATGAATTCTTTCTGCAGTTCCACTGATCAGGGCTTTGTTATCATTTTGTATGCTTGTGCAGGGTATGGGAACAGTAGTACTAGATGTCGTAACAAGACTTTTGGCGGTTCTCTTCTTATTTTTCAGTGAGTTTTTAATAATCCTTTTGCTCGCGCCAGAGTCTGCCAGCAAAGTGGTCGAAGACTGACGGAAACAGCGATCAGTATAAAGCTTTAGATATTGAAGCATTTTAATGTAACTTTGACACATGCAGGATTTTTTAAACTTTTGTTATTCATATAGTTGTTAAAAGTTTGACTATGTCCGATATCTCTTGGTCGAAGAGCTCTGTATTTTCTGTACAAGTTCAAAATCTTCAATAAAATGGCTGACCTACAATGAAAATTCGCAGAACCTTAGTTTTTATATTATTATTATAAATATTATCAATGTGATATTGACTTTAGGGACAAGAGTCTCAATTATTCAAGCGAAACGAAATAATGATATTTACCTGCAACCAGATCGTCAAGCCAATCTGGGTATATAACATTCAACTATGGGGCTGCGTCAAGAAGAGCCTTATAAAGCACATACAAAACTTCCCAAATAAAGTACTACAAAAGAACATAAAATTCAATCAACTAACTCAATATGAATTTTATATCCCATAATATGTTAAAAGTATCAAGCATTTATAATAAAAAATATGGTACTTGACTATGAGGACAATAATTTAATACAAAGGTTATAACTCTTTTACGGTACTACTATATTACATTTCACTGCCAAAACTATCTCGCCGTTTTGTAGTCAGAGACGAGTAGTGGCTAACACCTTCATATATTATGTAACAACGCTTGGGGACGCTTTTCTCTCAGAGTTCATGTATTGGTCCATACATATTTAAAAGAAAAGACCAAACAAATCTGGGCTTTAAAAGTTTTTTATCACTCACAAGGTTGACATTGAATTTTAAAGTAAGCCAGAGAACAAAAATAAAGTCATGCAATATTAGATAGACATGTATACAGCAAATAACCAACTGAGATTTAATATTGTTCTAAGCTTTCAAGGTTATTTGTCGTTGCATGGTCACTGTATTTAACGATAATAACAAATAATTTGGAATTATGATTTTAATTTTCCAGAGCTGCTTCGAAATTTTGGTTTGCCCGCAACAGGTGTTGCTTATATGAGCGCACGATTTCCTTTATAACTGTGGTATTCTAATGCTTTTTTTTTACCTAAACTTCTTTAAAAGCAGACAGAGTTTTCGTGACCCGGCCTCACCGAAAAATTCAATAACGCAAGAAACCTAAAAATTTCGTCCTTTGACATTATTTCAAGACGTTTTAAATAATGCCCACAGAAAACAGAAAACAGAAACGAAGTTTAGAACGCAAACTCCCTAATAAAATTATTCGCGATAATACTCCAACACATGCCGTGGATGCAAATCGAATCAGCAGATATAGGGAAGATTTCTGTAATCTATTTTACAAAATATTACAGGAATCTGTTTACCAACCTTTTTTCTCAGTTGCCATATGGTCAGCATTTCATAATGAATTTAAACATTCAAATAAAACCCCTATTAGTAAAGGTATATTTTTAGGGTAAAGTCTGACATATTATAAAGTAAATATGAAGCCATTTTATTGTTCACTTCAAGACAATTTTAGCTTAATAGATATTTGATTGTTAATATTTTTTCACCACTATGTTCTATTATGCCAAGATTCTCCTAAAACAAGCAATAAAATGTATTAGTATTTTCGTAATATATCAGAAAATACACATTCAAAATATACATTAACAAATGGCCTTATTTAAATTTATTTTTCCGAAACCGAAGATACGAGAAAATATTAAGAGACAAAAAAGCCGTATCTTTAGCTCCTTAACCCGAAAACACTAAATCATTTTTAAACAAATCAGTTGCGAACATTTTCCGTATCAATATTATTCGTGAGATTGCCTCTCGGGATGCCACTATAATTATAATCTAGTTAGTACGAATTTAGGGTCTTATCACAACGAACAACACTGCTAAATTTCACCAAAATCGGCGAAAGTATCTTTGAGATATTAATAAAAAACGGATTTTCTTTAAACTTTGACACCCTGTATCTTAAAAACCAGACTTTTTAGGACACATGTTTATACGAACCTTTCTACCTGAATTTGGTTCAGAAACGCTCCCTTGGAATCACGGCCTATCAGTAAGTAACACCCTGTAGAACTCGACTCTATATAGTCTACATTTAAATGATGCGAAGTAATAAATCAATCAAAACCGTCTGCTCCATGGACGTGCATTGGCATGTATAGATTTAAATAGGCCTGAATTTTTAAATTTGTGCAGAATTAGTACAAGTAACGACATTAAATTCAAGTTTTGTCTTCAAATATATATTTTAATACTAAATTTTTTAAACTTAAAATTATGTACAGCCATTTACCTGGAATTTTAGAAAGCAATTTTATCAAACTTAGAGTCTAGGTACTTATTCCGTTTGTGCTCTGATCATTTTATTCCTTTTTTTTTATACGTAATCCCCGTTGCCTGTTTGCTAGTTATATGGTTATTGTGCCTTTATGGGTGTCTCTATTGGAATAATACACCTATATATATCTGTACATACCTATCTTGGGTGTTTGTTTCTCAGTGAAGCTAGTCAAAGAGTGAAGTGTCAGTGTTTTTTAAATTAAATATGGAGAATTTTCAACAATGGCCTGAACGCCCTAGAGTCGGTCCATGTACAGGGTCTTCCAACGAGGACTGAACAGGGGCTCATTTTTGAGCTTCCTTGTATTTAAAGAAAAATCCAAAATAGCCAATCGATGTACTTTTTCCTGTAGAATTCAAGAATGAAACCAAAAATTTATTTGAACCAGAAACAAAAGAGTTACGCTATGGATAAGGTGTTTTTTAAATGGAACATAGCTTTTTTTATACGATTTTTGGAACGAGTGATTTTTTTTTGTCCGTTCTGATTAAAATATTTAATATTGTGACAGCTATTTTCATTAAATTTTAATGTTTTATCCAGTATAATTTAACTTAAACCTGTTTGAAACATACACTAGGTAATAAAGGTATAATCACCTTTGAATCCTTCAAAGTCAAAAAATTTGACAAATTTACTATAATATTGCCGAAATGAAATATTCATTAGATGAGAGATTGCAGATTGTTATCTTGTTCTACAAATGCCAAGAAAATGCAAGAGAAGCAAGGAGAAGATTTATTGCAAATTTTCACAGAAATATATCCGTCAATACTATTCTAAGGACAAAGAACCTATTTGAGAAAAATAAAACATTACATGACAGAAAAAGAAATCCAGAAAGGAATAGAAATCGAGACCGTGCCATTGTGAACTATTTTCTAATTTAAAAAAAAAACATTAATAATTTAATTGTTCAATGTGACCTCCGTTGTTCTCGAAACATGTGCGATAACCTCTTTGTAGCCTTTTCAAACTTGCTGTTATACTGTGATTTTCCTGGTTAAGGCGATTTATTTCATTCACAATTTCCTGCATGATCTCTTCAATATCGTGGTTTCGCTGCTTGTATACCACGTTCTTTAAATGGCCCCAAAGAAATGTGTCTAATATTGACAAATCGAGACTATTGGGTGGCCAAGCATAGGTTCCATTTCTACCAATCCATTCTTCATGACGTCCGTTTAAATATTGAGTAACCTTACGCACGGCATGCGGAGGGGCCCCATCATGTTGCCAAATTAAATTTTGATATTCTTCCAATGGTAAATCTTCCAAAAAGTTCTCAATTTCGTTTTCTAAGAACTCGTAGTATCTCTGTCCATTTAAAGTCCCGATAAAAAATATTGGTCCCAAAATTCTATTATTTTTTATTCCACACCAAACATGGATTGAAGTCCTTCCTTGAAATTTAATTGTCTAAAATTTTCTTGGATTTCCAACGGCCCAGTGATGATTATTATGTCTATTGAAAACCCCCGATGTTGTGAATGTGGCTTCGTCAGTCCATAAGATATTTCTGACTAAATTAGGGTCTTCGTTTTCTTTCCGAATCACAATTTGGGAAACAAATTGGAAGCAAAGTTCTTTTTGTGCCGGTGTTAGATGTTGAAGTGGAAGGATATGATAAGACTTAAATTTATAATTTCTTAAAGTCCTGTAAACAGTTCCTTGGGTAACTCTTCTGCGTCTTACACCGCCGCCGTATTGAACGTCCCGAACTGCGTCCGAAATTGATTTGGTTGGATTCAGTCGAAAATAATTCACAATGGCACGGTCTCGATTTCTATTCCTTTCTGGATTTCTTTTTCTGTCATGTAATGTTTTATTTTCCTCAAATAGGTTCTTTATCCTTAGAATAGTATTGACGGATATATTTCTGTGAAAATTTGCAATAAATGTTCTCCTTGCTTCTCTTGCATTTTCTTAGCATTTGTTGAACAAGATAACAATCTGCAATCTCTCATCTAATGAATATTTCATTTCGGCAATATTATAGTAAATTTGTCAAATTTTTTGACTTTGAAGGATTCAAAGGTGATTATACCTTTATTACCTAGTGTATGTTTCAAACAGGTTAAAGTTAAATTATACTGGATAAAACATTAAAATTTAATAAAAATAGCTGTCACAATATTAAATATTTTAATCAGAACGGACAAAAAAAAAATCACTCGTTCCGAAAATCGTATAAAAAAAGCTATGTTCCATTTAAAAAACACCTTATCCATAGCGTAACTCTTTTGTTTCTGGTTCAAATAAATTTTTGGTTTCATTTTTGAATTCTGCAGGAAAAAGTACATCGATTGGCTATTTTGGATTTTTCTTTAAATACAAGGAAGCTCAAAAATGAGCCCCTGTTCAGTCCTCGATGGAAGACCCTGTACAGTACCTAAATGAAAAAAAAATAATACTCAACTGTTACGATTCTATTAAAAGTATAAATGCGGATTTGAGTGTTGACAATGCAGTGCAATTTACAACAGACATGCTTAACGTTGGGAGAACAACAATATATAAACTTTTAAAAGAAGAAAAAAGTGTTGGCGTCAAACCTAAAAAAACTTCTCCAGGATGACCAAAACTTGAACTGGATGACGTTTCATTGCAGAGAATAAGGCGAAAAGTTCATAGCTTCTTTTTAAAAAAAGAAATTCCGACGCTGGAGAAAATTTTGTCCTCAATCCGAGAACACCAGGACTACCCGTATATGTGTAGAAATACGCTTTGGAAATTATTAAAAAAAAAATGGGTTTTCGGTGGAAAAAACATAATAGGCAATGGATTTTAATAGATAGAAGCGATATCGTCTATTGGAGTAGAAATTACTTAAGAAGCATCCGAAAAGCCAGAGAAGAAAACAAAAAGATATTTTGCCTAGACGAAACATGGCTTAATGAAGACCACACTGTGACTAAATTTTGGCAGGATGAAAATGTTAAAAGTTCAAGGCGAGCTTTTTTGGAAAGATTGTCCACAGGATTAGGACCGCCATCTAGAAAAGGACATCGACTTATCATAAACCATATTGGAAATTCTGAAGGCTTCCTTAAAAGTGGTCTACTGATGTTCCAATCTAAAAATACAGGAGACTATCACAAAGACGTGAATGCCAATATCTTTGAAGAATGGTTTGACCAAATGTTGGATCTTATACCAAGAGACGCAATAATTGTATTGGATAACGCAAGTTATCATCATCATCATCATCCTCAGCCTGTATTCATCCACTCCTGGATGTAGGCCTCTTCCAAATCCTTCCACGCCCTTCTATCCTTCGCGGTCTGGATCCAGTTTACTCCCGCGACTTTCCGGATATCGTCCCGCCATCGCTTCTGGGGTCTGCCAACGCTTCGCTTGGTCTGTCTCGGGCGCCAAACCAGTATTCTGTTGGTCCACCTGTGGTGGTCTTGCCGTGCTATATGACCCGCTCATCGCCACTTTGACTGCGCCACCACTCTCAATACATCCATTATCCGAATCTTCGTACCTTATCTCGCAGAGTAATTCCAAGCATGGCCCTTTCCATTGCTCGTTGTGTAGTTTGTAGTTTATTTGCAGATTTGCGAGTAATCGACATGGTCTCGAGTCCATATGTAAGTACCGGCATCACACAGGACTCAAATGCTTTCCTTTTCAGGTGTATCGGAATTTCTTTGGATTTGAGAATAAATCCCAGCTTGCCAAAAGCCGCCCAGAAGAGGCCTATTCTTCTTGATATCTCGGAATTCTGGTTTTCTTTACCGAGCTGAATTTTGTGACCCAAGTAGATATATTCGGGGACATTCTCCAATAGTTGGTTGTTGATATTTACCTCGATGTTATCCGTACTCATGATCTTTGTCTTAGTTAAGTTCATCTCCAGTCCAACTTGTAATGATACCCGGTGTAGTTCTTGAAGCATGTTCCTAATTTTTTCACCCGTACTTGCGATGATCACGATATCGTCTGCAAATCGTAGATGGTTTAAACGTATTCCATCGATATTGATTCCGTTGTCTTTCCAGTCTAGTTTTTTGAAGACATTTTCCAGGGCTAGTGTAAATAGCTTCGGTGAAATTGTATCACCTTGTCTTACTCCTCTTTTGATTGGGATCTTGTCGGTTTTTAGATCTTCATCTATTTTGACTTGGATAGAGGCATTTTCGTAGATTTGCTCGATAAGGCTTGTGTACCTGGAGTCGATTCTTGCGTCGTCCAAGGATTTAATGATTGCCCAGGTTTCGATAGAATCAAAGGCCTTCTGGTAGTCCACAAAGGCTAAATGGAGTGGTATGTTATACTCAGTGCTTTTCTCTATGAGGGTTCGGAGAGTCTGCAAGTGGTCCGCAGTGCTAAATCGTTTACGAAATCCTGCTTGTTCGACTGGTTTGTACGGTTTGTTAATATTTTTGTTAGCAGCTTATATAAATAAGATAACAAGTTAATGGGGCGATAATTTTCTATGTTGTTTCTGTCTCCTTTTTTATACAGCAGGATGACTTCTGCATTTTGCCATTTGTTTGGGATTCTTTCTTCGGTTAAACATTTATTTAGCAAAACTCGCACACTCTCCAACAGCACTTCTCCTCCGATTTTAATCATTTCATTAGTAATTTGGTCCTCGCCCGGGGTTCTTCTGTTCTTCATGCCTTGTAACGCTGCCCTGAGTTCTCCGATATCTATTTCGGGGACGTCTTCTAATCCTACATTTTCAATTTTTCTTCTCTGATATTGACTGTCTCCAACTTCGGAACTATATAGGCTTTTGTAAAAGTCCTGAACAACAGTTGCCACTTCGCTCCGGTTGCTGACCAAAATTCCATTTTTGTTTTTTATTTTCGTGACTTTGGGCCTACCGTTTGATAGTCTGGATCTCAGAACTTTCATACTCTTATTATCTTCAATTGTGTTCTTGACCAGTTTAGTATTATGGTTCCTTAGGTCTTTTCGGATGTTTTTGTTGATATGCCTGTTAAGTTCCTTATATTTAGGATCATTCCGATCCATTTCTCTTCTAGACCTGATTAAGTTTTTTGTATGCAGACCGATCTTGCTGTGGGTTTCTTTTTGTTTGGAGCATATACTTTTTGTTGCTACTTGGATACTGTTCGAGATGTTCTCGCATAGCTCGTCTATTCCCAGTAGGTTCATTTCTGGTCCGCCTAGTTTAGTATTTAAAATACGCTGAAATGAGTCTTTATTAGAGCTCAACATTTCAGCTGTTGGGTATTTTTGATGATGTATTAATTTATTTCTTTCGAATCTTGTATTTATATTTATGGTGGCTCGAACCGTACGGTGGTCGCTCCCAGTATCAAATCGATTCAGGGTGGTAACATCTTGGCACATATCCTTTTTGTTCGTTAGGATATAATCAATTTCGTTTTTGACGATACCATTTGGACTTTTCCATGTCCATCTTCTTTGAAGTGGTTTTTGGAAGAAGGAGTTCATGCAGAACATATTTTCATTTCTACAGTAGTTTACTAACATCTCTCCTCTGCTGTTTCTCTGACCAAGACCAAATTTACCCACATTCGGGTTGTCCTCTGTTGGGAGTTATCACTCTAGGCTAACGAAAAAATTACCCACAAGGGTGTGGCGTAAAAGTGAAATAACAGAATTGCTAAGTTTAAGACTTAAAAAAAGAAGTGTTAGTACCTGCCAGTTTACATAAAAATGCATTGAAAAAGTATGTAGTCGAAGAAATGGCAAAGTTACGAGGAAAATGTGTGCTCAGACTCCCTCCTTATCACTGCGAATTCAACTCGATCGAACCTCTATGGGCTTAAATAAATACAGGTGTCGCCAGAGAAAATATGACTTATAAAATGGTGGATTTAAAAATCTCTTTAATGAAGCTATGAGTAAGATCAGCGCGGAAAAGTGAAAAAAGTGTATTGATTACGTGATACAAGGAGAAGCCAAAACAGGGTAGGTAGATGTAATAATCGAAGAAATGGTTGAACCGCTTATTATAAACGATTTTATTAAAAGTTCATATTTCGAATCGAACTATGATTAAGCCATAACGACAAAGTATTATTCGATTTTTGAAAATGCTTTGTTTGTAAAATTCTATATTATATCTTGTTTTTGTAATAATTTTATGTAAAATAGTACCACCCATTGTTATTTATTAGTAAACACGATTTCTTAAATGTTTTCATATGGTATGAATACATACGAATATAATATAATACAATTTTAGGAGAACAGGCATGTTTAAGATTTTTACTTTAAAAACTTCCCCAATAAACGCTCCTGGTTAAGGGATTTTCCAACAACAATGGTAAATCCTCAAATACAACAATAGCTTGCGATAAACTAAGGGTGAAACTACCTAAAGAATGCTTGAGGGATGGTGTTTAAATTGTTATTGATACCCCGGTGTGCGCTTCGCATATTTAATGAGCATTGATTACTTCGCGCCATTTAAAGATAGCTGTAGAACTCTTGGTGTAATTACGACTTTAATGCGTAAAAGAATAGAGTATTAACTTGTCGTGACGCGTCTATCTGCACCGGATAGCCTGTATTTATCTTGGTTAATGCCCGCTTTGATAGGTTCAGATTACTTTCACCAGTTAAACTGAAGATTGAAGTTAACCTAGAATAAATCGCCAAGCCACCATATTATAGCTACCCTACCACTAATACGTCCGCATCACTCATTTTATTACGATTATTATTATATTTAGGTAACCTATATTACGATCAGTTTATACAGTTTTATTATTTATTTATTTATTATATTATATTTATTATAGTCTGATAATGATTTATATTATTAATTCATTTATGGTAAAAAAGTGATAAATAGCCATAAGGGTATACTAGATGACGTTATACAGTGAGGACCAGAAGTCCTGCATAAATTCGATAAAGAATCAGTGATGCATTTTTCGGAAAAATGCTTGAATACGTAAATTTTTATTTTGATTTACGCATTTTTTGACGCGAAAGTTTAGTATACAGGGTGGCACATGTTAAAGATATGACGTAATTTGTTATTTTTTCTTATGGAACACCCCGTATATTTTTCGATTTTTCAATATTAGTAAACACTCTAAACATATCTGGTATAGCATACCCTAGGTCTAAATTGAAAGATTATCGAGAAATTTTCGATTGAATAAAAAAGACTAAGTTATAAAAATATTTATTAAATTGGGGGTATCAAAGCTTAAAATATTAAAAAGTACTCTAATCATTAATTTAGTAAATGTTCGAACTGTGCTCCATTGACTTCCTGACAGCAAGCAAGCCGCAATTCAAACTCTTCAAAAATGTTATGAATCATTTCACGGGTTATTAATTGAATTTTATATCTGATCTTATTGTTTAATTCTTCGATATTGTTGGGTTTGTTCATTCGCACTTTATGTTTAAGATAGCCCCATATAGAGAAGTCCACTGGAGTTAGGTCCGGCGACCTAGCAGGCCACTCTATTTGCTCCATTCGCCCTATACAACGACCCGGAAATACGTAATTTAAGTATTCGCGCACTTCCCTACTAAAGTGCGGAGGCGCGCCATCTTGTTGAAACCAAACAAAATCAACAGGATTATTAGGGTTGTTTGCATTTGAAAACAAACGGCATAAGGCGGAGATCAATTCGTTTCTTAAAAACTCCAAGTAACGTTGACCTGTTAGCGTGCCATCGAAGAAATACGGTCCTATGACTCTGTCGCCCACAATACCCGCCTAAACATTAACAGACTGTTTATACTGGGTGTGAGCTTCAACAGCCCAGTGTGGATTGTGGATTAGTAGAAGACCAGTAGCGACAGTTTTGTCTGTTCATCACCCCATTCAGATAGAAGGTCGACTCGTCAGAAAATATAATCCTACGTGCAAAAAAATTATCATTATTGCAAATATTCGTTAGAGTTTCGCAAAACTCTAAGCGACGATCTGGATCATCTTCGTTAAGCTCGTGGATTAATATTATTTTATATGGATGATATTTCTCTTTTTTTAAAATTATTTTTACGGATGATTTTCCAATTTTGTTATCCAACGCTAGCTCTTGAGTAGGTTTATGTGGATTTTCTTCAATAGATAATATAACGTTTAATTGTTTATCTTCTGAAATTGAAGGCCGACCGGACCTAGAAAGATCTCGTACCTGTCCCGTTTCTCTAAATCTCGTCTCAATTCTGCTTACGTTGGACTGGGATATCTAAATGTCTTGATATTTTATATTAAATAGTTCACAAACTTCCCTTCGAGTCCTAATACGATCACCACATCCTATCATAATTAAAATATCTATTCTATGAGTTCCAGTCAATTTAACCATTTTCTTTTGTGAATTTTCAATTTTATTTAGTCAAGTAGTACGAAATCCTGCTTGAGACAAGATTACTTAAATGTTACTTGATAGCTGTCAGCTATAAACTGACAACTAATGACAACACATTTGAAGGACTGGTCTATACCTATTTAAATAATAAAACTCAAGGTGACTTTAAAAATACTATAATTCAATCGAAAATTTCTCGATAATCTTTCACTTTAGACATAGGGTATGCTATACCAGATAAATGTTTACTAGAATTGAAAAATCGAAAAATATACGGGGTGTTCCATAAGAAAAAATAACAAATTACGTCATATCTTTAATATGTGTCACCATGTATACTAAACTTTCACGTCAAAAAATGCGCAAATGAAAATAAAAATTTAAGTATTCAAGCATTTTTCCGAAAAATGCATCACTAATTTTTTATCGAATTTATGCAGGACTTCTGGTCCTCACTGTATAATAATATGTATTATATACCGTATAGAGGTATCACCTCACCAGACAAGCAAACGCTTTGGTGATTTGATAAAGCTTTTTCTTTAGAAAATCTACTCGAAAAGGTTACAAGGATTTTTGAAATAAATATTTTTGAATTTGAATTTTGAATTTAAATAATATTAGGTATTACGGTTTTTGTACTTATACCTATTGGGTACCTTACATAATTTGGTGATCTATCTAAGTATCTAAAAGGACATTTAGAATCTACTTAAACTTTTAGCGTTAATTATTCAAGGACGACAATGAGCTTTTTTCAGATTGAGTGTGATGGTCTATAAATATTCAAATGTAATTAGTGGAGTAAACTTCCATTTAAAAGCTTTCAACACATAAACCTTAAACCAAATTTTAAATTAACAAAGTTATATTACTTTGTAACGGGGAGATTTACCAGTTCCGCCTATTTGCTACCAACCTGCCTTCATTTACCGTTGTTTGTTTAGGTTGTAGGCCTCTTTTAATTAATAATTATTGGTCTATTGTATCACCTTTTATTCTTGATCGTTTTCAAAAATATTAAGCTTTAATCATACAAGGGTATATAAGTATGCTTATCTTAATCTGAGGTTTTAGTATCATAATTGGATCTTAAATTTCACATATAGTTTGCCACTCCTCAAACTGTTAGTTTAAATCTATTCTAATTGCAAGTATCAGCTAATATAGGATTTTTATTTGTCGAAGAATCCGTAGCCGCGTTTCCTTGAAGCTTCCTCCAATCTACCATGGCAGTGTGGCCTTCCGGCTTCGATTTGACTAAATTTATATGGGCTCTCGTTACCGTACAATGTCCCTTTTGTCTGTCCACCCACACATCCGGCTAGTTCAGATACAATGGACCGCATTGCAGTCGGAGACGAGTATTGACTGACCCCTTGATCTGTTATTCAAGGACGCGATCAATTGGTTTTTTGTAATATTACTTAATTATCTGGTTGTTATATCACAAGTTGGAACGTGAGTAGTCCAAAAGTCGACAATAACCGAGATACAGAGTGTCAAAGTTTAAAATAATTTTTTAATTTTCTTTAATAATTTGATATTTGGGGGTATATTTAGAATGGGAAAATTGAATTCTGTAGAACTTTGCTTGCAGATTTGTTTGCGACCTTTTATACGTTTAAAAGGTCACAACTTTCTTGCCTCTTAATAGGTATATTTTGAATGAAAAATGATTACTTTTTAATTGTTTCAGACGTAAAAAGAAACTCTTTGTAGATATTGCTCCGAGTAACCGTTTTACTTTTTACGTCACGAATGGTAGGCAGGAATTTATTACAGATAATGGGGAATATCAGATAAAAAAAGTATCCTGTTCGTTAATATTGTTTTAATAGTATTACTTAATGCAATTAAAACTAGAAACAGTCATGTTCGAAGAAAGGGGTAAACAGATATATGAACATTAATATTTTTACCTAAATACCAGGCAATCGAGTAATTTTTTGAAACACGAGGAGTTTCTCAAAATGTATTCCACCTAATTTAACAGGCAAGGTCTCGTTGAAAAGGCAAAAAAATATGTCCTTCCGAAAACGTGGTTTCACGTGCCCGAGCGTATTTTGATTTATCCATTTATAAGAAAATAAACCTGAGTGGAAAGTTTTCGGTGGACGACTTTGTATCTTTCATTTTAATTATAATAGCTATTTACGTAACAAGTAAGATGTATATTATTAACGCACACGAAAATTTGCACGACGAGGCCGTAGGCCGTGCCGGGTAATCACATAAGTGCATTAATAATGTAGTATCCTACGTCCTACGCACAAATTTATTTATGAAACTATAACTATAATTATTATTATGATGATTATTTTCAGTAAAAATAATTAGTTTCAAAATTGAATTTAGAATATAGGAAATAAGACTTTTAGCAACAGCCATTCCTACGATTGTCACTAAGTTTTAAAATGAGTTCAAGCGATGATCTGCCGATCTGCCATCTTATATTGAGAATGAAGCGTTCAATGTTGTTTCAAATCTTGTGCCAGATAAATCACTGAGGAAATACCAAGAATATCAGTTTTAAAACTAAACACTTACTAGGCTCATTCATTTGTAATTCAAAGGACCATGCCCCCCCTTCAGATAGGTCTGAACCTCTATACCTCCTATGTTGGACAAACAGGAAAAAAATTCAAAATACGCATCAATGAGCATTGCAAAGAGATAGTAAGAGCTTCTAACCTTAACTAAACATAATTTTAACCCAGATACAAACACTAAATTATTACATTTTTGCAACAAAATCAATAAATTAGACCTTCTTGAAATAATGTAAATAAACAAAATAATTAAAAACCCAAATATAGATTGTGCCAACGACCAAATTATTCATAGCAGCACCAATTTTTTCAATGCTTTGAATCTGGGTAAATTGTAATTATAATTCAGTCGCTTTTACACAATACTTACCTCTTCCTATCTCTGCTCAATATTTTCTAGCTCCCCTTATTTATTTCTATTATATCCAACCTTTGTTTGAAGTTTAAAACCCTTTCATCATCTCTCAATATTTTTGTTAAAATGTTTTTCAAAAAATCTAGATTTCTTTCATTTACTGTGTCAGTGTCGTCACCATCCCTCTCAAGTGTATTCAGTGCAGCTTTTTATCTCCCTCCAATAGACATTTATAATCTCCTTTTAACAAAACCATGTAATTTGGTCATTCGTTGATAGATGTCTGTGTTCTGTCTGTTTTCAAGTACTTTAAACGTCCAGTGATGACAATTAGATATATTAGACAATAGATTTTATAAACTTAATATCGAGTTCTTCAAATCTTCCCATTTGATTTCAACAATTATGTGTTTTATTTTTAATATTTCTAATATTAATACCTGGCTTTATGTCTTTAATGTCATTATTCTCTTTAAATAGATACCACAGTTGTGATTAGGCACAGGTTATGTTTAATCTTTTATAACCACATTTTAAATTTTTTGAAATTCTCTAACTTGAAAGTATTTTATTATTTTTCTAAAATTTAACAACACTAACAATAAATGATAATGTTTGCTTTTGGCAATTAATATTTTAAATGACTTTTTGATTTTAAAAAATATGT
The DNA here is from genome assembly GCA_963920685.1 of Polydrusus tereticollis. NCBI lineage: Eukaryota > Metazoa > Arthropoda > Insecta > Coleoptera > Curculionidae > Polydrusus > Polydrusus tereticollis. The sequence continues at coordinate 26,209,017 of OY987326.1, read as the reverse complement.
TACATTTAAAAAACACATTTTAAAATACCTACTAATATTTAAATCTGTGGTTGTGGTATGTATCATTAATTAGCGCACATGTCGTATAAGGTTAGTGTAGCAAAAGCCTGCGGGTTGTTTAATGCCTAAGTTATTAATTGGATAAAACATTCACAATTATTTACAGATAGACAAAACTGGCCCTCTACTATTTAAAATTTACAAGCACGCGTATCTTGCAGAAAAACTATAGAAAAATGACCACTGCCAAATAGCCAAGGTGGGTAGTCTCAAAGCTGCAACGCCACATAAAACTTATCGAGGCGTGCTTAGACAAATGGAAAATTCGCCTAAATGACGCTAAAATCCAAGCCATCTACTTTTCGAGATCAACATGTAAATTTCCCCAAACCAGACTTCAAGTCAAAAACACCTGAATAGACTGGTGTAATTACATCAAATATCTGGCTCTGTCTTTCGATATGAGGCTGACTTGGACCGATAACGTAGACCAACGCTTAAAAGAAGCGACTGGTCAACTCAGAGCCATCTACTCGCTCATCAACAGTAAATGTAGACTGAACTTACGAACAAAGACATTGCTGTACAAGACTAATATTAGACCTGCACTTATTTATGGTGTCGCCTCCTGGTGCACCGTAGCTACGTAAACATTCAAAACAGTTCAGACATTCCACAACAAAGTATTCAGAATTATGACCAACGCTCCAACACACATCACAATTATACATACGATATGATATAATGACCAACAAATGCCGACAATTGCTGAACATATTGACAAACTTATTATCAACTACTACAAACAGATGGATGTTTCTCTGAATCCTCTGATCATACAGACTACCGAGAGACTGGCTCACGCCTGCCCAGCCTTCCTTCCTCCTCCACCACAATAAACTGACCGAGAACGATCACCATAAAATTAAAATTACACACTTCCCTGCTGTTGTCTACCACCTTCAACAAACTATGAATTTGAAGATTCAGCATTAAACCTATGCCAAGTCCCGCTGAAAAGCTTACCTGTTTGCAAATAGAAATTAATAGTCCCCAGCTGATTTAAAGAACGAACATGATCCTATAGAAAAATGACATGCTTTGACACTAATGCAAATTAACGGGCGTAGGATAGGTTAGTGAGAATGTCTGTAGAATCATATTTATCATCACTTCAATCATTGTGGTCATCTCATTGAAGAATGAGACTAACGCTTATTTAAAAGGAATATCAAGAAATTGATTGAAAGTAAAAACAAATTAGTTATCAGACAATAATAAACTGGCAATAAAATGCGCATGAACAATGCGCGCAATAAACAAAAGCATTTCAAAACAAAATACTACGAATCATTACAAATGCACCTAGACATACACCTACAAGAGTACTACACAATGACATGCACAAGGGGACATTAGAATGTACTTATTACTCAGTCACACACTCACGCACCACACCAAGCTACATATAGACTTCCACGCGACTGGCTCCCACCTTAAGAAAAACAAGCTGCACTAGAAAATTATAAAAATATCATTAGGAAAATAAGAAAAGCATTACCATATTAGCATACAATCAACAAAGCAGCAAAAACAACACAATTGTCAGCACCCAAAACCACCCAAGAAGTTGTTCTGAACAGAAGTACGATAAAGAAGAGGAGTAAAAGATAAAGATCTAACTCAATGTCCAAATTTAAGTGAATAAAATTAAAGCATAAAATAATCTCCAATATAAGATCAAAATACTATATTAAAGTAAAAGTCTTATAAAGCATCATTTTAGCGCACGCGTCCAGTTAGAACAGATTAAAACCAAAATAGAAAACTAGAATTTAAAAAAATTAAAAAACTGTTTGGTTGGAAGTAGGTTCTACCAATTTTTTACTTATAACCGATCTGTCTCTAACTTTACTACATAAACATGGATGTATTCCGAACTTACCACGCTTAATAGAAAAGTCTCTGTGACTTTGGATAATGGATTAAGAGGTAAGCAACGTAACTACTCAACTTCGACTGCAATGCAGCCATTGTATGTGAACCACCAGTCGGATGGATGGATAGACAAGCAGGACAATGCTCAGCAACGAGCATAAACATAAATTTGACACAATAGAGGCCGGAAGGTTATAGCGTGCTATTGCAGGAAGTTTCAAGAGAACGCAGCTAGGACTTTGTCGTCGTCGAATGCAAATCCGGCTTCTGCCCAGCAGTTGTCTGGTTACCTTTCCGTCTTTTCCGAAAATTTCTCGAAACTTTATACGAAATATCGCCACTTGCGAAATGTTACTGCTATTAATTAATCCAAACTTTGTTATGAATATCTTTAGCAATGTGGCGTTGTTTAACCAGAGAGTATTAACAATTTTTGACAGAGTAATATTTTGTTGCGAACTTGTGTTACAATCTACGTATTATCAGATAAGTTACTTAAAATGTTTTGAGCTGCTTCAGCACAACACAAAATATTAAAATAATTTTTCAGCATGATGCCGTTTCCGCGTATAGTGCAGCAGCTATAACTGAGTTGTTAAATTTCCACGTTTCCAGGACATGGGAATGTATGTTTTGGCCCATTTAATTGGGCGGCGCGAAGCCTCCCAATATACTATCTATTCTCAAGAGTAGCTGCTTTGTAACAGAATTAACAAGTCTTGGGGCCCCATTACTCTCCAGCATTTCCTGAATGTAGGACGACATTTGTACGACTGTCTGCGCTTTTGGCTTGGCTTGGCTCAATTTGAGAAATTTATTTGGAACATTTTAATCTATACTGTTGATATTTTTGAAAATTGATATTTAAAGCTTTTTTACTCTTGTGGATATTATTTATAGAAGAATACTTAACAAAAATCGAACTGAGCTTCCCAGTAAACCTACTAGGTGGGTACACTAAAGGGTTCATGTAAAGTTAGGGCGAACCGGGGTAAAAATGCTTCAGAGTAAGTAGATAAACTAGGACAGTTTGAGCGCAATTACCGTCACTTTTACATGTAAATCTCCATAAGAAAATTTAAGGTCCGTTCTGCATTTCAAGGTCACCGACGCCGGGTCAGGGGCGTACTAAACATTGGAAGCCTCTTAAGCGAGAGCGTCGCGACGCCAAAATTATTAAATTTATTACCTTATAGTCACCGTCCCCAAACTAACTACCCATAATATGCCACTGTCTTTTGAGAGTTAACGGATCGATGCAGAAAAAAAGCTGTTTTGTTTGGAGATCGAACCAGCAACCTTCGGCACATGCAGGTTACGCTCTAACCATTACGCTATGTCGTCTTAAGCTAAATAAGATTCGTGGTGGATGATATGCTCACGAGACAGACTCGCTTTCATCGCGGTCGCACAGGGGCGCGGATGTTACCCACGAGTATTCCTATATTTGTTTTATAAGCGCGTTTCAGCTTGTTAAAAGTCTACGCTACGCTGTCTACATCTTTTAGTTATATTGTTAGTGAAATTGATACTAGAGGTTAAACACAAGCACAAAGTTTCAATATATGTTTATTTATACAACTACACAAATACATTCCTAAACATCTAACATCATAATACATATAAATTATATAATATAATAGTCCCTTTCTGGCTACATTATATTTACATATCCACATCCATATATTTTACTGATTGAAGATACTTGTCAGGTATAATGGCTATTTTTACTCGTCTTCCATTATCGAAAAGTGCCCCCAAGGTAAAGTATCATACGAAGTTTTAGATAACCTTCTCTTATCATCATGTGGACTTAGCCCAATCTTCACTTGTCGAATTGTATGGAGCTCGTGTTGTTCTGACCGAATCAATGTTTGAGATACATGTTTTTCTGTAAATGTCTCCAAGCACTCAACATAATCATTAAAAGTAATTTTATTTTCTATAACAGACTTCTTAACTCCTTTAATTTTTTTCGTTACACCAAAGTTAAATATTACCCTTTCGATTTCATCCCGCTCTTTTTCAGCTTTTTGTAATTTTACTAGCTCAAGCTCAATCTCCTCAGCTGTCTGCAGAACTACCGTTGCATACATTTTTGAACGAAGACCAATAAAATGAGTCATAATTCGACCGTTATTTTCATCTTTCATCATTCCCAAAACCTTTTTGTTAACTCGAGGTATATTGTAAATATTATTTTGCGAATAATCGCTTGTATCAAAATACTGGTGACAATCATGTAAAATTATTTCATAAATGTCATCATGTTTGATTTCATAAATAAGACTGTCCGTATCCGTATATAGCACTTTACATTGATTGTCAAATCTTTTATTCATATAATTATAATGAAAATCATATAGGGTTGTTTTAGCCAAATCCAAAATACACATTCCCACGTAAATCGGCTTGTTGAAGTATACCTCAGACTTGTTCATTTCTATTATTACGAGACTTTCGTTAATAATAGTTGATGATTTAAACTCGGGCCGGGAGATCAGAGCCTCAGCACCATAACGGCCTTCCCATTTAGTCTTTAATTTAACGATGCTATGTTTTCTGATGTTTTCCATAGTTTTGCCGAATACAGCATTGTTCATGAGTTTAAAAAGATTTTTTTCAAAATCATTTCTTGCTGCTTGTCTTAAATGGGTATTTAAATCAATGTAGGATTTAAGCCAAGAAGTTTGACTAAATGACAATACCCTATGAATTTTGATTAATTTGACACCAAGTGCTACGGCTTGTTTTAAATTTCGGTAATGGATAATATAATCTTTTTTATTATAGAGGGTTGCAAACAGTTTTTTAGTGTTTGATCCTTTTGTTCCCCTATGCTCAGGACAAGGAGGTAAATCCGAAAATTTATTATGTAGGTCTTTAGGTATTTCAAGATCCACTTCTAAAACATATCCTTGATCAGAATCGTCGGAAACGTTAAGAATATTGAGATGCAAAATTTCATCTTCTGTAAGCCATTTGAACCCTCCATAGGGTAGGTATTGGGACATACCCCATCCATATTGGTTGTTAATATCAAAATACATTAAATACGAATCTTCTTTATTTGCATCATATGAAGGTGTATACTTATTATTTGCTTTACTGTATCGTTTGGAGCACTGACTTAGACCTCCTCGTATACCTCTTTCAATAAATGTTACCATCTCATAATCCGTAAGTAATTCGAGTTTAACCTGATTTTCTCTATACATTTTGAACATTAAACACAACCAGGCATATCCTGGTAGGGTATATGACCAGGCTGGGTCGAGGCCATAAGTCATGTGAGATGTTGACCTAAATTGCTCGAATATATCAGCTAATAATAAGATATCCGTTTTAAGATATAGATCGGAATAATCTTGCATAGTCCTACAAGCAAACCCATTCCATACTTTCTGCGCATGCATATATGATTCAGCACTTACATGGCAATCCTCAAGGCTATTGTAAAAGGAATATTTAGGTGGTAGTTCTAATTCATTTAGTCTATTCCAACTGTCCATATAATCATACGGGAAAATACCTTTACGTGTTAATAATTTAAATGTTTCATCAGATAATTGATTAAAGTTGGATTTTAGAATTGGATAATCGTTTAAATTTGATGCCAATTTATCAAGACCTGACTCAAGAAATCTAAAGCTATCGATAAAGCGAAATTGAACCAAATTATCCTTAATATATTTAGTAAAAGAAATGTATTTTTCCTTTGTGACAGGTAAAACATCTATTCGTCCTTCTACCTCCGCCAAGGCCTTTATTATCATGTGAGTAGTCAAAGTTTGAGAGAACTGCGGATCCCCCCTCCACTTTTTATGACCTTGACCTTGACCTAACCCGAATGACCTTGGATGACCTTGACCTAACCCGAATGACCTTGACCTTGGATGACCTTGACCTAACCCGAATGACCTTGGATGACCTTGACCTAACCCGAATGACCTTGACCTTGGATGACCTTGACCTAACCCGAATGACCTTGACCTTGGATGACCTTGACCTAACCCGAATGACCTTGGATGACCTTGACCTAACCCGAATGACCTTGGATGACCTTGACCTAACCCGAGACCTTGACCTTGACTTTGACCTTGACCTTGAACTTGACTTTGACCTTGACCTTGAACTTGACCTTGACCTTGACCTTGAACTTGACCTTGACCTTGAACTTGATTTTGTGACCTTGACAATTATAGTGCACACCTGCTTGCCATCTATATAAACGAGTTGGAGTCGTTTCATTTCTTAGTGCAAGTTCCGAGTTTGTGAATTGTATAGTTAGCAATCATGAATTATTACAAGTGTGAAAAGTGTGATATGTCGTTTACTCGCTCAGCTAATATGTTACGACATCAAAGAGAATCTTGTGGAAAAAGATTTGATAATGCTGTTGTTGGAGATAAGCGGCGAAGAATTGATGGTGGTGCATCTACATCAACTATGCAGAATTGTGCAGTATGTGACGTAATGGTTCCACTTGGACAGATGTCAGCCCATTCAAGAACGTCAGACCATAAAAATAAATCTTGTGTGCCACTCTGTGATGGTGTTCAGCTAATAAATTCTGCATTTAAAAATAGAATCGCATCATATCATATTAGCAGTGAAAATGAACATGTGGACTATTCAGCATTTTTTGCTGAAATTGAATCGAAAGTGTTGCAGTTAATAATGGAGATACTACGTAGAGAACATACGTTGAAAATAAATATGGTGGTTGTCGGCAGATATTTTCTTCCAACGCAGGAATTGTTTAGTGAGAAATCTTTTAATACCAGCAATGAAATAGTTGCGGTAGGAAGCGATTTGAAGGATGTTTACAAATCATTTGTAGAGGCAATGAAGGTGCAGTCTACAGAATTTCAAGAGAAAGATTCAGGTATGGTAGAATAGAAAAGTTTCCCTTTATAGTTAGTTTTAATGTGAAATACGATAATTTAATTATCCTTTTTTTGTTTTGCAGGGTGGGCCCTAGAAAAAATTCTATACTTGGAGGTGAATATTAATAAGTATGCACCCATTGGTGGTTCATCCTACATAAAGTTGCCAAGATTTATCGAATACAAGAAAGCTATTATCAATGTGATGAATCAGGACCAGTGTTGTTTTGCTTGGGCCATAATGTCAGCATTATTTCCGGTAGTCGCAGATCCCTCACAACTTAGTTCCTACCCGCACTACAGCACCTCATTGAACTTTACAGGTATGGATTTTCCAGTAAAATTGTGTGACATAAAAAAGTTTGAGGCTTTAAATAATATTTCCGTTAATGTATATGGTCTAGAATCTTATTTTAAAAATAATAAAATACTTTATGAGGTTGTCGGCCCATTACGATATGCTACAGAAAAGCTACCAATACATGTAAATTTATTGTTAATAACTGAAGATTGTAATATTAAAAATTCCGATGATGAGCATGTTTGTGAAGAAAACTGTATAAAAAGTCATTACTGTTGGATAAAAGATTTGTCTCGTTTAGTTTCCAGTCAAATATCGAAACATAATGGGCAATTATATTTTTGTGATGGGTGTTTAATCTCCTTCGGCTCACCAGGAGCTTTAATATTACATCAAAAGCATGACTGTAAGCATATCTATGCGCTGACACCCTCAATGGATCGCAAAATAGATAAATTTGGAAAGAGTGTACCTGAAAATATTTTAAAATTTGAGGGTATCGAAAAACAAATGCGTGTTCCCTTTGTTGTTTACGCGGATTTTGAATCCGTTTTAAAACCTATCGAGACAGTAGAACCAAATAATCAAAATTCTTATACTGTTAAAAGTTTAAAACATGAGCCATACTCTTTTGCATATTTAATTAAATGCTCTTTTGATGATTCCTTATCCAAGTTTGAGCTATATCGGGGCACTGATGCCGCCAAAGTTTTTGTGGATCGTATCGAGACAGATTTAAGGTTCCTTTATAATACATATTTGAAAGATATAAAACCAATGCACCATTTAACAGCCACTGAGCAACAAGAATTTGAAAATGCTACGACATGTGGGATATGTGAGCGATCCTTTGAGGGTAATGATGGTAAAGTTAAAGACCATTGCCACATAACTGGCAAGAAAAGATATGGTGCCGCACATTCCATTTGTAATTTAAATTATCAAATACCAAACTTTATCCCCATTATTTTCCACAATTTAAGTGGTTATGACAGCCACATGTTTATAAAGGAATTATGTCGATATGGTGACAAAATTGAAGTTATAGCTCAAAGTAAGGAGAAATATGTATCATTCACAAAGAGTATTTACATGCATGACTACATTGATCGAAAAACCGGGCAAACCAAGCGGAAAAATTTAAAGTTGCGATTTATTGACAGCTTTAAATTTTTATCAGCATCTCTGGAAAATTTGGGTAATGGTTTAAATGCTAATGAATTTAGAGAAACTCGAAAACATTTTGTTAACGATGATGAATTTAATTTAATGCGTCAAAAAGGCGTTTTTCCCTATAGTTTTATTGATTCTATCGATAAAATGAATAATCGCAATCTTCCAACAAAAAATGAATTTTATGATAATTTACGAGAAGAGCATATCAGTGATGAGTGCTATGTAAGGGCTAAAGAAGTGTGGCGCTTGTTTGCATGTAAGAATTTGGGTGATTATTCGGATTTATATTTAAAGTCTGACGTATTGTTATTAACTGATGTTTTTGAGCAATTTCGCGATACATGTTTAAAAGTTTACAAACTCGATCCTGCGCAGTATTTTACCCTTCCAAGTTTATCATTTGATTGTATGTTGCGCATGACCAAGGTGGAGTTAGAACTGCTAACGGATATTGATATAATTCATTTTTTCCAAAAGGGAATTCGCGGTGGCATAAGTCAGTGTACAGATAGAATGCATATTGCCAATAATTCATTTTTACCAAATTTTGACCCCAACGAGCCTTCTTCATTTATAAGCTATCTGGATGCAACAAACCTATACGGTCATAGTATGTCCCAAACTTTACCATTAGGCGGTTTTAGATGGCTCTCAGCAGGTGAAATACTTGATTTAAATATTTTGGCTGTTGACGATGATAGCCCGCAAGGATATGTTTTCGAAGTGGATGTTCATTACCCTGAAGAATTACATGATGCACATTCTGATCTTCCGTTCTTAGTAGAAAACATAATACCTCCTACCGAGACAGCAAAATTACCAAAACTAATTCCGAATTTAAACGACAAAAAGAGATATGTTGTTCACTATAGAACGCTAAAACAAGCCATCTGCAACGGTCTAATGGTAATGCAAACTCATAGAGTGTTAAAATTCGATCAATCTAAGTGGCTAAAGAAATACATTGACTTTAACACTGAACTGCGAAACTCAGCCACAACAAAATTTGGTAAAGACCTTTTTAAATTAATAATAAATGCTGTTTTTGGTAAGACCATGGAAAACGTGGAAAAGCGAAAAGACATTAAATTGATTACTCAATGGGAAAGTAGTCGCGGTAAAGTTGGAGCTAGGGCATTAATTTCTCGCCAGAATTTCAATAGCCGCTCCATATTTTCTGAAAACTTTGTTGCGATTCACATGGATAAATTAAAAATTATGTACAATAAACCAATATATATAGGATTTTCCATATTGGACATATCAAAAACAGTAATTTATGATTTTTTCTATAACTTCATTAAGAAAAAGTTTGGCAATAATGCTTCCCTACTTTACACCGACACGGATTCGCTTATAATAAAAGTGTCGACCGATAATTTTTATCGCACAATAACAGAAAACCCAAACATGTTCGATACATCAAACTACCCAGAAGAAAATAAGTTCAATATAGTTAAAAGTAAATCCGTATTGGGTAGGATGAAGGATGAATTTCCAGGTGATCCAATAATTTCTTTTTATGGCACTGGAGCCAAAGCTTACTATGTAAAATCTGTAGGCAACGAATTGAAAAAAGCTAAAGGGATTAAAAAGTGTGTTATCGAGAAAGAACTTTATCAAGATGATTACCGGAAAATCGTCGAACAAGGTGGGTTAATATTTCGAAAAATGAAAACCTTTCGAAGTGAATTACATGATGTTTATACGCAGGTTATAAATAAAGTTGCTCTGTCGCACAACGATGATAAACGTTATGTAATTCCAAATAGCACAAAAACGCTACCTTGGGGGCATGCAGACATAGAGTTTTTTAAGTCAGATCCTGAACGTAATGCAGAAAATTTATTGCGCGTAATACAATTGTTTTTATAAAAAAAAAATTGCCCGCTGGAAAGTCCATATTAATAATATTTTAATTAACTGTTTTAGTAGTTTAAATGTAAAGTAGCTAAAATGCCATGTTTGCATTAGTAAGTGAAAGATGAAAAAAAAAGTGTTTATATGTAATATAACTGAAATTATGGAAAATAAGTAAATTTAAAAATAAAATAAGTTATTCAATTAGTTGAGACCCGAACGATCCGCTGTAGAAGTAGTTTCGTCCTTGGGAAGTCGTGACGTCAAGAAAGACCGAAGAGGGTAAACTTGTTGGCTGGGTTTGAGAAGTGGGGGTGGTCTTGACGTGTATAAAGGAAGGCGACGCACGAGCAGCGGATCAGTTCGCAGTTGTTGTACGACTTGTGTTAGTGGCGTTAAAGACCAAAAACAAAGTTAAAAAATGGAGAGTGACCTAATGTCTTTATTTAGTTTCGGTAGTGCGGCTGAAGAAGCAATGCTAGATGGGTTTGACCCCTCATCAGTGTTAACACCACGCACGGTGGAAGAATGGGTGTCGGAGCAGCGCAACTTGACCGAGCAGGGTGCGGAGGAACAGGCCGAGGACGCGGCATGTGCTGAGATGGTGGCGGAGATTTCTACCCGTCAACAGCAGGATCGTGAGTCGAACGTCGTCATTCTCAGCGACGTAATTGTGAAGGAGGCGAGTCCAGCAGCTGGTTGTGGTGGTGGTGGCGGCGGCAAACTAGAGAAACTTCTCAAGATGCCTACCTTGCGGAGTTTGTCACTGAAGAAGAAGCAGAAGAAAAATACCGCTCGTGTTCCGCCAACAGACCAACCAACTTCCTCCGCAGCGTCAACTGCCGAAATTATTGTCGTCGAGGGGGATGAGGAGACAGAGCACAGGCCGTCCTTTAAGAGACCCCAATCTCCGCTTGCAATAAAAGCGTTAAAGAAGCGACGGATTGAAAATATTGCAAGTGGGGAAGGCGAGCCTCAGTGGTTGGGTGAATTTACACCCAGCCAAAGGGACGCGCTTGCGGCAGCGTTGAAAGTGCGACAAACAATAATAAGTGAGATGGAACAAAGTGAAAGTGTAGTGACGGACTGCGATAGACAAATTTTAATTTTAAGGCAAAAGATGAAGGCGGCGCAGGAGAAAGTCGCAAAGTGCAAGCAGCGGCTTAAACACTTTAGCCACTTTCCCTACTCCGCCGAAATGTAATATATTGTTTAGCAGTTAGTTTTAGGTTTGTTGTTTAGAATTTAGAAGTAGATATTAGTAATGTATATTGTGTATTGTTGTAAGAATTTTAATTTTAAAAATTAGTCAGTATGTATGTAATAATTGTAAATATATAAATATGTATATACTATATACTTGGAAATTAAAAATGTTGCAATAATAAAATATAAGTTGTTTTATTTAAATAAAGTTAGGATGTAGGATAACTAATTTAAAAGTCAACCACATGCGCAGCATGTAACTGTACATAGAGACACACATAAATAGACTAAATTATCAGGAAGAAAGCATTACGTGCACCTACTTAATTGGAATGGGTTCTTATTAATTTTTCTAGGTATTTGGCTTAACTTTATAGCAAGAAAATAAGAACTAAAATTGTTTGGGCCGCCCTAATGTATAAGTCCTCATTTTCAAATTTCATTTGTTGCATTAAATAATCCAGGTAGTACCATCATTGTTATAAACAATTTTAATTTTTTTAAGGCATTTCCCTTCATTTTAGCGACATGAAGTATAGAACTAAAAATGTTTAGCTTAGCGTAAAGTGCAAGTTCTCATTTTTAAATTTCATTTATTGCATTAGATAATCCAGGTAGTACCATCATTGTTATAAACAATTTTAATTTTTTTAAGGCATTTCCCTTCATTTTAGCGACATGAAGTATAGAACTAAAAATGTTTAGCTTAGCGTAAAGTGCAAGTTCTCATTTTTAAATTTCATTTATTGCATTAGATAATCCAGGTAGTACCATCATTGTTATAAACAATTTTAATTTTTTTAAGGCATTTCCCTTCAAATTTTCAAGAAAATGAAGCAGATATCATATACAAGGAAGTAAAAAAGTGAAGTGGACTATCCGGAAAACGCTTGTTAGACCCTTGGGGGAAGGGGTGGGAAGGAGGGATGTCGGTGCTTGGGGACGGTTAGGTAGGGGGGCGGTGGGTCGGGCGGGAGCCCCATATATATATATATAAGTCTCAAAGCCTGCGCAGTAGGGTTTAAAGCGCTAATTTTTTAAAAAATCGAAGAAATGAAATTGGAAATCGATTCTCCTGAATAAATGAAACAATTTTGCGCCATAAAATTTTTTTGTAAAATGTCTGTAAGTGCGCGAAAAAAATTATTTAAAGTTGAAAATTATGCGCAGACGCTATAATTCACAGTTTTGAAAATATTTACACAAAATAAAGGTGGGAATCGATTCTTCTCAATAAATGAAACAATTTTGCGCCATAAAATTTTTTTGTAAAATGTCTGTAAGTGCGCGAAAAAAATTATTTAAAGTTGAAAATCATGTGCAGACGCTATAATTCACAGTTTTGAAAATATTTACACAAAATAAAGGTTGGAATCGATTCTTCTCAATAAATGAAACAATTTTGCGCCATAAAATTTTTTTGTAAAATGTCTGTAAGTGCGCGAAAAAAATTATTTAAAGTTGAAAATCATGCGCAGACGCTATAATTCACAGTTTTGAAAATATTTACACAAAATAAAGGTTGGAATCGATTCTTCTCAATAAATGAAACAATTTTGCGCCATAAAATTTTTTTGTAAAATGACTGTAAGTGCCCGAAAAAAATTATTTAAAGTTGAAAATCATGTGCAGACGTTATAATTCACAGTTTTGAAAATATTTACACAAAATAAAGGTTGGAATCGATTGTTCTCAATAAATGAAATAATTTTGCACTATAACATTTTTTTGTAAAATGCCTGTAAGTGCCCGAAAAAAATTTTTTAAAGTTAAAATACAAAAACTTGTTCACTTTGCATTGAAATATTGTATTTGTATTAAACACAATATGACACACTAGGTCACAACTAAACTACGATAAGTCTTTCTGTGGCCCTGAAAAGGGCCGGGTAGTGCAGGGTAGTTGTAAGGGCCTAATTCCTAGGCACCTCACCACGGGCAACCAAGATCGAGCGGCGTGCAGCTCGATAAGGCTGGGGGGGATCGGGAACGGCGGCCTGTGTTGGCCGTGGAGTTGTTGCCGCGACCGGTCTTGGTCTAGGTGCAGCACGTCTTGACTGCTGCGCAACCGGCCTCGGGTGGTGTGAGCACCATCTTCTTGTGCTCAACCGCAACCTTTTGCATGTCGCACAACACCTGCGACATAATCCCGATCATCAGCCATCGTAATGGTTGAAAGATTGAACCAAGTATGAGCTACATCAGTATTGTCATCGTTTTTATAGTAAAATTTCGTAGTGGGAATGGTAGTGGGGGTAAAATCAGTGTTGTAAACGACTTAACTATAAGTTTTGAGAGAAACAGAGGCACCATATGACAACGCCTCAGTTTCTGTACACCAGCCAAAGACCAATCTTTCATTGTGTACTAATATTCCGATCAACGAAATTGACATTTAACAACTAACTACGCTCAAGTCTTTATGTGGCCCTCCGAAGAGGACCTGGGGAAGGGGGTTGGGGTGGGTCAGGGTTCGGGCGGTCGCATAGGAAAGAGAATAGGACTTATCGTAGTCCTTCTACGGAGTGGTTGAGTCCGCAGGACCGGCATCCATATCATCTTCAAAATCCCACCAAGATGTGGAATCGGCTGAACCGCTAAAGTCATCGCTGACTTCTACCGGTCCCGCATCCGATGTGGAGTCTGCCGGTCCAGTGGTCTCAACATTTGCAACTCGCCTCGATGGTGGTGGTATGTTGGGTCGAGCAACAATTTCAGTCTCATCGCTAAACAGCGACGAGCCACGGCTTGCAGGTCCTTCTTGGGGTCGAGGAACATATTCAGTCTCATCGCTAAACAGCGACGAGCCACGGCTTGCAGGTCTTTCTTGGGCCATGTCCAAGATGTATATGAATTAATTGTGAAGCGGAACTAGTATTTATATGCTAACATTGTAGTGGGGGATAATAATATTTGAATGTTCTGTCATCGTTTATATAGTAAGATTTCGGAGTGAGAATCAGGGTTAAATCGGCGCTGTAAATGTCGTGCTAACTATGAGTTTTGAGAGAAACAGAGGCCCCATATGACAACGCCTCTGTTTGTGTACACCAGCCAAAGACCAATCTTTCATTGTGTACTCCAGCTCTAGCATTTAAGCAAACCATCCCCACTTCATGTTGAAATGAACATCGTTTGCATAAACGTTATAAGCTCTCCCAACTTGTCTTACTTGTAATAAAATTTACCTTCTATTACAAATAAGACAAACCCTTTGAGGTGTTATCAAAAACAACCTCGCATCACAAACGAAGCACTTCTCGTGGTTTCGTAAGTTCCTACCGATCCTATGCGTCGAATGTGTTTGGTAGTGGATATCCTCAGGTGTTCCATGACGAGCCGTGGCATAGCACGCCAAACACAACAAGTGATAACCACCAACACGCACATAGGACAACATGCGGCAGTAAACTTCACCCAGATGTTGGGCTGGAATATTAACATTCCGATTAACAAAGTTTATTCTTCGTTCCAATGGGATATTATTATTATTCTGCCCCTCATCACTAGCGAAACCTTCATCATCAGAGCTTGTTGCCATCGTGATGCTTGAGTTAGAAATAAAATAAACTTTGAAAGTTGTGCTGCTTTTATCTCATTATCCCCACCTACTTTTACAAATATGCTAGCTATTTTGTGTGTTATGGCGTGTGTCTGTGTGCTTGCCCAATGGTATTATAAAATAAAACCATAGAAATACTAAATATCTAAGTTTATTATTATAATTATTATTATTATTATTATAAAGTTATAAAAAGAAACTACAAAACTTAGATTAAAATATAGATTTGTTAGTAACTGAACCGTTTAAGATATTATAACTTAAGAATGAGTCGTGAATAACCAACGCATAAACTTTAGTGTCTTTGGGAAATTTACTGGTTCGTGTTTCAAACTCCAATTTCACATCCACGGTGGACGATTTGATAGCTTCTGGCTGATGACTGCAATCAACGATGAAAATGGGGTTGTCAGGATAATCGACGAAATTTAACATTGGGTCGACCATTTCTCGTCCGTAGTAGCTACTTTGGAAATTCGCATAGGTATAGTAAGCTGTCGCATATAATTTTTTTCCAAATTCTAAATTCCACCGTTCATATGGGTAAACAGTAGAATTAAGGTATACTCGAAGGTCACTTATATTGGCTGCAGTAAACTGAGTGGCATCTTTGGCTTTATTGTCGCAATAAGTACTATTCTGAAACCCAATAATCAAATATCTCGGTTTTTCAAGACTCGTGCTAGTCCTTAAAGCCCACACGTCTGATGATGTTTGTCGTAAAGCAGGTAGTTCGTAAAGATCCCATTTACGATATGCCATTGGAATATTTGCGCTATTTACGCCTTTATTCATGCGAGACATTATCTTTAGCTTTTGACGATCATCTGGAATTATATGACGAATTTTCCATTCGATTTTATCAATACCAATGTCTGCTTCCACTTCGCCGACATAACAATTGGTAAAATTTCGAGCGATAATTAAAATAAGCTCTTGCTTAACATTAAAAATTCCTTTCGTATAATCCTCTGCAAAACCCATAAGATACTTTAGCGGGAGCTTTCCGGAAAATACATGGCTTGTGGCATCAACAAGAGCTTGATTATTTTCATTTAGACCCCATCCACAAACCATTAGAGAATTGTTTTGTAAGGCGCCGAAGGATGCCATCGTTTTCAGTGTTGTAGTAATACCTGGTTTTCGGACAACTGCGACTTGTTCACCGCCCATTTCATACCGAATTTCGTCGAAAAGAAATGCTATAGCATTATTAGATAAATAACATTTCTTTGTTGCATCTTTAGGTGTGAACTTTCCTTCGATGTATATGTAACTTTCGGAAACATCCAAGATTATGTCTTGAAAGTGCACAGGAATACGAATTTCATCAGAGTTCTTAAAGGTTGGTGAACCATATGGTTTATAAGTATGTTCCTGTAAACTTATTATGGAGTTCTCGAAGATGGGTTCGGTGAAAACCTCGATTTTTTCACTGGTAGCCGTCATTTTCTAGATTTTCGTATTTTCAAACCAATTGATCGTAAAAAACTGTAATCTCCACGGGAAAGTTGCTGCTGCTGCTGCTGCTGCCGCCGATAAGGTGCTTTCGATCTAATGACTGGATTACGAATGAGCCTGGTTTGCCTACTTTGTTTACTTTTATTATGTTTAACTGAATCTTTCACAGTATGCAACAAACGTTGTTGAGTGTTAAAGCAGTAACCCATACTTATGCTATTTTCTTTAACTCCAATTTAATAATTATCTTCTCACCTCGAAAGTCAATCAGATCTCCGTCGTCATCCAAGATTCGCAGACTGATGTTGTCTATGAACTGACGTCCCTCTGGTATAATCGGCATATAAATAATATTCTGCGGCTCTTTCGTAATTTTATAACCTGCTTCAACGTCAATATCAAATTCAAATAGGATGTGGCATTTTGACGAGTTCAGGAATGCACCAGAGATTATATTACAATCCACCCGTATAATGCGTACTTTCATAATATCCACATTGTACACTGACTGATGCTTTTCATTTTTTTTTAACACTTTAGCGTCAAACCCCAACATTTTGGCAATACTTTTGTCACCACGCAAATCAATGTCATACTTCGATTTCATCTCACATTTTAACGTATTATTGTTGGCTGTTAACGAAAATATTTCATCACTATCGTTGCGGGTTGACTCTTTTAAAACTGTCAACATAGCTTGACCAATTTCATCAATTTCATATGCTCCTGGTGGAATGGTCAGTAGATGTGATATTTTTTCATCCTTCCTTATGTAACCAAAGGAGTTGTTGTTTTCATCAATGTTAAAAATTGAATTATATGTGTAAAATCCGACAAGTGCAAGACCATATTTACTTGTTGTACTCAGTTCAATGGGTGGATAAAAGTCGGCGCTTAACACGCTCGAGGATCCTGTTAGCGTGAATGTATGCGACATGACTGACGTTAAGTAGCTATCTGTTATGGTTTTTATTATGATTTGCAGCAGCTCAATGGGTTTAATACACTAGCGCTTTTTTTTTTCTTCTCATCTGATGTCGTGTTAATCGAATTTTCAGCTGTTATATTCACATCACTAATTTTGCAGTAACAACAAAATAATTTCCGAGGCAATGGCCCATCACCCACATCCTTGTTGGAATCGTCACTGTCGCTATTGTAATGTTCATAGCAAAACTGATATTTCATCATATCCTCGTCACTTTTCAGTTCATTTGACAGCTTATCCCAAACTAGAGCAATTTCATTTGGTGCCATCGAAATCATTACTTCCTTCGGAACGTTTTCTAATTGTTCGGCAGTCATTTTCAACAATCCACCCACATGTTTAAACACTTTAAGTGAGTGCAAGATCTTTGTGTAGTTATCACGTTCAACTTGTGACGTCAAAGACATAATTATTATTATTATTATTATTTTATATCGGAGAGAAACTTCAAACACAGATGGCCACACCAAACTGAATCGAATTCTTGCTGACGATCGTATGTATAGTAAATGTTTCTCGACGCGTTCGAACCTGTTTGCAGATATCTCACCAATTCGGTAGGTGGTGGCAAATCGCCAAAGCTATCATAGTATGTTACTTCAGAGTTGACTTTTCGATATGCCACCCAATGCGTCCCTACCCCCGATGCGCTATCCAAATTAATAATCGCTGCTTCATACCGTCGGGGACCACGTGCAGGTAATGAATCTCGCATATAAACTCCCCTAAAGTGTGGTATCTTCAGTTTTAAAACATACTTTTTCAGATCGACATTTGATAGCGGTCTATTGGGTAGAGACTCAATTAGTTTTTTGACATATTCCTATGGTTCATAAACAATCCCATACCTGAACGATATGGTTTCAGATATAATCCATTTCCACGTAGTTTTAAAGTAGCACCTGTCTTTTCTGCATTTGCCTTCTTCACGTCCTTGATGGTGCGAACAATGCCTGCTACGCCACCTGCTAACGAGCCTAAGGCTGACAGACCAGCAAATATTGGTATTAATGGTAATACTCCACCAGTTTTAGGAATCGGAATAATTCTAGGCGTGCGGACTTTTCGTTTACCACCTGCTGCTTTTACTGATTTACGGGCTGCTGTAACGGCTATTTTCGATGCATTTAGAATATTCATTTTCTTTCCACCACCTCTTAACAACTCTGCTCGAATCGGACGTCGAACAGCAGAACCAAAAGCTACTTTCTGCACACGCACCCGCTTTCCAACACGTCGCTTACCAGCTCGCCGCTTCCTCTTGGTAATTTTTGAGCGACTCTTCCTTTTGCTTGATGACACACCCATACCAAAACGCTGCTTTGTTTTCATAATATTTGTTACCAACCACGCAGCACTCTTTTCACCAACGCTAGCGTCTGCAGATTTCACTCGTTTCCAAGCACTTTGTTCCAACTCGTAATCTGCTCGGTGTCGCTCACTTATATCGTCTCTATTACGTAAGTAAGCTAAATCGTGCTTCTTACACGCCACATCCAAAGGATTAATTCCTTGATCACCTCTTTTCACACGTTTAATCACTTTTGTTCCGGGACCGCAATACTGATAACCGGGGATATGCAGCTCCACCGGCAGGTTATTAATTAAGGAATTAACAATTCCTCTTCCAGTCTTAGTCTGTAAACGAGACGATCTACTTCGTCCGGTGATCAGCATCTGAATGACCATTTAAGTGAAAAGTTTGCTATAAGTAGTACCTATTTTTTCAATATGCGAATAGTACATTTGAAACAAAAATTTTCCATCGACAATCTCGACGAAAAAGTTGGATGTGGACATGGAGAGAGATTATTAAGGAAACACGGTCCTTTGCTTCCATCATCCATTCGTGGAATAATAATTGGACCTTCGAATTGTGGCAAAACCAATGTTATGATTTCACTACTTACTCACCCCTTGGGATTACGTTTTGAAAATGTTTATATCTACTCCAAGTCACTGTACCAACCAAAATATGAATATTTGAAGAAAATTCTTACACCCATTAAAGGTCTTGGTTATTATGCTTTCAGCGATGCCACGAATATCATGGAACCCTCAGATGCAAGACCCAATTCAATATTTATATTTGATGATGTTATGTGTGAGAAGCAGGATGTTATACGATCATATTTCTGTATGGGACGTCACAAAAATGTGGATGCCTTTTATTTGGCTCAAACATATTCGCGAGTTCCTAAACAGCTTGTGCGAGATAATGCCAACTTTATTATTATGTTTAAACAAGATGAAATGAATATGAGACACGTATTTTCCGATCATGTATCACCCGACCTGAATTTTACACAATTTCAGGAAATGTGCTCGAAATGTTGGGATAATAAATATGGATTCTTGGTTATCGATAAAGATAGTGATGTGAATTCGGGAAGATATCGCAAGGGACTTGATAGCTATATATTTGTTTAACAATGATGAATGCATTCATTTCATTGCTGTTCGGTAGTTTGTCAACACCATGAATGAAGAAATTGACTTAAAACGAAAACTAGTGGAAACGACCAATGCTGTTCGAAAAAAATTTAAACAATTCAAGGCGGCGAAGACACAAAGTGCGCTCGACTTGGATAAATTTTACGAACCAATCACTAAATCACTAACATCTATATCTAATGTAGTAAAGCAACGCCAGCAGCAGCAACCCAAAACCCAAGGAAAGCAATATAGTCGTAGTACTAGCACAATGGAGGAGCCTGAGGAAATATCCGATCACATATCATCATTTCAATCGTCTACACCGCGGATAAGCCGAAAAGCTCACATCGATACAACACCGAAACGTGATACCAATGTTACATTGTTTGAGACACCTTCCCCTTCAAGTTATACAAGTTCACCACCAATCGACAAGATTCAAGCATACTTAAATGGATTAAAAAATAAACCATCCCAATATGATACCATTTATGGTGTACATTTCGGTAAAAAGCCGAATAACCTTAAAAGATATATTGGTAACCTAGAAGTGCGTTTTCCAAATGGCAAAATTACTTTATATAAAAACGGAAAAAATGTTGCTGTATTTGATGGAACGCCTCAACTTTACGATTTGCTTTTTTTAAGAAATCCACCATTCCTAACACAACACGATAAAACCGATGATGGTGTGCTACAGAAATACAAGGAAATTTTAGAATTAACTAGTGCAGCATATGAAAATTATGACAAAAATAAGGGTCTACGAGAAACCAGATTATTGAAATATTTGTATATTATAAAACCCCTACTGATGCCGGCGAGCACTAAATCAGGCGGCGCTGTTGTAAAAAATAACATCGCTAAAAAAATAAAAATGCCCAACAAGAAACTACTTTCTTCCAAATCACCTCAATACATTTATTGGAATAAACCAAAGGAGTTGGTTGATCGCTTAAGATTGTTATGGAGTTCAAAATTAGCTGGTAATACTGGGCATGACAATGAGATTATGTCAATTGTTGAGGAACTTCGCGAAGAACAAATAATATATTAAATTATGTACCTTGTTTCCTTTGCTCAGTGTCTAATGAGACGTGTTCGCTTCGCTACAAAATATGAACTCAAGCAGGGGAAAAATTGGAATTGTTAATGAACTGCACCGGACTGCTAGAAAAAACTTTATTAGAAGGCGGACGATTATTAAAGGATACAAGGATTTATGGCAAATAGATTTAGCTGAAATGCAACAATATGCTGATGAAAACGATGGTTATCGCTACATCCTTGTATGTATCAATTGTTACTCCAAATTTGTGTACACCAGAGCAATCAAAAACAAGACCGGCGCTGAAGTGACCAATGCAATGAAGAGTATAATTGAAGAGGCATCGTATACACCAGACAATTTACAAAGTGATCAGGGAAAAGAATTCTATAATAGTCGCTTTCAAGCCCTTATGAAAAAATTTAATATAAATCATTATTCTACATTCAGCACGAAAAAGGCGGCAATTGTTGAACGTGTGATAAGAACTTTAAAAAATAATTTATATAAGCAATTTTCAATTAGAGGTTCCTACAGGTGGGTGGAAATTTTAGTATCAGTAACAAGTGTCTATAATAATACAATACATCGCACAATTGGCATGAAGCCCAGAAATGTGCTAGAAGATACACAAATTAGGGCATACGATTATTTAAAGGTTAAACCGAAAAAATATAAATTTCGTCTTGGCGATATAGTTCGAATCAGTAAATACAAAACCATATTTGAAAAGGGGTATACACCTTCATGGTCAACGGAACTGTTTAAAATTGTAAAAAGTAACATTACCAATCCACCCACCTACATACTGGAATCGTTAGAAGGTGAACCGATTAAAGGTAGTTTCTATGAAGCTGAACTGCAAAAGACAACCAGTCCAGGTGTTTATCTGGTTGAAAAAATTCTTAGAAAACGTCAGAAAAATCACATTGATCAATTGTTTGTAAAATGGTTGGGTTTCCCCAATCAATTTAATTCTTGGATAGATAAGTCTGATATTGTATAAACAGCTTTGTATTTCCTATTACAATTATTGTATCAGTTGAATGATAAAATAAACATGTAATTTAAAACATATGAATTTTATTTATCAGTATATATTGCTATCATTTTAAAAATTGTTTTCATTGAATTAATAACCATGAAGAGCGTAACATTTGATGAAGAGAAAAATATTGTCCACCAAACATTTGTTTGGGCGTTTGCATATCGAGAAGCTCGAAAGAGCGACTTTCAACAGCTAATGCTTGATAGGTACCGTTTCCAACGGCGAATAGAGAAAATCAAAACAACTTTGGATATGATTTTAGAAAGTAATTTTAGAAATAAAATTGTTAATGAACGATTTATTAATTTATAATATAATTATAAACATAATATGAAGTACTAAAAAATGTTTTATTCACATTTAAGCAATAATACATAATGACCAAAAACACTTAGGGACTATAACCAAATTGTCTAAGTTCACTTTCACTAATACATATGGCACGGAAAAATACTTCTTCATCACTACTTTTTTAGCGCATATACTAATCACTTGAAGAATCGAGTAGTGCATTTGGTAGCGATGACGTTGGACTTGACGATGGCGACTGCTGTGATGGCGATTCTTCCATTATTTCATCTTCTTGACTTGAAGAGGTGGACGTATCAGTATGTTGTTGATGTCCACCACCTAAGATAATGGGACTTTGAGGTTGGTCAGCAGGTACAGATCCTCTATTGCTCTCGTTTTGACACCAATTACATAATCCCATTGTCCCACTTAAAAATTCCCAATGTTCACAATTTGAACACATTTGACGACCATTGATTGAAAACGGATACACTAATGTTGTTTTACTTTCCATATTGTAAATGATTGTGAAAGCAATGCTACAAATGAACTAAGTCACCATAATTTGGATACGTGTATTTATATATAACAGATGACCTTCACGTGTGACCTCTCTCTCTCTTGGAGTGACTTTTTATTTATCATGATAAAACCTTCTGTCTACTTTCCGAATGTAAATTCTGGATGAAAATTTTTAACAACTTTTTCTTTAGTTTTCTGTACTTTCTCCTTTAAGTTATTTATTTCTTCATTCAATACAGCGAATCTCCGAGAAATATCTGTATTCAATCCTATAATTTTTCGCTCAAAAAATTGTATAACATCCTTACTAATTTCGTCAGCAACTTGTATGCGCAGATCTGATAATTTCTTAACAATTACAGCAGTTAGTTGTATACGCAGAAGATCACGTTGAGTGAGAACATATTCTTGAGTAGCAGCATCATTTGGTTTTTTAGGTGATGCAACATTCTCTAGGGATTTTCCTTGCATATCATACTGATCATCGAGAGTAAGCCTGAATCCATTTCCAGGTGGTCCACGTAAAAACCGACATTTTTCATTGGTTTTCTTACGTCCAAACTTATCAACTGTGCTGTTACTTCGACTCATCCTCAAATTAAACTAACTAATTTGCTATTTTACCTTCTACTTATATAACTTCATAAGGTTTTCATCTTACAAACGCTTATATAGGGTTTGTTATGTTGGGAAAAATAAAACAATGCTTTTACTACAAACAATTTATTTCCTATTGGTTTTTATTTATATATTAAACCATAACATTTATTTTTAAACATGACCATTATTTATAATAATACATACATACATTTATATATTATATTATATATTATACTGGTTTATGGAAATATAGTTCAGAACGTGTTTTTACAAATAAAAGTTGTTCCAATAATTAATTTTACTTTTCTTGATCTTCTACTTTTTCCATAATTTCACAACCATTTGCGCCATCGCTGCGGATGACTACACCATCTTTTACGATATAAGTAATATCGTCGGGATCCACATAATCAACCAAATTAAATTTTGTTACCAAATCACTTGGTAGATCTGGTATATGAATGACAAACTTGGCAAGATCATTATCAATCATTTCAGCACAAAATTGACTCAGGTTTATGGATCCGTAGAGATATTGTCCACATAGATGCGCACCAGCCATAAAATTGATTGCATCACGCACATACTTTCTGTACTGACAGCCAGTTGAATCCAAACAGGAACCATCAAACATCGAAAACTGTAGTATATCTTGAGCCATACGTCTTAATTTGCATGCTAACCAACTTATATACGTATCTTGTTTTTCAACAACATTGTCACACATCTACAATAGAATAATGAGATTGTGATTGTGTTTTATGATACTAGGTATTGCACTTTTATTACATTATTAATTAAAATTAAAAATATGATAAACTATAGATTAAAATATTCTTTACACAACATTGTTTACTCTAAACACCCAAAATTTATTAATGCTTTAGTATTACCCCCAGAAAATACATGTGAGCTTTGCCCCAAATATGTTAGGGTAAATTTATCATTTGATTTATTCATTATGTCAACAGTTGCCTCTGATAATGTTTCAGCAACACGCTTGGGTAAGAAAGTTTGAAATGTTACATTATGTGTTGTATCATACAAAGTAACAAGAATACTTTTACCAAAACGTGTTGAAACAAATGATATCTGTTTTATAACATAAATTTTTCCCACCGTTAGTGTTGAAATTTTTCGGTGCTCAAGAAATTCAACATCTTTGTTTATCATATTATTAATTTCAGCCAAAGTCTGCTGTGAAAGACTCATTATTAAAATATGTAATAAAATACCTTTAATAACTTTCACAAAACACACCACAAACACAATTCTTCTATTTCAAGGCAACAACAAGCAATGCCTGTATGACTATGGTCTTCCTATCGAAAGAGCTCCATATTTATAATATCCAATTTCAAAGTCATAGGAGGGGGAATATTACCAGAAACAACGCATGCTCAAGGTCAAGGTGATTTCTTGAAAGTCAAGGTCAAGTTCAAGGTCAAGGTCAAGGTCAAGTTCAAGGTCAAGGTCAAAGTCAAGGTCAAGGTCAAGGTCAAGGTCAAGGTCAAGGTCAAATCCAAGGGCAAGTTCAAAGTCAAGTTCAAGGTCAAGGTCAAAGTCAAGGTCAAGGTCAAGGTCAAGGTCAAGTTCAAGTTCAAGGTCAAGGTCAAATCCGGGTTAGTCAAGGTCATCCAAGGTCATTCGGGTTAGGTCAAGGTCATCCAAGGTCATTCGGGTTAGGTCAAGGTCATCCAAGGTCAAGGTCATTCGGGTTAGGTCAAGGTCATCCAAGGTCATTCGGGTTAGGTCAAGGTCATCCAAGGTCAAGGTCATCCGGGTTAGATCAAGGTCATCCAAGGTCATTCGGGTTAGGTCAAGGTCAAGGTCATAAAAAGTGGAGGGGGGATCCGCAGTTCTCTCAAACTTTGACTACTCATGTGGCCATCATAGCAACTAAGATTATGGAACACAACAGGAACAGTGCGAAAATCTTGATAATTTAAATTACAGCTCTCATGACTCGGGCCTCTATATGTTGAATCGAAATGATTATGATCACGAATTTTTTTATCATCAGCTGAAAATGGTTTCTCACAAATATGACATTCTCGTGCTTTATAGAATAGTTTAGCTTGTTCATCAGTTAATTCTTTCATAGGTAAAGGACAAAGAAAAACAGTTTCAAGATCCTCGGCAAAGTTTTGAAGTTCTTTCATAAACCATTCCATGCAGTCCAGTCCAGTATAAGATCGATAAAATGAGAGGGTGTCATCATAGGAGCATTTGACGTAATACCCAATGCTATATGGAACATGTTGTTGACTTTTTCGAGTATTTCTTAGATTATTATCTTCCACTGGAATCAATAAGCACTCCGTGTCAGCATAAATTATAAATGCAACTTTTTCTTTTTGACTAAATTTAGTGAACTCTATTATTTTGTTTTCTTCTTTCGGTAATATAGGAACTGCCAATTTATCTATTTTTAAACAATCTTTAATATGGTTTTTCAATTTAACTTCAGTTCGAAAATAGTGAAGGCAACGATCGCAAATAAACTTTTGACCATCTTTCTTACTTAGCTGAGATGAAAGCAATCGTGATAAATTTTTGATCCATGCGAAATGGTATTTAACTGGACTTAAATTATCCAAATCATCCTCAGAAATGTAATTATCCTGCAAAAGTAATAAATTTGCATGTCTCTCTTTTTTGTTTTTAGTGATATAATATGGCAGAGTTTTAAAACTGTTTCGATATTTTTGCAATCTATAAACGTTTAAAGAAAGATTATTTTGTGTTTCAAAACGCGGAATTTGTCCGAGAGTTATAGGAAACTGAACCCCTTTTAAATTAAGAACTTTTTTTGGGTCCGGATATGATGTTGTTCTCTCAGCATTAATGGTTGAGGGGTATAATGCGGACGTAACAGCCCAAGCAAAACATATGTCATCAGTGTTTTGGACGTTAATACAAGCATACTTTTTTGCTATTTGTTCTGGAAGAGCGATGTAACTTCCAGCACGCAAGGGGTTAAATTTATTGATTCCAACCATTAAGTTGATTACTCTACTCAGCGCCCAGCCTGAATCTTTTTCTGCAAAAGAATCCAATTCAGTTAAAATAGGTTGAATAACATTATCCTGAAACCATTGATTTAAATTGGTATAACGATAAATAGGTTCATTTGGAGTGTTTATGTATTTGTTTTCAGTGAAAGATCCATTTGCCTTACTAATCATAAATTCTCCACACAATACAGTGTTAACCTTGATTGCTTCATCATTTTTAAGCACGTTCTGAATTCTCCTTCTAAAAATTACGGCACAGTCTTCCAAGAAGGGTTTAATATCTGTATGTTTTATATTAATGATGACACTGGATTTTATACGAGATTTAAAAGCTGATTGAATATCTTCCCATTTTACACGATGAGTAGCAGTCTCTTTTCTTTGTATAAATCCAAATCCAGTTACTTCCTTAGCTTTCAGCATTTCTTTAAAGCTTTTTATTTGACCTAAACAAGCTAGTAATTTGTTTTTCTCTCCAACTGTTGATGCGTGTTTCAATGTTGTATTCAATAATTTTGAAGCCTGAGCGCATTTCTTTAGACCCTCCTTTATTGCATTCCCATTATTATTTGCTTGGTAAACTAAAGTTCTGATGTTTTCTACAAGTTTACCAGCGTGCAACATCTTGAATCTGTAACAAAAATTACTTGTTAATAAAAAAAATAATTAACTGAAGCTTACACGTCTACACTGTAGCATGTACTAAGTTAGAATGAGCTGTGGCACCATGATACATCCGTTATAATAAATCGGATTGACTGTAAAATTCATCCAAACCCAACTTACAGCTCGTTTTAGAAACTAAATGATAAATAATAGATATCAATATGTGTCATAGTTTTTAGTTAAGATATACATATTACATATTTTATATATCATTTAACATTTGGTCAATTTTTCAAAAAATAAAGAGATAAGTCAACGCTAGAATTAATATTAGTAGGGATAAATAGGGGTTGCATAACGTAGGAAAGCACACTTTTTAGAAATAAATGCCAGGTTAAGATACAAATAATTTAAATAAAATTAAATCAAGCACCAGCCAAAGGCGATGTAGGCATCAAAAATAAATTCCTCTTAAGGGCATGAAACAACTGTTTGCCTATTTTCGAATTAAAAATATCAATCATCCTCACAGTTTGATTCAAAAGAATCTCAAACTATTTTATCAGCCTAAACCACTTTATGCAATCTCTCCCTTATATCATGTCAATTCCTTGCAATCATGCGCCAACCTTTACGCAACATTATTGTAAAGATCGTTTATGTAGATACTATAGAGACAAAATTCTATTTATAGACTGTACCTAATATGTTGCCACATTTATCAGTACCACAAGTATATATATTATACCTTAACAAAAATATTTAACACTTATAAACCATAAAATTTTAAATAGCATAAAATATTTTTCTTTTTAAGAATATTGCCTACCCTGTCATCCAATCTTTAAAATATTATATACATTTCCCCCATTGCCTATTATAACTCTTTTAGTATGGCCGATAGATGGTTTCTTTAATAGCCAGCAGACAACAATTTTCCCTGATCATGTCTATAAGACATATGGAAAACACTGTATATACTTAACTCTTTAAAGGCTTCAACCTCCTTTGTAGAGAGGGATTACCGATCACCAGAGTCAGTACGTCTCCCCTCGTAAGGGTACCTATCATGTTTCCATGCGGAAAAAAGTCGACCATCCCTTTATACCAATAGGAGCCACCACTGATAAATTATAGTTTTACAAAAATATTTAACACTTATAAACCATAAAATTTTAAATAGCATAAAATATTTTTCTTTTTCAAGAATATCGCCTACCCTGTCATCCAATCTTTAAAATATTATATACATTTCCCCCATTGCCTATTATAACTCTTTTAGTATGGCCGATGGATGGTTTCTTTAATAGCCAGCAGACAACAATTTTCCCTGATCATGTCTATAAGACATATGGAAAACACTGTATATACTTAACTCTTTAAAGGCGTCAACCTCCTTTGTAGAGAGGGATTACCGATCACCAGAGTCAGTACGTCTCCCCTCGTAAGGGTACCTGTCATGTTTCCATGCGGAAAAAAGTCGACCATCCCTTTATACCAATAGGAGCCACCACTGATAAATTATAATTTTACAAAAATATTTGGCATTTGTAAACCATAAAATTTTAAATACCGTAAAATACTCTTCTTTTTCAAGACTATCGCATACCCGGTTATCTAATCTTTAAAGCATACATAAATTTTTACATTGCCCATTTTAACCCTTTAAGGATGGCTGATAGATGGTTTCTTTAATAACCAGCAGATAGCAATTTTCCCTGATCATGTTTATAAGACATATGGAAAATACTGTATATACCTAACTCTTTTTTTAAATGCCAATCGGTGAATATTTTCTATAATATGGTTTAAATGACATCTCCTTCCAATGCATGCATATCTATATTAGTATAAGCTTTTTAAAAAATTATTCTAAGTCCCCAAATAATAGAAAATAACACAAAAACCCAAATATCTCATAAACGGCTCGTCCTATCAAAAAAAAAAAATACACATAAAAATCTCCCCAGTCCCCTTGCCGAGTTTGACCATTGTCTAGATGATATAAAAATTTTAACCCCCTACCACCAATTTTTGCACCCCATCATAAACGCTATGTGCCAGGAAATAGAATCGTAAATGTGCAATTTTTACTTACTAATCTTAAAGGACCAACAAACGATGCACAACACATACTTAAAATCATATAAACTTCACCTACCCCTTTTATACCCTTATTAACCAATACGCATGCGTAACCATTACAACATAAAATATTTTTTTTAAATGCCAATCGGTGAATATTTGCTATAAAATGGTTTAAATGACATCTCCTTCCAATGCATGCATATCTATATTAGTATAAGCTTTTTAAAAAATTATTCTAAGTCCCCAAATAATAGAAAAAAACATAAAAAACCCTAATATCTCCTAAACGGCTCGTCCTATCAAAAAAATACACCCAAAAATCTCCCCAATCCCCTTGCCGAGTTTCACCATTTTCTACATGATATAAAAATTTCAACCCCCTATTATCAAATTTTTGTACCCCCTCAATTGACCTGGTACCTATAGAAATAAGAGAAAATCCAAATATCTCCCAAACGGTACATTATATAAAAAAAATTAAAATTTTAAAAATATTAGAAAGATGGAATTTTAACAAAAAATTTAAGAAAATGGCTTTTTACCATACCTCTTAGCAAATATAGGATTTTCGCTTTTCAACAACACCCATTTATTTATAAATTTTATATCCACATTTGCATAAAAGCTATTTTTAAATATAAAAATAAAAAATAACGCAGTTTTAACAGAACTTACCTCAATAAGATTGAACAGTATGAACAGTTTTTACTTGTCGGGATACCAATCACTACTAAAGAATACATACTCATCCATTTCTTTTATACACATCAGAAACCTTTAGGAGTGGGGGGACTAGAATAATTATATTCTTTCTTTGAGATCTTTTCCGTATATCCATATCCAAATCCAATATAATAAATTTGAATCCTTTCACTCTTTTTTTCTAGACACTTAAGAATTCATATTTTATTTTTGTCTATTCTCTATTATTATTTATATTTCACTTACTTAAATAATCTTTCATATTTTTTTAACTAGGCTTATCAAAAAATCTTTGAAATAATAATTTTATATAACACAGTATATCCCCCTATCGAGCGCCCATTCCCAATCTCTTTTCTCAAGTTTGCGTTCCGATCTCGATTCTTTGCGTACAAATGCCTGAAATCCAATGCATTTTGCAAGTGCTTCTTGCGATCGAAATTGGTTTATTTTAGGATAAAATATAAGCGGAGTGTTAATCTCAAAATTCATATTGTGGGGTTATATATGATTGGATTTTAATAAATTATATATGAATTCGTATTAGAATTTAGTGAGGAATATTAATATCAAAAAATTTAAGTAAAACTTTCAAATATTTTATAAGTAAAATTTTTAATAAGTATAAAAATAAAAAAAAAAACTAATTTTTTTAAATTTAGTTTCGTCCACAAAATAAAGTAGCCCATTTTATTTATTTCATAAAAAAATTTGTAGATAAATTTTAACCACAGTGTCCATATCCGACCAATGGAATAAATTTTAGTCACAATTTTGGCTAAGTCAATAAGAGTTGATTTTACGAAAAATCGAATAAATTTAATAATAATCTTATTTTTGAAGCTATTTTTATACGGTTTTCGGGTAACTAAGTTTCAGCACAGACGGGGGTTCCTAAGGGAATTTTTGACAAAAAAATTTTTTTTCGAAAAATTTTGCGTTTTTTCAAAATTTTTTTGGAATTTCGTTTATTTCTTTAATCTTGTTACTGTTTTTATACTGTTTTCTTCTCCTTCAATGCTGTTTTTTACTGTTTTTTTCCTGTTTCTGCTGAGACGGAGGGGCATCCCCTTATCCTGTTTAAAACATTCATTGTTTAAAACAGTGTTTCTTCTAAAAAAATAACCCCCAAAAAATCTCCCCGGTCCCCATACCGAGTTCGACCATTTTCTACACGATATAAAAATTTCAACTCCTTAACATCATTATTTGCACCAGGTATATAAATATGCAATAAAATTAATTCTTACCCACTAGAACTCAATGTTCGGTCACTATCCACCCATACGTAGAAGACACCGCCAATTAATCCCCCTCGTTAAAATCCACCGCGGCGCGGGGGATTCGCAGTGCCTTTCTACAACCACTCTGATTCCTCCCTCCAAACCTACCACCTTGACCTTCAACCACTCCACATGCGCAGTAGGTAGTTGAAAAAACGCAAAATTTTTCGAAAAAAAATTTTTTTGTCAAAAATTCCCTTAGGAACCCCCGTCTGTGCTGAAACTTAGTTACCCGAAAACCGTATAAAAATAGCTTCAAAAATAAGATTATTATTAAATTTATTCGATTTTTCGTAAAATCAACTCTTATTGACTTAGCCAAAATTGTGACTAAAATTTATTCCATTGGTCGGATATGGACACTGTGGTTAAAATTTATCTACAAATTTTTTTATGAAATAAATAAAATGGGCTACTTTATTTTGTGGACGAAACTAAATTTAAAAAATTAGGTTTTTTTTTTTATTTTTATACTTATTAAAAATTTTACTTATAAAATATTTGAAAGTTTTACTTAAATTTTTTGATATTAATATTCCTCACTAAATTCTAATACGAATTCATATATAATTTATTAAAATCCAATCATATATAACCCCACAATATGAATTTTGAGATTAACACTCCGCTTATATTTTATCCTAAAATAAACCAATTTCGATCGCAAGAAGCACTTGCAAAATGCATTGGATTTCAGGCATTTGTACGCAAAGAATCGAGATCGGAACGCAAACTTGAGAAAAGAGATTGGGAATGGGCGCTCGATAGGGGGATATACTGTGTTATATAAAATTATTATTTCAAAGATTTTTTGATAAGCCTAGTTAAAAAAATATGAAAGATTATTTAAGTAAGTGAAATATAAATAATAATAGAGAATAGACAAAAATAAAATATGAATTCTTAAGTGTCTAGAAAAAAAGAGTGAAAGGATTCAAATTTATTATATTGGATTTGGATATGGATATACGGAAAAGATCTCAAAGAAAGAATATAATTATTCTAGTCCCCCCCACTCCTAAAGGTTTCTGATGTGTATAAAAGAAATGGATGAGTATGTATTCTTTAGTAGTGATTGGTATCCCGACAAGTAAAAACTGTTCATACTGTTCAATCTTATTGAGGTAAGTTCTGTTAAAACTGCGTTATTTTTTATTTTTATATTTAAAAATAGCTTTTATGCAAATGTGGATATAAAATTTATAAATAAATGGGTGTTGTTGAAAAGCGAAAATCCTATATTTGCTAAGAGGTATGGTAAAAAGCCATTTTCTTAAATTTTTTGTTAAAATTCCATCTTTCTAATATTTTTAAAATTTTAATTTTTTTTATATAATGTACCGTTTGGGAGATATTTGGATTTTCTCTTATTTCTATAGGTACCAGGTCAATTGAGGGGGTACAAAAATTTGATAATAGGGGGTTGAAATTTTTATATCATGTAGAAAATGGTGAAACTCGGCAAGGGGATTGGGGAGATTTTTGGGTGTATTTTTTTGATAGGACGAGCCGTTTAGGAGATATTAGGGTTTTTTATGTTTTTTTCTATTATTTGGGGACTTAGAATAATTTTTTAAAAAGCTTATACTAATATAGATATGCATGCATTGGAAGGAGATGTCATTTAAACCATTTTATAGCAAATATTCACCGATTGGCATTTAAAAAAAATATTTTATGTTGTAATGGTTACGCATGCGTATTGGTTAATAAGGGTATAAAAGGGGTAGGTGAAGTTTATATGATTTTAAGTATGTGTTGTGCATCGTTTGTTGGTCCTTTAAGATTAGTAAGTAAAAATTGCACATTTACGATTCTATTTCCTGGCACATAGCGTTTATGATGGGGTGCAAAAATTGGTGGTAGGGGGTTAAAATTTTTATATCATCTAGACAATGGTCAAACTCGGCAAGGGGACTGGGGAGATTTTTATGTGTATTTTTTTTTTTTGATAGGACGAGCCGTTTATGAGATATTTGGGTTTTTGTGTTATTTTCTATTATTTGGGGACTAATTTTTTAAAAAGCTTATACTAATATAGATATGCATGCATTGGAAGGAGATGTCATTTAAACCATATTATAGAAAATATTCACCGATTGGCATTTAAAAAAAGAGTTAGGTATATACAGTATTTTCCATATGTCTTATAAACATGATCAGGGAAAATTGCTATCTGCTGGTTATTAAAGAAACCATCTATCAGCCATCCTTAAAGGGTTAAAATGGGCAATGTAAAAATTTATGTATGCTTTAAAGATTAGATAACCGGGTATGCGATAGTCTTGAAAAAGAAGAGTATTTTACGGTATTTAAAATTTTATGGTTTACAAATGCCAAATATTTTTGTAAAATTATAATTTATCAGTGGTGGCTCCTATTGGTATAAAGGGATGGTCGACTTTTTTCCGCATGGAAACATGACAGGTACCCTTACGAGGGGAGACGTACTGACTCTGGTGATCGGTAATCCCTCTCTACAAAGGAGGTTGACGCCTTTAAAGAGTTAAGTATATACAGTGTTTTCCATATGTCTTATAGACATGATCAGGGAAAATTGTTGTCTGCTGGCTATTAAAGAAACCATCCATCGGCCATACTAAAAGAGTTATAATAGGCAATGGGGGAAATGTATATAATATTTTAAAGATTGGATGACAGGGTAGGCGATATTCTTGAAAAAGAAAAATATTTTATGCTATTTAAAATTTTATGGTTTATAAGTGTTAAATATTTTTGTAAAACTATAATTTATCAGTGGTGGCTCCTATTGGTATAAAGGGATGGTCGACTTTTTTCCGCATGGAAACATGATAGGTACCCTTACGAGGGGAGACGTACTGACTCTGGTGATCGGTAATCCCTCTCTACAAAGGAGGTTGAAGCCTTTAAAGAGTT
Organism: Polydrusus tereticollis; assembly: GCA_963920685.1. Classification (NCBI taxonomy): domain Eukaryota; kingdom Metazoa; phylum Arthropoda; class Insecta; order Coleoptera; family Curculionidae; genus Polydrusus; species Polydrusus tereticollis. The sequence continues at coordinate 26,175,097 of OY987326.1, read as the reverse complement.
AAGTATATACAGTGTTTTCCATATGTCTTATAGACATGATCAGGGAAAATTGTTGTCTGCTGGCTATTAAAGAAACCATCTATCGGCCATACTAAAAGAGTTATAATAGGCAATGGGGGAAATGTATATAATATTTTAAAGATTGGATGACAGGGTAGGCAATATTCTTAAAAAGAAAAATATTTTATGCTATTTAAAATTTTATGGTTTATAAGTGTTAAATATTTTTGTTAAGGTATAATATATATACTTGTGGTACTGATAAATGTGGCAACATATTAGGTACAGTCTATAAATAGAATTTTGTCTCTATAGTATCTACATAAACGATCTTTACAATAATGTTGCGTAAAGGTTGGCGCATGATTGCAAGGAATTGACATGATATAAGGGAGAGATTGCATAAAGTGGTTTAGGCTGATAAAATAGTTTGAGATTCTTTTGAATCAAACTGTGAGGATGATTGATATTTTTAATTCGAAAATAGGCAAACAGTTGTTTCATGCCCTTAAGAGGAATTTATTTTTGATGCCTACATCGCCTTTGGCTGGTGCTTGATTTAATTTTATTTAAATTATTTGTATCTTAACCTGGCATTTATTTCTAAAAAGTGTGCTTTCCTACGTTATGCAACCCCTATTTATCCCTACTAATATTAATTCTAGCGTTGACTTATCTCTTTATTTTTTGAAAAATTGACCAAATGTTAAATGATATATAAAATATGTAATATGTATATCTTAACTAAAAACTATGACACATATTGATATCTATTATTTATCATTTAGTTTCTAAAACGAGCTGTAAGTTGGGTTTGGATGAATTTTACAGTCAATCCGATTTATTATAACGGATGTATCATGGTGCCACAGCTCATTCTAACTTAGTACATGCTACAGTGTAGACGTGTAAGCTTCAGTTAATTATTTTTTTTATTAACAAGTAATTTTTGTTACAGATTCAAGATGTTGCACGCTGGTAAACTTGTAGAAAACATCAGAACTTTAGTTTACCAAGCAAATAATAATGGGAATGCAATAAAGGAGGGTCTAAAGAAATGCGCTCAGGCTTCAAAATTATTGAATACAACATTGAAACACGCATCAACAGTTGGAGAGAAAAACAAATTACTAGCTTGTTTAGGTCAAATAAAAAGCTTTAAAGAAATGCTGAAAGCTAAGGAAGTAACTGGATTTGGATTTATACAAAGAAAAGAGACTGCTACTCATCGTGTAAAATGGGAAGATATTCAATCAGCTTTTAAATCTCGTATAAAATCCAGTGTCATCATTAATATAAAACATACAGATATTAAACCCTTCTTGGAAGACTGTGCCGTAATTTTTAGAAGGAGAATTCAGAACGTGCTTAAAAATGATGAAGCAATCAAGGTTAACACTGTATTGTGTGGAGAATTTATGATTAGTAAGGCAAATGGATCTTTCACTGAAAACAAATACATAAACACTCCAAATGAACCTATTTATCGTTATACCAATTTAAATCAATGGTTTCAGGATAATGTTATTCAACCTATTTTAACTGAATTGGATTCTTTTGCAGAAAAAGATTCAGGCTGGGCGCTGAGTAGAGTAATCAACTTAATGGTTGGAATCAATAAATTTAACCCCTTGCGTGCTGGAAGTTACATCGCTCTTCCAGAACAAATAGCAAAAAAGTATGCTTGTATTAACGTCCAAAACACTGATGACATATGTTTTGCTTGGGCTGTTACGTCCGCATTATACCCCTCAACCATTAATGCTGAGAGAACAACATCATATCCGGACCCAAAAAAAGTTCTTAATTTAAAAGGGGTTCAGTTTCCTATAACTCTCGGACAAATTCCGCGTTTTGAAACACAAAATAATCTTTCTTTAAACGTTTATAGATTGCAAAAATATCGAAACAGTTTTAAAACTCTGCCATATTATATCACTAAAAACAAAAAAGAGAGACATGCAAATTTATTACTTTTGCAGGATAATTACATTTCTGAGGATGATTTGGATAATTTAAGTCCAGTTAAATACCATTTCGCATGGATCAAAAATTTATCACGATTGCTTTCATCTCAGCTAAGTAAGAAAGATGGTCAAAAGTTTATTTGCGATCGTTGCCTTCACTATTTTCGAACTGAAGTTAAATTGAAAAACCATATTAAAGATTGTTTAAAAATAGATAAATTGGCAGTTCCTATATTACCGAAAGAAGAAAACAAAATAATAGAGTTCACTAAATTTAGTCAAAAAGAAAAAGTTGCATTTATAATTTATGCTGACACGGAGTGCTTATTGATTCCAGTGGAAGATAATAATCTAAGAAATACTCGAAAAAGTCAACAACATGTTCCATATAGCATTGGGTATTACGTCAAATGCTCCTATGATGACACCCTCTCATTTTATCGATCTTATACTGGACTGGACTGCATGGAATGGTTTATGAAAGAACTTCAAAACTTTGCCGAGGATCTTGAAACTGTTTTTCTTTGTCCTTTACCTATGAAAGAATTAACTGATGAACAAGCTAAACTATTCTATAAAGCACGAGAATGTCATATTTGTGAGAAACCATTTTCAGCTGATGATAAAAAAATTCGTGATCATAATCATTTCGATTCAACATATAGAGGCCCGAGTCATGAGAGCTGTAATTTAAATTATCAAGATTTTCGCACTGTTCCTGTTGTGTTCCATAATCTTAGTTGCTATGATGGCCACATGATAATAAAGGCCTTGGCGGAGGTAGAAGGACGAATAGATGTTTTACCTGTCACAAAGGAAAAATACATTTCTTTTACTAAATATATTAAGGATAATTTGGTTCAATTTCGCTTTATCGATAGCTTTAGATTTCTTGAGTCAGGTCTTGATAAATTGGCATCAAATTTAAACGATTATCCAATTCTAAAATCCAACTTTAATCAATTATCTGATGAAACATTTAAATTATTAACACGTAAAGGTATTTTCCCGTATGATTATATGGACAGTTGGAATAGACTAAATGAATTAGAACTACCACCTAAATATTCCTTTTACAATAGCCTTGAGGATTGCCATGTAAGTGCTGAATCATATATGCATGCGCAGAAAGTATGGAATGGGTTTGCTTGTAGGACTATGCAAGATTATTCCGATCTATATCTTAAAACGGATATCTTATTATTAGCTGATATATTCGAGCAATTTAGGTCAACATCTCACATGACTTATGGCCTCGACCCAGCCTGGTCATATACCCTACCAGGATATGCCTGGTTGTGTTTAATGTTCAAAATGTATAGAGAAAATCAGGTTAAACTCGAATTACTTACGGATTATGAGATGGTAACATTTATTGAAAGAGGTATACGAGGAGGTCTAAGTCAGTGCTCCAAACGATACAGTAAAGCAAATAATAAGTATACACCTTCATATGATGCAAATAAAGAAGATTCGTATTTAATGTATTTTGATATTAACAACCAATATGGATGGGGTATGTCCCAATACCTACCCTATGGAGGGTTCAAATGGCTTACAGAAGATGAAATTTTGCATCTCAATATTCTTAACGTTTCCGACGATTCTGATCAAGGATATGTTTTAGAAGTGGATCTTGAAATACCTAAAGACCTACATAATAAATTTTCGGATTTACCTCCTTGTCCTGAGCATAGGGGAACAAAAGGATCAAACACTAAAAAACTGTTTGCAACCCTCTATAATAAAAAAGATTATATTATCCATTACCGAAATTTAAAACAAGCCGTAGCACTTGGTGTCAAATTAATCAAAATTCATAGGGTATTGTCATTTAGTCAAACTTCTTGGCTTAAATCCTACATTGATTTAAATACCCATTTAAGACAAGCAGCAAGAAATGATTTTGAAAAAAATCTTTTTAAACTCATGAACAATGCTGTATTCGGCAAAACTATGGAAAACATCAGAAAACATAGCATCGTTAAATTAAAGACTAAATGGGAAGGCCGTTATGGTGCTGAGGCTCTGATCTCCCGGCCCGAGTTTAAATCATCAACTATTATTAACGAAAGTCTCGTAATAATAGAAATGAACAAGTCTGAGGTATACTTCAACAAGCCGATTTACGTGGGAATGTGTATTTTGGATTTGGCTAAAACAACCCTATATGATTTTCATTATAATTATATGAATAAAAGATTTGACAATCAATGTAAAGTGCTATATACGGATACGGACAGTCTTATTTATGAAATCAAACATGATGACATTTATGAAATAATTTTACATGATTGTCACCAGTATTTTGATACAAGCGATTATTCGCAAAATAATATTTACAATATACCTCGAGTTAACAAAAAGGTTTTGGGAATGATGAAAGATGAAAATAACGGTCGAATTATGACTCATTTTATTGGTCTTCGTTCAAAAATGTATGCAACGGTAGTTCTGCAGACAGCTGAGGAGATTGAGCTTGAGCTAGTAAAATTACAAAAAGCTGAAAAAGAGCGGGATGAAATCGAAAGGGTAATATTTAACTTTGGTGTAACGAAAAAAATTAAAGGAGTTAAGAAGTCTGTTATAGAAAATAAAATTACTTTTAATGATTATGTTGAGTGCTTGGAGACATTTACAGAAAAACATGTATCTCAAACATTGATTCGGTCAGAACAACACGAGCTCCATACAATTCGACAAGTGAAGATTGGGCTAAGTCCACATGATGATAAGAGAAGGTTATCTAAAACTTCGTATGATACTTTACCTTGGGGGCACTTTTCGATAATGGAAGACGAGTAAAAATAGCCATTATACCTGACAAGTATCTTCAATCAGTAAAATATATGGATGTGGATATGTAAATATAATGTAGCCAGAAAGGGACTATTATATTATATAATTTATATGTATTATGATGTTAGATGTTTAGGAATGTATTTGTGTAGTTGTATAAATAAACATATATTGAAACTTTGTGCTTGTGTTTAACCTCTAGTATCAATTTCACTAACAATATAACTAAAAGATGTAGACAGCGTAGCGTAGACTTTTAACAAGCTGAAACGCGCTTATAAAACAAATATAGGAATACTCGTGGGTAACATCCGCGCCCCTGTGCGACCGCGATGAAAGCGAGTCTGTCTCGTGAGCATATCATCCACCACGAATCTTATTTAGCTTAAGACGACATAGCGTAATGGTTAGAGCGTAACCTGCATGTGCCGAAGGTTGCTGGTTCGATCTCCAAACAAAACAGCTTTTTTTCTGCATCGACCCGTTAACTCTCAAAAGACAGTGGCATATTATGGGTAGTTAGTTTGGGGACGGTGACTATAAGGTAATAAATTTAATAATTTTGGCGTCGCGACGCTCTCGCTTAAGAGGCTTCCAATGTTTAGTACGCCCCTGACCCGGCGTCGGTGACCTTGAAATGCAGAACGGACCTTAAATTTTCTTATGGAGATTTACATGTAAAAGTGACGGTAATTGCGCTCAAACTGTCCTAGTTTATCTACTAGAGTAAAAGTGGCGGAGGATACAAAAAAAATAGCAGACAGAGGGTTAAAAATCACGTCTTGTGTAAAAAATCATTGAGGGTATAATATGGCTATACCAATACGAATATATTATATTATATATAATATTACTTACTAATTATAGCTTCTAGTTAGTACCACACAAGAAATAAGTCACATTTATTTAACTTTAAACAAAATATGCAATGAGTTTGTAGTGATGCGAGACCCAAAAATAATATTCAGATTCGACATGTACAATGTACATTGTGGTTTGACCTAGTGTTGTCAAAGTAGATTAGGCCATATATATCGAGATGGTAATATATTTTTTAAAAGTTTTTTTTTTTGGGTATTAGGTCCCTTCATAAATCAATTAAGAGTTAGAATGAAACCATGTAGAGTTTCGAAAGTTCTTTAATTCTAATTAAAATTACGTTTCGGCCGTAGCGTGGGCCTTCATCAGATTTTGAACATCTGTGACAATAGAAACATGTATATTTCAATTTTAAGTTGCCATATGTGAGCAACAATTTTTTCATTTTGGATGAAATTTTGACAAAATGTTAATTCATTGAAAAGGGTTTGCTTTTTCCTTCTGCCAGAACCATCCTCAGACGCGTTTCGCTGTATAACAGCTCATCAGTGAGGCTATGGGTTCTGACAAAAGGAAAAAGCATCGGCGTCTGTTTTAAAACAGAAAAATTGGTTTGATACAGAGAATGAAGCCAGATGGCTCCATCCAATTTTTCTGTTTTAAAACAGACGCCGATGCTTTTTCCTTTTGTCAGAACCCATAGCCTCACTGATGAGCTGTTATACAGCGAAACGCGTCTGAGGATGGTTCTGGCAGAAGGAAAAAGCAAACCCTTTTCAATGTGTTAAGTTTTCGGTTACTAAACCGACAAAACGCATAGCGCTGCCTAGCGAGGACTCCTGTAATTGTGACGTTCTGTCTTTGCAGGTTTTCCTCTGATATTTGTTGCTTGATAAGTCCATGTCAGAGGGCGCAGGTATGCTTAGAAATGGTGTTATTTATCAGCACCACGAGATGGAGCCATCTGGCTTCATTCTCTGTATCAAAATGTTAATTACCTAGTGTGTAGGAGTTCAATAGGTTATAGACGAGATTAGTTACCTTGATATGAAAGATTTTCGTCATCTCACAACCACATGTTGGACAATTACATGTACGTCACAAACATTTTGTTTAAAATTACGGAATTAAAACTTTACAAACTTAAGCGTGGCCATGCTGTTATCTACTGAAGAAATTCTTTTAACTTTGGATTTTTTTTTTATTATTATTAATTTAATTTAACAAATGGTGGCAAGTGTTACCATCTTATGGGCATGTACGAAAGTAGGTGAAAAAACCAACAGTTTAGGTCAAGAAGGAAAACAATTTTTTAGTGTTGATATCTAGAGATGTGTAATAATATGTGGTTCTGTGTTAAAAGAAATCCATCTATATGAAGATATATGATTTTGTATGTTAGTTTTGATTAAGGATTCTAGGTGGTATAACAGAGAGAATAATTTTTTAAGTTTTTGTTATTATTTTAATTTTAAAAAAGACAATAGGACAAGTTAGTTAATGAGGTGGAAATACATTTTGCTTAAATTTTTTGTGTCGGTCTTTAGGTTTACACAGTTTTTTTTTTTTTGTATATATATCATCGCCAAAAATTCCCTTCTTTTGGTGTTTTTTTCGGTTTTTAGAATTTTTGTGTTTTCGAAATCAAAGTTGTGTTGTTTGTCCTGTGCGTGGTAGTAAGGGCTGTCTTGTTCTTTTTATCGTATTTGTGGCCGTTAATTATATTTTTAAGGTATTGGCTTGTTTGGCCTATGTAAACATTATTGCAGTCTTTGCACGGGATCCCGTATACCACATGCATTTTTTTTATCTTTGTTAATTTTGGATTTAAATCTGCTAAAATTGGTGTTAAGAAGGTTATATCCTGTATTTCTGTATGGGCGACGGTAATGTTTTGGTTTTTACATAGTTTTTGAATATTTTCAGATAAATTGGGAATATATGGTAATGTCATGTATCTGTGCTTTTTGTTTGTTTTTAGGTTTGTGTCTTTTTTGTTGGTTGGGTTGTAGAACTTGTAGGTATATTCTTTTTTTAAAAATTGGGTGAATTGTTTTTTTTTGGGTAATTATTTAAAAGGAGTGCGTCTTTAGCTTTTTGTATAGCGTGATGTCTATATGCAGTACTGCTTAGTGTAATTGCTCTATCTGCGAGACCTATAATAACAGATTTTATTTGGGACAGTGGATGTTGAGTATTATAATTTTGTAACTGCGATTTTTGTCATATAGAAGAAGTTATTATTTACAAAAAAAAAGACGCTATTAATTTTAAACAAGAGGATGTTAATTAGAAAAGATAATTAGTTATTAATTTAGATAGTTAAGTTTTTATGAATATGACAACGAGTAAAAAGGAGAGGGAAGATCAGGTGGCTCTTAAATGAGCAAGTGCTGTTGTCTTCAGGGCTGCGGCCGACTCGTGACTTGCTCATATAGCCGGCGAGTGGTGAGGGTAAAATTAAAGGGGTGCGCTACCGGTTTTGGGGCCCTCGAGTCGAGACAACAACACAGATTAAACTAATAAAACAGGATGCGTCACGAACATCAAGAAAATACCAGACTATACTCTAAAATCTATTAGGAAATATTGTTAATACACTCTTGACAACCCCAAATGAGTCATCAAATCGACTATAAATGAAATAAATAAAAAGGTTCCAGCATTAATCAAACAAATTTACGGGGCAATACTAGCTACATAGATATCAACAAAAGGGGATTATTTAACTATTTATACTCCTTACCTAACTTACCAGTCGAACCGAAGAAAACAATAAAAATGCAGAAATTAAATATATATGGTACTGCTCCAAACAGCTGACTTTTAAAAGTCGTATAGAAAGCAAAAATATGGTAATATCATGATGTTGAGTAGCCTAAAAGTTCTCCTCATCAGGCTCACTGCGTGTCTCTGGAGTGCGAATACCCTCTGCGCATGTGGAGTGTATCCTCAAACGAGCAAAGCGTAGATTCTATTAGTGAATGAAAAGCCTTCAGATCCACTTTCATATCCACTGTCCCAGCCAAGTTTCTCAGGACATATTATACTACGGCATGTATCCAAGATGAAATTACCTTCATTAAGTAATTTGGAGCTTTAAGCCTTATTAACTTTAGGATCATGCCACATTGCTAGACCTTATCAAGCTTATCAAGCTTTGCTGACGTCAAAAAAGATCGCCCCCATGTGTACTCTTTTATCGAAGTCTTCAAGAATGCTAGTTGCGAGTTTTATTGTTTGCCTCATTGTACCCAAGCTGCTCAAGGGGCAGATATTGTGCTCAAAGACGAAATCATTTAATCTGAAGGTATTCATTTTCTAACGATCATTCCTAGACTAGAGAGAAGGCTTGTTGGTCGGTTTTTGATGAATAGGTATAGCTTTGGCTTTCTTCCGCGCCTGCGGGAAGTAGCCTCCTTTGATAACTTTCGTTGATAAATTCACTATATTATTATCCCTTGTAATAATCAAGTATTGTGAAAAGATCGAAATGACATCGGAATGTGCCAGACTTCGCAAAGCTTTGGAAAAGGAAAACAATGGAAAAATAGGCTCATTGCTTAATAAACGGGGAATCCACACTTCCAGTGAGGAGGAGGCCCTTGAGGTACTATTAGACACACACTTTCCAGGTAGCATAATCCTACTGGAGAACACAAAAGATACGGAGCCAAGCCTAAGGATACCAGAATTAAGGGCAAACAGGCAGGGCTGGAAACTCGCAAATAAAATAATCAATCAAACAAAACTGAAATCGGCGATACAAGCGTTTCAACCATTTTAGTCGTCCGGTACAGATGGTATATTTCCAGCTTTATTACATAGAGGGATCGAAGAACTCTCCTAATCAATCTGTACACTGCTCAGGGCCAGCCTGGCAACAGGACACATACCAAGCAGCTGGAGTAAGGTTAGAGTAATATTCATACGTGACGTGAATCTTACGACCAGGCTAAAGCATATAGACCAATAAGTCTCACATCAATTCCCCTAAAAAACAATGGAGAAACTGATCGACAGGTACATCAGAGATGAAAAACTGACAATCAGAAGACTACACGAAAATCAATATGCATACCAAACTGGGAAATCCTGCGAGTTGGCGCTGCACGAACTTACTAGCAGAGCAGAACTAGCTGTATATAACCAGGAGATAGCACTAGGTGTCTTTCCAGACATAGAAGGCGCCTTTGACAACACATCGTTCAACTCAATGATCGGAGCAGTGGAACAGCACGGAGTGAAACAATCCATCGCAAGATGGATAAACTCAGCACTGAGACATACAAATATAACAACCTCGCTAAGAGAAACAACCAGGACTATCAAGATTACAAAGGGCTGTCCTCAGGGTGGAGTCCTTTCACCACTTCTGTGGAGCCTGGTTGTGGACACATTGTTGGTAGAACTGGCACAAAAAGGCATCTACGCACAAGGTTATGCACACGACATAACCATTTTGATAAACGGTAAGTTTGGGGGTGTTGTCTCTGATAGAGTGCAACTTGCACTAAACACTGTTGAAGAATGGTGCAATAGGGAAGACCTCAAGGTAAATCCATCAAAAACATTTGTTATAGCGTTCACACGTAAAAGGGATCTTCGGGAACTGAGAAATCCCATAATGTATGGACAGGAAATACAGAGAAGCACAGAAGTAAAATATTTGGGGGTTATTATTGACCACAAACTCACGTATGCACAACACATCGAGAAGGTATGCATTGCATCCTTGCTATGGTGGCATAAAGCCAAAACAATAACAGCCAAAAATAAACCAAGTAAAATACTAAGCATGTATAGGTATAACAGGGGCAATGCGAACAACGCCTACTGCAGCCATGGAGATGCTTCTGGGACTCCCACCACTGCATCTTGTAGTGGAAACGGAGACCCTTATGGCAGCGTACAGATTGAAAATAAACAACATAAATGGGAAGTTTAACAACATCAAAGCACATACCAAAATCTTTTAGATAAGAGATAGGGAATATATAACGAACATTTATTCGGATCGGACAGAAACCACCCTCGACTTCGACAGACCCTTTAAAATGAAATTCCCAGATAGGGGAGGTGAAGAGAGAAAGGAGGAACTTAAAAACCGCAAGGGTTCAGTCTGGTATACAGACGGCTCAAAGACAGAAAACAGCACGGGAGCGGGTGTGTATGAAGCCACTACTAGCGAAGGTACATCCATAAACCTGGGAGTGCACACAACCGTCTTCCAAGCAGAGGTAATAGCAATTACGACCTGTGCACAAATTATGATGAGGAAAGGAGTCGAAGACAAACAGATCCACATCTTAACCGATAGCCAGGCAGCACACAAAGCGCTCGAAAAACCAACTATAAACTCCTTAGTAGTTGAGGAGTGTCTTACAATGCTAATAGGCCTGGCACAACGTAACAGGATTAACCTGGAATGGGTACCCGGCCACCACGGTACAGAGGGAAATAAAGCGGTATATGAACTCGCCAAAAAAGGGGCGAGAGATAACCTAATCGAGCCGGAGCCTGCATGCGGACTCTCGTATCGGACGGCAAGAAAAAATATACGAGAGAGACTTACTCGGCAACACCAAGAATATTGGGCGGGACTCCTAGGGTTAAGACAATCAAAATTGTTCATCAGGGAGGCGAACAAAAACAAAATCAAATCACTACTGCAGCTTAACAGGAAAAACATAAAAACAATAACAGGTCTCCTCACGGGACACTGTCAAATGAAAAAACACCGTAGCAATATGGGACTAGAAGCAGAAACTTTTTGTAGAGTCTGCGAAGAAGCGGAGGAAACTCCTCACCACATACTATGTCATTGTCCGGCAGTAAGTGGGAAAAGATTACGGCACTTCGAGGAAGCCTATCCGGAACCCGACGAAATAGCCAACGCCACCATCAACATTGTCCTGAAATTCATTAGGGACAGTCGTTTGTTGGAGTAGATATCAAAGGAGTACAATAAGCCATGAGCTTCAGTGCAGTGAGGGAAGAACCACAATCCATTGAGATAGATAGATAGATCCCTTATAATGTTATCTGGTAGGTCTCGCTATGCTTTTAATGTCGTCGAAACCCTGGGCCTTTTAAAATTATCTAATGTCAATATTAGAATATAGGCTTTACATTAGCATCTGTATGTAGCTAAAATAATATCAAAGTTAAATGTTTTATTTTATTAAGGTTTATTTATATATAGAGTATAATTTTATTTGTCAACAGTGTTAACAAAACACGCATATACAAATTCGGAATTACGAAAACACATTCAAATCGGCGACGGATGTCCCCGAGGTACAGGTCCATACAGGACCGCCAAAAAAGGAAGTGACATAAACGAGGGGCACGATCTGACCGGAAAGTCGCTAAAATATTATAGACGAAACAATAGGGTGGCTTCCGGTCGACAATGGAACACAGCGCTACAATAAAACAAATTAAAAATATTGCTGTCGACGGTATGTGTATGTGTGTGTGTCTATGTCTGTGGGAGGAAGGGAAAATTTACGCGAGCTCATAAAAATGCCGCGTCAGGTTTTGCGAATGTTATTAAATGGTTTGTGTGATGGAAAACGAGGAAGACTGTCTAGAATGGCTTTTGTTAAACGATTTAAAGCTATAAAAAATGCATACATAGTTGCAACACTGATAAAAGCATTCTTATCTGGAATCCGAACCATATCACCCAAAATATATTTTTATGTTTTTGGGTTGCTTCCGCATCATTAAGGGATTATAGCACAACATAAGCATTGTATGCTTTATCGTCGATAGCTTACTATGTAAGTAGGTAAAATATGTTAATATTGTCGACGAATAAATTTATCTAACCTAAACTCACAATCAACAATCGAAAGATGGGTTTTTAGATACTTAAGATTAACCCGTGCAAACCAAAAGAAGTCAAATAGGAATTTACATTTATTTATAACAAACACATGTACAGTGACGAAAATAAAATTTTATACACTGAGGTTAACATTTTATGCCATTTTTGAATATTTTAGTAAACTGGGCTTTTTACAATTATTATCTCACCTATATGCCTTGCGTTTCTTATTTCAGTAATGATAGAAAAAGGCTATATATAAAAATATATTCGAAGAAAGTATTCCTAGAAAGTTGAGCAAGTTGGGAAATAAAAAAAAAAAAAAAAAAACATTGGTTTACTATTTTAAAGAGGCACCAATTTTTTCCACTAATAAGTTTAAACGTCTGGGCATTAATGCCACCAGCATTTGGGCGTGATGAAAATTGTAGGTATTCCAGGTTTCTTCAATTTTAATCCACAAATCATCACTGTTTTGAGGATGGAAATCATTGTTCTTGTTAATTTCTTTCACGATATATCCCCAAACGTTTTCGATTGAATTGATATCAGGGCTTCTTGAGGGCCAAGGTAACAATGAAATGTTATTTTCCCGTATCCAGTCCGAAACTCTTCTGGCTGTATGGACGGGGCAGTTGTCATGCTGGTATATAAAATTTTCTTGTTGAAATATATTGTTTACCGAAGGTAACATAACATTTTGAAGGATGTGTATATAAGCTTGAGTAAAGTCTTTTTCGAATCCGGTGGCATATTCCTAGCCCTCTGGAAGTAATATACCCCCATACATTAACTGAAAATCTTCCACTTGTTTTAACATGTTGGGTATATCTTTCTTCGTTCCATGTATTTAGCGGCCTATACACTCTAATCTGCCCGTTATAGTAAGACCGAGAAGTCTTCTCGTCGGTAAATATTACCTTTTCCCAAGAATCCATACCTTGCGGTAAATATTCCAGCGCAAACCCCATTCTTTGCACTTTATTCATATCGGTCAAAAACGATTTTTAAGCAGCTACCTTATTTGTCAATTCCGAATTTTTCCTTATGCGATTTCTCGCCGTTCTTAATGTCCCAGGAAAATTAGTTTGGTTGTGTGCTTCTACAGTCGTCTGAAATGGATTGTTTCGCAAAAAATCTATTAGATCATTATCTTGATTTTCGTTTGAAATTTTTCTTCTGCCACTTCCAGCCCTTCTTTCCAATGATCCTGTATTTTCCTATTTGATTCTGAGGCTTTGTATAGTGCTTCTTGGTTTCCCAAATTGCTCAGCTATTCCTCGTAGAGGAACACCGTCTTCGAATAAAGCCATTAATCTTGCCTTCTCGAGTTGATTCATGTTCACAATATTTGTTAAAATGAAATAATATAATTTTTAAATCTGATGGCACCGATAACACAATTTGTCAAAAAGTGAAGTGCATTTCCAGGTGATCTAGGTATACAAAAGCCGGCATCACATTAGCAAAAATTAAGTGTACGTCACTGTACGTAATGCACCAATAATTATTGCTAACACGTTTATATCAAACTTCTAAGCATATTCTTTTTCTTTAGCGATTGTCCTACTTTTCAGTTCTTCCTCTTTTTAGTATAACTTTCTATGACTATTGTAGCGGAATTGGCGTTAGCAATTCTGAATACATAGTTTAGGCACTACTGTTTTTACGCAGATTCCAACCTTCATAGGTAAGGTTTAAAAGGGAAATAATTTCTACAGTTTAACTACGACAAAAACAACGATTTATTCAGTAGAAAATGAACTGGGAAAATATTGGATCTCATATGCCTCATATATTTACAATTATGCCTGTCTAGTCTCTTTCACTTGATGCATCTGTACACTGTGCAGCACTTTTTACTTGCACTTTACTCTGTTATTATTTGTAAATACTATTTAAATTATTATAGACTTGTGATGAGCGGAGAACAAATATATAAAATAAAACCTTTCAATCTTGAGTTTATGTGGAATTAGGTGAGAGAGCGACGTGGCTATTCTGAAAAACAAACCCTTTCTACCAAACCCCTCGCCGCACGACCCGTACGTAGCATCTTTTGCGAAAGGTACCGGTCATAGACATAAAAAAAAGTACCGTTGCCGTATGAAGGCAAGGTTGCCTGATAAACTTGTTTTTTTTTAATTGATATACACCGTTTTAGAACAATTATACTACGAATTAGCTAAGAAACCACCATAGAATCGCATTTTAATGAGATATTTGTAGAATCAAGAAAATGGACTGTTAAACTAACCAACACTTTGTAATTCTCTCTACTGAAATTAATTTAAACGCAAGTGATGATCGTTTTTCGTAAATTAAAATATCTTTGAAATTTCATAAACAGAAACACTTGTTCCTGGCGTGAGGTATCCTCCATAAAACATGACCCTGATAGGCGTCGCCTGAACATACAAATCTGCTGCAGCTTTCAAAATGGTCCTGTATCTTAATCCTGAATCTGTCCAACGCATTAAACTCACAGGACTGATTTCGCTTGCAGACATCTAAGAGTAGTTGTGACCCTAAATTAGTCAATGCTTCGCAGAATACACGGACTGGTATCGAAGTCATGTAATTAATAAGTTAACGTTGCTCTAAGACATTGACGTAGTTTTGTATTAAATCACTTGAAGTGATGCCATAATCGTGTAAATTGAAATCTGTGCAACCGCAGTGAAATGTTTTCCACGTTAGCATTTTACGTAGCTCCTACGTAGACTTGCATGGTTCCTGCTAACGTTAACCGAACCGAGCCGATGCGACAGGGGTCTTTTAATATTTTTATCTACTTTCATTTAGTAATATGAATTTTACAGTTCTGTAAATCATTTTGTAAGGACATCTATTACAGCACTAGTGCTGTACACTAGTGCTGTAATAGATGCCCTTACAAAACGATTTTTAATAGCAGGTGCATTTTTATTTTAAAAAATGCCTTTTGCCAAATATTTTTATTCATAGATGAAAGTAGATAAAATTTTGTACAATATTCTTGTTGTAAATTCATATAACTACACTCGATGTTTGATTAAACTCGGCTGACGCCTCGTTTAACAACTTTAACATCTCGTGTTGTAATATGAATCTTTACAACACTTATATCGTAAATATCTATTGTAACCCTAGCTTTCAAATATTAGGATGATACATTGACAACATTATGTATTATTAACATTTTCGTATTCTATAAGTATTATTGTTTTTTAATATAAGCGAGACCTAATATATTACGTTAGAAGTTTAAGATAGTTTTTTTGACATTTTCTCGCACGTACGTGAAGGACGAAATACTTTGAATCTGCGGAAACGTATAAATCCATGCGTTTGCGTCAAGTGTCTAATAACATAAATATAATATACAGGGTGTTCCTAAATATCATGTACATACGGAAGGGTGTAATTCCTTGGCTTATTTTGTGAATAAAAATTTACATAAACTTAAGTCCGCAAACGCTTCGTTACCGATCTACAGGGTGTTGAAATTTCAAGATTTTTTAAAAGTTTTTTCTTTATAGCTCTTGCAGTTTTTGACAAACTAAGCTTAAATTTGGTATATAGGTTACGCTGTAGGACTAACGTCATTACAAGAAGATATTTTTTTAGGGGTCATGCCCCCATTTCTCCCCATAAACTCTTTTGCGGTGCGCCGCTGGTAGAGTTTCAAATACGAAATTATTTTTTTCTCTGCAAAAAAACTTTTTAATATTTTGCAGTTTTTTCGTATTTGCGACTGTTATCGAGAAAAAAAATTAAAAGCGTTTTTATGTATAGTGTATATGTATGCAAAACAAAAACCGATGCACGTCATACCCTTCGAGTGACGTCAGTTATCGACAGTGTTGCCAGCTTGTAACCAAAATATCCGAGTGAGGGAATTACACAATTTCTTTTCATAAAAACAGAATAAATATACAAAAATTTTCGATAGCTTATATATTTGTTTACTGCCTAATACCTTTAACCACCAACTTTAATACATCTAACACTTTTTTATTTTCATCTTGCCAAGGTCGACCAATGGTACCATTCTGAAAAATCCATGTTTCATCCAAGAAAATGAATTGTTACAAGACTGCTTTTTTTTTAACATATTCTTTTAAAAATACCACTCGTTTGAAAGCTACATGGGAAAGTTCCATAAGCCCTCGCCTCAGTTCATCTTTTTACCATGCGAAGCCTATTTTCTTAAAGATGCTTCTTAAAGAGTTAAGACAACCGTCAAATTTAATAGTTCTCTGTCTTTAAATTTCTAAGTTAAAGTTGCCAAAGTTACATGATGTTATAAAAAAGTTACAGCTTATGAATATCCGATGTAAAATATCATAATTTTTGAATAATATAACTTACTTGTTTCGTACATTCCATAAATAGTGTCACCGATAGAACTTATATCCAATCTTCATACATTTACAACTCTCTTTCAATTAGAACGTTTGTTCTAAGGTGATTCTAATAGTTGATTTTCCTTAGCTATTGTTGAAATTGCGCTTACAGTGGAGATATTTAAATTTGGGGTAGCTGCCATACGTTTGAAATTAGTAAAGTAGAAATAAAATATCTAGACCTTAACATACCCTTTGAATTGACTTCTCTGTACGGCTGTCAAGGGTAACAATAAGCCATTGTTGTTAAGTTCTTTCTGAAAATAGCTCCTAGCTATTAGCTCTTTGCACCGACTATTTAAATGCTTCGGCATTTTTCACAAATAGTAAACAACGTAATCGACAGATATATGTAGGTATGTGCAATTTTGATACTCTTATTAGAACAGTTTTTTAATGCTATTTATGAAAAGATCTGGAGTTTTAGTTAAAAAATAGACGAAAAATAGACGAATAACGAACAATTAAGGTTAGTTTTGTATGAAACGTCAAACAAAGCCAACGAACGACCTGGCACCACCGCACCGTTTACATTTGTATTGCCAACTATCGGCCAATAAAATTAATTAATTTTTACAAGCTTAAGTAAACAAAATATTTGCTATAATGGGTTCTTATCGAAGAAGAATACTTTAAGTTCGTAGTAAATTTAATATCGCATAAAGTTTTAATACTTTTTGCCATAATTTAATATCCTCGTGTTTTCTTATGGACTTTATGGACAATTATCAGCTGGTTTTTTGTTTTGCATCGGTCAAATTTCGCTAGATGAAATTAATATTTTTAAAATGATCTGGTAGGATCTGGTTTTATTTAGATAATCTCTTGTTTTTATTAATTTTGATAGTATCGTAACTTGTGTCTGCATGTTGCATGTGTTTATAAATTAAAGGTTTAAGTTGTAAACTGTAAGGTGTAAAAGTGTTTCAAATACTCGTTATAAGTTCGTAACAATATCAAATTTTACGAATTCTGAAATGGCTGAGATGCATTGCATCTATGGCCTTGCAAATAGAAATGTAGTAGAAGTCAGACATCTAAACATGAACCGTTATTCCACTAAAATGATACCTGATTATCAAATACTCTGGAATAGTCATAAGCGTCTTGTCGAAATTAGAACTCCTAATAAGGGAGACCGCGTACTGTTAGAACACGAGCATCAGAAAAATCTGTGAACATTTAATATTGGTCATCAAGTTGTTTGGCGTATCCTGCGTGATTCTCTGCTATACCCTTACCACATTCAAAGTCAATTTTTTGAGAAATTCAATTTTAAACTTTCACAACAACTACATAAAATTTGGGCTAAAGAAAATCCACAGGGGATTGTAGAAACGCATTTTTAAGAGCAGCTCTCATTAAATGTATGGGGTGATATAATTGGGGAGCCTCTCTCTTTGCCTGGTCGACTTCATAGTCACTTGTACAGGCATTTTCTGCAACAAGACTTGCCTGTATTACTCGAAGATTTACTTTTTTTGCTGAGAAATCAAATGTGAACATTTTTCTATTTTGGCTCGGGAGTATTTCAATGAAATGCACGAAAAGTGAGTAGTGGATATACTAACCTTAACTAGCCTGAACTAACCTGAATATCAGCCATGGCCTCCTAGGTCTCCTGACTTAAATAACCTAAGCTTTTTCCTATGGGGGTTGTTTGGGAAACACGTTTTCTAATAATCAAAGTAATGAACATAAAGTAATCTGTCAACGTCACAACGACGTCTGCGAATCGGCAACACTGCAATAAAGGAAAAACGCCGCCCGTGTTCAAGAATCCTTCAGCCTTCTAGCGTAGCAACAAGATATTTTAATTCTATTTTACTGACAAAATCGCCAAATGTCTAGCATATGGTTAAAAATTATTAGTGTTTTATTTCGCAGTATTCTAATTCTCGGAAAACATCAAGTCTTCCGTAAATATAAAAACGTGATACATTCTTAACTAAATAATATTAAATTTACGTCTACGAAAACAGTTTATCGGTAGCTTTGCAATAAGTTTGCTGTTTCGAGAATATGTAATGTAGGTTCTGTGCTGTTTTGACCGACAACGGGCAAACATCACTTGAATGCTTCAACGGTCGTTTCTTGTTGGTTGGTCAATAGGGTTCACGTGACCACATGGGATTGGTGCACCTCTCAGATGAGAGCGCCGTAGCAAGATAAACGACAGTGTACTGTTAGACTTTAAAGTAATCAGATGTTCCACGAGGCTAAAAACAATAATATCACGAGTTTTGATCTAACATGTGTGTCAGGCAAAGTGATTTTTTAATGTTAAGGTAATTGATATTTTGGGGACGCGTGCCCGGTAATAGAGGCTACTATTTTTTTAAACGTACAGTAAAAGTACTGTGAATTTCGCAGTTAAATAGACTGCATTCTTTGTGTCTAGTTAAGACCTGCACGGAGTTCCACCGCAGCGTTTTGCAGTTCGCGTAAATGCGTGAAATATTCCCTTCTATTCAGAACATGTCTTGAAAATAATCCTCGTGATATTTAGACGGCAATGAGGCTGTAATTAATGCGAATTCTGATTCATTCTCTACGGTAAAAACCAATGAAATCCTAACAGTATCTCGGTGCAGTGCTTTAGGGTTATTAAGATGATGTATTCGTGTTTAACAATGTAAATAGTGTAATATTGTAGGGGTGGTCAATAGTGGAAAAATAAAAGACATAGCAAAATAAGTTGTATTTGATTAGCCTAGCAAAAATAGAACGAACCAGCTTTATACTGTCGGTGATATAGTGTTTATGTAAGGCCAGGGTCAACCCCTGTCTAAAACAGGGGTATTTTAAACCTCCAATGTATACAACACCAGTAAATACCGTTGATGACTTACCAAATCGAATATTAGATGCATTTGAAGCCATAAGAAATATTCAGGGGGTTCTCGAACGGAGTACGGACATCAATAAGATGAAGAGCGAACGCATACATAGGGGTTGGAGGAAATCACTTTTAACCATTGTTGTAATGTAGTTTGCTTAATATTGTTAATATTTAGGTTTATTGTATTGTAATAAATTATTGCTACAAGAACCTGGTCACCCCAGCTTAATATTTTACAGGTAGTGGCAAATAAACTGTCAAAATTAATAAAAAGAAGAGATTATCCAAATAAAGCTGGAGCCCACTATACCATTTTAAAAAATTTAATTTAATCTATTAGCAAAATACAAAAAATCGTTTTTTATTTTTTTATCGATAACGGTCGCAGATCCGAAAAAACTACAAGAGACTTAAAGGTTTTTAAACAAAAAAAAGATTAGTTTTGTATTTTAGACTCCAAATTTCTACCAGCAGCGCACCGAAGAAAAATTCAGGGGGAGAAAAGGGGCATGACCCCTAAAAAAATATCTCCCTGTATATTATTATTATTATTATTATTATTATTTGGCATGACTAATGATAAAAGTCCTACAGTGTAACATATAATATGTATTTAAAATTTGAGCTAAATTTCTCAAAAACTGCAGGAGCTATAAAAAAAACCTTCAAAAGAATTAATACGTTAAAAAACGAGAAATAACAGCACAAAACTAACAATTACATAGAACAAAAATGTAAATTTAAAACTCCTTAAAAAACTATCTTACATCATACAAAAATATTTAACACGTCACTATTAATAAAAATTAAAACATATTATGTTAAATATTTTTGTATGATGTAAGATATTTTTTTAAGAAGTTTTAAATTTACATTTTTGTTCTGTGTAATTGTTAGTTTTGTGCTGTTATTTCTCATGTAATGTTGTTATATTTGGTCTGAAGATGCTCCTTCAAGAGCGAAACATGTAACCAAATGCTAATATAAATTAATTTGAGGCCGAGACTTTGTGGTTCTTTGACGTTTTTTAACGTATTAATTAATTATCAGGCCTCTTGGAGAAAAATGAACGATTTTTTTCGACTTTAAAAGAATCTTAAAATTTCAACAACCGGTAGATCGGTAACGAAGCGTTTGAGGACCTATGTTTATATGAATTTTTAGTCATGGTCGTTATAATTTTTATTATGCACAAATTTTTATATTTAGTGAAATAAACTGGTGGGGGGAATTCAAATGTTTTTTTACATAAACTACGATTACTCCCATTTGGCATACCCGATTTTAACAAACATGGTTTCATTTAAGAGAGGAGTATTTTATCTACAAATTGCACTTTTATTATTATATCCTTGAATTTTGCCTTCGCCGCTAGATGGTGTTAACTAAAATATAAGCGAATATTAGGCTTTTTCGCAACAAAGTTAAATACAATGATAGGCATGTTTTAACAGGATCTGATAGAGAATTAAATTCCTAACATTTTTGTAAAAACTTCATATTTTTATCTTTTATAGAATCGGAGTTATTGACCAAAATAAACTAATATAACGTATTCTTCCGTTTTAGGGGCGATTGTGATTTACATATTGGATGTGTTTCGCGCACATTAATTATAAACGAACAGACAGTTACAAAAAGTGTTAGCTACAACGATAGAAAAATTTTCTTAAACTCCTACCTATATTTTCACTTTTTAAAATAAGTATATTATTTATACTGCGATTTACTTATTAAAAACGCACACTGAAGATTTGATGAAAATATATTAATAACGGCCCAAGTGTTCAAAATGACGTCCATCATTGGTAATGCAAGCCTGCAGCCTCTTCCGCGTAGATAAAACAGCAGTTTCAATTTCCGCAACGGATATATTTCTTAATGCCGATGTAATTCTCTCCATCATATTTTCTCTCATTTCAGGCTGGTTTGCAAAAACAATATCCTTGACTCTCCCCCACAAATAATAATCTAGTACGGTCAGTCTGGTGATCTAGGGAAATAAACTGCCCCGTCCAATCCACCTGCCAGGATATGCCCGATCTAGGAACTCCCGGACGTTTATAGCAAAATGCGCCGGACATCCAAAGCAACATCTGTTAAGAGAAGCGGCAGTTCATTTACTACAAAATTTAAATACACCTCCCCAGTGAGAGTTTGGTGAAAGAAAACGGGTCCAATAATTTTACCCCCAGAATGCCGCACCACACGTTTACCGACCAGCGACCTTAATGCTGCACTTCCTGCATCCAACATGGATTTGTCCTGGACCAATAGTACATATTATGTAGGTTCACACTACCATCGCTTCTAAATGTTGCCTCGTCCGTCCATAGAATATGAGACAGCATTTCGGGGGTTTCCGCTACCATATTTAATAGCCATCGGCAATGGTCTAGTCGGCGATCAAAATCTTTAGCTAGTAAAGCCTGGTGAAGAACGATATAATATGGATGCATCCTAAAAAATAATTTGGCAAGTGTGAAAACAACTCACGCGCACGTTCCGTAGTAGGGTTGCTTGGACTAAATTTTTTGTTTCTTATAAGGTGTTGATAGACTGGCAAGAAAACTCGCGGAAGTTACACTGTGTCACTAGTCTAAAGATCTTCCGCGACGTTCATTAAGTCCACTGACGACGCCGTTTGGACTAGTGACACACTGAAACTTCCGCGAATTTTCTTGTCAGTCTATTAGCACCTTTTTAGTTTTAGCTGTATTACTCTTAAACATATATTTTTGAATATTTCTCTCAATATCTCGAATATTACACAGAAAAAAAAACAAAATTTTCAAAACTTACTTGTGATCTTTTAATATGTTACGACCGTAGTCTGGCAAATTCCCAACACTCTAGCTAGGGTTCTGGTCCCCACATGTGGGTCAAATACAATATAGGCCAACACATTTATAATATTTTCTTCCGTTCGGCCTCTGGGTTGCCTTTTATGCAGAGGAAGGCGAAAAGATCCGGTGGTCTTGAGCCTTTCCGCAAGCCTACGAAAAACTCCGCTCGTATGATGCACTCTTTCGGGAAATTGTATGGCGTAAACCCTGGAAGCGACTGTCTCATTCTGCATGCATTCGAAATAAACGCCTATCATATCGAATGCCTCGTCATTTGTATACCGCATATTAATAAAAAAAGTTTTCCTGGGCACAATAAAAACCAAGGATCTCAGTGAAAAACTAACTTATTAGATATTTTAACAACGTATTAGATATTTTAACAGCGAGCCATTTTAACATAATATATTTGTTTTATTTTTCACAGCCTACTCTTAATTCAAATGGTGCAGGTTGCTAGAAAACGCCCTTAAAACGGAAGAATACGTTATATTAGTTTATTTTGGTCAATAACTCCGGTTCTATAAAAGATAAAAATATGAAGCTTTTACGAAAATGTTAGGGATTTAATTTTCTATCAGATCCTGTTAAAACATGCCTATCATTGTATTTAACTTTGTTGCGAAAAAGCCTAATATTCGCTTATATTTCAGTTAACGCCATCTAGCGGCGAAGGCAAAATTCAAGGATATAATAACAAAAGTGCAATTTGTAGATAAAATACTCCTCTCTTAAATGAGACCATATCTGTTAAAATCGGGTATGCCAAATGGGAGTAATCGTGGTTTATGTAAAAAAACATTTGAATTCCATCCACCACTTTATTTCACTAAATATAAAAATTTGTGCATAATAAAAATTATAACGAAATATGTAAGGATTAAAACTAAGATGTTTTCGGTACCTCTTATTTAGCCAAAACACGAGGATAATCTTAATATTTGCTCTGGTCATGACTGTGACGCCCCCTTGCGGACATTTTACAAACTCGAAAACAATTTCCAACATTTTCTCTTGGGCACTTTTTTTAAAAAATATTTTAAGTGAGGAATGAAACACAAAGTCTGCTCCACTAATTTAATAAATAGGTTCAGATTAACATCCCAAACATGTTTCAAAGGCATAAACCTTCATCTTCAGTGGGTAATTATTAAGATGTTGTTATTTATGAAGAGACCAATGACATTGTTACGTTTTTTTATAAACTGAAAAGGGAAGGAAAAAAACACAAAATTAGACAATTTAAAAACCTCAAAGGTGTCATCAATAAAAGTTTAATATGATTAGGAAAAGATATTTAGTAAAATGTGGTGATTAACATAAAACCGCGAACATAGTAAAATAAAGTCAAGTTAGAGACTTACCTAATGTTGCAGAAAAATTTTTATGAAACCATATGTAACTTTAATTTGGTAAATAATATATCTTAAATTAAAGTAAAATTAAATGAATAAACATAATTTAAATGAATTTAGTTTTATTTTAATTTTAAATTTGTTGAAAAACCCAAATTTTACTGGGAAATTGTAATGGGGTACGACCATCATGGTGGAGTCGTACCAAATGGTAGGTAAAAATTTTTATTTAGTAGAAGTATGCAGGGATAATACTATTTAATTTTTTTATATATTCAAAAAAACGGTTAAAATCAACGCACTGCGACAATGTCAAAGGTTATCTGTTTAGACAAATGGAGTAACAACTAAATAAAGAAGGAAGATGTACACTGTATGTTAGAAAAGGTATGATGTGAACTAATATAAAGCTGAAAAATCTTAAAAAACTTAAAAACATAGACATCTGTTAAAGCATTATAATAACATAATGGATGAGTAAGGCAAAGTTAGGACGCCAGTCACAAGAGAGCGTAAAATGTTAATATTATAGTAACCTAAAAAAGTTTATGAAGGTAAATCATGACAGGGAACTAGGATGTATGGAAAACGAGGTACCATTAACAGAACAAAGATGGAGCAATATAACAGGGTAGTTATTAAAACCGTGGTGCCATGAGATGAAATGATAGTTAAAAAAATAAGGTTATGTTTTAATTATTTAAGAATTTTAGAGCATTGAAAAAAGTTAGGCAAGTAAAGTTTATCTGGTCACTAATGCAGTGTAAAGAGGGATTGTTAAGAGCTTTCTGGATTTCAAGGATCTCCAACAAATTCATCATAGTCCCTTTATCACAAACATGAAGCACCTTAGTACTGGTATGGAGATCAAAGAAATGGTTAGCATTGATAACATGATTGGCAAAGGTCGATTTAGAGTTTATATCAGTATGGTTTTTGTTTTTTTCAATGATTTTGAGATGTTCATTGACTCTGGAATTATTTGACTCAATTTCCATTGTAAATTCTATAGAAGGATGTAATGTGTTGAGGAAGTTAAACAAAAGTAAACGAAAGTAATTCAATAATAGATATTTCTCCCAACAAACAGGTTTAGGTATGGGTTCACCTCTTAGCCCTCTCTTAGCAGAGATTTTTCTTGCTAGTTTAGAATCACAAATTGAAGCACACCCTCTTTTCACGAAAGTCATCCACTTTTCCAGATACGTTGATGATACTTTGGTTATATTTAGAGGGTCCCTTCTTGAATTACAATCGTTTTTTAACTTCCTCAACACATTACATCCTTCTATAGAATTTACAATGGAAATTGAGTCAAATAATTCCATTCCCTTCCTAGACCTACTCGTTCAAAAAGAAAATAATAAATTACAATTTGGCATTTACCATAAACCTACGAGTACCGACCTGGTTATTCCATTTCATTCTAACCATCCACATAGCCATAAAACAGCTGCATTTAACAGTTTCTTTCATAGATTATATAACATCCCTCTTTCTCATGAAAACTTAAAATCCGAACTTAATTTGATCAAACAAATAGCTTATAATAACCATTATCCACCATATTTCATAAATAAACTTTATTATAAACATCTGTCTAGATCTCTCAACAAGAAACTATGTTTACCAATCCAAAAACAACAATTGAGATATTTTTCATTACCATTCCTAAACAATATTTCATATAAAATTCAAGACATCTTTAGATCATATAATATCAACATTAGTTTTAAAACTCAAACCAACTTACGTAGTTTTGTGGTGCAATCCAAGGACAAAATATCTACTTTGGACAGGTCAGGTATATATTCCATTTCCTGCTCTCATCCAGGTTGTAATACCTGTTACATAGGTCAGAGTGGTAGGAAGATCATAACCAGAGTCAATGAACATCTCAAAATCATTGAAAAAAAAACAAAAACCATACTGATATAAACTCTAAATCGACCTTTGCCAATCATGTTATCAATGCTAACCATTCCTTTGATCTCCATACCAGTACTAAGGTGCTTCATGTTTGTGATAAAGGGACTATGATGAATTTGTTGGAGATCCTTGAAATCCAGAAAGCTCTTAACAATCCCTCTTTACACTGCATTAATGACCAGATAAACTTTACTTGCCTAACTTTTTTCAATGCTCTAAAATTCTTAAATAATTAAAACATAACCTTATTTTTTTAACTATCATTTCATCTCATGGCACCACGGTTTTCATAACTACCCTGTTATATTGCTCCATCTTTGTTCTGTTAATGGTACCTCGTTTTCCATACATCCTAGTTCCCTGTCATGATTTACCTTCATAAACTTTTTTAGGTTACTATAATATTAACATTTTACGCTCTCTTGTGACTGGCGTCCTAACTTTGCCTTACTCATCCATTATGTTATTATAATGCTTTAACAGATGTCTATGTTTTTAAGTTTTTTAAGATTTTTCAGCTTTATATTAGTTCACATCATACCTTTTCTAACATACAGTGTACATCTTCCTTCTTTATTTAGTTGTTACTCCATTTGTCTAAACAGATAACCTTTGACATTGTCGCAGTGCGTTGATTTTAACCGTTTTTTTGAATATATAAAAAAATTAAATAGTATTATCCCTGCATACTTCTACTAAATAAAAATTTTTACCTACCATTTGGTACGACTCCACCATGATGGTCGTACCCCATTACAATTTCCCAGTAAAATTTGGGGTTTTCAACAAATTTAAAATTAAAATAAAACTAAATTCATTTAAATTATGTTTATTCATTTAATTTTACTTTAATTTAAGATATATTATTTACCGAATTAAAGTTACATATGGTTTCATAAAAATTTTTCTGCAACATTAGGTAAGTCTCTAACTTGACTTTATTTTACTATGTTCGCGGTTTTATGTTAATCACCACATTTTACTAAATATCTTTTCCTTATCATATTAAACTTTTATTGATGACACCTTTGCGGTTTTTAAATTGTCTAATTTTGTGTTTTTTTCCTTCCCTTTTTAGTTTATAAAAAAACGTAACAATGTCATTGGTCTCTTCATAAATAACAACATCTTAATAATTACCCACTGAAGATGAAGGTTTATGCCTTTGAAACATGTTTGTGATGTTAATCTGAACCTATTTATTAAATTAGTGGAGCAGACTTTGTGTTTCATTCCTCACTTAAAATATTACTCCACTGTGAGATGGACTACTTCCATAAAAAAAAAATATTTTGCCTAGCTCTACGACTGCCAGATTTTGAGATATAGCCGGCGATCATTCTTAGTCAGTTGTTCACCCGGTACATGATATTTAGGAACACCCTGTTTATGATATAATTGCCATCTTGAACAAGTAAGAATTAAATTATGCCATTGCTATTAATCCACCGTTAACTTTTTGGTTATAACTCGAATATTTTTAAAGCTTATGGCGTAGAGCATCATAGAACCACTGTATAATTAGACTCGTAAAAGTTTTATAATTCGGAATAAGATAAGGCAAAACTAATTAGTTCGAGACAAGGTTTAGGAACTATCTTACAATAAGAAAGACAGAAGAGAAAGAAAAAAAAAGCACATTTGAATTACTTTAGACCCTGAGTACGACGCGCAGCTTGTAAACGTGTTATGAATATAAAATATGCATTTGCTTCAAGAACAATAGTTTCAGCAGTGTGCAGGAAGGTTAAAGAATACCTTTTATATAAAATAAATTAATTTAAATAAAAAAAAATCTTGGATATTTTAAGTTTTTATGCATGAATGATAATATTTGTTCAAAATGGTAGAGCATCACCAATTTTAATATCATAATGTTGTCATATTAATTTGAGGGACGAAAATAAATCACCATCATTACCAAGAGTATTATCATATCTCGAATTAAAAAAAAAAATTATCCGTTTGAATAAGCCACCATGAAAATAGCAATCATTTCCCCAGACATGCAGTGTCAAGCATTGCTGTACAAACGGAATGAAGAAGGGTGGTTTTTGCTCATTTGCAAAGATGCTTTATTATTTTTTTTGTGTTTCCCACCACCGAAAACGGGAAGAGGGGAATATGTTTTCATAGCTGCAGTAAATATTTGTCAAAAAACAGTTAAGCTGTTTAATTCAGATACACTGATAAAATTAATTATTTGATTTAAAAAAATTGTCCATTGACTCAAATAAATAGTTGTTTCCTATTAGCCAAACAAATATGTATTTGAAAAATACCAAGGGATTATTTGCCTCATTTAGTATTATCTGATTTGATACAAATTACTTTTTATTTGGAACTAATCACTGAATACAAAGTTCAAGCAAATATTTATTTCCTTAATACTAACCTAACTTAAATAAGACTTAATGTAAGTAGGTTAAAAGTTAAGTTAACAAAATGTTTATTTGATTGATATTTATACATATATTTATCAATTATATACTTGTTTTATTTTTGTTTTACATGTATTTGCCGTAACAACAACGTTATTTAATTAAACAATTTACGTGATTGGATTTAAATAAACCGGTAATTTCCATCAAAGTCGTTGTTTTTTATTCAAGTACATAATTGCTTAACTTGCCTTTTATATTTTATTTTAATCAAGTATAATTTTATTTGGTTTAAATATATTTTTTTAATTTTAAGTAGATCAGAAAGTTCATTTAAATCAGTTCTTATTTTATCCAAGTACGTGTTTATACAGACGTCACTTAAATTTGAAATAAGCAGATCAAATCCCCTATTGCTATTGAATATGGTTTAATCAGTACCTATACCATAATAATCACAAACCTTATCAAATTGTTTACAGTGTTCAAATAATATGGCAAACCAACAGAACAAAACACATATTTGCCGAAAATAAAGGTTATGACAAATTACGCGCACGCGCACAACGACTTTCACATAAAAATATCATAAAAGTTAAAAGATAACCATCTCTTATTTTATTTTCATGTCATGTTATTTTACTGTATAAACTCACCATTAGTTGTTGCCCCTCTTAAAATGTACGTCAATAAAACATTCTAGAGAAGTTAATAACTTTAAAAAAAAATAAGTAAAGGCAAATTTTGCAAATAGGTACAATAATTATTAATATTATATTAATTATATTATATCTTAAACGTTAGAAGGTTTGATAGACATTGAAATATGGTGAAAAATTGAGAAAAACTGTCTTATTTGTAACACGATTTATAAATAACTGAATACATTTTCTAAAAAAATGTTATGTTTAAAATTTCAAATTAGGTATTGCAAGTATCTTTTCTTTACCTCTTATCTTACTTTTTTAACTCGTTCCATGCGTAACTAAAATATTTAAATATAGTTTCCTACCTTGAAAAGTATCTAACAGATGGGATATACCCCTCGATATACCCCAATCTTCTAAATAATTATTCATATTACGTTTATCCCCCATATCTTACTTTTAATTTTTGCTGGAACCACTAACTTCTGTGCCACTAACAAAGAAGATTTCACTCTTACTCATAAATTTCTACAAGACAAGATCGAACCCCAATAACCAAAAACGCGATGATGATTTATCACCACTCTTGTATAACCAATCAAATTACTCAAAGCCCCATGAAATGTTCGGCATTGAATGACTTAAGTTAGAGTTAAAGGTATTTAGTTCTTAACTTGAAATATACTTCGATTAAATAGTTAATTATTTGTAAATGTTTGGTTGTTTTATATTAAGGATTTAATGTAAATACATAATTATTTAGTTTAAATGACCTAGACATTTAAATAGTTTTCTATTGGGCGATTTAACTAGCGATTAACGGAATTTAGTTCCTAAATTAAAATTAGTTCGATTAAATAATTAGTTATTTACATTTTGTTATTTTAGTTGTTTTTGGTAAGATATTTGTTTGAAAGGTTCCATGATTTGACACAAATCCACCAACTGTCAAATAATTTTACAAATAAAACGAAATACAATCATTTATTTCAGTTAAATAAAACTTAGTTAATTAAAATCACATTTATTTATTACCAATAATTATTCACCAAATAAATCAAATTATTTGTTTAAGGGAGCATAGTTTTATCAGGGTACTTAGTTCAAACCGAGCGATATTTATATTTACCTTTATTGAGGTAATTAGGTGAAAGAGCTTGAAGCCCACTATTCATGAATTATCGTTTGACTCACATTTCATGCCGTGGCGTTATCAACAACAATCAACTTAAGTTATTTGCTTAAATCATATTTAGGTCATTCTAAATAATTCATAATTTTACAAACGCCTGAATATCTTCTTACATTTAAAATATTTCTTTATGTTCATTTTTCAGAAAACCACATTTCAAAAATTAAAATTTTGTGGCTGCGAATGCTATTCTCTTTAGAAACCTAATGTTGACCGAATACCTTTAATCTCTTGCTTAAGAGTACTCTTAATTGACTTAAAATAAAAAGTAGTCTATATTACTAAACTAAACTACTTAAATCTACACTATCGGACAAAAGTAAAGCAAAATTTAACAATAATATTTATTCTGTAGTTATCCTTGTATTCTTTTTAAATATTCCACCAAATATGGTTTTTCCTATTTTGGCATCTTATGTAAAATATAAGGAAGCATTTTCAATAGCATGGGTTATCATTAACCTTTAAAAAAAGTTTACTTATTATAATTGAGCAAAATTATATGCGACATAAGTAAAGCAACTTAAGAAAAAAATTTTATTTTATTTAAACAACAACAATTATAGGGACCGAGGGCCATAGAACTAACAAGTTTACAAAAGTATAAACTTAATAATTTATAGGATATCCATTGTTGGTTATAACCTTTTGACAACGACGCGGCATCGCTCAAATTAAATTTTGGATGGGAATCATCGGCAGATTCGTCCACACTTCGTTGATTTTATCGATCAAAGATTGTTTATTAGGGAAGTTTGTGGTACGAATCCGACGTTCAACCTCTTTCCACAGGTTCTCGATGGGGTTGAGGTCTGGTGATTGTGCCGGCCACTGTAGAACCTGGATATCGTTCTCGTCAAACCAATCTTGAACAAGGCGAGATGTGTGCTTCGGATCATTATCCTGCTGAAACACGAATCGCAACGGCATCTCCCACTCAGCGTAGGGCAACATAACGTTTTGAAGTATGTCCCTGTATACCAATCGATCCATAGTTCCGTCGATGATGTGAGTAGATAAGCTACATATGTTTCAACTCAAAACTCCATAAGAAATAACATTGCCCTGAAATCTGCATTTTTCGGGCCATTTTAGGGCGTGGCACTTTTCCTGGAAGCCACCATCCTCTCTTAACCTAAGTGGACCCAGCTACTATCGCCACCTAGTGTCTGACGTCATAACTACTCGCAGTAGATACAGGATCCGTATTAACCTAAGTAGCCCCCCCGGTATTACCAGGGGGCCCCATTATTTGAAGATTCTAACCTAACAGCATTCCCCATGGAACCCAAGTACCCGCGGAGGCGCGAGCCCCAGACCCGCGGCAGAGGAAGCCTCCACAACAGGCGTTGAGCGCGCATGATGATCGAAGGCGATACCGCGAGACCCTATGCATAATTCGCGAGGCTAGCTCAGGCAGGTCAGCGACCCCGAGCGGTGGTCACCCGATGGTTACCCGATGATCGCCCGAGGGTACCCGTCTTAGCCTAAGTGGCGCCCCCCTGGTATTATCAGCCCTCATTATTTCAAGATTCTAACCCAACTTTATGACCCATAGTCACGTGTTATTATATTTATGGGGAGAGATGACGTACCACGTTCTCAATAGTACCCCAACCCAAGTACCTAACCTGAACATCTATCTAAATAATCAATATTGAACGACATAATGAATAAATAATAACAGAAAAAAAGTTTGTGCAGTCAGCGGGAATTGAACCATAATCCTCTGGGGCCGAACCTCAAAGCCTTGCAAAATACGCTACGAGAGCATATACCTTAAAATTGCTAAACAATGTTTGACAACGTGAAACCACGGGGGCACATCTGATTAGATTGCTGGAACAAAAGGTCCTTAAGTGGGGTTATGGTGGTGTTTTCTAATGTACAAAATTAGGGCAAACCATACACATATACTTAGTAAAACAAACTAATTGATATCTGAGTACTACCTGAAGTTAGGCAACCAGTGTTTCACATAAAAATAAATATTATAAGCGTAGGAAAATATTAACAATCTTGTGCATTCACCTATCTGCTATGCAACACAAGCATCAGCTTTCAATATTATTTTACAATCATTTACCCCGAAAGGGCTGCAACGTCTCTTATAGATGGATAGTATAAACTAAAAATCAGTAATTAGTCGAAGCGTCAAGTCTTTTAGCCGATTATTAAAAACAAAGACATCAGATTTAACAAAAAAAGTATTGTAATATAAACTGTTCCGTGTGGAATCAGATTAAACGTATTATGAACCCTGTCCAACAGACCCTGTTCCCCCGGAACAGACCTGTTCCCCCTGGAACAGACCCGATGAACAGACCCTGTTCCCCCAGGAACAGACCCTGTTCCCCCAGGAACAGACCCTGTTCCCCCAGGAACAGACCCTGTTCCCCCAGGAACAGACCCTGTTCCCCCAGGAACAGACCCTGTTGGCCTCTCTATCGCAGAAAACAGCCCCGATAAAGAAACAAAACAGTTAAGTACATCAAACAAATTTATTACCAAAAATATATAGGTATTCACCAAACAATACATACAATACATGTCATTATGTCCTTTTGGCAAACAGTATTTTCAGACGTCATCTATAATTACGTTCACGCACACTCCCGCTATCTGGGTACTACCTGAACTTATGCAACCAGAAACCCCTATCAGCAAATATTGCCTTCACCAATTTATTAACAAACCTAAGTGTGACGATGACGACAAAATGGCGGTAAATCTAGCGTTTATAATGCACTCACCATTTTATCGACAAACCAGTACTAATGGCGTTGCCAAACCAATATTTCCCCTTATTCAACATAAAAATTGTCGAAACGGCAACACCGCCGTTCCAATACTGAAAATTTAAGAAAATACGCTTAGGCCATCTTGCAATAGCCGTCCGCAACAGTAACTAGGTAAAACAAAGAACCTTAAGTGTGGTTATAGGGATATATTATTATCGATCTCAATTTATTAACAAATCTTAAACCTTCCAACAGCATTCACCCCATATCGCATTGATAAAAATACCCATATAAATACCCCATCGGAATGTCATTCAGGATTGCATAATTAAATGAAAATCAATCAATTTTAAAACTTTTTTATTTATAACATAAAAATATCACTTACTACCGCCCTGGTATATTACATTAAAGGAATAAAAAATCAGCGTAAAATAAAAAGACATCTGTAATCATTTAGCAACGTTTTATTTCAGAAATATATGCAGTTT
The DNA here is from genome assembly GCA_963920685.1 of Polydrusus tereticollis. Classification (NCBI taxonomy): domain Eukaryota; kingdom Metazoa; phylum Arthropoda; class Insecta; order Coleoptera; family Curculionidae; genus Polydrusus; species Polydrusus tereticollis. The sequence continues at coordinate 26,141,865 of OY987326.1, read as the reverse complement.
TCAAGTCAAATGCACGATTATGGTAATATATATAAAGGTCATATCGGAGAAAATAAGATCTTTTTCGAATTTTATTATGTTTAAGGATATGTTTACCGAATCGTACAATAAAAACAGAATACATAATTAATTATCTTTCAATAAAATGATCATATAAAATCGAGTCACAACGCGAGGTAGAAGTGGTTTTATATGCAAATTTCATCAACATTGTTGGTCTATTACATATGCAATTTTGCATTGAAAGTAATTATCATTTTAATAAATAATTAATGTATAATGTGAGTGAATAAAAGCAAGCATATATTACTACTAATGGGATCTGTATACAGGGGGTATGAAACACTTTTGACCGTTAAATTACGCCTTTAAATTATAAATTATATCTATAAACTGCCATAACATTCGACCTAAATGGTATATTTTAGTACAATGACGTAGCTGAAGACCAACTACATTTTAACTGATTGTACGTATTTGGGTGATATATTTAAAATTAATCTTGAAAGAGAACATTTAATAATTATTTTTCGTTTCCCTCAAGCCCCAGCTAGGCGGATCAAAACCTCGTTAAGCTGTCTAATCCGCCATTAACCCCGTTTAAAATATCCCAACAGAGTAGTTATTACCAGCCTCGTATATGTATTTAAAATCAGTGTAAAGAATAAACAAGCCCATTATCTACATTTTCAAAATACCCTGTATATGATGATATTATATTAGTGTTTGAATTAATTAGTACGTACTCCAATCGACATATATTTATGCATCATAAAAATTAATTCTTTAATAGTAGCGTCACTCTAGAAGGGGCTTATAAATAGTGCAGAAATGGTGAGAGCACTTAATTGTTTCTGTTATAAGTTTGCAACAGGTAAGTTTTTGAATTTTATTATGGTGTTGGGGGGTTTTTAAACTGACTTGGTATTTTTATTCAAAGTGTTTGTATCTTTTGGTTTTCTTTTTGCATACGTTTAAAGCGTGACGCTCAAAATTGTCTGCCTATATGTAAAATATGTATTAAAACGCTCGAAAGTTAAGGTAATCTTTTTTATTTTGAATAAAATTTTTTATAATATTTCCCTAAAACGATATCAGTATACCTAGGTAATTTTTAAAATGCGTCTCATATGGACACGCACCCACATAAGCCATTGTTTTTATTACGAATTCACGAACCCTTCTTCGTTATTATGTAGAATACAACTACTTTATATAGGCATTTGCACCAAGTAGTTTGGGTATTAGTTTTTCAAAACAGCCCTAAAGAAATGAAAATTGTTTTTAGTTTTTTCATACCTGTATAATCGTTTGTTTTAACATTTTATCTACATGTGGGTTTTTATCAGTATAATATCAGACACATTTAATATTATATTGTTTTTTATATCTTTTTTAAATATTATAACTCAATTCTTGTAGCTTGAGTATGTACGTCACAATATCTGTGCAATCAAACTAGCAGTTAAATAAGGCATTATTTAATAGGGTCATAGACCAAATAATCCTGCAAATATGATTAATTTTAAAACAGCTGCTCTACGCCAGTGTGTCGTAAAAGTTAATTTAACAAGTGATAGCAAGCTAGTAAATTACAATGACCATAACACTCCGTATGCATCGAAAAAGATATAGGGAAAGTAATTTATTTTACAACTTGTATAGGACTTGGAACATAGGTCGATTAAAGAAAACGGGTTTGGCATAGGTTGATTAAAGAAAACGAGAGCTCTAATAATAATATATTTTTATTGGGTTTATAATAATATACATTCTATTTATTTTTACATAACTAAAATTTTATATTACGAGATATAATCTTATGTAATAAATCTTTAAGCTGCGCCAAAACGCCTACATTAGGGCAAGATATACCAAAAAATGAAAGACCCATTTTACCGATGCGAATTAAACTCATGGTAAATTCATTATATTCAAAAAACATGTCGTTTTGAATAAAATAAAGGCGGCCGTCGGTGTAACGAAATACACTGTCTATCTTTGCGGGAATCCCGTTAAATAATTCTGACGTTATATGATAATTGTCTGGTCTAAACATGCACTCATTTATGCCCCATACTAGAATATCATTGAAAAATAAATAGGTTTTTCCCTTGTTTGTGTTCACGACAGCTTGAACTCTGGTTTTTACATTTGTGGCAGCGAGACTATCTATTGATTCCGTTTTTATTAACGTGAACGTGCCGTACTGTACAAAGTAAATCAGATCATCGGCAAACAATACAATGTCACCATTAGGACGTTCATATATAGCAGTTATTTTCCTAAAATTTTTTGGCAAAAATTTAAAATAATCTGTTAATAGAAACGGGGTATTAGAAATTTGTTTTGTCTCTAAATTCAACATCCAAACAAATCTCTCATAAAAAATAAATAATTTGTTTTTAACGATTAAATAAGCTTTATTTGTTTTCGAGTCCAAGTCACATAGAGTCGGAAACTGTGCCGCATCGGGTACCGAGGGCGCGTCAGGGGTCGGGTGTACGCTGGGGATTGTTGTTACAGCTTTTGTCTGTATAGTTGTGGTTCTTGTCTGTGGGGTGGTTGTAACTTTTATTGGCATAGTTGTGGTTTTTATCTGTGGAGTGGTTGTAACTTTTGTAGGTATTGTCGTGGTTTTTGTCTGTGGGGTTGTATTCGGTGACGTGGGTATTTTTGTTGTGGCCAAAGATTTTTTGCCATAAAGGTACTCGATACCATAAATATCGTCCTGAGTTATTTTCACATTTTCCGCTTTGTAATACGGGTACATGATCGCGCTCTCGTCAGCTGTGTGGGCTAAACCTAGAGTATGTCCAATCTCATGTATTAAAACGCTTAGTAAATTTGTCCCACCATTTTTGGAGGAAAGACTCCATGGCTCTTTTGAATGCATGTGAATCTCTACATTGAAACTTCCATCTGGAAAAAATGCGTGCGCTAAAGTAGGTTTATCTAATTTGTAGGGACACCAGGTGAGGTCATTTTTCATTTTATGCCGTTGGTCGGCAAACGAAATTGTAATATTATGGGTGTTTCTATCATATTTAAAGCGGAAATTAGAAACATCCTCCCATGCTTGAAAAGCTCTTTCAGCAACTGCTCTATATGGATATACTGAATAATTTGGGGGGTAGATAGACCAGGATAGCTTTAAATCTTTCCATAAGTAGTTAGAGCCTCTTCCCCAATCTGCAATATCTTTGACGCCACAGCGAGGTCTTTGCATTAGAGCAATAGTTTCGTTATTTAAGGTTCCATCTTCAGGGAGACCATAAGTTTCTTGAAATGCCCGTAACCCATCTGATATCGACACTAAGGCATTATCTGTAGCATTTTCTTCCAAGTAACCATAGTCTGTTAAATATTGGCGGGCAGCTGTTTCGTCTGTTGCCAGTACAGCTGTAGAAGTAACAGTGAGAAATAAAATGAGGTAAATCAACACACCCATTCTGCTCGAGGGGTAGATATATACTGAAATCATCAATAAGGGGTAGTGTATTTATTTTTAAAATTCGATTATACCAAGTTTTTCCAGTTCTAGTAATATAGACCATATTTTATCGTCGTTTTTATGATTAAAATTGTCGCTCTCTAACTGTTTAAACATTTCCACTAGCTTGTTAACGTCATTATCGTAATCAAGTTCTAAATCATTCAAAGTAGGAGGAATAGTACTGTTCAATTTAAGGTTTTTGTTTATCATGCTCACTCTGCTTTTCTTTAAATAAGTCCTTTTTGGTGGAAAAAGCTTAGAAATAATGTTTGTATACTTCCAGCTTCTGCTAGAATTTATGTGATTTTTACTATTAAACCCCCTTCGGTGTGCGCTTGATAAAAGAAGGATTTCTTTATATTTATCCAGCTCTGTATTGGAATAGCCCATAGGGCGTTCTTTTGTCAATAAATTCAGAAGTCCTACAGTTAAAGTATATTTCTCATTATCAATCACTAGGGCGTTATTTTCAAATTCTACGGGCTTATTCCCAATAAAGCAGCCATTTTCAACCATTTTAAAACCAAAATCTAGACCGTTCGGTAAAGACAAAAGCGCTAATTTAATTTTTCGGTTCGCCATCTTATCTCGCAGAACTCTGACATTCGAATGACGTACTCATCAACGGAACGGGTGTTTAAAACACTACCTAAAACACAACACTAACATAACAATATCTTAACTGAAACAAAACAGTGTCTTAACGGAAACAAAACAAACATATAACGCTTATATATCAATCACAACGTCAACACTGAAAAAACAAAACAGGTCTTATATACCTATAATATTGTTTCAGATCATCTGAACACAAACAAAAACACTAATATAACACTGATACGTCAATCATAATGATGACGCTGTATACCCATAAACAGGGTGTAGTTCTGAGAAGCCCTAATATATTTTCTAGTAAAACACTGTTTCTTTTAGGTAAAAAATGATACGTATGTAATAATATTAATACGATTGTAAATACGCATAATCTTTATTAAATACATCTAGATACACTTCTATGAATAATGTTCCTAATCGTTTTAAGTTTATCTGGAGCTTTTGAAAAATAAAAGTGAGTTGATTTTGTTTCTAGGAACCGATTGAAAATATTTAACATTTCTATTGAATCCAGGTCTGCACCCAATTTATATTCTTTATATTGAAACTTGCTAACGTCGATAGAAGGCATCATATGTTTCATCACTTTAAGGGTTGGATCATAAGGTTTTTCTTTAAACACGTTCCAAAAATTAATGTTGCTTCCCATTTCATCATACAAGAGTTGTCCACATTTCGGTTCAACATTGATATTATATTTTTTAGCATGCTCCCAAACTATTAAGGTAGCCGGTAGACAGGATGCGTAATATTTGTTCTGTATAAATACTCTTTCAACATTGTCGAGAATAATGTTTAATGTTTCTACCATGTTTAACACCACGCTGTCGACTATGCAATGAATCCATTATCCTAGCTGCAGCCTTTTAACGGACTCGTTATATTAATGTTTTCGGCAAGTAATATATTCAAAAACGCGTAAAACTGCTTGTTGTATGTACATCTACTGCATACTAAACCTCGAATATTAATTCTGAACGCACCTTATTTTTCGAAGGCATGCATGCTACTTTTCTGAACGCACTCCAACCGAGGTTATAAATAGGGGTGCATTATAGGCAGGACGCAGGAGCTCCAGAGCCCATTCTGTCTTTGTACGTTAGAGAGAGCAGACGTATTTTGAGCCATATTTATTTTGTTACAGAGTAAAAAAAATGCCGTTCCCAAGTGAGTACGTCGAGTTAATTAGGGCCCAGATGGATACCCCTAACTTAACAACGATAACCTGTGGTAAGATATTGCAGGACTGTACTCGTGCAATTCACAATTTAAATAAACTTTTGAAACGCGCTGAGTCTGTGGCTGAAAAGTCTCATATAATAGCGTGTTTAGCCCAAATTAAGGGGTTTCAGTCCTTACTAAAGGACCGTAAAGTGGGTGGGGGTAGTGGGAGACGTCGTGCAGAAACGGCTTCTTGTAGAGTAAAGTGGGAAGATTTACATTCGGCATTCCAATCGAGAATCAGGACGGGTGTTATTATTAACAAACGTCATACTGATGTACGATCATTTTTAGAAGACTGTTTGGCAATTTTTAAGCGGCGAATTCAAAACGCATTAAAAAAAACTACTGCACTCAAAGTTAACACCACTCTTTGTGGGGATTTTGAAATTAGTAAAGCAGACGAAATTTTAATGGATACAAAGTACATTACTACTCCGAATGCCCCTATTTTCGACAACACAAACTTAAATGAGTGGTTTGCCGATCATGTTAAGAACCCTATTTTAGTTGAATTAGACACGTTCCAGGAAAGAAATTCTGGGTGGGCGCTACGCAAAATTACACATTTAATGGTATCTATTAATCATTATAATCCTCTTCGGGCTGGAACTTACATCGAACTTCCAAAACAAATAGCTAAAAGAAGGGCATGCATCAATGTAAAAAACAGTGATGAAATGTGCTTTGCGTGGTCCATCGTTTCCGCTTTATATCCCGCGTTCAAGAATTCTGAACGAACTTCTTCATACCCAACGCCTCAGTCGGTTCTAAACTTGGAAGGTATTAAGTTTCCCATGACAATTAATCAAATTTCAAAGTTTGAAAAGCAAAACCTAATATCCGTTAACGTATATCGACTGCAAAAAATTGGAAAAAATTATCTGGTTGTGCCATATTATATACCTGAAAATAAGCATCCTACCCATATAAACTTACTACTTTTACAAGACGGCTACTTTTCCTCAGATGATGATATTGATTTAAGCCCTATAAAATACCATTTTGTTTGGATTAAAGACCTTTCACGCTTACTATCAAGGCAATTGAGTCTTTATACACGGCGAAAATTTTTTTGTGATCGCTGCCTTCATTATTTCCGCACGCAGATAACACTAGATAAGCACACGTCCGAATGCTCTAAAAACAAGACTTTAGCAATACCTCGGATGCCTGTAGAAGGCAATAATATTTTGGAATTTAATAATTTTAAACATAAGGAAAAAGCCCCGTTTGTTATATACGCAGACTCGGAAAGCTTGCTAATACCTGTAGTCGATGATATAGAAAAAAACACTCAAAAGGAACAAGAGCATGTCCCTTATAGCGTCGGTTATTATGTAAAATGTAATTATGACGATTCTCTATCATTTTATAAAAGTTACACAGGCCAAGACTGTATGCAGTGGTTCATGCGCGAGCTTCAACAATTTGCTGAAGACGTCGAGACGGTCTTTTTATGTGATTTGCCCATGGAACCGCTTACGCCTGCCCAGCAACAAAGTTTTTTGGCCGCTACTCACTGTCATATATGTGAGAAACCATTTACGGAAGACGATAAGCGTGTTAGAGATCACTCGCACTTCACCGGAAAGTATCGAAACGCCGCACATGAGCACTGCAATCTACAGTACCAGGATTCACACACCATACCTGTCCTATTCCATAACTTAAGTTGCTATGATGGGCACATGATAATACGGGCACTATCTGAAATAGAGGGAAAGATTGATATATTACCTGTAAATAAAGAAAATTATATCTCATTTACGAAGCATATAATGGATAGTACTGTTCATTTTCGATTTATAGATAGTTTTCGCTTTCTTGCTAGCGGTCTGGATAAGCTTGCATCATACTTATGTGAATATCCTAACCTAAAAGCAGAGTTTGAACACCTGGGGGAAGAACTGAACTTACTTACCCGAAAGGGTGTTTTCCCTTATGATTATATGAACGCTTGGGAAAGATTGAATGAGACTGAACTCCCTCCTAAAGAGGCGTTTTATAACAGCTTAGAAGATGTAGCTATAAGTGACGCGCAATATTTAAATGCGCAGAAAGTTTGGCAAACTTTTAATTGCCGTACCATGCAAGATTACTCAGACTTATATCTTAAAACGGATGTAATGCTTTTAACGGATGTATTTGAAGCATTTAGGGATATATCGCATAGGACATATGGCCTTGATCCTGCATGGTCGTATACCCTACCTGGTTATGCGTGGCAATGTTTATCCCTCTTAATTCATCGAGAAGATATGATAAAACTTGAGCTGCTTACTGATTTAGAGATGCTAACATTCATAGAAAAGGGAGTTCGCGGGGGGCTAAGTCAGTGTTCGAAGAGGTATGCAGAAGCCAACAACAAGTACATGCCAAATTATGACCCAACTAAAGAAGACTCCTATCTCATGTACTTTGATGTCAATAATCAATACGGCTGGGCAATGTCGCAATATCTACCTTATGGCGGCTTTAGATGGCTTTCAGAAAACGAGATATCTCACTTAAACATTAGTGAAATTTCAGATAAATCTGCCGAAGGGTTTATTTTGGAAGTGGACCTGGAAATACCTGAAAATTTGCATGATAAGTTTTCCGATTTTCCATTATGCCCTGACCATGAAAAACCACCTGGGGCAAAGAATGAGAAACTTTTGGCTACGCTACACAATAAAACAGAATACGTAATACACTATAGAAACTTAAAGCAAGCTCTAACTTTGGGTGCAAAATTGAGCAAAATACACCGAATATTAGTCTTTAAACAATCTCCATGGCTAAAATCATATATCGACCTCAACACGGGGCTGCGCCAAAATGCCAAGAATGAGTTTGAAAAGAATTTTTTTAAACTTATGAACAATGCCGTATTTGGAAAGACAATGGAGAATATCCGGAACCACTCTGACGTCAAACTTATAACGAAATGGGATGGCCGCTATGGCGCAGAAGCCTTAATATCCCGGCCAGAATTTAAAAGCAGCACAATTGTTTCCGAAAATTTAGTAATTGTCGAGCTTGCAAAAACACAAATTTATTTTAATAAGCCGATTTATGTCGGCATGTGTATTCTTGATTTGGCAAAGACTACGATTTATGGCTTTCACTACGAGTACATGGTTCCACGTTTTGACACCTGTAGTGTATTGTATACAGACACAGATAGTCTTATTTACGAAATTAAAAACCATGATGTGTATCAGATAATGAAACGAGATTGTAACGATTATTTTGATACCTCAGATTATGCCCGTGATAACGTTTATACGATTCCACAAGTGAACAAAAAGGTGTTGGGAATGATGAAAGATGAGAACAATGGCCGCATTATGACCCATTTTGTTGGTCTTAGGTCTAAAATGTATGCTATTAAACTGCTTTATACTCCAGACGAGATTGAGCAAGAACGGGTAAAACTAGAGAATTTAAACAAAGAGCGGGCGGAAATTGATAAGGTTTTATCTAACTTGGGCGTTACCAAAAAGATAAAGGGCATTAAAAGGTCTGTTATTAAAAATAAAATCACATTTGAAGATTACGTCACCTGCCTTGAAACTTGGTTGGAAAAGCCTATTTCACAGCGTCTAATTAGGTCCCAAAAACATGAGCTACATACTATAAAACAAACTAAAATCGGTCTCAGCCCATATGATGATAAGCGGCAAATATCGAAATCTTCACCCGGCACATTACCATGGGGGCATTGCTCACTTATGCATGTGGATGACTAAGTTGATCAGGGTCTGTTCAACAGGTCAACAGACCAACAGGGTCTGTTCAGGTCAACAGACCAACGGGGCGGTTCAACAGGGTCTGTTGATCAGGGTCTGTTCAGTTCAACAGGGTCTGTTCAGTTGTTCATTATTAGTATTATAATTATTCATATTATTATAACATTAGCACTCATATTATTATTAACATTAAAATTATTTTTATTACTAGAATAATCTACTAACGCGCACATATTATATCCTAACCTGTATAACTTTCAAAAGAGCCCATATTGGTTGTACAGTAAAAAGAAGGCCAAAATACTAACGCACACATATTATATCCTAACCTGTATAACTTTAAAAAGAGCCCATATTGGTTGTACAGTAAAAGAAGGCCAAAATACTAACGCACACATATTATATCCTAACCTGTATAACTTTAAAAAGAGCCCATATTGGTTATACAGTAAAAAGAAGGCCAAAATACTAACGCACACATATTATATCCTAACCTGTATAACTTTAAAAGAGCCCATATTGGTTATACAGTAAAAGAAGGCAAAAATTCCCCCTGTATAACCAAACGCAAAAAATTATACCACAAATGATTTGAAATCAGAAAACAGTTCTATAGATAACATAATATACAGCTCTTTTTTAAGTTTGGTTTTGCTTTGAAAATTCGTTTTTTCCATAAAAATCGAATGGGGACAATGTGGGCCACGTTCACGTCGTGTCCCTGTTTAAACCGAGTGCCCTCTGGTAAGTGTAGTGTTTTTCAGGTAATTTTGCTCTTGCCCTCGTTTCAAGTTGTATGTATAAGTTAAGGATAATATTCTATCTATAAGCGAATATTGCACATTACTCCTACTCTGTTCAAATGCCCATACCCGCCAATGCCTTTTTCAATTCATTTTTTTTTTTTTTTTTGTTAGTTTTTAAGTTTGTATATAGATATACCTTCTTGTGCGGTAATGTTCCTAATATAAATGTTGCTAATCCTAGTTTTTTAATTGTATGTAGATATGCCTATTCTTGCACGGTAAATGTTCCTAATATAAATGTTTCTAGTCCTAGTTTTTTAATTGTATGTAGATATGCCTATTCTTGCACGGTAAATGTTTCTAATCCTTAGTTTTAACTGTAAATATTTTCACTAAATTTTGAGCTTATAATATATTGTACCTATACACAAGATTGGCGATATGTGTCTTGTGCTAAATTTTTGTTTCGTTCAGGTATTATTTTTGATGCAAGATACTTGTCTTATTTAAATATGTTTGCTAACTAGTGCTGTAATGGTGTATTTGACTTGAAAACTGCATATATTTCTGAAATAAAACGTTGCTAAATGATTACAGATGTCTTTTTATTTTACGCTGATTTTTTATTCCTTTAATGTAATATACCAGGGCGGTAGTAAGTGATATTTTTATGTTATAAATAAAAAAGTTTTAAAATTGATTGATTTTCATTTAATTATGCAATCCTGAATGGCATTCCGATGGGGTATTTATATGGGTATTTTTATCAATGCGATATGGGGTGAATGCTGTTGGAAGGTTTAAGATTTGTTAATAAATTGAGATCGATAATAATATATCCCTATAACCACACTTAAGGTTCTTTGTTTTACCTAGTTACTGTTGCGGACGGCTATTGCAAGATGGCCTAAGCGTATTTTCTTAAATTTTCAGTATTGGAACGGCGGTGTTGCCGTTTCGACAATTTTTATGTTGAATAAGGGGAAATATTGGTTTGGCAACGCCATTAGTACTGGTTTGTCGATAAAATGGTGAGTGCATTATAAACGCTAGATTTACCGCCATTTTGTCGTCATCGTCACACTTAGGTTTGTTAATAAATTGGTGAAGGCAATATTTGCTGATAGGGGTTTCTGGTTGCATAAGTTCAGGTAGTACCCAGATAGCGGGAGTGTGCGTGAACGTAATTATAGATGACGTCTGAAAATACTGTTTGCCAAAAGGACATAATGACATGTATTGTATGTATTGTTTGGTGAATACCTATATATTTTTGGTAATAAATTTGTTTGATGTACTTAACTGTTTTGTTTCTTTATCGGGGCTGTTTTCTGCGATAGAGAGGCCAACAGGGTCTGTTCCTGGGGGAACAGGGTCTGTTCCTGGGGGAACAGGGTCTGTTCCTGGGGGAACAGGGTCTGTTCCTGGGGGAACAGGGTCTGTTCCGGGGGAACAGGGTCTGTTGGACAGGGTTCATAATACGTTTAATCTGATTCCACACGGAACAGTTTATATTACAATACTTTTTTTGTTAAATCTGATGTCTTTGTTTTTAATAATCGGCTAAAAGACTTGACGCTTCGACTAATTACTGATTTTTAGTTTATACTATCCATCTATAAGAGACGTTGCAGCCCTTTCGGGGTAAATGATTGTAAAATAATATTGAAAGCTGATGCTTGTGTTGCATAGCAGATAGGTGAATGCACAAGATTGTTAATATTTTCCTACGCTTATAATATTTATTTTTATGTGAAACACTGGTTGCCTAACTTCAGGTAGTACTCAGATATCAATTAGTTTGTTTTACTAAGTATATGTGTATGGTTTGCCCTAATTTTGTACATTAGAAAACACCACCATAACCCCACTTAAGGACCTTTTGTTCCAGCAATCTAATCAGATGTGCCCCCGTGGTTTCACGTTGTCAAACATTGTTTAGCAATTTTAAGGTATATGCTCTCGTAGCGTATTTTGCAAGGCTTTGAGGTTCGGCCCCAGAGGATTATGGTTCAATTCCCGCTGACTGCACAAACTTTTTTTCTGTTATTATTTATTCATTATGTCGTTCAATATTGATTATTTAGATAGATGTTCAGGTTAGGTACTTGGGTTGGGGTACTATTGAGAACGTGGTACGTCATCTCTCCCCATAAATATAATAACACGTGACTATGGGTCATAAAGTTGGGTTAGAATCTTGAAATAATGAGGGCTGATAATACCAGGGGGGCGCCACTTAGGCTAAGACGGGTACCCTCGGGCGATCATCGGGTAACCATCGGGTGACCACCGCTCGGGGTCGCTGACCTGCCTGAGCTAGCCTCGCGAATTATGCATAGGGTCTCGCGGTATCGCCTTCGATCATCATGCGCGCTCAACGCCTGTTGTGGAGGCTTCCTCCGCCGCGGGTCTGGGGCTCGCGCCTCCGCGGGTACTTGGGTTCCATGGGGAATGCTGTTAGGTTAGAATCTTCAAATAATGGGGCCCCCTGGTAATACCGGGGGGGCTACTTAGGTTAATACGGATCCTGTATCTACTGCGAGTAGTTATGACGTCAGACACTAGGTGGCGATAGTAGCTGGGTCCACTTAGGTTAAGAGAGGATGGTGGCTTCCAGGAAAAGTGCCACGCCCTAAAATGGCCCGAAAAATGCAGATTTCAGGGCAATGTTATTTCTTATGGAGTTTTGAGTTGAAACATATGTAGCTTATCTACTGATGTGTACTGGACCCACTCAACCCCATGAAAAGCAACCCCATAAAAATACACTACCTTTTCCGTGCTTTATCGTTGGCGTAACGTACTTTGGGTGAAATCTCATATTAACCGGACGCCTTACACGCCTCATCCCATCAGAATTAAAAATTTTGTATCGAGTTTCGTGGCTAAATAATATTTTTTTCCAGTCTTGAACTCTCCAATGCAAATGTAAACTTGCAAATTCAAGTCTGGCACGACGATTTCTTTCCGAAACCAATGGTTTTTTGGCTGGACGTCTGCTGTAGAGTCTGGCTTCAACTAATCTTCTTTGAACAGTCCTCGGATTAATATCCAATTCAGGAATTTCAGCAATTATTCTTGGTCCTGACAACCAAGGATCTCTTTGAGAAATTCGTTTATTTCTCCTATCCATCCAAAATGTAGTTTTTCTGGGCCTTCCGGATTTTGGCATTTTTTCTATATGTCCTCTTTTCCTGTAACGTGAAATTATTTTGGACACACTATAGCTGGGCAAGACAAACTGCCTAGAAATGGAATCCACTTTCTTTCCTTCCAAAAAGGCAATTACCACCATTCTCTTTACCTGTGTACATATTGGTTTACCTTTTGGCATATTTATTTCTGTAATAAGAAATTGCAAATAAGTTTAATTTATCCCTCAATAATCTTTTTTAAATTTACCTTAATCTCACACCCTTCTTGATTGCACAAAAACAATAAATTGCTATACTTTTGTTGCGCTAATAAAATTTATGTTTAGATAAATTATTACATACCAGCTTATTTGACATTTGAAAACAATTTTCTTTTGCTGATGACAGCAGCCTACCATGATTCTTTAAAATTATAGGTTTTTTAATTCTGCAATTTCCATTAGGATTTTAGATTCTCAAATTTTTGATATCATAATAAAACTTGCTTTACTTTTGTCCCAAAGTGTATTTGCTTTTGGTCTTTTGGCTAAATAGAAACTAAAGAACTTTAGACAAAGAAATTCAATATTTCTATTAAGACTTTGCGTATTTGAACCTATTGATGAATACCATCTGCTTTTGGTTTGAAGATTCCTTTTTTTTCAGTGTGGGCAAATCTAACTATGTTTTTTTTTGTCGACGATAAGATAAGTGCTACCTTGAGCACATAGACATCGTGCGCAGTCAGCAAGGTACACTGAATTATATATTCCACAACAAAGTACTAAAATTATTGCGAAGGCAGTTACACACCGACGCACGTATCTACTATATACAACGATTTACAAATACCATCAGTTACTGAGTTAGTTAAAAACAAAACTCAATAAACAAGCAAGTACAAGGAAACAGTAAATACAAACATAAAAGCCCTCAAAATCCAAACAAACCTTACATGGCGAAGAAGCAACACTAATACTAATAGAAGTAATATAGACCATAGCCTGACTCAAGTTAATACATCTGAAAGTACCATTATTTTTAATCGAAAAGTGACAAACTGAAGTAATTACCGTAATAAGCAAAAGAAAAAATCCAGACCACTTCAAATAAGAATTGTCCGGGGAGAAATGAAACACCTCACTCGAAAAGGTTTCGACGTAGATTACAGCGCTGGGATTGCTAACGTGTTTTGAATATGCAATGCGCATTTGCTTTTTAAAAAATTCATTTTAACAGTACAGGTGCCGAAACTAAAACGGCAATACAGCACAGTAGAATTAAAAAATAGAATGTAGGGATAACATACTATATTATACCGTTTAATCAACTCTAAGCATATATTCTTTTAAAATATAACTATATCGTAACTTACTTTTGTTAAAATATTAAAAGTTAAATTCTAATATCTATAGTCTATAAATCAATCAAACCGGTCTTCCTCATCGGCGTGCAAGATTTTTCGGCATGTATAAATTTAAATAGGCCTGATTTTTTAAATTTGTGCAGAATTAGTACAAGTATCAACATGAAACTCAAGTTCTGTCTTCAAATATATATATTTAAAATAATATAATATAATATAAATAAAACAAAGCAGTCCTTCTCCACAGTTTAATAAAATTGATAATAGATGAAAAGGTTTCCTACATGTTTCAAGCGCTTAAGCACTCATCGTCAGGGGATACTAACATCGAGTTTTGTAGAAAAAACGTTGTCTCAAATTAATTAGTACAACTCATAGTAACTTGAAAGTTGAAGACTTAGTATGTGAGATGTTTAATTATCTTAAGAAATAAATGAAGTTCTGGTTAAATGTGAGATTAAGATCTGAGAAGAAACATTATTAGTGGATAATGGAAAAGTTTAAAATTTATGAAGGAGACGAAATTTTTTTAAATTATAGTTGTGCGTTTACAATTATTAAATTTGGTTTAAAAGATTATTGGATAAATTGATTGTTTCAGCTAACTAAATAACGAACTTTCATGATACTGGATTTTATTCAAGACTCATTATAGAAAATGGGAGCTAAGAATTATATTGATCAGTTAAAAAGTAATTTTAATTAAAATTAAATACATTCGACAACTTTGACTGGGTCTGACGTCACCGAATTCTGATTTTGTTCGGTTTTGCCTCTGTTCGTTTCCTTCAGTTATGCTCTACAAATTGTTATAATTCTTAGGTGTTATAATTTATATTGTACTGTATATTTTTGTTTTTGAAATGTTTATTCTTGCAGTTCTTATTTCGGATGTTGATTTTATGCAGTGAATTACGTTTTTGGCGTCGTTAGGTTTTGTACTTCTGACAATGTTTGATTTTGCCAGTATTTTTTAAGTTGAATTTAAGTTTTAATATACTTATTTACAAGTTTGTTAATTCTTATTGGTTACTTTTTATTTGATATAATGGACTCTATTTATCATGTACCTACTTTAATAAACAATCCTATTATTAAAAAAGAGTGTGGTGAACTGTTTTTGTTTATAAATAATTATTAAACATTTCACATTTTATTATATCTATTTATCAGGCCCATGTAATGTCTAAGAAAATGAAAGGACCCATATAATATGTATTTAATTTACACAAGCAGGAATAATTTACGTGTGGCGCAGGGTGAGTGCATTTGAAAGTAGATTTGTATTATCTGCGGTGAGAAACCTGTGTATTGACTTGATAACGATGTGCCCGGACTAAGTTGCGAATTAGATTTGGATGCTGAATTTGAAAAAATAGATTTACTTCATGACATTTTAAAAAGGAAAAAAATCCCATTGGATAGGCAACGTGAAAAACGCCACAGAAATAAGTTGTTAAAACTGGACCATGATCTCTCTTTAAGATAGACTGAGTGAGTCTTAAACTTTTATTTATTCTTAATCTGTAAGCGAATTTTCTTTGCAAAGGTTAGATTGGAATATTTTTCTCACTCCGTTTAAGTCATTGTTCATTCATGATGAACAAATGGCATTTAAACGTTATTATAATCAGTTGAAGTAAAAGTTACTGCATCCCACGTACGAATGAAATACTGTACCCCAGACACAGAAATGTCTGCCACAGTTCTGCACTGACCCACCTTGCGTTTTAATTTGCGTGCATACATTTTTAATTCTAAAGATACAAATGGCTGCACTGTGTTTCTGTGCGTTGCCTGATGTGTCACCTGCATTTCAATGTGTGCCTGGCTTTTCGGGCTGATACCAATTAAGTGTTCACAATAATTTGCAACGTTTGTTATTATTAAACGTACACAATAATTATTATTGTTTATATAAATGAAACAACGCAGTCTTCCTCCACAATTTAATGATTAAAGTAAATTATAAGCTCCCGACATGTTTCAAGTGCTTAAGCACCCATCATCAGGGGATACTAACATCGAGTTTAGCAGAAATGTAACTTATCTCAAATTAATGAGTACAACTTATAGAATGATACATGTTAAGGTTGAAGACTTGGTGTACGAACTGGTTAATTATATTGAAATTGATATATAAATGAAGTTTTGATTAAATTGTGAAATTTTGATTAGTCAAGATATATTTTTGATAGACAATAAATTTATTTATAACATCTGAAGGACGAAGGTTTTCTTTTTTATTATATTTATTTAATTATGCTAGTTTAAGTGTTTAAAAATTAAAATTATATGATTTTTGTAAAATTAGTCTTAGCTGACATGGTGTTATGCCCCATATTTTAGAACACTTGTAAAATACTAGCATTACGATGTATTAGTTTTTGAAAAAAAAAATTTTAAAATTTAAAAGTTTAATAGTTATTTATGTATTAAGGGCATTACAAAGATGTTTATGGCTCCGAGGGCCTTTAGCCCGAGGGTTTGTAAGTTGCCTGAGACATCAATTAATGCCCGTGCCACATACAATATTTTATTTCCTACCTCAGATAATTCCAAGTTAAATTAAATGAAAATTCAAAATCACGAAAGGTTTTTTACCTATATAGTTGTTAAATAAACAAAGGTAATAAGTGTTCATTGTTGTGCTGTGTCAAAGTCATAACCAAAGCGCATCTCCCTTGTCTATGGTCATTACTGAAATTCATATAAAATATTGGATTTTCCGTTGATTCCTGATAGAATTGCTGTGAATGCTGAAAAAAAGCTTTGGATAATCTTGTCCCAAAAAAGTCTAAAGACGCCTATGATAAGGACTATCAAAGGTTTGGGAATTGGATGAAAAATAATGATATAAAAATTATCAATAAGACGGTGCTACTTGGATATTTCTAGGAATTAGTACCTATGTTAAAATTGCTGTTGTAAATTATATTAAAATGCTAATTATGTATATCGATTATAGTCTGGAATATTCACTCCTAATTCCCTATGGACGAAATAATCAATGTTAAAGAAGACATTAATAGTTAATAAAAAAATAGACTTTGCAAAACATTGCAAGTTAGGCCAGTATCTAAAGCAAGCATCCAAAGGATATGAAGCGAAGAAATCCAAATTATTATTTATTTCTCTTAATGCCCGATGGCATTAGAAACTTTCTTAATGCCACAGGGTATTATATACCATTTAAAATGTCTGGTAACTATGGTATTATGAAACAATAATATTCGAGTAGGACATAAAAGAATTTAAAAATTTGTTATAAAATAATTATATATAACCTGTGCTAAAACACAACCGCGGTACTTGTATTCGTTTTTTATTGCAGTCAGCATAGCTTTGAGCTAAGTTCATTCACCATCTTAAAATAAGTCTACTTATTTTTTGGTACTTATCTCAAAGAATCAATCGTTTAAGTAAGATTTATATTATACTGGTCTAGGAGACGACATCCTTGAATAAAAGCCTTTTAATCTGAAGGTACTGTGTACAAGTAATTATTTATTTCTGTCAAGTATATGTATATTTAATTTAAGGACACAAGGCTTTGTTATTGCTCAAATACGGCATCCTCGAATCAAGACGAAGAAATTCTTAATTTATATCGTTGAAAAAATTAATGAAATTTTTCATATGACTTGTTGCAAGAATCTTTTTCTTTACAGTCAACGCACAAACACCTGGACGGCTTTAGAGGAGAGGTTTAGTGTCCGATTATAAAGAGATGTTTTCAATATTTTTATTTGTTGTAGGTATTTACATAGTAAGAAGATTTTTTTTAAAAACACGCACTTACTGTCTTTGGCAAAGCCACTCTAGATAATTACCTTCAAGAAAATGTACGTCATCTAATTCGTCGTCCATGTTAAGTTAAAACTACGCACATAACAAATCGCAAGTAGTCTAGCCACATGATCGTAAGAGTATCAGTCGTACGATTTTGAAACAATCAAAAATCGCATACATCCGCATCCAATGTAACCATCCACAATCCACATCCACTAAGCCATAGCAAAAATGGTCGGTATAACACTAAACCGTTATACAGGGTGAGTCGGGAGGCATAGGCCTAACTCTAAGGGTGTAATCTATGCATCAAAATAATAAGAAAAACTCAAATGTTGTTATCCAATATTTATTTGTTTTCAAGTTACAGCGTTAAATGAATTAATAATATTGTTAAAACAAAATATCCAACATTAACATTGTTTTAAATAAATCATTGGTTAAGTAAATTTTCAAAAATACCGCCATTGACTTTCAAACATTTCCTGCTTCGTTTACGAAGGGCGCGCGTGGATTTTCTAATTGATTCGTGCCTTTCTTTAATATTGAGTACAACATTTCTAATGCGTCCAATTAATGCATCCCTAGTATCTACTTTTACTTTGTAAACCTCAGTTTTTAACCAACCCCATCAGTTATAGTCCAACGGCGTGAGGTCTGGCGATCTAGGAGGTCAACTAATAGGACCACCGCGACCAATCCAAACCACTGGAAACCTTTGGTTTAAATATTGCTTGACCCTACGATCGAAATGCGCAGGCGCTCCGTCGTATTGATATCACATTTCAATTCTGATGTTTAAAGGAATCTCCTCCAGTAGTCCTTGCAATTCATTCTATGAAAAACTTAGGTAGTGTAATGACGTAAGGCGATTTTCCAAAAAAAAAGGGTCAATTAAATTATTATCGATCATGCCGCACCACACGTTTACTGAAAACCTATGTTGAAAATTATTTTCGACTATTGCGTGAGGATTTTCGTCCGACCATACATGGGACACATTATTGCATATGCTTGGCGTAGTCTCCAGGTTGAAGATTCTGTACACGCTGTACATGGTACGGGTATAAGCCTTGCTCGTGAAGCGTATTGATCACTCTTTTTCGGGGAATCCGCAACTGAATTCCAATTCTTCGTGAGCTTGTCGTCGCATCTTCTTCTACTAAAGCTAGAACATTTTCTATTTCTTCTAAATCCTGTTAAATGGCTCGTTCGGATGTTACATTAGAACTTGGAAGCGTTCCGGTCTCGCAGAGTTTGTTGAAAACTCTGATAAAGACCTTTCTGTTCGGTGTTCTTTCATGTAGAAATCGTTCACGATATTCTTCAACAGCCGCTGTAGCATTCTCATTACACAAACCATAAATAAAAACCATATTGGCGTATTTGGATGTGAATAAATGTGTGGCATTTTATAAAATTAAAATGATACAAATCCGAAAGTTAACGGAGAATCAATGTAACATTTTATACTGACACTAATAGGATAGTGACAGCATATCAATCGAAAGCAAACAATAATAACATTTATTACAGGAAAGCTAAATTAATGCAATATTTTGTTTCTGCCTTATAACTTGAAAACGAATGAATATTGGATAACAACATTTGAGTTTTTCCTTATTATTTTGATGCATAGATTGCACCCTTAGAGTTAGGCCCATTCCTCCCGAATCACCCTGTATATATAGTAGAGATTATTTTAATAGACCGAAACCCCAATAAAACGTGCAACAAAGAACGCTATAGGGTATTCTTTGTTTTCATATAAATCAAAAGTAGGAATAAATTAAAGGGATTATCCAGTTGACGCCCTTCAAAGAGAGTAAAATAATAAATTACATAAGTCTTAGTGTTCTATCTTTTACCAGGTACCCAAGCGTCTACGTGAAGAAGAGAGGCATACTATAATATGAGGGGTATTTTGCATCCTTTTATAAACTGATTGATATCTGTGGTGAATGCTGGTGGGACATTGAGTCAGATCCGGAATGTATTATTTCAGAAAAGTTTAGTAAAAATTATTAATGAAACCAGTATTATTGAAATTAAACTATGTTGCCCGATTGATTTCACCCAGAGCGGTGCATGGTAGAAATACACGACGAGCCACTGCAGCTCACCCGTACGTGGTTCAGCTTAGTCTCCCTTGAAGAACACTGTTTAAAAACTCTTCCACCTGGAGAACGTCATCACTCTGAAACGAACTTTCTGAGGCCGTGTTCTCCAAAGAATAAATACCAACGTGAATTGTCTCCTGCGTACACGCACCGCTCGCAGAGCGCCATAAAGGATTAATCCTAGAGTACTGTGCCATATCATACGGTACAGTTATATGTCGTTGTATGTTGCATGGATGATAAAATGACTCCAACAATGCATACAATTTTGATTCATGATGCAACCATTATTGAAAATGCTTTATTGCCCTTAGGGCAGTTATCAGAAGCCCTAAACCAACATTTTCGGTCAAACCGCCAAAACGTGCACAGAAGCTTTCGAGGGAAGCGTACAACCTAGATATAGTCGAATAAACCCCAAAATTCCTCGCCCGTACCTGAATTTTTGGGTACCTGGAAAAAGGTTCTTTGTTTCGCCTTAATTTCTCACATCTGACAAAGAGAGGCAATTAAGGGTTGGTACTTGCTAACTTCATGCCTATGATTTGTTCAGAAGAAAGAGAAATTATTAACAGCTGTAGCTTTCTTTGTTGCAGGTTTTATTGCCCTTTCGGTCTTTTTAAATAATCTTTACTATAGCAACTTTAAGTTCTTCGGTCACTGGAGTACTGATGTGACTCCGCGCAGATGCCAAATTGCACGTAAATACCTATACCATACTCTTAGGACAAGGGCTAATTACTTTGGTACAAAGAAACATTATCTTTGATAAAAATACCAGGCCCGTGCGCAAAAATTATACAAGAGGGGGGGGGGGGGAAGGGTTTGAGCATATGTTTTATGGTAGGTTATGTTCTAAAGTTCATTAGAACGACAAGAAGCTTTTAATTTCTTTCTCAATCACCCCAATGAGGGGGTTTGAATCCCCCCCCCACCTGCACACGGGCCTGAAAAATACCATTTTAAAATATTACAATTTAAAGACGCCAGCTTTTAAACAAGAAATTTTACCGCCAAGCACATAACCAGAAATGACCAAAGACACGGAAAATCATATATAAAGAACACATTCATTCCAAATAAGATTAATACTTTCAGATTAAGTAATTTAAAGTCAAGATTATTTATTCTCTTGTGGCAAGTGCTGCCTTTTATAAGTGTGGTAACTGTAATTGGGTGTTAAACTTAGAATAGAAGCACATGTCTTTTATTCAACACCAGCCTCCTGTGTTAATAGTGAGAAATTAACATCTTACCCCTACTGTGTATTATGATAATTACAATCTCCGTACATAATAATTTATCTTGATCGTGCCGTAATTTTTATATTGGGACTAGTGGCCTTTCTAGATCGCCACTAACATCTCTTATGGGTTAATGTTGGAGTAATAAAAATTCACCTTATTACGGTGACGAAATTACAACATATTGTTGGGGTTGCTTGAGGCTAGCTCAGCTAATAGGCCATCATTTCAATCTTTAAGACCCAGAAATTTCTTGATTTGTTGCGTAGTGTATTAATAAAAAAAAATGAATCTTTTTATCGCACGCCAAAACCCAGTCGGTTACATTAAATCTAATTGACAAAAGTTGACGGCAGCACATTGATCCGTCTTGTGCTCGCCGTACTATACATGTATTCAGTGTGTCAAAGCTAATGAAGCGTGTATCGGGCAAGGCAGCTTTACTCGTTAAAAGCATCAGAGCGGGTGTCACTCACGCGTGAGTCCCTCTCGTAAAATCGACGCGGACAAACGGTCACTCTCTGTTTCACTTCGCAGCACCCTTTGATACACTTAATTACACCATCAGTCGGTTAGTATCTTGAGCCTTTATCGTTATGGGAGGGCAGCGTTGTCTTTTATTTATTTCCAAGCTCTAGCAGATTAATTCCGAACAATGATTTGTTATCCCTACCCACTCTTTATATAATTTGGTTTTGCGCTTGTTTTGCCTATTAACAGAGCTATACTATGGTTGTTTTAGAAGTTAGATTAGTGACCACCTGCGTTAAACGACCGGTTATGAATTCCCCATATTTAAAACTGTAAATCCAATTATTTTATACCCCTCTTTACCGATCCATCTGTTAAACGACCGCGGGCACTCGACATCGGAATTTTTAGTTAACAATAATGCTAAAACACAGTAGGGACAGTAAAACCCGACCCGATAATTCTTAAGAAATATAGATACATACACATACAATAATTACTTTATTGAAGGCGGATCCATTCAATTTGCTTTAAAGACTGATAAGTCGGTTGTCAACATTAGTTTTGTTTTGAACAGTTTATGTATGTTTTGGGACTATCGTAAATATTTGAAGATGAGGGAAAAAGGAAATGTTTTAATTTAGGCGAGAAAATTGAAATAATCGAGGAAAGTAAAAAAACTGGTTTAAGTACCAAGAAATTGACTGAAGAATATAAAGTTGGTAAGACTCAAGTGACTGTTTTGCTTCCAAATAATGCCGAAGTTAGAAATTTGTTTCAAGAAGACAGCAACGTTGAACAAAAAAGAAAATTACTCAAAACCGATGGACTGGCAGTGGACCAAGTTTTTAACTGGTTTCGTAAGGCGCGGAACAAGCACTTACCAATATACGAGCCCATAATTTAAGCAAAAGCCCTCGAATCTACTCAATATGTAGGACAAGATAACTTTAAGGCATGAACTGGATGGCTAGAAAAAATCCTTCGTCAGCACGCATTACCTTCAAGAAAATATGTGGCGAATCAGCCCATGTCAATTTCGAAGAGGTAACTGCTTGGAAAGACAGGCTATTGACAATTTTGAAGGATTATCTACTATTGTGTATTGCCAACAAAAACATATGCATTGAAAGATGACAATTCTACTGAAAAAGAAAACAGCAAAACAACGATTTTCAATTCTGTTCTGTGCAAATATGGAAGGTGAGAAGGAAGAACCATAGGCAAAAGCAAAAATCCTCGATATTTTAAGGGCGCTCATATCGATAAGATACCTCTCCAAGGGGCCTTGAACAGAAAAGCGTGGATGGCAGCAGACATCTTGACAACATGACTCCACAGATTTGATACCAAGATGAAGAAGCAGAATGGAAAAGCGGTATTGGTTTTGGATAATGCAACGTCTCATCCCAAAATTACACTGGATAATGTCAAACTTATTTTTCTTCCACGCAATATTACCTCACATTGTCAATCGTTGGACCGAGGCATTATTAAGAATTTTTAAATGCTCTACACTCTACAGAAGCTACCTTATTTAGAGGCTTTTAACATGTATAGACAGTGGTTGTCCCCTTAAAGAAATCGTTAATAATGTAACCATAAGCAATGCTTTGATATGGGTTTCGGTGATCTGGCGCAATTTGTTTAAAGTGACAATAAAAAAATGCTTTACGAAAGCTGAATTGATGTGTAATTTAGATAATATTGTAGGCTTCGAGGAAGAAGATAATATTCCGCTCGCACAACTGTTTGCTAACATTAAGGACACATTTTTAAACTTTAAATAGTTTGCCCCCATTGATAACGATTTGCCAACAAACAGTGCAGAATTAACCCTTACCAATTGTATTGAAGAGATTCAAGAAACTAATGAAACTACTTCCAACTCTGATACAGAGGAAAAGGAACCTGAACTTGCTCCAGTGTCGAAAGTATTGAGCCTAAAGCCTGCGCAAATTTAAGAGACTTAGAAAGCTTGTTTAATAGTGCCAACAATTGTGATATTATTAATGATCTATAGATATTTCTCAATTGCTATTAAAATGTGAATCTGAATTTTATAAAAATAAAATCATGTACATGAAGCAATCAATAGATTCTGATTATTTTAAAAAATAAGAATTTCGTAGCAAACATACAGTAAATTGTATAATTTATATGTTAGCATGCACGTGCAGTATATACAGGGCTGCTCAGAAGTCCGGAATAAAATTAATATAGCCTTAACCTGTAACTTTTGGGCAAAATGCTCGGACACGTCAATTTAGTATTATATATGCTCACATTTTGACGTTATTCGTTTGTTTTTTATAGACATTTGTCAAAGATATGACGAGGTCGATCTTTCTTTTTTAATGGAAACATACAGCTTCTGATACATCATTTAAAAGCTAATATCTCGTACAATATGCTTATAAATTTTGACGCGATTCTGTCAAGCTATTTCAAATTGGCGACTGTTAAAAGTTTTTAAAAAATCCCTATTTAAATAAGCGGAAATGATAAATCATTGATGCTTTTTTTACCTTTCAAGGTAAATCTTCATTGTTTCACGTTCTGAAATTTTTTTGACATTGTGACTTAACAATAATAGTTATGGTTTATTTGTTATTTATTTTGTCAAAAAAAATAAAAATGTAACGAAGCAAGACAAAACACAAACGAAAAGGTGGTTTAACGTGGCAAATGCTGGAAATGTCCTCCACCCTCTACTTGGCATGCTTCTAGACGATGGTACAATCCGTCGACGGAATTTCGAATGGCTTCAGCCGGTATGTTATGTGTCTCCAATCCAATTTTGTTTTTCAAATCTTCAAAATTATTTGGCCTATTTTGGTAAACTTCTTCTTTTAAATATCCCCAAAGAAAATAGTCTAGAGGCGTTAAGTCTGGGGACCTCGGTGGCCATTTAATTGTACCACGTCGTCCCATCCAGCGACCTGGAAATATCTGATCTAAATATCTTTTCACATTGACACCAAAATGCGGGGGAGCACCATCTTGCTGAAACCAAATTGTTTCATTAGGTATATCTGGATCTACTTCGTTGAGAGAAATTACAGCTAGGGCAGGCCTCAACTCGAAGGTTAAGAAATCCAGGTACCTTTCAGCTGTGAGGTTTCCTTCCAAAAAGAATGGCCCTAAAATTCGGTTATCAATGATACCTGCCCATACATTTATTTTCTGGGGCCGCTGAGTATGCGCTTCAAATATCCATCGTGGATTTTCTTGACTCCAGAAATGATAGTTATGTCTGTTAGCCACCCCGTTTAAATAGAAAGTAGCTTCATCAGAAAATAATATGTTCTGTCACACCGTCTCATCATTTCTTTGCAAAATTGCAAACGCCTATCATAGTCATCTTCTAAAAGCTCTTGGACAAGACATACTTTATAAGGGTGGTATTTTTCTGCTTTCAAAAATCTTCCAATTGTACCTCTAGATGTATCATGATTTTGAGCCAATGAAACTGTTGAAACATGCGAATTATCCTGCAGAGATAATGCAATATCCAATTTTTCATCGTCGACTAAAACACGT
Source organism: Polydrusus tereticollis (assembly GCA_963920685.1). Classification (NCBI taxonomy): domain Eukaryota; kingdom Metazoa; phylum Arthropoda; class Insecta; order Coleoptera; family Curculionidae; genus Polydrusus; species Polydrusus tereticollis. The sequence continues at coordinate 26,116,377 of OY987326.1, read as the reverse complement.
GGCCGTCCATTCCTAGGCAAGTCTTTTACTGTTCATTAAATTTGTGAAATATTTTATCAACAGTGCCCTGTGAAATTTGATTTTCCGGACATTTAGCATTAAATAAAGTGCACATTTCACTTTGACTTCTTATTTTATCTCCACGTCCTAACAATATCAAGACTTCGATACGCTGCCTTTCCGACAAAACCATTTTTGTTTAGAAAATTGTAAAATAATACTTCGGAAATACCTAAATTAATTTTACAAGTTCACAATGTCACAAAATGTCAGAGCCTGAAACAATAAGGATTTGTTACCTTAAAAGGTAAAAAAAACATCAATGATTTATCATTTCCGCTTATTTAAGTAGGGATTTTTTTTAAACTTTTAACAGTCGCCATTTTGAAATAGCTTGACAGAATCGCGTTAAAATTTATGAGCATATTGTACGAGATATTGGCTTTCAAATGATGTATCACAAGCTATATGTTACCATTTAAAAAAAAATGTCGTCATATCTTTGACAAATGTCTATAAAGAAACAAACGAATGACGTCAAAATGTGAGCATATATAAAACTAAATTGACGTATCCGAGCATTTTCCTCAAAAGTTACAGGTTAAGGCTATATTAATTTTATTTCGGACTTCTGGGCAGCCCTGTATATATAAACTCACCGACAAAAAAAAACGGCACCTAAATTTTTTGATGTAATTGATGTAATTTTGGTTGCTTAAATGTTTATATACCAGGGTAAGTCAAAATGATGTTTTTAGTCGGAAGTTTAAAACGTCCTGTGGAAAAAACACGCCAGAAAACCTTGTTAAAACATTATTTGCGATAAAGCTGGGTGTATTCCTAGCATTTTGTTTTTTGAATCATCTGGTTATCTTGTTTCTTGTACGAGCTACGCATTTTTAATTGATTGATAAATGAATAACACGAATAGATAGAAGGATGACGCCGAAGCTGGGCCAACGCTAAATGTCAAAGAAATCGATGAAAAAATTCGAAGATTGGGAGAACAATACAACATTCGAACGGTATTTATCTTCGCAGATTTCTTAGGAAGCCACCTGAAGAAGACAAAGCCTAGAGCTCAAAATGATATTAAGAATGATGTATACAGTGAGGACCTAAAGTAAAAAGTTTAATGAAATTTTGAACGATAATATTTGAGTAAGTCTTGCATTTTTTTACATACCAATGACAGCTTTAAATGTCAAAATGACAGCTGGGTCCGCTTTTGGAATATTTTTTTAAATGGAAAGGGGGTCCAATGACACCTCATTTTGAAGGTCTTTTAATGCTTAAAACATTCTTCAATTTAAAAATCATTTGGTTCAGTATTTTCTAAATAAAAATCAATAAGTAATTAACTTGCGTTGGGCTACATTCTTGGTGAAACCGTATATTATCCATTATGGGTAAAATTAAAATTGCTTGTTGTGTTTCACTATTTATTCAGTTACCTGACACGCGTGTTTCGACCCTTACAGGTAATTTTCAAAGAAGTACAAAAGTAAAAATTATTGCTAAGGTATTTATATAAACTCTAATGTATGGTAACAATAGGTAATAAAATAATTAAAATAATTAAAATTACGGATTACAATGGATGGGTAGATTGTGGGTTTTTCTTATTCTTATGCAGGTGGTTGTCAAAATGTTTTAATTTATTTTAATTTAATATGCTGTTGATAATTGGGTTAGCACTTGAAGGTACCTTCAACACGCGTGTCAGGTAACTGAATAAATAGTGAAAGACAATAAGCAATTTTAATTTTACCCATAATGGATAATATACGGTCTCACCAAGAATGTAGCCCAACGCAAGTTAATTACTTATTGATTTTTATTTAGAAAATACTGAACCAAATGATTTTTAAATTGGAGAATATTTTAAGCATTAAAAGACCTTCAAAATGAGGTGTCATTGGAACCCCCTTTCCATTTAAAAAAATATTCCAAAAGCGGACCCAGCTGTCATTTTGACATTTAAAGCTGTCATTGGCATGTCAAAAAATGCAAGACTTACTCAAATATTATCGTTCAAAATTTCATTAAAATATACCGAACGGTTTAGAAGTTAGAGGGGTGGGGACGGACTATAGGCCCTCACTGTATAATAGGGTGGAGTGAAAATATTTTTTTTTTCGATTCGGCTAACGGCAGGTATGTCAAATGTTGCAAGGCATAAATGTAAGATTGTCTGCAAAAACTGAATTTTTTTGAAGCACCCCTTGAGGCGCCCCACCCCCTCCCAATTTATTTTTTTTATATTTAATTTTTTTTTTGATTCCGCTAACGGCAGGTATTTCAGAAGTTGAAAGGCATAAATGTAAGACTTTCTGCAAAAACTAAATTTTTTCGAAGCACCCCCTCTCCCCATTTTTTTTTTTATTTTTGTAAATATTTTTTTTTTATTCTTTTTAAATACATTCTTTTAGTCTAAAAAATAGGTGTTTTGATATTCAGCTGCCTAGTAATATTTTTCAGCGCGACAATACTATATTACCGTAGAGTGGGGTTACTTTTCCAGTGGGGTAACTTTGCCTAAAGGGAAAAACTTAGAAATGAATTAAAAGCTATTGGCTTGGACGATTTAACGGCATTATTTTTTGACGGAAGAAAGGATAAAACAAGAGCAAAGATACAGAAAGCAAACAAATTTCATTTTAGCACTGTGACGGAAGAACATGTTGTTTTGGTAGAGGAGCCAGGGTCAAGATACATAGGCCATATTTCTGTACCTTCCGGTTCAGCAAAAAACATTGAAGACGAAATACTTTCATTTTTTGTCACTAAAAATATTTGTACACATGCCCTGACTACAATTGGGTGTGATGGTACAAGCGTCAATACCGGTGTAAATGGTGGTATACTTTTCGGCAATATACATAAATAAATCGGTCAAATATATGTCAGATCCAGTGGCAGCTCTGCACTACACTGCAGTCCATCACTGTCGCATATTCGAAGGGTCACATATAGAAGCAAAAATTTTAAATGCTTAGATAGCTATAAACTCCCGACATTTATTGCTAATCGTGACAAAAAATACTTAAAATAGAAAAAGCTAAGTTCTCTTTATTACACCCGTATTTTGATTAGTTTTCGTAGTTGGGGTTTTATGTAATGTTTGGAAAAGAACACTGGCTTTTATACCAGTCAAAGGCAAAGAGGATAGCTGTACTAGACGGAAAATGACGGTAGCGGCACAACATATTTTATAGCTTCTACACGGAAAAAAAAATTGTGATTTTTACTACAATTGTAAATAAATCTACTACAAATTGTTGTAAATATAGGGACAACAAAAATTTGTTATATATTGTTTCTTTTTTTTAAACAAATTATCCAACTGTCCGACACAAGTTGTACAAAAAAGTTATACAAAAAGTTGTTGAATTTAAAAACATTGTAAGAAATATATTGGAACCATAGTTTGGCACTTTATGCTGTAAGAGTTTATAAATAATGTACACATGTTTTAAGGAGAAATTAAAATGTCTTGTTAACAATTTCACAATATTTTGTTGGATATATTTCAGTATACTATTACAGGAAAAGTTTAAATGTCTTGGTGAACATTTCACAACTATTTGTTGGAAATGTTTACATTTCACAACAATTTGCAGGAAATGTCTTACAGAAACTTACGGAAGGGGATAGATTAAATCTCAGAATTTCTGTTTCCAATGGTAGGATGCTACACTACTGCTACCTGTAGACCGGTTTCGAACTCTTTGGTTCTCGTCAGCACAGGGCACAATTATTATGACAAGTGAGCATACAGAATACCGACCGTTGGACAATCGATACGGCTTAAAGCTGCGATATTGTTCTGCGTAGGCAGTACAATATAGGCAGCGCCATCTTCCAGCAGTCTCTAGTAATCTAAAGTACTTAATACCGCATGCTGGTTTATTATAGTGTAGTAAATACTACAAATTGTTGAAGATTTTTATTATATTTCGATATGTGTAAACCATTACAATTGTTGATGGTTCGCCAACAAATTGTTTAAATTCCACATTTTAAACTAGTGTAGTAAATACTACAAAATATTAGAAATTTTCATATATTGATAGGTATTAATCTTGAAAAGTTTCTGGAACAAATTGTTTTAAATTAGACATTTTAAGCCAGCGTAATAAATACTGCAAATTGCTGGAGATTTTTATATTTTGTATAGGTATAAAACCTGACAGTTGTTCAAGTTTCTACAACAAATTGTTTTAAATTACAAATCTTATACTTGGAGTAAAGTTGCATAGAAATTGTAAAAAAAATTCACATATCATTATGTATTTTACACAATAAAATTTAACGATTAATAGTATAGTCTTGTCTCACTTATATTGATAGAACGTATATTAGATTTTACAAGTATTAGTTTAAAATTTTACAAATTTTACTACAAAATGGCAAATACAAATCGGTAGTAATAGTATATTACAATACAAGTACGGTAGGTACGTCTTTACCGCATGTGCGTGATGTTTAACAAAACGAGCCGAAGGCGAGTTTGGTAAATCACGCAAATGCGGTAAAGACACCTACCGTAAGTGTATTGTACGATATTTTATCTACAAGCATGTTTTAGGGCACCAATATTAAAAACTCTAAAAGAGCACTGTTTTAATTTACCCCGTAGGTGCCTCGTAAGTCGTTATCAACAATGCATTCACATCAGGTTGCTAGGGAAATAAATTATAGAAATTTAATAGTTGGCTTTTATATGACAGATGTAAAAGTTGACAACGGAAAAGCTGGAAAGCTGGATTTATAAACTCGAAAAGTTGGTGAGGTTGAAGTTATGGTCAAGTTGTGAGGTTAGATATTCCGAATTCCGAGCATATAAATTGATTATCTCGAACTACCCGGGAAGTTTTCGAACCTTACATGAGCTTTACATGAACAACATGAACGAGTGTATATAAATAGAACTGAGTGTTCCCTTTAGTTTAAATTGAACTCCTATTTCCAACACCAACTGAACCTCAACCTCGCCAACTTTTCGAGTTTATAAATCCAGCTTTTTACTATAATTATTTTTGTAACAATTTCGTGAAAGTGTGTTTTACGTCCTTTAAATGGAAGTCATCAACCATTACAATGGCTTGTCTGTTTATTACATTTTAATGAGCTTCCCTTAAGACACCTATTTCAGGAACTGGACGGTGGTACTCATGGACCAAATGCCTTTTTTTCAGGTATTATTGGCAAGTCACTTCAAACGTGTGAACTATTACCTGTAAACGATTTTTTAAAAATTGGAGGCAATGATATCCCTCAAGTAGACAGAAATGTTCTTAGCACAGACCAGAAATATCTGCTAGATATATTTTTAGCTGTATCTTCTGGGGAATGTTCACAAGATCTGGTAAATCTTAAACCTGGACCTGTCGTCTATTCACGATGGCTGACAACGGCGAGCAGAATACTACGATTATATGTTGCGACTTAAAATCCCACCGATAACTTATTACAATTAACTACATATGTTATGAAAGTCTACGCGCCTCTTTGGTTTTATATTAAATCAAAATCCATGTGCACTGAAGGTTCTCGTCATTTATTTAGATTGATTAGTTTCTCAAGATATCTACCACTTAAACTACGAAAAGTGGTAGATACTGTTATTCAGAGAAATGGTTTTTTTGCACACTATGAAAACATAATCCTTTGCATGTTAGCTGACGAAAGAATTTAAATTCGCAAACTAGCATGTAGAAGAATTATAGCTGCAAGAGAGAAATACACTTCTACAAAAAATGTTCGAACCTTTCGAGTTCCCGTTATCAATTTTAACGCAGAGGACTACACAGAAATTATAAATTGGCAAAGCTCGGAAAGATATGATCCTCCAGTTTTCAGAAAAGTCCCTACTTCTGTCTTCATGAATTATCTCGAAAACGACGACCCTTCGGAAAATTTCAAATTGCCCAAGTATCCCCGTCATACTTAAGGAACAGAAAGATGTATTCGTTTGGTCACCGATGCATCAGCTTCAGTTATTGGTCAAGAAAATAGAGACGGGTTTATCAAAGCACGAATTCTCTCGAGAGCTGTCCTACCTACTTTTAACACGAAATCCGAATATAAGATAATATAACTTTTTGGTGTAGTCGAAAGGACGATACTGGTACCGTAGTAGTAAGATTTTTTTGTTAAAACTGTTAACTTTATTTTAATGTTTGATTTTCTTTCTGCTTAATTTAAAAATTATAGATTGTAGATTAAAAAATTGCCTTTATTAATTTCTACACAAACCATATACCTGTTGGGGCACTCAAAAACATAATGTTAGGCAGTTGGATTTAAAACACGTATTTATTAGACTTAAAGAAAGTCTTAAAAACTTCTGCCGAAAAAAAAAAATAAAAATACTTTGGGAGCGGGTGGGGCGCCTCAAGGGGTACTTCAAAAAAATTCAGTTTTTGCAGGCAATCTTACATTTATGCCTTTCAACTTCTGAAATACCTGCCGTTAGCGGAATCAAAAAAAAATAAAATATAAAAAAAAATTAATTGAGAGCGGGTGGGGCGCCTCAAGGGGTGCTTAAAAAAAATTCAGTTTTTGCAGGCAATCTTACATTTATGCCTTGCAACTTTTGACATACCTGCCGTTAGCCGAATCGAAAAAAATATATTTTCACTCCACTCTACTGTATAAGCAATAATAAAGAAATGATCCGTAGGGTAAACCAGAAAATTAAAATAGTAACTACAATAAAGGCAATAAAACTTTAATATTAAGGACACAATGCAAAATAAGAGAAGATATTATTGCTTATTGAAAGAAATACTTCAGGCAAAGAGTAATCTCAGGAATACGAGGACCAGGTTGAAGAAGGACTTCTTGGCTGATAAATCTCAGAACATGGTTTGCTATATAACAATAACTGAATTCTTCTCTGCAGCAGTATGTAAAGTTATCATCGTCATAATGGTCGCCGACATTCGAACTGGATCGTCACTACGAGATGAAATGTATGTTAGTAGTTTTTCTTAATTCTACGATGATTGTCATTTTGTAATATTTCTGTAAAAGCTAAAAATTATCTTTATGTTTAAGAATCGTATTTTTTTAAAAATTGAAGAACAAATATAGATATATTGTTCTTCTTCCCGATGTAACTTTGAAGGCTTACCGCATGCATGACCCTCAAAGTATTTTAATTCTCAAACAAATACAGAAATGTCGACCGGGGAACATCATATTGGTACTTCACCAGTTCTACTCAGCTTTGGCTAATTTTACCTTGAAGTTACCCATACCCATTTTTGCTAATGATTCTACATTCTAAATATTAGCAAATAATGTTATATGCTACGTCAAGTTTAATATCAGTCAATCGTGAATTGTTAATGCCTCAACTCGTTTTCATTTCTTGATTCCATTATATCATATCGTATGCTCCTCGTTCATGCATATAGATAATTATAATTTAGAACACTGTAAATGTTCAGTAAATAAGTAAGCTTCAGCTGCATCGTGAAGTATACCGTTTCCACAAATTGTGAATATTACACATATATGATAATGTCGCCGAGTTACTTGATATCGTGAGTTTGCAGAATGACATCTATAAAGTGTTTATCTACGCGGGGAACGTTTTAAAGTATTAAATTATTTTTTTATAAAATAATCGAAAACAAGAGAATATTCCCATTATAACAGTGATGTTGCTTTTTGGGATCGACGTTCTGACTTATGATATTTGCATTAATATTTGAATTGTTTAAAGTTAATAAATAAGATAATATTAAGATACTACTAATATATCAAGGTTTTAAAAAATTTAAACAATCAAAGTATGGCCTATACAGTGTGGCCCCAAGTGGGCCTACATGTATAAGAACCTTGAAAACTATAGAAGATAGAGGAACGGTTAAATGGGAGAAGTTTTAGACAAATATATTTGCAACTTAAAGCCGCTTAGTACGTCATTCTTTCTATCTTTTCTGTTTTTAAGATATTTTAAAAAAATCAATAAGTTGCATTTTCGAAAATATGCTGTAGCTTTTTTATTTTTTACTATTTTGGCAATCTGTAAAAATAATATTAAAGCACATTTTTAAGTAGATTCCAGTTCTGCAATTGGATTTTGAACACGACGTTTATATGTAGATGAATATATGGGGGAACTAGAACCACCAAACTTTAGTCAAGGGGTCAGTCACCCCTTAGACGCCCCACACCACCACTTTGAAATTTTAAATAGCACCACTCCCTTTGTTATATCTTAAATGAAAGGTCTTACTGAGTAATATTTAGCTGCACAAAAAAGAATCGATGAAAAAAAAAAAAATTGTAATCTAAATATAACGAAACTTTGTAATTTATAAAATTATTGAAATATTGAATCTTGTTGAAAATGGTGGTTGAAAACGGTGGAAAAAGCTATCCAAATTTTATTAAACAAATGCCTGCAGGAGAGCATAATGGGTCTAGGACTATTCAGCGCAGGCGTTTCAGCGCCGCCGTTTTAGAGCCGCCGTTTCAGCGCCGCCGTTTCATCGCTAGGACATTTCAGCGCCGGCCCATTTCAGCGCTAAATTATTTCTCAAGATTTTATAATTAAATATTTATAATAAAAATGATCTAAATAGAATTTATTAAATAAAATTAAAAATAGATAAAATATTGGTAATACAAACTAAAAAAAAAGCAATAACTAAAATTTGTTTAATAAATAGAATTTATTAAATAAAACTACAAAAAGATACAATATTGGTACTACAAACTAATAACATTTTTAATATATATACAATTAAGGGTAACAATAATAATTAATTAATTAATTTATAATACAGTTTATCCACTAAATTCTTTCTCTTTATTTTTTAACTGACTATTAAGTATGTAGTTACTCTCATAATATAACAAAGGGAACTTTGTAATAATAATTATAATAATAATCCGTAATTATTATCATAAAATTATTAAACTTTAAAAATATTAAAAAATTTTGGCGCTGAAATGAACGGCGCTAAAAAGGGCAACGCTGAAACGTCCTGGTGGTGAAACGGCGGCGCAGAAACGGCAGTGCTGAAAAGGCTGCGCTGAATAGTCCCATTCCCGAGCATAATCCCCACAGAATGGCGAGATGCAGAGGTAGTTATCCTGTTTAAAAAAGGTGACACCACAGACATCAAAGACTACCGACCTATCAGCCTGCTTTCACAACTATACAAGCTGTTTACCAAGGTCATATCCAACCGCATAACAAAAAAACTGGAGTTTTACCAACCAGTAGAACAAGCAGGCTTCCGTAGCAGATATAGTAGTATCGACTACCTGCAAACACTGCGAATCGACATAGAAAAAAAAAACACTGAATAAAATATCCCTATTCATCTGGCGTTTATCGATTTCCATGAGGCCTTCGACACTGTCGAATCATGGTCAGTCTTAAGATCTCTGGACAGTGACTACCTTACCATGGTTATGCCTATCATCACCGGAGGTAATCTCGATTACCTACATAGGTATAATACATCCTTTCCCTTATAGGTTAAGTTTTATTGGTTTTTTGACAACGCGACCAGACCTAGTAACAGTATTAGGGACAGGTAAGTTTCTGTCAAACGAAATCATCTTTGATCCTGATGGCTTGTCATTATCGACACTTTGATTATCGATGTCTATGTTTGGTAAATTAGTTATCTCATCAAAGTGGCCGGGACCAATTAATTGAAATGTGTTTTCTGATGGCCTTAAATCATAACGATTTCGTCTCACAGTATTTCCTAAATTATCTTTTATAATATAAGACCTTGAGGCTTCATCAATATTAACTATTTTACCCGCGTCCCATGTTTTATTTCTATGATTATACATTGTCACGTTAGACCCTTTTTTAAGCGTCTTAAGACCTGTAGCAGATCTGTTAAAATATTGAGTATTCATATTTTGTTTGTTTCTTAACTTTATTATCACGTTTGTACACACAATAGGAGATAACAAACTTACCTCAGTGGGCACTTTTTTTTTACACAATAGACTATTTAATAATCGTTATGGGGAGTATCCGACAATTTTTAACGGGGTATTTCTATAATTTAACGATGATTATTCTATATCCCTTCCTTCCTCCAATGCTTTTTTAAGTAGGTTTTTTGAAATAGCAACAGCTCTTTCAGCTAAACCATTGGAGCGAGGAAAGTTCGGACTTCTTAATGTAAGGTTAAAATTCCAGTCTTTTGCAAAATTTTTAAAACAATCACTTTTATAAGAAACGTTTTCGGCAACAAGATAATCAGGTGATCCAAATCGTGCAAATACCGGTTTGATTTGTTTTATAACAGTATTTGCGCTTTTACCCGTTATTGATAACAGTTCCAACCAGTTGGAATAAGCATCAAACATAACTAGGTAACTTGAACCTGCATATGAAAAAATATCTGATCCTAGACTTTCCCAACATCTAGTGGGGATTGGATATGGTAATAACGTTTCCTTCAAGTTTTTTCTCGCAAATTTTTCACATATTTTACATCGTTTAAAAAAGGATTCAATATCTACTGTTATGTTTGGCCAGTAAAAGATCTTCCTGGTACGTGCCTTTGTCTTTTCTATCCCCAGGTGGCCCTCATGTAGAAGTTTGAGCATTTCTTTTCTAAGACTATTTGGAACTATAAGCTTATTCTCAAAAAATACTAAATTTTCTGAAATGGAAATATTATCTCGTAATTTTTCTTTTGGAACACTTCTGGTGCAGAGCAAATACCAAAAGCCAGTCTACAAAACTTATGCCTTCCAAAGGGTGTCCCAAACGTGCACAAGTCAGCACTAGTGTCATCTAGTTCTATTTGCCAATAACCATCCTTCCAGAACAGTAAAATACTGTTTATTACTTAGCTTACCAGAAATTTCTTCAAGAGAGGGTATTAAAAAGTGTTCTCTTCGTATTGAATTATTTAAATGCTTGGGGTCCAAGCATAACCTTAGATCACCATTGGGTTTTTCTACAATTACGAGGGGATGAACCCATTCTTTCATCTTTTTTAATTATGCTTCTAGATTCAAGGTCACATAGTTTAACTTTTAAACGGTCATGTAACACTTGTGGTACACGTCTTATAGCTGTTATTTTAGGAACAACATTATCCTTAAGTACTATGTGATGTTGACTTGGAAACTTTCCTAAACCCGTAAAGACATCAGCGTATCTTGTCACGACATCCTCAAGTGTTCTAAAGTTACATTGGACTTGATCAATTCTTTTAATGAAATTTAATTTTAAAAAGTATTGCAACCCAAGAAGTGGAATTTGGTTTTTAGCATCAACAATCACAAATTTAACATTAGTTTGTTCATTGTCTACTAGACAGTTTAAATTAGCCTCACCTACAGTATTAATCTTGAAGTTTGAGCTACCATAAGATAGCAGTGATATATTGGATTTGTTTACTTTTGCATACTGATCTTAAAATATCTTGTGGTAGCACACTAACTTCAGCACCTGAATCTAGCTTAAATATAACAGGTTTTTTATTTATAACTACCTTTTTTGTCCACATAGTAACAGAACTATAATCCACAGGCCATATGGATTTAAATATTGACGAAACGTGGTACTTTTTTTTTCACTTGAGTCATTACTATTCTCGTTATCATCTCTGTCAGTCCTAGCTACATCATGAACTGTTTTGTCTTCTTTTATGTTTCTGTCCTTCCTACACACACTGGCAAAGTGATTTCGTCTTTGGCATTTTGCACAGGTCTTTCCAAAACTGGACACCTTCTTTCCGGGTGAATATAACCACAATAGTTGCACGTTTTCTTAGATTTTTCATTCTCTCTGTGCTTATCTTTTCCATATCTTACTGAATTGACTGCTGCTTCATTCTGTAACACTTTCGATTGAGTTTTACTTATTTCAGTCACTTGACAAAAATCTACTGCTTTTTTAAGGGTCAAATTTGGCTCTCTTAACAATCTTTCTTGAGTTGTTATGTCTTGAATGCCCATTACTATACGGTCCCTTATCATGTCATATTTCTGTGGATACTCAGTTGACAATGCCGCCTTGCGTAACTCGGTGACAAAACTATCAAAAGTTTGGCCCTCTTTTTGATAGATACTGTTGAACTTAAATCGTTCAAAAATTACGTTTTTCTTAGGTGCGCAGTAAGCCTCAAATTTGGACTTAATTACCTCTAATGTCTTCTCTTCGGTAGCTTCAAATGTGAACGTATTGTATAGAGTCCTAGTGCTTCATCACCGATTAAATTCAAGAATATTGCAATCTTTTCCTTCTCTTCCTTCGAACTTTGGTCGGAAACCTTAAGAAACAAGTCGATTCTTTGACTGAATCTTTTCCAGTTGTCTGCTACCTTACCAACAAGTACAAGCGGCTCTGGCGCCTTGCAAAAGCTTTCCATGTCAGGCAAAAATTCTAGATTTTTTTCTTCACAATGTGTTTTTCACCTGACACCATGTGTTAGTCGTTTAGAATAACACTTCGTACTTGAAATATCTTTATTTAAAACAGGAGTATTTAACAAAAACTAAGTTGACACATCCCCTTGACAGTGACTGCCTTACCATGGTTATGCCTATCACCACCGGAGGTAATCTCGATTACCTACATAGGTACAATACAACATTTATACCAAATCGCGTTGTTCTAACTTTTGTAGTATTCGAGATATTTGCACTGAAAATTTTCAAATCGACACCCTGTATGTACAGGGTTATCCAACCAAGACTAGACAAGGCGATTTTTTGACTTTTCCTGTACTTTTATAAAAAAACTGAAATAGCCATCTTAAGTCATTTTCTCCCGCGAATTCGAATATCTTCAGCAAAAAACAATTGAACATCAAACAAAAGTACTAGGGGTCACTTTGATATTTTTTTAAATGGGATGCCGTATTTTTAATGAGCTTATCCGATCTCTCATATAAATTTTGATCTAAAATGTTGGATTTTTAATTCAAAAACGCCTTTTTTCTTCAGTTTTAAATTCGGAAAATGTTCAAAATAAAAAAAAAATAAATAAATAAATTAAAAATCCAACATTTTAGATCAAAATTTATATGAGAAATCGGATAAGCTCATTAAAAATACGGCATCCCATTTAAAAAAATATCAAAATGACCCCTAGTACTTTTGTTTGATGTTCAATTGTTTTTTGCTGAAGATATTCGAATTCGCGGGAGAAAATGACTTAAGATGGCTATTTCAGTTTTTTTATAAAAGTACAGGAAAAGTCAAAAAATCGCCTTGTCTAGTCTTGGTTGGATAACCCTGTACATTGTACCGGGTGTTCAACCTAAGGAGGTAATCGGCTATATCTCAGAAAGTAATAACACTAGGACTTTGGGAAAAAATATATATCGATAAAAGCGGCCAAGAGAAATTGCTGGAAATTATTTTCAAGTTCGAAAAATGACCGCTATGGGGCTATCTTTTGCTAAACTAGAGAAATTAGGGATAATAATAATTAATATGGAAAAATAGGCCATTTTTTAAAACATTAATTAATCAATTAAATCTCTGGTTTAATCACGTTGCGGTTTTTAGTTCCTGATAGTAACTTTTCCTCCTCTACAAAATAGCCTTTATAAGCCCAAAATAAGATATGATGAAAAAGTAATATCATAACATTTGATTTTTTTGAGAAAATCCTTATTCATTGAGGAATTACGGAAAAGCGCCATCTAGTGGCCACCATCAGAATCAATATGGTATAGTTAATAGATCTACGTGTAGAGGAAAATAAGGGCTTTTTTCAAGACCAAGTTGAATAAAATCGGTTTATCACAAGCAGAGATATCAGCGTTTGAAAGAAAAAAAGTTTGACCTTCTCCCACCACTTTATTATTGAAAATAGAAAAAAACGATTCCTAACATATAAAGTTGCGTAATTTTATGAAGAATACAATGCTTATCTTTTTAACATATTTTTATTAAGAAAAATCAAGAGAAAATCGGCATTTCTATTTTGAAAGCTCTCTTATGCCTCCTAGCGGTCATTTTTCGAACTTGAAAATAATTTCCAGCAATTTCTCTTGGCCGCTTTTATCCATATATATTTTTTGCCAAAGTCCTAGTGTTATTACTTTCTGAGATATAGCCGATCACCTCCTTAGGTGGAACACCCAGTACAACCTTAAGAAGTTGCATCACTTTATTATTATTATTACATTACCAGACCTAACTATTAAAAAGAGGTACCCATTTCCTTTAAACAAAGTCACAATCCCAAATGAACGCTGATAGAAAACTCATTTCTTCCGCCATAAACGTATTCATTTGTCAGTAATCGCCCTAGGTTACAAATCAAGCACTAGCTTTATAACTTTTCAAGAATAATTTATATGTGGCCTGAAGGGCTACAAGTAGTTTAAGGCAACAACTGGAGAACTTCATATCGCTGCCAGTCAGCAGTATTCCGATCGGAATCTCCCTTTTTCGTTTTCTTGTCACCGCCGCGCAATCCCTGGGGACTTTTTTCAAACCGGTGAATCATTCGCAAAAAACTCTGCGTAATCTGCTGAGGTTTCTATTTGAATGGGTTATTCCCTATTGAGTATAAATGAAAGAAAATTTACTGGAACTATAAACAGTAAAATATTTTACCAAATGGTAAGAATCGCACATGACAAGTGAGTTTATCCAAACAATTTTATCGATTTAAAACAAAATTCGCAATGTGTAAACTAAATATCGTAAGCTAAAGCATTACATTTTAGGTAATTATTGGGAAAGCTGGAAACAGCAAATTTTTCGCTAATTTGATGCATACAATGGTGGTCTCTAATAGTTCTTAAGAACGCTTTAGTGTTTCTTGTGGATTAGGGAATTGATTTTTCTCTATTTTTGTTATTTGTTGTCCAAAGTCCAAAAAATACAATTTTTGAGAAACTTAATAAACTTTTCTTACAAGGAATTAGATGAATTTAAAGTTGTTATTAGAGTTAATTATAAAAAAATTGGGCGTTTAAAATATTTTGAGGCAAAGGTACCTATCTAAACGCTGAAAAAAAATTGATTTGCTCTAAATATTTGATTGAAAATTGGAAACATATGGAGTTTCTAAAATTTTTCGATTATGTCGATTTGGCATTAATTTAAGTAGGCCAGCTTGCTAATACCGTATAAAAATTTTGTTTTTTTTCGTCTTGAGGTATGCACTGAATTAAGCTTCTTCAAAAGAAAAAACGCAAAATCAAACGGCTCTTTCCGGTAACTGTTATTGGAAAAAAAGCGTTTTTATCGCTGTCAAAATATGACAGAACTGTTATCACTAAATGGCACTTTTGATGGAGTTAATTTATTATACGTAAAACCACAAGGGCTTTTTTTTTCGGATAAACTTTTATTTTTTACGAAAACTAGATTGCTTAGAAATTTAACGAGAACAAACGAAATGATAAAAACGCAACAGCGAAGCTGGAGCGTTTTTATCTATTACCGTTTGTTCGAGTTTAAATTGCTAAAAAGTGATCTAGTTTGAGTTTTTTTGAATTTTTAGCTAGACAATTTCACGAATTTCGGCATGAATAGATACTAAAAAAAATAATACTCCACTTTTACCATTTAATTTTTAGCTGGAGAGGGTTTTATCAATAGTAATATCACAAGACCTCGTTTTTTTATCGGTTAAATTTTTCAGCTGTCACGAAAACTTTTTTGTTTGGAAATTTTACGAGTTGAATTTGGACATGTTTATTCTGATTAGATCCCGAGAGCGAAGCTCGAGGGATTTAATCTTTGAATAAACATGCCCAAAGTTCAACAAGTAAAATTGCCAAATAAGTTTGAGTGAACAATGGAAAATTTAACCAATAAAAAAATTATGGTCGAGTGATATTTGGCACGATTATTTCGTGAACCCCAAATGTCGCGACGAAAACTGTTTAGTTTGAGCGCAGGGCCGGACTTACCAATAGGCAAACTAGGCACTTGCCTAGGGGCGCCGGCGTCAGCCCGGTCGCGTTAACCCATTCTCCAGTCTCCAGTACAGCACAGCACAATGTGTTGAAACACACTGGCATTTGTTATATGCATGTTTGCTACATCGTAGACAATGGCTTTACGCAGCCCGGTCAGCCGGCTTTCTTACACTTACACTTGGATATTGGATATACTATACTAAATCATCCACGTAAAAAGGGCGTTTTTTTTTTAGAATAAACGTTTTTATTAAAATTTTGGACTCCTTAGATCAAGAACTTGAGCAAGTTCAGGTATATAAAAAAATTGAAAACGGTTTTGGGTTTTTCAATACTATACAAACTATGGATGTATGAGTAATGAGTAATGAGTTTAAATATTTTATAAAAGACTTTGACAAAGTTAGCAATGGAAAGGACTTTCTTAAATTTATCAGAGAAAAAAACCTGGTGACTATGTTTCCAAATATCGAGATAGCGGCTAGAATTTTTTTGACACTACCAATTACTAATGCATCGGGAGAACTCTCTTGGCCAAGAAATACTTTCCAACTTGGCGATTCTTTCCATTAATAATGATATAACTACTAGAGTAGATTGTCATAAAATAGTAAGCGAGTTTGCCAACAAAAAATGCCGAAAAAGAATATAAAATATTAAGATTATAAAACATTTATAATTGGTAAATTTTAGATAAATGTTAAATTCTTTTGTTGTTGTTGTGTTATGTTTTTTTTTTAATTAAAAAGGGTTACCTACTTTTTGTTGGTTATTGTTTTTTATTTTATTTTTCGTTTATGTTTACGTTTATTCTAAACATTATGCGTACTGGTAATTGTAAATTTTTCTGTTTACTTACCATAAACTTGACTTTTTAGTTACCTATATACTTTCACCGTTTTGTTCGGCACTTTCCTACTTAATGTACCTTTACATACATGAATGGAGGGGAGGTAAGACCGTAGATAAGCGGTTCAAACCCTCCCCCCTTCCTGCCATGACAATTCAAGATATCCTCTCCCACAGCAAGAGAAGGCACAACTAACTTTGAGACAGTTTAGGTGTTGAGTGAATTCTAAAAGTGGGCGTGGTCCCAAAAATTTTTCGTCTGCGACACTTTTACTACGGGTGCCTAATATAGGGGCGCTTTCACTAAATGTGCCTAGGGGCGCTTTTAGTGTAAATCCGGCCCTGAGTTTGAGGCTGACAACCAAAATACCTACATTTATTATAATTTTATTATTGTATGTTTGGTTGCCAGCATTGCAGCAAAATATGTTAAAGCAAAAGCAATACGTCAGAATTTTAGATTAGTTATAATATAATAAATGACATTGATAGGTTTTTTTAAATGTTGTGTAATTTACAATAACAAGCTTATTGGAGAAAAAATAGGCATGGGTGTATTATAATATAAAAACAAGTAGGTAAATAAATATAGTACTAATGTAATAATTGGATTAAAATATCAGAAATTTTATGAAAAAGTTAGAAAAAAATAATTGATTTATACTTCGAAATATTGTGACAGAACTAGACGGGCCAATGGCGACATTTAATCGCTAAAATCCCAAGGGGTTTTATCAGTATTATACTAGGTGATTGGCTTAATCGACACGGTTCGATTGGACGAAACGGCGAAATTGGCAGGTGTACGAAATAATCGCGATAAAAAAGGATGCACCTTTTTTATCGATGTCAATGTGATAAAAATGCAAATGTCAAAAGGACATTTTATCGTAGGAGTGAATATATCATCGTAAAAATCATTTCATGACATCTCTACATGGTTGAAAAAAAATTAAACATGAAATAAATATCACTGAATGAGGAAAGCGATACTGTCGTAATGTTTGATACTCTTTTATACAGTTTTCGAAAATACTAGCACTTATTTACCGGCAAAATTCACGCTCTGTCTGCAATATTAAAATTGCCTTTATTTGGGCCTCTTACTACAAGAAAAATTTGAACTCTGCATCAGGTAATAAATTATAAAAGTAATACGAGGCAGGCAGCATTTCCCGTTTCATATATTATTTGAAGCATGCACATATTTCATGTTTGTGTAAAACATTTGTCTTTGAACTTTTTATTATTAAAATTTTCAATTTGATGTTGGAAATTGGGGTTATATGAGTATAATAATGGTCTAATCAAATTTAGAAATTGTTTTTAAAACTCTAACACAGAGTGAAAAATCTTTACTTTCTCCGTCCCATTGTGACTAAAGAATATTTTTGAGACTGTATGTAAATAAGTGGTTAAAGAAATTTTATATGCTTGTCAATCAAAGATCGTCCAAGAGATCTTTTTTTGCATTTTTCTCATTCCATATTTGCATACTATGTGAAGGGGTTAGAAGCAAAAGGGTTCAAGTGAGATTTTTTTTTAATGAGTTATGTATATATCTCTATATTTAAAAGTACTTTTTTCTTGGTAGTAAAACAAGCCAAGTGATTTTTGATGTTCTAACGCCAACTGTCGGCTAATGGAGAAAAGCATGTTATTAAAATTGTTTAATTCGTTTCAGGCAAAACAGTTCAAGTGCACTTAAACCTATTTGCCTTAAATACTGAACATTACTGAAATCTTTCTCTTAATAAACATATTGAATAGTTATATATATACCTTCCTTTATCTCACAAAGTCTCACAACACTGACTTCAGTTTTTATATTAGAAACCGTTTGTTTGATTAAAAAAAAAAACAACACAGAAATAATATTAATATTAATTAACCTACAGGACTTTAATATATGTTTACCTATTCCTTCTTCAAGTCGCGCAAAGAAATCTACAATACATGATTCTAACAAAATTTTTAATTATCTTCCAGTATAATAATATACTAAACAAATTTTAAAATGATTAGAAAAACTGTTAAAATATTATTATTGAAAAAGCTTATTATACCATATATTACGAAGGCGTAGAAGTGTCATGTACAAAAAAATTAAAAAAAAAAAATAAGCATTACGAAATTTCGACTTAAACCTCGAAATATCGACATTAACCTTGGCATCTCGACTTTAATCTCAAAATTTCGACTTTTTGACTCGAAATTTCGACTTTAAACTGAAAATTTCGACTTTAATCTCGAAATTTCGACTTTAGTCTCGAAATTTTGACTTTAAACTTGGAATTTCGAATTTAAACTCGAAATGCTTGACGTAGCTGGAATGGAATACTATAGTGCACTTAAGCAAAAATAAGGGGGCAACCTCGGAATGAGAGATAATAAGCTGGAATCTCGTATACACCTTCATTTTGGTGTTCTTAAAGTTGTCTCAAAAGTCTCATAAAATCTCGTGTCTGCGTCGTAAGTTATTCAAGATGAAAGGTCACAAAAATCAGTTTATCGCCATTATCCCGGTTTCTATAGCTCCAATGATATTAACATTTATGATAAAAATTGTAGTGCATAGAATTTGCGACAAATTTTGTTTTAAAAAATTTTTCATACGCCCAACCGTTTTTAAGATAGAGGGCAGAGAGCCCGCAACGCTCAGCCATACTCGCTGTAATGCAAGGTCAACCATGAATCTCAGTGAATAATACCTTGTGTAAAGTAATTAAGTCATTGAAATGTCATTAACAATAAATAATTTGTATTATTTATTTGTTAATAGATTATATTTAATGATATTTTGCATATCGATAGCTTAGCCGCAAAAGGGCGTAAGCCACAAAATTTTTAAATTTAACATTTTTACGCTATTCAATTGTAAACCCTTCCATACGTGTTTTTGAAAAATATCGTAAGCTACAATACATCAGAAATATTTTTATTTTTGGTATTCTAATAGGTCGTTTAAACCGTAGTGCAATAGATCGTAAGCCCAACCGGCGTTGCATTGGTTTCCCCAACATAACAAAATTAAGGTGTTTTTTCTGTGATTTAATAAATTTCTGTTACTTTTAAATAAAGAAAATCGGGGTTGCAATGCACTTTAGCTTGTGGCCAGTGTAATGGACAAGCTTGCCTGAATGCTGTTCCATCACAAAGCGACTCTGAGGAAGAGAGTGCATTTGACCCGGAATTTCTGGAAGGCCTGGACACAACGATTCAGGACATCGAAGATGAGGACAATGAAATAGACATTTTCACATGCCCGGAAGATGACGACGATGAAGAAGAAGAAAATTAATACTTTTGTTCTTTATTTAAATAACTATAGCTTTATATATTTTCACTTCATTTCCGTTCAAATTGTAAGAAATATATAGCTATTAAATAAATATAAAATTACAATATATTCACTCGTTTTATTTCTACCTAAAATCTACTATAAATAAATTAAAATAAAATTAGGATATACAATAAGTATTTCATCTGATGAGTTTTTAATTACAAAAAGTAGGTAAGTGTTATTAAATGAATATATTAAATATATGCAAAATGTTATTAAATATAATATATTAACTAATAAATAGTACAAACTATGTATTGTTAATGATATTTCAAAGATTTAATAACTTTATACAAGGTATTATTATTATTCACTGCGATTCACGGTTGACCTTGCATTACAGTGAGTATGGCTAAGCGCTGCTGGCCCTCTACCCTCTATCTCAAAAACGGTTGGGCGTATGAAAAATTTTTTTAAACAAAATCTGTCGCAAATCGCGAACAACTGATTTTTGTGACGTTTGACCTTAAATAACTTATGACGCAGACACGAGATTTTATGAGACTTTTGAGACAACTTTTAGAACATCAAAATGAAGGTGTATACGAGTTTCCAGCTTATTATCTCTCATTCCGAGGTGAAACCCCTAATATGACTGGAGTACTACCCAATAGAAACTTTTAACCAATCTTATTTTTATCAACATATATACAGGATATACAGGATGAAATCCGCTTTCTTACAATTTATCTTCCTCTCTCTCAATAAAATGTATATTTATCTTCTAGCCTGACTAAAAGAATAAGATGAGTATAAGAGCTTCGTCAAACATTTCGAGTTTAAAGTCGAAATTTCGAGATTAAAGTCTAAATTCCGTGTTTAAAGTCGAAATTTCGAGTTTAAAGTAGAAATTTCGAGATTATTGTCCAAATTTCGAGTTCAAAGTCAAAATTTCGAGTATAAAATCGAAATTTCGAGATTAATGTCAAAATTTCATAATGCTTAAATTTTTTTTACATGGCACTTCTACGCCGACGTAATATATGACTATTTTGATGATAACCTGGCATAATCATTTGCATTTTTTTATTCTAATATTTCAAATTTTACTATCATATATTTTATTATTGATTAAAATTTCTAAGCGTTTTCTCGATAAAGATAGTCTTTCAAACAATAAAGCATATTCTGGCTTTGACTTTGACATTGACCTTTCTTCATATTTTTCTTCTTCAAGTTGTCTCTAAAAGGTATGTACAGTTCCTTTTACGAAAAATGGTTCTGATTTCATGACTGCAACAAAATGGGTGTGGTCGTAAAACCCCTTAAATATACAGTATGTGTTGTCGGGTTCGGATTATAATGATTCCTTCTGATAATAATTAATTTAGTTGAGGATAGCGACAACCAAATAGAACTAGATGTAAAATAACATTATTAAACATATAACAGTAATTAAAAATTTATATTATTTGGGTTTTTCATTTGATTAAATCATACCTATATTATTAGGGTGTACCGAGTATACGAGTATTATCACTTGTATTCTTTAGTCCGACCCTTTACTGCACCTTTATAGTTTGATTATTTAAAGCTGAATAATTGAGATCGACCCTTGACTTTTATGGCCCTCATTAAATGAAAACCATTTTTCGTGAAAAGAACTATACAATTAATTACCACATATCCACATATTTATTCTCCTGAAATAGAATAATTTAAACCAACTTATATTAGTTCAAAAGTGCTTCTTTAGGGAGTTATATAATGTCAATTTTTTTTAAACTACGCAATAAAACATTTAATGTCAATTTTCTCAGAAAAACCAATTCCAGGAATAGGGAGGGCGGGACAGGGGTTTACAGCAAATAGAACAGAAGGGTAGTAAAAAATAACTTTATAAAAGATGGTGGAAACATTTATTTAGCCTCGGTGAGGGAGGGGGGAGCATAAATTAAACAAAACAACGATAAAAACAAATACTAATTTTAAAGAAGGTTATCAGATGAGGGAGCACCTGAGTTGGTTCTGTTGAAAACATCAAATGCAGATTTAATCATTTATTAATAAAAAAACCAAAAATAAGCAAAGATTGAGAAGTTTTGTCAGCTGTCATTAAAGCTTAAGTATTATAAAAACCCAAACTCTATTAATAATTAGTATACAGTATATCGCTGGTAAAAAGAAATTTAAAAATTAGGCACCAACTTTCCACGCGTAAGCACACCTTTTAAACTGGGGCGTCGAATACATCATTATCGACTCGAAAAAATCTGCGAACTTGCAGAAACCAAATAATTAATGTGAAAATATGGCGTACAAATTCTCATTTGATTAATGGATTGCAGTCCTAAAATATTAATCGAAATATGTTTGCTAGATTACTTTGCCGGATATAACGTAGAAAATGTTTTGATATATGAGGTATGACCCTCATCACTTTTAAACATTTTGCAGCGCGTTATCTCTGGTGATTTTAATTTGCAAAAATATTCCTATTATCCTTTAAAAATTAGAATATCCAATGCTCAAATAGATAAAAGGAACTATGAAACTATACCGAGCTATAGTCTATTTCAGAAAGGTGTAGAGTAATAAATTGGGAAATTCCGTCCAGTTCGCCTCTATTTCGGTGTCGGCCATAGGCGCAGGTAAACTTTGTGCATTAAGTTATTTATGATAACTAACCAAAAATTTTAGAGAATTAGGTTAGCAGTTATTAAGATATAATAGTATTGTTTGTAATATTAAAATTTCAAGTAATTGCGTAAGAGGATTAGGAAAGGTATGTTTTCTGGCCTGAAGTGTCAAAATTAAAATATTGTGTAGGGATTAGTTAGGTAGTAGATTATAAAGTAACGTCTTGCGTTTAACAGGTACCATTTAACAGGTACCACTTAACAGGTACCGAGTTTGGCTCTGGCCTCTTTGGCTGGATCGTATAAATAGGTGGTAACTTGGAATAAACTTCATATATCGTGTGTGTGTATGACCTTAATAAGTATATTTGTTTAGTTTAACGCATCAGTATTTGCTGTTAAGCCGTATATAGTGTTCACAGTATTATAAAATTAGTAATAAAATGGCGACATTCACACCAACAAAAAGATGTTCCAATAATTCTCCACTATCAGTGAGTGAAAAAGTTATTATTTTAAATGTACATGATTGCATAAAATACGATTATTCGAATTTTACTGTACAAAAAACTGTCGACCGATGTTCCCAAATGGCTGGGGTTGGAAAGTCCACCATTTTTAAATTATTGCGGAACAGAAAGACAGCAGGTCAAATGGAACTTCCCAAGAAAAGTCCAGGCACACCAGCAAAAGTCCTTGATGAAGACAGTAAAAGTGCAGTTCGAAGAAAAGTTCACTCTTTTTATTTTAAAAAAGAAATACCCACCGTAAATAAGATTCTAATGGAGCTTGGCCAGGATGATAGTATTCCGTTTATAACTAGAAACTTTTATGGACCACTTTAAAAAATATGGATTTTGTCTAGGAAAAGCATAACCGTAAATCACTTTTACTGGAAAGCGATGAAACTGTTTGCTGGCGACGAAAATACTTGAGAAGTATAAAGTATTACAGAAGAGAGCAGAAGAAAATATTCTATCTTAATGAGACGTGGATAAATGAAGGTTACATAGTACCAAAATTGCGGCAAGATAAAGATATAACCATTGCACGCCAAGCTTCCATGGAAGACCTGTCAACGGGTATTAAGGTGCCTTCAGATAAAGGGAAGAGACTAATAATCGTGCATATTGGAAGCTAGGAGGGATTTTTAAAAGAAGGGTTGCTAACCTTTTAATCGTTAATACGGGAGATTACCACGAGGACATGAATTCGAATCTTTTTGAGGACTATCAGCTGATTCACTAGTAGTTATGGATAACGCAAGCTATCATTCACGACGCACAGAAAAGACTCCAACTTCGTCTTGGATCTTGGAGAAAACAAGAAATTATCGACTGGTTAACCACCAAAAGTATTAAGTTTGAAGATAATTTGATAAAGAAGGAACTATAAGCTATAGCAAATTTACACAAACATCGTTTTATGAAATATGCCATGGAAGATATAGCAGAAAAACATAGTGTAACTGTGCTGCGCACTCCGCCATACCATTGCGAACTAAGTCCTATAGAACTTATATGGGAGCAAGTGAAAGGATTTGTAGACACAACACGACATTCAAAATGAAAGACGTTAAGCTACTGTTTGATCAAGCCATTAAGGAAGTGACACCAGAGAACTGGCGAAAAGCATTCCATTATGTCATTAAAGAAGAGGAGAAAATGTGGGATATTGACCACCTGATCGATCGGACCGTCGACCCGTTAATTAATGTCAAGAGGAGATGACAGTTCCTCAGATGACGAAGAATATTATGATTTTTTATAATTTAATTTCTGTATAATATATTTTTCGTATTCTGTATTTTTTTTATAATGTTTAATAAAAAATAAGTGTACCTAATACTATGTACATAATGCCTAAATTTTATTCTGTTAAAATAAAATTCTTTCCTTTTTAGGAGTATAATTTAATTTCTGTATAAAGTATTTTTTTAAAAATGTTTAGTAAAAAATAAGTGTAGCTAATACTATGTACATAATGTCTAATTCTTTTTCTGTTAAAAAAAATCTTTCCTTTTTACAAATATCCTACCACCATTTTCAGTGTTTGTGAATGGATAACAAAAGTAAAAACCCATAAATTGACTAATGAGCTTTTATTACTCTACATCTTTCTGACATAGACCATAGTAGTTTTACGTCGCATCGATGTTATATTGGCATGAGAAACTTTTGCTACTTCCGATGATCTAAAGTTGCACTAATGTCGTAAGGACGTAGGTATGTAACTTCAGTATTTTATCAGCATTTTATAGGTAACGAATTGGACTACTTAAGCCTGAAGTCTTTGGGATACATTTTTTTTTTCATATGTTTATAATTTTATTTTATTATAATGCATATGTTTATAATTTTAAAAATAGGACCTTTACTAATTTAACTATAGTCAACTGACAACCACATAATAACCACAAATATGCCCACTTACACCTTTTCAGTTTTTTTTAATAACTGTGGGCTGCAGCCCTATTACAAAAGTTAAATAGTAGTGATACTAATAGTGGGTAATTTATTTGTGTTGCATAATATTCTTTGGAAGTAGGACAGAAATAATGGAAAATATATAATTCTATTCCATTAGCTGCTTATGTTTCGGTCTATTTTAAAGTCTTCTTCAGATCTATGAATATCAGGATCTAAAATATAAATAGTTCCTAATAGCCATATACAGGGTATTACAATTTTTGAGCGAAACCACAAAAAATATGTATTTCACTGCCGTTTTCTTTTTGATAATGTAAGCAGTTTATTGGCTAATAAATACGAAGTACCCATTGATAATTGTTTACTTTGCTTTTGTTTAGAAGATAAATGCAATTTAATCAAACACTACATGGACTAAAAGGGCGCTAAGCGCTTTCTAGTTTGTCTTTTTGTTTCAAATTTACCGTGTAAAAATGGTGTAAATCATCAATGTTAACTCACAATTTACGCATATTCGCGAAAGAAATAATTGCAATGCTACTGCATCTCTACAATAGACTTAAATGGCTTAAAATGGCGCTAACCGGCTTTTCCTTCGTCTTTATGTTTTAGATTAATGGTGCAAAAACTATTGTTGTCAATTTCCATATTACGAACTTAATGTCACGATGATATTTAAAAAAAACGAATACGGCAACAAAGTGACAACCTAAATCGAATATATCTGTACGGTCTAATGTGTTTATCATTTTTCATTTGTCTCTGTATTTCAAAGAGTCTTTTGGAAATAAGAAAGCTTTATTAATAAATAGTAATATGTTAACAAACTGTAGGTAAAATAGTTCGCGTGTTAAACGTGTTTAAATAGCCCATAGAGCGATATAAAAATAATTGAGTAACCTGTTACCATATAAAATATTTTCTTTTTTTTTGGAAAAAGTGATTTATCTAACGATTTTTTTGGCTGCAATGAGTTCCATTTGATGTAAACTTCAAAAAATCCAAAAAAGTTAAGGAATTTGACTGACCTATATGGCACAAGAACCGAGATTTAGTTCAAATATCGACATTATTTCAAAAATCATTTAGAAAAAACGAAAACAAAAATAAAGCTTAAACAACCTGTATCTCCGAAACGAGGCATTTTCGGACATAAGGTTGTAGGAACTTTTTTTCATATTTTTTAGCAGGGAAAGTTATCCTAAATTTTGTCGCAATGATAATGAAACACCTTTTATAGGTAATATTATGTAATAATAGAGACGTAGGGATAGGTCTGTGATGTAATCTGTATTAGTTAGCTTTTTACACGTGTAATATTATTATGAATGCACATTATTGTTAACGCACGTACCATAAGGGCAAAAGAAATGCAAGTCTTGATTTATTACTCTGTAAAGGTAACCTAGGTGAATGGTAAAGGCGAGGGTAAAGGTGAATGAAAAAATTACGAAGTTTTTATTTTAAAAAAAATTTCATAATTGTCATTGTCATTTCATAATATACCATAATTCTCAAATTGAATAAACCCGATGGCCCTTCAAAAAACTACAGACATTTCAAAACAGAGTACTTAAAACTATCGCGGATGCACTACGGTACACGGTGACTCATGTCTTACCCAACGATCTACAAGACAGAACATTTTCACAAATTGATTAAAGATTACTACAGATGGACGGACGTCTCGCAGAATGAACTCATTACACAATCACATATACATTCAATTCCGAACAAACCATGTAAACTACCTAACTGGGACTGGCTGCTACCTCGACCTTAATGATTAGATAATATAATCAAACAATTCAATAATTAAAAGTACCTACTTTTCACGAAATTCTTCAGTTAAATAAGAATTACTTCTATACCACACCCTTCTAAAGAAGATCTGCTTAAGATGTAGTACTGAGAAAAATAGAGATAACAGACGTGTCTCACTTAAAGAACAATCATGATCCAAGAAACCCGATGGCCGTCAACCCTTTCTTGACAGTTCTGTTTTTCATTTATCTACCTAGCTTGCGTATCCAGAGTAATAATTCAATACAAACGTGCTTGGTTCCACCCCACGCTTGCAATACTTTTTTTTATCTTACGATAAAAACGTACCTACCTAATGCTATTATTGTGGCTGACATTAACGCAAATCACCTAACAAAACCTATACCAAATTAGGGGAATTTAAAGCCTTAATTGGTCTGCGTAATAGCCTTTAAATATCTCTCATGAAAAATATTATTCAGTTAATATATTTCGTTATTGTTAAGATAAATTAAATGAGAGTAAACCAATTCGTAGCTTTCTCATACAGCCTCGCATACAATCCCATGGCTTGATCGAATGACCAAGTCTCGTCAGCGAAGCATGTAAACCTTGCCAAAGGCCCTAAGAGTGGTAAAGCGCATCCCAAACGAGGTCTTAATGAGGTAGAGGTAGATTTATTGACTAATAAACATATACAAACCCAAACAACTGATGTGTGTTATTTAACTGATAAAATAACAAAGTTTATTCTAGATTACCTAAGAAAATTAAACACAAATGTCTAAAAATTACACACTTACCATACTTGACATTGAAGATCATTGTATTAGAAACGATGCGAAGCTGCAACACTCTAGTTAGGAATCCGCAGTTTTTTCACATAGGTAACCAAATATGAACACTTAATTTGAAACACATCCCATCATTTTAAAATAAATATCCTAACGGAACAAAAGTTCTCTCTAAAGTATTAAAATCTATTTACCGACTCGCAACCGCATTATTAATTTCCACTCGTACCCCGAACCCGTTAATTGGTATTTTTTACATTAAGAAATTGACAGGTATGCAATTCAGCTAGAAGAAAACGATGTAAAATACCTCCACGTTTACTTTTCCAGTGCTAGGTCGTCACTTTGTCCTCAAGCGGTGCAGCGCCTTCTAGACTAGTATTGGCGCTGTGTGGCGACTGGTGACCATGATTTTTGAATGTATTTACGAAGCACACTTGAGAAAAGTACTAATGTTTTTTGATCAAGTTTAGGTTTAAAGTAAAAAATTGTGTTATTGGAAGTTTTTTGTGAGCTTCTATTTAGGTAGGTATAAAATATACGATTTCTGCTTCTTGCAATTTAAATATTCAGTGTAATAGCAAAAATGAGGTGTATTTATAATTAAATTTATACTTATACAGGGTGATCCTTAAGTACATGAAAAAAATCTAGGATATAATTCCTGGCATCATTTTAAGACGAAATATTCATATGGACATACGCCCTAAAATGCTAACCCTCTAAGATACAAGGTGTTTAAATAATTAAAAAAAAGAATTGCTTTTTTCTTTAATTTCGAAAGTCCTTGAAGATACGGTATTGAAAATTGTGGTCAACTGATTTTGTGTTAAACTGCACTATTTCGTTAAAAAAGGTTTTGCTTACTTAAACCAGTGACGTGCGTGAAGATACCATCAATATTTTTTTTGTCCTAAAAGACCAATATTTTACGTAAAATTTATATTACAGAGGTCTAAGAGATGATATCCTTGAATAGACGCCTGTAAATCTAAATATACTGTCTACAAGTATTTATAACTTATGTCAACTAAATAATAATAATAATAATAATAATAATAATAGTAATAATAATAATAATAATAATAATAATAATAATAATAATAATAATAACAATGACTTTTATTAACGAAATACATAGCAAATTAACAAAGGAATTATGTGTAAATATCTATAAATTATTTAAAAGTAAGTAGAGGAGGCAGAGCCTAGTTTGGCGCAGTCTAACCTTCTGGCTACTCTTACTAAACCAAAGTTATGCTCATAGTATAACACATATTATAATACAAAACACAAAATTAAAAAAAAAAGTAGGAGCATGATAAGCCTGATGAATTCGTTCAAAACAAGAAAATTATCGAGGTTTTCAGAAGCATATCATTGTCTATTTAACAAGTTTAGTGATTACGGATTTAAATTTATAAATGTTTTTTTTTATTTACTATTTTATTACGGTCGTCGGCGTATCAGAGGCCATCTTGAATCGGTCATCGACCGTACGGTTTTTAATCGTGCGGTCTACCGACTGGGGAGTGTGAAACGGCACCTTCATCCTACGAGATATCCGATCTCATCCGGCCTGTCCGGCGTGAATAGGATGGTTTTGATGTCGATTCATTTTACACTCTTCCCTAAGACAAGAGCACGCGGTGTTTCCCAAGCGATCACCCATCCAAGTACTAACCGCGCTCGACACTATTTAACTTCGGTGATCTAACGGGAACCGGTGCTTTAAGTGTCGCTAGGCCCTTGCCTATTTATTAATGTTATATAACCTGATTTGCTCAGGCAGAGAGGTATACAAACTAATGGCATTAAATGAAAACCTTCTCTCAAACATTGCTGTTCGCTGTTGTGGCATTGTGTGTACCCATTCCTAAATCTGATGTTTTCATAATGTACAGGGTTATCCAACCAAGACTAGACAAGGCGATTTTTTGACTTTTCCTGTACTTTTATAAAAAAACTGAAATATCCATCTTAAGTCATTTTCTCCCGCGAATTCGAATATCTTTAGCAAAAAACAATTGAACATCAAACAAAAGTACTAGGGGTCACTTATTTTTAATGAGCTTATCCGATTTCTCATATAAATTTTGATCTAAAATGTTGGATTTTTAATTCAAAAACGCCTTTTTTCTTCAGTTTTAAATTCGGAAAATGTTCGTCTACCGTAAGATTAATACCTGATAGATGGATACCCGTTTCACCTGTTCACCCTTTAACCTGTTTTAAAGCGTCCGTCAGTTAGACAAAATAATCAAGTTTCAAATTTCTATATATTTTTCACGAATTAATTACAAATAATGAAATATTCTTTAGAAGAACGGCTAAATGTAATAAAATTATATTACAAAAGTGGAGAGAATGCTCGACAAACACAAAGAACATTTTTTGAGAGTTTCCAGAGACACATTTCAGTGGATACAATTCTCAGAATTAAGACCCTATTTGAAGAAAGTAAGACATTGAAAGATAAGCCAAGAAAGATGAAAAGACGGAATATAAGGGTTCGAGCTATTGTTCAATATTTTACTATAAATCCGAAGAGTTCTATTCCGCAAGCGGTACGAGAAGTAAGGTATGGTCCAGGGCTCCGGAGAGTAAGCTATGGAACAGTTCACAGAACTTTAAAAAAATGTGGTCTAAAACCATATTGCATCCTTCCCGTTCAATACTTAACACAGCTTCAAAAAGAACTGCGATTTCGATTTGTTGCTTCAATGCTGATGAGAGAGTAAGACGAAGATTATAATTTATATAATAAAATTCTATGGAGTGACGAAGCGTCATTTACAACATCGGGGGTATACAATCGGAAAAATACAAGATACTGGGCAGCAGTTAACCCTCATAGATATGAAATGATAAAGTTTCAAGGTTGGAGCTCACTTAATGTTTGGTGTGGGATGTTAGAAAATCGAATTATTGGACCACTATTTTATCGTGGCTCTTTAAAAGGCCAAATTACCTCCATTTTCTTCATAACGATATCGAGGATTTCTTGGAAAGGTTACCATTGCAAGCCTACAACAATATCATTTGGCAGCAGGATGGTGCTCCGCCTCATGCAGTTCGAGAAGTGGTAACATACCTAAACGAGCGTTACAATCAGTGGATTGGCCGTAACGGAACAATTCATTGGCCACCAAATAGCCCCGATATCACGCCAATGGATACATTTTTATGGGGTCATTTAAAAAATGTAGTTTATCAACGACCCAACAGAAGTCTGGAGGACATTCAGCAAAAAATTATAAATGAAATTAATAGACTTAACCAGGACCAAAATATTGTAAGAGATTCTTTGGAGAGATATAAATTATTGAAAATAATGGAGGACACATAGAACAATTATATTATTGAGATTAAAGTTATTCACTTTAGTTTATAGTTTTTTCTAATATGTCATACTTTTTTTATACGTAAGCAATAATAGATTTGCAAAAACTACTAAATTTGTAATTAATTCGTGAAAATATATAGAAATTTGAAACTTGATTATTTTGTCTAACTGACGGACGCTTTAAAGCAGGTTAAAGGGTGAACAGGTGAAACGGGTATCCATCTATCAGGTATTAATCTTACGGTAGACGAACATTTTCCGAATTTAAAACTGAAGAAAAAAGGCGTTTTTGAATTAAAAATCCAACATTTTAGATCAAAATTTATATGAGAAATCGGATAAGCTCATTAAAAATACGGCATCCCATTTAAAAAAATATCAAAGTGACCCCTAGTACTTTTGTTTGATGTTCAATTGTTTTTTGCTGAAGATATTCGAATTCGCGGAAGAAAATGACTTAAGATGGCTATTTCAGTTTTTTTATAAAAGTACAGGAAAAGTCAAACAATCGCCTTGTCCAGTCTTGGTTGGATAACCCTGTACAGTTCTTCTAGGAATAAATTTACTTTTTACCAGATTAGAAGAGTCGGATGGGTTAAGTAATCTGTGTACAAAGTTACCAAGATGGTGGGGTCGGCGGTTATTTATATTAAGCCAATTGCATTCAGTTATCTTATGCGAAATGTGATCATATTTGCGAAGACCATAAATTAGTCTACAACATGTATTTTATACTTTCTGCACTTTGTATCTGCCCTCCTCGCAGAGACAAGACCCATAGATGAAGTCGCAATAGGTGAAGTGTGATAACGCCAAGCTTTCACACAGAGTTTTCTTTAATTAAGTAGATAGTATGTGGCGATTACCATATTAAAGTTTAAGTGAAGCGAATGCTTTTTCATTAAGATTTTTTATATGCTCACGAAATCGTAGTTCTTCATCGACCATTAGTCCCAAGTTCCTAGCAGAGTTGACAAAGTTAAAGGAGTATTTAAAACTTGCAGTTTCAAGTTGTTCTTTACATAACTTCTATTAGCCCAAGTTCCTATACACAGTAATTGATATTTTTCAGTGTTTAAAATTAAATTATGTTCCTCTAAAAGTGATCTGATATTTTCCAGATCATGAGTAATGTTGTGAGTCGCTTGAACTATATCTGACACATGAAAAGAATAATAAAGCTGTGTATCATCAGCATTAGCCTGTGTTCTACAGTAAGTTGTTGAGGTTATTATATCAATAGTATAAATTATAAACAACAGAGGTGACAAGACAGAGCCCTGAGGCACTCCAGAATGGATGCTTAAACTGCTGGACTCAACACCGTTACATAAAACCCTCTGAGAACGATTTGATAAAAATAACTATAGTAGTTTGAGAGCATCGGGGTTAAATCCATAATATTTCAACTTTGCACATAGGAGTCCATGGTCCAGAGTGTCAAATGCCTTGGAATAATCCAGCAGTACAAGCACATTTACCATTCCTAAACGTGACTTTGTTTCAAGGATACAGATCCTTGGTGTTACTTGGACTCAAAGACAGCTTCCTTGAATTAAAACAAGAAAATTCTTAATTGCCGTCGTTGAAAGTTTTAATGTAGCTGTTCCTAGCTCATGTGACTTGTTGCAAAAATTTATTTCTGTGCAGCAAACGTACAAGCACCTGGACGTTTTTAGAGGTTTAGTATTCATTTAAAAATAGATACTTTCAATTTTTTTACAAGGACATATTTGTCCTGGATATAATTACACACTGTAATAAAATTTGTTGAAATACGCATATTACGCTCAAATATTGAAAAATGAAATTGCTGTCCTCAGCGAAGCCAATAAATACAATTATCTTTAAAAAATATACGTCATCTAATTCGTCGTCCATTTTAGTCCAGTTTAAACTACGCACGCAATAAATCACAAGCAGTGTAGATACATAATCGTAAGACTATCAGTCAATAACATACCGAAACAATAAAAAACCACACGCGCCCGCATTTTTTGATGTAACCATTTAATGTAACCATTCACAATCCACATCAACTAAGCCATTGAAAATATTATCGGAATAACACTAAGTCAGGATAGAAACCTCAAGTTCTCCGGTCATTGCAGTACTGCCACACTCTTAGTACAAGGACCAATTACTTTTTTCTAAATGCTACCATTCCAAAGACGCCAGCTTTTAAACAAGAAATTATGCCGCCAAGAATATAGCCAGAAATGATCAATCAATGAGCTATCCAATTAGTGTTGTGATAAATATAGCGCGGTAAGAAAAGCAATGGCTTCTGCCCATGATGGTGGTGTAATATTTAAACGACTATTAAGGTCCAATAACGGAAAACAACAGAAAACAACGGAAACTGTTCAAAATATTTCTCCAAATATAAGTCTCACAAAGATAATATGTAACGAAGATACAAAAGACAATAGAGAATCTACCACTGACATCATCATAAACCTACGTAATAAATTGGCTGATCAGCTATCAACGAATGAAGCGCTTGGACAGGAATGTAAAAAAAATAAGAAGAAAATTGAATTCTTACTTAGAGAGCTTCAGAAGAAAAAAGAGGAAATCAAAAACCTTACAAAGATCATCGAAACAACCAAAATTAAAGTAACTGCAAACCATGCAACTACGCAGACAGATATAATAACAACTATGTCAGCTGAAATACAGTGCAACTTATTGCCTCCAACAGAACCTAAACGGCCAGCCAATAAAAAAGAAAGTATTAAGACTAGTCTAAATATTGAAAGCGTTAATAAGAAGGTGGCTCCAAGAAATATAAACAAAAAATTAGAAATTATTAGGAATAAAGCAAGGCATGGTGGATCATTGATTATTGTGAAGAATGATATAAAGGATATACTCAAGCCACTAGATCAAATAGTTGCCACATCCGTGGAAGCGCACAGTGAAATGTGTGGTGTATATTTTGAAAATTGCTGTATTGTTTGTTGTTATCGTCCGCCATCTGGGGATCTGAATGTTTTTATAAACTCGGTAAGTACTGCTCTTTCCACGGCTTTTCAGCGCAGCAAGTACTTGATTTTCTGTGGGGACCTAAATATTGATTATGGTGTTGATGGTGCCCCTAAAAACCTCCTTTGCGATTTGTTTGAATCCTTCACGTTGAAGGTGACCACTACTGCACCAACAAGGGTTTATACAGACTGTAATGGTCATACCAGCTCGACAGTTATAGACTATGTTGCTACCAATATCCCTGATGAATTGTTTCATAGTGGTATCTTTAATCCGCATATGAGCGATCACTTGGCCCACAAATTTAACTTAAACTTATCGATAAATGATAAAAATAAGATAGAACACGACAGTAATTTATTTTCTAGAGACCTATCAGATAATAATATATCACTGTTTTCTAATATGATAATGATGCAGAATTGGTGGCATGTTTTGGATTTTTCTCTAAATAGTAATGAGTTATGGGCAGGGTTTGTTAACGTTGTTATGCACTGCTTAAATTGTTGTTGTCCCTATAAACACAAAAAATATAACAAAAGAAAAACGTCAGGTGAATGGTATAATGATAATCTCTTATATATCAAAAACCAGCTAGATGAGTTATATTGGAGGGCGCAAAACACTAGAAATAACATTTTACAACTAGAATACAGAAATCTTAAAAAAACTTACAAAAATCAAATTAATGAAACCAAGAGATTATTCTATAAGAACAAAATATCTAATTCTGACTGTAAAAGTAAAACTATATGGGCCCTTATTAATGACAAGTTAAACAGGAAAAATACAAAGGATCGCCAAATTAAACTTTATGTTAATGATAAGATTATAACCGACCCGTACCAAGTAGCTAATGAATTTGTAACGTATTTTAGTACGGTATCGACAAAGAAGTTTGAGCGGAAATATGGCACTGTTGCCACAACCTGTACCACTCATCCCCCGATCTGTAATACTATTGTTATCAATCCAGTTAGCGAGGAGGAACTCTTAAAAGTTATTGTGGGATTAAAAAATAAAAATTCCTCTGGATTTGATGACATTAATGTAAAATTAATAAAAAGCATTAAAGATTTCATTAAGCAACCTCTTACTGCATTGATAAATCGTAGCCTAAGTGAAGGAGTATTCCCAATGATACTTAAAACTGCAAATGTTACTCCTGTATACAAAAAAAATGACTGTCATAGTACTGAAAACTACAGGCAAATCTCAGTATTGAGCATTTTTTCTAAAATCTTTGAGAGAATTGTCCATGAAAGATTAATGAATTTCATCAATAGATATAATGTGTTAAATTTATCTCAACACGGCTTTCTCTCGAAAAAATCTATAGAATCCGCTTCATACCATTTCTTAAATCACGTATATCGAAGTATTGATGGGGGAAAATATGTCGCGACCATATTTTTTGATCTCTCCATAGCATTTGACACTATAAATAAGGAATTCCTAGTTACCAAATTACACAACTTGGGTATCCGAGGAACAATGCTGAGATGGATAGAATCATATGTGACTGACAGAGTAATGATTGTTAAATATAATGGAGTGCAATCAGAAGCTCAACGAGTAGAACTTGGTGTCCCACAAGGATCCGTACTGGGTCCACTTTTATTTATTCTGTATGTAAATGATTTGCCGTTGAATGTGGTATCTGGTCATGTGACAATGTATGCGGATGATACAACTGTTGTGGTTACTGCCGATAGCATGGATGATCTGAATGCAAAAATGGCAACTGTTTGCGATGAAATGGAATTGTGGTGTAAGAGAAATAGTTTAATATTGAACGTTGATAAGACTGTATATATGAATATGTTTAATCGCAGGAACCTTCGTGAAATGGATTATGAAAGAACGCTTAACATAAATCCATCAAAAAAAGTTAAGTTCTTAGGTACCTACTTGGATCCCCAACTTACCTCCTATGATCATCTGGACCATGTCTCGGGCAAGTTAAATTCTGCATTCTTCGCAATACTAAGCCTTAAGAATACACTCGATACCGAGGGCCTCTTGTCTGTATATTACTCGCTGGCTTATAGTCATATGACTTATAATATTATTTGCTGGGGAAGTGCTACAATGCACCAAAATCGCATATTTATAAACCAAAAAAGGATAATAAGACTTATTTTTAATTTAGACTTTCGGGAAAGCTGCAGAGGCACTTTTGCCAAAAATAAACTACTAACGCTTCCCTGCATATATATACTCCGATGTTTGCTGTTTGTGAATGGCAATCGATCGATGTTTAATAGACTGGGATCTGCAGGTACCCATAATACGCGTGGAGGTGATCTGCTTGAGATACCTTATCATAGGACAACTTTTTTCAGGAATTCCCCTCTTTACAACTGTGTGAAACTTTATAATGAACTACCATTTGAATTGCGAGCATTACGTGGCGAGAGATTTGCCAAGATGACTAAGCATTTTCTACTGGTCAATGAATTTTATTCTGTGGCGGAATACATGTCATTCAATCACTAGTCATGTTTATTATCGTGTTTTCTATTATTTCACAAATTCAAGTTTGACTGGCCTTTAGTCCATCTGGAATACCTTACTCAGGATCACATGAAATGAAATTGTGATAGTATTTCGTAAAATGGCTTCATAAATATCTTTAACGATAGATATGTATTTGTCTTGATATGTCTTATGTAATGTTATAAATTACCTGCAATATTAATATTATAAATTCCATAAAATACTCTATCCTTAATATTTAAAATTGCATCTGTGTGTGACTAAGTGTATTGTGTCTATTGATTTTATACTGACAGTTTTTATACATTTACTTTTATTTTATGTATTTGTGTAATCTTTATTTCATTCTTTCGTTGACGACCCAATGTACAAATTGTATTGAAAATGGTAATATATATATTCTATTCAAAGACACAGAAAATCATACATTTAGGACATATTTGTTCTAAATAAGATTATTACCTAGATAGATTAAGTTGTTTGAACTCAAGATAATTTATTCTCTTGTGGCAAGTGCTTTATCAGTGTACCACTAATTCAGTGATACCTTTTTGTATACTAGATTAAAGTGACCCTAAGACAATACCTACATTACAAAATCTACAAGGATCATTTTTGGTTCAGAGTAAAGTGTAGAATCTACCTTTTAACCACCATTGTTACTACATTTTGTTACACCATTGAAATTAAAGAAAGAAATGGGTTGGCGCATCTTTTCTGATATTTAATAGATTAATGGCCGACTTATACGCACGCCACTGATGAGACTTCAAATGTCTAACAAACACAAAAGTCATAATCACCAACCCCAAACGATTGCCTCCGTACGTTTTTCAGAAGTATTAGTAAACCTATGGTTTTATTAGATCAACTTTCCTCCCTGTATCTCGAACACGACGCACTTATGGACATAATGTTTATACGAACTTTTCTTCTTGTTCTGGTGTCAGAAACAAACCCTTTTAGTTTCCTATATACATATATTAACTTAAGAAATACCTTGAATAATGTAATTTACTGCGAAAGCTATAGTAGGACTCAGGTAGACAATAATAATCGTCGTTTGAGGATGGCAAAGACATTAGAACTGGATGGTCTGCCAGAAGTTAGTTTAATAAATAAGACATTATATATA
Source organism: Polydrusus tereticollis (assembly GCA_963920685.1). NCBI lineage: Eukaryota > Metazoa > Arthropoda > Insecta > Coleoptera > Curculionidae > Polydrusus > Polydrusus tereticollis. Next base: position 26,078,749 of record OY987326.1, on the reverse strand, counting down.
TTCATCTATAGTAATGTAAACAAAAGCTACATTCAAATTAAATTATTTTAAAAGCAAATAACAAAATACTCTGTATTTTTTGATTTTTATACCAACAGATTAATGTTGGTTTAACTATTTTATTATTAAAGTAAACGTTTGCTTTATTAAATTTTACAAAATTTAGATGAGATCCCGCTGGATCTTCAGCATCTCTTGCTCGAAGTACGACGTTTATATTAGGTAAAACTACCCTCCGCAGCGAAGTCTGATCATATCAACTAAGCCATCGACTTGTTTTTAATGACAGATGTCTCATAAATTATAATAAGTAGATTAAATTAGTCACTCAAAGAGATGACTGAAATAAATATTTCAGAGATCTGTAATTGTTTTTGTAATTAAAACTTCCATCGTAAAATATTTATTCCGCCTAAAATTCTAATAAATCACTTTGTTACCTGGGGACAAAACAAAAAGACAGATCAAGAAAAGTCATTTATTCGGATTACAAGATTGAATTACGAAGATTCGCATTTGTTAATCAAAAAGTTTTCGGCGCAGGTGTTTCGTTTTACCTTTTAATTAAATAACGTAATTAGTCATTTTATACTTATTATAAATTTTCAATTAAAAATCGTTTTTGGAATAAGTAGCCGATAAAGACATATTATTATTATCACAATTAAGGCAAGCCAAATGTATTAGGATGATCTTAATTTCATTGGGTACTGTCTAACCTGAACAAAACTTTTAGATTGAATAAACGGGACATCGTCAATGATTCTTGACACTTACATACGTAATGTGGTATCCCTTGGGATGTATGTCCTTACGAAACTTATAAATTCGCTTTAGCGTCGAAGTCGCCAGACTTATCGAGAACGAATTAAGAGTGTGAAAGAACATCAAGCCTTTTTAACTAGTGTTTCAAACAATTACAAATCCTTGTTTTACCAGTCCATATTGTAAATAAAACAATCAAGTCGTCTTCCACAAATTTGATTATAAAAAGGGTTATTATGTTCCCTACATGTTTCTGGCGTCTAGACGTCCATCTTCAGGGGATACCAAAATCGAGTTGAATAAAATTTTTGGTTGCTCAAACTAATGAGTACAACTAAAAGAAAGTAGGAATTTCAAAATTCAAAACAGAATAAACTTGCAAGTTAATTTGTGTGTCATGTTGATGGTATGAAGATTGGATAATATTATCAATGATGAAAAAACATTTTAGTTTAAGTAAGAGAAAATTTAAATGAAAATTGTTGAAACTAAGACATTTTAGATTCTATTAGGTATTGCTTAATATTTTACAGAAAATTTTTTACATACTTATGTGAAGAAAGAAGTCTAATTAAAATGTAAAGCTATGCCCATGGTAGTGAATGAAAATAACTATTGGAAAGCAAGGCTATGTCCCATGGTAATAAATAGTGAAAAACTTTTTGTTTCATTATAAATTTCTTGGAGGTATTGTGATAGGGGGTTGTGTTTAATATCGCGATGGAGATCTACGCAATGACGACAAAGCAATTGTCATCATTGGATCTACGTTACAGATGAACCATGGGACGTCCATGGCAGTTCGGATGTAACGATTTTCGAGAGATTGGAGACGGTTCAGGCTGAATGGGACGGCGTAACCCCATGCTGCCGAACCATAGGTTAGTGTGGGGTGGATGATGGCTTGAATAAACAGAAGCTTGTTTTTGTGGCTAAGGGAGCTGTGGCGGTTGAGAAGGGGGTATAGTTGACTGTTGACTAGCCTGGCTTTGTTGAGAGTGTTTTGGAAGTGGGATCGCCAGGGAAGGAGTTTATCGAGCGTGATACCAATAAGGTATTTCACTGAGCCAGACGAGGGGATATCGCGGCCGTCCCGGTTGATCTCGTCGAAAGTGGGTTGCCTTCTAAAAAGCAAACTGAATGGTTTGTGTTTTGCCGGTATTGAGGATAAGTTTCCAGTTTACGCAGTAACTGAAGAATTCGTTTACTGCATTTTGCAGTATTCTGGTGACTATGTGAGGGCTCAGTGACCTTACGATTAAGGCGGTATCATCCACGTAGAGGGCTAGGGAGATGGGGCGATAGTTTTGGAGGAAGGTATGATTGTCCCGGGCATGGGAATCATGATTACAGTGACTTTTTTCCACTTCTTCGGAAAGTATGTGAGGCGGAGAATGGCGTTGGCGATGGTTGCCAGGGTTGTCATGCCTTTGCGTGGGAAGAACTTAAGGAATTTGTATGAGATATTGTCAGGGCCTGGGGCTTTTTTTGGATTTGCGCAGAAGTATGATTTCTGCGACTTTGCTGGGTGAGACTGGTCCGAGGATTTCCTAAGTTTCGACGGATTGTCTAATAAGTCTGGCGGTGCGCAACCTACAATAGCTAATAAAATCAAAAATGCCTGAATGAGTTATTTGTTCAAACCTCAAATAACACTCTTTACCTCATTTTTATGAAGCATTTATATGGTCACCCATGAAAATTTGAAGTCAATCCGATTAGTAGTTTTTGAAATATAAGAGGTCAAAATGAAATAAAACGCTCGCGAGGCAACTAATAAAATCGAGTCTATCTGTATATCTCGTTAAAACAATAATATCATTCCTGGAAAACAGAACATTTGCTGTGTCATCGGAAAATGAAGTTTTATTAACAAAACAAATAACAGCAGGGTTACGCAAGGCTTTCCAATCGTTCCAATCTTATATAACATATTTAAGAGCGATTTTCTCAAAACCGCTCAAACGCAAACTTACCTATTCGCCGATAACACAGCGATAACCGCATCCGCCAGAAGGCCGCCACCAGTAATCGAAAAATTACAACATCACGTCAATCTCATAGACAAATGGCTGGACAACTGGAGAATTCGGCTAAACGACGCCAAAACTCAGGCCATCTTTCTGTCAAAGGCTAGAACAAACCCATAAATTGGAGCGACAATATTAAATATCTAGGCTTACATTTTGACAGTAAGATGAACTGGAGTCTCAATGCCACCCATAGACTCAAAAATGCGAACGGCTTCACTGTACCCCCTTCTTAATAGAAACAGCAAAGTTAAGCTAAAAACTAAACTTAACGTATACAAAACTATGATCAGGCCTGTTCTTTTATATGGCGCATCCACGTGGTGCACGATGTGACTAATCACAAAATATATCAAATTTAAAAAAACAAAACTCTGAGACTGATCACCAATGCGCCCTTTTTTACCCCAACAAAACTTTAATACTCAGAAGCACTAATCGATACAAGAAAAAGAAATTATTAAAAATTATTTTTTTCTTACCTGTCGACATTACCCAGCAACGGAGAAAGGGCGATATAAATGGACAACTGTCTTCTAAGTCGTAAACAGCAGAAAACCGCGGCAGAGAGCGAGACTAGATTTGCTATAGGAGATAGTGACGTCACACAGCGGTTTCCGCGAGTCGATGTTCGTAAAATATTTGAAAGACTTTTGAGGCGTCAGCAAATCAGAATTTTTTGCAGTTCGCAATAAAACTATAAAATCTTTCAGAAAATGTAATACAAACAAAATAGTAAATTACCCTATTTTGACAATTTTTTCTTACATTTTCTCTCACTGAAACTAAAATGGTTTTTTCATAATTCATAATACAAAATCTTCGTACCATCAACATTACACCATTGACAATTTATCTTGGCAAGATTACTCCGTTTTTAATTTTGAAATTGCTACTCTTATTTAGTTATTCTAATCAACTTGAGGCAACTCCAGAAATTTAATTCAACTCGATTTTGGTATCCCTTAAAGATAAACGTCTAGATGCCCAAAACATCTAGAGAACATATCAACCCTTTTAATAATTACATTTGTGGAGGCAGACTTTATTGTTTTATTTACGTTACCGTTACACCAACTAAAGTGCAAGTATGGACTAATTTTTCAAGTCTACATGGTGTTGTGTGGACATAACATCTTCAGTTAATCATATATAGTGTGTCCGCTTAAGTTCTGTACATATGGGAAACCTTTTTATTATTAATTTTACGAAAAAAAGTTACTTTTTATAAAAAGTTCTGCTTACTGAAAAAATAATATTAAACTATTCAAACTTGAGATAGTATGTACAGGATGATAAAAAAAAATCAAAATTGACCTACGAGAAAAGTACATTTAATTCTAATTTTAGAGCAAAATAGAATAAGAAAATGTTGATTGGCATTAAAAATTATATCTCTTTCTACTCTTAGTAGCCTATTATTGAAAATAAACTTAACAATTTAAATCTTAATTCTTAATGGCCGGCCTGTCCATTATCTTGCCACCATTTCCCACCTGAATATGAATTTTAACTCTCAGCTATGTTATTTGTCTGAAACATTAGTTTGAATATTTAATTAGATTAATATGCCGTTGAAATTGAGTATGCAAAATAAAAATGAAATAATTTTAATTGTTGGTGAAAATTACAAAACGTATCGGGAAACTGCCGAAATTTTTAACGACAGATATCCTGATAAAATGATTTCTTTTACAACAGTAGGGAATATAGTGACTAAATTTAAGACCTTCGGAAGTGTGGAAAATAACTACAATAAGGAGCGTAGACCAAGGGTTGCAAATAATGAAACTTTGAACCAAGTAGGTAATGTTGCCTGTAGTAGAAGATCCTAAAAAATTATTGCGAAAAAGGTCAACAACATTACCAAAAAATTATGTACGGAAAACTACGATTTCAAAAATATTAAATGAAAACAAATTTCAGCCTCACAAATCAAAATTTATACATACCTTGAAGCTAGGTGATTTTAAGCGACGCTTAGAATTTTGTTTTTTAATACAAGGAGAGTTAGAAGATATAATTTTTACCGACGAAGCAACCTTTACCTCGAACGGGAGTGTAAATTCACAAAATTGTCGTTGGTGGAGTGACGTTAATCCAAATTTCACTATACAGACACGTGATCAGTACTCATTTAAAACAAATATGTGGTGCGGAATTTTCAAAAATAGAATAATAGGACCTTTTTTCTTTTCGACAAAATTTAAATGGTGAGCGTTACTGGCATTTTTTAAATAATTATTTCTTTAATTTTATTCATGGACTTCCCATACCCGATAGACTACGGATATGGTACCAACAAGATGGTGCATCATGCCAAAGTACGGGGAATGTAAGACAATACTTAAATACCCTTTTTAATGGAAAAGTTATCGATAGATATTTTGACCTTTTTTGGTCCGCTAGGTCTCCGGACTTGAGCCCCTCAATTATTTCTTGTGGGGCTACTTAAAACAAAATGTATGCCTACAAAGGCCATTTCAAAATGTTGACCATTTAGAGACGGTAATTAGAGAGACAATTACAAATATAACTGCTGTCATGATTAGGAATGTTTTAAGAGAATTTTCTGCAAGAACGGCTAAATGTAATGAAATGGAGGGAGGATATGTCGAGGCAAATGTACAGTGAGGGAAAGTTAATGAATGTTTTTATTTAAATTCATATTTTAATGTTTATTATTATAATTGTATTTTTGCAAAATAAATTATTATGATTCTATCAATTATTTAAATGCGTCATGAAATTACTACAAAACAGGGATAAAGAATCAAAGGTTACGTTTTGAATAAAAATAATTGATAAATGTTTATTAGCTTGAATTGCATAATAAATACAATTATTAATTATAAATCATTTCAAAAAATGATATTTTTTGAAAAGTCAAATTTATTTTCAATAATAGTCTACTAAAAGTAAAAACAGATATAATTTTTAATGCCAATCGACATTTTCTTATTCCATTTTGCTCTTAAATTAAAATTATGGGTACTCTTCTCGTAAGTCAATTTTGATTTTTTTACTTTTTGATCATCCTGTACATACTATCTCAAGTTTGAATGGTCTAATATCATTTTTTCAGTAAGCAGAACTTTTTATAAAGATTAACTTTTTTTCGTAAAATTAATATTAAAAAAGTTTTCCATATGTACAGAACTTAAGCGGACACACTGTATATTAATAGATTTTTGGTCAAAAATAATGATCGAACAGTATGATGAGCACCCAGCACAAAATAATTAAAATTACTACATTTTTCGCTGAAGACAACATTAAAAGTAATTTACTTATTTGGATTAGACAATTGAATAAAGAAGAATAGAATTTGTAAATCAAAAAATTGTGGATGCAGGTGTTTTCTTTCGTGTTTTAATTAAATAAGCCAATCAACGGGAGACACCTTATTGAATTAGTATAATTTTTTAATCAGAAAGTGTCGTTTGCAGAGAATGCCTTTAAAAATAATTCTCTGTTGGAGTACGTCGAGACGTCGCGCGTCGCAAATAAATTTATACTGTCTGTTTACCCGTATCTAATGTATATCGATTTTAAAAAAAGAATCCCACTTTACAAAAAAAAAATTATAACCACCCGTAATAATTAATAAAAGTAAAATTATGAATAAATACATTTTTAAGTGTTTTAGTACTGCCCTTTTTTATTTCGTCCTATCGACATCTCTTGCCCATTATGATTACCCGTAATATGCTGCTAACACGTTTACTGCCGGAAGTATTTGGCTGGTTTTGCGTGTGAAGCAGTGGCGTAGTGACATATTCTGGCCCCCCCCCCCCGCGAAAATTGACTAGGGACCCCCTATCGAATATAATTTTTTCCCTGTTCAAAGAAAAAAATGTAATTCAGTTTCTACTACAAAGGAAAATGAGGTATTAATATTAAATTATCTAAACATATATTGAAATTAAAAAAAAAATCTATAAAACAGCAAAGAAAATATATGGATAAAACCTCGGATAAAACATTAAAACATAGAAAACAAAATTCTATTCCAATAACTATTATAAATGTGTGCCATGATATCGAATTTAATTTAATTCTTTTTTGCATTATTGCAGTTTGGGGAGTAAGGGCCCCTTCTAGGCCGACCCCCTCCCCGCAACCGGGACTTTCGCGGTATTGGTGCTATGCCACTGATGTGAAGCTAACCGACCCGTTTTTCGAGAAACTAATGATGGCCCTGTGTAAAGAACGATGAAAGTAAAATATGTATGCATATTTTTGGTTCAAAAATGCCACTAATATTATGATACTTTTTCTCTCGGTCATGTTGGATGCATTTCATGCATATTCAGGAGTAAATTGTAAAGCATTTCAATCTCTAGATATTATTTGGTGTTCACCTATAGTCCTTTCTATATGAGTGAGTTTAATATACCTAAATTTTCTAAATATTATAGAATTTCCTAACTCAATCCTAAGTACATTTTTGTCAGTTAATAAAGAACCCCACTAGAGTGATAGCTGGAAGCAGCACTTTGAATGATCTCATTCTAGTTAGTGATCCCAACTTAGTAATCAAATCTGATACCACACACATATCTAATTGATCTGATCAACTATCAGTCACAATCATGAACCAACTCGGATTCCAGACCGAGATGGTGATTTTGATAGTTGGCTGGATCTTGTCTTAACTTAAAACCCCGATTTATCCGAAGTATCCGTTAGGAACATCTGACCACAACCTTATTTCGGCACTGAGCAAGCTACCAATTAGTGCCGAACAGCCTTCTAAACCACGCCAAATCTGGCCTTATTCTTCAGCAAAATGGGATGACCTGGAGCATTTTCGAACCTTTCCTCGGCGGAACGTTTATTGTACCTCTGATGATCCATCCATCTATGCTAGAAAAGTATCGGAGATCATTCTTACTAGCATGGAAGCCTTCATCCCCTTCTCAAAAAAATGCCCTTTTAACGGCAGGCCTTGGTTTACCAAAAATTGCGAACGAGCTGTTAAATCAAAAAATTATTTCTACCGACCTACGCTCGAAACCAATGCAAGCGAACGATAAACCAAAGCAATGAAGCACACATCCAGAGGATCAAAGACAAACTCCTTGAATGTCCTAACGGCTCAAGATTATTTTGATCGGCAGCTAAGGCCGTCAGTCAGAACTTTACAAAGTCAACCATTCCACCTCTAACACGTTCTGATAGCACTCTTGCGATCAAAGCACAGGAAAAACAAACTTTCTAAAGGAACTATCCTTTTCACATTCAACGGTTCATTTTCAGGAAAAACTCCACCGAACATTCCCATTATAAAATCGAAATTGCCCAAGACCACGGCACCGCCATGTTAAATGATCTTGAGGAGTCTTGACGTCAAAAAAGCTTCTGGTCCTGACGATATTGCAGTCATCGTTATTAAGATATGCGCTAACCAATTGACACCGATACTTTGTAGGCTTTTTAACTTAGCTTAAAAAAAATTAATGTTTCCTATTAACTGCGCTAGTCCAGCCCAAACAACTACCGTCCTGTTGCACTGCTTTCGGTTATTTCAAGTTATGGAGAAGGCTATCAACCAAAAATCATTAAAGTACCTGGAAGGCTTCAACATTCCAACAGTGACCGCCAGTATGGATTCCGTAAGTCTAGATCAACAGGAGATCTAATCTAAATTACTGTTTCTTGGACTTACCCAAAACCTTACTTTGGAGAGATATTCCAAATATCAATTTTATCGAGTGTAATGGAGCTGCGTCGGAGGCGCACTGGGGGAGTGAGCTTTCTGGACGATTAGTTGTTGTTTGGTTGGATTTAGGTCAAATGAAAAACGAACGTAGGAATGAATTGATTGTATTTGCCAACGTTTCGGCCTAAAATTAGGCCATCCTCATATCACTAAAACATAGGATTATTATACATTAGAAGGGAACCAATATATAGTAAAGGCGTAATAATTTTTTCTTGTAACATAGAAATTTATTATTTCACAACAAAAATTATTGATAAAAACAATACAATAAACTTTACAATTGGGACTTCAATCCCAACGTCTGTTTTGATGTTTTTTAAATTCCAATATTGACCGTTGTCTGCGTCTTACAAACATAAATTCAGTGTGCCGATATGCAAAGTTTGTTGATTTTCTACAGTAACAATTTTTATGTTGAATAAAAGAAGGCTATTATAGCATGTATCCTATTTTTTTTTTTTAATTTACACTGGAGTGATTATTTGGATGTGAGTATTGCTTTGTAATAGAAACTATTAACAAAACTAGAGTTGATTAAAAAATGTTTTTCTCATCACACATGATACCTATGCCTGTTCTCCTTGTTGTGTTGATCAGTTTTGTTTTGTAATTGTATGTTTCCCTATCAATATTGTAAACTAAGTTTATTGTATTGTTTTTATCAATAATTTTTGTGGTGAAATTATAAATTTCTATGTTACAAGAAAAAATCATTACACCTCTAATATATATTGGTTCCCTTCTATTGTATACAAATCCTATGTTTTAGTGCCCTGAGGATGGCCTAGTTTTAGGCGGAAACATTGGCAAATACAATCAATTAATTAATATGTTTGTTTTTCATTTGACCTAAATCCAACCAAACAACAACTAAAATTACTGAGGTCACTAAACCCAATACTAATTTCTGGATGATGTTGGTCACAAAATAAGTACATATCATGAAATGAAAAAAGTTGGCTTTGCCATTCCACTTAATTCAGGCTAGTTCAGGTTACCAGCGATATAGTAGAACTAATCGTAAGCGTAATTTTGAAGCAAGCGCGTTCCTTTGTTAGATTGAACACTGCATTGGTAAAGTTTTTTTTTTCCTATTTTCTGAATACTAGGTAACGTTCAGGGATTTTTTGAAAGTAAATTACATACCTATCTATAATTTTATTTTAAATGATGATTTCATCAAACTAAATTAGCTTAATTAATGCACAGTTATTGTCGTTGTATACGGTCCTTGATTTCATCTCTAACTTCATGTCTGAAATTAAAACAAAATATGCTTAAAGCAAAAAGCTTGTCTGTATCCACGGCACTCTCTAGAAATTTTGTGATTATACCCTCTCGTTATTTCAAAGAACATAATTCAAAAGACTTGCTTCTCTGTTACGTTCAAAGTAATAAGTTTTAATAAGTATCGTTTATATGTAACATAATAAAGTGGATTTGTGTTACACGGTATTGTTTGTTTTATTAGAGCACTTGTAGTTAGTTATTATTACGTTGTGCCTAAAAACTTTTGTTAATAAATATGAGGGTAAAGTATTTATTTCGCTTGGCAAAATTATGTGTAAGGTTTCTGTGTTAATTGGGTTTAAAATAATATTTTATATAAATAAAATAGTATAGAAGATTTTTCGTACCTAAACCTAGGTCTTGCATTTGTGGTTTTAGTAATATTAATATTTTAAATACAAAGAATATGAATTATTTCTTATTGACGGTTATAGATATTAGTTTAATTAATCTGTTATGGAAAAACGATTTTATTTCATAAATGGTTAGGGGGCATGTGATTGATTTAAAACCAAATTGTCGCCCCCCCCCTTGGGCGCTTGTGGGAAACTCAAAAAGAATTTTGACTTGATTTTCCGCAAAAACGGTAAATCGCAGAAAAATATTTTGTAAACAAATATGGTAGAAAACAATATTCTCCACAATTTCTCTTATGGTGTCACTGTGCTACGACTAAAAGTGCAGAAAGCAGAGGGCGCCAAAGTCGCCAAAAATCACTTTTTCCTTATTTTCGACGCGAAAAGTATTTTTTTGCTAAATCGCATAAATACAAAAGTTGTAGAGCCCAAAAAATCCTATAAATTGTGTCCGCGCTTTTTTTTTACAATGCACGGTTACGGAGATATAGCGCCTGGAAATACCAACCGAATGCAGCATCAATTGTTTTATTTCCTGTGATCGTAGCATTATATTGTTACAGATCCTCACGCCTAATATGACCACTACGCCACAACTAAAAATGCTTCATAGGAGAAAGGAAAGTCGAAGTCTTTCTCCACAAGTTTATTATAGTTATAGAATACAATAATCAATATACCTACATCAAGGCGAATTGACAAAACGGTTCCACCCTGTGAATCATCGACTATGACCGATTTATTTACTTAGCTTCAAATCAACCTCAACAGTGAACAGAAATTATTGATAGGAAATTTATAGGAAAGTGTAAATTTAAAAAAATGTTAAATGCCCTTGATATTTTAAAACAATTAGGGGATATAATAATATCTTGATATGGAGTAATAAGAACTCGTAGAATGGAGTAATATTTTCAAATCGACGTTAGAATACCAGTATAATGGCCGTATATAAGTATTGTTAATAACTAATTCTAATTGTGTTACGAGATTACAATAAAATTACCATTAACATTTTGAATGTGGGTCAAAACGCCTGCCTTTCTGTGACGTCAATAATCTGTAGTTACCGATATTATCAAATATGCTGTTTTTGCAATTTTATTACTCTAGTACAATAGTATATTTGTCGAGTTAAATATACTAAATTGATTTCATGACCATACATTTTCAGTAATATTTTGATTAGGATTTGTTGATATTTTTAAAGCGATTTGGTAAAACAATACAATAATCAGTAAAAAATCAAACAATAATTGACAGCCGGGTAATTATTAATATTCGTATCGTATGTTCATTCATGCCACTCTGATCTGATATAACAGTGGTATACTTAATCAGCACTTTTAAATTGAAATCTCTCGAAAACGGCTGGAGCAAATATCAACATAATATTATTATATTTTTAATATTAAAAAAAAATGTATTACATATTTCTAAAATATACTGGATGTTCTACTTAAAGTTACCCAAGGTTGCATGTTAAACTAATTTGTCATATTCATTTGTTTTATTTCGTAACAGTTCCTGTGATTAGTGTGCCAGATAAGGGTCAATATTTATAGAATGCTAAGACGCTGCATTCCGTTGGTACTTCCAGGCACTATATCTCCGTAACCGTGCATTGTAAAAAAAAAGTGTGGACTCAATTTATAGGATTTTTTGGGCTCTACAACTTTCGCATTTATGCGATTGAGCAAAAAAATATTTTCCGCGTCAAAAATAAGGAAAAAGTGATTTTTAGCGCAGTGACTCCATGAGATAAATTGTGAAGAATATTGTTTTCTACAACATTTGTTTACAAAATATTTCTCTACGACTTACCGTTTTTGCGGAAAATCAAGTCAAAATTATTTTTGAGTTCCCCTCAGGCGCCCAAGGGTGGGGGCCGACAATTTGGTTTTAAGCTAATCACATGCCCCCTAACCATTTATAAAATAAAATCGCTTATGGTATTTTTTCTCGCAAATTTTACAGATTGGCTGTACTATATTTTAGGTGATTTTTTAAACCTCTGTTTGCGACCGCCTCTATAAAGTGACCACCTGCGTTAACCGACCGGTTATTCAAAAATGTTTTATACTCCTGTATACCGACCCATCTATTAGAACGACCGCGGGCACTCATTATCGGAATTTCTAGTAAACAATAATGCTAAAAATACCCTCTATTAGGGGTACATACACTAATTACTTTATTGCAGGCAGATCCATTAAATTTGCTTTAAAGCCTGATAAATTAGTTTCGCTTTGAACAGTTTTTGTGTATTTTGGGACGTGAATATTCGAATATGGCGGTCAAGGAAATGTCTTTCTTTAAGCCAAAAAACCTGAAATAATCAAAGGAAGTGAGAAAACTGATTTAAACAGGAGGAAATTGGCTGAAAAATTTAAAGTTGGTAAGAGCCAAGTAACTATGTTGCTTGAAAATAAAAGTTAGAAATTTGTTTCAAGAAGGTGGCAACTGTGAACAAAAAAAAAAGTTCCCAAAACCGAAGGACAGGCAGTGGACTAAGTTGTTTTTAACTGGTTTTGTAAAGCGCCCAACAAGCACTTACCAATATCCGGGCCTGTAATTCAAGCAAGAGCCCTCGAATCTGCTTAATGTCTCGAAGTAGATAACTTCCAGGCATCAAATGGATGGTTAGAAACATTCTGTCGTCGGCATGATATTACCTACAAGGATATAAGTGACGAATCAGCCGATATCAATATCGAAGACGTAACTGCTTGGCAAGAAAGGCTATTAAACATTTTAAAGGATTATTCCCCAAGGGACGTATTTAATGCAGATGAGACAGGTCTCTACTATGGTGCATTGCCAACAAATATATATGCATTGAAAGATGACAAGTGTACTGGAAAAGTACAGCGACACAACGATTTATAATTCTGTTCTGTGCAAATATGGAAGGTGAGAAGGAAAGCCCACTTATAATAGGCAAAAGCAAAAATCCTCGATGTTATAAGGGCGCACATATCGATAAGTTACCTCCCCAATGGGGCTCGAACAAAAAAACGTGGATGACAGCAGACATCATGACAACATGGCTTCACCTTCACAGGTTTGATACCAAGATGAAGAAGCAGAATAGATGAGTTATGTTGTTTTTGGATAATGCAACGTCTCATCCCAAAATTACACTGGCTAATGTCAAACTTATTTTCCTTCCACCCAATAATACCTCACATTGCTAACCTTTGGAGCAAGGCATTATTTAGAATTTTAGATTAACTAAGAGGCTTTAAACATGTATAGACAGTGGTTGTCCTGTTTAACAAATCAAAAATAATATTGTTGTAACCAACGCCTTGATATTTCGGTATCCTGGCGCAATTTGTCCCCACTAACAATCAAAAATTCTTCGTGAAAGCTGGATTTTTGTGTAATCAAATAGTATTGACTACTTCGAAGAAGAAGGTAATATTCCGCTCGCACAACTGTTTCCTAACATTAAGGCCACATTTGTGAACTTTAAACAATTTGTCTCTATTGATAACGATTTTCCAACCGAATGTGCAGAATTAACTATCATCGAGTGTATTGAAGAGATCCAAGAAGCGGTTGAAACTACTCCCAACTCTGAGACAAAGGAAGAGGAACCTGAACTTGCTCCAGTGCAGTGTCGAAAATATCAAGCATATCCGACGCCTTTTCAAGTTTAAGAGACTTTTTTTAATAATATTTCTCAATTGCAATTAAAATGTAAATTTGAAGTTTATAAAAATATGAAGCAATCATTAATTTCTGATTATTTTAAAAAATAAGAATTTCAAAGCAAACATACAAACAGTACATTGTATAATATATATTATGTTAGTATGCACGTGCAATATATACACAATGGTGAATTGACTTCATCTCATTTAATTTTAATTCTGATAAATTCACTCCTCCAATAAAATGTCCATTTGACAAGTTTAAATTCGATAAAAAAGGTGCTCTTTCTTTATCGCGATAAAACCCTCTCCAGCTAAAAATTAAATGGTAAAAACCTCTCCAGCTCAAAATCGAGTAGCTTTTCTTTTTCATTGCTCGGCAACCTGGCATGTTGTTACAAATTAATTTGATGCTGTCAAACATTTTTTTAGTGAAGTATTATTTTTTTTTAGTATCTTTTCATGCCAAAATTCGTGAATTTCTCTAGCTAAAAATCACTTGCTCTTTTTTTTAAGATCGGATAAACTTTTATTTTTTAAACTCAAACTAGATCACTTTTTAGCAATTTAAACTCGAACAAACGGTAATAGATATCATTTCATTTGTTCTCGTTAAATTTCTAAGCAATCTAGTTTTCGTAAAAAAAAATAAAAGTTTATCCGATAAAAAAAAGCTGTTGTGGTTTTACGTATGATAAATTTAAACAAAAATATTTAAAATTATTAACGTATATGTTGATTCTTGTTAATAAACAAACACTGTAAAATGCAGATCAGTAAAGTTGTTTTAATTTTTCTCTATTGACTACCATTGTTGACCAACCAACATTTGATTCCCTGAGGGTGGTCGCTTGGTCGCTATGGAGAGTTCTTACTGTATTTCGAGTTTTATAAATGGGTCATTGTGCATTGTAATTTTTAGTCGGAATTATAATGGGAGTAATTTTTAGTTTTAGTTAGATTAATGCCTAATTAAAAAAAAAAAATTTGAGGGCGCTTTATTATTTACCAAATTTGTCAAAATGTTGGCGTGGTCCTAAAAAATTTCGCCTACGGCGCTTTTCTACCTACCGTCATGATTTATTAAAAATGTATGCAGCTTCTCGATATTTTTTATAATATTCAGCCACAAATCAACAACATTTCCATTATATCTTGCGTACTTAATGCTGCTGGCATTTCTACCAATAATGTAAATATAATCATATTACAAACTGATGTGGCTGGATGCCGACAGGCAAGAGGTCAGGAAAAAATCTGAAACAAAACAAAAAACTCATGTTTTGACATTCACTGTCAGAAAAGTATTGTGAATCCTAGTTTAAGTGTATGTTTTAATTTGAAAACTTAAATTATTATTATAGAAGATAAAAATGTTATAAAATGGTTTATTTTTTTAAAGTTTATTCTATATTTGCACGTTGTCTTTGCAAAAGAGGTCAAGAAGGTGTAGGTATGTCTGGTTATAGATTTTTAACAATCGTCCATAACCGTTCACCACCATATTAATATTGAACCAAATTTTATATTAAGCAATATAGTTTTATTCGCTATTTTTTGCAAGAAAATTTCAATTAACATTTGAAATTTAAGAACTAAGCAATTATAATTAAACTGCATGCATTAATAGTTATTAACTTTCAAGCTCTAAGTATACTTTTATCTAGGTTTCAAAGTAATAAACTAGTGTTTCATCCCGCAGTATTCTAGTTCTCGGAAAACACCAACTCTGCTGTAAACATAAAACGTGCTATATTCTAAACTAAATAATATTAAGTTCAAGTCTACGAAAACCGTTAATCGGTAGCTTTGCAATAGGTTTGCGGCTTCGAGAATATGTAAAATAGATTCTGTGATGTTTAACCGACAAAGGCCAATATCATTAATGCTTCAACGGGTCCTTCAATTTTCTTACTGGCAATAAGCAAGTATGACCGCTATCCTAGGCGGACGCGACCTACGTTGGTTGGTCAAGAGTGACCACATGTGAGTGGTGGGCCTCCCAGGCTAGAGCACTGTAGCGCCATAAACAAACCGGTGTGCTGTTATGCTTTACCGTAAGCAGGTGCTTCACGTGGCTGAAACAATAGCAGCACGTATTTTGTTCTGACAGGTGTGTCAGGCAAAATTATTTTCTAATGTCAAAGCAAAAGTATCGTGAATTTCGCAGTTAAACAAACTATATCCTTTGTGTCTGGTTAAGACGTGCACGAAGTTGCATCTCAGTATTTTGCAGTTCGCTTAAATTCGTGCAACATTCGGTTCTATACAGAACATGTCTTTCAAATAACCCTCGTAATATTTGGACGGCGATGAGGCCGTAATTAATTCAAGTTCTAATTCATTCTCTACGGCAAAAACCAATGAAATCCTAGCGGTATCTCAGTGCAGTGCTTTAGGGTTGTTGAGATGATGTAGGTGTTTATCATGTAAAAATTGTAATATTGTAAGGATGGTAAAAAGTTGAAGAATAAATAGACATATTAAAATAAGTTGTTTTTAATTGGTCTAGCATTAATAAAACGAACAAACCTTATACTGTGAGTGATACAGTGTTTATGTGAGGCCAGAGCGAACCCCTGTCTAAAATAAGTAAATGTTTGTATTATAGAGTGACCAGTGGAAAACTTTTTTATCATTGATTTCTCAGAAAATTCTATTCTTGATAAAAGTTTTTCTTCCCTTTACACTAAAAAAGCGCTCATTCGAATTGAAAAAACTGTAGTGCATACGAGGGCGATTCAATTTTTTAAAAGTTGCGCAAGAGTAAGGTATACCCTTATCTTTTGTTTTAGATACAACTTTTGTATGTATGAGTTTTTTAGAATTAAAAGATATGTCCGAATACAATCCCACGGCCTTCCACTCAAGAAACGAAAAAAAAAACTTATTTCTTGTCTAACCCTGTATAGAGACTGGATTGTTCTAGAGATCAAATTATTTTCAAAAGTTCTTTTTAAAGTTTACTTTTAGAATGTTGGTCGAATTTGAATTTCTTGTTATATCTAATATATCTTAAATCATTCAAAAAAATTATGCCAAAATTCGTTTATTTTTGGAGCAGTTAGGTTTAAACAAAAATTGATTTTAGACGATATGTTCAGGATCTTCTTAAATTACTAAGAAAATATCTTGTCTTCCCAATTATAAAAATTAATTTAAGTGAAAAAAATCTAAAAGTTCGGTAATTTTGCTAAACTACTAAATCATTGCCATGCTTTTAGTAATTCATGAATGAACTCTAGAAGTAACAAAGACTGCCATTAGTGAAAGAAATGAAATAAAAAAATGAAAAACCTTCAAAAACTGACATAAGCCATCCAAATATCCCAGTAAAGCGTATAAGATTTCTTCTTATTTAATTTGAGTATAAAATTTTGATCGCTTTTGCTTGTCAAAATAGTTCAAAATCTGTTTCTTTAAGAGAAAATTGAAATCGTTTCAATTTGTAATGAAAATTATCATACATATCAAGAAAGTGCAAACATTTTCAATAAAAGGCATCCAAGCAGAAATGTTTTTCACTCAACGGTAAGAAGAATTGTTACAATGTTTAGGCCAACTGGATCAGTAGAGAGATAAATAAAGTACCTCATCAGAAAATCAAAACGAACGAAGAAACATAATGGATATCTTTAAATGTTTTATTGTCCGCGATGAAAAGTCGTCAAATGCCATTATCTCCAAGGGAGAAGGAAGTTAATGTTTCCGAACGTCCAGAGGAATCTTTAATGCAAATTAGTACAAGCCGTACAAGCCAAGCCAAAGTTTATCCATACTATCAAAATGAGGGATTTAGATGCGCGTGTTGATTTCTGCTTTTGGTATCAAGTAAATAAGAGATTACCAACATTTTAGCAAATAGGTTTTTTTTTCAAGCGAAGCAACCTTTTCGTCCAATGGTTGCGTCAGCTCGCGAAATTCACGGCGGTAGATCAGTGAAAATTCTCATTTTGTTATCGAGTGTAAGGACCAGTATTCATTTAAGACAGACGTTTAATGCGAAATATTGGGCAACCGAATATATATAGGCTATATCTCTTTAGTGAAAATTTAAAAGCTGCTCGTTACTTACAATATTTACAAACTGTGATCTCCAATATTCTAGCCATTACAAGATGGCGCACCCGTACATAGTACACCAGAAGTAAGACAGTGGTTAAATTAACACTTCCCCAACCGCTGGATTGAAGGATTCTCTTCACATCCATGGCCTGCTGGATCGCCAGATCTTACGCCATTCGACTTTTTCTTGTGGAGATATCTTACAAATAAGGTGTATTAACATCCATCTTTCGAAACCAAAGACGATTTGAAAAATGTAATAACGGAATGCGTTCAAAGAATTCCACCTACCTTTTTAAGAAATGCTCGAAGGGAATTGAACATAAGAACAATAGACTGTATTGAAAGCGTTAGTAGACACATTGAGTTTAAAAGAAAAGGTGTTTTCTGTATATTGTTGTTACCCTCTGACTATTATTTGTTAAATGTACTCTAATGAAAATGTAAAATAATTTACAAGGGTCTTAAACATATTATCTAAAATTAATTTTGGTTTAAACCTGATTGTTTCAAAAATAAACGAATTTTGGTTAATTTTTTTGAATGGTTTAAGAAAAATTAGAAATAAGGAGACATTTAAAATTTGACCAATATTCTAAAAGTAAACATTAGAAAGAACTTTTGAAAATATTTTGATCTCTTTAATTATCTAGTCCCTATACAGGGTAAGACAAAAATAAATATTTTTTTTCGGTTTTTGAATAGCAGGTCGCGACTTCGTATTCGACATAACTTTTAATTCTAAACACCTTTTACAAGTAAAAACTATATCTAAAATAAAAGATTAGGGTACCTTACTCTTGAGCAGCTTTTAGAAATTGAATCTCCCTCGTATGCACTACAGTTTTTTTCAATTTTAATAAGCGCCTTTATAGTTTAAAGGGACGCGGAAACTTTTATCAATAATAAAAGTTACTGAGGAATCAATAATAAAAAGTTTTTCAAATGGAGAGAGAATTCTGCCGGTCACTGTAAAGTGACGACCTGTAGGTACATTATTTCCTGATTGTTTTTATTAATAAATTTCATTTCATTTCATATCGTTCAAGTAAACAGTGATAGTAGTAAAATTTTAGATAAATCTATATCATATATTTTTAGTATGGGATCCATTCTGCTTTGTTCACCCTCATTAAATCTGATTTACATTTCGAACAATGGACTAAAACCATATTACGTGTTCAGGTCTGTCTATTTGTCTTTTGATGACCTACTATAAAACGGTAAATTTCAAAAAGGGGTTATTTTCCTATAAACTTATTGTGTGTAAAATATCTAGCTTATTCTTTCGGAAAAAATGCAATGGTGGCTGTAAAGCCTTATCTTTTAAAAGGAAGCCCTAAATCGAGGAACATTATAGATGTTTACCACGGAAACCCGTCATATAAAATTTTAATAGGTTTGGCGCAGTAGTAGGTTAGTATCACATTATAACGGATTCTTCCTATATAAAATATGGTTCAGGGGTATGAAGCTTTTCATTGGGCGAACGCCGACGTAGGCATTTTGAGGGGGACCACGATTTCTGGCGAGGACATCAAGTTGTCATCTCATATAAAATGGTGTTGGTCTTTACTACTCCAAGACAGTGGCGGCTCGTGGGTGTATAACGGGGTGAGGCTAGAAAATAGCGCCGCAGGCGAAAATTTTTCGCGATTTTAAGGTCATTGGCTTAAAATGAATAGTTAGGAATTCAACCAGCAATATAATTATTTTGAAATACTAGGTTTCACGAGAAAAATATTCAATTTGCAAGGTCAGGGTCAATTTCTCTCAGTGCATCCGCTATTGTGTCTCTATTTTGCTCTTGTAAGAACTACTACAGAAAAAACGAAATATATCAGTGAAATAGTTTAATAATCAACTTTTTTATGTACGAGTATGCTCAAACATCGACAAATACAAATCTTAAGGTGCACCCGACGAGTGTCTAACAAAAACTGCCGTTTCTAACGGTACCCTTCAAAATATCTAAAACTATGCCCTATTTAAATTCTAAGCATCTATATGTTTGCATTAACACCATAAAAACTAATGGCCTTATGCCAGTCAGTACTTTAACCCGCAGACCCGCCTCAAAAATCTAAAATCACGATAGGTTAACAATCACAAACGCATGGCACGCGTCGTAACTCGTAACCTAACGGCAAAGGGCTTTTCCAACGATCTAATTAAACCTAATAAGCCGACACCTGATCCTACGAGAAGAAAAGATAGATGAGCCTGTTAACAATAAAACATTGCCAAGTTTCAAATAGGCACTAGGCACCCAACTGTAATCTTTAATTTTTATCTGTTTTCTACTTTTTTGTTATTGGTATTTAATTGCATATTTATTAATAATATCTTATAGAACAATGAAAATATTTATCAATCATTTCTAACTTATTTTTTTATGTTTTAAAAAATAAAACATTTAAATAATAAGTAAATAAGTCAATAAGTGTCCTTGTTCAATCAACATTTGGCAACATGCAAGCCATTGCAAGCTACTGTAAAAATAATACGATATAGGCCCAAATAAGTGGGCCTCACTCGCCTGCAAAATTTGGCTATTTTTCCTCTTGTGCGCGATTAAAGCGGTAGAGGTGCCGGGTTGGAGAGCATAGCGTCTTATAAGCGATTTGTGACGTAAAGGAAGCTCAATTTTTTGGGATTACAATTTTCTTTTTATGCGGTCGGGCAACGATTTCAGTTTTTAAAATTAATGTTGGATGGGGTGCGCGCTAAATTTAAAAGATAATAAGTTGAACTTTGATGGTAATTCAATGTTCTATTGTTTTGATACTTTTAATGATTGGAAATTAGGTAAAAAACGTTTTATATTTAAATAAATAATTTATTAATTTTACATGTGAGGCCTGGCCTCAGTTGCTTTATACGACGAGCCGCCACTGCTCCAAGATGAGTTTAGAGTGGCCCGCAGGACTGATTCACTTCGTCGGTACATCCAGTTGGTAGTCTGGTCAGATAAGTTATTTTGTATAGTTGTTTCTTTCTAATACGTATTATCGGTAACTAGTGTTCGTCCTAATTACTCCCAGATCTGATTTTAGACTATCACTGGGTTACGCGAATAGTTAATTATGGATTTTTAGTAGGAATACTAGAAGATGAGGATTTGATGTTGGAATTTTTGTCGCTATTTTATATTGATTCCTTTGTCGATATTTCATACTGGCAAAACTTCGTGTAACACCTAACGTTTTTATTAATAATATTTGTAATGTCTACCGTTACCTTTTTGTGACATGGAAAGCAAGTATAGGAATCGCCAGAAAACAACTCCTGTAATGTGTCCTTTTGCCCTGTTTGGTAAATATGTTTTCTACTTTACGTATATAAAGCTATACCTAAATAAATCTGCTGTTATGATAACACTTTCGGTGGTTTCAAACGCTTTTGTTTCCTTTTAAAGTACGTTCGAGTGCTTGATCTGCATGCAAGATATAGTCCAAGCAAAAATTGTTTCAACTTTGGATTGGTTCTCTCAGTTCATGAAGGTGTAATTGATGAAGGTAGGGTAAAGCTGCATGTGTATTTGATTTGCTTTGCTCTAGTTCTTTCATATTTGTATATGACTAAGAAAGCTCGGTGCTATTCCCTGTGTGAATAAAGTGATTTTCATCATTTATTGTCAAAACAAGCCAAGTGACATTTTCTAAATTTAAAAATAAATAACCAAAGTGTAAAACTTAGGGCTGTTTGTGCACTCGATGGTTAGCATGTAATTGCAAACTAACTCGTATAGAACCTGTGACATTAGTTATTTTTATTTTCTACAGAGTTTTATCAGGCGAGGGAAAACAGCCACAGAAAAAGTGGGTCTAACGTAGACTACCAATCTTTGTGTCAGCTTTGATAAAAACTCTGGTTAGTTCATTGTTCATCATTCTTTCCTAATGAACAAAATAATGTAATTTTGTTTTTTTTTCGAAAATACTATGTATTATGTATAAATTAGTAATTGTTTCCCTCGTTTCAGGAACCGTATTGACCAATCTCAGTATAAGCCTTGCAGACTGAAACTTAGCGACAGCTACTTACATCAACTCTGATGGCTGCGCAAGGCCCTGAAATGATATACATCTTACTACAAATATACTTTAGGTTAGTCCGTTGTTGGGCATTGTTTATTACAAGAAAAATGTAATTGACTCATATTTTTTATAAGCCTAATGGGTACTATTATATTCTAGTAGTCATTTTTTTCCTCATTTCAGGAGACTGGTATAGACCCTAGCAGACTGAGATATCGGCGACAGCTACCTAAAATGCCGTACACCTTACTAGAAATTTACATTTGTGTAAGAATATGTGTGGGTGTTTCTATACGAGGGCTGCACAAGGGTTAAGGCCATGTACACTATCGTGATACTGAACAATATTAAATGATACAGACCTATAATACTAAACGAAAAGATGTACATCTTACTGATTTTTGTTTAGCCCTTGGCATACTCTGTGCTAAAACTAAGGTATTCACTACCTTCACAAATGATTGAATAAACTATTTTAAAATATTTAGTGACTTATAATATTGTGCATTTTTATTTATAACAATTTATTTATTTCGGTATGTATAAGTTAGTTTTATAGATTTTTATATTATGTTTCATTAGGTATTTAAATTCCTTAGTTTTTAGTACTCAAGTTGTTTTTAGTGTTTAAGTTGTTTTAACCCACAGCGTTTTAATTCATTTTTGTCGATATCACGGCAAAAATGTAATTAAAATGCGTCCTGAGGATAAAAATAACTTAAATACTAAAAATTAAGGAATTTCAAATTTCTCCCTATGCTTTTACTTTCCTCCCTCACTTCCGCCCACAATCCGACCGATCGAGACAACAGTTCACGGAACTGGACCACCAGTTATAGAGGTGCTGGCATCGAAACAGACGGTTTGGAATGTCTTTATGGTGTAACTCTTTTTACATGGGAACCGGTCTTGCATAAAAATATTATTTATTAATAACATTGACGTCCACAATGAAGGGGGAGCCTCCCTGAAAATTATAATGTGATAAAAAAATTAAAACAATGGCAATGGTAGACAATCAAAACACTTTTGCCTAGAGACGTCATGTTAGGGAGGGCAGGTATGATACAGTTTTTCATGAGATCATGAGATCTTGACTGTATTTCTACGTCTGATAAAAATCTTTAACGTCCCTTGTATATTCGTTACCTATTAGGTATTTTCGTTTATATATGAAGACCACAGGGGAAAAACCTGATAAGTCACATTTTGCGTTTTTTACAGTATGTTGTTTTTTAAGTTTATAACGTCCTTTTTATTAGTTTATAAAAAAACTGTGTCCATTTTTGGTATTAATTCGTTTAATTCAGATTAATTATTAGTTGCTTAATTATGGAAAAATTTGTAAAATTCTTAAACTCCTTTGGTATAAGAAAAAATAAATGGACTTATCAAGTTTTTCCCCTTTTTTGCTATTATAGTTTATTTTTTAATACATTTTATTGAAAAAAATTATATACACACTACATAAATTCATTAATGTGGCAACTCATCGAAAAATGTTTTGGCCTCTGGGGAGCAAAAAACCTTAAGATCCTGCAGATCTTTGAACTTCTCTTCCTTGAGCTTTAAACGTCCTGTAAAAAAATGAAAAATTACCACATATAAACAAGTGACTTTTGCGTTTGAAATATTAAAATTAAGTTGGATGTTAGTGGCATCATAGACAAGGGTAGAATATTCTGAAAAAAGTCAGCCCTCGAACGGCACTCGAACCTGCAACCTCTGGTTCTCCAGACAAGTGGGCTACACTGGTCTGGATTACCAGAAATTGCAGATTCGAGTCCCGTTGGACGGTTGACTTTTTTCCTGAATATTCGACCCTTATCTAACATGCCCGTATTGCCCGTAACATTCAACTTAATTACTTAATTGTTCAATAAATCCACAGTTTTACCTTCATAAGCAATATCCGGTTCGTCGGGCTGAGCATCAACTGCGATATTTGTGGTTCTGCGACGAACTTGCTTTAGTGGTTCTTGCACCCAGGCTCCATTATAAGTTGTCCGACAAGAGACTAGAAGGGTATGTTGAGCAGAAAAGGACAAGACTTTAATGGGTCGTGTTGCAAATGGGACTTTTTTTAGGTAGGTTCTGTCCAGATGTTTCGTCCAACCTTTAATCATAGTTCTATCAACTCGTATAGCAACAAAAGGAGATGGCTTGCATCTTGCAGATTCTATTTCTTGACACCAAGCCTCCGGGATCTCACACTCTGCTCCTTTCTTGATTAAAGCAGTATTTCTATCGCATTCAAGATACGAGTGACCACGGACTGGAACTGTTACTTGAATGGAAGTTAATAATTTTTCCTTAATAACCAAATTATGTAAAAAACGTATAACAGTTGAGTTTTTATTTTGCCCTCCACACGAGTCGCAGAATATGGACAAATCAGTTACCTCCGGGCTAAGATAATTGCTGACGAAATGATATAGAAATGAGCAGACTTCATCGCTACCTTTTTTTGCAACAGTTTCATCGTAGACGTAAAAAAAACTTTGTCCTGTAGATAAAACACTAATGTTGAACATGTACACCGAAAGTTGCCGTTTATAATAAACATCGTTTGTTTTTATGTTCGGGCATGGAAAGTTTTTGCAAAAATCGATAGCAATGGCTTCTTTTAAACTACTTCTTGTTGCTTCTTCTCTAGCCTTTCTTTTGCGGTCATAAAATGTCTGTTGTCTTTTAAGATGCACTTTATGTTCAGTATCTAGCTTTCTGATATCTTCCAAAATTTTATTTTTAGCATCAGTTCCTTTTACTTGACAAAGATCTTGCTCCAGTTTCTTTTTATCAGCTGAATATTTGTCACAAGAGCTGCAAGTGTCACACCTTGGGTAGCCAAAACTGATATTAAAATCATTATTAAACACCGACCTGTACGTCTCGTAGGAAACTTTTTCCTTGAACAAATTAAACATTTGTTTGATGTTTAGGTTTTCAGGTAGATAAACTCTGTCAGTTTTCTTAAGGCTATAGTGACTATGCCGACTTTTAAAAGAGCCTATGTGTTCACGAATTGCATACATGGTCGCTTCAGGTTTCTTATGAGGTCGGTTTCTATGTTTCCCTCTTAAATCTTTTGGTGCATGCACAATCTTCAACGAACTAACAAGATAGTCTACTTTTCCCCTACTTATACCATATAAAGATTGAAATGCCTTTTTACATACCTCAATTTCTACATTTTCATCATCCCGTATTATTTTGACTCTATACAAAACGCTACATTCGCGAAATTGGGCTTCTTCCTCGGGTTTTCTATTTCTTCTTCTTTCTACAGGAACCAAAGCAATGAATCCACTTAGGAAAAGGTTAACTTCGTCATTGTTACTCAGGCTATTTATTTTATTTATGATTTTTCTTCTATTTCCTTCGTCTACGTGTTCAAAACATTTTTTTTTTTGCATTCACAAGGCTCCCCTGTCTCATGAGACTGAAGTCTAATTTTTTTTAGCACATCTGTAACTCCACCGTACCGTTTTCTTTTTCTCGTTGATGAAGGCTTTTGCTCATCAGGGCTTAAATTAGGCAATGTTTCTTGCTGAAAATTTTCTACAACACTCATTGTAACTTATTTCGTCGTTTAATACGATACACAACACTGGCAAACCTAATTTATCTGACGACTAGACTTATCTAAACCTTAAAAATATTAAAAACCACCCGACAACCTAACGCAAGCAACGGATACTAAACAACGAAATAATGGAATCGCCCGTTAAAACGTGTTAGATTTCGACTAATCAAGTTATTTGCCGGACTCTCTGTGACTTATCATGTTATTTCCCTTTTCATCGTAATTTAAACTCCATATATCTCTGGACTCGTCATGTATTTTGCATGTTTGTTTTGCCACAATAAATTACTACTTCTTAGCTATCGAATGCCGTTAAAAACAGAAAATTTATAAATATGGACTTATCAGGTTTTTCCCCTGTGGTCTTCATATGTTATAGTATACAGAGTGGCAAAAAAGTCGCGCATAATGTCTGTAACTTTTTCAAAACCTGGTATACGAAAAAGTAACCTTTATGAAAGTTGTTCAGTAAATTATTCCCCACATTTCTACCTCCATGAATTCTTTCCGTCATTTCTGGTTTGGTTGCCATAGAGACCAACTTACTTTTTTTAAATGATGGAATACCCTGCATATGATTGCATATTTAGATTTAATTTGGAAAACTCTGAATTTTTTGTATTCCAAAGTTTCACCTATCTGCAAGCGTTTACGAGATAATGACAGCTCAAAAATGAAAAACTTTCTAATTATAATTATTCCTACCTAATACCCACCAGTTGAGTCAACATGTTTTCATGACAGCGACCTAAGAGGCGTCAATATTAAGTTACTGTTTAATTTTCTGTTGTCTGATTTCTAATTTATGTATACTATGGTTCATCTGAATGAGAAACAACGGGTTGAAGTTCTAATAATGAGCGGTTACGGAAATATGAAGAGATCGCAAGATCAGGTTTGTCAACTTCTCAATGAATTATATCCAAATAGGCCCCCAATAAATCAGTCAATGGTGTGTCGAGTGGTAATGAAATTTCGAGAAACAGGCAGTGTTAGGGAAGCCGCTAGATCAGGTCGACCTAAAACAGCAACCGAGGGAGACAAAGCTTTGAATATCATGCTCTCAATACATGAAAATCCAACACAATCATGCGGCTAATGGCAATGGATTTTAATGCATCTCATCAGTCAGCGAAAAATTTGTTTAAGCTGGAGAAGTTGCATCCCTACAAGATAAAGTTAGTGCACGAGTTAAACGAGGACGATTTTGATAGAAGAGCTGAATTTTGTGAGCTGATGATGGAAAGATGCAATAACGATAATAACTTTGCAACAAATATCATTTTCTCAGATTAAGCTACTTTCCATTTAAATGGCACTGTTAAAGATACAATTATCGTTGTTGGTTTGCTGAGAATACTCACTAGTTCCAGGAAGGTTCTACCCAGAGGCCTGAAAGAGGTAATGTGTGGGCGGGCATAGTTGGTAGACATATTGTGGGACCTTTTTTTATAGATGGTAATTTAAATGGTGAAAAATATCTGGACCTCCTCAGGAATCACATAATTCCTTCTTGCAGAATGGTTTTACCGGGTGTAAATAATGACATAAACGAACAGGTATGGTTCCAGCAAGATGGAGCACCTGCGCGTTATGCGGCAAATGTTTGACAATACATAAGCGAACAATTTTCAGGATGTTGGATAGGCAGAAGAGGTGCTATTTACTGGCCAGCGCGATCCTCGGACTTTACCCCGCTCGACTTCTTTTTGTGGGGACGCTTAAAGAACAAAGTCTACGTTAACCCTCCAAATGACTTAGAATCTTTAAAAATCAGAAACGTTGTAGACGGGTTCAGGGATCGACTGGCGCTCTGCTTAGGAGAAAATGGTGGTCATTTTGAACACCTGATTGACTGAAAAGGTTTCATTTGTTTATTATTCCGATGTTAACTTGTTAAATTTTGTAGGCTTTTTATTTTGTTATTATAAAGTTTGTTACAATTTTAAATAATGCGATCTCTTCATATTTCCGTAACCGCTCATTATTAAAATTTGAACTCGTTCTTTTTCATTCAGATGAGCCATAGCGTAAACAAATTAGAAATCAGACAACAGAAAATTAAACAGGAACTCAAAATTGACACCTCTTAGGTCGCTGTTCTGAAAACACTTTGACTTAACTGGTGGGTATTAGGTAGGAATAATTATAATTATTAGGTTTTTCATTTTTGAGCTGTCATTATCTCGGAAACGCTTGCAGATGGGTCAAAATTTGAAATACAAAAAATTCAGAGTTTTCCCAGTAGAACTCAAATATGCAGTCGTAATATGCAGGGTGTTCCATTTATATAAAGTTAGTCTCTATAGCAACCAAACCAGAAATGACGGAAAAAAATCATGCAGATAGAATTGCGAGGAATAAATTACTGAACAATTTTCATACAGGTCACTTTTTCGTATACGAGGTAATTCAAAAGTTACATGCATTTTGCGCGACTTTCTTGCCACTCTGTATTATGAACCAAGGCACTAAACTGACTCATTTAATCCCGCGCGTGGAGTTTGTTGCTCGAGGGCTCTGCACACTATTGTTTGTACTTTCGGGAACAGCTATAATAGTATCTCTAAAATTAGGTAATATGTAGGTATACATATAAAAACACCTGATAATATCATAATTTAATGCAAGTACCAGCTGAACATTTTATTGGTCTACTTTGAAAGACAAAACAACAACTAGGTGATTATAGTATAAATAAACGAGTTGTCAGTCTCATCAATTTTGCGATCACAGTCGAAATGGCAACGTTTGACTTGAAACAAGCAGCTGAAAAGGCGTTAGAAGGTATTTTGCCGGCAAAATGAAGGAAAATATATGAAGAGCAAAAGCTGTGAATGAAAAATGGAAAATTTTAACGAAGATGTCTATACTAGCGATGAACCAAATCGACTATTCAATATTGTAAATTGTAAAAACGTAAACATCCCTCTGAATATATATAAGTGAATAAAATTCGAATCTTTTTTAAATTATATGTTGCCAGAATGCACTTTAGTCTTTTGGGATTAAATTACCCACTTTGATCATCGTTTGGCGAAAGTACAAAGAAATTTACATAAACGAATCGTATAATATGTACTCCTCTCGCTCATTTAGATCCAAACAGATCGTCCCTCAAACTAAAATAATAGTATATTATTAACCAAGGTTTAGACAGCCATCATTATTGCCCGAGCGGCAAGTTTAAATCACGAGGAGCGGAGCGACGAGGGATTTAAGACGCGAGGGCTATAAGCTGTCTAAACCGTGGTTAATAAATTATTTTTTCCACTACTAACCTATAACATCGCCATTATTGACCGACTATTAACGTTAGAAATCATTTTTCTCTACGTTATAAGTTATTATTGACCATGGTCAATAATAAGGCATTGAAATCCATTATTGACCGATCTTCAAGAATCTATTTGAACGCAGGTAACTTGATTTCTTGATTCTACAACATGAATTCATAAACATGAAGGGGATTTCTTGTAGTTAGGCAACCAGATAATTATCAATACATATACAATATACATCTATTGTAAAATATCGATACAATCAACATTTTTTTTGCTTCCATCCTTAATTCTTGAGGTGTACACATAATAATATCACTAACATTTTCTTCGCTCATTTTTTAAAAAAACGGAAAAGTCGTGAAATCTGATGATATAAATGAACAAAAATTGACATTAACAAAGCCACCTCACAAAACAACAAAATATTTTTCCAATTCCAAAGCGCAGGTAACTTGATTAAAAAATATACTTATACCTACCTATAAATTTTTATAATTATTAATACTATAAAGATAAATGTCTTATAAAAGTTTGTAGTAGTGAAAAATAGTATATTATTAACCAAGGTTTAGACAGCCTTCATTATTGCCCGAGCGGCGAGTTTAAATCACGAGGAGCGAAGCGATAAGATTAACAGGTGAATCCTACACGGACGTTTTGCGACATCATTTACCCATTTTGATAGAAGAAGTACCCCTACATGTAAGAGTCAACACGGGGTTTATGCACGACGGGACTCAAGCTCATTTTAGTGTTCTGAATCGTCAGTATCTCGACATCACCTACCCTAATCGCTGGATTGGACGTGCAGGACCTCAAAATTAGCCAGCTCGCAGTTCTGATATAAATCCTCTAGATTTCTATTTATGGAGTCATCTGAAGGCTTTTGTTTATAAAACTCCTGTACTAGATGTGAATGACTTGAGGAATCGG
The DNA here is from genome assembly GCA_963920685.1 of Polydrusus tereticollis. NCBI lineage: Eukaryota > Metazoa > Arthropoda > Insecta > Coleoptera > Curculionidae > Polydrusus > Polydrusus tereticollis. The sequence goes on along the minus strand of OY987326.1, from coordinate 26,049,013 downwards.
ATAATTGACAATTGCAATGTCATAAGGAATACTCCAGGTATTTTTGAACGTGTCAGACAATCAATGACAAATCGATTGCAGTCATGCATTTTATCAGAAGGTGGACATTTTTTTCATTTACTGTAAGGTCGAAATTGGTTATTTTTTATTTTTGGTTGTTATTTTATGTTGTCCATGGATAGCTTTTAGAATGAGTTAAAGTGATTTTTATTTTTGTTCTCGCAAACGAAGCCAGATATGAAAAAAACATAAGAGACCAAAAAGTTATATTTGTAGTTGCTTAATCTGAGCATATAAAAAAACTAAAAACAAAGCCAGTGGCGTACTTTTTCTTCTCAATAATAATTGGCTTTGGCGTGTCCACTGAGACGCCACTGGACCTAATAATTTCAATCTAGTTAGGGCTAAATAAGCGCCTTATTACTTCAAATAACTGAACCAAATTTCAACCAAATCGGTTTAAGGATATTTATGACCGTTTTTTTTTTAACTTTAAAAACGAAGCAACTCCGGACATATATTCATAGAAACTTTTTTTCTTAAAATGATCTTATGTATCACGCTCTGAAATTTCGTACCGTAGTTAGGAAACACCCTTGCATATTATGCTCTATCCAACCAAAATATTTCTTCCAGTGTTGCCACTTCTACCGAGAAATAGTTGCAGGTTTGTTATTTTAAATAGAATATCCCGTATATTATTAAGTTGTAAATATCACCTCTCACTTCACATATTATAAATGTATTTTTATTTCTCTTATTTCTAGAAATGGTCAAAACTCCACTTTTTAATTAGAAAACCCCATATATTATTACAGAAATGAAAAGGTCATTAAATTTGCTTTCAAATGATGTATAATTGCTTTATGTTTAACCTTTAGGTTGTCTCAATAAAGGCATTTCTTTTAAATTATCTAATTTTCAGTTTTTTTGTTAGTATCCATTATTAAGTAGATAATATGACAGTTGGCATCAACGTTTTATTAAAGAACAATATAAACGAACATAATATTCTAGCTAAGTTCTAGTGAAATTATTTATTTTATATGGACAATGTGACTAAATTATAGCCAGAACGTGCATGAAGTTTAATGTAATGTATCGCGATTTACTACAAATGAACTGGAGAAAGTTTATACGAATATGCAAGAATTTCATAAATTATGGCTTAAACTAAAGGCATCCATCAGTTTACCAAATCCGTATATCTTCAGACAAAGATAATATTATAAATTTCTTCCATAAGTATCCAACCACAGGTTTCCGTTTCTATCCGAGTGCAGAAGTAGATTTTGGCATATCATACATATCAGTTCAACGAATTTTAGTAAGTAGCGACATGCATCCATCTAAATTTAATAAAGTTTAAGCTCTAAAACCGAAGAGTAAATTTTTATGAAACACTTTTAGTTCGTATAGAGGAAAATTCCAATTTTGTATCAAAAGTTATTTGGACTGATGAGGCAAGATTTTCTAAGGAAGGGATTTATAACAGAACTAAAAATCATTTTTGGGCTAATCAAAATCCATATGTCACAAAAAACAATGGGGTTTGAAGAAAAATTCAGTTTTAAAGTGTTTTGTTTATTGAAGAGGAATAAAATTAGCTTCTTAATTTATGATGAGTCATTGAATTGCGAAAGATACTTCCAAATTTTAAGCACAGTTGTAAACGGATTTCTCGAAGATTAACTTTTGATGAATTTCAAAACTCGTGGTACCAACTGGATGGAGCCCCAGATCATTGGCCCAACTCAATGTCACAGGAGCTGAATGAAATCTTTGGTTATCGTTGGTTTAGACGTTTAGGACCTTAAGATTCGCCAGCGAGCAGCACTAGATTTTCATTTATTTGTTGCCTTAGAAAAAAGGGTGTACGTGACACCACTTCGAACCATAGAAGAGTTGTATCACCGAGTAGTTCAGAATTTAGAACACCTGAGTTCCAGTGAGGTTGAAAGAGGCACTACAATTTGTAGGCATATTTTAAAATCTTTAAATAATAATGATGTGAGCCGACGATCTATTTTGCGGGTATTGAATCAAGAAAAGTACCATCCGTACAAAATTAGGTTGCTGCACGAGCTAAACGAAGATGATCCCGACCGCCGACTACATTTTGTGAAACTGTGATGGAAATTTGCAACTTAAATCTATTTTTCCATCGCAACATAGTTTTTAGCGATGAAGCCACGTTTTGTTTTGATGGTTCGGTAAACAGACAAAATTTTCGCTATTGGAGTACCAATAATCCCCGATGGATGAGAGAACAACACACGCAAAACCCACAAAAAGTAAATGTTTGGGCAGGGATATTAAATGATAGAATTATTGTACCTTTTTTCTTTGATGGAAATCTTACAGGAGACCGGTATTTACAATTTCTTCAAATTGAATTAATTCCCACACTAGCAGCGGATTTTCCAAATTCGAATCAGCCTAATCTACCAGAAGCGTCTATTTGGTTTCAGCAGGATGGTGCTCCGCCTCATTTTGCTCGACAAGTACGAGAGTATATGAATACTGTATTTCCCGAACGATGGATAAGTAGAAGAGGACCCATAGAATGGCCTGCAAGATCTCCCGATGTTACATCAATGGATTTCTTTCTTTGGGGTTATTTGAAATCAAAAGTGTATAAGGATAAACTACAAAATTTGGAAGACTTAAAATTTAAAATTACATATGAAATTAGGCAAATTAATGAAAATACTGTAAATAATGTTTTAGAATGGGTTTTAAGTAGATTGGCATATTGTCAATTTCAACACTTAATAAAATAATTTTCGTTTTATGATGTAATTTTTCTCTAAAACCACTAGAGATAAGAATAGGGTATGCTACATGAATTATGCGCAGAATTTGACGTAAAATTCAAAATTCGACTGAAAAAAATAGGGTTCCATTTAAAATACAAAAAATTTTTGCTACATCTACTTTTTGACACACCCTGTATAATTTCTTTTCGAGGTAAAAAATCCGGAAGAAAAATAATAATACGTGTCCGAGCGTTTTTTCAAAAAATTAATACCTGATTTTTAAATGAATTTGTTCCATATTTTAGCCCATCACTGTATAACCGCTGCCTTTATGTATGTTAATCATACAATCACAAATATTTACCCTGACTTTTAGGCGAGTTTTGTCATTTCGGCGCTGTTTCTCTCTTTCTTTTTCAAAGTTCTGTTCCTAGCAAATTTTGTCGCTCATAATAATTTGAACCCTCAATAAGAATTCTGACGGCTTCCATCGTTAGGAACAAGAAAATATAGAAGCGTACATGTAAAGAGCTATTGCAATCTTGTAAAGGACCTCTCACAGATGTTGTGGAAGTAATATATGTGATGCTGCTGATGAAAAGTGTTCATGTCACCCACCTGATCCTATGATCCATTTTGGAATTAGTGACAGGGAAAGTGAGGTGTTATTATTGTATTCATAATAATACAGGGTGTTACTTAATGTGATGTACTTATTTTAATGGGTGATTTGTAGAGAAATTTTAAGAACAAAGTTCATATCAAAATAGGTCCGCATCCGTTATATTTTTTAGGGTGTTGAAAATGTTTCCTTAATATGTTGGAGACCGCTTTAGGGATTATTTTGGTTTTTATACACCACTGTTTGGTTTTCAAAAAGAATATTATTTTAATAATTGCTTATCACTGAACAAAAATTGTTCCTAAGCCCTTTTTCGATTATAAAAGTAAATAATATTTATTTACATATCGGCTATGCGAATATCAAAATTCCATAAAATTGAACTTATCTCCTAGACCACGCTGAAATAAAAAAAGATAGTAGAAGGTATTAACTTTGCATTAGACATTGCACTCTACATGTAACTGTGCTATTAAAAAGGAAAGGTGGCGTGCAAATTTTTTGTTCCGCTTAAAAATTGTAACAACCTGTATCTCAAAATAAAGCGATTGCGGACATATATTTATACAAACTTATCGACTGAATAAATACGAATAACCTGTTTATACAGGGTGTTCAGTAAGTACCGCCTAGTGTCTCGGGATCATACAGAGGAGACCAAAATAGTCATAGATAAAAATTCTTAAACTGCCCCTTAACGGAGATACAGAGCCACCAAGGGGTACCCAGCAATTTACCTTTTTGGCTTACTTTTGAACCTTTGCTTCGCATAGAAACCGATTTATCTCGAAAACCGGCAGTTTTATCGACATAAATTAAGTCAATCAAATAATGTAATAGAACATTTTCATAAACTATCTATAAAAGTCAAAAAAAGTGTCTAAGAGACCTGAATATAATATTAAAGCAAAAAAACCAACACAAAGTCCCGGTCTCAATAAATTTAATATTTAAAACAACTAATCGCTTACATGTTTCGACTTTAAGGCATCATCAGACCTAAAAAGGAGTCAATAATCACGCATAAAAGTAAACAAATCTACTAGTAAACCATTGACATAATAACACGGATGGACCGGCCCCTTCCCATAAGCGCAATGATCGGCGCGTGCAGCCAACATTAGAAAAAGAGATCCGAGAGAGAGATGGAGCTAGTGCGGGCAAAAAGCACACAAATTAAATGGGAACTATAGGAGGGAATTACGTTTTAAATCTATTATAATATTGTTAAAACTAATAAATCAAAACAATAATAACAGATCTTATTTTATGCTTTTAATAAATCATTATATTATGTAAATATTACTGGAGTAGGTACTTATAGATTTCACGATTTTTTTTTATTATAGTATATTATGTCGTTATCGAGGTTGAGCAATACGAAAATCAAGTTATATTTTAAAAAAGATCAAAAATTAAAAATTTTATAAGTATATAAATTCAAGATCTCTTAAAACAAAAATGGATGAAGTGGAAATATTAATAAACGAAGAAAATATACCTAGAAATAATAGTAATTACTGAAACATGGATTTAATTTGATATGATGATATGAACATTAATACTTATATTAAAAAACGCTAGTGAAACAAAAAAACTTTTGGATATTTATTCATCACATAACTTTAAACTAGACAATACTAATATTTTTACACGAGACACAATCAGCCAGTACCAGCCTTATAGCTCATATCTTAACAAATTCAGATAATAAAACAAACATATTATCCTTTAAAATAATATACAAAAATAAAAAATACCTTAATTTAGAAAATCTTAATAAACTAAAGTTATGTACTTTAATCAATTCTATAATCAGAAACAAAAAAAAATTAATTCTTATTTTTAATTATATCGTTAATACATATTCTATAATCCCTGTAATGAACTGTTAAGGTAGTTGGGATTGAACAAATAAATAATAAGATAATTTATCAAAATTTAAACATTTTATAACAATATGAGGTCGATATATTTTAATATTTTATATAAATTATAACATGATGGAAGAGTGCTATATTTGTACATATTATAAAATAGGGTGTTTTTAAAGTTTTAACATAGTTTTTAACAAAAATAGGTATTATTTTTTATTGTGTTTGGGTTCTAAGTAAATTATTTTATTGTATAATAAATAAAGGCTTTAGCATAATATCTAAGTAGGTACAACACAATCTAGAAGTAAATTTTTTGTCATTATTTAAAAGAGTTCATTTTTTACCTTTTTTAAGATCAGTTTTACGTTTCTTAGAAGTAGATGGACCAAGCTCGGGTATATTATGTTGATTCTCACTGTTTAAGATGTTGATAATGTTTTGGTTCTCACTATTACTCTTAGTACTTGGGTCTACAACTAAAAAAAAAAAAAAAAATAACCAATCATCCAAGCAAATAATGTGTTTAATAATGAAATTTAATGATGTTATTTAGTAGATACTTAATATTAATAACAATTATAAAGTATCATTTATTTTTAATGGTTAATTTAAATAGTTGTACCTTATAGGTATAAGATCGATTTAAGCATAATTCAATTTGCAGCGTCATTTGCAATGTATCTAGGTACATATAATGAAATAATTTTTCGCGAAAAAGAAAAAACAAACCTGTGAAATTTTAATTTTACACCCTTTGATCGCCTGGAAACACAATTCACGGCACAACAGGATTGAACCATGTTTGATTTTTTTCACAGCAATTCACAAATTATTGAACTAAAAGCTTCTCTGTACTCTATAAAACACACCAGGAATAGAAAAAAGTAGTTGATTTTCACTAAAAGCGTGTACACAACGGAAAAAACTTCCAAAAACTGTACAGTAAACAATTATTTCAACGGCATGAAATAACCATACTTTCTGTTTTTGCCCGCACTAGCGCTGTCCTTCTTCTCTATCTCACTCTGGAATCAATTAGTTGGCGAAACGGCCGGTCCATCCGTGTTATTATGTCAATGTAGTAAACCCACCTGATACACCAAAAAACATTTAAAAATTTTTTTAAAAAGAATAAAAATGTCAAAATATAAAACAAAGAAATAGATAAACGTTACAAAAACAAAAACGGTATAACAAAAAACTAAAAGTATAAGGTTCGTCAAACAAATCCAAGGTATATTGAAGGGGGGGAAGATGCAGTCACCTAGAGGGCAAACTCAGCCCAAAATGTAACAGCCATCGACTCAAAGTACGAACGTATCAAAGTACCGGCATCAAAAACATCAATGTTGTCAATCAAAAGAATTTGGCGGACCGGGGAAAATTTATAGGTTAAATGTTGGTCACTAGCAGTCCGTTGTTAGTAATTTAAGTTGCTAAAAATAAAATAAGGCTCGCAATTAAAGACCTCATTAACGCAGGTAAGGATAGGGCTCTTTTTAGCTTTCGTTATCTCAAGTTTTTCTAATAGATCTAGTTTTTTACCCTTGTGACATTCATGCAAAACATTAACATAATCAGATGGCGAGAACTGGTGTTTTGATTCAAGTAGATGGTTCGCAAAAGGATACTTAGTGTTGGTTATATCCGTGTTCTGGTATTTATTAAATAAGCTAAGATGTTCATGAACTCTGCTGGCGATTCTCCTGCCCGATTGTCCAACATACACCGCCGGACAATCCCCACAATGTAGCGAATAAACTCCTGATCTTGAAAGAGGGCCCACTTTATCTTTAGTGTTGATTAAATGTCGCTTAAGTGTGTCACTGGTCCTGAATGCTACTGCGATGTTGTGAGGTTTAAAAAATTTTGCTAGTTGTGAGGAAATGTTGCCGAAATAAGTTAGAGCTCTATAATTTTTGTTTTCCTGTGTATTAGCATGTATGATGTTATAGGTTAGTTTATATTTGTTAACAAACTTATAATAAAGTAAAAATTTAAGTTTATTTTCAAAAAAAACAATATATACCTAACACAATAATTTTACCTCATTATTTGTATTGCCCTATAATTTTATATTCTGCAAATGAAGGAATTTTTAGTAGACTTCAAATTTTACAAAATAAGGCGATGAGAATAATATTAAATGTTGATAAATACACAAAGATAAATTATATGTTAAATAAACTTAAATGGTTGAATATAAGAAATTTAATTTTTTTCCTAGTTTATATTTTTATTTATAAAATTCAAAATAATTTATTACCATCTCATTTAAAAGACTTTATAACGCAAAACTTTGAAAATCATAACTATCACACCAGAAACAATCAAAATTTTTGTGTAGGGAAAGTGACAAAAAATTTGACATATAAATCAATATTTTTTAAAGGACTTTACGAATATAATAATTTAGATTCTTTAATTAAGAAACAAAATTCCTTAAGTAAACTTAAAAAATCCTTAAAAATATCATTACTTAGAAAACAAAATACCTGATAAAATTTATTTAAAAATATTTTTGGTGCATAAAATTGTAATTTTAAATGTTTTAATTATTGTTAAAAAAACTAGAATTTATAATATTGTAGCAGTATTGCTCAAATAAATCTTGTTACTACTACTACTACTACTACTAGAGTCAGCTCTGTTAAATGATTCTGGACAAAATTTTGGACTAACGAGTGGGGTGGCAAGTCCGTTTCTAACTTTCCTGGCAATGTAAAACATCTACTATAGTATGGTTTAAAGCCTTTTTATGGGCGCTAAAAAATATTTAAATGTAATCAAATTATACTAGTGGGTTCAAAAGTAAGAGCCAAGAAAGTAAATCGCGGGGTACCCTTTTAGGGCTCTGTATCTTAAGGGGAAGTTAAGGAATTTTTTTTGTATTTATTTTGACCTCCTATGCTCCCGAGAAACTAGGAGGTACTTATTGGACACCCTGTATATAGAATGCGTGCGAGTTAACGATCCAATTAAGTATTCTTATGCATTTTTGAATATTTTTCCCACAAGAATGTTAACATAATACTTTTTAAATTAAAACAACACTTCTGTCTTCCTCCACAAATATATATTTTTGAAAAAATTTTTTTAACGATTGTCCCTACATGTTTCGACCATATATATAGTCATCTTCAGGGGAACTAAAAGGAATGTGTGAGAATATAAAGACAATAACAGGCATCATAAGAGACTTACCTATATCGAGTGTGAAATTGGATCCAATAGTTGTCTCAAATTAATGAGTACAACGTTTTATGTTATAGCAAGTGAAATTTCTGTAGTTGAAGACTAACTTGAGGTAACTCAGAGTTGTGGATATGTAAGTAAGCACATTTTAGTTATTTTAAAAAAAATTTTTTATGTTGATAAAAGTCAGAAAATTTAGTTGTATTTAATGAGCATGGTGTGAAAATAAATTTTAATAATTAATATATTTAAATTATAACATGGTTTATGTGGAGAAACCAAAAAGAAAAGAAAGAAAAAATTTTTTTTTGGTTATTTTATAAAAATATGAAATTTCATGTTCTTAGAATACTCTTATGAAAAATAAAAAAAGTAGAATGGGGGCTAAGCCCCTATGGGTTTAAATAGAACCGCATTGTGATGAAATAATTTTTTTTTAAGTTCTTTACAAAATTTAAAAGAGAAACGAAATTTCGTGCAAACCACTACCACGTTTAAATTAAAAAGAATTTTTAAGGAAGGTGTGGCTAAAGTATAAAATGAATGACAGATTTGACATATGGCATAACAAATATCAGACTGTAGAAATCCTAAAAATTGAAATGTTGGTGTAATCTAGAGCAACTCGATAGTAGGTTTACGAAGTCTACAAGATATAGTGTACCTGATGTTTGAAAGTTATTATAAATGTTAAACACACAAAGTACCTGAATATGAAAAAGAATGAGACATCTGTGATTGAATGTATGAATTAATAGTTTTCATAAATTAGTAGTTTACAACAATTTTACAAAATTATTTTTAAAAAAGGAAGTTATAAAAGTTCATGGGAGGGCAGATACTACTGCACCGAAGCATATATTTAGAGTTAAGGTTCACTGCACTTTACACTAGGTGGACATTAAAGAATTTAAACTAAAAATTATGATTAACATTATAAGGAAAACAATAACATAACCAAGATTGAATCTAATAAAACTAGAATGAACATTGGGCAGACTGACGTAGGTATGCTACAATTAACAATTAATTGTCAAGGTTGAGTAGTGTATAATAGGCTGGAAAGAGTAATGATATATTGATGAAGCAAACACAAGTGCTGTAATAATAATGGGAGGGGTGGCGCTGTCCCGCCAAGAATACTATCAGCAAAACACCAGGATCCGCAAATCGACCTCATAGCAGCAGCCTTAAAAATTAAACCGTGAGACTAGTGACTAGCCGATGCACTGATGCATGAGTTGCTGATTTAAAGGTCCAAAAGCGACCCCCACTGCCCACCGTGAGAAGGTGACAGGACAACGCCAGCTCCCAAAGACAAAAACAATCGTGATGCTATCTTAAATTTAGAGCATTGAAGAAATTTGTACTGCTATGAATAATTTGATCGTTGACGCAATTTATATTAGTGTTGTTAAAATTTTTATTAATTTCAACAATCTCGAGTAGGTCCAGCTTATTCCCTTTCGTACAAAAATGCAAGAGTTTAGTGTTTGTTTCAGGATTAAAAGTATGTTTGTTAGCTGATACATGTCTTGAAAAATTTGATTTAATATTAGAAGGTGATAAATTAAGTCGTGAAGCTCTTTCGATCTCCTTGCAATGTTCATTTATGCGGATTTTAAACTTTCTACCAGTCTGCCCAATATACGCTGTAGAGCAGCCATCGGTCGAACACGTAACCTCATATACACCAGATCTATCCATGAGTGGGATGACATCTTTTGCATTGGAAACGAATGATCCCAAGGTGTGTTTAGTTTTAAAGCTTACGTTGAAGCCATGGGATTGAAGAATATTTTTGAGTTTATATGATAAGGGGCCCCAGAAAGTTAAGGAACAATATCTATTGTTATTAGCTTCTTTATATATTAGTTGTTTGTTTAGATGTTTATTTAAATGTTTAAAATAAATTTTATTGATGTGTTGTTGGGGGTATCCATTCCACCTTGGGATCATTCGTTTCCAATGCAAAAGATGTCATCCCACTCATGGATAGATCTGGTGTATATGAGGTTACGTGTTCGACCGATGGCTGCTCTACAGCGTATATTGGGCAGACTGGTAGAAAGTTTAAAATCCGCATAAATGAACATTGCAAGGAGATCGAAAGAGCTTCACGACTTAATTTATCACCTTCTAATATTAAATCAAATTTTTCAAGACATGTATCAGCTAACAAACATACTTTTAATCCTGAAACAAACACTAAACTCTTGCATTTTTGTACGAAAGGGAATAAGCTGGACCTACTCGAGATTGTTGAAATTAATAAAAATTTTAACAACACTAATATAAATTGCGTCAACGATCAAATTATTCATAGCAGTACAAATTTCTTCAATGCTCTAAATTTAAGATAGCATCACGATTGTTGTTGTCTTTGGGAGCTGGCGTTGTCCTGTCACCTTCTCACGGTGGGCAGTGGGGGTCGCTTTTGGACCTTTAAATCAGCAACTCATGCATCAGTGCATCGGCTAGTCACTAGTCTCACGGTTTCATTTTTAAGGCTGCTGCTATGAGGTCGATTTGCGGATCCTGGTGTTTTGCTGATAGTATTCTTGGCGGGACAGCGCCACCCCTCCCATTATTATTACAGCACTTGTGTTTGCTTCATCAATATATCATTACTCTTTCCAGCCTATTATACACTACTCAACCTTGACAATTAATTGTTAATTGTAGCATACCTACGTCAGTCTGCCCAATGTTCATTCTAGTTTTATTAGATTCAATCTTGGTTATGTTATTGTTTTCCTTATAATGTTAATCATAATTTTTAGTTTAAATTCTTTAATGTCCACCTAGTGTAAAGTGCAGTGAACCTTAACTCTAAATATATGCTTCGGTGCAGTAGTATCTGCCCTCCCATGAACTTTTATAACTTCCTTTTTTAAAAATAATTTTGTAAAATTGTTGTAAACTACTAATTTATGAAAACTATTAATTCATACATTCAATCACAGATGTCTCATTCTTTTTCATATTCAGGTACTTTGTGTGTTTAACATTTATAATAACTTTCAAACATCAGGTACACTATATCTTGTAGACTTCGTAAACCTACTATCGAGTTGCTCTAGATTACACCAACATTTCAATTTTTAGGATTTCTACAGTCTGATATTTGTTATGCCATATGTCAAATCTGTCATTCATTTTATACTTTAGCCACACCTTCCTTAAAAATTCTTTTTAATTTAAACGTGGTAGTGGTTTGCACGAAATTTCGTTTCTCTTTTAAATTTTGTAAAGAACTTAAAAAAAAATTATTTCATCACAATGCGGTTCTATTTAAACCCATAGGGGCTTAGCCCCCATTCTACTTTTTTTATTTTTCATAAGAGTATTCTAAGAACATGAAATTTCATATTTTTATAAAATAACCAAAAAAAAATTTTTTCTTTCTTTTCTTTTTGGTTTCTCCACATAAACCATGTTATAATTTAAATATATTAATTATTAAAATTTATTTTCACACCATGCTCATTAAATACAACTAAATTTTCTGACTTTTATCAACATAAAAAAATTTTTTTAAAATAACTAAAATGTGCTTACTTACATATCCACAACTCTGAGTTACCTCAAGTTAGTCTTCAACTACAGAAATTTCACTTGCTATAACATAAAACGTTGTACTCATTAATTTGAGACAACTATTGGATCCAATTTCACACTCGATATAGGTAAGTCTCTTATGATGCCTGTTATTGTCTTTATATTCTCACACATTCCTTTTAGTTCCCCTGAAGATGACTATATATATGGTCGAAACATGTAGGGACAATCGTTAAAAAAATTTTTTCAAAAATATATATTTGTGGAGGAAGACAGAAGTGTTGTTTTAATTTATTACCTACACTCCACTGCAAGCATGGACTACTTCTTCAAATATAATACTTTTTATTCACATTTTAAAAATACTTCTTACTATACAGGGTGTGCCGAAAATCGACTTTATGCGGGGTCTTCAAAATACAACCAAACATAATGATTGATAAAGTTTATTAGCTAAATATTTAGTGACCTTATTCTTCTACCGTTCCTAGCATGCAAATTAGTAATTTTTTTTATGTTTTTCTTCCAAATCACGACACACGTGCTATTTTACTGGGCGAGAAGGCTAATCCCAGAGCAAGCCACTGGCGAATCCTAAGCCTCCAAGAATTAAGTACACGATTTTTTCTGTATCCGTCGTTGTTCGAGTCTGAAAACGTTTTTTGTATGCGTTTTATAGGAAAACCGCAATATCAAGAATACTAGATTGAGAGTGACAGATTCAATTCGGAAGGGAATACCGAAAATATTATTCATATTTTACATTCCTTTCAGGTGACGCACAATATTTTTTTTATTAAATCGGTACAGTAGCGTGTTGTAATTTTGAAACATACCTAATCGTTTTTAGGAGAAATAGTCCAATAAACGGAACGCTTAAAAAGGAATTTTGGTTAGAAAGCTGCTTTTTTGGTGAAAGGTACATTTTAATGTTTGAAAAGACACTTCGGTATTATTTTGTATTGAACCCTTGCATAAGGGATGGAAAATTACTTTAAAATGTTTTTTTCACCCGTGGCGTTAAAACAAAAAACACTAGAAAAAAAGGGTTTAGACAAAAGTTTTAGAGCATTTAAATCTGAATAAAAACGTTTATGATCATTTTTACGATATCTCTAATAGTTGTGGCCTTAGAATCATGTGAACTTTGAGGGTTGGTCGACGTCTTCGAAATTTCACAAACGCATTAAATTTTCAACTTGGCAACACTGCCCATCGTCTGGCTGAGACTCTATACGGGTGTCTGAAAAAAAAGTTTTTTGGTAGGTACGTTAATTTATGAGAGTATGTTATTTTTGTACTGTTTTGAGGTTTTTATGTGTGAAACATTTTTGTGAAATATTGTTTGAATAACCCTGTGAAAGGTATGTATGAAACTAAGCCGAAAATTTTGAATGGTTTATAATTATTTTATATAATATGATATTTTTATTGGGGGTGTATCTTGAATAATAATATTGCCCATTGCCAGTCAACTGTGAAGATATTAAGCTTAAACGATTTTTGTAGGTTAAAAGAGTAAAGCAATAAAATCAGTTTTAAACAGTTTTCTTAGAGCAACTCTTTGGGTGCCAATAATTAATGGTCGTGTGCCAATTTAATATACACTCCTATAATAGGTATCACCTATATGAAAAATAGTATGAAGTACTTAATAAATGTGCAGTGAAATTTATCACTTACTCAGATTTTGATCTTCTCTTACATTGTCTTTCTAAAGTAAAGTAATATTTTTTGTTTTTAAAATTTTCGAAATGAAAAATACCCTAAGTGCTGTTCCGAGGTATTAGCTATCTACTAACCAAATTTTACATATACCTAAAATATAGATATAAATGTTATTTGCGCACCCTGTATCCGCAAAAAATCATTTGGCATCTAAAAACCCGATAAATACTGCACTAGACGCTGCAACTCTTTTCCTTTTCCAGGTCCCATTTATTGAAGACCTGACCAAAAATTGTTTTTGAAATTTGCGAACCTCTTATGGCTTTTAGATTTATAGATTAGAAAAAAGTAGTAATAACCTTTTTTGTGTAAAATGTAATGCTCTACAACATTTAGGAAAAACTTTTTTTCATATTATTTTTCATTTAAAAGTTATAACCCAAAAATATATTTTTAATCCCAATTGTAGGGTTTTTTAGCTCTCGTGCAAGGACTAGACACAAAATAATACTGAGGTGTCTTTTCAAACATTAAAATGTACCTTCAACCGAAAAAGCAGCTTTCTAACTAAAATTCCTTTTTAAGCGTTCCGTTTATTGGACTAATAGGACTAGAAATGTTTCAATAGCAACAAATAATCCGCTTTGTTGCTACGGAAATAAAAAATATATGCACTATTTGTTTACGCTACTTACTTAATATTACATACCAAAAGTGGTAAGAATCCTATTAGACACGATTTCGAAGATACCATTATTCGAAAGAGTATACTTTTTCTATGACAGTTTTTATTATTAAAAGTGTTCTTTTATATCAGTATTTAATTGATAGTCCGTAACACTCTTTGAAAGCTAGTTTGCAAATGTACTTTGAACCAAGAAATTTTTAATGTCAAAGAAAGAAGGAACAAGTCATTCATGAATATTATAATAATTTTTTTAATACTTCAGGAATACTATTTATACAATTATAACTTAAATCGAACTTAAAAGGAATTTTACTGTTATTAAACAAAAAAAAAATAAACCAATAACAATCCCTTATGTTCCTCCTACACTTACACAAACTTTGTAGAACTGGCAACACCCTGGCGAAAGACCGTCGACACTCACACGCAATTTAAAGCACCTTTAAAGTGCGAACTGTTTTTCCGGATGGAAAAATTAATAGAGCAGCATATAAATACAAATTTATATGCTATAAACCAGAACAGCAAATAGTTAAAGGTTCTCCCAATTGGGTGATCCCTTATCAGCTTTAAAATCACTTAATGTTTGAGGTTTGCGATATTTGAAATCGGACAGCGGCGTGACTAGTTGAAACGATTTACCGTAATTTACATATTTCATTTTCTGCTATAACTGTGTGGTATCAGACAAGTAAGTTTTTACTTGGTACCTATATTTTATTATATCAGGATGGCTTTCTGGCGGCAAAGTGAAACATAAGGTCAAGGTGAATTATCACAGGAATATGAATCGATGCCAGAGTCGGCCATCGATAGTGAAATAAGTCTGGAATTAAAAAACGTTTACATGCTCAATGTCAACGCATTATTTTAAATATGTACGCGTGTTTAAAAAAAGAAAATCCGGGAAAACCTGAAAATGCGCTTTGTACAAGAATGTACTTGTAATGAATTAACACAACTTGGGTTTTATAAGAATTTATAACGTAATTAATTTGGGGACGGTAACCGGTTATTCTATAAAGCGTAAACGAATAAATCAAAAACTAAATCAAAAACTCAAAACGGCTGACAATACTTCGAGGGATTTTATGTTGCGAAGTATTTAAAACTTTTACGAGGATTATATAGTGCCAACTTTTGAACTGGTTCATGATAGGACTATTTGCGCAAAATGAAGTAACATGAATCCGACAAGAGTACAATTTATTCAGACGAAACGAAAAACGCGTTATCATGCCGGAAGTAAAGATGGCTTTGTACCTAGTGTGTTGCTCTTGTCAGCAAAAAATATCACTCAATAATCAATCTCCAACTTTAAGCGCAGTGGTCCTTGATAATATTCGGCAGGTAGTAACGAAATGAGTAGCGGTGTTTGGAAAAATTGCGTAGCTCATGTTATGAAAACAGAAAATTGATATTCTGCTTCAGCGCCTATAGCGCCAGTAGCAATCTAACCTGGAAACGATTCTACTTCTGAAAGTTTTGACGATTCCAGTCATTAATTTGATTATGAATTTTAAATTAATTATGTTCGTTCAACATGTATCTTAAAAACTTGTTATGCTACAGAACGTTTAATCTGATTCTGCTGATGCGATTCGCAATTTGTTGTTAAAATAACTGTATATTCCAACTTACATAGTACCTGCCCTAATCCTTTCTTAGCAAGGAAAGCGCATACCTCCTCGCGGTCCTGGCTGGACAAAGACAATTTTTTTTAATTGTTTTCGGCAAAATGAGCATATTTTTTTACCAAAAGACCGTTCTAAAAATATTAAATTTATGAGTTCTTTGGAGGCGAAATCACGGGTACAACCCTCTTATCGGTATTAACTATATTTTTAAATTGTTTTTGGCAAAATTAGCATTTTTCTTTACAGAAAGACCATTTTAAAAATATTCTCTACAGGCGAAGTCACGGGTCCAAGCCTTTTATCGATGTAATCTATAATGAACAAGCTGTAAGATAAATAAAAATATTTTCAACAATCCGCATTTTAATTATTTGGTGAAAGCGACGCCTATGGTCACCAGTTAAATTTTTTATGTCATCGAATTAAGCTTGGAACAACTATAACTGTTTTTGCGCATAGCTTGCCCTCTAAGAATATAGAGTGTGTAATTAGAGTTTCTGACAAAGTAGACAGTGCATGAGTAGGTTCTTACTAATATAGGAATAGGGAAAAACTATTTCTACATCCGCCCCGAAGATAGCCATTAGTTCGTAGTATTATTACAAGTTAAAGATTTTTTTCCGTAGCGTTCATACAATAAAAGCTTAACATGACTTCAATTTCAGAAAACTATTTCCATGCTCCTTAACTATTTCCAGTTTTTCATATTTTCTGCCAATCCTTTCAATTTCAACATTGTTAGGAGGCATCAAACGAACATTCTTTATATTATTTACCTTTTTAAAGAAATATTGGAATCATAACTGTATACAAATATGAGCCTCATTCATCTACTTCAATCCACTTGATTCAGTATTTTTTTTTCTGTTTATGAGATTAAGATCTTCAGCAAAATGTTCAGATTTTCGAAAGTGAATTGATATGTCAGTAACATGATTTATTTAGCTTGATCTTGTAATAATAGTACGATACTCGTCAGGTAAGTATAATGTGTCACGTTTCCTCAGATTCTTCTCGATTCTTTCGAAACCGCGATGAGAAGATCGCAAAATTAAGAGAAAAAACCAAGTAATTAAAAAAATCTTGTTCTGGTCAGCACAAGAATCTGTCTATTTGACCAAATGAGAGATACTCATTTCTGATAAAAGAATACTATATTCTAAAAAAGTAAAAAAAAAGCTGCAGATTTCTATACTGCCTCGATCAGCCACATCCTCCATCCTTTTTGTCAATTTTAGGGAACACTTTCGTGTTTGGTTTCGGATTGCTAATAATTATTTCAGGAAAAGTACTGTTAGTTTTACCTTTATTATCAAAACTATATTATTGTTGATGCAGGTATGTATTGTAGTCGACGTTTCCTTAGTAAAATTATCAAAACACAGTTTTCTTGCAGCTGCTTGCCTGCGCTTTTGAACTTACTTACTTATTTTAGCCCTTCAAGTCATTTTTAACAATATTTTTACTTAAACAAACGACACACGAAATATCACTGAACTACCAAAATACTGCAAATTATGTTATTAAAGTTGAGTCTGCGCAAGATAAATAGAAAGTTTAAGGATTCAAACAGTAAATTTGATAACCTTTAAAACATTAATTATAAAATAAACGAGGTAAATACTTAATAAGTGGATAAAGGAGGCGTTGTGTTACTTACCTCTTTTATGCGTAAATAATCGAACCAATAAGTTAATTTACCTCTTTCATTTAGTACTATTTTCAAGTATATGCGATATTTTTAGATTCCTCTGGGTGCATGTAAAAAGGATCACTTACAACCTTTTCCTTCACAGTAACTCATTATTTATCGAAATGTTAGTTACCTCCTTTATCCATTTGCCCCTTTAATTGTAAATATAATTCATGCTTTCAGTCCTGAAATGTATGACGTAGTTTTAAACCACCTAATACAATATACAGTTTTCCATCGAACATCCTCGTAATGGCTTTAAAAAAAATTAAATCAATTGTGCCATTTTATTTTACAAATAAAAACAATTGTATTGTGTCGAAATTCTTTTATTCGAAATGTATCATATTTCAGGCGAAAATACAATTCACGAAAGAAGAGAAATGCGACTCGGATGTAATGTTCGATACGCTTTCTGAAAAGACTGCTTCTTATTTACCGGTTGAAAACGCGGGCTCTGCACTGCAGTATTAAAATCAGCCTTATTTAAGTCTTCTATACGTGAAATATTTTAGATCTGCATCAAGCAATAAATGGAAATAAACGCAAGTACAGAGACAGCAAAGAACTGGTATATCATACTGTATCAAAATTATGAATAATGGCGATTATTCGCTTTAATGTATTATTTAGTAATAATTGTTTTACGTTGCGGTTTCTTGTTATATTATAACGAGTGATTATTAATTATTTTGCTCAAGGGCGGCTGTAACCCAGTATACATAGTGTAGCAGTAGCGCGTAGATTAAATCATAGGGCGAATTTGCAAGAAAGCAGCGTTGTCACGTTGAAAACCTAAAATAATGTTTTTGACGGTATGTAATATAAAATCCTGAGCTATCTTACTTTGAAAGCCTACTTTATATGGCCGCCTCCTACTTCTAGACACCTTCTGATGTTTCTTCTTACCCTCAGAGACACATTAACCAATACGTTTGGAGAATTATTAATTTCGGCAATTTTTTCTGAAATCCTTCGTTTAAGATCATTTATATCCTCAATTGGTGTTCGATAAATGGAGTTTTTTATAAAAGGCCACAAGAAGAAATCGCAGGGTGTTAAATCGCAGGAACGAGGTGGCCATATTTGTTGCGTATTTCGGCTTATAACTCTGTTTTCAAAAAATTCACTTAAAAAATTTAAATTTTCTCTGGTTACATGAGGTGTAGCGCCATCTTGTTGGAAGTAACCTTCCCGCAATTCATCATCGTGAAGCTTATTAATAAATGTTGTCAGAATTTCGATCCGATATCTCTCAGCTGTAATTGTGCCATCAAAGTAAATTGGGCCTACTATTCTTCTAGAACTATTTGCTGCCCACACACCAACTTTTTGAGGATGAAGAGGTCTTTCTACAAAAACATGCGGATTTTGCGTATTCCACATTCGCATATTTTGTGAATTAACATGATACATAAAAATAAGCCTCATCGGTAAAAAATGTTTTTTCAAAAGCAACACTATTTTCTTCTTGAAAATTGTTTAAAAACCATTCACAAAAATTAAGTCTTTGGGGAACGTCATTGGGAAGGAGTTCATGAATAACCGTAACACGATAAGGGTATAGATGCAGATCCTTTTTCAAAAGTATTTGACATGTACTGTAGCATAAATCCGTTTGCTGAATTTGTTGAGATAAATGCCTAATAGAAGTTGAAGGATTATTTTCCATAATTTGTCGCGCTTCTTCAATAACCGCATTCGATCGTTTCGTTGGTCTTCCAGCCCCTTTTTTATGTTGAACAGAACCAGTCTGACGAAATTTATCAATTAGGTATTGTGACCCAGTACGAAAATTATGAAAGGTCACCGCAACATCAGGAAACTCGGTTCGAAATTCATCAAAGCAGTCATGCATAGAGTAATTCCACACACCGCCTATTTTGTTTCCATTTCTAAAAAAACTTTCAACAATAAAAATTTCACTAAACATTTTTACTGTAGAACTTTCAATCCGGCAACAAAGCTTCACCAAAACTTGATACGCTGAAAAATAAAAAATTAAATCATATCCTGCAAATAGCACTTTATAATAGTCAAAAGACGACTCCCCGGAGAAATATTAGTTAAAGCAATAGTAACCTACCTTTAAATAACTGCAAAAATTACAAAATTTCTCCAATTTTTAAACTTTACAAATACACAAATTCAAATAAGACGTAAATGTCATAAAACAATCATGTCATCTTATCTACGCAGTACGGCCATGAGGCTTTTAAAATGCATGGCCTCCCTTGAGCAAAATAATTAAAAATCACTCGTTATAAACACCGGTAAAGTGGCTAAATGAGCAATGAGGCAAAAAAAATTATATATGCCATGCTATTTTGTACAAGCCCTCGACAGCAGATTAGATATACATTTTTAATAGTACATTATTACCTAGGCTGAGAAGTGAGTTATTATACAGGGTATCTCACGGTGACCGTCCATTAGAGTATTTCGGAAAGTAATGCGATTTGAATCCTGCAAATTTGGATTTTGGGGTTTAAAGAGACGCTCTCTTCAGGGGAATTTACGGCGACCTTGTGCGAGTTCCGGTTATGCCGAAAGATGTCTCAAACTTGCTTATATTAAATGGAACACCCTATATAATATACCTTTTTTGTGTTTCTTTCTTTATCGTCAATATCTTTTATATAAACTATTTTTACCCTGCTCTATCCGTTTCTGAGATAAAAAATTATTTTCCTTAAATTTTGACCTTTATCAGGGTATCACCTAAAATTGAATATCTTTTCAAAGATAAAATAGAGAAACTCGAAATTTTGCTTGTGGCATTAGATAGTATCGTGCTAGATAATGTATTATCGGAAAATAAAATTTTATATACAGGGAAGTGGAAAAGTAACAATTTTTGATCTTTATCAAAAAATTAACAAAACTTGATTCTCTTAAATACGATGGTATGTTGCTAGTTCATTTGACAGGCGATAACATTTCCTATATACCCATATATAATATCCTTATAACTAACTAGAATAGTTTTGAACTTATTTACGATGTTTCGCAGAATCCTCCAAACATCAAAATAGTTTTATTGATTTTTGGCAAGAAAGCCATAATAAACAAAAAAAGAATACGTATCTATACAGACGCGTGTCATTGTCGGTTGCAATTATTTATTTATCGACGTTTCGATACCGAGTTTATTTCAGAGAAATATTGTGGAAAGATGGTAAATAAGACGTATACAAAGGCTGACATATTAAATTAATTTTTTATTCATGGCGAGTGCAACAGAATCATAAGTCGAACGTGTGGGGTTTCAACGAAAGGTATCCGAATTTAACACCAATCACCAGAACAAAATTTAGAAACATTATGAAAGATCATCTTAATTATGGAACAATTAATGCAGAAAAAATTTTACCCAGGCCAATAACGAAATGAAGATAAGGAATTTTAGCGGAACATGGCATGCATCCCTATAAGTTCAACCTTCTTCATTCTCTTTAACCTGGGGACTAGGGTGACCGGATCCCATATGGGGGGGGGGAGGGAAAATGTCGGAATCTTGTTCGTCTGAACCCCACAAAACGATTCCCCTTTCCAGATATTGAGATAGCCGAAATTTCAGCTCGATTAAACGACGTTAACCAGTGGGGACGCACCACAACGTGAAAAGTTATGTAAAATAATTTTAGTAAGAACACAAGAAGATTGAGTATTTTTACGTAAAATTATATGAACAGACGAATCAAAATTCATAAGAGAAGGTATTTTTGATACGCATAATCATCATTTCTAGGGCACTGAAAATCCTCATGTCATTCGAGAAAGAAATTTTCGAAATAAATTCAGTGTAAATATATTTGCTTTAATTATGCATGATCAAGTACGCATATTTTTTATGAGGGAGTGTTGAATAGCGAAAGATGCATGGCTATTTTGCAAACAGTTGTGACAAACTTTGTTGATAATGTGCCTTTGGATAGAAGAGATTGTTGGTATCAACTGGATGGCGCTCCGCCACATTGCGAAAATGTGGTTAGCCAGAAATTGTATGAGATGTTTGAAGACAGATGGATTAGGCGCCTAGGACCGTGAAATTGCCCACCAAGGGTCCAGACCATAAGATTTCTATCTTTGGGAAACACTGAAGCAATGAGTTTACTCTACTACCGTCGATTCAATGGAAGAACTAGTAACCCAAATAAGAAGAGCCTTCGACCAACTTAATCCAGCCGAAATAGCAAGCGCTACTACAGAAGCTCTTATGTCTAAGAATCAAAAGTGTTTAGGAGTCAATGGGGGCCATTTTGAACATTTAGATTAAATTGTTTACCTATAACCACTACTGTAAATAGTAATAAGCTCACTACCTGAACTACCCCCCGTCCTATGTAAGTTCGACATTACGCACGGTAATCAAAATCGCACGGAGACCGATGCGCGGCTTCGTGCGTAAATTCTTATTTGTGCGTAATATGCTATTTACAACACTTTTTACGTAATACACCGATTTGAGACTAGTTTTATAATTACTGGGAATTTTGCGAAAAATCGCAAATAAGTTCAAAATCATACTAGTTAGGTAAACTTGGTTCAGCCAGTAATCCTGCAAGATGGCCGACATGTCATGTGACAACAGTCATATTTCAGCTATTTAATTTTTAGTAAGAATAATATTGGCAGCAATATAATGGCGAGCAGCTGTTTATGGTCAGAACCGGACTTAAAAATTGTAATAAAATATGTTAATTTCCATAATAACGTCAACTAAAACCTGAAACAATAACACTTTAATATTACTTTATAATTGCATCTCTATCTAGCACGTTTCATTCCATTCAAGACGTATTGCGACGCTTTACCTTGGCAATGTGGATTCAATTAATAGTACTGGAAAATAAAACAAAAATAATTTGCAGAACTTAATTCTTGCCTTTATATTTTATATGCCCTGTAATATAACTAAAAAATGTTTTTGGAGGAATACGACTTTTTTGGCACTGGTTTAAACCAACTGGCCAGCTTTGATAAATGTTTTTGGAGGAAGGGAATGCAAAAACAAATTTTTTACGGTTACATAAAAATCGAAAGCTCATAAAAATATTAATATGGAGAAAGAGTTGTTTTGACTTGCATTATCTTAGCGAACAATCATAAACATGGAGGTCGGTATTAGCGTTTTTAAAAACGAAGATTTTCGTCGTGGGTAAGCGTTTATCCTGAAAATTAATTAAAAATTTAATTGATTTGCCCGTACTATTACAACTATAGCAGCGAAGAAGCAAAGCCTGACCTGGCCTGTGATCGTATAATGGTTCATGTTAGTTAGCACCGGTGTGTGTCTCTCTCTTGCATGTATTCAACTCAACACGAGGAAACATGATAGATATACGATGTAGGTACCTAATAAAAGTTGCTTTTGTTTATGTTTTGAATGCAATTTTAATAATTTCTGGTGTGAAATCCTAGTAACTTTATATCTTCGTTTAAACGTGATTTGAGAGCACTGACATGATTTGCCAGCCGCCATCTTGCAGGTTTACTGGCCGAAAATACATTATGGGGATACCATATATGGATAGATAGGAAATGCTATCGCCTATCCATTCAATGAAGTGGCAACATTATGAAGTTTTGTTAATTTTTTGATAAAGATCAAAAATTGTTACTTTTCCACTTCCCTGTATATAAAATTTTATTTTCCGGCAATACATTATCTAGCACCATACTATCTAATGCCACAATCTAAATTTCGAGTTTCTCTCTTTTATCTTTGAAAAGATATTCAATTTTAAGTGACACCCTGTTAATGGTCAAAATTTGAGGAAAATATTTTTTATCTCAGAAACAGATAGAGCAAGGTATTATCATTTATTATTTCCCCGGACGACAGCGTGTATTTAAACGCCCAAATCCAAATTTGCAGGATTCAAATCGCATTACTTTCCGAAATATTTGAATGTACGGTCACCGTGAGACACCCTGTATAATGTGCGAGGTAAATAATAGCTTTCTCAACTTAAGTATAATATATAGAATTTTTTCTACTACCAACCTTAAAATACTACATATTATTTAATACGTTCTTTATCTGTATATTAACATTATAGAAATAAATTGCCAGCTAATGGGAACTTATGCAACCCGACATTATACCGATAAAAGAGACAAATTTAGCAACCTTGTAAGAGATTGTTTCGATAGCAGAAGACGAAGAGCAGATAAAACTGCATACACTCCTACTTTGCCAATGCAAAACAAGGTACTTTATTAAATGGGGTAGGGTTGTTCGCTGCGGTCGGTTTCCATTGCCTTTTAAGAAAATACACTGAAAGCAGGAAAACACCTTGGCATTAAAACACTTAAGACAGGGAAAAACCTGATTTGACCGATTTTGTTTATAAGCAACGTTGAAGTGTATGCCGTTCTAGCCGCTTCTCAAAAGATGATTCCGTATCCTGTAAAATTTATGCTCGTGTCAGTGTATGTCGGTTCACAGTCAGTCCCACGGGTTGACATTTTTGAATATGACAGTTTCCTTTTAATAGAATATCTTCCAATTTATGATAACAATTCCTGTTTTATTAAGAATTTTGATACTATTTTCCGAAATTCCTATACCGTAGAGTGGGGGTTCTTGGAACATACGGGTAACTTGGATCAAAACTTCTTATTTAAAATTTTGCTCAAAATTTGGCAATAGGATTGTGACAATATACTATAAGTGCTACGGTTGTTTTATGATCATCGTAAAGCCCTATAATAAATAAAATAACTTGTAATTTTACATGTGTTTGCGTCTTCTATGAAAGGATAAAGAAACAGTTAAGAAAGTAAACTTTTATACCCAAAAAAAACTTAAAATAAAACACCTACATGCTTTATTGCTAGAGCGACATACATTTATAGGTTAGGTTAGTCACAAGTTCAACCCGTAATACTGTTGCGGGTTGCGACATTTAACGTAGTTTATACATTGTTGCCACTATGAGCAATAATAACGCAATATGATACTTTTAAGAAAGTGACCGAAAACATGAAACAGATGTTCCAAGTTTTCGGCACTGTTCCAACTTCTCGAGGCTAAATAAGCTAAAACGAGCCCTTTGGTTATTTCCAGAATAATGCCAAGACATCACCAGAAAACCCCTCTCCCGCGACCTTATGCCAAATATACGAAAGAAACTCTTAATAAAGCAGTAGCGGAAATAAGATATCGGTACGACAAGCACACAAAAAATATAATATTTCCTTGGGTACATTATCTAGAAAAAGCAGAAACATAAATATGAATATGATGGGTCGTCCAACTGTACTTTCTTTAGACGAAGACGCTCTTATTGTAGAGGGACTGTTTGTGGCAGCTGAGTGGGGATTTTCCTTAACAACACAGGACTTACAGTGTGTGGTTAGTTTATATCTCGAACAATGTGGTAAGACAGAAAGTCGTTTTAAACAAAACCGACCCGGAAAGGATTGGTTATTTCACTTCCGCGAACGACACCCAGAACTCTCTAATCGTCTTGGCGAGAATATCAAAAGAAACAGGGGTGCTGTTTCCCCAGAAATGGTTTCTTTTTAATTCAAGAATTTGCAAGCGGAAAAAGGTATTAATCCTGACGTTATAATAAATTATTATGAGGGTAATTTGACGGATGATCCTGGACGATCTAAGGTTTTGGCGAAAAGGGGATCTAAACATCCAGAAAGGTGTTTGGATACATCAAAAGTGAGTACCTCTATTATTATGGCATGCACTGCCAGTGGAACTTTATTACCACCGTATATAATTTATAAAGCGGAACATCTTTATGAATCATGGATGGAAAGAGGTTCAAAAGGTGCAAGGTACAACAGAACCAAACTGAATAGCTCGATGCAAAAGTGTTTAAGACTGGGTTACGATACTAGTGCTCCCATATTTTAAAAATTTAGGACCGGGCCAAAGCCTCTTATTCGAAACAATCTATCATGTCATCTATCACCATATTTTATTAAAAAGTGCCAAGAAAATAATATGAACTTTATACTTTTACCCGCCAATAGAACATACTTATGTCAACCACTTGACGTTTCCTACTTCCGATATTTAAAAACTGCATATAGAAAACAACTACTAAAATGGAAACTATCAAATAAAGGAACTATTCCCAAAGCACAATTTCCTGTCATTCTTAGAGAAACCCTACAAAGCTTGGAAGAAAAACGCAAAGAAATTATACAGTCCGGATTTCCTGCTTGTGAAATTTACCCTTTGGATAAAGAACAAGTGTTAAAGAGGCTCCCGGGACAAAACAAAAATAACGTTATTGAAACCGCCTTAAGCAATGCGTTGAAAAATCAGCTTAACACCATGCGCTATGGAAATCAAACGGAACCACAAGTAAAAAAAAAAAGAGTAACTGTAGAGCCCGGAAAAAGTATCGCAGGGCCCAGTAGAAAAATCGATGAGTCTGAATCGTACGATTGAAATTTCATTACACGACCCAAATTCTTCCATGGGAGCCAAAAATTTTTCTGATTTAGAAGACGACAGAATTGCCGGTAATGAAGAAAACAAAGGAAATATATCTTCGGGAGTTAATCATACTGAGGTGGAGGTTGGAGAATTTATTTTGGTTTCCTTTCCAATAGAGGGAAAACGTAATCAAAATAAAAAATTTGTTGCGGAGGTTACTAAAATAGTAGAACACGGATCATTATATGGATGCAAATTTTTAAGTCTTGTAAGGTTATCGAATACCATTTTTAGGTACCCAGATGTCGACGATATAGCTGAAAATGAGAATATTCAAATTCTTCAGCATTTGGACAATCCCGACAAAAGTGAATATAAAGTCACTTTTTCTTATACAGTAAATGTTTAAATTTCATGTACTTATATGCATTGATATAGTTACTATTTTCTTTTTTTTTATTGTTTCAGATAAATTTAGGTAACTTTAAATTTCAATACTAAAGTTAAGTTTATCCTTTAAAAAAAAAAGATTGTATTTTGTATTAATAAACCGACCATGCTCTATTGTTTGCTTTATTTAAGGCCCCAAAACTTTCTGAAGTGTTAAAAGGTATACCTTTAAAAAATTGTAGAACGTTCCTAGTTGCCTAGCTAAGGTGAAACATGCAACATTGCGAAAAATCCATAGCCGTTACAAGTTGTCAAAATAGCGGGTAACTTGGAATGCCTATATGTTTTCTAAAAAACTTGTTCCCATACTATTTTCTTCTTAGTATTCTGTTGTTAGTCGATAGTCTATGTACCCATACATATTCTGGCAACACTTAAATTCATAGTTTACAGAACGCAACGTTTTGGTTTTGCAATATTTCTTTAAAATGTTCCAAGTAACCCCATTTTACGGCATTTAAAATGGTTATTCAAGGCTTAAAACCAATAACATATTAAAGAAACGGTGAGTAAGAATGCTAAAATCGTGTGTAACTTAACCTCATTACACAAACAGTTTTTCATTATTTACCTAGGTGATTATTAATTATCCTTATTTACGTACGTAGAGAAATCATACTTTTCATTAGAGGATTGGAGTGGCGATTTCTCAAATTAGTAGTAGACAAAAGAATTTATTCAGTATATTACGTTATTCAGTTGTGCATTATTTTACCAAGCAATGCTTTAAGTTCAGTTTTTAATATGTAATAATTTAAGTAAGTAGTACATCTTTTCGGTCTTTCTTTTTTCTTCTCTGTTATAGCCAGTAAATAAAATTCATTGGTTCAATGGTTTATCAATTGCTGTATTCATCTAGAGTGAGTCTCGAGACATGAAAATTTGCTTCCTACTGAACTAACCCTTCATTGGTACAGCTCCTCTACAGTATCGTTAGAGCTGAAACTCTAAACAGATAGAGTTTAAAGTTCCTATTATCCTAAAACATCTTAAAGTTCCTATTATCCTAAAACATCTACGGGGATAATAATTAAAAAATGTGATTACTTCTTGGTATATTATCAATTTTATATATCATTATACTTAAAAATGCTAAAAGTAGCTAATGTTTTGCAAATCCATTTTAGGAAGTTAGTTTTTTGCCGCATGGTGGTTGAGAAGGGCCTCCAAGAAGAACCTAAACCCTAGTTGAAGGGGGACTTTCTGAATTAGATTGCTGAAAATCCCTCTAATAGTATAAGAAAACTGTCGGTCCGAGATCATGCGACAAAGTGCATTTTTCATGAGACCATTCGAGAACAACCGCTACATCCTTATTTTTGTTTACCTGTGATTTTCTTATTATTTTTGATCGTAGAGTCTACCTTCCCACAGCGGCTGAGGAGTTCTTTTTGGGACACCATACCGACCGAAATTTTAACTGCGCATTAAATTTCTTATTTATTCTCTTTATTTATAGACCTTTTAGAAAAAATTTTTAAATTGTATTAAATAATAACTTTGATGATTCGACCAATTTTTGCAGAAAAACTTGCGTCATAAAATCATTATTTGAGTTCATGATCCGGGGTAAGAAATAACACTGTATATTAAGATTTAGATTTTGATGTTATGTAGTTCCTCTTTAGTGGCATTTTTAAATTCTCGATTGAAATCAGCTTAGCGAACTCATAGAGTTATAAACAAAGAAATATTTTTATTAAAAATATATAACAGTACCTCCGAAAAAATCCGTAAATAGTACTGTAGATCTGCTTGCGATTATAAAAATTGAACCAAACCAAAAAATTTCTTAGCTCTCCTTAAATTGTTGCTTTTTTCATTTTTAATAGTGCTACTGTAATTTTTAAAACCGATTCGATCAGGTTACTTATACAATATACATAACAGTATAGTGTGAAAAATGGTCGAAAAAGTCTTAAAAGCAACACTGACCCATTTAAACTCTGAATCATAAAACATATTCTCTATTGCTCTAAAAATGGCAACAAGTTATAAGGGCCGCTATAATTCACGAAAGTTACCGAAATATTACTAATAAATTGTAACAATGGTATCGATAGCGCGAGAAAAGCCATTCGGGTAAATTGTCGAACGGATATACGAAAAAGTTGTTTTAATACGTTACTCCGAGTAAGGATCCGTGTTGGTCAGCTAACCGTTGGGAGATCACGTACGAAAAATATTGGACGTTAAAGACGAGTGGACAAGCACGGAAGAGTAATGCCGGCTGACGCCACCGAAAGAAAATTTCAAACGTGACGAAAGCAGTGATAAAGAAGAACTAACGGGGAAAGAAAATAGTAATCCTTTTCTAGGAGATAATTTATGTAAGTGATTTATAACGGCGGGAAAAGATTTTGTTTCTGATTCACCAATATATTTTACACGTGTTCTTTTCTACCTTAACGTGATAGTGGTCAAAATGCTTACGTCATTATTACGAGTAAGTTAATTTGGAACATAAAATAAAGAAGCAATATTTTTAAACTTTTAACCAGCAAGAAAATGAGTAAGGCTCGTCTACACAGTTTGCTTAAAGCGTTAAACAATGATTATCTCGAAATATCTGTTGTGTTGTTTGTGAAATAAAGATTAAAGGCAGCAAATCATTAATTAAACTAAACATAGTTTCTGGGACGTTTATATCATCGATAAGTAAAATATCAGTGATTAACCTCATAGCTTATTTTGTGTTTTTAGCTTCTACATATTAATTCTATTGCTGTTTATTTTTTCTGGGTTTTAAAATGGATTTTGTTGAAATATGTTTTTAAATGACGACTTGGAAGTTCTAGATTTTCTTGATTTCGGATTTCAAGATTTACGATAGGGAAAATCATTTTGACGAACTGGATAGTTTAACGTTATTTAGGCCTTTTCGCTTTACTGAAAATACTGTTTTAGATTTTGCTAATTTGTTCCAAATTGAATTTCTTTCATTATCCGATATATTGCGAATTTGTTATTTTTTAAAATTTCTAATACATTTTCATAACGCGCTCAAATGATTGCCATCAACAATAATATAAAAGGCTGCCCAGAAGTTCGGAACAAAATTAATATAGCCCCAACCTGTAACTTTTGGGGAAAATGCTTGGACACGTCAATTTAGTTTTATATATGTTCACATTTCGACGTTATTCCTTTGTTTTTTTATAGAGATTTGTCAAAGATATGCCGACATCGATCTTTTTTTTAAATGGAAACATACAGCTTGTGATACATCATTTGAAAGCTAATATCTCGTACAGTATGCTCATAAATTTTGACGCGATTCTATTAAGCTATTTCAAAATGGCGACTGTTAAAAGTTTAAAAAAAATCCCTATTTAAATAAGCGGAAATGATAAAT
The DNA here is from genome assembly GCA_963920685.1 of Polydrusus tereticollis. Classification (NCBI taxonomy): domain Eukaryota; kingdom Metazoa; phylum Arthropoda; class Insecta; order Coleoptera; family Curculionidae; genus Polydrusus; species Polydrusus tereticollis. The sequence goes on along the minus strand of OY987326.1, from coordinate 26,019,095 downwards.
CATTGATGTTTTTTTTTACCTTTCAAGGTAAGAAATCTTCATTGTTTCTCGTTCTGACGTTTTGTGACATCGTAAACATGTAAAATTTTCGCGACAGTAACTTAGGGTTTACAGGAAATTTATAATTTTATGCCAAATAATATTGATTAAAAGGTTAAAAAAAAATGTTTAATCGGTAAATCGGTTAAAGGGATCAAATTTGAAAATAATAAATATTTAACAAATATCTTTATAATGTGAATGGAAAGCCTACCTATTTTTGCGGCAGTTTGTTCATCCATTCTTTTTTTTGTATCTCCGATAATTTAGGTAGAGGAAGCTGGTGAACACCATAAATTTCAAAGTACTGTATCTTCTACACCTTCTATCTGATTTTAATAAACTTAGGCTCGTCTGAATCACAATTCCACCCTATTAAAAACTGATATTGGCTTTTTAGTTCACTGGAAGTAATTCTGTTCTTTCAGAAAAAAAAAATCATACTAGCTTTTACTTAGGCTTTTACCAAATTATGTTATTTGGTTTTTGTTTTAGCAATGTATCTAAAAATTACAAAAAATAATTTAAATGATGCTTTTATTGTCAAGGCGGCCATGGCGACTTTTACATCTGAGAATTTTCGTTATTGTCGTATCAATTAAGTCTATTTCTGTGAGATAAGTAATATTTTAAAAAGAAAATATGCCTTTACAAAAAGGAGAAAGCCTGTGATTTGTTAGCCATTTATTTTGAAATATTTGATTTCGGAGTTTTGACTTTGAGAGAATACGCTAAGCGTTTGATACATAGATTTCACCATTTAAAAAAAGTTTTCAGCATTTAGCTGTCCGCTTGAGAAGACGCTGTCCTACAAGGAAGAGCAATTAGTTACATTAATTATTTATCTATAGAATAAAGCAATAAGAACAAAAAGTTTCAACAAGTTTTTGTGTTTTTATTGCTTTTTATTTACACATGTCTCTTTGAGACTTATGGACTCTTTATTCGATTTAATTATTTATTTATTCTTTTCATTTATTTCAGAATTTTCCATAAATTGGCAATAAATACAACATTTGCAATATTCTTGCAAATTTTTAGATGAATCGCTAAATAAAAAAAAAACAAATAACACAATTCAATTTAAGAAAGAAAACTTAAATTCGGGTTAAGCCAATATGAATTAATTTTGCTCGTGGAAAAATTGAGTTATTTGCAAATAATCAAAAGATATTAACACGCGGTTTTAACGAAATGGGACTACTTTGATGCTCTCCCATACTATTAGACAAAAAGTATACTCTACCATTTAGTTGTTTGAAGCAAATTAAGTAAAACTGAGACTTCTATCCTAAGCACCCCCTGGGAAATAAAATACAAATTAGCGATCATCACCAAAATTTGATTTTCAATAAGCGCCGAATTCTCTTTCAAATGAGTCTAAGTTTATAAATATTTGTGTTCACCAGCTTCCCCAACCTTTATTATGATGATTCGAAGAAGAAACGCCACCAAACTGCCGCAAAATTGGGTAAGCTCCTCATTCACATTATCAAGACAGTGCCATAATGGGGTAGTTTTATAAATTAACTGAATTTATAATTTTATCTCAACAGTTACGCCCTCTAGCGGAAATCATTCAACTTAGAAATTAATTTCCCGCATTCTTTATTTGCCGATCTTTCTATAAAATTGTTTTTCCTAAAGAGGAATTACCAGATATAATATCCCCTCGCCACCCTTAATGGATCATCCTGTGTAATGCCCACCAGTAACATTTATATTTAAATTATAGTGGGCAAGCCAAATGAACTTTAACATACCGTCTCGTCTGCCAATATTAGCAATACATTTTAAAAAGAGGCAAGAAGATAAAAGGAAAGGTCAATTATGGATAAGGTTAGGTCAGGTTAGGTCACTCATAGAGCGAAAGCTTAGGTGCATCTAAAAGTATGTCTTGAAAGAAACTCCAAAATGCTACTTTACCAACGTTCAACAGAAGAACAATACAAGTATTCTCCTTCTACGCCTTCAAAAATTTAGTTTGTTTTTTAAAACTGATTCTTTTATTCATTTTTAGTTCTTCTTGCTTATTTTGGCAACTGGCGCAAAAACACAATGACTTTGTTTCGTTTGAGTTGCTTAGAAATATTTACTGTAGCACTAGAGGTTGGGAGATAACCCACTATTCTGTACATATTATGTATACAATAAAACTGATAATAATATACAGGGTGTCCGGAAATGACGATGAAAAATTTTAAGGTATGATTCTACATAAAAAGATATGAAAAAAAGTTCATATTAACATAGTTTTCCGGAAATGCTTCCAGAGGGAGCGACAGGCCCTTGAAGATGGTGTCATCAAAGTGGTTTTTATTTAATTTATTAGGATCTACTTACAATACAGGAATTAACTTCTACGTATAAGTTAGAGTGATTGGAGGTCACTTTTTGAAAATATCAGGTGACCCATATTGCAACCAGTGGCGTGGGAGCAAAGGGGTGGTTAGTTATTTAGGGTCATATTTTTTTTCGCCGTGTGCATTTTCGCTACCTTTTAATTAAATTATGATTCTTTGAACATTTTTACGTAAAAAAGGTTCCCTCGGTATAAAGTCGTATAGTCAACCGTTTTCGAGATAAACGGACTTAAAATGACGACTGCAGTGCGTAAATACAGTAAACAGGCTATGTAATAAAAATAAGAAGATGCTTAAATACTATTTTAAAATGTAGTTATTCTTTTACACCCATTGCCAAAAAGAAAAACGAATTTACTGGTACCTACTACATTGGGTATATTTTTAAATTCACCTGTGAATTCCACCAAAAACTTCATTTAAAAATGTAACGCATAGGATACCAAGCGCTTCGCAACAAATCATAGTTGCCTTAATTCAAATGCATTTGAACTTGTTTAATAAGCAACTTCACTTTGTCACTTTTTGAAGTTTTAGTTCAACAAGCCGTTATTGTGACTTGTGTGCTTTTACTATTTGAGAATTACACTAAAAAGCTGAAAAATAAATAATTACTCATTTCATGAAATGGCACAACTGCATTTTCTGTATGGATAAGCAAGCTCCCGAAGAGCGGAGATTATATCAAGAGACGTACCCTGACAGGCAAGTTCCATGCATTCAATTTTTCATTAATGTACATAAAATACTTTGTGAGAAAGGATCTTTTAAACCAGATTACTCAACTGGTAGACCACGTACCACTCGAACTGTCGAAGCTGAAGAGAGAGTTTATGAAATAGTCTCAGGTAATCCAGGGATAAGCATTAGAAGGCTAGCTACGCAAAAAGGCATTCCAAAGAGCTCGTTTTTAGTAATTTTGCATGAAGAGTGTCTCTACCAATAACACATTCAAAGAGTTCAGGCTCTAAAACCCGAAGATTTTGAACCCAGGATGCAATTCTGTCGATGGCTAAGACAAAAATGGCACCGAGATCCCGACATTATAAGTAAAATATTTTTCACTGATGAGGCCAGATTTACTAGAGACAGAATTATCATTTTCCATAATAACCACGTATAGGCAGACGAAAACCCACATGCGATTTTTGAATCAAAGCACCAAGAAAAAATTTCCATTAATGTCTGAGCGGGAATATTTGGGGACTATTTAATAGGGCCCTACATTTTACCAAATAGATTAAACGGTAAATCATACTTAGAGTTTCTACAAAATGTGCTACATGACCTGCTTGATGATGTGCCTTGTGATCTAAGGACATAATATATGTACTTCATGCAAGACGGGGCTCCACCACATTTCAGTCTTAATGTGAGGGCACATTTAAATGAAGTTTCCGTTCTCCAGATCTAAATCCATTAGATTATTTTTATAGGGTTACCTAAAATCCTTAGTATACGAAGTACCAGTTCGCAGCGTTAAAGAATTAGAGCAGCGGGTGTTTGCTTATTGTGAAATTATAAGAAATAAACCTGGTATTTTTAGAAAAGTTAGAAGATCTATGAGAAAACGAGTTCGAGGATGCATTGAAATGAACGGAAATCATTTTCAACACTTATTATAAAATTTATAATAACATTGAAAATGATTTAAAAATTTAGGGGCAGCGTTGTTTATTATTTTGTTATTGATTTGTTGGTATTGTTATTAATAAAATTATTATTCAAAAAAAAATCTGAGCATTAAAGTCCGTTTATCTTGAAAACGGTTGACTATACGACTTTATACCAAGGGAACCTTTTTTACGTAAAAATGTTCAAAGAATCATAATTTAATTAAAAGGTAGCGAAAATACAGTCGGCGAAAAAAAATATACCCTAAATAACTAACCACCCCTTTGTTCCCACGCCACTGGTTGCAATATGGGTCAAATGATATTTTTAAAAAGTGACCTCCAATCACTCAAACTTATACGTAGAAGTTAATTCCTGTATTGTAAGTAGATCCTAATAAATTAAATAAAAACCATTTTTATGACACCATCTTCAAGGGCCTGTAGCTCCCTCTGGAAGCATTTCCGGACCTATGTTAATATGAACTTTTTTTTATATCTTTTTATGTAGAATCATACCTTTAAATTTTTCTTCGTTATTTCCGGGCACTCTGTATACAATAAACGCACAAAACGAAATATTTAGTAAATTAGGGTAGTATAGGCCTTGAAATCATTGAAAGAAGCGAAAGAATATCTGTCTGACATGTCTATTTTTCAAAATGTATAGGCAAAAATAACGTTTTGTTAAAATACATGTCATTATTTCACTAACATTTTAAAAAAATGGCGAAAATGTATTAGCATGAAAATTTTGAAAAATACAAGTTTGCTTTATAGAGTGCCATAAAAATAGGTAAACTTACAGTCTTGTAATTTAAACATATAACTTATAAGAGTTCTCACTTTTATAGATATGCAGACAGAAGGCAAAAGTGCTTCTTGCATATTTTGCTATTACATATTCTTTTACATATGTTTTTTTTAATATCTTCCCTCCTTCTGCTCTTCTTTTTCTTGCCCTTGGGTCGGTCCTCGCGGTCGCCACGCCAATGAATATATTTAAAATTTATATTCAAAATTGTCTTGTTTTAGTTTTAGGTCATAATTGTTTAAGCTTTACCACACCCTCACAGTTATTCTGTACTTTGGGCTATCGCTTCTTTAAAATCGCGGTATTGCCCTGTTTACCCATAGTGTATAGAAATATGGATAAATATCTTATATCTTATATGTTCAATGAATAAATAAATTTTGAGTTTGTCATATTTTCAAGTTTAAACATTAATTTAATTAAGAATCGATAATTTATAAAATCAAGACCTAACTGTCCTAAATCATTTATATAACAAAAGAGAATTGTGAAAAGGACGAGATGAACGTTATGGCTTTTGTAGAGGCAAAGAAAAATATTGTCCGACAAATTATTAAATAAATATCATTTGAAACCCTATGAAGTAGAGATTGTGCACCATTTACGTACTGGGAATGCTGTGCGACGACTTATTTTTTGCAACTAAACTGCTGGCCACTCGAACTTACCGATAGAGATTTTTAGGCAAAATTTAAAGTTTAATATTTTCAACAGGAATGTAAATTTTTCAACGCCGATTGCAGATTTTGAAAGCTGGTTTTTTTTGGATTAAGCTGCATGACGTATATTTATTGTAGGACCATAGGTTTATTATATACGGGGTGATCAATAATGTCATGCAAAAAATCAAAAAGTTTGTATGAGTGAAATTTCCAAAATAAATTTTTTTGGTCGTTGCAATAGGGTCCGTTACTTAGGTAACATCAATATCTCTAGACGTTTTTGTCAGTTTTTGGATTAAGGACGTTAGGTCTTGTACACACTACTAAACATAAAATGTGGGTAGCAAAATTTTTAAAATGCTATAACTTGACATTGGATGGACGGTTCTTGATGATTTTTGCGGATTTGGAATCCTTATTTCACGTAGATTTTCTACGATCTAAATATTTTATTTGAGGGTGGAAATTTACACATTATACCGGGTCGAAAATATGTACCCCGATGCCCATATTTATGATCGACTGTAATTTCTACGCGACGCGTCAATTTCAAAGTAGGCATTGCAAAAACAAATTTGTTGCTATGGAATTAAAAATAGTTAACATTATTTTAAAAATAACCTGACACATTTCAATGTTATAATTTTGTAAATTTTAATTAATATGAGGCGTTTAACCACGACAGAAAGAGAAAATTGCATTCGACTTCTCAACGAAGGAATGCTAAAAAAGCAAATTGCGCGCATTTACAATGTCAGCCAAAAGACAATTTATAATTTAAACCGTCGCGTCGAAACTACTGGTGATCATAATTATGGGCATGGGGGTGGACATACAAAAAAAATAAACCAAAGAACCCAAAGAATTTTAATTCGAGAAGCTATGGTGAATAGAACAAAGAACTCTAGGAAACTAAATGACTCTTTAAGGCAACAAACTGGGGTGAGAGTTTCGAACAGAACAGTAAGAAGAACATTGAATAAAAACAACTTAAGGTGAGAATTTATTTTTACAAAAACAACATAATGCCAAACATTTTAAATTTTAGAGCCCGTCGCAGAGCAAAATGTGTGTTGTTATTACGACACCATAGAGCGAATAGGCGGGCATGGGCAAATCGGCATGCGAATTGGGGTAATGCAGAGTGGAGCCATTGTTTATTTTCTGACGAAACAAGATTTAATTTGATTCACTCCGATGGCCGAATATTAGTTTGGAGAGGGCCAAATCAGCGGTATTTGGAGGAAAACATGGCCCCTCAAGAGGCATTTGGTGGCGGAGGTGTAACAGTATGGGGAGGTATCATAAGAAATGGTAAAACCGAGCTATTCATTACCAACCAAACTGTTAACGCTAATGTTTATCAGGAGGAAATTTTGCAACCTATTGTTGTTCCTTTTGCTCGAAATTACGGTCCAGAATTTCTATTGGTGGATGACAACGCTCCACCTCATAGAGCGCGAAGGATCACAGAGTTTTTGCAGGCAAAGAACATCAATAGGATGGACTGGCCTGCAAAGTCTCCGGATCTTAATGTCATCGAACACGTTTGGTCTTATTTAAAACTTAAAGTAAGATCGCGTGATGTACCCCCTGCAACCTTTGCAACGCTTAATGAGGCCATTCGTGAAGAATGGGAGAATATTCCACAAGATTTTATAAATAATCTTGTGGATACTCTACCAAACAGATGTCGGGAAGTAATACGTCGAGCAGGAGGACCAACAAAATATTAGTTCCTTTTTTTATAATGCACCTACTTAATTTCGGGTAAATTATTACCAAAGATTAGGTATTTAAAGATAGGACACTTGGCATTTTTCCATTGATATTTGCCGGTTGCTTTCAATGACCTCGTCCTTTTAACACGCTATTGCCAACAAATACCCAATTTCATTTTAAACTCCAAAAATGCAAGGTTGTAATTCCCATCTTTGACGCAGTGGGTTGAAAACAAAAATTAATGGACAAACAATTTATGTTTTTCAGGCCATTTTTTTTTATTAACTAAAAATTACCAATATCAATTATCACTAGGTATCCTTTTCCATACATACCTAATCTTTGTTATTACAGTATATCAGATTTTTTTAGGGATTGCAGTAACCTTTAAATTAGGCTTAGAATTAGAAATTTTGTAAGGATTGACTTTGGGCCGATGTTAACCAATCTTGTATATTGTAGAATATAATGTAATAAACTTGTTCTTGTCGCTATGTTTTTGTCTATTATCGACCCGGTATAATGTGTAAATTTCCACCCTCAAATAAAATATTTAGATCGTAGAAAATCTACGTGAAATAAGGATTCCAAATCCGCAAAAATCATCAAGAACCGTCCATCCAATGTCAAGTTATAGCATTTTAAAAATTTTGCTACCCACATTTTATGTTTAGTAGTGTGTACAAGACCTAACGTCCTTAATCCAAAAACTGACAAAAACGTCTAGAGATATTGATGTTACCTAAGTAACGGACCCTATTGCAACGACCAAAAAAATTTATTTTGGAAATTTCACTCATACAAACTTTTTGATTTTTTGCATGACATTATTGATCACCCCGTATATAATAAACCTATGGTCCTACAATAAATATACGTCATGCAGCTTAATCCGAAAAAAACCAGCTTTCAAAATCTGCAATCGGCTTTGAAAAATTTACATTCCTGTTGAAAATATTAAACTTTAAATTTTGCCTAAAAATCTCTATCGGTAAGTTCGAGTGGCCAGCAGTTTATATCTAAATCGGATACGAGTCGACAGGCAGTTGCTTCAAAAGTAATATGGTCTGACGGATCTTATTTTATAAGCTCCACACAGGCATTATCAATCGCCATAATACAAGATATTAGTGTATTTTTACATAATATTTATTTTAGCAGTAATGACATATTCTTCAGTTTGTTTCACTGGTTTCATAGCCTACTACCCTAATTTTCTGAATTTTTTGATTTGCGCGTTTATTGTTAATAATAACTATGAATTATTATATATTTTGTTGAAATGCTTAAAAATAGCCCAATCAAATAAGAGAATAATATACTATGTGTCCCATTTAAAAAATAATCTAATTGCTTTCAATCTTAAAAAGTAAGACTCTCAGAAAAAAAGTAACACGCTGAACTCTACTTAAAAAACTGTCTTAGAAACAATTTTCAGTTTTTTGATAAGTTAAAGGGTAACCGAAATACAGGGGGTGATCGAAAACAAACACTTTCGAAAACACCCTGTAGTTTAAAAGCTAAGAAAGCTATGATAATTCTATTTGCGATATCTTTTGTTTCACGAAAAGAAGCGCAGTAATGTAAAAACCGCAAGTCTCTGTCTTTACTAGTTACCGACATACCCTGCAATTAAATCAAAAAATGGACATCCTGTACATGCAAAAATATAAGAGCGTGTACGTGAAGTACGATATAATTTAACTGAACAACATTATTTCGTAATTATTTAAATTATGACTAGCCTGTAGTACTAAAATCTTAACCCACATAATTTTTAGTATATGATACTCGTCTTGTAGTTTCATTAGCTGGCTTATTAAGTTACAGAAATCTTCAAGATAAACTATTACAGCAAGACGTTACCTACCTTCTATTTTTTAGGACACGATCGATTATTAACATGAACTAACCTAAGCCCGTTTATATTTATATCTATGTCATGAAACCTTTAGATTATATTATAAAACCTGGTCATAGCAATATTCTTAAAATACGTAATGTAGTCAGAGCCATAGAAAAAGTCCACCTTTTCTGAAAAATCGAGACTTTAGTGCAATTTACACTACTACTACAATTCGCCGAGCACATGAAAGTGCGTAAATCCAATAGTTTCATGAATATTGTGTAAGTCCACGTATTCAATGCTTTTATCAATAAAACTGTCATTATTTGACAGTTTTTGATTCCTTCTATTTTTCGTTAAGACTGCTTAATGCCCGTCTATTATACAAGGTGTTTCCTAACTACGGTACTAAACTTCAGAGGGTGATACGTAAGGTCGTTTTAAAAAAAAAAGTTCCTATGAACATATATCCGGAGTTGCTTCGTTTCTGAGATACAGGGCGCTGAAGTTTAAAAAAGAAAAACGGTCATAAATATCCATAAACCGATTTGGTTGAAATTTAGTTCAGTTATTTGATGTAATAAGGCGCTTATTTGCCCCTAACTAGATTGAAATTATTAGGTCCAGGGCATCTCATTGGGCACCACAGACAAATATTATTGAGAAGAAAAGGTACGCCACTGTTTTTTTTAGTTCTCTTATTTGCTTAGGTTGAGCAACTACAAATACAACTTTTTGGTCTCTTGTGATTTTTTCACATCTGGCTTCGTTTGCGAGAAAAAAAATAAAAATCACTTTAACTCATTCTAAAAGCTATCCATTGACAGCATAAAATAACAAACAACCTACCTGCTTTGGAGAGCAGCTGACAGTGATAGTATTGTTATATTATCTGTAGTAATATATTAAGGGATAGGGAAATTATCGAAAATCATTCCGAAGACTTTTTACCGTGGAAATCGCTCGAGGGCTTGCCCGAGAGCGATTTCCTAATGGCAAAAAATCTGAGAATGATTTTCTGATTATTTCCCAATCCCGAAATGTATTTTGAAGATTATTTACCAAATAAAAAACTAACGATTTCTGACGGGTGAGATTTTCACTTTTGACAAGGGTGATTTTCACCGGAGGGCGGGAGATTATCGCTGAATAATCAGGTGAAAATCAACCCGTTTTTATAATGGATGAGGTAAATAATCAGTAAATTTCGGAGTTGTCGATTAGCAGTGATTCAATCATGAACAATTTTACTAACGCTAAAATGGCGGGCATGCACTTTATTTATGGATTAGCAAATGGAAATGCGGAAGAAGCACTGAGAATTTATCAGGACAGATATCCTAGCAAAGTAATCCCATGTGCTAAAACATTTAGAACGCTACATGCAAAATTATGTGAAACTGGGAGTTTTAATAAAAATATAGGTGGTGGAAGACCAGAAACTGTAACAACGTCTGAACAAGAAGAAGCTATACTTGATGCGATAGAAGAAGATCCTTCAAAAAGTATCAGGAAGATTGCACTACAGCTTGAAGTCGACACAAAATCCGCCTGGAAATTTCTAAAAAGAAACCTCCTGTACCCATATCACATACAGCTGGTCCAAGCTCTACTGCCTGTGGTTGATTTATAGAATGACACACAATAATAATTTTTTACCAAACATTTTAGTTACGGACGAGGCAAGTTTTTTACGAGATGCTATTATGAACTTTTAGAATGACCATTTTTATGTCGACGAAAATCCCCACGTTATTAGAGAAAGTCAGTTTCAGCAACAATTTTCGTTCAACGTTTGGGTAGATAAGAGTCAACATGTGATTTATGCACGACGGGGCTCCAGCTGGAATAGACGTGCAGGACCTCAAAATTGGCCAGCTCGCAGTTCTGATATAAATCCTCTAGATTTCGATCCATGGAGTCATCTGGAGGCTTTGGATTATAAAACTCCTGTACCAGATGTGAATGACTTGAGAAATCGAATAATTGACAATTACGATATCATAAGGAATGCTTTAGGTAGCTTTAAACGTGTCAGACAATCAATGACAATTCGATTGCAGTCGTGCATTTTATCAGAACGTGGATATTTTGCTCATTTACTGTGAGGTCAAAATTATTTATTTTTTATTTCTGGTTGTTATTTTATGTTGTCCATGGATGGCTTTTAGAATGAGTTAAAGTGATTTTTATTTCTTTGTCGCAAACGAAGCCAGATATGAAAAAAACACAAGAGATCAAAAAGTCGTGTTTGTAGTTAGAACGTTAGAAGTATCTGGAGAACGTAAAGAAAAATAATTTTGAAATTTTCATCACGGCCATAAGAGACTGCGCTCTAGCTTTTAACAATAATTTCGCGGTTGCAGTGATGCCAGATCTATTGATAACTGACATCAACTTTGGAATTTTAAATGGGACACCCTGTATTTTGTTTTATTTTTAGATTCTACGAAGCACTCTAGGTTATTTTTGTGTAGGATATTTTTCGATTTCCCTTGCCGTTTCTTAAATATTAATTATTTTGTGTCTTTTTTTTTACCGAAACTATGTGAATTAAAACTTCAATATTTTCGTCTCCAGATATCAAATCAACGTAACATTTTAACATCATTTAGTCAGCATGTGGTACTTTAATTTTGGCAACATAGGATCGCCGACTTCAATAAAGAGTGTCCTAAAAATTAATTGCAATTCAGATTTTATAAATTTGATCAAAAGTCACTTTTTTTAAATGGAATACCATGTATATTATTGAAGTATTGAATAGAGTGGACCAATTGAATTTTGTTCATATAGAGTGTTCCTCTACCTAATCTGAACAGATAAAAAAAACTAAAAAAAAGGCAGTGGCGTACTTTTTCTTCTCAATAATAATTGGCTGTGGTACCCACTGAGACGCCACTGGATCTAATAATTTCAATCTAGTTAGGGCTAAATAAGCACCTTATTCCTTTAAAAAACTGAACCAAGTTTTAACCTAATCGGTTTAAGTATATTTATGACCGTTTTATCTTTAAACTTCAACGCCCTGTATCTCAGAAACGAAGCAACTCCGGACATATGTTCATAGGAACCTTTTTTCTTAAAATGACCTTACGCATCACCCTCTGAAGTTTCGTACCGTAGTTAGGAAACACCCTGTATGTTATCCGTAAAAAGTGTCACTGAATGCTTAAGTAGGGAAATGTGTAATAATGTGTATATTCGTTTGAGTGTTTATCTAAAGTTGGTTTTTTAAGCCTTATATATTTAACAGAAGTTAAGTTAGTTTAGGTTAGTTCAGGTTAGTTATAATTTCGCATTCTTTATCTATAAAACACAATTAATATAAATTAATATAGAATTTAATGTAACGTTAATTTAAACGACAATTAATATTCAATGAGAATTATTAGTATTGGTGTACAGGGTGTCTTCTTTTCGACACTTTCGACGGGTATCCCCGTTATTAGTACAGATAGAATGATGCGGTTTTCGCAAACCTGTGCCACTTTTTTGTTAAACAAACGATGCCCTAAACGGATTTATCATGGCCATCTTGGTTTTTGAGATACAGGGCGAAATTGAAAATGGTGCATTTTCAGACACCCCCTGTATTTCAGTTATCTTATACCCTATCGAAAATGTAAAAACAGGGTGTTATTCAGGTTTTTACGTAGAATTCAGTGGCGTACTACTTATTTGTGAGAAATATACAAAAGTTATGTTTTTTTTAAATGGAACGCCATGTATATTTATTCATACTTGCATTCTGCTTACTGAGAGCTTTCCAAAAACATATAATAGTTAACACTTTGTTTTAACAGGACGGTTCAAATTTATATTTTTTAAATAACAAACTTTAAATTATTGGCAGTAGGCCTTGGATTCTGTTTTAATAAAAATAATTTATAATACACCATGAATATTACCTTATGGTCTAATTTCAAACTTTTTAAGTCTTGTAATACTTACTATAGTAAACAGGAATTTTTTCTTGTCTATTAATGGAATAAACAAAAACATCTACTAGTAGGCCTAGACTTATTCAGGCTATAAAACAAAAGTTTCATAAAGGCCTTTAGCTCTTGTCAGAATTGGATTTAGGTATTAAAGTTTGAAAAGTTACTGATAATTTATTTAGCATATCGTATTTTTCATAATTCTCAAACTTTTGGGCCATCGTTAATAAAAAACGCCATTATGATACTTTTGTTTTATAGCCTAAATAAGTCTAGGTCTACTAGTAGATGTTTTTGTTTATTCCATTAATAAACAAGAAAAAATTCCTGTTTACTATTGTAAGTATTAGAAAACTTAAAAAGTTTGAAATTAAACTATAAGGTAATATTCATGGTGTATTGTATCGTCAATAAATTGTTTTTATTAAAACAGAATCCAAGGCCTACTGCCAATTTAAAGTTTGTTATTCAAAAAATATAAATTTGAACCGTCTTGTTAAAACAAAGTGTCAACTATTATATGTTTTTGGAAAGCTCTTAGTAAGCAGAATGCAACTATAAATAAATATACAGGGCGTTCCATTTAAAAAAAGCATAACTTTGGTATTTTTCTTACAAATGGGGGTACCTGGAAAAATACTAAGTACGCCACTGAATTCTACGTAAAAAACTGTATAACAACCTGTTTTTACATTTGCGATAGGGTATAAGATAACTGAAATACAAGAGGTGTGTGAAAACGCACCATTTTCAATTTCGCCCTGTATCTCAAAAACCAAGATGGCCATGATAAATCCGTTTAGGGAATACTTTGTTTATCAAAAAAGTGGCACAGGTTTGCGAAAACCGCATCATTCTATCTGTACTAATAACGGAGATACCCGTCGAAAGTGTCGAAAAGAAGACACCCTGTAAATTGAACAATCTAAAAAAATGAAAATTGCTGTATTACGAAAGAATGTAACGGCTAAAATTTGCGTTCATTTACCTTGCTAAAACATATTTAAATAATTTTTTTGTTCCTCATAGTTTAGATAGAGCACAACAATGTAAAACTGTAAATCGTAAAGCAAAACTGCTATTTTATTTCCAAACCGTTCTTCGTGTTTCCTCTTAAATTTACTTTTTTAATTTTAGGTACTTCATGGCGCTGAGAATATGCGACTTAAAAAGTCCTAGAAAGAAATTTGACCATCCGTTATTTAAAAAAAAATTATATCCCAACATCAAAAGGAACGAATTTAAACTTAACTCACTATTTTGGCAAGAACTAAGTAAGTTAATAAACATTTTGCAAACATAAAAACATTCTACTACATAAAACATTTTTTAAAACCTTATTTTTTTATGTTTTCCTTACCTACCCCCTTGTTAAATGGAGTGCACAGCTGTCGCCAAAGTTTCAGCAATACGGCAGTAAAAAGTTTAAAGCTGTTTGTGTGTACATGTAAATAGGAGCACGAAACCGCATTGATGGCATTATGACTTACTTTTAGGCGGTATATACAGGGGACCATTTGAAGTGCTATGGAACTGTGAGGTTTAAATTGGAGAAATTTGCTTTTTTGTGTGCATGAATATGTTGACAGTGTTTGTATAAAATCTGGTCATACGAGATTATTTAGAGAGAGAAATGATTTTAAAAATTTTCACTGAATCTTCTTCAATAAAATAAATTTACCATAATAATAGTTCTTTCAGTCAGATGCCATAAATATTGCTTATAAAATTTTAACCAAATTATGTTTGTTCAGTTTACACATACGTGGCGTGGTACCTTCATAGCTGCTGGTATATATCGGCTCATTTGAAAATTTATATTGTCTGCTCAAATGATAAGGATTTTGGTGAAATAAATGGCACCGCAAAAAATGCCATTTGTAAAAGTCCGACACCGGCGGGCGCTGCGTTTTGTTTTAGCAGGAAGGGCCTACATTCTTGGCTTATGCTCCAAGATATAATCTCAAGGTAAACGGATGGGAGTCATAAAAATGCCAGGAGACGTTTATCTATCTCTAATAAGAAAAATGATGAATATGGAAGAACAAAGAATTTTGTCGGTATGCAAAAAATATCGTCTCTTAGATATAATGAAAAACACTTTGATATCCTCAAAATATTTCTTTAAAAGGCAAACTTATTGTATATTTATGTGATTGTATATTTTTAAGAGATAAATTTATATGCTACAGTTACTTACACGGGCCTATATTCTAGTGAAAATAATATTTGATTGTCTGATTGTATAAAGAAAAGCTTGGGCTACTTCAGGTTAGTTAGGCTAGGTGCGGGTTATGAGTTTATGACATTTCGTTAAATAAAGTGTTACCACCTGCGTTATAAACGACTAGTTATGAATTCCCCATATTTAAAAATGGAAATCTTATTATTTTATACTTCTCTTTACCGACCCATCTGTTAAAGGACCGCGGGCCCTCAACACCGGAATTCTTAGTAAACATTAATGCTAAAAGCACCCTCCATTAGGGGTAGTAAAACCCGACCCGACAATTGTTAAGCAATATAGGTACATACAATAATTTTATTACCTTATTGCAGGCGGATCCATTCAACTCGCTTTAAAGGCTGATATATTGGTTGTTACCATTAGTTTTGTTTTGAACAGTTTTTGTGTGTTTTGGGACTAACGTGAATATTTAAAGATGGCGGGAAAAAGAAAATGTCTTTCTCTAAGCGTAAAAATTGCAATAATGTAAGGACATCTCTTTTTTCATCGAAAAAATTGAAATAATCGAGGAAAGTGAGAAAACTGGTTTAAGTACCAGGGGATTAACCGAAAAATTTAAAGTGGGTAAAACCCAAGTAAGACCAAAATAAAGCAGAAGTTAGAAATTTGTTTAAGAAGGTGGCAACGGTGAACAAAAAAGAAAATTTGAAAAATTCAAAAGACTGGTAGTGGGACCAAATTATTTTTAACTAGTTTTGTAAGGTGCGAAATAAGCACTTACCAATATCCGCAAGCAAAAGTCCTCGAATCTGCTCAATGTCTAGGACTAGATACTAGATAACGTCAAGGCATCAAATGAATGTTGTAATATTGACGACTTCGAAGAAGAAGACAATTTTTTGCTCGCACAACTGTTTCCTAACATTAAGGACACATTTGTGAATTGAAACAATTTGCCACTCTTAATAACGATTTGCCAACAGAAAGTGCTGAATTGACAATAATCGAGTGTATTGAAGAGATCCAGGAATCGGATGAAACTACTTTCAACTCTGAGATAGAGAGAGAGAAACCTGAGCTTGCTCCAGTGTCGAATATATGAAACCTATCTGAAACCTGCGCAAGCTTGAGATACTTCTTGACTTTATAATTTACGCGTATCTGAAAGCAACAGTAGGCCACTGGGTGGGGTAGACCAGTGTTGCATCCGCTTACAAATTAATAATATTGAACGAAAAAAGTAACTATCGGGCTGCCACCTAGAACCAAATAGGCAAAGTATGTTAAGGCCGCTGATGTATTAGAATTTATTTTATCCGAGATGCGAATATGCATTTAATTAAATAAAATAAAATAATTTACCTTCAATTAATATAAAACAACCCAAATTAAAGAAGATACTGTTTTAAACAGGCGAAGTTCATTCCTTACCGCTAGAGGTAATGGTTGGTCTTACACTTGACCTAAAACTTAAACTCAAAACATGCATCAATATTGCATCTACAAATAAACGAAAATTTCAATAAGCTTGCAAGGTCTAGACTTCGCAAAGATATTGAAATATCAAGATTGATTAAAGATGGCCTTTCTTTTTTTTTTTAATGAGTGTGTGCAAAATCTCTGCAGCAATTAAGTTTAATATCTCAAACTATTCACGAGATTTTTAACGAAAACCAAAAAAAAAATAATTTACCACCATGCATTATCGACATACAAAATAGTTAAAACTTACTAACCATGTTATTCTCACAAGACATGATCTATTATATGAATCCAAGAGAATGTCCCCTAATTCTGGGATACTTTGTATAGGGTGAAAAAGTTTTTCTTCGCGGATTTTAGGACATTAAATTAAGTAAGGTAAGGTGGGGCAAGTGTATCCCCAAAATACATTAGTAACGCTTTAGGGGTTAATAGAAAAGCTATTTTTGTGCCAATTCAATTAACAAAATTTTTTTTTTCATATTTGGGGTTTTTCAGCTAGCCACTTAATATCAAGTAAACAGTCTTGGACAGTAGGAAAAAGAAACAGAGTTTTTTTTGAAAAAGTACGTTCTCTGGTAAAATTTGCACACATAATATTTAATAATTTTTTTCTCGGAAAATTTAACTAGGACCCAGTCATTTATAATCATGCCATTTATGTTTTTCGATGTATTTTGTAACTCTTGTTCTTCTTCCTTAAAAACGCACCTCAGTGGTAGAAGTCGCACTTGCCCCAGTCATGGGGCAAGTGCGCCTCCGAACATAACCTAAAATCCAGCTATTAAATCCAAGTCAATTATATATATACTGTTATTTCATTATTCTACTTAAACTTTCTTTAAGGTATCACCCATTAAAATAGCTTCATGATAATATATTAAGAAATACCTCGTAAATAAACCTAACTCTAACATTAGGATTACATACAGGATGGCGCACCGAAAACTTTCCACCCAGGTTTATTTTCTTGTTAATAAATAAATCAAAATTCGCTCGAACATGAGAACCTTAATTCTCAGGTGGCTTTCACCATTCAAAACTTAAATAGGAAGGGGGGTCGAGTGACACCTTATTTTAAAGGGAATTCAATTGCCGTCCTAACGCGACCTTGCTCGTTTGAATCGAGTGAGTAGTTCCTGAGAAATAGGGCTAGAAAGAAAAGAAAAGTTTAAAAGTAATAAAATTTATTACCGCTTATATCAATCAGGTAAATGTTGAACATGTCCACCTCCAACCTCCATGCAATTGCAAAGGCACTGTTCAAAATATTCGCGAACATTATGGAGCATTACGGGACTTATTTGTCGGCACTCGTACACTATTCGTTGTCGCAAGTCTTCCAAAGAATTGGGTTAGGTTGCATAAATTTAAGACTTTAAATGTCCCCACAAATAAAAGTCCAGTGGCGTCAAATCAGGATATCTTGCAGGCTATTCAATAGGACCTCTTCTTCCAATTCATTTTCCTGGAAAATTTTTATCCAGAAACTGTCTAACAGGGAATGCCTAATGCGGGGGTGCTCCGTCTTGCAGAAAGTTAATATTTTCTTGCCGATAACTATCATTTTCTTCTATGGCATTAGTTAAAGCAGGGTTAAAATACGGCCCAATATTACGGTCCCAAAAAATTCCAGCCCACACATTTAATTTTTCGTTGTTGAGTATGCACTTCTCTAAAAATTCTAGGGTTGGAATCCGACCAATACCTGCAATTCTGTCGATTGGCAGTACCGTGAAGAAGAAAAGTACATTCATCGGAGAAACAAATGTTAAAAATAAATTGTGGATTGCGAATGATCATTTCACTAATTAAGTCGCAAAATTGCAAACGGCGATCGTCATCGTCTTCATTAAGTTCATGAACCAGTTTTATGTTATAGGGATGGAACTTATGCATTTTTAAAGTACGCTGAATCGTTCTACGCGAAACACCCGATACGACTGACACTTTCCTCGTGCTAAGTGTGGGATCAATGGCAATATGACCCAAAACTGCAACGTATACAGCTTCATTCCTTACAGGATTTTCAACAATCCTTTTTTTGTTTAGCACTGATCCTGTTTCACGAAACTTTGCCACTAATTGTAGCACGTAAGTATGAGACAAGTGTGCATTTAGATGGAATTCATTATAAGACAGGGCGGCAGCTCGAGCACAATCGTTACTTCTAAGGAAAAGTGAAATAATTTCAACCCTTCCTTGAAGAGTATACATCATTTTAATCCGTTATTGAACACATTGAAATGTAAAGCAAAATGAAATTTTATTCTTACTATGAATTTGATCGATGCCAAAAACAAAGTGAGTTTTTTTGTGGTACTGTCAATCGACAGAATTGCAGGTATTGGTCGAATTCCAACCCTAGAACTTTTAGAGAAGTGCATACTCAACATCCCGAAAAATGAAATGTGTGGGCTGGAATTTTTGGGGACCGTACTATTGGGCCGTATTTTATACCTAAAATAAAATTAATTCAATAAGTGAAATGTGCCTGAACCTGTTGTAAACCACTTATAACCCTGCTTTAATGAATACCATAAAAGGAAATGACCGTTATCGGCCAGAAAATATTTACTTTTAGCAAGACGGAGCACCCCCGCATTATGCGTTCCCTGTTAGACAGTTTCTGGATGAAAGTTTTCCAGGAAAATGGATTGGAAGAAGAGGTCCTATTGAATGGCCTGCAAGATCTCCTGATTTGACGCCACTGGACTTTTTTTTGTGGGGACATTTAAAATCTAAAATTTATGCAAACCAACCCAATTCTTTGGAAGACTTGCGACAACGAATAGTGTACGAGTGCCGATAAATAACTCCCGCAATACTCCATAATGTTCGCGAACATTTTGAACAGTGCCTTCACAATTGCATGGAAGTTGGAGGTGGACATTTTCAACACTTTCTTGATTGATACAAGAGGTAATAAATTTTATTACTTTTAAATTTTCTTTTCATTCTAGCCCTATTTCTCAGGAATTATTCGCTCGATTTAAACGAGCAAGATCGCGTTGGGAAGGCAATTGACCCCTCCTTTCCATATAAGATATTAAGGGTGAAAGTCACCTTGTCGTAGGGGTACAAGCTAGGGGGGGGGGTGATAATAGCAAAAAAATATGTCCCCTTGAGAACTAAGGTTCCCGTGTTCGAGCGAATTTTGATTTATTTATTAACAAGAAAATAAACCTGGGTTGAAAGTTTTCGGTGCCCCACCCTGTATTAGGATACACGGAAACTGAAGAGATCAAAAAAACATTACAAATTAATAAGTTAGCTCAAATTAAATCATAATAACGAACTACTTGAAAAATCGGAATATTTCAAAAACCATTATGAATCAACTTTAAAAAAAAGGTGGTTCGTTTATCGATGCCAGGCATATAAGAACACACAAAAAATGTACACTTTGTATTCCATTTGACAAAAACAACATTTTTAATCGAAACTTTTTCAGGTTTGGAATTATATTTATGTATCTTAAATCCGAAATTTGATAGGCGTGTTATTATTTCTTCTTCTACCTTGATCGTTGCTGGTAGGGAATATAAATGTTCCCACTTCGAAATTAAGAGCAAAGCTTGGTAAATATTATTTAATGCTTCACTATAGGGGTTTTTCGTTTAAACCCCGAAAATCTCAAAAACTATAAGGTTTATAAAATAGGTCTGTTTCATTTAAAAAAATGGTCAAAGACGTCATAACTTCTTCCTGAAATGCCCTGTATATTATTTTTTTATATCAAAAAGTTGACAATTACAAGTAGAGATTGACGGGTCAGAGCGTTTTTGAAATTTAATTTCCGTTTGGCATGTATCGCATTTATGCGAGACTTTTGGTGGTCACACATATCATATAATAATATATTACTCATGCTGCTGCTTGGTGTCGCACTAATTGGGCTAATATGAAAACTATGAGCATTCCTTTCGTATGGCTAGACTTCCTTTCCCATTTAATTTATTTTTAAATAAATTTTAAATATTTATATACTCACTCTGTTATTTTACTATTTATTTTGACATTTTTATTATTGTTATTTTATATTTGGATAATTTGAATGGATACTTTTCACCAGCCGGTGCAATTTTGGAATAATTCGTCTATGGCTGGTTATAAAACGCGGTCACATTCAAATAGACTGCCATTTTATAGCACGATCCAACCTCACAAACAATGTAAATAAGCATGTGAATATTTTTATTAAATGACACGTTTCGATTCGGTTAACAGCTCCAATAAATCCTTATTGGAAATTTATTCAGGTACGTGAATCGGCTTTTTATTGAGTCGATACAGATTTACGACAAAAGTAAACAGCTCTTGTTTTTATGTAATGCAATATTCCATGATACACGTGCAAGCATGACTATTTGGTAACAATTTTTTAAAAACACTTTACTTAACTACGAACTAATAATAATAATAATAATAATAATAATAAATAAACTATGTTTTGACTTGTTTCAAGAGGACGGTGCAGATGCCCATACATCCGCCGGAAATATTAACTACCTACGTATTTTTTTTGTCGATACATTCATAAGTTTTCGAACAGACACCCCACTTTGACCACCTTGTTTGACAGGTATGGATTACTTCATTATTCCATATTTAAACATCAATATTTCTAAAACACTAGTTGAATATTTAAAACACCTAGTTACAAGAAATGATTATCCCAGAATGTGTTAACATTTCTCCAGAGATGTTGGTCAACGATTTCGAAAATATGAATGCGGACGTGTGAATTTATGCTTGTAGCATGGCGGTTGCCAATTTCAGCAATTTCTATTTGACACAATTTTAACCTATATTTGGTTAGATATATCGTCTTCTTATAATTATTGTGATCTAAACCAAGCCCCACGTTTTTCAGTCCAAGCCACGTTATTATCAAGTTGCAAACTAAGGGATGTTTCATTAATCAAATTCCGAATAGTTCTTTATGTAATAAGTTGCAAAATAAGCATGTTTCTTGTACTGGTTCAACACAGTGTTTGCAAAAGACAAACTATTTGCATTATGTTTCATACAAAATATTTTGTAATTCAGCAATTATGAAAAAAAACTGTGTTGGGGACGTTTCATTATCATTTAGATTAAGATAATATTAAAGGCGTAACAATAATCCAATTTATTTCCGCTATTGACAATAACATTATACTAACAACAGCCCATGAATAGTTATCACTTATCATGCATCACCACGGAACAACGGTTTTTTGAGTTCTGTAATTATTATTGTTACAATTTAATATGTAACTAAATTTTCTCTCTCTCTTTTGACAACATCGTTTCAATGTTCAGGCCTCTGTTGATTTGGAGGTTGCTGATGAACCATGGGACATTTGCGGTCATCCTAAGTATATTATTATGTATTGGTTCTAGCTGTATCCTTCTTGTTCTGATCATTTGTGACCAGGTATATAGGGAATGCGTAAGTTAAGGCTGGCCTGATGATGACTTTGTAAATTAATGATGCTTTTAATTTTGTTGATGCAAAATGCATTCCTATAAGTTATTTCAGTAGTTTGCTTTCCAAAGTTTCTAAGATATTCAAAAAACTTCTTACTATTTCCTTCCTGTTCCTCAAATGATAAAATTGCTCGTTTTCATTTCGAGAAGAAGTAGTCACCAGCCGACGAATCTTTGGTTTCTTCTAATAACATTAATGAGGCCTTTGGCAAAGCGCCCACCAAAGATGAAACTGCGAAATATCTATATTTTTGTTCACAGAAATAGTCAATTTGAGCATGGAATATTGTGACCATAGGGACGGAGGTGATAAGGCTTTAGATTTCTCTAAGAAGTGCGCTAACATCACATTTTCGTCAATTTGAGAAACGTTTTCCGCGAACCATTCCAGAAACAGGTTGTACGTTTGATAGTATCTATCCTTCGACTTCTCAGGTAACAGTGAGGAACATACCAACTCGGCCGCCTCCTGAATAGCAACGTTTTGGTCTAGACTAGCGAAATTAAAAAATTCGAACTGACAGACTCTGACAGTACTTAAATAACTAGTTGTCATTGGATTGTTTTACAGGTGAAAAAACCTTATTTTATCATTATAATTTGAATAAAATCAAAGTGTATTACTTAATAATATATTGATCAGAGACCAGTAGTAGAAAAAATTTAAAACATCACACGATGAGAAAGCCTTTTTTGATGTTCGGAGGTATTTAATCATCTTGGCTTCGCCTCGGCTTTTCAAAAACCTTCTCGCACCAAAAAATTAACTTACGCATCTAGTAATGCAAATAACTTCATTATCAAAGTCTAAAGCCAGAATCAGACGACTCGTGTACAGGGTGTCCCAAATTCGAGGGTGACCATTGGGATCTCGGAAACTATAAGAGATACGAAGAAGTTTAAATTATGGCAAAGTTGCACAATTTGGTCCTCAATCTAATGCCATTTAGAAATTTAGGAAATTCCGAATACTTCTGGAGATATCCGGAAAAAAGCGAAATTCTGAAAATTGATTTTTATTTTTTCCTATGGTTATTTAAAGAGCAATTATGAAATAAATTGCACTTTCTCATTGACATTTTTTCTTCTCTACAAAATGACATTATCAATTTTTGGGTCTGACGTTTCGATGATTTGGGCCCATCATTAACTTAATTTTTTTAAATACGGACCTGGATATTTTATTTCGGATTTCGAAAGCGCTCGTCATTCTAAAAACAAATATATATCATACTTGCTATCTCATTGAACGTTTCGATGAAAAAAAAACGATTCAGGGAATATAAATTATAAACAATAGCAAACTTAAAAATTAAAAATTTTTATAAAAATACATAAATATATATTTAACGAAATTAATAAAAGAGTCAAATATTATTCAATTTTTAAATAAATTATCAAAAGAAAAAAAAATAATTATTTATTTTGTTAAAAAATACGATTTAGTTTGTTTTTTAAATAGTAATTATATAATACTAATTTTTTATGTTTTTATACTTATTTGGTATGGTATTACAGATCATAATCCCATTGTATAATAATGATCGTTTAGCGAAATTACTTCTTATATATTATAAAAAAATTATGAAGCAGAAATATAATCAAACAATACAACTTGACAAAACAAACTGTAAATCAAAAATAAAAACAACTACTGATACAACAAGTTTGTCATTATTTAGTTATTGAGCAAATAACAAAACTCAAATAGTATTAAACAACTTAAAAATATTCTCATAATAGATATTCAAATTGCAAGCCCTCAGTTTCAATGCATTTTGCCCTAAGCCGTCGTAATTTTAGTATCGAACGTTGAATGGACCTAGCAGGAATTGCTCTAATTTCTCGGATTAAATTTTGCTGCAGTTCATGTATGTCATTTGGTATATCTCGATATAAACGATTTTGTAAATATCCCCACAAAAAATAGTCCAGAGGATTTAAATCTGGACTTCTAGCAGGCCATCGCACAGGTCCCTGGTTTCCAATCCATTTATTTGGAAACAGTATATTTAAATAATTTGTTATTTCCCGTCCATTGTGAGGAGGAGCGCCATCCTGTTGCCACCATAACTGCTGCAGAATATTTAGAGGCTCATCTCCGAGATGATCGAAAATATTATTTAATATTAGTTCTCTATACCTCTCGGATGTTAAGCTACCCTCGTATATAATAGGACCAATAATTTTATTCCTCCACATGCCGACCCACACACTAAAAGAAGTTCGCCCCTGTGGTCTGACTTCTTGATGTTGCCGGGGATTTTCTATTGACCAATAATGTTCATTATGCCGATTAAATAAGCCGTTTGTTGAAAAATTGCACTCGTCGGTCCAGATTACTTTTGACAAAAAATTGTTGTCTTCTAAAAGTTTATATTGAAGCCAATTGCAAAAATCCAACCTTCGAATTTCATCACCAGGTCTAAGTGTTTGGCTAAGATGGATTTTGTAGGGTCGATATTTGTTAGAATTCAATGTTCGCCATATTCGCATTCTAGGTGTTTCTAATTCATTCTCAAAAACTCTAGTCGAACTGCGAGGAGCATTATTAACCTTTGAATAAAAAAATGTCATTAGCTAAATTAGTAACGTTAATTAATATAAAATCGTACCGTGTTTAAAATATTTTCCTCTTCATCCGGATCAATTCGACGACCGTATTTATCTCTAGGCTTGCTAAAGCTTCCGAATTCCAACAAGTTTTTATCCAGTTTAGCAAAAATATTTTCATGCGGTTGCACCCGTTCGGGATATTGGATTAGATATCGCTCACCGGAAATTCTACTGTTTCTATCTGAACTATAATAAATGCGTAACATATCACGTTTTTCCATATTTGAAAACATATTTTTAATATATTATTAAACACGAAGAAAATAGCCACAACTAACAAAAATATCCAAACAAATCGGCCATTTTGGTTTAACGTAAAATATTTTGTCTCATAGCCACCTTTAAAATTATTTAAATTCTGGCTTATTTGCCCGTATTATGAAAGCAGATAATATACAGGTTTGATGATGTAATTTTTCATCGAAACGTTCAATGAGATAGCAAGTATGATATATATTTGTTTTTAGAATGACGAGCGCTTTCGAAATCCGAAATAAAATATCCAGGTCCGTATTTAAAAAAATTAAGTTAATGATGGGCCCCAATCATCGAAACGTCAGACCCAAAAATTGATAATGCCATTTTGTAGAGAAGAAAAAGTGTCAATGAGAAAGTGCAATTTATTTCATAATTACTCTTTAAATAACCGTAGGAAAAAATAAAAATCAATTTTCAGAATTTCGCTTTTTTCCGGATATCTCCGGAAGTTTTCGGAATTTCCTAAATTTCTAAATGCCATTAGATTGAGGACCAAATTGTGCAACTTTGCCATAATTTAAACTTCTTCGTATCTCTTATAGTTTCCGAGATCCCAATGGTCACCCTCGAATTTGGGACACCCTGTACTTGGCGAATATGCAAATAATTGTACATGTAAGTAAGTAAATTCGTTTCCTACGATCTACAGACAGTCAATGGGAAAGGGCAAGGACCGAATAATTGCCCAAGTAAGACCGCTCACACGACTTTAAAAGTATCCCCAAGGTGCAAATAATTGGCAAGTATACGAAACGTCTGATTCCGGCTTAAGCCTATGCACATTTCAAAATGTTCACAAAAAATGAAGTAAACAGTTATGTCGGTGTTGTCTGACAGTATTGGTCTCGTCATGTCACCTGCACATCTTTAGCGAGTTGACAATGGTCAACATCAGCGCTTGCGGTGGATGGACTTGTCCCTAACATATTTTGGCGCGTTGTGACTAGTGAATCTAAAACTTATTTTTTCTAATTTTGTCTCGAAAAATAGATATTTCGAACGCGCTAGCGAGTTCGAAATATATCCATTTCGAACTCCGAATTTTATTTTTTAAAAGTTGGCATTGGTTATATTTAAATGTTTTATTCTGTTGACGTCTGACGTTTCCTGTTATTGTTATCCATGAGAAAAGAAAGTTTTCGGGATTTCTCTGGTAAAAGTTGATTTATCGTTTTATTAGCAATATCCCTTAACTCAGGGGGAGTTAAACTTAGATTATCATGCTCCATATTTTTTTAATTATAATTATGAACAACTCTATGAAATATTAAATCACAAATTTCGTGACAATGACACAAAGAAAATATTATTTATTGTCAAGGCTACTATGATAAAAAGAAATTTAGAGTATTACCAACATAGAATTTAGACACACAAATTTACAAAATTTGAAGGGTTGATTTTCTTTTTAAATATGTATTTTCTTATTGAAAAAAATACAAAATAGAAAAAATAGTATAAAGTACGTGTTTTATAAAGCAGTTAGAGCACTTGTCCCGTTAAAAAACTCGCCGCAAGCGGCTCGTTTTTTAACATGGACGCGTGCTATAAGATGATGCTTTATAAAGGCCGATTCATAAAACTTTTCGTCGCTGTTCCCGCTCGTCGCCGCCGTTCCCGTCGCAATTTAACCTAAGGGGAAACAGTGTATACGTTCAGAAAAGCCGCCACCGCTCCCGTTGGTAGTTCTGAATTGGCCAATTTTTAAATCGCGTCGTTCCCACTGACCTCGGTCGTTCGTCGTTCCCACTTCTGGCCAATGAGAAGAAAGAAATTTTCGATCATATGGTTTGAAGTATTGAAAGAAGAGATTTTAGGGTTAGAGTACTTAGAGTGTTTTGCTGTTTTGTGGATTTTACTACAAAAAAAAACATTAATAACATATAATAAGGTACTAACATCACGTTTTTTAAAATAAAATACAATTCTTAACTTTGTTTACCAACCTCAAACCTTCTTTTGTTATTGCGGCGCAGTTCGTAGTCCGACTTTTTTATGAATACCTATCCAACGGCGGCGACGAGCGGGAGCAGTGACAACGAACGGGAACAGCGACGAAAAGTTTTATAAATCGACCTTTAAACATGTACTTTAATATACTATTACGTTAACCAAATTAACATTTGATGCTATTATCGGTCGCAAATCGCGAACTAATGAACTCAATAGCTCAACGGTTGAGATTAATACTGTGGATAATAAATAATATAACAATCCACACCCAAAAATACTTCATCAAATTTTATAACACGCTGTACTTTTATCAAACACAACAACTGTCACAAAATAGTGCCTGTCACTAACTCTTGTCAAAATAGTATGTCGTTCATTTAGTCATTTTTAAAATAAATTTCCAGTCACACATTTTACTATTCAAAATTTTTTAATATGGGTGATTACAGTAAAAAGGAAAAATGTTTAAAAAAGTCAAATTTATTAGCGTATCAGCAACCAACTGGCCAACGAACGGAAAGAAAAGAGGAGACCTGTAAAGGAGGAGCAAAAATTCGTAAGATATTTAGCTTAAATATTTTATTTTACCTGTAACATAGGGTTTGGTACACTGTAATGCAAATACTTGATATCAATCGCATTTTACTTGAAAGAGTCAAAATATTGTACGCCACTTACGCAACTTGTTTTTCTATATTATTTTTAGCCATCATCTGTAAACCGCAGCCAAAACAAATTAAAGTATGTACCGGTGCCCAACTAAGAAAGATGTGCCCTCCAAATATCTGTCCTTGTGAACCAGTCGTTAAGAAAAGCCGATTTGGGCTATTAAAATTATTTGGTAAGATTTTTGTGCGTATGGCATTATTTCAAAGTAAAGTTATTTTTTGTATGCATGGCATATTCCATCCAGTATGGCAAAACATCCACCTTCTACACCCAATTGTCGCATGCCAATTTAGAAATTAAAATTATTATACAAATTTTAGTTACAATTAAAATTTACTGACTGTTATAGGATTTGGAGCTAAATCAGCAATAGCTGCAGCCGCAATTTACATAACCTACGATATGGGAATATGGGGAACCACCGATGAAACTCAAGAGTTATATAATACAGCGTGTCATCTGTTCGGGTCACCAAAACCGAAAAGAAATGACAAGTGGGATCCACCCTCATGTGAAGCTGAAAGCGAACTCTTTTTGGTAATAAAAAGCAAAATAATACTACCCCCCAAGTGGAAATCATAGTATGACATATAAATATGTATATATTTGGGAGTACTAGTAGAGAGTAGTATTTTAGTACTAACAGTGTTACTCAACATACGCCAAATTTTGCTATGTAATTCAGCGCTCGTTGGGGCATGTAGCCCAGAGACTAGCGTTTTAGCATAATTCGGTTAATCCTTATTGTATAAGTGGCTAGAGAACAAAGTTCTCACATATATATACATATTTATCGAGAGGGTAGTCGTTGCTGACTAGTTGAGAAATAGACTAGCGAATATTGGGGAGTGCAGCAAATGAAAGAATACTCTTTAAAGTTATTCCAAGCTTTCGGAAATCATATATTTTATTTCCATCCTCATCCGAATATTCGCATAGACTTTTGAATTATATAACAACTGTTTCAAAAATGTAATCAGTTAAATTCGATTTTTATTTTACATTGTGTGTTTCTTCGTCCATATACAATGGTTTTAATAGTATCTTCAGACGTCAGCTTTAATTGCAATTGACTTTGCTTTTCAACACATTTTCTTCTCACATGTCTTTTATTTTATACGAACATCTTTATGAACAATCTCAAGTTTCTCCCTGAGGATGGAAATGAAATATATGATTTCCGAAAGTTTGGAATAACTTTAAAGAGTATTCTTTCATTTGCTGCACTCCCCAATATTCGCTAGTCTAGTACACTTATTTTTTCCTGATGTGATGTCGGCTTTTGTATACCTAGATCACCTGGAAATGCACTTCAATTTATGACAAATTGTTATCGGTACCATCAGATATGAAAATTATATTATTTCATTATAACAAATTTTGTGAACATGAATCAACTCGAGAAGGCGAGATTGATTGCTTTATTCGAAGACGGTATTTCTCTACGAAGAATAGCTGAGCAATTTGGGAAACCAAGAAGTACTATACAAAGCCTCAGAACTAAATGGGAAAATACAGGATCATTGGAAAGAAGGGCTGGAAGTGGCAGAAGAAAAATTTGAAACGAAAATCAAGATAATGATCTAATAGATTTTTTGCAAAACAATTCATTTCAGACGGCTGAAGAAACACACAACCAAACTAATTTTCCTGGAACAGTAAGAACGGCGAGAAATCGTATAAGGAAAAATTCGGAATTGAGAAATAAGGTAGCTGCTAAAAAACCGTTTTTGACCGATATGAATAAAGAGCAAAGAATCGGGTTTGCGCTGGAATATTTATCGCAAGGTATGGATTTTTGGGAAAAGGCAGTATTTACCGACGAGAAGTCTTTTCAGTCTTATTATAACGAGCAGATTAGAGTGTATAGGCCGCCAAATACACGGTACGAAGAAAGATATACCCAAGATGTTAAAACCAGTGGAAGATTTTCAGTTAATGTATAGGGGTATATGACTTTCAGAGGGCTAGGGATATGCCACCGAATCCGAGGAAGATTTAATACTCAAGCTTATATGTGTATATTTTATATACCGGCATGACAACTGCCCCGTTCATACAGCAAGGAGAGCTTCGGACTAGATACGGGAAAATAACATTTCATTGTTACCTTGGACCTCAAGAAGCTCTGATATCAATCCAATCGAAAACGTGAAAGGAATTAACAAGAACAATGATTTCCATCCTCAAAACAGTGATGATTTGTGGAATAAAATTTAAGAAACCTGGAATACCTAGAATTTTCATCACGCCCAAATGCTGGTGACATTAGTGCCCAGACGTTTAAACTTATTAGTGGAAAAAAATGGTGCCGCTTTAAAATATTAAACCAATGTTTTTTTTTTTATTATTTGAATAATCTGTTTTATATTTAATTTTGAAGTAATGTATTGTATAATATTATCTTGATTTTGGTTTGAAATTTTTCTTCTGCCACTTCCAGCCCTTCTATCCAATGATCCTGTATTTTCGCATTTAGTTCTGAGGCTTTGTATAGTGCTTCTTGGTTTCCCAACTTGCTCAACTATCTAGGAATACTTTCTTCGAATAAATAATAGCCTTTTTTCTATCATTACTAAAATAAGAAACGCAAGGTATAGATTATAGGTGAGATAATTGTAAAAAGCCCAGTTTACCAAAATATTCAAAAATGGCATAAAATGTTAACCTCAGTGTACGAAATTTTATTTCCGTCACTATACATCTACTGCACAGTGGGCTGCTGGTCGAAGAAGGTAAATACTTGACTGCACATCAAGATAATATTTTTAACGTCAAACTAAACAATCTGGGTTATATGAAAATAAAGAGGCCTAAAGTTAGTCTATTCCCTTTTAAAATATAAATAGAAAATTTCAACATGGATTCTATGTAACCGTATTGTACAATAAAAATGAAAATATGATAGGTTAGGCTAGGTTAATAAATATAACACAAACACAAAATATTTTAAATTATTTTGGAGGTTTCGTCCACTCAATATATTGAAATAAAAGGCGATTTGCTTTTTTGGATTATATCCAATAATTCAGTCAACGCCTACGCTTGGACACTCTCCGTGTCTTCACCAAGGCTACAAAGAAAACATAGGCTATAATTTTACCTAAATAATGAGCAAAACGTATTGTCTTTTTCCTATCTATCCACTCATAACAAGTTTAAAATTTAAATATTTTGTTAAATTTGGCACAATACAATTAAATATTATGGGATTAAGTAAAACAAAGTTGAACTGTAAAGTTCCACTATAATTTTATTAAAATAGAGAAATGCCATGTTTCGCTAATACTGTAGCCTCATTAGATCACAAAATTGTAATAAAATGTGCAATAAAATTTAGATTATTAAAGATTTAAGTAAAAACATTGGGAGGGTTACAATATTGGGGAAAATCATAAAGAGGTTTATTCTAAATAATTAAGTACCTACAATAGGAAACTTGCACATATCTTTTTATTGCAGAAATAGGTTCAGCCATATCAGAAAATAACATATATTATGCAAAATATCCGGCAAAATGTGGAAAATCTCTCGGATTCAGATAAACATAATAATAAAAACATGAAAAAATAAGAATACTAGTTCCTATACGTTCAAGCGGCAGGATTTTTTTGATGTTTCTTCATTTCTTATTTCTATATAATCGACGAACAAATCGTATAATTTTAGGAATAAATTAATAAAAAAAAACTAGTAAGCGCAGAGACGTCAACACGCTATATTTTTATCAACGTTATATTGACTAGCAACTTTAGTATAACAAATGGCATAAGCGAGCAAATAATATTATAGTAGAACCTCTTCTACTACATTTTTGTGAGAATGCCAGTTACTCGAAAACTCAGAGATGACATTATTTCAGATATGGTTTTTAACTTTCCTTATTGTAAGATATTCTTACTTTTTAACTTACGTCGCGTGAACATTTTTGCCACCGCATTCGTAGCTATAAGTAGCATTAATTCTTTACTGAAATAAAAATTAAACATAAAAAATATTAATATTTACAGAAAACGCATCCAGCACCTTCCTTAAAGATCCTTGGAGCATTACCATTTTTAATTATTGTTTTTTCCCAATTCGCAAAGATTTACAATATATTAATATTTAGCATTTATAGACTGACGATTTAGTTTTATCCAATATCAGTGTCATTAAATCACACAAGAAAATAGTGGCAATATCTTTTCATATGTAAATTAAAACAACACTTCTGTCTTCCTCCACAAATGATATATTCTAAGGTATATATTTAGCGATGGTCCCTACAAGTTTCGACTGCATATGTAGTCATTCTCAGGGGAACTAAATCGAGTGTAGTTTAAGTTAAAGTAGTTGCCTCAAATTAATGAGGAAACGTTTTAAGAGAATATCAAGTGAAATTTTTTTTTAGTTGAAGACTTACTTGAGTTTACTCAACGTTGTGGATTTGTAGATAAGCACATTTTAAATTATTTCAATTTTTATATTTATTAGTTAAAGCAGGAATATTTAGTTGTAAGTATTACGCATGATATAAATTAAAACCTGATGATGCTCATATGAATAGTTTTTAAATATACTATTGTTGAGAAATCAAAAAAGAAAATTTTTTATTTTTTATTATTTTATTTAGTTACCAACCACATGAATAGTTTTCAAAAACATAATATGGTTGATATGGAGAAGTCAACAAAGGAATTTTTTTTTTTGCTATTTTATTTAATTTTTATTTAGTTAACTTAACCAACTTTGGTAGGATGGGGGCTCAGCCCGTATTAGGCTTAAATAGACAGACATTTTGATGATAAAAATCTTTGTAGGAATTGAGAATTGAAAAGGTTTTCACGTTACATGTGGTAGTTGATAGCACTAAACTCAATTGTCTCAATTCCTACAAAGATTCTTATCATTAAAGTGTGTGTATATTTAAGCCTAATAGGGGCCGAGCCCCCATCCAACCAAAGTTGGTTAAGTTAACTAAATAAAAATTAAATAAAATAATAAATAAAAAAAAATTTTCTTTCTTGATTCCTCCACATCAACAATATTATATTTAAAAACTATATCATCAGGTTTTGATTAATATCTTGCTTAATACTTACAACTAAATTTTCCTGCTTTAACTAATGAATATAAAAATTCAAATAATTTAAAAATGTGCTTATCTACAAATCCACAACGTTGAGTAAACTCAAGTTAATCTTCAACTAAAAAAAAATTTCACTTGATATTATCTTAAACTACACTCGATTTAGTTCCCCCGAGGATGACTATATATGTAGTCGAAACATGTAGGGATAATCGCTAAATATATAATTTCGAACATATCATTTGTGGAGGAAGACAGAAGTGTTGTTTTAATTTACATTACCTAAACTCCACTGCAAGTATGGAGTACTTCTTCAAATCTTTCATATGCCTGGTTCGGCTTGCCGAATAATTTTGTACTTTGCTCAATATTATATTGCTTATCTCTGTCTAAATTCTTACCATAGTAACTTTCTTTCAATCTAAAACAATCGTTTAAAACTCTATAAACCTTTATTTTGAAATTCCGGGTATAGAAAACTTAATATAAGAAGTAAACCAACCATTAAAATATTGTACTTCAATAATATTATCACACTCTCTAAGGGTTTCATCTGACCTCAAGGAATGCTGAACGAAAACATATCTAAATTAGTACAATTCCAGGCCAAGTTAACGTAGTATTCTGGATTATCAACCTTGTTTGTTTTAATTTATTCTTTTTTATTATTCCAAAGTTCCTGTCTATTGGCATCATACTATGACCAGGAACTGGTTACAAAACTTTAACACCTAAAGTAATTTTCCAAGCATAACTGATTAGCAAGAGCAGACAAGAATTTATTTTTGTTGTAACTAAAACAGTTACAATTTTTATTACTACATTCGCGGACGTAGGCAATATTTTATGCCTCGCAACCGTCAGATATCAAAAATTTTTGGGTCCGTTAGGAAATATGAATGAGATTAATGAGAAGAAAAAATTCTACTAAATTAGTAGCATTTAATCAACTTTATAGATCTAATAAGAAAAAAGTTAGTAATCGTGCGTTTCATTTGGTACACCCTGTATATTTAACTTAAGGTGACTTCTAGGCTTACAAATTACCATCAAAACTAAAAAAAAAAGTGACAATATATTATTTTTACAGAGACCAAACGAATTTGATAAAAAATTAACAGAAATTTTTTGGACTTTGAACGAAAGAAAAGATACGTGTTTAGGTACTTATTTTGTAAATAATGTACGCCTTAATACATAGTGGATGTTATTTTAGAAATCTAAATTTAATCCGTATGGCCATTGCGAGGATCCTCCAGTAAGAGCACAAGACACATACCTTAAATTTAAGAGATTGTGGAATGGTGGGGTCTCCGCCATTTTTCACGGAATCGCCAATTTTCCTGGAAATATAACGGGAACACTAGGATATAAGAAAGAGGAAGAGAGTACTCAGTTGATTTGCAAACCGTACAATCCACTGAATAATGATGAAGACGAGGAAAGTACTATAAAAAATAAATATAAATGACGTAATACAGTATTCGGAAAAATGATGTAATTGGTCTGACATTCAAATTTTTATCTCTATTAAAACTTATGACTATTACTAGTTAATTATGTTCTTAATCTATTTCGTATTTCTGGGTAACGGAGCCCCTAAGTTTAAATAATTAGTTGGCTATTTAACATGATCATTTGAAGAATATTTGGCGTTCTAAATTTATTTTCAAACTACTAATTGGCATTTATTTTTCCTGTAACTTTGCTCTTTAAAACAAGCATTGAAAAAAAGTTTACATGCATCTCTGGAAATTTTTTGGATACTTACGTAATACATATATTGTGTAGAAGATGTTATACCGTGTGAAACTGTAACTTGGAATACAATACACCAAATATACATAATAATATAATTAAGAAAAAATGTAAAGGTTCATCACATACCTACAGGAAAAAACATTTGGGCACGTAAGTATTTTAAGTTTTCTTCTCTTTTTATTTTAATTAGATAAACATCGATGACGTGATAATACGTCATAGATGTTTATGGCTACCCCTAGATTTTAGTTCGGAATTGTAATCTCCAAGAAGGGCTGTTTTCAAAACCATAAAACACTTAAAACCTAAATTACAGGGGTAAAATAGTATATTATCTACCTAGGGTGAGAAGTGAGCCATTACTGACCGAGCACTTTTATAATCTGAGGCGCGTAGCCTAATGGCCTTCTCAACCGAGGTATATATTAGTATATTAAAGTACACGTTTTATAAAGCATTATATTATAGCACGGGTCCATGTTAAAAAACGAGCCGCTTGCGGCGAGTTTTTTAAGGGGACAAGTGCTATAATGGCTTTATAAAACATGTACTTTATACTAGTTTTTCTATTTTGTCGTTTTTTTTTAATAAATAAACACATATTTAATAAGAAAACAAACCCTTCAAAATTTATAAATTATTATGTCCAAAATTTATGTTGGTAACACTATTACAATTTTTTTATCAAGCTTGCCATGAAAATAAATAAATTTTAAAATTATTATGTCCAAAATTTATGTTGGTAACAC
The DNA here is from genome assembly GCA_963920685.1 of Polydrusus tereticollis. Classification (NCBI taxonomy): domain Eukaryota; kingdom Metazoa; phylum Arthropoda; class Insecta; order Coleoptera; family Curculionidae; genus Polydrusus; species Polydrusus tereticollis. The sequence continues at coordinate 25,983,873 of OY987326.1, read as the reverse complement.
TATTACAATTTTTTTATCAAGCTTGCCATGAAAATAAATAAATTTTAAATTGTGTCAGCCATTTTGCCACAAAATTTGTGTTTTAAAATTTTATTTATATTACCAAAATATTATGGAGCAAGATAATTTAAGTTTAACTCCCCCTGAGTTAAGGGATATTGCACATAAATGTATAAATCAACTTTTGCCAGAAAAATCCCGAAAATTATATGAAAAGGACTATGAGACCTTCACAAGTTGGTGCAATACAAAGGGCGTGTGTAAGATTTGAGAAAATGTCTATTTTGAGGAAGAAAGTAAAACCAAAATGTCATCCACCCTGTGGTCCTTATACTCAAAATTAAGAGCTTGCATTAATATTGACAAGAACATAGATATAAAGGATTATGCTAGACTGCAAGCATTGTTAAAAAGAAAATCTGTGGGCTACAAACCCAAAAAGTCTCTTGTTTTAGACTTAGACGATATTAATAAGTTTATAAATGGGGCTGATAATAGCAGTTATTTAGGATTAAAAGTAAGTAGTATTTACATATCTATATGCATTTTGTTTTGTACAATTTCACAGGTTTTATAAAAAAAATTTTTTTACAATAAAGTTGGAGAACGAACATTTTTAAATTACACCAATTTCTATTCTATCGTATGAACAGTAGGTAGACAGCTATCGAGATACAATAGTAGTAACTATGTAAATTCTAGGTTGCTTTAATTATGGGGTACAATGGAGCATGCCGGAGAGAAGAACTGACCAATATGGATGTAAAAGACATTCACTTTAAGGTTGCTTCCATTACAGTACACATTCCCAAAACTAAAACACATGTAACAAGAACGTTTCTTATAATTGATCAATCATGGATTAATTTGATTAGACAATATTTTGATTTACGTCCTAAGAATGTTACAACATCAAGATTTTTTCTTACGTATAGGAATGGGCATTGCATAAACTCACCTCTAGGTCTAAATACAATGGGAAAAGCTCCTAGCCTTATTGCAAAATACCTGTGCAAACCAAATCCAGAATGTTTTACTGGCCACTGCTTTAGACGGTCTAGTGTCACCGAGCTGGCCAACAAGGGAAGCGATTTGGTTACCATTAAAAGGCACGGGGGATGGAAGTCTTCAGCCGTGGCTGAAGGCTATATTGAAGATTCTCTAAAAGCGAAAATGGATGTAGCGCAGAGCCTCTCTTCTAGTTTAACACCTTCATTAATAGATAATATTGATAATACTGCTACACCCTTACCTGGATCATCAAGATCGACAATAATTGAAGGAGTAGAAACTGCTTTTCAACCGAGTCTAATTAAAAATGGATTGGATTCTGGGGTCAGTTATCACAAAGTTTCGCATACTATGAATACTCAAACTATGCCTGAATTTAAGGTTAACGCGTCCGACACGAGTACAGTGACATTAAATGTTTATAATAACTGCACTATAAACAATGCCTAATTAGCATTATAATATAGTTGGAATTTGTATTTTTAATATTTAATTGATATTTTTTGCAAAATAGTTCTCCTGTTAATAAAGTTAATATTTAATATGTTTTTAATATTTTATGAACCAAAACAACACGTCAATCACGTCATACAGATTTGTAGATCTAGGCAACCAAACATACATACGTGGTTTTGTGTAGTATTTCGCACATTTGGACTAAAAAATATTAGTTATCTAGAATGCTATGCCGAACGGTGAAAAAAAAAGATGTCAGTAGGGCCAACCTTTAAATAATAAAATTCGGAGTTCGAAATGGATATATTTCGAACTCGCTAGCGCGTTCGAAATATCTATTTTTTTTTGAGACAAAATTAGAAAAAGAATTTTTTCTACACCAAAATACCTCATTTGTATTTTAAAATTAGCCATTTCTCCATTATTCAAACATATCGAAATATCAAATAACCTGGGGCTCAGTTGTCAAGGAAACGAATAAAACAATTGAATCTGATAGGTTTCAATAAACGTCATTATTCTAAAATAATTATGGCCACCTTTTGAAGGTTTTACGTAAAAGTTTTACAATAAAATATTAAAATATGGCTGAGAATTTTAGCGACCAAAGCGACAGTGATTTAGAAATGAAGAATTGTACCCCGCCTGAGCTCCAAGAGGCAGCGGCTAGTGCGAGCTATAATTTTCTTTCACTGAAAGAAAATATCGATATTTCGAAGTATTTTAAAGTAGGTGCATTTTTAAAAAATAAAGTATCGTCTATAAACCTAAAAAATCACGTGTATTCTCGAAAGAAAAAATTAATACATTTTTAAAAGTAGCCCCTGATGATTAATTTTTATAAAAAAAAGGTATGGATTTTATTATAGTTATTTTTTGTCCTGTATTAATAACCTCTAAATTCTAGGCTATCGTGATAATTGGCGTAGCCGGGGTTTGCAAAACAGATGAATTTTGCAATATGGTTCTTGATGATGTGGACATCCGAGATGGGATTATTGTGGTAAGTATTTCTAACTCAAAAAATGGATCATCCAGGAGATTTGTGATTGTCGAACCGCAATGGATTAACGTCGTAAAAAAATACTTGGCTAACCGGCTGTCCGACATTAGAAAACTATTTATTTTATACCACAAAAGTAAACATCATAGACAAAATATTGGGCACAATACTATTAGTAAAGTACCATATGTTATGGCTCAATTTCCGAAATTACAACATCCTGAGTATTACACTGGTCATTCTCTACGGCGCAGCTCGGTAACACTTCTAGCAGAAAACGGAGGAGACCTACTAAGCCTACAAAGGCACGGTGGATGGAAATCGGCGACAGCAACTGAAGGATATATTGAGAAGTCGATAGCGGACAAGAAGAGAATAGCTAAACTAGTACAAAAACCCATCTTATCCAATAAAAATTTAAGTATACCCTCAATCCTTCACTTTTTTCGAATGTCAAGATGGTCTGGCAGAAAACTTACAGACTGATGACTCAGTAGCAAGTGTAAATGAACGTTCACAAATTATCGAAAATATTCATAATACTGATGTAAATTGTATAATGGTAATTCTATTAATAGTGAAAATGCAGCAGTGCACATGAGTTGTAATAACTGTACAATCAACTATTATTTTCCATGTTCACTTCGTTAAATCAATAAGGTTTCAGTCAATTCCTTTAAAAAGATAAAAAATCTTCATTATTAACCTAGGTAAATAATGAATCGTCTTATCATAGTCAAACTCAAACTCAAAATTAAAAACAATTTATTTACCCAATAAACATATGAGAAAGGATATTCATACATATTTCTTAATACTATGGGTAAATAGGACAATACCGCGATTATAATAACCGATAGCACAAAGCACAGAAGAACTGTGCCTGTGTGGTAAAGCTCATGAACTAAAACTAAAAAAAAGGAAATATTAAATACTAACCTTAAATATATTCATTGGTACGGCGACGCGAGGACCGACCCAGGGACAGGGAAGAGAAGAGGGGAAGGAGGGTAGATATTAAAAAAGATATAAAAAAATAAATAAATAGATGCAAGCAGCCCAGCAAGGTAGTAGCATAGTATTTATATACTCTAAACATATGCGGAAATACAACAAAAAAATAAAATAAAAAGTGGCTAAACTTTACTTCTCTGGGTCTCTATAAGATGTTTCTTTACATAATCCCTAAATTTATTAGGGGAAAAATCTTTAACGTTATTAGGTAAGCTATTCCAAGTTTGAACTGCTTTAAAACTAAATGATTTTTGAAAATCTGCTGTACCTACGATTCTAAATTAATTCAAATTTCTTGTCTGATGAGGGTGATTATATGACTGAAAATGTGTCCTTAAATAGGAAAGTTCTCCATTTTTTAACAGTCGAAACACAAATTGACACATATGGTATTTTCTGCGGTTTCTCATATTTAAAATATAATTGTCATTTAGATAGGGAGTTATATGATTTCTACAAGTAGTATTAAATGAATATCGCATTCAGGAATTCTGAATCTTTTGTATAGATAAGATATTTTTTCTGTTAATGAGTCGCCATATACTACATTTCCATAATCAAATAAAGACAAAACAAGTGTATTACACAGATAATATTTAGTCTTAAAAGGAAGAAAATGTTTGAGATGGTACAATTTTTTTAAGCGCATGTACGCAATTTTAAGTTTATATTTTACATGTGCCTGAAATGTGAGGTCAGTATCAAAATAAAGACCCAAATTCCTTGCCTCCTTAACCAATGGTAAGGGGTCATTGCTATTATTTATGTGAAAATTCTCGGAGATAAAGGAAAGAGTATTGGTATTATCACTGAAAAAAATAATGCAAGACTTAACAGCATTCAACTTTGAATTATGTTCTTCTGCATAGAAGTTGACACTCACCAAATCCTTATTAAATTGTACTTGAACAGTCTGCAAATTTTGAGTGGGAAAAAGTATATATATAACTGTGAATCGTCAGCATATTGCTGTATTTTTGTGTATTTTAAAATATCAGTCATATCCGCAACATATAAAGAAAATAACAAATGCAAGATAGAGCTATCGTAATCGACTACTGGTAAGTCCTCTCAATTTACTTAAAACTTTTAACTCACGCTGTAAATTTCTTTTAGTATCCCTGATGATGGACATTTCTATGTCCGAAACATGTAGGATATAAACATAAACATTTAAATACATATTGTGGAGGTAGACTGCCGTTGTTTTATTTGATCATATCAACTTCACTGTAATGGACTACTTCTTCAAGTTTAAAATAACAAAGGCCCTAAGATGGAACCCTCTGGTACTCCTGTTCTCATTGGTATGTAACTGGACTTTTGTGTAGTAGATTCTGATTTAAGAATAACACAGTGAGCTCGATCATGGAGATATGATTCAAAATATTTTACTGCATTAGATGCTTTAGCTAATAACATTTTGTGATTTATATAGTGTCGAAAGCCTTACTAAAATATAGTAAACCTAAACATGTGTGCTCTTTTCTTTCTATATTTAATCGGACTTCATTAAGAAGATGACCAAGACTAGTAGTTGTACTAAAACTCTTACGAAAACCTGATTGACAATCTGGAATTACTTTAATTGAGTTAGCAAAACCACATAATTCTTGATAGATAAGTTTTTCTATAATTTTGGATACTACTGGCAGGATACTAATAGGTCTTAAGTCTTTGAGTTCTTTGGAATTAGAAATTTTACCTAATGGATTTATGATTGCCCGTTTCCATAGTGTAGGATAAAAATTCTCTAGAATACAACCATTTATTATGTTTAATAGTGGCTTTAGACAAAAAGGTAGACAAAATCTTACGTCTCTTATTGATAATGAATCCTCGCCGATAACATTCGTATTTATGGTGTTTAAAAGTTTTTTAAAATCTAACTCATCCAATAATTTATTTGTGATGTTGCATTTTTATGCTTTCTTAATTTATAAAATTCTAGTTTTTCCTTTGATGTGGATTCTAATACAGCGTTACAACTTGCAAAATAGTTATTGAGAATTGTTGCATCAGAAAACTCCTCGGGCAAGCTAAAATTTTTGTCGCGATAACGCATGAGTCCAAAAGTCCTTTCCATTTTTTTGAGACATTAAATTAAAATATGATATTTTTTTCCTAGTAATAGCGTGTTTAGTAAAATTTCTAATTTGTCTATAATACTGAAGGTGTCCTTCTGTTTTTTGCTTCAGGTATTTCCTATGAGCTTTATCTCTTAATTTCATTAAAAGCTTAATATTATTAGTAGTTTAATTATTAGTAAACCACGGTGTAAAAGGTTTTCTTTAATTCTTCTCCGCTGCATAGGTGCATATTTATCAATTAAAAACAAAATATTGTCATTCAAAATCTTTAGTTTATTGTTGATGTTGAACAAATTTATATCTATTTTGACTTTTGGGTAAATTTACAATTGAATAAACTAAGTTATGATCGGACACCTCCTCCGATATAATGATAGAAGCATTTTCCTTAACATCCAAATTGTTGTTTGTTATAATAATATCAATGAGAGTACTACTATTACTAGAGATATTTATTCGTTTTAGGTCTTTAAGTAACTGCTTTAAATTAAAAGAGTCAATTAGTTTTTCAAGGTTAGTTTTAGGAGCATAATCTTTTAAGAGGTCTATGTTCAGGTCTCCCGTAAATATAACATGATCATAGAATGGTACAGTCAAGGCAAAAAAATTTTCCAGCCAGTCAGTAAAATTGTTGATATTGGAGGAGGGAGGCCGATAAATATTTTTGTGAACAGCATATTTTTATTATTAGATGTGGCAATATTAAAATCAACCAGTTTAAATGTATACCTTTTCCCAACATAAAAACCCACCCCACCTCCTCTAGTACCTATCTTTTCTCACAAAATTGTATCCTGGGATTTTAAAATTACAGTTCTCATAATCAGATGACAACTAGGTTCCAGACAAGCCTAGTAAGTCAAAACCATAATCAATTACATAATTAACAAACTCGTCAAAGCCAGTATTTAATAAACGTATATTATATAATATATAATCACGATTAATATCATAATGATGATTCATTATTTACCTAGGCTAATAATGAACTACTTCTCATTAGACAAATGAGGTAAATAATAGGGTTTTCTCATGTTAGTAATAGAAAAAGTATGTTTTTGTATTTAAGGCACACTTTCTTTTTAAGGTAAGTACCAGTAATATTGAAATCTCCCTTTATTTGTTGTCTTCTATATAACCACAGATAATTATGATAATATGCTGGCATAATATTAAATTTTTCTAGGTAATAAATACGAAAAAATTGTATAAGTATAATATTTCTTAGCTTATACAAACACTTAATAAGCTAAAGACTTATTATGTACAGAGTGTTTCCTTTTTTTCTTTTATTAATTTATTTTTATCAAACTTTCAACGACTGCTTATCAGAGGGAATATTTTAGTGGTTTCTGGTTTTCAAGAATTTCTCTGAAATAAGCTCTAAATGACAAAATTTTAAGAGTCATCTTATGTCAGGTATTAGATCGTAATTATAAAAAAAACTTTAATTAATTAAAAAAGTTTAAATCGTAATAGTATCTTCTGTTTTATAAAATGTAAGATATTTTTTTCGTGTTTATTATTATGCTAATATGAAGTTGCTTATAACCATGATACCTTCAGAAATTTTACAGCCATTGGAAGTGTTTATAATTATATTATTTAATTTATAATTAATAATTGTACCTAAACGTATGTATGTATGACAGAATGAAATCGCACTAAGTGAAAAGTATTACCTATATAAATCTAGAGATATTCTTCTCTATTCTTATGTTTTTCCGAAGTTATTATCGTAAAATATTATTATGAAAGTTAAGTGACACTTATTTACGCCTTTACCCCCCCCCCCCCACTTCTCTTCAGCCGTCGTAGCCACAGACTCGTATTAAATAATAAAAATATATCTAATTATCCTTTTAAAGTTTGTATCAAAATTTCTCAATAAATAATCTTTAATTTTAATGTTCCCTCTTGCTTTAACATCGGCTTGTAATATTATTTAATAAATTTCTTTACCAACGATGTTTCTATTATTACACCAACTTAATAACCCCATAAAGCATACCATAATGTAATTGTAAAGTAGAATATTATGAAGCTTGTTTAATGGCAACCCTAAAAGTTAGTCTATTAGCAACCCCAAAATAACATTATTTTATTGGTCACAAAACGGCTGTTTTTGAAAAAGTCATTAACTACGCTGGCGTCAGCAAAAGTAATGTTTACGAAAATTATATATATCGCTGATTAAAAGGGCATGTTATACCTTTCTATGGATAAAGATTAGGGTAATTTTGAAAATAATTATTTTTTGACGTTTTCGGGAACGATATGGGGCTCAGGTTAGTTTTGTGACAGTAGGCATTTTATCTAGTAAGAAATATATTTATTATTTACAGTATTCGTACAATTCTCCGCCCCTACAGGGTTGTAAGGCATGTTGCGGTAACTACTTTTTATCTGTCCAAAATTGTATAAAAACAAAATTTTAAAAAAACACAACTAAATTATTAAATTACCTAGTCAACTACGGAATATTTTTAACTAAATTGCCACACATAACTGTTACGACCGTAATTCGTACAGAGATTCTTCCTGGTCCAATATTTTCTGATACAATTTTCATGACAAATCACTTGATCTCTCACTACGTCGCACAGGCACTCTAATCTGAGAAGAAGGGCACCTGGGTCACATTTTGGAAAACTATTTTCGCAACATTATTCCTCAGGCCTAAGGTTTGATCCTTTCATCTACGGATAGCGCTATTCGTCGAATAATATCTTTGGAACAATTATCGACACAATTGAAACTATAGCAATAATTATTCTGAAAATAAAGATACTCAGACGTGAAAGTACCGAACCTTAAAGCTTTAACTTGCAACTAATAATGCTTGTTTTATTCACAGAAAAGAATGGTATAAATACCCTATGCAGCCACATAAAAATGGAACCGTCGTCTTTCCATTTCAGTTAAATTGAAAATTACGAACAAGCTTCTGCTGCTTGTAATTTTTCACTTGAACGCCATTTCACTTTGTTCACGTCAGCAACAGCTAAAAGATCCTCTTTGATATACATATAAAAATATTTGACTTTGTACACATGCAAGGACAGCAAAAAATATGACATACTTTATGTTTGCAAGTATTTTTAGCAAAAATAAAAAAAAAACATTGAAATGATTCGGGCATTCATATGTGGCCATTTTTACTGGGTCTAATTTATTTATTAAATTAGATAGTCTTTACTTTCTTTTTCTTGATGAGCGGAACTTGAATGGAGATTGAATAATAGTTTAAATAGGTAGAGAGCAGTTACATTTAAGTTATTGAGCTTGAGGAATAAGCCAGTCACTCGGTAGTTCCGTGGATCAGAGCGAATGTGTGAATAGTAAAGGGATTTTGGGATACGTCCATCCATTTGTAATAGTTAACGATGAGTTTGTCTATGTGTTCAGTAATTGTCGGTATTTGTGGGTCGTTAATTAGGGTATGGATCATCATGAAGCGAGGAGCCGTTGTTATGAATCTTAGCACTTTATTTTGGAAAGTTTGAGTTCTTGTGTGACTAATTTAGGATAAACCGTAAATTAAACTGAACTGATTTAAACGAACAGGCCGAACAATAGTCGTATATAGTAGGGACTTCTACTGATTTCTTTTTTGCATGACTAGCAAGCCATACAGCTAGTAAGGAGGATAAGGCCTAGATTTCAATCTCTGCACTTTATTCTGCTTGGATAAAACTTGGCACGATTCAAGAACATAGGTTAGTTCAAGTTAGTTCAGGTTAGTTTAGGTTAGTTTAGGTTAGTTGGCGGTTGCCTTTTCAGGGGCAAATTATTGCATGTGAAAGAAATCGTCCGAGGACGGGCAAGGTGGCGATTGGCGCCAACGAGTAAGGCGTAGAATAGACATGTTTTATTTATTTTATGTGCACTGTGCCAATTTGAATAATGTGATGTGACTTGTGATATTTTGGTAAGTATTTAATTAGGTAGCTGTTTTCTGTAATTCGTAGGAATTCGTACAAGTTTCTTTTTTAAAAGTCCTACTTTTCTTTTGTGCTTTGAGAAAATTCGAGACAAATGTAACGTGTTTATTAAGTGCTAAATACATTTTAAAAAACACAAACTTAAAATAAGTTTGTGTACAAAGTTGTCCCTTATCCTTTCCGTCAGACCCAATCCTTGGACGCGTTTCGCCGTATACGGCTCTTCAGCAAGGCTCCGGGTCTGACGGAAAGGTAAGGGACCTCAAAGTGCTTTAACACAGAAATGTAAGTTTACGAATGAGAGTTGCAGCACGTGCCTACGTCTCGTGGCAACCACACGTATCAACCCAACCAGGATAAGGGACAACTTTGTACACAAACTTATTTTAAGTTTGTGTTTTTTAAAATACATGCTTTCGGTAAGCTGAACCAATACATTGGCTTCCAGCGACACCCAACGTAGTTTGCCCGCAATGGGCCGCCTTGCCAGCGCTTGAACCTATATGGATTCTCGCTGTCCTGGTTGGGTTGATACGTGTGGTTGCCACGAGATGTAGCCACGTGCTGCAACTCATTTGCTAAATACATGCTAAGGAGAGGTCTGCTGAAAGAATATTCGTTGCAGTGAAAATAGGCTCGTAAAGAATAACAAGTTTTTAAGTGTATTTGGAGGTTGGACTGTTATAAATCAATGCTTTCAGTTTTAAGATAGTCGCGCGTTTTAGTTTTCTTTTCAGTAAATTTTCCTTCATTGGGAACTATCATTGAAATATGCTAGGAATAGTAAGAGCCAAATTGATTGGTTACCTTGTATTTTGTGCCAAGAAGATATCGGCGAAGACCTGGTTAGTCCAAGCCAAATTTAAGGGACCAAGAAAGGCACGGGGTACGATATCTTGGAAATTAATGCTCGCCTCCTAGAATCTATCCCACCAACTGAAGACGCCCTCGCTCTCCACTCTTTAGAAGCACAGAGTTGGCGTCAACAATTGCTCTCCATCCAGACCACTCCATCCCCGAGTAAGTGGAAGATGGAAAGAGGAAAACTATGCATCGATCCCAATTTGTAGAAGTAAATAGTATATTACGTTACAAGACCGGAAAGTACTATTTTACAGGACGAAGCAGGCAATTTCCAGGGCGAGCCGCCAGGCGAGTCCTGGAAGCCTGCGAGTCCTGTAAACGTACTTTCCGGTTGTGTAACGTACAATATTTTTTTTTAAATCGACGCAAGACCAGTGGCGTACAAGAAAATTTAGATAATGGCTTACTACATTAATATAGTTTTAAACAGATTGAAAACTCTATAGTCAGGAATTTTTTTTATTTATAATAGTTATAATAAATATTATTTGATAATAGGTACTAAATAAATAATTAAAATTAGAATTATTCTAATAATTAATAATATCTATTTTTGAACTGTTATGTTAAAAGTACAATTTTGTACGTTATTAAATTGTAGACTTGATGGAAAATTTTTTGATACATCTTTATGGGTTGTTTGTGATGTAATATGTACTAACATCAATTTAATCATCGAGTACACACTCCACAATGTAGATGATTTTAATTTTTCGGATTTTTCAGCAAAATAGGCTAACAAAACATCCTCAGAAATATTTCTGACATTTTTTTCTTTACACCAACATTTGAAAACGGCAAACGTTTTTTCATACTTGTCCCTGGACTTATGCGGCAACAAATCGTGAGTAGCTCTAGCAGCCGCTTCAGTTATTTCAAGAGGAATTTCACCTTCATCCACATTCATTTCCATAATATAATCTAACTTTTAACTTTTAAACACAATTTTTAATAAGCAGTATCGAATTTGACAGTTCGTTGCCATGAAACGCCATGAAAGAAACAATCAAGTCAAAGCCTACTTATTATGGGTTTGGTTCGTTTTCTCAAATATTGATCGGAATGTAAAAAAAGGGCCCGGTAAAGTAAAAAGAGGGACCGGTAAAGTACTTTACCGGTCCCTCTTTTATGACTTTCTGGTCTAGACCGATAAAATTACATTTTCCGGTTAAAAAATTGAGTAGAAAGTGGTTGCTTTCCGGTCGATTTAAAAAAAAAACAATATTATCTGAGTTGTCCAAAATAATATAGTCAAGTGTAACTACAAAGTTACATGCAAGGATAACTGCAGCTGTAAAACTATAGGATGTTGTGATCTCTGTAAATGTTCAAGCAATGTTGATGAAGAATAGTTTAACTCTATATACGAACGCCAGAAGTGAGAGCAAAAAAAAAATTCTGTGCCACAAAGTTAGTTCACATTGTCGTTCTCTGACGATTTCTTCCAGAGGTATATATAGGCTGATATTTAAATAAATACAGCAATTTGCCCTGAAAAGTAGGTAACCGCCTCCTACGCGACCGTCCGGGCACCCCTTCTTAAATGTTGCCTATAGGTATGTATTCGAATAGCGCCAGGTTTCATCCCAGCAGAATAAAGTGCATTGTTGGATGCACTAACCTTCGTGCCAAGCCAGTCACATAGTGAAAACTGTTGATTAGTAAGTGATGGTACCAAGTTGGCTGTAGGCTTTTTCCGAACGTCTGCATTGTCGTTCCAATCCAGTCGCTTGTCAAGTATCGAGTCTGGTTTTGACAACTCGACTGGTTTCGGGTTATTTACCTCTGGCCCTCGAGAAGTAGATGTCTAAAGTTTAGGCGTCATTAAGTCGAACTCTCCATTCATCTAACTGTGACTCTATAAGTTTTGTATGACATGACAGCTTTGAGATTACCAGCCAGAGAGCTGTTTGGGGGTGCAGCAGCAGCAGGTATAATTGTGTTTGAATCAAATTCGAAATATCGTTGGTGTTGATACTGCACAAGACCGGCGCAAGGGGAGAACACTGCTGTACGCCGATACTGACGTGTCGCTAAGCTGTTATCGCCTTATCTGACAAGGCCGCAAAGGTCCTCCAAAAATGAATTAACGACCTTTATTATAAGTAGTTCTGTATACCTGCCGATGTCGAAAACGACCGCTCCACTGCTGAACCGTCTAATAAAGCTAGCATATACGGCCCGTCTAGCTGTTTGTAACAACATGCAATGAACAGATAGAAAACCGAACATGGCTGCCCTGGTAGTCATGTTACCATTATTATTTAAGTAGCATATTTTGGGAAAAATGTATCTCATCTGAATTATTACAAACACCAAAGTGCATTATATAGCGTTTATCTTATAGGGTGGGTCAACAGGTTTTAAAATGCGTTATTTAAATACAAGAAATTTATGAAGAAAAAATTTTAGGAATGAATGTTTTTTTTAAAGCCTAGAAATAAATTTTATGAGTTATTGGATCAAATTAAAAATAATACTTTTCGATCAATTTTTTAATTGGAAAATTCATCGATACTGAACTAAACCAAGACAGAGGTCCTTAGTTCTAATTTAAGCTTCTATCTACTTCTATCTTTTATCCAATGGTAGCTTACTGAAGCGGTTGCAATTTTGTGTAATGGAACTCGTTCGATTTCTTCGTTCGTCGATTATCAACGCTAACAACTCCTTTCTTTACTATTGTAAATATTTAAAAAAATATTAAGCACCCCTTTATTATCATGTGGGCGTCATTCCCCCACTCTTCCCTATATTTAAAAATTATTTTTAATGTTAATAAGATATAAATTTATTTTACACTTTTTGCTTTAATTTCCTAAAAGTTTACTATTATTATTACTAAATCGTCTTGTTTATTATAAAGTCAATTAATAAAAGGAATGAAAATATATTGGCAATAAGTATTTAATTTAGTTTATTATTCACTTTTTCTTCAATACAAATAAAATATAGCGATCGGCAGATATACGAAATAGTATGTAGGTTAAGATTTTTCATGTTTGTGTAGTGTTCACTATAATTAAATGGGTAAGAACCTTTGGGTGTTATGCACTGTGAGTATGGGGGCTTTAAACAGATTTCGGATAGTAAAGATACACACAAATGTTCGGTTAAAAGTTATAATATTATTAACAGATAATATTATAAACTCCTATTAACGCCAGACACTTTCGTAGGGCTTTTATACTCATAAATTAATTATTTACAAGATTGTATTAAACCTAAATTTGATATGTTATTCAAAGAGTTATTTTACAATATTATTCAAACAGCCCGACATATCTGAGTAGTCTAACATGCAGCCAATAAATAGAATAATATAATATACGTGCAAAATAGTTAATAAATTTAAATATAAATAACACACATTTTCTTAACTGATATTTTGAAAATTAAAGATTTTTTATTAAAGAAAAAAGTATTTACGCTCTTCAGCATCTTTCACATTATTAAGTATACGCCCGAATAGTTTTTATTGCTTCCCCATACCAAATTATTAAATTCTACCTAACCAAATAAGAACAATATCCGTGGTGGCTTTCTAACGTAACAGTCTTTGAATGATAAACCGTAAAAGTTTCACATCAAGGCATAAAGCAGAAAGGAAATTGTATGCTTGCTGATAAACTCAAAATTATTTTTTATTTATCGCAGAGAAAACTTTATTAAGAACCGCTATATAGCTATAGCATATCGCTCTTTTTACGTTAAACTACCGAAAGATAATGCTAGAAAACTTTTATGCATTTTAAGTATTAAGTAGATATTTTAAATATGAATTATATGCTTTTAACTTATTAAATATTATAAGCAACGTAATAATAAAATTCTTATAAAACATTGTTATTTTCTAAAATCTTCTTGGGGATATCTATAAATAGAAAATGCCTTTACAAGCTTGTTAAAATATCGTCTGTTTAGATAAATCTTGGGTCAGCAGTTTGTAGCGAATACATTTCTGTTTTTTAAAGCAAATTTATGGATTATAGGATAAAATCACTCGGCTTGGAACATTGAATATGTCGTTTTATCGAAGGAATCTTAACAAACAGCAACATTTCGTAAATAAATAAAAGTTTTGCTCACATGCAATCGTTTCTATAGTTAAGAATTTTATTAATATTGTTATAACTTTATTTACCAGAACTAAGCTGAACTTACAACAATTAACAATCTAACGCCCAGCAGAAGCGGAAGTCCTGAAAAGCACCAATTCCAATTTTATAACAACACATGTTAATATAACTAGATAGTGGCGGCTTTTTAATTAAAGCTGCAGAGCTGCAGCACTGCCTAAAATAATTATTCTATTTTTTAAATTAACCCTTTCGGGGCCAAATTCTTCACAGCTGCGGAAAAACATTTTTTACTATAGTCGGATTTTTTAGTATTTTTAGAGATTCTTGATATAGAAAAAAAAACATAATATGTATTTTTTTGAAAAAAGTAGGCAATTGCGATAGACAAAGTCACTTTAGATCTGTGCAGTGTGGAAGAGCGAAATTAAATTACAATGGAAAAACACGTAAACAACGAAGCTATTTATTATTAAATTTTAAAAATTATTTCGGCTTTTTACTAAACATAAAGATATGTTACATTTGATGCAAAAAGTATGGATTCTTTTTGTTGCAGCCTTCTAATTTACAACGCCCAGCTTTTTTTTTCTCATCAATGCCTTCATTTTCTGCATTCTCCCCCTCTTCTGCATGGAAGTTCGTTCTGTATGTCTTCCACCGATTCTGATCTAAGGATAACCGAAATAGGCATTTTTCATAAATATGTAATATATTTAAAAGCAATTATACCTTCAGAATCTGTCAGTTTTTCGGAAGCATTTTCCTGTTCCCAATCGTTCGATAACACTGCTATGTTCGACCAATCATCATTTTCAAGTATTTGCAGCAGTTGCTCGTCAGCCAAAAACGTTTTTTTCGAAGTCATATTGCGCTAAAAGCAGAATAAATATGTTACTTTTTTAAACCTAAACAATCTTTATCCATGTCAATGTACGTTAAAAAAATCGATTGTGTCTTGGCGGTACGTAAAATTCTGGGTACCTTGTATATATTGCAAATCTTAGAATAATACGTTTACTTATCTTTTGTCAATAACTCGATTAATATTTGTTAGTTTCACACGTTTTGTCACTCAAATTCAATGGGGTATTCCATTACCCCTACAAACCACGAAACTTGCGTGTTTACAATGTCGAGCGGAATTTCAATGAAATTGCCAGAGTCGTCGCTAGTGTTACTAATGTAATCAATATGGGTCCATCTGAGTTTGTCCTATCCTCTTTGATCTGAGTGAACAAGTAGTTTTCACATCGAAAATAAATCACAAGGCGCAATTAAACTGGGTGTAAAATCGTGTCCACTGCAGTGGACGCGACGTCTCATAGGGTTAAGATTCTACAATAATATGTATTTTTAATACTTCTGTACATACGAACTCGCCGGCAATATTCATTGGCACACCTCATTGTCGCTGTTGGAATGCCCTGTCATACGCGCGTCATCCGATCGTTTACAGCCGAAACTTCAACGTCATCACTAATAAAGCTGGATTTATAAACTCGCGCCGGCGTCGGCGCTGGCGTCGGCGCTCGCGCTCGTCTTAAACATGCATAGTGGGCATTTATAAACTTGGCGTTCGCGTTCGCAGTGTTGACAAACAAAAACATAATCTGACAGTTCTGACATTTTTAGTTTGTACACTTGGTGGTGTTTTCGCTAGCCAGTAATTAGAACCAAAAGAAAGAGTTAAATAAATGGATTTAGCAAGGCAGAAGAAGTTACTTGGTGTCTTAGGGGTAGTAAAATTAAAATGACGATTGGCCGTTGACAGTTTGGCAGATGTCAACGATGACTTGACGGACATGCTAAAATCCCCTTGGTTATGACGCGGCGCTACGGATTTTCTATGAACGCCGGCGCTGGAAAAATAAAGATGGTTTATGTTGAACGCCAGCCGGTGCCAGCGCGAACGCCGACGAAGTTTATAAATCACTCTATTACGATTCACTTGTTTAACTCCCAGCGCCCACGCCAGCGCGAGCGCTGACGCCGGCTTCGAGTTTATAAATCCAGCTTAAAGCTCAGCGGCGGTATGGAAATTTGACCTTGAGCTGACCAATCAGAGCGTCAAATCTTGTTAGGATTTGTACTGTACTTGTTCGCGCCGGGTGGATGAATTATTCAACCAACATTACTATTTTTGATGGTTTACCATATAAAAATAGTTTATCCAGGAATAATTTGGTCAATTTAAGAATACACCCCCAAAATAGTTTAACTACCATAAGTCTTATGGATGAGATGCGAATTAAAGTTCAAAATTAATTAATCATATTATATTCAAATTTAATTTTTCGCGCTTGGTAAATAAATACTGTTTTATTGCCTATAGTTCGAGAGTAGGTATTTGCAACATAAGAAATGTTGCTTTCTACAATACCTTAAAAAACATGTCGTTCACTTCTGACTGAATTTATATGCAGCACTGCTTGGATCTAACATTACGAGCCACCACCTAACTACCCACACGACACACAAGATCCCTTAGATATCCAATGGATAGCCTTATATCCACTGAATGTCCACATCCATTGCATATATCCATTAGATGTACACTGGATATCTTTAACGGATATTAAATAAACAAAATATGGTTCGAGATTTTATACATAGACTAAAAAAAAACAAATCTTATAAAATATCCTGCAACTTTGTACTGAAGATAAACACTAAAATGAAATTTAAAACCTTAATGTCTAATGGATATCTCATAGATATCTATGGATATCCTATATTAACGGAATATCGATCACATAGGAGAACATCCACTAGAGATCCCTTGAATATCTATGTGTTGAGGGGATGTTAAAAGTTTAAAATAGTCCTTTAAAGAAAGGTATAGAAACCACAAAAATACGTATATTAAAGTGTGTATGAATTTTATTACTACCTTTTAATTTTTATAAACAATTTGAAAATAAAAAAAATTATTCATTTTCCCCAATTTTTTAAATTAAAATTTTTATTTGGATATTTTCAATAAAATAACGAATAATAATAATTATTATAAATTTACTGTTTATAAATTGGAATAATATTGTACTATGAAAAATTCGCTTAATAAATTGTTTTCATAGTTTGTATTATATACACCTACTTGGAGAATATTTTGCTGTTATAATTTTGATGTAAATTGTGTCCACCACAATGTTTATTATATTTGGGAAAACATTTTATATTATCAATTTTTGAGAAAGTTTTAGTCAATAAAAGTTTTTGCTTGATAAAATAATTGTTTCACAGTTACTAAATTGGGGGTCAAATATTATACGCTGTATATAATTTAAGAAAATGTGACGTCGCAAAACAAAAAATGAAGTATTAAATTTGTGAGACAGCTAAATTAAAGAATACCAGGATATTTTGCTTGTAGCTACAAGCAAAATATCCTTATATAAAGTATTCCTGTAGGTTGAAGAGATTTTGAGAAATAGATACTTGAAAATCATATTTTACTATTATTTTCTTTTCTAGCCTTTTCTGCTAATTTCGTAAAACCTATTCGACCACAAAGCAGTTCGTAAAGATGTTTTGCTTGTGTTTGGGTGCTTACTCTTCAAATTGGCTGCCTCAGAAATTTAATATTCGTTTCTTTTATTTTGTGACATAATTAAAATTTTCCTGAATTCTAGACACTCTCTATATTTGAGCTCACGTTTATTAACTTTATATCTATTTTTTTATATAAGCAATAACTATTATTGAGAATTAAATTTTCTGACAAATTTTAAAAAAAAAGACCATATTATGTAGCGAACGTTATTATTTTAATGAATACCTATTAGATATCCTTTGGAAGATACATGATATATGATATCTAATAGATCTAACGGATGTAGGCAAGACTTGCATTACATTTTTTAGGGCATCCATTAGATATCTGTATTATATATCCAATGGATATTCCCTATATCCTGGTTATAGGCGGGCATTTGGCTATCCATGAGTAGTCTATAGGACATCTACATATATCCAGTAGATATACTGGATATCCATGACAGATATCTTTTAGACATCTGGTAGATATGTTGTGTTGTCTGGGAACGATTTGTAACACAGTCCTCTTTCAATTCTAACACATTTGGCCATTATAGCTCTGCTTCTTATCATTACAACATTTATTAGCATGTCTTTGTCTTCTTATTGATTGTCCACCATCCCCGTTGCTATGGTAATATTATAGAAACGTACCTACTATATCCATGGTAACCGTCGCTATTATCATAGCAACCATTGTCATGACAAGCGACAGAAGATTAAACACATGAAAGTCGTTTACAAGCTTATTATGAAAGTTATTTATTTCATTGTTTAGAAAACGATTGGCAAACATTTTAATAAAAAAGGAAATAATCCAAATAAATAAAAGAGTGACAACTTTTACGTGAGTTTTGGCAAATTTTTGAGCATGGCGTGTTTTCCGCGTTTAAAAATAAGTATAGTCTCCCAAGAGACTTTTCAAATAAAAATAAAGATTTATTAAATACATTGTTTAGGATAGAGTGAGTAAATTGCTTCAGCAAGCAAGTAATATTGTTTTTTTTAATATTAAGGTTTGCAGCGTCATCTAGTACGCTTACAAGGAAAATTGTTTTATTCAATACCATCCGCGTAAAGGTAAATCCATGACCTGATATCGTTTTTAGTTGTTATTCCTTTAGCTGATAGAGAACATTGAGATTATAATTCAATATCTAACACAGGCAGTCATGAAAATCAATATTTCTTGTATCAATTCATTGTTAACTCATACAATATGGAACAGATGGCGCAGGAAACAAATTTGTAAAATGCATTTAGGCCCAATTGTATAGATATGAATTAATCTTAAAGTTAAACCTAAGTTTTACCTTTGTAAGGTAAAATTTATTTCTAAGGTGAAACTATTCCAACGTCCAAGCTTCATTTATTAGGTGTTAAAGGCATATATTTTTTTTTATACTCGTTAAAAAAATAAAAAATTGAAAACTACACCTCTATTTATTTTTATATTTACTTTTCATTAATGAGATTACTATAGTCGGAGATCTATCAGTTCTAAAATACAGTTATAAATTTCAGTTTTGAAGGTAGGATTGGTTCACATGCAAATTTTTTCAAAACTACGATTTTCCGATCTTAATGAACAAATTTTGTCAGCACTTCAATACTATTTAAGAAAATTATACTTCTAAAAAATATATTTAAAAATACAAATAGTTTCATTATTAGGAAAACCTACCTATTTAATTTAATTAAACGCAAAAATATATGCTAAATTTTCAAAATAATTAATTAAATTCATTCATAGTTCATAAAATACTTCATAGTTATTATTATCCCCAATGTGATTATAATCTACAATAGGATAATAATCTACTGGTTAAGGATCATCTATTGCAAGGTTATACAAGATAGCAGTTGCTTCAATTATAGCTAAAGGAGTCTTTTGTTACACCCTCGTTTCTAGCCTTAGAATCTAAAATCTTCTTTTTAAAATTCCGTATTGTCTCTTCACTATATTACGGGTTCTTATTTGGGATTCATTGTATAAATTTTCAGCCCTTGTAACTGGTTTTGCTATTGGAATCATAACATGTTCATCTAGGGTATGTCCAGATTGGCCTAAAATAAAGCTGTCGCCAAACTCGCCATTACTGAGTTGAGATTTTAATCTGCTGTTATTATATATCAGCCTATTATTTGTGACACCTGGCCACCGAGCCACTATATTTCTTATACGAAGGTTTGCATTAGATATTGTTTGAACGTTTATTGAGAAATACCCTTTTTCTGTTACGAAAAATTTCACCATCCAAACCCCCTAACAAAATTAATGTGTTTTCTAATTATCAGCGAAGTTATACCGTTATGCCTGACTTCTCCAAGAGCATTCCAACATTTAGTGGAGACAATTTATCCCAAAGCAGACTGTGGATAGAGGGTATTGAAAGTACTGCCACTTTACACAATTGGCCACCTGAATTCAAACTAGAAACCACTAGAACTCGACTTATTGGTGCAGCAGCTAGATGGTACAATGCTCGACGAATGGTTTTATTAACATGGGACCAATTTAGAAGGGACTTTTGCAACACGTTTGTGCATGAGAAAAACCTAACATATTTATGGAAATCTATGACGTCTAGAATGCAAGGCCCTGAAAAAAATACATTAAAAATACAGAATAACAATACCTAGTTCCTATTACAATATTAAAATGTTTTTCTTTTGAGGTGAGCCGCAATATCCATTCCATACAGTTTTAAAATATCCATTGTAAAAATGGGATAAAAACTTACTGGTCAGTGTTTTTTTGCAGGTTTAGGCCAATCGCTTGAACTATTAATTCAACTAAAGCCTTCGGACACTCTAAATCTTAATATAAATTCAAGATCTATCCGTATTTTCAATACGAGGCTTGAATATTCAGGGCCTCCGTGCGTTTTCTACCATATCAATAATATCTAAATCCTCTTCATCATTAGAAAGAAAACCGGAAACAATATCAATAGCATCTATAATACCTACTACAAAGCACTTAAACAAACCTGCTGTAGCTATTATATTATAAACAAAATCAGAAAATACATTAGGTTGAAAGATAATGACAATTTTTCAAAGCCTACCAAGATTTTTATGCGTAGCCTTTACTAACACATTATTTTGCTGTTATTTGAACAGAAATGTTAAGGGAAGTAAATAGATCTTCTCAAGAGCATATTAATTTATGCACAGATCAAAATGGAAGACATTTTGAACATTTATTGTAGTTTATAATATTAGTTTAGGTATGTAATATGTTTAATTAATAAAATAAACGTTCGTTTTACATTTTTACACAACAGAATTTACGAAATTTGCAATTACTTCATAAACGGCTGGAGATAACCTACATGTTTGTATTGCAAAAAATATTTGTTTATGAATTCTACGTTACATTAGGTGAAAATATACAGGGTGCTTCATTTAAAAAATTTGAGAAAAATGAGTTTTTATTTATTATTTTATAATTTTTGAAACCTTATTTAGAACACCCTGTATAAAATTGATAAAAACTCTTCAATTCATCGTATCTCTGGACTCCTTGTCATTATTTCTGTACAATGCCGTGATTACCAAAAATGTTTTCAGATTTTTTTTTTGGTTTTTCTTCAGAGCTGCTAAATTTTTTTATCTTAGTTTTTAAAATATGCGAGAAACTACACGGTGTTCCATTTAAAAAAATTCGACATTAACAACCACACTTTTTTGAACAACCTTGTTTATGCAAAAATATTTTCCTGAAATATACTCTATGATACAATATACGCCCGCATGTGAATGAAATTTCTAACTTAATTCGTTCAGGAGCTATAAAAGCCCGACGCACTTTTGCAGGACCCTGTGTATAAGTCACGCTGGAAAATGGCTAGCCTTTGGGGCCGTAGGCCGAGAGGGGTAATTTTCCCAAGTGACTTATATGACTTAACACACGAGGGTCATACAAAATTTTATCCAAGACTACTTGATAGATATTATTAAAAAATAGAAAATTATATTTATTGTTTCAATGGAAGAAACTTCAGACGAAATTCAAAAAGTAGCGAACCTTGCGTGTTCATTTATTATTCCTCACAAGTCAAGAGACAGTTATGACAAAGCCTTGTATAAATGCATATTTTATCACAACACACCAGTGAGTTATAATCATAACCCACTAGTGAGTTATGGTTATTAGCCACGTGTGAGTTATAAGCTACTTTATTAGCCCAATATCGAACTAATAATGTTCACTTTATATGAAAGTGTTGAATAAAAATGTCAATGATTACCTAAAATGACTTTATTTGTGAATGAATGGATATATTTTAAGCGTTATGGAATAGGTGGCAATAACATTTTATGCCAAGTTTACCGTCTGTAAACATTGCTTTTCTTTCATTTTAATAATATACTTATTACACAGATGAAAGGGCAAAAACACAAAAAAATCATTTCGCCCTTAAAAGCTTCCAAGACTTCGTTAATTAAAAATATATTCGTAGCTTTTATCTTTGCTATTGTCTTCTTCACTTTGTTAAGGAGCCTTAAAGTATTAGAAGTTTAATTTATAAGGGCTCACGCTAAGCTTCTTTTTTTAGTATTCGAGTACTTGGCTCCCTAAGGCTAGTAAAAGATATTGAATAATGTGCAAGGTATTTATTTTTAAATATAGGATATGGGCACTTTCCATAATATGTCACGACGAGATTTTTTCTTTCATAGGTAAGACCAGGTTTAGCCAGCTTCGCAAGTGCTAATTTTATTTCGTTATTTTACATTTGTAGAAACGAAAAAGAAATATGTATTAAACTTGGCGGCAATTAAGATTCGATATTTCCTAATTGCGAATTCTTTGTCTTTAAAGCTACAAGGAACTACCTATAAGGCTATCAACATTTCTAAACACACACGCATAAAATGTTCCGAGGATTTCACCTTTACCGTGAAGGAATAGGAAATTACTGCGCGCGCATGAAACTGACAAGCATACGAATGCTTAAAACTATAAACATAAAAACGGTATAAAGGTGAAAGCGTTAAAGAACTTATCAGATAATGTGATAGATAAAGGATGTGGTAAACATTGCACAGGCTATTATCGAAAAAGGCCGTTTTCCCAGGTTTGTAAGAAAGTCAAAGTGGTTCTCATACCAAAACCTAAGCAAAATCAATTACTAGTAACCAGCTGCAGGTTTTTTAGCCTACTGTCTTATCTTGATAAGGCTTTCGAGAAACTCATACTTTATCATGTCAGTGCGCCAAACAACAAAACTGGCTTGCTACGTACTTGTGCGAGCCTGGGTTTTAAAATCTCACTCTCAGCAACAAAAAATACTATTTCTCCATAGGGTGATTCACTGATTCTTTTTTATACCTTCACTCTCAAGAAAATATTCCTTTACAAAAGCATTTCTTTATTCTACCAAACCATGTCATTGACAATTCATACTACTACTTCAAGTGATTTGTTATCGATTAACTAATCAATGGCCACATTGACTAATCACACTTAAGGGGGTTCATGTAACCCGCAACAAACCATTATAGTTTTACTTCGACAATTTTCGCAAAAGGTTGCCAACTCACGACTACATAGGCGCTGACTGCCCGTGAAATCCGTGGGGAAAAGACGTTCCGCCACGAAAAGCATCTGTAACTCGACTCACTCTTTAAAACCACTAGGCGCTGCTGGCCCGAAGATACCTGGCGATTAAAATCACGGCAGACTTACACAACAAAGAAAATTCTAAACTCTACTGACTGACTAAAGCAAAAACGTTCGCTTCGTTGACCACTCCTCCCACGCAAAACTCTTTGGCATCACCGCATCCCGTTACTCACCCTTCATCTCGCGAGCCAGAATAATTGACTTTTCTAACACGTACGCAACGTCTATTACGGTAGCCGATCGTCTTCTGTAATAATTGGAAAAGCCTCGCCCACTGAACTCCCACCACTGGAAAAACAAAGCTAATTGCCGACCGATCTAAAAATGTCCCCGGCATGCTTGACTTTCCGGAACTTTAACTCATGCGCAGTACGTCGGATTTCTACGATTTCTTGATATTTGACGTTTATATTGTTCAGAGCCGGTTGTCACTTAATTCTTAATTTACACAGTATTTCGCGTGTTAATTGTGAGATTTAGAGCGTTATTTTAAGTGATTTTTAGTTATTTCTAGTACTTTGTGGAAGTTTCGTTAAAGATTTATTTAGATTATAGTGCAGTTACCTTTTAGTGTAAGTTTATGATGAAAAACAAGTGTATGGTGTTGCTTTGCAAGCCAACGACCCAAATTCAGTTCTTCAGGTAAGTACCTAGGTTACTTAAAATAATTTTAAAATTGTATCCCCGCATAGAATTTACCTTGCTTTCAACACAATCATGTATTTATTAAGGCAAGTGTTTTTTTTTTGAATATTTAAGCAGTTCGTGGGTATTACCATAACGTTCAAGTACTTTACAAAAATATATCCGATTTAAAACTGGACACAGTTTAAACTAGGGATAATAATATGTTATTTGTGTCCAACTTGTTTACTGATTTTTGACAAATTAAAAGAAGCAAATTTGTTACATTGCTTTTAGTGGTAAACCGGTGGTAAACTAACCTGGACTAACAGTTTAGATTATGTTGTAAGAGATTTGATTTACTCAGAGGATCAAAGGATCTAAAGTCTTGCGTGGGATATCCTTTTATAGTAAAAAATGCTTTCCTGAACATTGTTGCTTGTCCAAGCTAGATCATTTTAATTCTTCGCCTAAAATGCAATGCAGAGAGACCTAAATAATATGTACATATGTCCCCATAATATATAAAGACATGTTTGCAGATTGACCGCAGCACGACATGATGCATGGTTAAGAGCTCTAGGAAGAAACCCCAATATAGAACATCTTAGTGATGGGAATCGTGTTTGCGGATTGCATTTTGCCCAGGATGATTTTATTATCAAAAATAAAAGGGCACACCTAAAACCAGGTGCCATTCCAACTAAGCAATTGGGTCCTCGTAAGCCTCTAGCTGCACTTCACAATACATGTTTAATGACAATTAGCAGGTAAGAAACTCCTATAACTTATTTAAGGCTTCCTGTAGTAAGTATCTGTCTTTAGGTGTAAAACATGTTGTTGTAGTTTTTTGTCCAAGAATTATACATTTTCATAGCTTCAATGTATAATTCATGAAATATTTTTAGTGTGAAAAAAGTACTCATATCCTTACTAGTTATCTATTTCTTTTTTATCGTAGACTTCATCCATTTAAATGGGCAGTAATATGTGCATGAAACTGTGAACATAAAATATAATAACAAGTTACAAAACCTATCTAATAAATAAATGCTGAACTACTCCAAGTGATCTGAAGGAAGTACAGTTTAATATTGTTTAAAAGTTTTTTTTTTGTGTTTCCAACATTATAGTTTTGTACTTTGTACAAACTTACAGCAAGGCATTAATTGGTAAGGGTATTCGGAAAATGAGTTATAAATCTTGGAGAGACAATTTCGCTTGATAAAGTAGAGGTAAAAGAATATGCCATATAACATAGAATGGACTAAATATTTTTTAAGTTACATCCTGTCAAAGTTCTTTTTTTCCCCTTTTTTTAATACCTATATATCGTGCTTATCTCATTACTTTTGAAATAAATACTTGGCGCAGAGCCTCTTGATTTCTATCATTTTCTTACAAAAAGTTTGTGGAGTATGCATTTAATTTTTCGCATATTTTTTAAAAGGTTATTCCCCATCTGAATAATTCTTACCCCTTAGTGGCAAATTAGTTTTAAGGATTTTATAACCAAAGCAAAAAATATAATTGATCATGATTCAAATTTCGTGAAATCTGACAATGGGGTGTCTTGAAGGTATAAGTAAATAACAATTTTTATAGTTTATTTGTTAGTTTTTATTTTAATTTTTTCGGTTCTTATGGAATTTTTAAATCACTTACGTAAAAAATATTAAAATTTCAATTGTTGTTACACATAGCTATTACCACGTCGAATCATTGCTCTAAGTTTCCTAACAAATTTTCCGATTACCCTATATAATTTGTAGAACAAATGTTTACATACATTCATGTTAAATGCTGGGTTTCCAGAATTATATTTCGGGAGTAATGACAAAATTTATTTTCAGATCTGTGACAACTTAAAAAAAATATGTTATAGCGGACAGCAACAAATCCCGATGGTCTTTAGACATCCTATGCCTTCAATTCCTTATCACGAGAATATAACTCCTGTGCCCTCAAATTTGTATGGTGGGGATACTGTTGAAGAAGATGGAATAAGTTTTGAACACTTCGAAATTCTGGTAGATAATCAAGAAAACCAAGAACTATTGGAGAAGTAAGTATTAATATTGTGTTCTTGTGTTATTTACAGGGTTGGAAAAAACCCGGGTTTTTTATATAAAGCCCAGCCCACTGGGCTTTTTTGGGTTTTATAAGCTGGTTTAATTATTTTTTTTTTTAATTCTATCAAGATTTTAATATATGAATAGAATCATTTATGACATTTATGTAGTAGTAGGATCCCCATTTTTTTCTTCCTATTTTTGTTAGTTTTGTGTTACGTTTATTTTTTATAGCAATGTGTTTTATTAATATGTTTTATTTTTTACAAAATATAAAATGTAAACAGAGTTTCAGTTTAAGAAAAAACATTCAAAAAACATAGTTAAAAAAAAACCGCCGGGTTTTTTTAAGTGGGTTTTACCCAAAAAAAAAACACTGGGTTTTTTCGGGTTACCCACTGGGCAGCCAACCCTGATTATTTATTAGTTATTTTTTTTTAAGTGTTTATAGCAATATTTACATGTAATTATCATTAAATTAAAAGCTACTTGCTAATTTTTATGAATACTGGTTCCTCTATTATAATATGATTAAATTGGACAGAAATATAAGTAACACAGCACATGCCAAACAGTTTTTGAAGGAAGGTAGCAATTCTTTTGGACGTATTATTATCTAATATGTGTTTTTGCTGCACGTCCAATGCCTTACCTCTAAGTATGTATTAGTAGATCCAATTATGACCATTTTTTAAAAATCATTTATTAATTTTTGTGGTCTGTTTGCAAAAGAGCTTAGCATAAAATTATAAACACAAGTATTGGCAATTGTAAAAAATGCACTTACATTGAAGTTGGTATTTAAAGGTGATTTTTTTGTAGTTCATCCTCGGATGTTCTGTCAGCGTATTCGACTGAAGATGAGATGAATGTGTACAGTAGTTGCCTTATGATAATTTATATCCTGCTGGGTATATTTTTGTTGTGTTCATCAAACAACGATACAGAAAGTCTCCAATTACGACAACTGAAGAGGAAATTGCAAATA
This sequence comes from Polydrusus tereticollis, assembly GCA_963920685.1. Taxonomy (NCBI): domain Eukaryota; kingdom Metazoa; phylum Arthropoda; class Insecta; order Coleoptera; family Curculionidae; genus Polydrusus; species Polydrusus tereticollis. The sequence continues at coordinate 25,956,553 of OY987326.1, read as the reverse complement.
GTGACAAACTCTAGCAGTGACAGCGAAGGCTACGAAAGTATCATAAAAAGGGCTAGAAAAGATGTTAAAACTATTCATACGTATAGGTAAGGCTTGTCCAATAACGTTCCTGCATTTTATAATAGCAATTTTTGTCAATTAGAACCCTGTATATTAGATTAAAAAATATATATTAATGACTTAATGATTAAAAGCACTAGGTAACCTTTCCCCAAGACAGATATTCAAAGACCAATTCATGGATTATGTAAAGAATTCTGTTATATTTGCATGTACAGGGATTTTGTTAAAAAATGACGCAACCCCTTTATACAGGGTTTCCCAAATGAAGGGGTCATACTTAAAAGGCGAAAACTATGTGCCAAAATAATCACATTTTTTCCCATAAAGAAATCTGTCATAAGGGAGCCCTGAAGGTGATTTGTTTAATCACCGACGAAACTATTTATGCAATTTGAGTGTGATAGTCAGCTTTATGGGATTGATATAGGATGTAGATATCGTCGTCTAAGTATGACCCGTAAATTTGGGTACACCGATGTCTTCAATTGCGTATTTATTTTTTAATTAATACAATTTTTTTAGCAAAAATCCAGAAACTGTCGTCGAGAAGTTACGTACTGCCAGATTAACAAAAAACGTTTTCCGAGAAAAACTGAAAGGGTCCCAAAAAAGAATACAACGCCTCTCCCAAAAAGTAAAAAGCTTGAAGCAAATTGTATTACACTTGCACCAAAAAAAATTTTAGAAAATGATGCTGTGTCGGTTCTGGAGAAATCGTATACAGGAATTCCGCTAATACTTTTAAGACGAGCACTAAAAAACGTTACCCTAACTGAGAAGAGTAAAAAACAAACAAGAGCAGAATTTCCCCCAGAGCTGAGGAGTTTTGCTCTAACCCTTCAATTTTATTCCTCCAAGGCGTATAATTACGTCAGAAGAGTATTTAATTTAGCACTGCCTGCTCCATCTACAATAAGAAGTTGGGTACGAAACGTTAATTGTGAGCCAGGCTTTTCCGATTGTTCTTTAACAACATTAAAGAGGACTGTTGAAGAAAATAAAGTTAACAACAAACTGACAATATGTGCTTTAATGCTTGATGAAATGGCAATAAAGAAGTTTATTGAATATAAAGGAGACAAGACATGGGGATATCCGGACTTGGGAACAGGTATTGTGACTGATGATAGTATGAAATGTGCCACTGAGGCTTTAACATTAATGGTTGTATCCATTAACGCCAGTTGAAAAATTCCAATTGCATATTTTCTTATTTCTTCATTGGGAGGGCAAGCTAAAGCCAACATTGTAAGCGAGGCCATCAAGAGATTGGAAGCCATTGGCGTAAAGATTGTGTCAGTTACATGTCAATTTCGCAATGCTACAACATCTTGGGGCAGATATAAAGGACATAGACTGTTTAAGACCATACTTCAAAACTACCGAAACGTCAAAAGCATTTGTTATATTGGACGCCGCACATATGCTAAAGCTAATTAGAAATAATTGGTCCAACCTTGGGTATGACGAAGATGGAGAAGAAATTAATTATAATTTTATAACCAAACTGGGAAGAGTTCAAGAGGAAGAGTTTTGTCGTTTAGGTACAAAATTACGAAAAACTCATCTAGAATGGCGAAGTTATAAAATGAAGGTATATTTTTTTGCCATTAGCAGTTGGCATACTGATCAAGTAAAAAAGTTAATTAACAGTTTCAGCTTTCATCTATAAAATATTATGTTTAATTTGTTTGCTTTATCTTTCCATAATGATATAATCTGAAGCAACTGAAAAATCCTCAAGGAAAATATGTTTATTCTACAGTTAACAAAACCCCAATAAAAGGAATGTGTATTACCTTGATGTCATTATTGGGACTGTATGATGATCTAGTTGGTTCTCAAAATTCCCCTTTAAATTACCTTCTAACATATAAATTTAGCCAAGACCACCTCCAATTATTTTTCTGTTGTGTGAGGTAAGTTATCTTCTTTATCTTTTGGGTTATTTTTTTTTCTATTATATGTATTATGTACTAAGCTTTCTTACAACATTATAATAATTATTCTCATTAATTTATTACATTCAAATGAATATTCCAAATGTGTAATAGTTTACTTTACATCCTTGTTTCAAAAAGTTTTTAGTCAGTATTAAACACAATTAATTCTGATAACTATTTTGAAAACAAATTCAAGAAATTTTAATGTAACACCAGTAATGTGGCAGGATAAGGGTTAACATAATAAATATAATTAAACAAACGGCAGATTCCTATTGTTTATTAAAAATGTTTTAAATGATTGTTCTGTTCTATGGATCTATATTACTCTTCCTATAATTATTTTTAGGGGACGAAATGGGTGGAATAATAACCCTACTGCATATCAATTTTATTATACCTACAAAAGGATGGCATTGAACATGGACATCAAATCTATAAATGGAAATTGCGTTTCCTTTGACGATGCGCACATATTAACAACAAGTAGTAAGAAGCAGATTATACCATCATTGACGGTGGATGATATGCTAATAGTAAAAAAATACAATTTAGATCTGAACGACCTTTTCATTAATGAGGATGATATTGAAGGTGTGGTAACACTGTTACCTAAACGAAGTGAAGTTTCTGAGAATTAAGTTGCATATATTGCAGGATTTGTGATAAGAACCTTAAACAAATCTATTAAGTGTCAGGAATTTTTAGAGTTTTTTATTACAAATCGTCAAGACGACCACGTTAGCAGTTTAAGATTGTTTCACATTAAAAATAGAGGAGGTTTAATAAAACCCAAAAACGATCTAGCCAATGTTTGTTTCTATATAGAAAAAAAAAAATAAGACAGGTTCTTCTTCTAACAAATCAATTTATGCCGAATGACTTAAATTTTATCACTGTATTTAACAAAGAAATGTCAATGTTTCTTTTTGAAAATAATTATTTACACGGTATAGAGAAGCACATATATTTAAGTTCATTTGGTGAAGAGCCCCACAGAATGAAAGTAATTAAATTAATAGCAAAAATATATACCCGCATCAGATTTTTTAATGTTAGCAAAGAGCAAACTCTACATTTAAAAGGATCAGCAATCCGCAAAACATATTCAAAATTGATTTTGTTTCATCATCAGTAAAGTGTATATCTATTATAGATATTTGTAATAATTAATTTATACATGGTTTTCATTTTACACCGAACCACCCAAAATACCCCCTGATTTTCAGCGAAATAGGATGTGACAAAAAACACGTCAATTTTAATATCCAGGGGAAAGTTTAACTACAGATTTGATAGAATTTTACTATTCACCTCTACACCTCCAACCAACCTCACATTCAAATGTCACATCGCACTACCTATCGAGTGGTACATCGTTGCAAAAAGCAATAAATTGCCTATCCAACTGTGCCAAGAGAAGTCAAATCGTATCATCGGTCTGCGAGTTGCAAAATGTTAATGTAAAATTGAAGGATATATATTGTTATTATCTTGACAATAACAAGTGATATATGTTGTTTTTATCTTGATTTTGAACCCTTAATAAAATAATTTGTTTAAACTAAATTAATTGGTTGCATTGTCATTACATTTTCCCACCTCAATTTCACTTCTCTTGGCACGGTTGGTTAGCCAATTTAATACCCTCTGCAACATTGTATCACTCGATAGGTAGTGCCATGTGACATTTCAATGTGAGGTTGGCTGGAGGTGTCAATAGTAAAATTCTATCAAATGTGTAATTAAACTTCTGCCTTGATATTAAAATTGATATTTCTTGTCAAATGTTATTTTCCTCAAAATAAGGAGATATTTGGGCTGGTTTGTTTTGAAATGAAAACCCTACCAGTAATAATATAATATCTTTTGTTTAATTGCTTCAAATTGTTTACTTACCTTGTGCAATATTTCCTTAATCCTTGCATATTTGTAATAGCAATTCCAAGAAGATTTTTTATTTTTATTTATTTATTTATTTATTTATTTTATTCAACACACTATTATACATTTTGTCTTATTACCTAATCATCAATAAACAAATAAAAATTGGGTGTGATATAAGCTTAAATAAAGATTCAACAATAATAATCAGAATTGAAATTCTTTAGAATTTTGTTTTTTAATGTACCAGAAACAGAAAAAAGTAGTTTAGAATGTACCGAAATTTACAAAGCCAAAGGCTTGACTGCACATCTCGGTATATTAATCCTACAGTGTGCTTATGGTGAGTGAATAATGTATTCTAGATAAATGATAAATGAAAGATGTTATCATAATAGACTTAAATTAAGCAATTTGTATGTTCGACAAGTCGAGAAAGAAAGAAAACTGAAGACTGAAAGGAGAAGCTGAGAAAAGGCAAAAAAGAGAATTTGAGATAGACAGTAAATGAAGTTCCTATTTCCAAACTTGAGAATCCCGCTAGAATCTGTAAGTTAATTTTGTTTACAACGAGTCATCGAGTGTCGTTGTATATTTATTTAATTTATATTTTTGTGTTTTTAATAAGTTTTTAACAATATATAATTTATACTTATTATGTAGGTCTACAATCAAACAAAAATTTATAATATTTTAGGTGAGTATTCGATTAGCCATTCAGATATTACTTTTTTAAATTTTTTGTTATGAATAATATTTTTCAGGTGTAGAGGCAGTAAATTGTATATTTTTTGTCCTAAATACAGAAAGCTGCGTTGCCCGATCGCTCTATTTGAGCGAGGTAAAATTAAGTTCTGATTTTCTCTATATCTTGTATGGTGAATAATTACGTCGTTATCTGTCTGCATTGCATCATGTCTTATTGACTGCATAATAGCATCTTTGTAATAGAGATTTCTGACACTGAGAAAGTTGCAGTGTTTAAATAATAAGTTTGAAGGGTAGCGGATGTTTAATTTGTAAATAAGTTTTATGATTCTTTTTTGTGCTACAATCAAAGGATTCAAGACATTATCATAAGCTGCGCCCCATCCTATAATGCCGTAAGACAAAATAGACTGGACAAGAGCAAAATAGATTTTACGAAGGTTTTGTAAGTCAATAATTTTTCTGATTTGTTTAAAAATATGCAATAGTGATCTTATCCTTTTTGTTAGCATTTGGATTTGATAGTCCCATTTAAGATGATTGTCTAGTATTATGCCCAAATATTCCGCATGGTCAGTACGGTGGAGAGACCAAGTTTTATTTTTTCTGAAGGGTAGGAAGATTTCGATTGTTGGATCCCTTGGGAGACGAGTTTTATTGTTTGAAAATGGTAAATATTTAGTTTTATTTAAGTTTATAGTTAGTAGATTCTTATCAAACCATTTCGTTATTGTAGTAAGATCTGAGGAAATATTTTCTTGAACTTCAGCCCACGTATTTCCCTCCACAAACAATACCGTATCGTCCGCAAAGGAGATCACCGTGCCCTTATATTTTTGCATTAGCAATTGATTTAGATATAGGATAAATAAGATGGGTCCCATTACAGTTCCCTGGGGGACACCGTACTTAATTTGCTTTTCAACACTCAGCGTCTGATTTATTTGGACCTTTTGTACCCGTGTCTGGAGATAGCTCTTGATTAACTGCAGTGCCGGCCCTCGAATGCCAACATCTTCCAGTTTAGAGAACAGAATTTTGTGACTAACCGTGTCGAATGCTTTGGCCAAATCCACAAAAATCGCCGCACAAGGTCGACTTGAATCAAGACTATTGGTAATTTTATTTAGTAATAGCGAAATGGCATCGTTTGTTGACTTGCCATTTTGAAATCCAAATTGATATCTTGAATAAGTTTTATTTTTCACTAAAAAATTAACAAGTCTGGTTTTAAGAGCTTTCTCGAAAATTTTGCAAACATTTGAAATAAGACTTATGGGCCTATAGTTTTCAATTTCAGTTTTTTTTCCCTTTTTAAAGATAGGCTTTACTATGGCTATTTTAAATGTTGTGGGACATATGCCTTGCGAAAATATTAGATTCATTAAAAAACATAAAGGTTTAGCTAGGACATCTTTATTCTGCTTTAGGATTTTATTCGTTATTCCGTCTAAGCCTGGGCACGAGTCATCCTTAAGGGAATGAATTATATTTTTTATCTCTACTTCACAGACCGGTCTTAAAAAAATTGAGGTATTACTAATTGATTCTTTCAAGAGTTCCTGTTGTTCGATAAAGCTATTGTCAAGGTTATTTTTAATGTCGTTGGCCAATCTTTCTCCTAATGTAGTATAATGGGTGTTGAACAGTTCACTTACCTTGGTTGGGTCTCCTTCAATTTTATTTTCTTCATTCCGAACGTGGAAGGAGGATACAGCAGTGTTTTTTTTCTTTTTACCTGTAAAGTCATTAAACGTTTGCCATATTTTTCTGCTGTTATTCTGATTATTTAAAAACATATTTTTGTAGTAGTTCTCCTTCTGGATTCTAATTATTGCCGTTATCCTATTTCTATAAGTTTTGTAAGCCCGAAAGTTTTGTTCCGTTTTATTCCTTATGTATTGTCTATAGAGCTTATCCCTGTTTTCCATAGACTTTATTAGACCCTGAGATATCCAAGGTTTCTTTTTGGCGGCAACTATTTTTAAAAACTTAGATTTATCGACAGTATCAGACAGTGTCTTTATTAACTTATTTGTAACAATCTCTGGGTCGTTCAAAGAGTAAAGAAACTCAAAATTTGTTTGCATTAATAATGTCTTTACTCGGTTATAATTTATGAATACTTTCCTCGTGTTGTCGTAACCGTCGTTTTTATTTGCATCGAACTGTAAAATGGTGGGATAGTGATCTGTAATTTTAGAATTTAAGACTATAGGAACCAGAGAGTTGTATTTGTCCTGTGCGCTACGAAAAAATATATGATCCAAACAGCTTTCTGTATTTTTGTCCACCCTTGTACATTTATTTATCGTTGAAATAAAACCATTTTCATAAAGTATGTTTAAGTATTCATGACTCTCAGGAGAGGTCATATCGAGGATATTTATATTAATATCACCTAGAAATATTTCGGTATCAGAAAATTTTTGCGTTTTGAAGAAGTTGGAGAGCTCAGTGTTAAAAACATCTATATTTATGGACGGTGACTTATATATCGCTGTAATAGAAATTGTTTTATTGGTGGGTCTAAGATATATTTGGCTTCTTATACATCTAACACCAGCAATGTCGACCAGAGCAACATCAAAATCATAACCATTTCTAACATAGAGAAGCACTCCGTCGTTCTGGTTAACATCGCCGTCGTTATACGTTAAAGAATAATTTGGAATGCTATATAAGTCTACATTGGGTATTCGCCATGTTTCAGTAAGTATTAATACATCGTGAATCCCCTTAAATTGTTCCAGCATGATCTCAAGTTCGGCGAAATTTTTGGAAATACTTCTTATATTTGTGTGGAAAACTGTGAAGTTATTCCTATTTTCACTCAGACATTCTAGTGTATTTTCAACGCTATCTATCTCAAGGGTTTGTATTTCTTGTAAATCAATATTTGTTATGTAATCATTCATTATTCAAATTCAAAAAAGAAAAAGAAAAAAATCCAAAGTATCGAGTAATTAATTACTTATTGCTAGTTATATATAAATTTAATAAATTACGGGAATTTATAAACGCGTATTATTATCTTATTGATAAAATATAATGTGGTAAAATATGCACAATTAAAAAGGAATTCTTACTTTTTGCTATTTCTGGTAACCTTTGGACTATATTGGTATACTGTCTTTCTCCTTTTACTTTTTTGCACGGGAACGAAAACTCTTTCCGCCAACGGTTGAATATGTTGTTCTTTGGTGTGCTGATTTTGAACTGCTTTATTTTCTGTATCTCTTAGCTCGGGAAGATCTTCAGGTCCAGTGCTTTCCACGTCACTATCGTCTGTGTATATTTCCTGGGATCTTTCCTTTTCGATAGTTTCTAGATCTTCAACACTGTATTCCTGTTTGTTAATGATAATTTTTTGTCCTACTATTTTAGCTTCAAGTTTTTGAGATCTAGCAATTTTTAGGTGTTTTCTTAATTTACCCTGAACTTCCCTGTCCTCTGGGCAGAGATCGTTTGATATCGCTATTCCACGGGATTTCAGATTTCTCAGCTTGTCACTGTTCTTGAATAGCTTTATCTTCTGAAGATAAGACAAAAACTCGAGGACCACTGGAGGTTTCTCTGACCTACCCACAGGATAGTAGTTGTTTATGTCCCTTTCCGTTATATCGGTGTCCAAGAGGGAGTTTAATAGGTCCAGTATATCCTGCAATGATTCCTCAGAGCGTTTAAAGTTCTGCAAGCCAAAAATAATCACGTTGTTTTTCCTTGTTTTTCTTTCTAGATGAATATGGTTACGTTTCACTTTCTCAAGGTCTCTGCCTATCTCTTCAATTTTTGACGTGGTTTGTTGAAATTCTAGTTTTATTTCTTCGGTTTGTTTATTATTAACTTTGACTAATAGTTTATAAAGCTGTTGTTGTTCTACAGGCAGTGCTAATACATCCATAATCGAATGGAGATATGGGTGGAGTCTGATGGCTAATAAGTTTTAAACGTTGGTGATATACACTTTCGTCTGAGTAGATAGATATTATGACATAATCATTAGTTTCGTGTTGTAACGTTTAGTCCTACTTATGTTTTTACACATACATTTTGTTAACACCTTAATATTTTTTCCTGTAATTTCGGGCACGAAAAAAAGCTCTAACATCAATTATTGATATCATATAGTTTATTGGTGCTAAAGTTTTTGAACGTACACAAGTCAAATCCACATGATAAAAACACGTTACCAATTAATAGATGTTTGTTACCGATATATTTATGCTAGTAGTAGTAGTAGTAGGTGAGGGGAGGCACACGGACCTGGCAAGTAGACCAAATGCGATCCTTTTTACCTATATATTTATGCTAACTTTTGTGTTCTTTCAATTAGGTTTAGTTGGAATAACGTTTTTTTTTATTAATTTTTCCCGTACTTATTAATATATTTGTACTTTGCAATACTAGCCATGGTTGCTGTTTACTTTCCAGTGCCAATGTATGGATATCATCCTAATTCACGGCGCACATTAGTTATTGAATGTCTAGTAGTGAAAAATTTAAAAATGCTTTTCACGTCTTGCCACCCTAACTAAATAATTCACAATATATCTAATTATGCATTAATATTATGTGTTTCGTCAATACGGCTGCCATTTTACTGTTGCCTCCATATTTCAACGTAAAAACCTTTATTTGTGTTTAAAGATTACATAATACATCCAAATACTACTTTTATTACCCCTCTTTTGTTTTTTTTTAGTGTGCTGATGATTAACATTTTTTCTACTAGAACCCTAACTGTAGTTTTATAATATAAATAAATATATTAACAGCATAATTGTTTGTTTCACTGTTTTATAGTTTTTATAATGCGCTGCATTCGGGCTTTTCACAATTATATGATAACATATTTACTTTCTCTCCTACAAAGTGCCAAGGCAAGACAAATGCACATGGTTATCAAGTCTACTATAAACATTTAAAATCTCCATTCTGGCTTACTTTTAATCCGAAAAGAAAGTAATTTTCTTGCAACTTTCGTCATATGTTGTATAGAAAATGATGGGAGACCAGACCAGGCGACATAGGGCACCTATTATGGTGTTTAGAGCAACCACTATTACTTACGAAACTATGCCAGAAACTAAATTGTAATTCAAAATTTCAATTTCTGTATTTACGCCCCAAAATACACAAGTCCTGAAATTTTCATAATTTCTTGCAGTGTATTGCTTCTTCGAGAAGATTGATGCCTTACATCTTCTTATATTTCATATTATTATACCAAGATTTAATATAGTTGCTTTTTTTTTTATAAATCAATACCTATTTCAACATATTATGTTAAATAATTTTAAAGCCGGACCTGACGTACACGCGAACTGCGCATGCCCAGAAGTTCCGGAAAAGGCCGCATGCTGGGGACATTTCTGTAACACGGTATTAGCAATATATTGGTTATATATATGTGGCCTCGCCGAATACTGTTCTCCACCGCTCTTCAATATAACCGCATAGTCATGTAGGTACTGCTTGCCGGCTAAACGCAAGTTGAGGGTCTATAAAAACGTAAACAAGCTGTTTTTTCATTAAGGGTTTTATATTGTATTATTTTACCGAAAGGATTATTAAATTATTAAAAATTCGCAGTTAAATTTTTATAATATTTCAAAAGATGAGTTTTATTTACTTCTTTAAACAGTAGAACATGACCCACATGCGGAGTTGCCGATCATTATTAACTTTCTACTGAAATGCGATTATGGTTTTGGTTTAATTATTAAGCAATATTAGGAGTTTGAATTATGTTAATTAGTCTTGAAATGCATATGCATGTAACCTGAACTAACTGAAGGGGTTTATCAGCCGCTACAGCACAGGAACTTTTTTTTTGACGTTAGCAAAACGTCTGATAAGGTTAGTTCAGGTTATTAAGCTAGCATGACGAACTCAGTATAAAGTTAATAAGGTCAGGTATGCCGAAATACCTCATAAAGGTGATTCACTAATCTTTGACAGTCAGAAATTTGGCGGTCTCGTCAAAAAATGCGATATCAACAGTGCCAAATATTAGAGCCGGAGTATCGCGGGGTTCCCCCCTTGCACCCGGCTCTGTACAATATCTATACTAGATTCGCTCAAATAAAATTATACTTGTTTGCTGACGATACCGCGATCACCGCCACCGCCAAACAGCCAAGGTTGGTAGTCTCAAAGCTGCAACGCCACATAAAACTTATCGAGGCGAGGTTAGGCAAATGAAAAATTCGCCTCAATGACGCAAAAACTAAAACACAAAGCCATCTTACTTCTCGACGTATACATGGTTATAACTCATTTAATTTCCTTCTCCCCCCCCCCCCCCCCCTTTTTACTTTATTACTTTTCTTATTAAAATATTAAAATTCTGACCCACCAAATATAAATCATGTTCCCTCTTGGAGTTGACTCATGAAACGTTGATTTTATTGAATTTTCATTATAGACATCTATACATCATATCATAACTATAAATGATTCCATTTAGAATTTTGTCCCCTATTACAATTTTGACATATAATATCCTTCATTGCTAAAAGTAGTATCATGTTAGTGATTATCTTCTGTCGAGTCCATTGGCTGCATAAGGTACACGTTATGACCATGTATTGTTAAACCACTTCGTTCCCTCTTTTAATTTGTTTTAGTTTGTTTATTTAGGTACATCCTAAAAAACATAATTCTTAATTACTTGGTTGTTAAAGATGACTTTGACTAAAGTCGAAACTAGTACAACCTAATGTCAAATTAAATTATGTACACTCTTTAACACTTATTTCACCCTAAAAGTACAAATATATTTTATTTTGGTGGTATAGACAGACCTTGTTTCCTTGTATACATGAAAGTTTCCCTAAACCAGACTTCAAGTTAAAAACAACTGACCTGCCTTTCGATGAGGGGCTGGCTTGCGCCGACAACGTAGGCCCACGCTTAAAAAGAACAAAATGGTCAACTCGGCGCTATCTACTTGTTTATCAACAATAGAAGTAAACTGGACTTACGAACAAAGGCATTGCTGTATAAGACTATTATTAGACTTGTATTTATTTGCAGTATCGTCTCCTAATGCATCGTAACTAAGTCAACAGTCAAGAAAATTCTGACATTCCAGAACAAAGTAGTCAGAATTACCAACAAATGCCGACAATTGCTAAACATACTGATACATCCCCCTAATAACACAATCATACATCCACTAAAATTCACTCAAATCATGTAGACTTCCGAGAGACTGGCTTAATCCTGCCCAGCCTCCCCTCCCCCATCCACTATAATAAGTTAACCGAGAACGACCACCAAATGATTAAAAATAAACAGTTCCCTGCTGCTCTCTACCACCCCTAATTCAACAACGAATTTGAAAATTCGGTACTCAACCTAAGTCAAGTCCCGTTAAGAAATTTACCTGTCTAAAAATTGAAATTAATAGTCCCAGACTGATTTCAAAAACCAACATGATCCTATCCACATCCCATGAGTAAAAAAAAGTGCTCATAATACGCTGTGGAATCTATCACGTATATTTTGAATTATTACTACTGAAAGGTAAATGAAAAATAGGACTGTCAGGTTTTTACTTTTAAGCATATTACACCATTGCTATTGGTGTTGCATAATACAGAATTAAAACAATATCGTTCCAATACCGTCCAATTAATATTCTTGTCGATATGTTCCCCCACACGGTAACTTTCTAAGAATGCAGAGGCTTCTTTTTAAAAAAAAATATCGATTTTCAGAACTGTACATTCTCATTTGTTGATAATTTAAATAAGTGTCCCAAGGGGTAAAACCATGCCTCGACAGTAAAAAAAGTATTTTTCAAAGACGTTTTCATTATTATGCAAATTACACATAAGCCACTATGAAAATTGCATTCGCTGCCAATTGTCGTTCGGTAAAATCGTTGGACAAAAAAGCAAAGAAGAGTGCGCATAATATGCAGGTCACATTGCAGGGTTGTATGGCAGGATCCATTTTCTTGCTGGCTTAAACGCCGAATACGTCAACCTTTTGTTTTGTGCAATGCGGTCTATGGGTATATCACTGCTTTCCTTTCTATTCACACTAAACAAAGTCAAAGAGCTAGTCAAATACATGAAGAAACTGATGGTCAAAATCCACGGGTATGTGTGAGAATTCTAAATGGTGCCTCGTATTGAATAAGTCCAGTAGCCGTCAACCCTTCTACCATTTCTAACATAACTTTTGATCATTAGAGCTTTTTATTCGGGCGTAATTACCATAGGTGTTGACCGCTGCCTTTATTTGCTTTGGCCAAACATAAATTGTTTACTGTATTTCCATGCATGGTTCAAAATATTATGTCAGTTGAAATAAAAGGTTTTTTTACCACAAAATATATCTATTTATTTCTATTATATCGGTTACTCACTGTCACATTGGGTCTGCGTGGCAGCAAATACAGTTTTACTATTACATCTTAGTATGGTAACTACTTACTTTATTAAATCAGTCACACATTTTACATCACTAATAATAAACAGTAATATCGTGATACTATATTCTTAAACCTTCGAGAATTTATCGCATAAATTCCACGAAGTCGTGATATAATAATTACATTATTACATCTTCAAGATTCAACTCCGCGAATTGACCGACTTATTTCATGACTTGGATGCCGTGAAATCAACGAGACTCGCGTAAATACCGCGAGTGAGACCGTCTGCTTATTACAAAAGACTCATACGAAGCTGAAGTGTCAAAACATGTTGAGTTTTATTTATTATATATCATCCCTCTTTCTCGTACACACAGTAGCATCCTGTCAAGCTGTTTTAATTAACAAGTAAGTATATCTAATTACCTGACACTAAACCCTTCGAAAAATGAATTAACCGCGGTTGTACTATTCAACTAAAAAACATATCTGTTTCAAACTCTGCCTTCAGTCACGTATGCTCAAACACGTTTTTTCATGGGCGACCGCTCGTTTGTTTCTTTCTTTATTTCGGCGAATATTCTCGGAGATTATTCTTGGCTGTTGGAACTACGTTTTAGAATTTAATTGAAGTTAACTGACTTTTTTTACTTGTTTCCATATGACTTTGTTGTTTCAATGCATCGAAGATTAATTAAAAGATTGTAGGCGGCGACGTTGCGGTACTTTCTTTACTTTGCATTGATACTTGGTTTTGTTATTAGGTTATGCAACTAGATAACTGAACCGTTTCCCAACAGTAGGTATTTAATTTTCTTAAAAATATAAACTTTGGAACTTGACTTGGAAGTTCCACTTTTCATTTGCCTTGCGTTTTTATTTTCATCGAATTATTTTGATGGATTTCATTACTGACGAGCTTCGATGAGCTTGATGCCATCAAAATTGAGCAAACAAAAGCTGGTGAAATTTAAAAAATGTAAAGACACTTCGACGGATTTTTGACAGGCTGGTGCCATGTTTTTGGATAAATTTAATACTTGCCTGTATCAAAAATGGATTTTTTAAAATATTTTGAATGTGCTTTGATGGGCACCATATACTTTATAATAAAAACTATTAGATGAATCTTTATCATCCAGTGAGGTGCAAAGTTTTTCAGGCGAACACTTGCTTTGTTTTATTATTAGAACTTTTACTAAATATAGTAAAGTGACTCTTTATATAGCCACTAAATTGCGGTAGTTTGAGTCACATACATCAACAGAAACTTAGTTTGACTTTAGCATCTCATTTAATTGACTTGCTGCCTTGTCCTTCAGCTTCTTTCTCTCAGCTTGGCATACAAAATGCTTTTTGCATTCCAAGGCGAACGTTTAATATTAATTTAATGGAGTTGCCATCCCATTTAAACGCAGTATTTTCTATATTAGATGTAGCCGATGTTGTGCTAATATTCTTTAAAAAAAACGATGGAGATGGACACGCAGATTCACTTTCTGATTGTTTCAAGGCTGATGTAGTAATCTTATTAGAAGAATTTAGAAAGCGTAGTTTATTTAATTGCCATTCAGCTCTATTTGAATAAAGTTCAGATGATTTCCATGTAGGTCAACTACAAGAAATACTGACATTATTAACTATAGATAATTGTGATCATCATAGTAACGATGGTTCCAAGTTATATTGTTCCTGATTATATCCTTCCCTATTCTGCTCTGGTCTCTTTTTTTGTTTGTTTAAACAATTGTATTCACCTGGAGTTCTCACATAATATGCGTTTTGCATATTTTCAGATCTATAAACAATAGGTTATGTACAAACCACAAATTTATGTTGAATAAGTTTCTTCATCCAGCAAATGGTCAAAAAAGTGTTATTATATTCCAGACCGAGAGTTTTATACAAATTTTCGTTATTTTCTGCCATTGTTCAATTATTTAAAATATTTTTGGTCAGTTTTTGATAACCGCCAAATACGCCTTTTGAGATTAACAATTTTGGAATTTTCACCAGTTGATCATACACGAACCTCGATGAATTCGCTGGCTAATCGCACTTTTATCGATAAGTACCAGATGAGAATAAAAACAGAGCAAGAAAGTCCACCGATGTTTCACTGGTGAGATTAAAAACACCCAAGCCGAATTTCTGCTTAATCAATAAGCTCATCGGTAAGAATGAAAACACGCGTTTTGACAAGTTATTGATGATGTCAGTATGGCATCCAAGCTTTCCTAAATTGACAGAGGAGTTTCAGAACGGTGGAATAATGCTTAGATAGCTATTTTTCATTCTATGACCGCCTTTGAGCCAGATAATTTTTGATCGCGGTATAAACATTAGTAAATAGTACTTATATCATAGTACAAGTTTTATGAAGCTCATTTTGGCGCACGAGTTCATGTTTATAACAGACAAATGCTCTAATAGCTTTATAAAAGTGTGCTTTATACTATTTTTGCTATTTTGGCATTTTTTCAATAAATGAATCCCATTGTTAAAAAGAAAATTAAAGGCACAAATTTTCAAAATTTTTAGGCCTAGATTTTATGTTGGTAATACAATCAAATTAATTATCATAGAAATTGAAGTCAACAAATAATTCTATTTTCGTGTCAGCCATTTTATCACGAAGTTGTATCATTTTTCTAACATACAAGACCTACGTAATTTTAAAATATGGAGCAAGATGAGTTTTGTTTAACTCCCCCAAAGTTAAGGGAAGTTGCGGTAAATTTTATACACTCACGGACAAAATTATTGCATATTTTATTTTAGGTCTTTATTTTTTCTTTTCCTTTAACGCTTTTGTGATTTCGGTTGCTAAATCTGTTACATTGGAGTGTTTTACGTTATTAATATTCAAACTAATTACGTATTGAAGCTTTACAACAGATTCGTAGAGAAATTAGTGAAATAGCCTGATTTTGATAATAACGTTTAATTAGGAAGGACAACAATAACGACACGATACATTACTTTAAGACCAAATAATAACAATTTAGTACTTAGTATTTCCTCCTCTAGCTCTAACTATAGTCTTCATCCTCAAAGGCATACTGCGCAAAAGATCTTTGATGGTTTCTTGTGGTATTCGATTTCATTCTTCCTGTGCAGCAATCCTTAATTCTGCAATTAAGTTTGGAGCTGGATTTCGTGCTCGAATATTTCTTTTTAGGATCTCCAATACATGTTCTATTGGATTTGCGTATGTACCAGTCAGCATTAATCTTTAAATTCACCTCAATGAGTTCCGTGTGACTCTTCCAACTAATGTCAGCCAATAGCATAATGGAACCTTCACCAAAACTAAGATATGTGCAAGATTACATTTTGCGAAACGTTCTCCTGACCTTCTGTATACTCGACTGCGTCCATCAGGCTTCCATAATTGTATTCTTGTTTCGTCTGTAAAAAGAACTTTTCCGCATTAATGTTAATTTTAGTCAGCATGTGCTCTTGCAAATTGTAACCGTCCGATTTTGTGGCGTGGAAGAAGCCGAGGAACTCTAGCAGGACGTCTTGGATTTAAACCGACCTCTTTAAGTCTCCTTATTACTGTTTTGGTGGAAACATTGACTTGGCTTGCATTTAGTAAGTAATTGATTTTTCAGATGCGGAGCAGTAAGTATACGATTTTGCAAAGATTGAATTCTCAAATATTGGTCATCTCTTGGTATCGTTCAAAAACAGTCGATTGATGGATATTCACTCTCCGTGCAATATCTTTTTGTCTGTACCCCTCATTGGCTGAACATACAATTTTAACAGAAACTAACTCACTTAAATGTGGCATCTCACTACTAAAGCTACAGATTGAAGAAATAAAGCACTGGAAATGTTGTTCTGACAACGTCAAATAAAGAGAGCGATTGTTTTAGTCGTCAAGGCACACTATGCTATGTTTATATTTTTCCGCTTATTCAGTTATAATAATTTAACATTATCGCTTGTTAAGTTATAAAAGCTATGTCTAAACAATATTTTATCTGTAATAAATTGCAATATACGTAGAACACTCTAATGTAACAGATTTAGCAACCGAAATCACAAAAGTGTTAAAGGAAAAAAAATAAATAATAAAATATGCAATAATATTGTCCGTGAGTATAGTTCTATGTTCTATAATATAGTAAATTTGTAAGATTATTTGATATTTTTTTAACTCATCAACCAAACTTACAAGACAACATTTGTGAACATCATTAATACCTTACAGAAATAAAGAAAACTGTTTCATAAAAAGTTTATTACGATACTGAAAACGATATCGAAACAGCTTTTTATGAAACCAAATAAGAAAAAAGTATTTTTAAAATCCGCCACCCTGAAATTGCCATGGATTTTATAAAATTAAATACGAAATTTTTTAAAAGTTGTTATTATACTCTAATACCTAATTATCTGTTGTTGGGGGATTCCCCTGGTATAAATAAAATTACGGTATTAAAACAAAATTTCAAAAATTATCATATTTCGTTTCATATTAAAATTTTTCAATCAAGATTATATTATTAAAGCATTTTAAAGATACGCGTGGAAGAAAGAGAGGAACGGCCGTTACAGCAAAAACAAAATTTTAAGGGCTAGCCGCTTGTATCCCCTACTGATAAGGTACACCAAATCTATGCTCATTTATCTTATCTACTCCAATATTTAATATTGAATGAACACTTACAAAAAAAACAATAGAAATCCAGATATCCGAATACAAAGTATTTATTCATTCGTTCATTTCGTTATTCAATGTTTTTTTTTAACTTTTGATTCAGTACAAATTTACTTTTAAAATACTGAAAGACATAATATCTATGTGTTATTTACCCCTAGCAATATCTCTGGTTGACGTTGTATTTCATAATAAAATATTATGAGAAAACTTTCATAAACGATTGTCACCCTTTCCTTCTACAAACAATCCCTTGGATAAGGGTTAATAGCAGTATGGGAATATCCAACAATATTGTCGTATCTTGAATGAGATGAGGTTTAGGACAATCCCCTACTGGAAACAACCATGGTATATTGGACACTAATCTTATCTAATCTAATTAAAAATATTAATTAAGTAATTTATAGGTTTAAGAAGCAGAGAGTAGACCATGCAATATTTAATATATTTATGTCCCTAGACCTATCAACAATATAATTATATAAAATAACCGAAGCCTAAACTAACGAGCCATTTTCAAAAATTTACTTACAAGTGTAAACGTTTATATAAGGCGTCATTTTCCTCAGCAGCCTTAGCTTTCCAGACATTTTAGCGCTATTTATCACCATTGTTTTTCGTTTAAGACTTTTTAACTATTTAGGTATTTAAGTTCAGAGCCATCTATTCCTTTAGAGAATACTTTAAAGCAAATAAATTCTGAAATCACAATGTTGCAAATAAAAGTGCTAACGTAAATTCAATAATAAAATTCCAAACTATCCTAAGCGCTAAACACAAGACTAATCGGAAAAGCCGTTGTAACAGATTTAGGGCAATTAAATATTTGGTCTAAGGCCGCTTGTCTTGATAAATCAATGAGTCAATAGGGTAACATTAGGTTTGTTGTTTTGATAATACGCTATACTATTATTATAGTCAATTACTATATAGATAAACCATCACTTAATTAACTTTGTGTATGTTTCAAACCAATATTATAACACAACAATATTTTTATATAGAGTTTGGTGGTATAGACAGACCTTGTTTTCTTTAATAATCTCGCCACAGAAAATGGACTACTTCTTGAATATTTTTATGTTAGTATACGATCACACGTACAAGGTTTCTCCGTATATTTAGTAGCACCCCAAAGCTCTTATTTTAAGTGATAGAAAGAACTTAGGAACTAGCCTAAACTAAATTTTGCTGAACCACCAAATTCTGTCATCGGATAAAAAAAATGAGCATCGTAAATTTGTTTTATGTCCTACTCGAATATTATTCTTTCATATTACCATAGTTACCAGACACTTTAAATGGTATATAATACCCTAGGAGATTAAAGAAGTTTCTAATGCCCTCGGGCATTAAGAGAAATAAATAGGAAAAATTAAAATAAAAACTTTTTTTTAACGAAAAAACTTATTTATCATTTATATTAAATGAAGAGTTATAAAAAGACCCAGTAAAAACGAATTTACCGGCTTTTGATAAGTCAATGTTTTCTATTATTTCGTGTATTTCAGTAACAGAATTGACGATGATTGAAAGTTTTTTCATGTTGATGGTACTCCAGCTATCAATTTCGAAATTTTGCTTTTAAAAGACATACTGTCTTCCAAATATCTCTCAACTACAGCTGAACTTTTCCAACCGCCATGTCTTTTTAATGTGCTCATGTTTGCCCCCGCGTCTGCCACCAAAGTTGCAGAGGTTCTGCGCAAACAATGACCAGTAATTTGTCCGCATCGCTGAGACCCAGGTATTTTGCAATAATGGAACGAATCTTGCCTATGATATTCTTTCCAACTGACTGTGAAAAACAACGACCGTTACGGTAACACAAAAAGAATATATTGATGTTGCAGTTCGTCGGGCGTAAAGACCAATAAGTTATCAGTAGTTTTAAACAACGCATCTCCTTCTCATCAATGATTGTGAAGACACACTTTTTATCGGTCTTTGTATCGGGAATATTAACTATTACTACGGATCCTCTATCCTCTATATGTTCAACCAACATATTAACTAGCTCTTGGCGGCGGCACCTACCAAATACACTAAATAACAGAGCCACTTTGTACAGGGTTATCCAACGAAGACTAGACAAGGCGATTTTTTGACTTTTCCTGTACTTTTATAAAAAAACTGAAATAGCCATCTTAAGTCATTTTCTTTTTTTTTTTTTTTTTTTATTTTTAACATTTTCCGAATTTAAAACTGAAGAAAAAAGGCGTTTTTGATCAAAATTTATATGAGAAATCGGATAAGCTCATTAAAAATACGGCATCCCATTTAAAAAAATATCAAAGTGACCCCTAATACTTTTGTTTGATGTTCAATTGTTTTTTGCTGAAGATATTCGAATTCGCGGGAGAAAATGACTTAAGATGGCTATTTCAGTTTTTTTATAAAAGTACAGGAAAAGTCAAAAAATCGCCTTGTCTAGTCTTGGTTGGATAACCCTGTACATCAAACAATTTTCATTGGGAGTTTCACGGATGAATTTCAGCACATCTTCTCGAGTCAAAATTTTCGATTTCTTCGCTTCATATCCTTTGGATGCTTGCTTTAGATACTGGCCCAACTTGCAATACTTTGCGATGTCTATATTTTTATTAACTATTAATGTCTTATTTAACATTGAATATTTTGTCCATAGGGAATTAGGAGTGAATGTTCCAGACTATAATCGATATACATAATTAGTATTTTAATATAATTTACAACAGCAATTTTAACATACCAACTCCTGAAAATATCCGAGTAGCACCGTCTCGTTGATAATTTTTACATCATTATTTTTTATCCAATCCCCAAACCTTTGATATTCCTTATCATAGGCGACTTTAGACTTCTTTGGGACAAGATTATCCAAAGCTTTGGCAGCATTGACAGCAATTCTATCAAGAATCAACGGAAAATCCATTATTTTATATGAATTTCAGTTTTAACTTTGACACAGCACAACAATGAACACTTATTACTTTTGTTTATTTATTTCTGACCGGTATATTATTAGCTTATAACGTCTTAGTTACGCGGGAATTATAAGGGTCATAACTACCTTGGGATATTAAGAAAAATTTAACATAAAATCAAACGATTGACATCTAATGTCAATTTGATTGTTATCTATTGAAACATTTATTCCAGTTTAAAAATGAACAAAATGTTACTAAAATCGGTCAGAAATAAAATTATCTATGTATCACTGGAATTGTAAGGGTCTCAATTACCTCGGGCAATTGCTGTCCCTCGGGACGTAAACTTTGCCCTCGGTAATTAAGACCATTATAATTCCCTAGATACATAAATAACTATTAGCAAAACTATATAGGTAAAAAACCTTTCGTGATTTTGAATTTTCTTTTGATTTAACTTAGAATTATCTGAAGTAGGATATACAATATTGTATGTACCATGGGCATTACTTGATGTCTATACCCTCGGGCAACTTACAAACCCTCGGGCCAAAGGCTCTCGGCTTTGTAAGATTGTTGCCCTCGGAGGCATAAACATCTTTATAATGCCCTTAATACATAAATAACTATAAAACCACCAAATTGGATTTATAAAAACTAGAACAACCCATTATATTTCTACGTGCTTCGATACGGCTTAAATTGTCCCCTTTAAAAATATGTAGACTCAATCGCTTCAGCTACTGTTTGAATATTTTAATTAGAAATAATCATATTTCTTCGAGATATATCGCTGTAGATTTACGGATACAAAAAATTTAATTTGTCTTCAAAATAACAACTATCTTTTCTTTGCTTTTTTTTTATCGTTCAATCGCTACTTTTCGAATAAACATGATTATTTTAGATTAAATATTTCAATAACGACTGAAGCAATTATAATCATAATCAATCCATTATTATAAAATTTTCTAATATGAAATATGTCAGTAATACACAGGATGTTCCATTAAAAATACTAACTTTACTTGGTGTTGTTAAACAAATTTACGATGTTCATTTTTGCTTTATTCAAGGACAAATTTTGGTTCAGCAAAAATAGTTGAACTGTCATAATTTAAAGTTGTTTCTAGCACTTAAGTTAAAAGTTCAAAATATTAGGTCACCCTGTATTATGTTATACGGAACGGGTGTTCCAAAAGTCCCAGTTTGGACTACTATCATATAGATAAAAAAACACAACATTTTTGGTGTATGTTCTTGGTTAACAAACCTACTGTCTAATTCTGGAAAAAAGTTATTTATCTTTCTTTCTCCCACTAGATTTGCCTCTGATAAACTCTATTTTAAGAATGTTCTTCACTTAAAAATCAACAAAACAAAGCTAACGGTTTCAGAAGACCGTTAAAACCGGCATAATTTAAGAAATAAACCACCAATTATACTTAAGGTTCTAGGAATTTTCATTTCTAGAGTTAAGATAAAAATGTACAATATTCTTAAGTGAATCTATTTAGCTTAGAATCCTTTATCGGTCCTTTGTCGGACATTATAATAACGGTCTTTGTGAAGCGCCGACATACCGCAGTACCAGCAATTTTTTCTACAACTCACTCGACTTTCTGATTGGCTGTTGATGGGGCTAGGTGTTGTAATCTGCCTTTACATATTCTTGTATTTTCGAGAGTATAAGAATGGTATAAATGATAAAATACATTATTACTTTAACATGTTTCGTTTATACTACGATTTGGTAACTTTCTGATATTTTCATCAATTTATTTTCACAGTAACAACTTATTATGTTCATGTTGACACGTAATTAAGACACCTTGCAACTGAAGTCAATTTAAATACCCTTGGAAGTCAGTTTTATTTAGCTTAGACAATCGAATCAACACGTCTTTGTTTTATCTATGACTAATCAGAACTGAACGAAAACATTTATTATACTTTGATGCTAAAGGAGATAATCATTTGTTTATATTGGAATGTAGAATCAACACACTTTTGTGTTATCATCTCTGAAAACTATACTACAACATTTTCCTTTTACTAGAATGCCAAATTAAATAACCACTGTCGTCGGGAAACTGCAATTCTCGTACGGAAGCCCCCCCCCCTCCCCGGAAAATTGTGATATGCAATCTTATTGCATACCAAAACACATACGACATAGTTGTCTTTTTTGGCCGGGCAAATTCCTTTAAGAGAGAATATCACTTTATTGTGATCGAACTAGAGTGACACCTGGGTCCTGCTACCCGACCATTCTATTTTAAAGGCACAAAAAAAGTGTGTACTCAAGTGTAATACATCCGCACTGCAAGAAGTTAGAAGTCTTGTAAAATCCTGCCTACCAGTGATTTTTAAATAAAGAGAATTGATGGTATTTTTTGTTAAACGGAGTTTTAATTGAATATATGCAGTTATAAACCAACCAGCCTTATACTAAGGCGAATAGTTTATAAATTATGGCAAGCTAGTAAACCCTTGTTCGTTCAAATGAGTTACCGTACGGTTCTTGGGTTTGCGGTAACATGTTTATTTTCTAAATTCTCTTAAACTTTTTTTGCTTAAACATAGTTCCGCAACCGCTTTAATTTTAAAAACGGTGTGATTAAAAACAAAAAAAAAATTTTAGTATAAAACCGCTTTAGACATTATTTTGAATTTTTTTTAAGATTTGGTCTAGTTCACCCAGTGGTGTCCGCGTTAACAAACCTATTCATATTTTTTTCGAGAAAACTATACACCACTGTTGTTTTTCTTAAATATATGTTATTTTCAGAATAACCTCTTATCAGTGACATGACTCCTAAACTTTTTTTTTAAAGAAAACTGTTGCCTATACTGGGACTTTTCGGCAGCCCGTATATAAAGCTTTTCATTTAGGCCAACAGGAAAAACAAAAAAAGTAGGTCAAATTTAATTTGCCAGTGATTTTTTTTGCAGCTACAACAAACATTTAACTTTAGCACAGAAAACGCCATAAAAACTTCAAAATTGCTTTCGTCTTTGTTGAGGCTCCGATTTATTTTCTAAGAATTCTTAACAATTTCGTTTTTTGTGAAATCGTTTTTATAATCCCCAAAACAATGTGTTTAGTTTTATACATTATAATCTTGTTA
Organism: Polydrusus tereticollis; assembly: GCA_963920685.1. Taxonomy (NCBI): domain Eukaryota; kingdom Metazoa; phylum Arthropoda; class Insecta; order Coleoptera; family Curculionidae; genus Polydrusus; species Polydrusus tereticollis. Next base: position 25,932,848 of record OY987326.1, on the reverse strand, counting down.
ATTTTCTTGTTAATAAATTTAAATTGTTTTATTACATTAACAATATTACCTATTATAAAAATAATATCAAAAGTTACAAAAAAAAACTCTACTTTCAGGTTAGTTCAGTAAAAGAGTACCTAACAATTATGTTAGAACTATTAGATTTTTGTTGCTTATACTAAGAAAATATTTTATAAAACTATCCAAACGTTTGCTATGCCTGTAAAACCGCTATTTGTGCATTAAAAGCGGAAAGTGATACTTTGCCGCTTGAGATGCACCGTCCGCTCAAATTATACAATGCATTTTTTTCTACGATCACATTATATGAAAAATATATACTGTACTATTTTTAAACCTGGCAAGGGCCAACTTTTTTATTTACCGCTTTGTTTGACATGTGCCTACTTACGAAGGCGTAGAAAGGCCACCCGAAAGAAAAAAATATTTTAATCTCGAAATTTTGACTTAAATATCGGAATTCCGAGTTTAATCTAGGCACTCCGACTTAAACCTCGGAAGAATTTATATGATAATAAAAACACCAGTCTAATTATAACCAAAAATCAGGTATACTTAAAGAATTCATGGTGTATATGTCTAGGGCTAAACTTAACTATTCTATGGAACTTTATTTTACAGTAGCACTTACATATCACACTGCATTATAATATGTAAGGTATGACATTATAACCTTAAACTCTTAGTCCTGAAATTAGTTTCGAAATTCTGAGATTTAACTTGGAATTCCGAGATTTAAGTCGGAATTCCTAGATTAAACTCGGAATTCCTAGATTAAACTCGGGATTCCGAGATTTAAGTCGAAATTCCGAGAATAAAGTCGGAATTCCAAAAACAAAGTCAGAATCCCGAGATTATACTCGAAATATTACACAAAATATTTTTTTCCTTCGGGTGGCCTTTCTACGCCTTCGTACCTACTTGATTAGAATCGAAAAATTGTTTAGGACCTACGAGCCCCAGAAAACCAAACGAAACAGAAGCGACTCAAGCCGTCGGCCTCTTTGCTGTTGGTATCGTCAGATTTTTACGGACGTATTGACGACACTAGCGTTTCGCCTAATTAGTGCACTGGAAGAAAGTTATAAAAAATCGAAGAATACGAATAATTTAAAACGTATACTGGAAAAAAGTATATTTTAGAGTTGATCTAAACTTGTGTAACTTTTCTGCGGTTCTTGTCCTTATTAGTTCGCATTTCTCTATTGGAAAATTAGGGCTTATGGTTTATTCAACGCGAAACCATTAACAAACCTTATGAAATCGTTTATTAATACGCCGTGTCTAATCAAAACAACATTTCAAATTAAATATAAAGGCAACCCAACAGAAAATACATCTGCCGAAAAATGAAAGGTTATATTTTAAAGCACGCGCGAAACGATTTTCACATAAAAATAAGATAAAAGTTAAAAGATAACGAAATCTTACTTTATTTTTACTAAGTTATGTTATTATATTTTGCTGCATGGACCCAACACTATTTAAAAGTCTTTAAAATAAATAATAAATGGAATCATAATAAGAAAAAAGCTCTGCAGATGATTGCTATCAATGCTTCTAGTTCTAAGAAAAATGACACAGGCGTTAAAGAAACAAAAATGAATAAATTTTTAAATATAATTTAAAACACAAAGTCTCGATAAAAAAACTTATTAAGTCTTACAAACACTAGTCAAACCTTAATATACAGAACTAAAAAATTATTTTAATGATAGTAACAAGCCCAAAAAGACAGTGACAAATCAACACCAAAAACCAGGAAGAAAGCGTCAGATTGTCAGTTATTAGCTATAATCGATGGACGTCTAGGTTAGTTCAGGTTAGTTTTGCAAAATTGCAAAATAGCCACCCCCAAGTAGGCAACAGAAAATACAGGGCCACGAATTTTGTTCCGTGTCGCGTTTGTTTTGTTTAGTTTTCTGGGCTAAAAACGCAAATATTCTACTGTTGTGTATGTTCTGTTGCCTACTAATGATTTATATGATATTACCATTTTTCTCGGCAACTTTACATATTATTAGATTGCTTTAATCGTTTAATTATTTTGAAAACTACTGTTAGGATGGTTTCAAATATTAGAAAATTTACTAAAATATTTCCTTTTAGGCTACAACTAATGGCTGCCTCTATTTTATTTGTAGGTAAATAATGTTTGGCGAGAGCCAAAGTTACGTTGGTGCTCTAGAGCGCCAATAATGTCAAATTATAATTATATGTTGGAAAAAGCTTTATACAAGGTATACCGAAAAAAAGTAGAAAAATAACAACGACTTCATATTTCGGAAACTATCAACTTTTCGATTAAAGTTGAACTAGACTAGATCATCATATTTTAGCTTTAAGAATTTATGGTAATTTTTGTATATGCTCTTTAAAAATACCCTGTATAAAACCGCAATCCCAAAGAATCTGACTTTATTTAAAACAATATTAATTATTAGTGATTATCGGAAGCAATTTTATCATACATAATATCACAACAGCAAAACAACTATTAAACTGTCTTAATAATAATTATGTAGGTATTTTCATCAAAGCATTCCGGGAGCAATATATATTGATCCAAATACTAGTTTCAGCTTTAATTTACGCTTTCTATGTCATGTAGCTTCAAAGACTTATCTTTGAAAACCATTTGTTAGGTTTTGATAAAGCAACAAAGAATTTTTGATGCATTATGTGATAAGCTAAATATTTGTTAGTACAATATAGTAGAGATTTGTAAGTACCTTTATGCCTGTACACATACAGTCTCATCACAGCCCACACATCAAACTTGTTGATCTAGGTATACTTGCTCTGTTATGAGAGTTACTTAACTTACGTCGTTTCGTCTTCTGTATACAGTAAGAACATCTAACATAATAAATTCTGTATTATCACTTTGTTACATTTTTCTAAAAATCGCTTAAACACGTGAATATTTATTTTATATTGCTCTAAAGTACGCCCATACAGGGTTAGCCAAAAAGTACTTATTATGCCCAACTTTCTTTTTAAATGGAAACCTTATATTTTTTAAGAAAGCCTGAAGTTGAATATTGGTGTCAGGTTTAACTGTTCTATCCTCAGCCGTTATTTATACAGAGCGAGTAAAATACTTATTAGAATTCAAAAATATATTTAATAAAATGTTTTACACTTAGTTCAAAAGGTGTTGAAAATGTCGTCCGCTCATCGGCTGGCAGCAAGTAAGGTAATAAATCAATCAAAACCGTCTTTTCCATGGGCGTGCAAGATTTTTCGCCGGTATAGAATTAAATAGGCCTGAATTTTTAAATCTGTGCAGAATTAGTACAAATATCGACATTAAATTTAAGCTTTATCTTCAAATATGTATTTTCATATCACATTTTTTAAGCTTAAAATTATGTATCATATATACATATATATCATAATATCAAAACTAATTATACTGCCGTCATAAAGAAGAACCACGTAAACAACAAAATCATAATGCCGAGAAAATGAGGGAAATAGTTTATATTATTAATAAAACGGATATATATTAGATTTAGGTGAACAGATTTTTTAACCAAAAGTTGCATTATATAAAAATAATTAAATGGCTACAATAATCTAATGGTTAAGCAAATAGAATTTGTTTTATAAAAAGAAAATGAAAAATACGGCGTATTGACAGCAAAATATGAATTGTTGTACTAAAGAAAAAGCACGTACTAGCAGCTTCCTAGGGAATAACTGCGTATATTGTGGTTATACGCAGTTTTTTCTTAGCGAAATGTAAATAAATAGGTAAGTACATGCTTTTTTTTTTAAATCGACCGGAAAGCAACCACTTTCTACTCAATTTTTTAACCGGAAAATGTCATTTTATCGGTCTAGACCAGAAAGTCATAAAAGAGGGACCGGTAAAGTACTTTACCGGTCCCTCTTTTTACTTTACCGGGCCCTTTTTTTACATTCCGATCAATATTTGAGAAAACGAACCAAACCCATAATAAGTAGGCTTTGACTTGATTGTTTCTTTCATGGCGTTTCATGGCAACGAACTGTCAAATTTGATACTGCTTATTAAAAATTGTGTTTAAAAGTTAAAAGTTAGATTTTATTATGGAAATGAATGTGGATGAAGGTGAAATTCCTCTTAAAATAACTGAAGCGGCTGCTAGAGCTACTCACGATTTGTTGCCGCATAAGTCCAGGGACAAGTATGAAAAAACGTTTGCCGTTTTCAAATGTTGGTGTAAAGAAAAAAATTGTACTTTTAACATAACAGTTCAAAAATAGATATTATTAATTATTAGAATAATTCTAATTTTAATTATTTATTAAGTACCTATTATCAAATAATATTTATTATAACTATTATAAATAAAAAAAATTCCTGACTATAGAGTTTTCAATCTGTTTAAAACTATATTAATGTAGTAAGCCATTATCTAAATTTTCTTGTACGCCACTGGTCTTGCGTCGATTTAAAAAAAAATATTGTACGTTACACAACCGGAAAGTACGTTTACAGGACTCGCAGGCTTCCAGGACTCGCCTGGCGGCTCGCCCTGGAAATTGCCTGCTTCGTCCTGTAAAATAGTACTTTCCGGTCTTGTAACGTAATATACTATTATTTAATATAAAACTTCTAAGTTTTATATGTATCTATTTTTTAAAGAAAAACATAATATGTAAAAAAATATATTTGACACATTTTAAAATAAAAAAAAGTTTAACAAGATACGTTATTAATAATAAGGTTATGGTACTAATTGTTACAAATTGGCATATCTTGCCAAAAAGGTAATCTGGTGTCTGGCATCAGTGGTCCCAAATTTTTTAATATGGATTCCTTTTTTTCTTTGGCTATCCCACATGGGGTACTACAGAAAGTGGGTCGCATAAGGTTATTATTTTTCTTATATTTTTCTTGCAGAACGTCTACTTCAATAACTAAATCATTTGCAAAAGTTATATACGACAATGAGAATTTTCCTTTCGTAGACATTATTTCTGAGACTTCACGCAAATATGGCCTGGGATTTAATTTATTTATTTTTGTAATTGAAGAACAGTTTTTCCAATCCGCTATATCATTTATATCTATACATTTAACTGTTGCGTGACTTTTATTTGAGCTTTGGACCGCTTCAGTAAAATCCTTAAAGTCATATGTTTTTTTTTTGTTTTTAAGGCTTAATTCTACCTGATGGTGAAAACTATCAGCCGACATATAACTATGTCCGGGTTCAAAATACTTAAAATGAACATTTTCTGTGCCAAATTCAGGACTATTGACAAGAAAAATTAAAGGCGTTATGAAAGTCAAATTTTTGTTTTGACTCGTACAGTTATCTGCCCAAATTATAATCTGTTGGACGTCTCTATTAGATTTTAAGAATGTATGGAAAGCACTCATAATTTCTTCATGTTTTCTTACTGCTATCCCTTAATACCAAAGAATTGCTAATGGAAAATATTTTTTCTGTGACCCAAGAGGAACAAAACTTTCATTGTAAACACTAATTCTTTGTTGAAAGAGGGCTCTTTTAAACATATCTATTCTAGGCAACATAATTACCTTTTGCAGATCAGCCGAAACTGCTAAAAAAGTGGTCTGATTCGGTTCCAGTTTATTTGCTTTTTCAACATCCTTTTGGTAAGCCATTCCAGTGTATTCCACATATTGTAAATGAACTTTCCAAAGTTTGCATATTTCACACTCATTATCCAAAGACTGTTTGGTATGAGAGATATTGTGGAATGAAAACTCTTCACATTTTTCACAGTCTTCGTTTCCAAGTTTGGTAAAAGCAATATTTAACACAGAGGTTGAGTTTAGATTTCCCTTAAAATTTTCCTTGGATTTGTCAAAATCTATAATACAAAAAAATATAATAAGTAATAATAATAATAATAATAATAGTAATAATAAATAAATAATAAAATAATTTAATTAAAATGCTTACCATCATTTAAGACATATGACATATATCCAATTTCGTGGTTGTCTTCAGTAAATATAGGTAAACTTGATGTTTTATCTATTTGAATACCACTATCGGTATTTTCTTCACAGGGTACATGGTACATACTTTTGGTTTGTCTTAATACCCCAGTCAACACTTTATTTTTTATTTCCTGCATTATTTAATGCTAAATTTACTAAAAACCGTCCGCGATTCATAATAAAATTAATATTATGTAGGTACGTACGAGTGTGGTAAAACACAAAATACGTGTGTATATCGCGCCTAAATCTGCAAGCTTTATCAGGAATAAACCGTGGATATGTCTAATGCTAAGCAATAACTACGTATACTTAGATTTGCTAAGAAACAACTGCGTAAGCGCTATGTTTTTACGCGGGTATTTCTTAGTTTTAGATAATGTTATTAATGTTATTTCGCAACATAATTAGAAAGTCACTGCTGGAGAAGCAGGCGAATCCTAACGCTGAGGGATAGTTTGCACGATTTTCTATAATTGTCAGTGTCAGTATTTCATCTCGTACGACAATTTTTTGTTACTAAAACTTTCTGTAGTGCCCATTATGTATGCCAACAATGTATATTTCATTAAAAACTCGCAATTTTGCTATGCTATATATGTATATTTTGTCGGATTACACTATAACTAGTTTAATTTTGTTTAAAAAAAGGGTTAATGTTGAGTAGCTGAGGCTTATCAGCTAGACTTCGCCCTCTAAGATTTGTAATTATTTATTTATTTTTTTTTTAAATTTACATTCTTAATAAAGACTATTATTATTATTATTATTACGTATACGTAGTTTATGCTTAGTACTCGGTATTCAGCGGGTGCAAATACGTGTGACTAAAGCGGTACTGGCGGTCCTATTAGTATAAAATACGTGGATTTTTCTCCGTAACCCTGTTTAAAAAGCCTATACAAGTCATATGAATGATATATCTCAGTTTTGAAAAAATTGTGGTATACGTGGTTTTTTCTTATGACGGCAGTATAGTCTAGGCACTTCTTCCGTTTCTGCTCTAATCATTTTATTCCTTTTTTTATACCTACTCCTGGTTACCTGTTTGCTAATTATGTGATTATTATGCCTTCATGGCTACCTCTATTGGAATAATACACCAATTTATATCTATACGTACCTACCTTGGGTGTTTGTTTTTCAATGAAACTAGTCAAAGTGTGAAGTGTTAGTGTTTTCTTAATTAAATATGGAGAATTCTCAACAATTGCCTACGCCCTAGAGTCGGTCCATGTGCAGTACAGGCAAGCTTTTTTGAAAGGATTGTCCACAGGATTAAGACCGCCATCTGGAAAAGGACATCGACTTATCACCTGAAATATTGCGAGCGGAAAATGCCCAAAATACGCTGAAGACCAGTTGCGCAAGATTCCAGATGTTGTCGTACATTAAGTAGATATCACTTTACAAGCAACAAAGGTATAGTTTAGGATAACAAATAATATTTCACGTTATCTCATATCGAAATAAAGGTATATGATGGGTATTTTTCGGGCAATGTGGATAATTGTCCAAATAATGTAAAATACAAATCAGAAAAGAAATTTAAGGATAAAGTTTTGGTTTGGTGCGCCATATCAGAGGCAGGCATTTCTCGTCCTTATGTCGGATATTATTATCAGGGGTGAAGCGTCGAATGCAAAACATTCTTAAAGAGAGGTGTCTTCTAAATTTGGTTGATTTCATTAATTCGCATCACCATAATGTTGAAATCATTTTTTAGCCTGAACTAGCCTCCTGTCACTACATTGGATCAACCAGTAATTGGCTAGCTGCTTATAATATTCCATTTGTACCAAAGAATGACAATCTCCCAAATGTTTTTTAGGCAAGACCTATTGAACATGTTTAGGAAATATTGAGCAAAAAGCTTTGCGACAGTTAAAAAAAAGCGAAACAAACAACATGACCGTCCAGCAAATGACAGGTTTTAACAATATTACGTGCAATTGAAGATAATGGGCCTTTTAGTATGACTTGATTTGGGGTTTCTGTTAAAGAGATATAATATTTTAAGTTCCAAAATAATTATACCATAACAATGATTATTTTTCTATACTGTAGAAGAAAATAATTCCAAAAACTTTTGTTACAGACGTTATAATTTTTACATATTACTGAACTTGAACTAACTTATACAACACACTGGAAGTTTTTATACCAATCAAGGCATCAACATTGTTTTATTAAAATTGTCATTCATTAAATTATCCCTTTGTAACTATCTCTAGGGCATTGAGCAATTAAATAGCTTTGGGGTACTCTAGAATTTTGGTGAGGTCTAAGTAAATACCTAAAACGCTTGACTTCTCCTATATAATTGTATTCATTCACCCAGTGAATTTCCACAAAGGTATCTTATTAATGATATTCTCATTAAACAACAATACGAAAAAATATCGTATCAAATTTATTGGGGAAAAAATAATTTAATTATTAGGCTACTATGTAATTGCCATTAGTAATTCAATTTAATTACGAGCCACTAGTCAACCGGCCTTTGATTTCAATGTTTTGAGCGAGTAATACCCAATATTAACTAATTTTCATAGGACGAGGTTATCTTTAGACTTAGACTTAGAAAATCAATGTACCAAATGGTTTTTTACCTGTTTAGCGGATTACAATGATTAATGACGGACTCCCGGGCTGAGACACTGCCGTCTCCATGAACAGGCCATCATGTTAAGATCGTGACGTCACATTAGAAGATGGAATTTATTATGGAAGCTATACGTCGTGTAGGTAAAAATATTGATATTTATAATTTATATAAAACACATGCATTTTAAATGAATTGGTTCCAACCTTTACGTTCTCACTGTATTATGCGGAAACTTGTACCTTGCCGATCACGCGGCAAACCTGATGGCATAGCAAGTGCTGGCCACTCACGTAACACTTATGCTACTCGTGCAAGTAACTGCATAACTCTCATAACCCCATTCCTCATTGACCGATTACAAAAATAAATGGCATTTGTTTGCATATTATCACTATGCCCATATGAGAGTTTAATAAAATTGAATAGAGATTAAATTAAATAAAATTAAATTATCAAAAGAGAAATCGGCAGTGGCGTACATATTTTTTGCTCCTTTTAAAAATTATATCTCAAAGATAAAGCGGTTGGGGACAATATGTTGATAGAAACTATTTGTCTTATTTTTGGGTAAGGAATGACCACACGAGCGATGGCACAAATTTTTTGAATTACTCCGTAAATAATACTAAGCATCCGAAAAAAAGGTTTCCATTGTAAGGGCAACATATTATCCTACCTGATTTTTGTAACAATAAAAAGATAAGAACAATAAAAATAAAAAGAAGGATGCTGATAGAAAGAAGAGAAGATTCAATTGTGGAATAATAATGATAATAAGTATATTATTATTGCTCAGGTGATTAAACCGCGGCTCCTCAGGTATAGTCGTGTCGGTTTTAGAGCAGGGTCCTAAGTCGTGATTTGATAGTATTATTTACGAAATGTTGGGCGCCAGACAGCCAAAGAGACTGTCAGAAAATAGAAAGAGATTATAGACCAAGAAAATTAGTTTTAAACCAAAATGCTAATAAAATAATCTCTTTGATAAGCCAATTGATCAAAAGGGTATTAACGAATGGAACATTTCCTAATGAGAGAAGGGAAGAGAATGCAATAAAACAAGAGTACAGATTAGGTTTCAATAGACCTTATTTATTAAACTTACTAGGGAAAGTAGAAAATACTACATTCAAGCATTGCATTTACGGAGGATAAATATAGATAATGCCTACACTTAAAAGGTAGCTTTCGTTTTACAGATTTACACTTAATAATAAAAAACAATTAATTATATGTGAACTTTACATTAAGTAAATGTGGGACGGTACTGATTTTAAAAAAAGATTTCCATTTTTAGGGTTCCATTTAGGATTAAGGTTCAAAAAAATAATAAATAATAAATTGTTCATTAAAACTATCAATCAATCCACAGTTAATTCCAGTTGGTTAATAAATCAACATTAAACAAATATAAAAATTTACTCATCTTTTAACTAAGCTCCCTCGGATCTAAGCACTTTGCAGCCTCTCCAGTGACGCTGTTGTACTCCTGTTGCTGGCCAGCGACAGCTGCACAATAAAATGGCGATGAACTGGACAATACTGTCAAAATAAAATGGCCGTGGCTTCCATAAAATCGGATTCACCAAGGAACTTCACGCCCACTGTCCACTGCCAACAATCCACCGGGGTACGCTGCAACTACGTGGATCAGGCGTCCACACAAGGATACAAACGAGATTTGCTTGTCGTAAAAGGAATTTAATGTTTTAATAAAAATAAAGTGGAATTAAATGAAATAAGGTGGAATAAAATAGACTTAGATAGAATAGGATAACACAAAATGAAAGAAAATAGAATAACAATAAATAAATGTAAGGGAGTATAAATTAGAATAAAAGTCATGAAAAATTTGATAAAGAATAGGCAAAATAAAAAGCTTGTTGGATAAAGAAGGCAAAAATAAAAACGTTGATGAAAAAGAACCTAGATAAAAAGGAAAAAGAAAAACGTGAAAAGTAAAAAATGTAAAGGGTTAAAAATTAAGAATCTAAAGTTAAAAGTAAAAAACGTTAAAGGTAAAAAATGTGAGAAGTAAAAACCTAGTGGACTGGTTTCTCAGGAAACAAACCCCCCAATGGGTGTGAAACAAACCCCCCAATGGGTGTAACGCTTCACCACATAGTAAAAATTAATCCAAAAAAGTCTGCGACAAACATGATGCCTTTTATTTACCAATGTGATTTCTCACGCCATTTAAACCTGACTTTAAGGGATACTACGTGCAGAAAAGGCTAGCACCGACCGCGAACGACAGTTTTGTTTCCTCTCTCTGACGTCAGATCACCTGGCATGCGTAGAATTGTCACCCGAGGAGTGGCAGGCGAACAAATACGTCGATAAAATCGATCTGGGGCACCTACCATGGCACGAGACGGCCGGCCGGTGGATTTTTAATATTTAATTGAATTATTAAAGATAATGAGTGCTTAAATTGGCCCATTTCAATCAAAAAGATTGTTACATTTTATGGAATCAATTAATTTTATTTTATTGCCGAGTTGAGGAATCAAAAAGTTTAAGGTTTTTTAATATTATCTTTTCAAACGGTTAAATAATACCTAACTATTAATAAATCAATTACTTTGAACATATGCCTTACGTTACAAACTGGTTTAAGAAAAGAAAGTACTTGTTATGACAAATTTTGGCGTACATTCCTACAATTTTTATTTAAAACTTTTTTTTATCCCTAACGACATATTAAGTTGTTAGTTAATTATTATGAGAAAAGATCCTGCTCCTTTTGAACTGAAATAATATATTATAAAGTAAATAAGAAGTGTTTATTAAAATTTTCATATTTTGCCTCCCGAAATTCTCTAAAAGATAAATTGCACCCGTAAGCGTATTCCTAAAGGAATAAGAAAGAAGAATAAGTTTTATCTTAACTAAGACTGAAAGTACATGTCATTGCGATAAATGAAAAAAATGATCTTGTTGATGTGTATTATTTTTTTCTTTTGTGATAACCATAAGAAATTCTCTTCCATAATATTAAATTACAACACATTTTCCCCCGAAAATTGCCATAATTTTTAAAAATATATCCACTGTTCATTAATTTATATAAATAAATATCCAATTTTAAAAATCCTACTATACTTATCATTGTTTTGTGAAAAAATCCACTATAATGCACCTATTTTTATTTTTCTCGCATACTTATTCCTTCTAGTGATATATCAAAAGCCTCTTCATAGTACAATCCGCAATGTGGATTCTTGTGGACTCGTCGTTACGCCCCCAAGCAACGACGTTTCCTCACAAAGACATCTTAAATCAAAGTTTACCTTTAAGATTAAATAATTTCAAATATCAAAGGTTTATTTAATCAAACAAAGCAAACGTTAATGTTCATGAGGAATTTCCTTAACAAGGCATTGGAAATTAAATCAATTGCGAAATTCTCAATTCCATTTAATTAATAAATATGTTCAAATTATACCCTAGATAATCATTTTACATGTATAATTTTGTTAATAATTTCTAATAATTATTGTGTCAATGGTCATAAGAAGCTGAGGACACACAAATCAATAAATTTATAATTATTAGTAAAATAATATGTTAGAAATCTTTAAAAATCCTTACTTGTCAGATGGAGTAGAATAAATATATATACTAATTAGGAAAATATTTCCTAGCCATCTGATGTAAAAACCTTATACTATAAGGTCGTATTTGGCTAACACTGTTAGAGAAAGGTCTTCCTTTCTTGGTAGTTTTAAGCAATCAATTTAGTATTGTAGCGCTAACAGTGTTAGCCAAATACGACCTTATAGTATAAGGTTTTTACATCAGATGGCTAGGAAATATTTTCCTAATTAGTATATATATTTAATATGTTAGAGTATAAAAAGTTTTTGAATAAGAACTTAAAATCAAAACCTTTCAAACAATTTTAAAGCAAAATAATTGGAAGTTCTATACGGTCCACGCCCCTATAACTCTTTTGTTTTTAAAGATAATGGAATGAAATTTGGAAGAGGCGTATGCGACATAAAACTGCATTTTTTGACAGGTGATTCAACTTTATAGAACTTCCAGTTTTACCGGAAGTGACATAAACTTTCGATTTTTCAATTACTTACTTACTTTCTTTTAATCCATATGACATTTTAAATACAACCATGTGTGACTCACTTTTTGTCACCATTTTTTTTTTTTTATTTAATTTCATTTTTTAATCTAGAAGGCTATGAATACGTTAAAATCAATAATTCCAGTCCTAACATCTTTGACAAAATACAACTTTACTGTTTTCGGTCAATACCTATCTGCTGTGTCAAATTAAATTTTGAAACCTGTATTACTTATTTTTTCAAATGGCAACATGGTGACTCGTCGGGTAAGGAAAAGAGAGCATTTTATTACGATTAATTTGATACCACACACTATTAGGTTTTAAACAAACTTCCTTTAAAAATCTGTAAGAATGTCACGTTATGTACGACTTTCCTAAAATAAAGCGCCTTTTGAGAATAAAATAAGATTTAATCGAGTAGCCTGTGACCAACACAACTGATAATAACAAAAGTAATAAACTGACAAGTCAACATCTTATGGAACTTCGCTTCTGCAAAAGTAAATTAGGTAATTATTGTGTACGTTATTGTTTAAAAATCATGAAAAATAATAATATTTATACAAGGAGCGAAAAAGTTGATATTATTATGTTATTAGTTTTTGGAGAGTGTGGGCAAAACTCAACCAATGCTGCACGTGTTTACTAAGATATCCTGAACGCCGTCACCCAACCCGGCATTATTATCCAAAACTGGTTCAGAAAATGCGAAATTAGCCTGATAATAATGAAAACGATCTAATTATTGTAAGTAAAGAAATAGAAATAAATGTTCTGGCATACGTGCAGTGAATATCAATGCGTCACTCAGGGAGATCGCGCTAGAATGTGGCATTTGTAAGTCTTCTGCCGGTAATATATTAAATAAACATGAATAGTGAATACCATTCATATAAATACCAACTACATCAGCACCTGTACCCAAACAATAATGAAAGGAGACTTAAATATTGCAATTGGTTCTTAGGAAAATATTTGGAGGATAATACATTTCTATATAAAATTCTTTATACTAACAAAAGCCGTTTTACTAATTTGGGACATTTCAATAGAAATAATAAGCGATATTGGTCCCACGAAAATTTACACTTGATGCAGGAGGAAAATTTTCAAGAACGGTCTGGTTTTAACTGTTTGGATGAGATTTTAGGGGATTTAATTTTGGGCCCTATATTCTTTGACGGTTCCCTAACAGGGGCGAGATATCTAGGTTTCCTTACTCAAGTCAATGAGCAGTTCTTGAATGAGATACCATTAGTAAATCGAGTGGGACTATTTTACCAACAAGATTGTGCCCCACCACACAACATGAGGGCAGTTACAGAATATTTAAACGAATCGTACAGCGAAAACTGGATTGGAAATAGAGGTCTAGTTAGTTGGCAGAGGTCTAGTTAGTTGGCAGATGTCTAGTTAGTTGGCAGAGGTCTAGTTAGTTGGCAGGCTAGGTAAAACAGAATTGTTTTTAATTTATACCTTTACTAAGACTTATTCCTTTTTCAATCTTTTCAGGTCACCTGACCTTACGCCTCTAGAATTATTTTTATGGGGTTCTATTAAAAACGAGGTTCATGATGTATCTCCTGCCACACGAAATGAATTAGAAGAGAAAGTAAGGGCAGCTATTCATAGAATTACACCCCAGCAGTTAAGAAACGTTTCAAGAGCGACAGTAAAAAAAGTATGACTATGTCAGCAACAAGATGGAGGTCACTTTGAACATCTGCAACCCTAAAAATTTATTGATATGTGGATGTAGATTTTTAGTTCTTTTTGCTTTTATTTACTTATTGTTTTTATGACAAAAAGTGACAAGTGACACATGGTTGTATTTAGAATGTCATATGGATTCGAAGAAAGTAAAATTATACCAGGAGTCTTATTGAAAAATCAAAAATTTATGTCACTTCCGTTAAAACCGGAAGTTCTATAAAGTTGAATCACCCGTCAAGAAATGCAGATTCATATCGCATACGCATCTTTTAAATTTCATTCCATTATCTTTAAAAAGAAAACTGTTATAGGGGCGAGCCACCTTCCGTAGACACTCGGATTGTTTTAATTTGAGCAATAAAAATAGTCGATCTTTATGGATAATAATAAATAAACCACAGAATTCCTTACCTTTGCGTTACATGAAATTAAAAATTTCCAATAATTTGTTTTTGCCTTATTTCTTTTGACAGAATCGTTAGAGCTTAAACCTATGTCTTATAAAAAAACTATTGGCATAATATCGTAATTATCCGCAAAATACAGTCGTCGGATTAGTTCAGGCATGAGGTTAAAAACAGTGTTTTATTTGGCCGAACGTCAGGGTACATTATGGTATTATATTTATTGAATCAAATAATAACGTTTCCCGGAAAACCCCTTATTATACGGAAGGAAGTATTGTATAGGTAGATAGAATTAT
This sequence comes from Polydrusus tereticollis, assembly GCA_963920685.1. Taxonomy (NCBI): domain Eukaryota; kingdom Metazoa; phylum Arthropoda; class Insecta; order Coleoptera; family Curculionidae; genus Polydrusus; species Polydrusus tereticollis. The sequence continues at coordinate 25,917,766 of OY987326.1, read as the reverse complement.
AGTATAATATTAACCAAGGGCGGTTTTACGGGGGGGGGGGGGGGTAATAGGGTAATTACCCCCCATGAATTTAGAATTTTAAGCATCATTATTAAAAAAAAGGGCGTGGCACCCAAAAATTTTTCGTCTGCGGCGCTATTTTTTCCTACCCCCTCCCCTCGTACTTATTTTCTAGTTACATCAGATTAATAACAACTTTATTTATTACTGCATGCTTGTTTAAAAAAATCTACCTATCTAAATGCATAGGTAATTGATACCATCTTTTAAAGAAAATTGGGATTTGAAATTACCCCCCTCATGTTGAAAAGCTAAAACCGCCCTTGATATTAACCAAGGTTTAGATAAATGCTATTATAGCCCAAGCATCAATTATCTTAAATTAAGGCGCAAGGGCTGTAATGGTCTAAACCATAAGAAATATGATATTTTTTCCACTACTACTATACAGGTTTTCTCAGAAGAACGGTACGTACCTTAAAGGGGTGATTTCTTATGATATTCTAAGAGAAAAAGTTCATATGAACATGTGTCCGAAGTTGCCCCGTATTTGATATACAGGGTTTTAAATTAAAAAAAAAAGAAAATATAGGTTCTTTTATAATTTTTTTAAATAGCATTTTCCCGATTTTATTTAAATTTGGTACCGTTATTCATATTTAAAAGAATAATTTTATAAAAACTTGATAGGAAAAATACAAAATGTATAAATTTTCACTTATATTATTTATTCCACACTATAACAATTGTTTCGACACACAGTGTCTTCGTCAGATAGTAGAAACTGAATAACAAATTATCCTTTTACAATATAGAGCACACTCCCAAGTTTAGGTACCCTAATTTATGCTTAACAATAGAATTATGTTATTAAGGTATAAAACTTAAATTATGAATACACACCTTTTCCTAATTATTTTTACAAATTATATTATTGAACTATTGTTATGATTACATCTGGAAATACCGGCTGATTATAAATTTAACAGTGGGGAACTATTTAAGTCGAGCTGATCGTTTAATAAAATATCTAATTTTTTACATTTGTTTATTTCCATGCTTTCTAAGAAATTAAGTTTTATTGATTTGTTTTCTACGTGCAATATTTCAAGATTATCGTCAAAATTGTGTTGTTCGGTATTAAGATGTAACGCGTAATGGGAGTTGTTATGTTTTTTATTATAGCTTGTTTTAGATAGATATCTTAGAAAAGATATCTTAGAAACGCTTTCATTATGTTTAGACCAAAATTATTTTGAATTTGACAACAAAACTTATGTATTAACAGAAGGATTAATAATGGGAAACCCTTTAAGTCCGCTGTTAGCTGAAATATTTATGGACAACCTCGAAAATAGAATCTTTAAAAATATTCGTGGTGGTAAATTTCTATACTGGTATAGGTATGTTGATGACATTCTAGCTTGTTTTGTCGGGACGGAACGCCAACTTCAAAGTTTTTTCAATTCTATCAATACTTTACATCCTAACATAACTTTTACTCTTGAAGTAGAACAGAACAATACGATCAATTTCTTGGACCTAACAATTACTAAAGAAAATAATAAGCACAATTTTGCTATATACCACAAACCTTCTCACACAGATATTTTGATACACAATAATTCTAGTCATCCTTATTCTCATAAAATGGCCGCTTTTAACTCTTTTGTGCATAGGCTTATCAGCATTCCGTTATCAGAGCAAAGTTATAACCAAGAGTTAAATATAATTAAACAATTAGCAATAAATAATGGTTATCAACCTAATATAATAGACCGAATAATAAACAAAAAACAATACAATAGAGCAATTAGCTTAGCTTATCCAATAGTTAAACGAAATGATACCTTAAGTTATAAAACCCTAACATATACAGGTAAACTTACACTACTTGCTAAAAAACACTTAACGAAACGAAATTTTAAAGTCGCATATAAAACTAATAATAAGTTAGGAAAACTAATCAAAAATAACAAAAGCAAAACTAAAAAAGAACATAAATGTGGAGTTTATAAACTAAAATGTGGCAGTTTTACTAAAATTTACATAGGACAAACAGGTAGAAATTTTGAAAAAAGGCTTATAGCACACAAAACAAGCTATAATAAAAAACATAACAACTCCCATTACGCGTTACATCTTAATACCGAACAACACAATTTTGACGATAATCTTGAAATATTGCACGTAGAAAACAAATCAATAAAACTAAATTTCTTAGAAAGCATGGAAATAAACAAATGTAAAAAATTAGATATTTTATTAAACGATCAGCTCGACTTAAATAGTTCCCCACTGTTAAATTTATAATCAGCCGGTATTTCCAGATGTAATCATAACAATAGTTCAATAATACAATTTGTAAAAATAATTAGGAAAAGGTGTGTATTCATAATTTAAGTTTTATACCTTAATAACATAATTCTATTGTTAAGCATAAATTAGGGTACCTAAACTTGAGAGTGTGCTCTATATTGTAAAAGGATAATTTGTTATTCAGTTTCTACTATCTGACGAAGACACTGTGTGTCGAAACAATTGTTATAGTGTGGAATAAATAATATAAGTGAAGATTTTATACATTTTGTATTTTTCCTATCAAGTTTCTATAATGGATCTTCATCAAGTAACGGCTACATCCATTGAATATAGAATAATTTTATTTTTAGTTTAAATGTTTTTATTGACTTTGAAAATACATCTATAGGTATTTTTTTGTATGTACATGCAATAAAGTGGTTTTTATTTTTTCTCTCGAAAACCAAGCTAGATACGAGAACAATTCAAGGAACAGAAAAAGTTGTGTTATTAGCCCCTTATCATAAATAATAATGGTACCAAATTTTAGCAAAATCGGAAAAAGGATATTTAAAGAAATTATAAAAAACACGATTTTTTTTTAATTTAATACCCTGTATATCAATAACGGGGCAATTAAGGACACAAGTTTATTTGAACTTTTTCTCTTAGAATATCATAAGGATTTACCCCTATAAGTTACGTATCGTACTTCTCAAACACCCTGTATAAAACATTTGTGAGTTTTTATTAGTGGTGTAAACTTTCTTTACTTTAAAATACCTCTTAAGGGTAGTTACTTTTAATATCAGTACTCGTTACTGTTACTTTTCCCGTTGGGTAGATTAATCAGTTAGGTACTATATAGTATCTTTTCATTTGAGAATGAAAATTAACAGTAATACTGGTATTCGTGCCTAATCTACCTAATAGGTACAGGTATTCGATCGATATCTAATTCTGATAAGTATTAGATGTTAGTAATACTAACATAGCCAAATGGGATAGCCAGGAATACACTCTTTGCCATTTGAACCACCATACTGACAAGCAAGTTCTTGTTTGTTTGAAGATTAGCCTCTTCTGCTTATATTTTTATATTGGCGATGGCGACTGCTGTTGGGCTTCCTACATGTAAAAAAGTTTTTAACACTATTAAAGTCCTACCAAATTATATCATCAGTATTCTCTGTACAATCGTATGGGCTGTGTCTATGGTTTCTTGAAGTGTTTCATAATTTTGTTGTTTTATTTTCAGTGCTTTAATTATTTTATCCAACACTTAGATATAAAGTGAATATTATTAGTTCAATTTGCGATTAATAAAGTTGCTTATAACTCACACGTGGGTTGTAACCATAACTAACTAGTGGGTGATGATTATAACTTACGCAGGCACATCTTCTTTCACCCCGGTTGATAAGTTCACACAAGACCACATTATTACGATGGCTCTAGAACATTTTAATAGTTAACTAGTTTAAGTTAAGTTGTTATGAAATTAAGTTTGGAAGTTTAAATAAAATAATTCCCATTTCATTATAATATGTCTGTGTTTTGTTGTTACTGCGACAGAAACTATTATTAACTTTAGAAGCAAACATTCACTGGACTTCCTTGTGGGAATGGTTGTTCCAAATTTTCGTAAAAAATCATATTTTTTTAAAAAACATAGTGTTAGATTTACCCTTTTAAAAAACTATTACGTCCGAACAGACGGTTTTCTGTAGGTAATATCATGTTCACTATCGTTTAAAAAGTTATGTCTGTCTGGCTTAAAGATAAACACAAAAATTGTACATTTTGGAAACTTAACAGCATTTTACGTAGAGTTTAGGAAAGTGTTTTAAAATGTTTGAACAGATGGTTATTGTTGTTGTGATCTTGATTTGCATATGCAAGCAATTTACACGGAGGCGACAGCATTCGTCCCTTTCAACTTAATACCAAGGTTTAAATTCGTACGTCTGTAGGCCCAATGTTAAAAAACGTTCTACGATGTATATTAGTCTCTAAAATTGTAAATGTTAAATTCTGTGTTTAAACTAATCAACAAAATAGGTAAACAGATTACAGGTGGTGTTTAATTGATTATTAAAAACACGGGATATTATTATGGCTCATTTAACATTTAATTATTTCTCTGAGATAATACAGTCAAATTATGCATACAAAAATTATTTCAACTTTAGCTATAAATTCGATTTATTAAATTTAGAGTGTATTTAATCGGAATAAAGCCCCCTTTATACCTCAAATAAAAATAGGAATTTCAGATATTTATGCAACAAAAATCGGCACATGATATATCTATTGTCTAGTGTCCCTGAACTTGCAGTTTTCGGAAAGTACACGGAGAAAAAGTCTTGTGATTTTTATAACAATTTTGTGCAACTATCTGACACAAGTGATACAAAAAAAGTATACAAATTGTTGTTGAATTTAAAAATATTGCAAGAAATTAATTAAAATAATGGCTTGTCACCTTATGCTATACGAGTTCTAAATAATGTATACATGTATTAAGAAAAAGATAAAAGGTATAGTTACTAATTTCACCAAATTTTGTTGGATATATTTCAATATACTACTACAGAAAAAGTTTAAATGTCTTGGTGAACATTTCACAACTATTTGTTGGAAATGTCTTATAGAAACTAACGGAAGGGATGGAATGAATCTTAGAATCTCTGTCTCCAATGGTAGGATGCTACACTACTGCTACCTGTAGACCGGTTTCGAACTCTTTGGTTCTGGTCAGCACAGGGCACAAAAATGAGCATACCGAATACCGACTGTTGGAAAATCGAAACAGCTTACAGCTGCGATATTGTTCTGTGTTGGCAGTACAATATGGGCAGTGCCATTTTCCAGCAGTCTCTAGCAATCCAAAGTAATTAAATTAATACTGTATGCTGGTCTATTATAGTGCAGTAAATATCACAAATTGGTGAAGATTTTTATATTTCGATATATATTAATCTTGATTGTTTAAGTTTCTGCAACAAATTGTTTTAAATTACACATTTTAAAGTCGTGTAGTAAATACTGCAAATTGTTAAAGATTTTTATATTTCGATATGTGTAAACCATTACAATTGTTGAAGGTTCTCCAACAAATTGTTTTAAATTTCACAATTTAAACTAGTGTAGTAAATACTACAAAATATTAGAAAATTTTATATATCGATAGGTATTAATCTTGAAAATGTTTTAAGTTTCTGGATCAAATTTTTTTAAATCACACATTTTAAGCCGGTGTAAAAGATACTGCAAATTGCTGGAGATTTTTATATTTGGATAGGTATAAAACCTGACAGTTGTTCAAGTTTCTACATCAAATTGTTTTAAATTACAAATTATAAACTTGAAGTAAAATTGAATAGAAATGTAAAAAAAAATTACATGTCATTATGTATTATACAAAATAAAGTTTAACGATTAATAGTATAGTCTTGTCTCAGTTATATTGATCGAACGTCTATTAGATTTTACAAGTATCAGTTTAAAATTTTACTACAGAATGGCAAATATAAATCGGTAGTAAAAATTTCAACAGGCATTTGAGATTTTTAAAATATTTTTAGTATTCTTTTTAACAAATGTTAGGATAAATGTTACAATCTGTAGCAAATGAAAAGATACATTATTGTTTACATTTTTTATTTTTCATTTTTTTCCGTGTACTTGATACTATTAACTTATTATTAAACTAATAAAGGCCGGAGTGATGAGAGTTCTACATCAATCTATGGTTTTAAAACTATTATTTCAAGTCGGTGTGCTAATTTCGATAACGTCAATAGTGCCGTAAAAGTCGTTTAAAGTTCCCCAAGGCTCGTTACTATTTTTGATGTATTGATATATTATGTCTTGCCTAAGAGGCAGGATGTCACCCGAAGGCACGGCAAAGTTTTATGCACATAGCACAGTTAACAATATAAATTCAATCAAAGCAAATATTCTTTAAAATTTGATGAAGACAAACTCTTGGCTACAATCTTGGTAGCAACTATTGAGAGGTTTCGTTCAAAAATGTGTTTTATATTTTTCCATAATTTAAGAAGCAACGTCAATGATTTATTTTGAGGAAAATTTCATATGATTATTTTAGTCAATTAAAGTCTCCTTTTCGTTAACGTTACCTATAGCAACGGGATAATAATCGAAAAATTTTCTTATCAACTTACATGGAATTAATGAGTGGAAATTTTTTGACATTTTCAATGTGAAGATAATGACATGAAAGTAAGTATTAGTGTATCTACATACCCATGGATGGACTGATTAAAATAATTTGCAGATGCAGAAAAACACTATTTTGCTGCTTATGTTCATGTAGTATTTCTTTAAGGTACAAAAACAAAGTTATTACATGATAAAAAATATAAATTTTGATAAGAATTATTAAATTGGTATGGAATTTTCTTACCGAATATCCCTCGACCATAAATATTAACAGGAAATTTTTGCTCGGCAACGAATATTTGGATAATTATTATTATTATTATTATTATTATTATTTAACGTCTTTATTTGCAATATTACAATTGGGATTATAATAATAAAGGCGAAGTTTAACCCAGATCACAGAGTTATTCTAACACTTAACCCATAGAATATTTACATATATATATATATATATATAATATTAAAAACAAGTGTAGTTTCTTGGGGATTCAGTCGCGTTTGGGCTTGAAAGAAAAAACTCTTTTTACAATTCTTATTTATATTTACAATCCAATGTGATCATACTTTCTAAGACCATATATAAATCTGACACAATCATTTTGTAAAATTTGACGTTCATAACCTTGTCCAAGTATGGGTAATAAAGTATTAGGCCATAATAAAATAAAGGCAGAAGAATATGCTCACATAGCTTTTTATGTGTTTTAAAGTTTAGTATATATTTATTACTGTAGAGTTTTTTAAATGCTAAATATGCCCTTCCAGATAACCCATTAACATGATCACTGAACCTTAATTCGCTAACAAACACAACCCGAGTCGAAAAAAGTTCCAGTAATATATTGAGCACTAGGGATATTATAAGTAAAAATGTTTAGTACTTTAATAATTTCCAAAATAATATTCAAAGCAGCTGTTGTTTACTCATAATTTAGCAATTCTGTCTAATTTACATTCTCACATCCTCATTTCAGGAGTTTTAACTATAAAGCTACACAAAATAGATCAAAGGCAGTACGTTCTATAGGATTTTTTAAATTAGTTCATCTGCTGTATTATCGATCGGTGTCACGAACTTTAAGTCGCAATTTCGTGACGTCTGTTCCGCTAAAGTTTCAGGACAGGAAGGATTTTGTTGAGATAATATATATTTGCGCTGAACAAAGCACTTGCTAGCTGATCTTTCTGCAAAAGTGAAATCTGCTTATAGTTCAAGTCAATTAAACCAAAAAGAAAAATCTTTACTAAAAAGCACGGATAAAAATTTGTTGTGATTTTTAGGAACAAAAGAATAATAAAATATATAAAAAAAGACAGCCAATTATTGTAACATCAATACATAGTACCTCCCATCATGTTACTATGAGTAAAAAGCAAGCGTTATACGAGGCCATTGAACCACCACAGCCTTATGTCAATTTTTCTTTAGAGAGGACTTTGACATTTTTTTTATACAAAACAATATGTGTATAAGATTTAAATACACAAAGATTTATTGACAATTTATTCATACATTGTTTTAAGCACCAGAAGCAATTTTTGCAAAAGTAACAGGTACAAAATTGCTTAGGTACATGATCGAACATCTATATGCATCAATATTCTAAAAGCAAATATTTTACGAATGTCTTTTAAAATATACAGGGTATAATATAATAGTATAAACTAAATAAAAAACAAATATTTTCCTATTACGCCCACATAATTATTATTCAGTAATTTCCGGAAAATGTATCCCGACATTTTCATAAGGTATTCTTAGCCTCCAACCTCTTCTTTTTAATTACCAATATCCTATCCCAGATGGTAATCTTTCTGCCTTAACTTTCATTTATTAAATAGAATCCACTTTCACTTCAGAAATCAGGTCAAAAAACCGAGAAAGAAGAAAATATGCTGTTTTAATAACAACTCCTCTTTTAAGAGGAATGAAATATTTGGGGGTTACTCTTGACAGGAGACTAACATGGATATCCCATCTAGAAAATACAGTTAAAAGAGCCATAGCACTATTACTGTGGCAACTGCGCCAGGTAGTGGGAAAAAAGTGAAGCCCCCAGCCAAACATACTGCATTGGATGTACACCGCGGTAATAACCCAAGATCACGTACTGATCGGTCGTCTGGTGGCCCGCATTTAAGAAAGCCCCCCCACGCCCTGAAATCGGCGTCTGAAAATACTAAACGTTATGCTTTGGTTGCCAGAAATCTTGCTTTGGATACAGAGGGAAGCCATTGCGGCATGACAATAAAACCTGGATAGGACAATAAGTAGGAGTCGGTCACATAGAGATCGCAAAAGCGCTGCGGGAGGCCATGTCTATTCTCTTGGGCACTAAGTTTTCCGAAGATCACCTTATACTGAAAAGAAACTGTAAGGTAGATATTCTCGCGAGGGATAAAGCAGGAGAGACCCAACCTGAAGGAGGTCAGACCTAGTATACTGACGGCTCAAGGATGGCGAGTACAAAGCTGGCCGGAGTACATCAAGAAGACACTGGTTAAGGACAAGTATTTCCTCTAGGAACATTCATCACGGTGTTCCAAGCCGAGGTCTTCGCAATCCAGGAGAGAAAGACAACATATACCTACAATAACTCTGGCAGCACTAAAGACAGTCCAGCGCTCAAGGACGAGCTCTGAGCTCGCTCGAGAGTAATCCTTGGGGCGACAATACTGGAACTAGTGGAGTTAAGTACTCTAAACTGAGAGAAGCTGCTGGTCGTGGAGCCCATATGCCCCACCAAAAGTACTACTACTGCTACTACTAGATATGTTTTATGTTCGTTATGGCTACTTTGTCATGAAAGATTTATTAATTAATAGCATTTCGATAAGGGCTTAATGTACGTTTTTATTTCAAGAAAAATGCACACATATTAACTTAAAAGTGTCTTTATGCTCTTACAAATAATAATACTATTAGGCGAAAAAAGACGTTTTGTTAACATTAATTAAGGGTTTGGTAGGTTCGTTGTATCGCAGTTATTGCATGCGTAATTCACCGGCGTATCATAGCTCGTACATAGAGTATAAACCCCTTTACATGGGAACAGCTCGTGCAGCAGTACGATGTTTTGGATTTTATTGGAGGCTACTAACAAACTACAGAAGTTACGCATACTACAATTACAGTGATTAATAACTGCACAGTGGACAGTTACCCAAGAACAATTTTAACATTTTCTCATTTTTTACTCTTTGCTTAGTTATTGAATCATATCAAAAAGAAAAAGCAAACAATTAAATACAGATACTTACGTCCTACGTGTTATGTTCAGTGTTCACCTTACGTAAAATAGGATTAAAGACGCTTAAGATAATAATATACCCTTCTTTTCCTTGTGTAATGGCCGTCACCATATATATTTACTTAGCCAGGCTTATTTTTTGTTTTATTCAGGTCGCCCTGTAACAAGCATCTGGAAGGATCCATAAGCCTTGTCTTCCAGATTATCTTATCTTGTTGTGTCTTCTTTTGCAGTTGTTACAAAAAATAATGTAAGTTCGACAGACAGCACAAACATAGGATTAAAACTTTTCTTGCTTCCTGGTGACGGGGGAGCATTACATATTTGAAATATTACTTCGGATTAAAGAGGAGATGTCTGAAAGATAGGGAACAAGGCTATAAACAAATATAGTTTAATTGGATTTCCGTTGAGAGAGTCTATTAGTGCATGGATGATTGTTAGTTTAGTGTTATGTAGGACCGAGCTAACTGAAAAAGGTGTCGCTACAGCCCTTCTGATCAGCTTAGTATAGAGGTTGTTGACATTGATTGGGCATCCAAAAAATTATGATTTAGGTCTCCTGGTCAGTTGCATTCGCAATTGGGGTTGTCCTTCACTTTCACCCCTATTTTATATAAGTGCTGCGGGAAAGAACAGTATCCAGTACGCATTTATATAATTAATTGTTGTTATTATGTCTTCGATTCATACAAGTAAAGTTAGCGAACCCGGGCTTGAGGAGAAAGAGGATGGGATCTCTTTATATTTACAACCTTTTCTACTTGTGAGTCTTTCCATTATTTAAAGATATATTTCTTTACATACGAGATAATGTCAGCTTTCTCAAGTAGAAATGGAGGGGGGGGGGCGCTCAGAATTCTTCCGATATTTGCTAACTTGGTAGTTTTTCATTTCCTCTGTCCTGTAATTCATCCAATCTTTATTATCGGTCTTATTCAAGTGTGATACTATAATTAGCTGTTTAGTGAGATAGGGACATGGTCCACGTTGTTCGTTAGTGAGTTTCTATTAATTTTTTTAACAGTGCTTTGAGAGTCGCTAAGAATTATATACTTATGTGGGCCCTTTTCTTAGCATTTTTTTTGCTGCATTGTTAATTGCCATGATTTTACCAGAAGGAGGATTTTATGTTTTGGGTGGGGCAAAAAATCCCCATTGGTACTCTTATTGTGGCCATATCCATTGATGCATTATTTTGTTTAGAAGATAGAAAAATCTTTTAGTATCTTCTCCGCTTTCTATATAAATTTAGCTTTTAAGTGCATTACTGACTTTTCTAAATTCAGATTTATGTTGGGCACTGTTAACATTTAGTATCCAAGACTATATTTATTATAAATGGTATGTTATGGTACGTCCTCCAAGGCTTGTATAAAGCAGTGTTTTCTTGAAGCAAAGCATTTTCTAATTTTATCTGAATTGTTTTGGTTCTTTAAGTGGGACTATGATGGGGTTATCTAAGAGTGCTAAACTAACCTGAACTAACTATTTCGGTCTGAGTTCCAACGACACTTCGCTGCAATCGGCCAAAAGGACATTTGTTAGGGTTGACTTATCCAGTTCATTTTTGTTCTTTATCGTGGTTGGCGTCAGGAATACACACCCATTATTCATGTGAGATCTGGCAATATCCTTATAAATGTTTAGGAGGGTGATAAGATCCGCACCTCACCATACTCTTGTTACAGATTTCATAACGTTTATGCCAGAGAAGCCAGAAATAAATATTTCAGTTTTTGAAACAGATGCGTCTCTTATTTCGTGGAGCTCCATTTAAGAGTTTACAGGCATCCTACGCACAGTTCGCGCAGTTCCTCTCCGCGCACAATTACCTTACGTTCCCCTACACTTCTTGACCAAAACATAATCCAAAGATCAGTTTAGCTAACCAGTTAAGAAACGGGTCCTAAGCATATTTTATAAACTAAGTAAGAAAATTATTTTCGTACGGTATATCAAGGAAACAGCTGGAAGAGGTCAACGAATGAAGGGTTGGTTGGTGCTTTAATTAAAAAAATAAAGAGAACTAAATAGGAGTTCATCATGTGAATGAACTTAATTTAGAGTAACAAAATCTTCGACGTTTCCTAATCAGAATTAGTCGATTAATAAGGCTTCTAAAGATTATTATGGAAATTTGTAAGTTCCTACATGGAAAGTTTGATGCATTTGATACCAAATAGGAAAAATGCAAAGCAAATAATTGAAAATAACGGATTTAAAAACTATTTTATTTAATTTATATCAATATGCCGATAAAATATTTTTTGAATTTTAAAACTAACTGTTGCATAAACATTTGCGATAAATACCGCGCAGTATTTTTTCTTTAACAGAAGTGAGCGCGATCCTTCTAAATTATATCAATAGTTTGATTTGCTTACGCAAGAGATTTGATGAGCTTTCGTTTAAAAAAAGATTGCTCTCTATCTCTTATTCTTTCTTTTTCTTACTCTCTCAAGTCAAAAATCCGCGAATTAATTATTATACACACAAACAATAATTAAACCATTTTTTGTGGGCACACATGACCCCATTTTAAAATGTTAGATTGTTATCAAGGAATACTAATTATATAATAATTAATTAATACAACTAATTAAATATAACGCTGTATATTAATGCGGAGCGGATGTAATCAGTCGGTCTCTTATTTTAGGCGTTTATGGCTAAGGTCGTTGTATAATATGTAGATAAATTTTAAATCTCATGAAAGCGCTGTACCCTTGTTATATGTGGTTTAATTTATTTAATCATTAATCATAACTCTATTTTTCCTATGGATTTAACTTAAAATGTATACCTACTAAAGTATCTTCAGCGAATACACGTGCAAGATGGGCGACGTGTCATGTGACAAAAGTCATATTCCAGCCATTTAAATTTTAGTAGGAATAATATTGTCAGCAATACAATGAGGACAGAGCTGGACTTAAGAAATGTGAACAAATCCATTAAAGTCAGTCGGTTATTGTATCTTTGATACGAAACCCCTATCCTTTTTAAAAGCTTAAGTATGTTTACTTATTTGCCCACATTTACAAATCAAGACACCAAAATAATGTCAACTGAATAAAATCTCTTGCATACTTCATAATTATATCTCTGTCTAGCACGTTTCATACAACACAAGACGTATTGCGACTCCCGGAAACAGTCTCTGTGGTGCTAGTTTTTACACTTTACCTTAACAGTACGGGCAAGTTTAACAAAAAAACGAAATAACTTGCAGGATATAATTTTGGGTTTCATATTTTACTAGTCCTGCAATGTGATTAAAATATTGAAATGGGGCTTGGGTCTTGTATTTTTTTAATAAGGAAATGAAAAGAAAAACGAAAAAAAAGTAATTTCGATTTTTTTAAGGATTACTTCAAAATGGAAAGTTTATAAATATAAACGCAGAAGTCGGTACTAGAGTATCAAATTTGAAATGCTTAGTTACTTTCCGGCAGTTGTTGGAGAACTTCGTTCTTGAAAATGGCTAGTGTTTCTGAATTTGTTGCTGAGAAACGAACTAGTAAAACTGCACTTTCTAAAAATTAGAAAATTATTATCCTCCATTTGTTTAACGCTCTTCGCCATCAACTCACATTGGTAGCAAAAATGGATTTGTTAATGGCGGCTTACTAGCATTTAATTCCAAACGGCCTAGAGACTATCATGAAGACATGAACGTTGATGTCTTTGAAGAATACTTCCAGCAATTGCTAGATCTCATTCCTCCTGGGTCTGCTATAGTCAAAATATATGAAATGTATGAGTATGAAAAATGCCAGCTACGTCTTCTTGGAAAAAAAAATGACATCAATTATTGGCTTACTGTAAATAAGAAGCCATTTCATAAATATATGCTGAAAAGAAGCTACTCTAAGTTGAATAAATTTCTTTGTACGAAATTCGTTGTAGACGAAATTGCTTTAAAACTAAATATAACGGTACTTTGCCTTCCGCCATATCACTGTAGATTAAACCCCATAGAATTGGCGTGGGCGCAAGTAAAAGGGTTTGTAGCAAAGCATAACACTACTTTTGAAATGGGAGATGTTGGAAACTTCTTGCAAGAGGGAATAAAGTCAGTGGATTGTGAAAAATAGAGTAAGTGCGTCGAACATGTGATTGAAATAGAAGAAAGACTGTAAGAAGCTGATTAGAAAACACTTTAGAGACCCTTATTATTTCTCTGCACCCCCAACGACGATAGTTCACCGGACTACTCGGAACATGATGACTAAATTTTAAAAATTTAGTATATTTTTTTATAAATATTAATATTTATTCCAGTTTATCTATTTTCATATAATTCTTACTTCTATTTAAGTTGTTATCTACTTAATATTAGAATAATTAATACTTCAATTATCTGCCTATTTCTATAAGTATACATAATTAAGTATAATTAATTATCATTATATTTGTTATTCTAATAAACTACCTGAAGTACCCCCGCTGTCACCTTTTATTAATTCACCAAAATCGTCTTTTTCCTTGTATGCAAATTAGGGTGACCCTAATCTAGGACCGATTCGGGGTGTGTAGGTCTGAAATACGGAATTCTTAAAAACTATTATTGCAATTTACCTGAAATTTACAAGGCAACCTCTAAGTTGTCCACCCTGCTTTATGGGTTCTGTCATTACAAATTTACATTTTATTACTCTTTCGCATTAAGCAACAGTTCGACCTAGAAAATGGTATAATTGATGTAACAGTCTAATCTCCATATAAGTAAATTTGCATCTTTGCAAAAATGATTTTACCCGACAATTTAGCCATATTTTGTCGACTCACATAGTAACATGCAACTATATAGTAATTTCGATATTGAACATATGATTCGTGTAAATGCAAACGCCGACATCTGCGGAATAAGTCATTTTGAATAAAGTGGAGAAAATTTAAATATTAGCAAAATTAAATATTCGGGCTTAATTATTTCTAAATTTATCTGATTTTTTTCGTTTAATAGTATTTATCAATATGTTTGAGCTCGTCTAGCACTAGAAAACTATGTACGAGTAATTTTTGTCTCATTTTCATTTCAAATTTTCAGGTTAACGACGCTGACGTCGGGTTTTGCATTTGCATGTGGAAATGTTTGGTTTCGCATTTTTACCGTAATCTAAAATTTTATTAATATAACAGAACCAAATATTGAAAACCGAGTAAAATTTGCTAGTAACAAAATTTTTATTGAAACACAAGAAAAAAAATAAAATGAAACAGCTTAAATTCTACAAGAGGGGTCTTCGTCCTCAGAATTTAATTCGGCTTAGTTTGTTTAGGGTGATTTTCTTTAGTCTGATTTCCTTTAAAGAAAGAGATTATTTAAAATACATAAGGTCCGGTTCGTTTCCCGTATCGTAGTGCTTTATAATAGATCGCTGATGTTTTTTATTCTTTAAGGTTTTACAAGCCCTTCCCAAGGCAAATCGTTTGGCTGCAATTGTGAAATTTTTTTACCACGTGTAAGTATACTTTTCGAATCTTCCAAATAATTTCAGTAGTATGTTTTACCTCTTACTTTAATTACATTTTCCATATTCTCAGTGATAATAATTCGTATTTCTACTGGAGATTAGGAGAGGATTACAGAGGGATTTTTCAAATTCCCATTTGACACATCAGGAAACTTTTTCCGTCATTTATTGGCAGGGCTTTGTTTAATAAACTTGTTGTCCAAATTGTTGTTTAATTATTATTACAATTTAAAATAAAACAGGGAAAAATGTTAACAACAAGCATTCAGCAGCATGTGTCAACGTGTTCTGAGCAAGAGCCTAAAACAAGTGTCGGCATTTACACGTATACCTACAATTGATCACGTGACGTTTAGCTTGATGGTGATTCGCTGCAAAACAAATGTCGCCATTTTCACTTCGAGCACATGGTGCTTTTTCGGGATTTGCATTTACAGTCACATTTAAAATATTATTTTTACATAGAGGATGTCGTGTTTTGATATATATATACCTGAATAATTATATCCGGATAATTTTCCATAAGATGCCATTATTAATCACATTTTTTTAAAATTTGTCAAAGGTCGTCGTTTGCATTTAGACGACTCATATTAAGGCCCATACTATTTTTGGGTTGAAATAAACGAAACAAAACTTTAAACACAGGTTTCCTCAGCCTAAATTTCGTTCAAGCACATAGGCTGACAACTTATGTGTCAGTAATGCAGGATTCAAAGTGTTCTGCGTGGCCACCAGTGTCGCTATTTTGCGCCCTTGTCTGGCGTAAGAGTGCAATAGTACCAATTTAGTCAGAGATTTACTAAATTAAAATATGATACTACACGCAAAATGTTAAAATGCATTTAGTAACAATGCTCTGGAATTCACATTGCCTTTCAAAAAATTATTTTTTATTTTATTGCCTGTAGATACTGTTAAAAATATGACAATAAACAAGCAAAGCCTGGCCTGCCCTGTAATCCTATGATAGTTTTGCTTTAGTTAGTGTAAGTTAACTTGTGGTATCAAATCCAAGTAACTTTTTGCCTTCATTTATAGGCAATTAAAGTGTGCTGACATGAATTGTCCGCCGCCATATTGCAGGTTTACTCGCTGAAAATACTTTAGTTTTCAAAGTGAATTTAAGTACACCCGAACATTAGTGACAATGTTTTGAATTCTTGAGAATTTTCAAATTTCTTTAAAAGTTTTTGCTTGTAAACCTATACTTTAATTTTTAAAACTTATCTACTTCTCCCTACCCCTGTTTTACATTTTTGTTTCCATTTCGTCACTGACTCAGGGGACACAGGGACCCATATTAAAAAAAAAATAATTAAAGAAAACTGTTAGCACAAAAAAGATTTTTATTGTTTATCTGAGTTCAACATTCTAAATAAAAGAGTTTGAGCATAAAAAATCGGCGCACTGGTTTTTTTGCCCTTTTTCGCCGGAGATAAAGCACATCTTTTCTTTTCGATCTTGATTTCTCTACTGCAGGGGTTGCTTCAACTGGCAAAGTAGTTCCTAGATTGTTCGCTATAGATTCACGGAGATAACGACACATATGTTTATGTCCATTTGGAGTTCCATATAACCCCTACAAAACGCCATGCCGCGTTCCTTTAGAAAACTAAACCTTTTAGTCTCAGTTCCATTGGGCGAACTTTCGTATAGTACTTGAGAACTTACACCAGCGAAGTTTAGTAATAGGAAAAATATTACCATTGGTTAACGCGTGTTCTTCGAGCTGTTGAAAAATATAGGGAAGTTCTGCTTAAATTATCATACCCTAAGGATTTGGGCCTATATCTAGCCTTAGGCGTATCCAAGAATTACCTTTCTTCTTATATTTTTTAAATTTATTTAAGAAAAATGGCTGACTATGTCATATTAGGCGGATACTTGGTATAAAATGACATACCCTATGTCATTTAAGACTTTGATTTTATAAAGTTAGAAAAAAATAAAAACAAGAATATTGAAAACGTTTATTACAAATTTCCTACGTACATAGGTCACATTAGAAAGTTTTGGCTCTTGTAGAGTTTCCGGCACATTCTGCATGTGCCCAAGATGAGCAAATTTGGAACTTTACTTTTCTCGCTATTTTGCGTCGTTCAATTTCAGATTTTATATCTATTTTCTGTGTTAGTTCCTCCATGTTAGGAGTGCTTCTTAAAATTTCCGAACCAGTAGATTTTCGTTTTCTTTTTGTTTCCCTTGAAGTCACTTGAGGTATTGGTAATATTTCTGAGAGCTTTACCTTAGGCGCTCTCTCTACAGCAATAATTAAAATGTGTGATGTAGAAGTTTTAGGAGTGTGAAGCATGTCGGCGTTTCTTTAGTCTGCATTGCTATTGAAGTTGATGGAATTGGTTCTGGAATATTTTGTTTTAGTTGCGGAGGTTGGACTATATGTTCTTCTATATTAGTAGTTTCTGCTGAAGCAAAAAGAAAGTCATGAAATATTTCAGGATTCACTGGCCAAATCCCAGTTTTAGCAAATCCACTTTGAGAAACACTAGTTTGTGCAGCTTCACAGTATGCAGCTAAAAACAGCGAGGAGATTTGAAACTAAGTGACGACTCTACCAGGGTTTACCTTCAGCCACTTGGAAACCGCCTGATCATAGTAAGTCTTCGTAGGACCATAAAAAGACACGTCCAGTGGTTGAAGGCGGTGAGTGCAATAAGGAGGCAGACACAACAATACAATATCGTTTTCTTTGGCATAGATGAAAATCAACGATTAAAAGCACTTTCTCCTCTAAATTCGGTTTTGCAAACTTCTTGAAATGTACCAGCCACTGTAGGAAAACTTCACCGGTCATCCAACCATTTTTTTGCGGTAATCCTAACGTTCCCAGTGGTGCACCATCACTAAGTTCATTTTTCCGCCTTTTTCGTGGAAATATTAGAGCCGAGGGGGACAAAGTGCCCTACAGTGCTCATCAAGCATACCATTGTAACATGAAGTCAACGCTCCGCGCCTCTAAGAGCTCCAACTTGTTTCTTCCCGGATTGTGCAAAAACTGGAGGTTTCTGTACCGTGGATAATGCAATTTCGTCAACATTATAAATTTGTGTAGGGTCTATTTTATGTAACTTGATCGAATCAGCCGATATTTGGTGGAGATCCATAATTAATTACGGGTAAACAGAAAAACAGGAGTTTTACTAGTAAATTTCCACTGTATTACATCAAATAAATTGACATGTTTCGCTACACACTTCACACACTTTATTCTGAAGAAGCTACTGTGTAGCAAAACTTGTCAATTTATTTGATATAATACAGTGGAAATTTACCAGTAAAACTCCTGTTTTTCTGTTTACCCGTAATCTATTTTATGTTTTTCAAGGCAAGATTGATAGAGCTCAAAAAAATTTGCCACTTGGATTCTGTTGAATGCCATAGCACGCGTCGCTGATGTTGCTTCGGGTTTTCTTAGAGCTATGTCACCATTTCTAGACCGGAAACCTTTGCTAACGCCATGAATATCTTTATTACTATTTTTAGACCTTCATAGAAGAGTTTCCTGAGGAACTCCGAATACTTTTGACGCTTTTAGCCAGCCCATTTCTTTATTCTGAACTGCATTAATTGTGCAGCGAATGTTTTCCTCATTCCAATCTTGACGTGTAGTTTTTCTTTGGTATTTACCAACCACCTGAAAGAAAGAGAACATTACTGAAATGTTGTGATACTAAAAAGTCTTTGTCTTATCTTACTTTTGCACACAAAAATTATTTCAGTGTAAAACGACACAGTATGCCATTTTATCCGAGACCCTAGTATGTCGTTTTACCCTATGTGCATAGTTTATCAAGATCATCAAAATTGTTTATTTTAACCTCTAAAATCATGCAAACTAGAATATGCATACCAAGAAGTATAGGTCATTTATCTGTAAAAATATTACAACGATAATAAAATCATGCAAATTCTGATGATAATCCTATACAAACATACCTTGCATCATATATCGGGCACGTCACTTTAGCGTTTTTGTTTACCGCACATATATTTGGCAGCTCAAGCACAGCTTATAAATAGTTTATAAGCTGTGGTTCAAGCGTCTGCCATTACAACTGGTACAACGTTGCCAACTGTAAGAACGAATGAAGCTAGCCGCAGACCTCTTGAAAATAGGCCCAAACAGCCACTATGTCATTTTACCAGAGTATGCCATTTTAGGTAGAACTCCCTTACACATTTTTGCTCCAGCACATCTACACCAACTTTGGAGTCATTGTAAAACTCGATTATATTTGGTTTTTGAGAACCTTGTTTGATTCTTGCATCATGATGCATGGTGGATGTAAGTACCAGAGCTATTCCCGTTTTGGGCATAATAGCTAACTAACGTGGTTTTACTTTTTACAAAAACGGATGATGATTCAGGTCGACTTCGGTTCGTTTGAAATTCCAATGGGATTGCTCTTTTCATAATTACGAATACAGGTTGAATTACACTTTCGCAATTCGTTCACTAGCTCTACTGAGGAGTACCAATTATCACCAGTAATGTTTCTGCTTGAATGTTGGGGCAAACAAGGTGATTAAGCGAAGGACTACACTGGGGTCGGTGCAACAATGAAGATTATGGGACATTCACATTATCTTTATTCAAATTTGCAGGGCATATAATGGGTCTTAGGATCTGCAAGAATTTGTATTTTTGTTCTATATTTAGCGAGCTTATTTGGCATATACATGCGAAAACCGCATCTGCCCCTAAATGCCACAAGCATTTCATCTGTAGTTATAAATTCACATGAAACGTAGTTTCCACCTGAATGTTAAACAAACTCTTAAATATATCTTTAATTGGGGTAAGTTTGGTTATAGTCCGTCTTTCGTCTCATGTGGTTTCATCGCCAAAGCGCAAGCAGCTAAGTAGGAAGCAGAAGTGTGCAAGAGTCATTGCACAGTTGAATACTTCACTGCACATCACATAGACTGAACATTTTCGTGGTTTGATTTAAAGATTCCTTATAAATACAGGAAGCCGATGAATGCCTTGATTTCTTCCAGATTCGTCTCCTATATAAATGGTGATCAATTTTTGGCAGACACAGTGTAATAAGTACACATATTTCCGATTTTCCGATTTGTAAATTTTATAATTTTCTGAAACATTTACTCAGTAACTAGGAGGTGCTACGCTTTTAAAGCATTTGTTTGGGGATTTTGTCTAGCTTCTCCATTTAATCTAGGCACTAATTTAATAATAGTATCAGATGTTGTTCTGCTTCTTGTAGGTTCCACTCTAGACCAAACCGTTCTGTCTTTTGCAGGCCAATATCCTAGTGTCTTCCTTTTTGAAGTCTCTTGATCATTCCAAAAATTTTCCTCTTGAAGCAGATTTTGTATCTCATTTTCTGGTAAAAACATTTTTCGCGAAGCCATATTTAGTTAATAAAACTAAAATAAAAGAACCTAAAATAATAACTTTAAAAATATTAAATTTAACAAAACTTACCAAACAAATTGTGTTACGTATTTACTATGCGTGGGTGTCAGAAACCCAGAACACCTTAATACTTTATAATTCGACTATACACTATAACCATCTGCACTCGACTGATAAGCGTCTCGACCCACTAGAGATTAGATAAAATTTAAAAATTTCTGCGTAAAGCGTCGCCAGAATATTTGTTAAACAAAATGCTTTTGGGTCCTTGGGATCCAGGCATTGTAGTTAAGGGTTAAAGAGAATTAAACAAAAAATAAGTAATTCTGGGGTTATAAAAGACCAATTAAAAGTATGTTAATTAAAGGCACCTTGCCCTCAATTTACTCTCCCTCAGGGACTTTTTCGTAATATCAGCATTTGTCTCTTACGTAATGTAGGTCAACTAGTATCTCTGCTACCGAAAAATAATTGAATTAATTAATAGATTATGAAATTTCAAGCCGTTCTTTATAAAAAGTTACTGGGGTCCCTTTAGAAAAGGACTGTCACAGTTAGGATCTAATAAGGCTAGTCAATGATCTAATAAGATTTATACGCTTCAAACTTTAAACGCATTTTTGTCAAAACCTCGTAGCTTAACAACGAAATGTCATAAGGACGGTGGAGCGGCCTTTTCTCTATGGATGATCAAATAACATTGATAAACATGATTTTTTTTTTAAGGAAAAACCACTAACAATGTATTAAATTTCCTTTTCTTGATGAACCTACAAACTGTATCTTATTTGGATTTATTCATTTTTTACGTTGCTGGAGGTATCTGACTCATTAATTTAATTAATTTTGAACTGTTTGCTTATAAACTGCACCTAACTTTGACAGAATTTTAGACAAGCCATGACATAACCCGATTATTTTTTAATACAATTTCGCCCCGATTAAAATCCGAGATTCAAATAAATAAAAATCACGTTGTTAAACGCCGATTTCATGAATATTTAACGGCATCATTAGCACGGAAATCCACTTCTCTAAAAGAATTATTTATAAGCCATAAAAAAATAATATGAGCATTTCATCGCCTCATCCAAATAATTACTTCCGTGAAAACCGACATTTCCTTCAAGGATAATTTATATCGGAGATTAAATATACACATAGGTTTGACAAAATCTAATTTCCAAACAAAGAAGTGAATACAACACAAATAAGTTGAAAATATACCTAACTATACCTATAATCAACAAAACCATTTAATACCAATCACCAAATCTGTGGTCAATTTTTTGGGAAAATAAGCTTATGTCACAATTGCATTAAAATTGAAGACTCTTTTGATGGATGAAACTTCCTAAGTCGTTTATTTACTAAATCAAATACATTTTACCTGGAACACAACTCCCTTAATCAAATTTACGTACATTTTCTTAAGTAATTTTAAGAGATACGTCTCAATAAGAATTTCTTATGTCCGTTTGTACCAAATTGTTGCTAGGAAAAGACTAACTAAGTATTACCTAAACTTAGTAGTCCCCTAAATACTATCGGCGTTGCACCAAACAATTTTAAGAAATTCTTAGCTGGGATGCGAAATCGTTTGGCAACATTGCAGATTATATTCGCGCCACTGTCTTGCTGATGAAATTTTAAAAAAATGCATTCTGGATTTCTACTATTTCGTCCCCTATAGGCATATTAACATATCTAGATCTTAACCCAGCCACCAGATCTGTGACTTTTTTAATAATTCTTGAGACCGTGCGTGTGTCCATGCCCATAAAGTCTCCAAGTAAACTTAGGTGGCTGCCAGTTGCATAATATGATCTGAGACACGTTAAAAGCTAATCAATGGGCGACACACTATTATTCCTACAGTATGTATCTGTTATTAAAATATTACAAGAAATGATTGAGATTCACTATACCTTTCATGGTCATATTATCGTGGTCATACTCTATACCTATAGGTCCTCGCCTACTTGCTCCAAAATATTTAATCCTGTTTCTTTTCTTAACCTATTTCCTTTAAAATTGTCCATTTCGTCGAAGTACGAGTTTTCCCTATCGTATACTCTCCTTGGAACGCCATTTTGCACAATTTCCAGTTCATCTAGATCATCATTAAACATTTCTATTCTCAAAAATTAAAAGATTACGATTTTTTTTCTTTAATTTTTACTTTTACTCGAATTTAAAACAACACGCCCTTCGTAGGTAACAATTTAGGTGAAGAAAATTGGGCCCCTAAGTTAAAGCTTCCATAAGCCTTCTTAAGTTTGAAATCAGTAATAGTGCAAACGAAAATAGTACTTAACCTAAATTTAAGGAATTCTTAGCCTTAGGTGTTTCCTATCTCTCTTGGTACAAACGGGCATTAAACATGTTGTGAGTAAAACAATAGGTCGTCTTTATCGCAAATTGACAGCAAACAGCCAACGATAATATAAGTTGAGTTGGTCATTTGTGCGCGAACCGATATGTGACATACGTCATTAATGTCTCCGAACGATATCAGCAAGCTGAGTTGATACGGCACGTGCTTTGATCGAAAAAAATAATAAACGAGCTCATCCCTCGCGACTCGGCACAACTTATTCGGGCGCCACACTGGGGCAAGAAACCACCAAAACTGGCATTAAATAGAAAACTCAAATAAAAATTAGGCATATTCTCTTAATGCGGTTTACAAGACAAGCTATCAGTACGCACAAACAAGATATTTTTATGCTTCACATCGCGCGCAATGGCCATGAATTAGAGCTATTGCAGTAGCTTATCAGCATTATTATAATAAGCGGCGCGATTTAAAGTTTTTTATAACTAGTTTCGACTTGTGATTTTGTGCTAAATAATCAATATTAATATTGTTGAGCTATGGAATCTTCATCTTCAGGTATGTAACTAATTTTTAGTTACTTTTAATTTATTTCTAAGTAGATTAATATACGATAAAATAGGCTTAACTAATATGATCTCAGTTTTTTTTTACGTATGACAAAATTTAAAATTATTTAACATTTTAGTTATGTTCCAAGGTAGTTCGAGCGACATACATTTTTTTAAGTCTAAGAGTTGAGTTGTAGGAATACAAAGATCTTTAAATTTTTTGCTACTTTTTGCTACTTTGACAGTTAGACATGTTTTTGTAGCAAGTCGTAAGTAATGTTTTATAAGTTAAGCCACATAATGTCTGATTTATGTATTATTTTGTTTTAGGAACGGCTTTAAATACCCTTTTTATAACAAGAAGAGAACTTCTTGATATAATGAAACGTTCTGGAGCACGTAATTGCCAGACGTTTTTTTCAAAATTCAGAACTTTCTGCTCAAATTACAAAAATTGATTTAGAATTAATTAAAAAGCTACATTTAATTATGATTGTGGTATCCAGTGGATTTGACAGATGTAGAAAAATGCCGTCTATTTGCGCTTGATACAGCCAGATACTTCGTGTTCAAGTACCCTTGGTGTAATATGCCTTCAACATTACACAAATATTTAATTCGTGGCTCAGAAATTATATCCTCTGCACTTTTACCCATAGGACAATTGACCGAAGAAGCACAAAAGGCAAAAAATAAAGATTTTAAGAGGTAGAGCATTACTCCAGAAAATGTAGCAGAGAAAAAACCAACACGGGCATTTTTAACTTTTTCTTATTGACTTCTGATCCGGTGATCACCAGTAAACAAAAGACACCGAAGAGAAAGCTGCAACATCTGCCAAGAGAAGCTATTGAGTTGTTAAAAGTACCAACCGTTAATACATCTAGTAATAGGGATAACGACAGTCAAGATGATACCTGCGGTGATAGTGATGACCAGGGGAACGATAGTGATGATGATACCCTACGATTTATTAGTTAACAAGACCGACATTTCTGTTCATTTTTTTTTTCATTAAAATTGAAATCTGGTTATTAGTACTACTATTATGGCCGGTTACCATCCATTTATTTGCTTTTGTTTATGCTATATCATCCCAAAAATAATTATGAGACCAAAAATATTGTAAGAGGTAAATTGGATTTAATGCCAGTTTTAAAGGCTCCTTGCCCCAGTGTGGGGCGGTTGAAAAGAAGAATACATTCTTAGTAACCTTTATGAAACGATACGACTTCTTTGGTTTTAAATTTTTTTATATTCAGCGATCCAAAAACTACCTAAACCCCTGCAACATGTTAACTTTGGCACTGGCATTGCATATTATAATATCTCAACGCAAAGGGAAATATGTGAAACAGCCAAAAAAATTAAAAAACAAGAACAGTTTTGGCATTGGTAAAATTCCCACAAGTATGGGTAAAATTTCGATAAGTGAATGCAAATATGTTTTGTCATAATATGTAATAAATAATTCATTAAAGTATGGAATTTTTCCGGATCAACCTAAAATAGCCTCAACAAAGCCACTATTTAAAAAAAGAAATTCTGAAGTGTTTGAAAATTATAGACCAATTAGTTTGCTACCGCGGTTCTCAAATTTTCTGAATTGGTAATGCGTGAGAGAATTTTGTGTTTTATGGAAAAATCGAGTTTGTTGTCTGAAAACCAGCATCGGTTTTTGAAGGGAAGGTCTACTCAAACATCTATTTTCAAACTAATTAAAACCGTGTTGCAATATTTAGAGGATGATTGCTGAGCTGTTGGTATGTTCCTAGACCTTTCAAAGGCCTATGACTGTTAAGATAGGGATATATTGAAAAGGAAATTAAACCTGTATATTATCAGGGGTAATGCTGCAAGTGGTTACAATCTTATTTAAATGATAGAGCTCAGTATGTAAATGTCGTAAAGGATGGGTTATAGGTAGGGCACAGCCCTTAAGACCCAAGCACGGAATTGCACAAGAGGGTATACGCGGGCCCCTTATTTTTGTTATCTTTGTAAATGATTTAATTAATTGGGCAGATCCTTCTAAAGGTATTTTAAAATATACCGATGATACATGACAGGAAAAATAATCTTCTTAACACGTTCGCTATCAAGGGGGTATTTATGTTTCGACCTCACAGACCATGCATGTATTTTGACATAAAGCTGAAGAAAAATACCTTTACTGCCTACATATATATAATATATCAGATATTAATATGCAGTTCCTGTAGGATTTTTTGATCCGGCTCATATATGAGACGTTGGTCTATAGTATGACCGCGAATATCATAGACAATTTGGCTCATATACGAGACATAAAAAAAGTGAAAATTTGTGTAAACTACAAAGCTCATACAACTTTATTCCGTATTTCGCATTTTTGTTGGGAATATACTGACGAAATATCAATCCTCCACGCCAAAGCAGCAAATGAAAGGTTCCTCTCAAGATAATAAACCTTTGTGTATGTTTTGCATAATATGGTCTGCAACTTGTTCAATTTTATGTAAACGGGAAGTTTTTATGTCATCTTTTTTACTAACCTGAACTAACCTAAACCAACGAAAAAATAGAGCACAATATAGCACGTGTTTTCGCCATCTTTCTCACAAACAGTAGCGACAACGCACAGACCACGCGTCCCAGATATGAGTCGTTCCGTCCTATAGACCGTGCCCAAATCGCAATCCGCTCTCTAAGCCGGCCATACACGTTACGGTATACCTGAGAGATACACCTGTACAGGTTTACCTCTCAATTATACCTGTACAGGTGTGGACACCTTTGGTGGACACACACAGTCGGGTAAAAAACTGTCAGTTTTCAGTCATGGCTACGACACAGGAGGATGCAATTGCGGTGGTATTGCAAATGTATTTGAAGAACGGTGGCAACTTCCACACTGTATCGGTGCTATGGATGGAAAGCACATAGTCATAGTCCCTCCAGCAAATTCTGGTTCTTACTATTACAATTATAAAGGCAGACATAGCATGGTTCTTCTAGCAATAGTGGATTCAATGTAGGTACCGATTCATCTTAGCAGATTTTGGGACTAATCGACGAATATCAGATGGGGGTGGAGGATACCGAACTAAACATTCCACAGTCCAACAACGTTAATGCAAGTTTTAAAAATGTTCCTTATTATGTCTTTGTTGCTGACGATGCGTTTCCTCTTAGAAGAGATATCTTAAAACCATTTACACAAGCGTAATTAGATTCACCTGACAAAGAGATTTTTAATTGCCGATTATCCAGAGCAAGGCACATTGTGCAAAACGCATTCGGAATACTTGCTTCACGATTTCGTATTTACCATACACAAATTAATTTAGAACCAGAGAATATAGTAAAAGTAGTGAGGGCCACGTGTGCCTTACATAATTTTTTGATCTAAGAGCAATCTAGTTGTTATTCGCCTGCAAATTGTTTTTATCAAGAAAATACTGGAGATGGAACTGTTATCTCTACCGGCTACGATACTTCCCAATCGAGTATGATCGCACTGGAACGGCGAATATAAGTAATGAAGGTAAACAAGTCAGACATGCTTTCATGGACTACTTCAGATTATTAATTTTTTTCACAACAGTACCCTTAACAGCATCAGGCTCTATCTCATCTAATTTTTGAAGTAATTTTGCATATGCACCATCTCTCTTAGTGTGATCATGATAATCCTTGCTCTTTACAAGCCAGAGGCAAGGTTCTGCTTTATAAATTTCAATAAACTCTTCGATAATTTGGTTACGCTTCCGGTTTGATGCCATTTTTATCCTGTTCACAAAAAAATTAACACCATACCGAACGCAAAACAACACTGGATACACAGTCCAAATCTACTTCACAGTTGAAACCTGTCCGCGAGCCCCACACACGCTCCGGTCTGCACTCTGGCGCAGGTAGAAAGAATCGAAATTTGATCCTTCTCCGGTCAACTGTACAGGTCACGATGCCTGTGCAGTTATATCATAACCTGATAGCACACACGCTCCGGTTTACCTGTGCAGGTTACCTGTTCAGGTTCACCTCTCAAGTATACCGCAACGTGTATGGCCGGCTTTACCGTAGCTATTTAAATCGTCATTACTTATAGTCGGGATCGCGGCTCAAGTGTGAGACGCTGGACGCTGGTCTGTAAGGAAAATCGCTGTGGCTCATATATGAGTCGCTTGGTAGCGAACGTGTTAATGAAGTGAAACTATCGTTTAGAGTGTTTAGACAAAATAGCTTGTAGCTGAATGAGAAGAAAACTGATAGTGCCTTATTTGAAACCAAGGTTTCAAAAATTGAAAAATCGGAGAATTTTGAAAGTGGTGAAGTGACACTGACTGCCCTTTTCTGAACAGACAAGGTTTTTGGGGGTTTACGTTAATAAATATTTTTACTGGTCATACCATATTGACATTATTTCTGGGAAACTAAATTCCCTATGTTATGCTATGACTAACCAGTAAACACATGAATGAGAAGACACTTAAAATATTGAATTTCGCCAATTTTCAGTCTGTTCTTAGTTACGGAATCATTTTTTGGGGTGCACAAAGCCAAATTTAGAACTAATTTGTGATATAAAAAATAGTGATCAGGATTATCAAAAAAATTAAGTACCTGGAAACTTGTAGAACCTCATTTAAAAATAACGGGATCTTAACGGTATATGGCCTATACATTTAAGAATGCTTATTATTTTTCTTAAATAACAGGCAGCTGTTTGGTACGTCATTTGAACATCAGTACAATACAATAATTCAAAATGTAAATTACCCTAAGCATCGTTTAGCCTTGAGTAAGAAAAGTCCGCACGATATGTGTTTAAAATTACTTAATAAGCTTCCTTATCCATTGAAAACAATACAGACTGAGAAGGAGTTAAAAAAAAGGGTGATCAGGATTATCAAAAAAATAAAGTACCTGGAAACTTGTAGAACCTCGTTCAAAAACAACGGGATCTTAACGATATATGGCCTATAAATTTAAGAATGCCTATTATTTTTCTTTAAAATTTGGTACGTCACTTGAACATCAGTACAATACAACACTGAGGGAAAAATTTGGTTCCACAACCAAGAAATTGGTTGCTCCAACAAAAATTATGCATTAAATAGAGGACAGCCTAAGCTTCCAGTTGTGGCAACCAAATTAAATTTGTTGAACCGGCGCCATGACAGGTTGGTTGCCACTACTAAATTTTTTAGTTAGCGTAGCTACCCAGGCAACCATATGACGTAAGAGTTACGTCAGATTTCGTCGAGATTTGACTAACATGACGTCTACTATGACGTCCCTGGTACGTCAGGAAGACGTAAATAAGTCACAGCCCAGTGACGTCCTATTAACGACGTTACATGACGTTGCTTGGAGGACCAGTTTCACACGGTTTGATGACCAAATAAGGGTCCTTGTTAGTAAATTATGGGTGCAATATAATAACCTGCTAAATAATTGAAACTATAACAATTACCCCTAACCAAATGGTCACCACACATCACACATTATGAAACTGGGCCTTATGCAGATATGTTACATTATGAGGAATGAAATTGTAATGATTAAATTTCTGACATTACAATTTAAATAAAAATTTCATATGGTGCATATCTACTTATTGAAACACATTGTATATCAAGTAACTGAACAAAAATACTTTTAAAACTACATTTATTAGTCTTGAAAAATGATTGAAACTGGTAAAGTACATATTATGGCTACGGAAACTAGTCGGAAGATTTCAAATTAAAATATATGGTGTGTGACACAAGTCTACGAAATTGACCTGAACTATATTATACACACCGTTGGCAAAAATAGTAAAATAACATTAAAGAACACATCTGGATACATAAAGAAACTGGTCAAGGCAGGTTTCAATATTTACAGTTTTTCGTTCCCTGTTAACTTATCCTATGTATGTAAAAACCCAATTATAGTAACGCAAAATACTTAAAAACTACCAATTAAAAACAAGTATGTATTAAAGGCAAAGACGCCCAAGTATCCTCAAATAAAGGAAAAACAATACATTTTGCAGCAATGTCAATAAAACTCTACTTTTCATATTAATAAAAGTGCAGGACAAACTAACCAGATTTTTCACTCCACCTTCTGCTTCTAATTCATCTTGCTCAAATTTAAGAAGATTTTCTAACGAGTCTATTGGAAATCCCTTGGATATTCTTGAATTTACGTGTTCAGCAGGTCTACTTTAAAGGGTAGCCAAAATTTGTTTATTTTGCTCTTTCAGGCATAATATAATGTGTTAAAGCAATAATTCAAAACCTAAACATAAAATAAATTACAGTTTATGCCGGAAAAAAACAAAAAATTTAAATTACCTTTATTTAAAGAAGGAATGGTTGAAGTTGTGAGTATTGGTGTCTGAACTTGTGCAGGAACATTAAAAGGTATACAGTTATTGGCAGTTGTAGATATTGTAACCTTGGTACACTGGGAAAGGGACCCCTAAAAGTTTTTATTT
Organism: Polydrusus tereticollis; assembly: GCA_963920685.1. Taxonomy (NCBI): domain Eukaryota; kingdom Metazoa; phylum Arthropoda; class Insecta; order Coleoptera; family Curculionidae; genus Polydrusus; species Polydrusus tereticollis. The sequence goes on along the minus strand of OY987326.1, from coordinate 25,887,778 downwards.
AATAAATACCACTCGACAAATAGTTATCTGACATCATAGACACAAAACTAAAGCAGTATATCCTTCAATTAAATTAAAAAGAAATACGTACTTGAAACCCTAAACATCAACTAAACTAGATTTTAAGGAACTGCACCCAATTTAGGGGAAAAAAAATTTACCTGCAGTTTCACTAGAAAGACTTGGAGCACATCCGGTTGGTGTATGAAATACAGATGTCAGTTTGTTTAAACTTGCAGTTTCTGTAGGACTGGGATGTAATGACAGAACATCTAAAAGTTTATATTTATTAAACGATATTCCTAAACTTTCAACGCCTATCAGGAAAATTTTCTAAGTGTTACACTTACTATCAGTTAAATTAAATAACCAATTATTACCTACCTGTATACAGAAAGCGATACCTACCTTGCAAGTTGCCTAAACCTTTCTTTTTCTTTAAAATGCTTGATTTAATTGGTGGAGGATGTTTTATGACAAAATGTCTATTAGGGCGTCCATCATCTTCCTCATCGTCACTGGAATATAACCTTTTCGTAACAATTCTTCTCCTTTTACCAAATTGTTCTTCGTCTTCTTCTGTGTCCAAGTTGGAAGTAAACTCAGCTTTTTTTTGTTTGTCTAAAGCTCTGTCTAGATCATCTGAAAATATGTAGATACCCTATAAAACATATTCAAACAATAGGTGTCAATACAGAGAGTGATGGAGCAATAGCCCCCTCCTACTCCGAGAGCCCCAGGCAAGAGGCAAAAAGTAATTGAAAAGTTAAATCAACAACAAAATAGTTTCCAGCCAAACCTGTTTCAAAAAAGACACGAGCAACAGAATACACTTTCCACGATTCCTCACGTTGTTCATGTGCTTTCAAGGCTTTGAAAAAGGTGCCTCGGTCCTTATAAGGAGGCCAGAACACTTCACATTTTCTAGGAGTTAACCAATCGGAATCAAACACAGCAAGCCCCCCACTGGCAGAGAATTCTATAACTACATAATATGACATAATGGAACTTATCGTTTAAGTACCTAAAAAGAACATAATTGTATCCAATTTGCTTGACGTACTTTCAATAATTAACATTTAAATTTTCACTAATCCAGTGCTTATAATAAATAATAAATCCTAAATTCTGCTTATTTCGATAGGTACAGATAACTAGACTTACGACCAGATTGTCTCGGTCAACCGTTTTCACTGAACTAACCTAGTTTTTTTAATCTGCTCATTTCGGGATCCTTATCGAAAAAGATTAGTTATTATCACAATTATTATGATATGGTAGGAGTATTATATTATATCTATATAGGTACTTACCAACCAGAGAATAAATTACACACACGAAACACATGAATTTTGAATTTATGGAATGATTCTTGCTTTTTTGTCATGTTTTCTTGGGGATGGGGAAAGCGGGAAAGGAACGCACCACACTACACGCAAATTGTAGGAGTTTAATTGGTCGGTTCACGTCAGATGATTGTTTCAACCAATGGAAATTGCTAAAATTTGACAGTCCCCACGCTCGCGGCGGTCTAGCGTCGTGATCGAGAGAGAAACTAGACATGTTGTAGGTTCGTATCCCCGTCCGAGATCACTTTTTCTTACTTTTTTTTTACTTTTTTAATAAAAATATATGGGTATGTACACGATAAGCGCCAACAAAAATGTGCTTAGCCGTCAAATGTCATTGATGTCAACTAAACCAAAAATTGACGTCTTAAGACGTAATGCGCGAGACGATCTATAACGGCGTCGATATGTCGTCACAATGACGTCTTTTTTGGGCTGAAAGTCGTCTTTTGACGAAAATGACTAAATATAACCAGTAAACGACGTCACAAGACGTCATTGTTCGTCTTCTGGTTGCCTGGGTAAGTGCCAGTGACAAATTCTTTGGTTGCCTCTACTAAAACCATTTACTGCAGAAGCATTTCATTTAGCTGTTATAACTAAATGCAGTAGTTGTAAGAACTAAATTTTTAGTTAAAATAACTAAAATATTGGTTGTTCTGACAAATATAGACGACTGTGGTAGCTAATATTTTAGTTTAAAAATTTTTCACGTTCTGCGCCTTCGCCATTTAAAAGTACATTCTAAAGCGCTCTTACCATTTATTCAAACTCTGGGTCCCCACAGTGGAAAAACTATTTAAAATAATAGCAGATAATAAAACACTTAATTTACATCGATTAAAATCTTTAATGATAATATTAAAAATCCTCTGATTTTGTTTAACTATTTTAATTGCTATATGATAAAAAATTTTAATTAACGTAAATTAAAGCGTTTATTATCCAATATTGTTTTAAATAGATTTGTCACTACGGGAACCCAGGATTCAACATAATGCCTGCAGGAAAAAATATTTTTCTAATAAGCACAATAGGTAAGTAGGTACTAAAATGTCGTATGTGTGTTAAGCGTCATACTATAGATAAACACCTTGAACTACCTTCTAAAGTTCGTTAGCTAAAAGTAAAAATGTCTTAATAGAATTTTAACATAGAAGAGGATAGGTACATAATATATTTGTGAAAAAAGAAAAAAATTGTGAAATATATAATGTTTATTGTCTGAAAGACTAATACGTAACAAAAACTCAATAAATATTATAACTTAGACTACACTTTTAAAATAATATTAATAATAGTAGATTATAATCCTGTAGTCTCAGTCCGAATACAGGTAAGTCAATTTTTTAAGAAATGTAATGGTGGGTTTATAAAGCAAAATAAAAATAAGAATAACAAGACAAGAAATAAGGAATTTGCAGTGTTATAATATAAATAAGCAGATGAAATTCCCTATTGCCTTTGAATATTATTTAATTAGTGCCAAAATATTTACAAACCTTATAAAATCGTTTATAGTGTCCAAATAAAAGGGCAACTCAACGGAAAATATACATTTTTGCCGAAAAATATAGGTTATAACAAGTTACGCATATGCGCAAAACGATTTTCACATAAAAATAAAATAAAAGTTTAAAGATAGCTACAAAATGCTGCAAAATTGAAAAAGTTTTAGATTACTTACTTACCTTCGGAAGCATCGACATAATCTGCAAAATTCCACTCCAACAGAGTTACTGTAAACGCCATTTTGTCAATTGCACATTCACCTAATAATGCAAATAACGCGACCACGAGCCTCCAACCTATACGATAAACATCATCAATGAAGACTAAAGTTAAAGAAAGCAAATACCCATGTTATTAAACCGATGCACGCATATCTAATTAAATGTCAAAATCAGCGGCCATATTGCAGTGTAGCTGCGATATACGCATGCGCAAGACCGGCTCGTTCAAAAAATTTTATCTTACATTTTTATTAAAGCTTTTTAAATATTTTATGGTAATTAAACGCAAAACTGGATGGTTCCAAAACATCTTTAATTTAATAATATGAAAATAATTATATACTTAACAATACAGTTCAATGACTAAATCTATACTACATAAAATAGGGTAACATCGTTATAATAATAAACAGCCCCACATAAAAGCAACATACAATGTTTATATAATTAAACAATTTTTTTAAAACATATATTACATATGAGAACACTCAAAATCTGTTTTTTATATAAGTACCTAAGTAAAAACAAATGTACCTATACATACTTTCTAATAAAATAGTAGTTTGGACTCGGAGGACTGTAAACTGATGGTCTTGCTGGTTCGGTGTAACTATAAAACCATGCAACAAAGGTATTACAGGGATATCGTGAAGAAATTGATAGTGGGAATACTCGTCGAGAAGTAATATTTACAGTTTAAAAACATACATTGCAATCGGGGGGCACTGATTAAGTATTTTACAACTTCTCCGAGGGACACCTAAATTATATTTTATTTACATTGTCACTATCCTGTGGTACTTAGAGTAATATGGTAAAATGTACTATTTATTATTTAAAGCAAGCTCTAAAATATAAAAAAAATGGGATGGAAATTAAACAGGAAAAATTGTTTAGAAAAATTGCAAGGTTTTGGGAGGTCAGTGACCAATTTTGAGCGATTTCTTTTGAATCTTCCGATATATCTAATAGTGATGCTTGAGCACATTTAACCAATAAATGATTGAAATGACTTACCTGCGACAAAAAGACCCATTTTCTGCAGAAAATTGGAAAAAAGATAATAAAATCACAAAAAGGAAACGTCAACCTCACTCACCATTTATTAAAAAATCCGAAGATTAACTTATGACGTATAGTCTGAACTTTTAAGAGTGAGAGTGATGGAACAACTTCAAATAACACATTGTAAAAAAGGAAAACCCGAGAAATGTCAAAGAGTGTGGCGATTCTTTCTGCGGTTTTTGCAGTGTAGCTTTGTGACAGCTGTCATTCTTCTGCTTCGCTTCCCCCATTTGGGTCTCACCGGACTGATAAACATGATGAAATGGAAGTGCTGTCACGTCTGCCGCCGATGGCGCCAAGATTGTCTCGCGTTGACGATGAGTCGCGAAAGGACCCGAACGACATCTCAACTTCTCAACCAAGCGTGTTCGCTAAGGCAACCAACCTGTCGGCTGAATCAACAAATTTCTGTCTATCTCAACTAGAGATGTCGTTGTATCAATTTAAAGTCTGTCTAGCAGAACTAGAAAAATTTGTAATACAATCTCTATTGCAACAACCAGTTACTGCAACTAAAATATTTGGTTGGTTCATCGTTTTAATTAAATTTTTAGTTGCTGGAATAAATTTTTTGGCTGGAGCAGTAATATATGCCAGGAAAAATAAGTTGGTTTCTGTAGCTATTTATTGGCGTTGCGGTAACAAAAAGATTGTTGCTAGAACCATAATTTCAAGTTACTGCAACCAAAAGACTTCAACAAATTTACTTAGTTGCCTAATTTTCTCAGTGAAGGATTTAAAATGTAAATTACCCTAAGCATCGTTTAGCCTTGTGTGAGAAAAGTCCGCACTATATGTGTTTAAAGCTTCCTTATACATTGAAAACAATACAGACTAAGAAGAAGATCAAGAAAAAAATTAAAAATTTGTTGACTGACTTGGAACCATATAGTGTGGATGAGTTTCTAGATAAGTGTAGATTTTGCAATTTAATTTTATGACTTTAGAATAGTAACTTTGCAGTTGACTCAACTTCAGTGGCTTGCACCACATATTATATAAACCTAAAATATCTTACCAATGCAATGGTTGGGATGATTAAAACTGAGCGAAAATTATTCGAATATTCTTTATCGCCGTTTTTAACGATTGATATGACTTTTGAGGCTTTTAGGCAATCCGGAAGTACATTTACATCGATTGCCTAATTTATTATTTTTGTTAAAGGTAGAAGTAATACATTACTAATTCTTACTAGGATGTTTTTCATATTTTCTATAAGGCTCCACATTTCTATAAACGAACTATGCATGAATGAAATTCTGCCTCTCATTGTGATACCAGTTTAAGTGGATCCATAGGACTTAAAATATTTTCTGTAATATAAGTGGAAGTATTTACGACAAAAATCATTCAAATCATTTCCAACCAAGGTGGTGGGTTGCTAAACGACTTTTCTTTTTAAATTAAAGGCGTCCCACATAGCATTTGACTGATTTCCACTTCGTTTGATATAATTTTCGTTTTCTGGTCTTTGTGTAATTTAATTTTATACCTGTAGGTGCAGGTATATCTTACTCAGTTTTGTAGTAGGCGTGATGTTATTTTTATAATTTTTCTTTTAACAAAATATGTTTTTCTCTTTTTCTAATTACAGAAATGATTGTTTTTTGATTACTCACACTTTTTCAATATGATATACCAGTACTAATTGCTCTCTGTCTCTGTGTGCTATTTAATAATTCCATTGAATTAATTGGGCTTGTTGTTGGATATCGACATTGTTTACATTCTTCTGTGTGTCTTGAAACTCACTTGAATTGTTTTTACACTGCAAGCAAGTAAGTTTTTGCCCAAAAATAATTCCACGAACTCACTACTAATATTGTTCTATACTAAAATACACCATCTTTAATAATTAACACATCATTAACCAGTATACTAAAAGCTCAGTGTGCATGGACAAAATATTATAATGATTTAGTAAAAATGCCACTATTACACTATTATTATTGTTTGATATCTACCTAATCAATGGAACTAATGAATAAATGATTTCTTTATTTACATTAGCAGGAAGAATTAATTACAAATAGTATTTTATATATAATGCCCCTTATAAACGACAGGAAAGGCTTGTTTGCTTTTATTAAAATAGAAATTCATGATAAACGACATTGCTAAAATAGCCGAAAGAATTTATACTATAACCCGAACATCAAGATTAACTCAGCTTGATAAATTTATTCACAACTTTGTACAAATTTTTGGCTACAAAAAAGGGTCGACGGTTGGTAAATCGAACGTCGTGGTCTGCTGACCTATTGATCATTATCAGAAAGGGCTTATAAGGGATCCACACAGATTATTTTATTATATATATTTTTTGTGAAATTCTTCTATTTGATAATAATATGATGAACCCAACATGTGGTTGGGCATTGGCATTCTCGTAAATAATTTATGCAAACAGTCTGCCCCAATAAAAGTTAGTGTCTTGCCTGCATATTATTTCGTACCATTTATTTTTATAAAAACGCTAGCACAGTCAGAAGAGCGGAAAATGACGTTACGCTGCAGGAATAAGGATTTGGTACAGCTTACTGTGAACAAACGCTCGTGGCCACGAGCACAGCTTAGTTACGAGGATAATATTTTATGTAGACCGTTTGAAGATGACTAAGGGCCCAAACAAAAATATTCTAATTTTATTTGTTTTTGCTCTTTGGGACTATTTTTTAGGAACATTTATACAGCTCAGGGAGATATTTTAAACACAAAAAATGTCAAATCTGTGTTTGTGAAGGGACTTTTATTTAGTGAGGTGGATTTGGGTCGTTAAGTTTGGGTATAGCTTTCCGCTCGTAATGGTCTCATTTTTTGCGAAAGAAAAATATCTATATTATTTTAAACTTGGATATTTTAAGAATGTATGTTATGTCGCCGTAGGATCGCGTAAAACGTATTTTGGTGAAATCGCTTGAGGCTTTGCTAAAAGAGGAGAACCTCGAGGAGAACACATAATATACGCGATCGCGATACAATCGCACCAAAGAATCAACAATGCAGTGTAGCTTAATAGAAGAAGAGGCACTGCTTTTTGCAATATTTTTGGATGAAGAAGAATGAAATGGGAAGGTAAGCAGGGGTATTAATTAGTTTATTTTAATAAAAAAAAGCGTTTCTTCTGTATTTTATTAACTACAATTTCTTTATATTAGATAGGTATAGAAAAAAAGAAAAAATGTTTGGGTACATAAAATTAACAAGAAAATCAACGACGAGGGCGAATTTTATAAATCATACCCCAAAATTGATGGAAGGACAGCAGTAAACCTGACTTTTAACATGCGCTAAAAATTTGGTACTTATTTTAGTACTTTATGATTACAGTATACAACCAATACTAAAATAAATTTAAAAGTTGTTCATTACTTACGAGTATTTCCTAATCCCATAATAATAAATCAATCAAATAAAAGATTGTGCTTCTTAACATTCTCAATTAATGTTTCCGCAAAATCTTACATTTCCTCTCTATTGTACTTCACGCGATCCGCGATCAATATAATCTGCTGCGTTCGATCGCCAGCGCTGTAAAGGCGCGTACAGATTAGGCGAGACGAGACCGAGACAAGCGCGAGCCGAGCCTGCCACCAACAAAATTCGTGCAAGTTGTACGGCCTCGCGAGGGTCTCGCAAGCGGCTTGCAAGCCTCTCGGCGAAAGGTCGTTGCGATCCATTTTCTGTCGCCTTTTGCCACTATCTCAAAGGAAAGGGACTCGCAGCTCGCAGTATCAATTAGTACGCGTTCGTGGCAGGTTTGACGAAATTTTGTCGCGCGAGAATGCGGACTGTAGAAAATCAGCTGTTGCTAATTGAATTGTATAGGGGACACCCAAGCGCTTTTTGTATAGCTCTGCAAGCCACCATCGACGAGGATTTCGTTTTCTTTGCCGTAAACTATCTGCTATTATTATGCTGCCACTGCACAGCGTTAATAACGCCGCAATTTCTTCGTTGTCAGACATAGTCAAGCATACGCTATCACGATAACTCTGAAGTGAACCGAAAAACAAAAGCTACAGTGCACCCCACTTGAAACTGAAATTATTCGTCGGTAGCTCGTGGCAAGCGCGTTCTCCCGATGGATCAGGAAATACTCGCGGTTGGCTCGCGACAGGCTCGCTGCTCCAAAAATTTGCCGCGAGGCACGAAAACTCTCGGCTCGCGCTTGTCTCGGTCTCGTCTCGCCTAATCTGTACGCGCCTTAATATCGTTGCGCACTCTACGATTAAACGCTACCCAAGTCGCTAAATTCGCAAACAGGTCGCAACAAGTAGGATGACTGCGCTAATAGTCGGCCTTTTCTGATAATTCTATTTTTGATTTTTAAACAAATCTGTTCATTTAATACTTAAAATAATAATATATATGGGTCCTTGTCAAGTATAAACATTAAATAAGCGATTGAAAAAATATAAATACTCGAGAAAGTACGTAAATGTTTTATTGGAAATTATCAGTTTTTTCAGTAGTCGACCATGCCCATACCAGAAGTCGGCCGTCATATATTAACGGTTATTTAGCACAGGCCCGTGTTTGCATTTTTTATTTTGCCAATAAAAAGGGGAAAACATATAATAAGAAAGCACACATTATATGTTTCTAAAAATATTTAAAAAAAACACTTAAATGTACCTACTAAGTATATACATAAAATATGCAAAGACATTTTTAAAAGTATAGGTAAAGTTAAAAAGTATTGGCAAAAATCGCAGATATAATCTAGACACACAATCTAGACACCACCTGGGACACCAGTCACATCCCACATTCTTATCACCTTCTGCTTCTGCATCGCTATCTAGTTCATCTTCACATTCAGCACAAAATTCCTTTCAAAACATTTTTCTAAAATCTTGCTTCTTTCGTTGGGTTTTTCTATTTTTTTATGAGTATTATTAACCATCTCGCTTTTTTTCGTTCTTACTCATCCCTTTTTCTTTTCCTTTTCCTGGCTTCTTCTTTCTCATTTTGTAGTGTATTCTTCTCCATGTAATATGTTCTCCAAACATTGGATGAAACTACCAGCTTTCGGCCGTTTTGTTTTTGGAATTGACTTAGGGTATTTAAGATATTTTTTTAAAGCATCGGTTGGGGAGGTGGACGTCAACATCGGCTCAATTACATGTAAGATTATTGATGACTACTTATGTGCTTATATATAGTTCTGGTGCCCATTCATCGAGGCTTATTGCTTGCTACACGACCTGCGTGCCGGTCCTGAAGAGTTGCACGTGGTATACCATAGTTTCGGCAAGTTTCTCGAATTTTAGCTCCATTTCTCACAGAATGTAAAGCTTTTTCTAAGGACTTTTTAGAATGTTTAGAAAACTTCCTTTTCGGCCTGCATGACCTGTCGTAGCATGGTCTATAATGTAAAGAAAACATTTTTTCGTTAGACTAAATTGCTTTTATAGCCAGAACTATCTTTTGGCCGACTACTAGCACAATCATCAATTTATGACTTTGCCAGTAATCGGACACTAACTTTAATATCCCCTAGGAATTTTGTCATTCATTTTAGACCCGGATGACTACTTATACGTACGTTTTTGATACACCATAGTACATAATGCCAAAGGAAGAATCTGTTTATACGTATTTGTATGCCTGATATAGACAAAATAATTTTTTCTAAATTTCGCTAGTAGTCGACCACGGTGGCCGATCACAACAACTTATAATAATTTAATGTCAGTAACCGGCTATATTATTTTTGTACCTAAATATAAAAATGAATATATTTGGGACTTATTACTAGTTATTTAAACATATATTCTTCCAAAAAATCTTACTCCGGTAAACATAGTATAGAATTAGTTTCATTTGCCTTTAAAATTGCCCTATTTGACCTTCACTGGCTTTTGTAAACTGATTTTGGAGGCACAACGACTAACATCTAATTTTTCGCGCCTATTTACGGAAGTAAGGTTCAACTTATAATAAAGAAATATTGATATATGTGTTCTTGGAAAGTACAAGAAGATAGCAAACGTAAGAAATAGAGCTAAACTCTTGCCAAATTCAAATTATAAATTATTAAAGTCATTTACGGCCGACTACTAGAGGTGGCCGGCTTACTAGCGCAGTAACCCTATTTGCGGTTAAATTTGTTTATAAGAGACGCGTCTGATCGCCCTCGCCATCGCCATCGCGATCGGAGTCGTTATCGCGTATATTTTATGAGGTATTCTCCGCTTAAACATGGAAAAAATGTAAAGACAGTCTCATTATGCGATCTAGCGGAGCAGTTGCACAGCAAAGTTACCCAAAAGTTACAAAAACACGACGTTAAGATTAGTTTAATGAGACTGAGGATATTATACAGAGCTTTCATTTCAAAACTAGCCACGCACGGAATAACTTTTAAAATACTTGAAGAAGAATTTAACAAAAAAACACGTCAACTTAGATTTACTGGGGGACATGTTTTACATGTATTTGCGACTCTGTAGTTTCAACCCCTAACAAGGGGTGAAAGATGCATAAAAAATTTCAAATGGTAAGGGGTATTGAGTGATAGTTCACTTGAAAGCCCTTTTCATTAGCAGTCTTTTGGTGCTTCATTTTTTAAATGCAGATTATTTGTTTTCAAGTTATGCCCTTTTAAAGTTTAAAAAGTTAACCTTGATATTTTAGTAAAATTTTACTTACTTATTTTAACAGATGCTCAAGGTGCCCACCATTATTGGCAAGGCAATCGTAAAGCCGCTACTCGAACTCCTCACGCACGTTTTGAAATGTCTCTTGGGTAATCTGTTCACAGGCCTCCCCTATTCTACGCCTAAGATCAGGAATATTTTCTGGTTGAGTTTTGTATACTACTGTCTTTAGATGTCCCCATAAGAAAAAGTCAAGGGGCGTTAAGTCTGGTGATCTCGCTGGCCATTCTATAGCGCCCCTTCTTTCAATCCATTTGCCTGGAAATCTGTCATTAAGCCAATTTGGCACAGGCATAGCATAATTTGGAGGGGCTCCGTCCTGTTGAAAAATTAAATTTTCTTCATCTAGTAATAAATTGACATCTTCATCAATTTGATTTTCCAAAGAGTTAGTTATAAGAGGATCTATCACATTTTCTAATACATTTAAATACAGTTCACCGGTTAAATTTTCTTCCATAAATATCGGACCAATAATTTTATTTCCAAGAATTCCGGCCCATACATTTATTTTCTAACGAAATTGTGTATGCTCTTCACGAAAAACATGTGGATTTTCATTGTCCCACTATCTGCAATTGTGTTTATTAAAAACCCCATTTAAAAAGAAAGTTGATTCGTCACTAAAGCAAATGTTTTTAATTAAATTAGGATCTGCATTTGCCCTTTCACTCATTAATTCACAAAATTCCATTCTTCTGTCATAGTCATCCTCCCCTAACTGTTGTAAAAGTTGTATTTTGTAAGGGAAAAATTTATTGAATCGTAAGGCTTTATGCACAGAGCCGACTGAAACGTTTGTTAATCTTGAGACTTTCGGTATGGATGTTTGGGGATCTATGGCAAAATGACCTAAAATTTCTACTTGTGCGGTTTCATTTAAGACTCTAGGGTTCTTCACAATTTTATTGCATACACTTCCAGTTTCTTGAAATTTATTAATCAAATTTAATACATATTGGCGCCCAACATTTTTGTCTGGATACCTTTGACTATACACCCGGGCGGTTCTACGTGCACAGCGCTGTCCTTCCCCGTAAATTAAAATTGGATTAATTTTCTCTTGTAACGAGTAAATCATTGTCGTCGAAATTCGATGGTCAATAAACAGCGAAATCAAGTTCAAAACTAAATCGTTTTAAAATGTGGCAAAACTAACATTTGCTATCAAACACCTTTAATTTTTTTACATATTTATCCGAATGTTTACATTTAAGGAATCTGCTGCTTTTTTAACAAGTTATAAAAGTTGAAAATTAAGCTTTTTTAGGTTCTAAGGGTATTATTTTGGCAAAAAATTTCTGATTGAAAAACGGATAATCACTCAATACCTCTTTCTATTTGAAATTTTGATGTGATTCCCATCCCCCATTAGGGGTGGCTCAGAACTTCAGAAACGGTTTTAAGTGGGCATTTTGAACACGTATTGAAGTAAGTAGGTAAGCACGAGTTCATTCTAAAGCTAATATTAAATAGTTTTCACTAAAATGTCGAATTTTTATTTTTGAACTTTAAAGGAGCGTAACTTGATAACAAATAATCCGTTATTAAAAAATGAAGCGCAAAAGACTGCTAATGAAAAGGACTTTTAAGTGAACTATAACTCAATACCCATTACCATTTGAAATTTTTATGTGCCTTTCGCCCCTCGTTAGGGGTTGAAACTACAGAGTCGCAAATACATGTAAAACATGTCCCCCAGTAAATCTAAGTTGACGTGTTTTTTTGTTAAATTCTTCTTCAAGTATTTTAAAAGATATTCCGGGTGGCTAGTTTTGAAATGAAAGCCCTTGTATGTACTTTCTTAAAACGAATTAGCAACTACAACAACGTATAGCGAAATTAGTCCCCAAGAATAAATCCTATTTATATATCTGTACAAAAATAATATGTTTAATATGTAAAAAAAAATGTTTATGTAAATCATCATCTAAAGTTATATAGTATATTATTATGGAATTCTATATTATTGGTTGTTAAGTTTAATTTTGTATATTTTTATCAACGAACCGTTTGATCTTGTTTAATAGTTTTATTAGTAAATGTATTTTGTTTACACTTGGTATTGATTATTATCGATCGAAAAAAAATGCTTTCTCGATATAAAACAACACATATTTCATGTTGTATTGTTGCATTTTTGTTTCTTATATTAATATTGCGTCTCCTTTTTTCATCGCATCAAATCAATGTTCCAGTCGAATCATCAGTCGCAGTCCCAGTTCCAGTGACCGTTCCTTCAGTTTGGGTCCAAGTCTAATGATATGATAAACTGATCACCCAAAGAAACGAATCGTTACAAGTCCTTAAAAGTAACGAAAGTTGACATGCATCACTACCCTGTATGTATCTCACAAACTCATTATAAACGCTAATCCCTTACCGTCATAATAACCTATTGGGTGAGGTGTAAAACTCGGCCACCTGCACTGGGGACTCCAGGTACGGATCCATTTAAAGACTATTATATTATTATATTTTCTTAGTAATCCTCTTAAAGTAATTAGAGTAAAATAAAATAGGTTTATTTTAGTTATTTAAATGTGCCGATTTTTGGTTTTAAAATTCAGTTAGATGTTTGTATTTGTTTAGACCAGAAGTTATTTGTTGCCAATTAAACGTGATATCTAAGAATATTTCGTCCGTGGGAAGAAACCAGTACGCCAAGTGGATCTATGGGTCGTGATAAAAACCAATTAAAGCGTAATAATACATTAGTTGACACAAAAAAATAATCCACGACGTTTATACCACCCTTCTTGAACGTGGTTTTTCAAAATTTGGTACAGTACGACAGAGTAAGTGAAACGGACTTGGGTAAAAATGTAATAATTATCTTTTTCCACGACCATTATTGAATGCAATAATTCCAAAATCATTTTTGATAATAGAATGTAAAAATTCTCGCTCTTAGTTGGAATATTTATTCTGAAACACTTGCTTCTTATGCGTTTTGCGTGTATTTTCATTCCATAACAAGATACGGAATGAATATTCTGTAATTGATCTAAACGACATAGGTTGCCATGAATTTCGAAACTGTCGGTGTCAGATAAAAATGGCCGCGTTGTAATAATTATTTTCAGACAAATTTTAGTGCAAGTCAAAAAATGAGTGAAAAATCGGATGAATCAGATATGGAACTGGATAATACTCCACCTGAAATTACGAATATTGCGAATAAATAACTTAATTGCTTTGTACAGATTTTATTTGTTTTACTTACTTAGGTACTTTTTGGTCGTGGAGAAAATATAGTCTGCTACTCGGTTAGAATGAAAAATCGATACTCGTGGTTCCTCACGCTCGCTACGCTCGCGTTCGTAATCTTCCACTCGGATCGAATTTTCATTCCAACCTCGTTACAGAATCTACTATTCTGAGACGGTACTTTTTTGTAGGTATAATATGTATATTTTGTTTTAATTAATAACCGTCGTATATGTTGTAATTTCATTTGTATTGTATCTTATATACTGTTATATTATTATTTTATTATTGTTACTTGCTATTATTACTTATTATTAAATTATTATTTTTTATTTAATTATTATTAAATTACGTTTAAAATGTGTTTTTGTGTTTTCTTAACATAAGCAATCAGTACGACACTTTTGTTGCATACAAGTATATAAAAGAAGGTGTTTTTTTCCATGCTTTTATATAGAGTCGTTGGTATGTATGGAAACGGTCGATTATTTCTTAAAGTATAACAGTTAGCAAAAAATATTTAAGATAAAAGTTTTAGGGTGTTTTAGGCTGTTTTAGGGTGTATTAGAATTAAAAAATAATAAGTATACAGGATGAGTCAGAAAGCCGTAGTGAAGCAAAGTTGCCTTTTTTTAAACCCTCTATATCTTTGAATATTTTTGGATTTACCATAAAATTACAATTAATTTCTAATAAGTGCATTATAAGTCTAAACCTAATAGTTTCCGAGATATCGACTTTTGAAATATTACATTTTTAAACTTTGACAGCTTCTAGCTTTCTAACGGTACGTTTTAGAGTAAAACGGCTTACATGTCCCTATCTTACTCTTTTATGATCTACCCAAAAACATCAACTTCCGGTTAAACCGGAAGTACTGTATTTCCGGCCTTTGAGTTACATCCGGTTTAACCGGAAGTTGATGTTTTTGTGAAGACAATATAAAAGTAAGATAGGGACATGTAAGCCGTTTTATTCTAAAAGATATCGTTAGAAAGCTAGAAGCTGTCAAAGTTCAAAGATGTTATTTTTCAAAAGTCGATATCTCGGAAACTATTAAGTTTAGACTTATAATGCACCCATTAATAAATAATTGTTATTTTATGCAAAATCCAAAAATGTTCGAAGATATAACGTGTTCCATTTAAAAAAAAAGTAACTTTGTTTCTCTACGGTTTTCTGACTCAACCTGTATCCTTATTTTTTTTTAATTCTAATACACATTAAAAAACCCTAAAACTTTTATCTGAAATATTTTTTGCTGACTGTTTTACTTTAAGAAATAATCGATCGTTCCAAACATACCAACGACCCTGTATATTATATTATTATCTTAAGGCAGCGCAACCTTTTATTCTATTAGCAACGAGTGCGTCCCTGCTATCATTCGATCACCCGCTGGGTCTTATCGGCATTAGGGATTAACATTTATAATGAGTTTGTAAGATAGATAGACGGACTCTACACAAATTTTAAACAATTATTTTACGAAATACTTTCTTGTCAAAATTAACAAAGTCTCAAGTAGGTGTAAAAATACGTGTTTTACCGTAAACTATTTAAGGCGCCAACAAATGTAATATTGCTTCTGTTTAGAAAATTTGATTGTGACATAAATAACATTGGTAGATATAATTAACTCACACCGACTGATGGACCAAGAATTAAGGTAACCGGGCTACTCTGATTGTAAGAAAATCATTTCTGACAATGTCATTAATGACATAGCGAAGAGTAACTCAACTTATTGGTTAGGTTACTCTTTGGTCATAGGCACAGTTCCCTGGTTAGTTAATTATTGTTTAAAATGTTTATGCAACCCGACATTATATTTTCTGAAATATCTTTGGGCATCTTACAATTATTATTGTGTACTTTATCTGATTAAGGGTAAAATTAGACATTTATAATGTTTCGCAAGCGTGTACCAACTCAATCCTACTTGGCATTAATTTGTGTATTAAACCTCTTAATACATTTTTGCGGTAAGAATGTTAATATAAATAATTTTTTGTTATTATAAATCAGGTATATTTTATTTTTACAAAAAAAAATAACACACAACCACGTATGTAACTCAAAATTTTTTGTGTGTTGGTACATTTGTGCAGATCGCTGTTCATATATTTATTTGGCGGAGCTAATTTAAAATCAAACAAATGACCAATTAAAAAGAATTAATCCAAACTTTTTATACGAAACAAAAATAAAAATGTTAGTGCGAAAAAAAATATATTTCGTATTAATAAATTTTTGGCAAAATCAACCCATTTATTTGGACTTTTAAAAAATATTTTATCAGTGAGAAACAGGGAAACGGTTAAGGATGGGCATAGTGCAGGGTGCCCATTTTTCGATGTAGCAGGGTATCTCGATTACTAATAAAGATAGACTTGCAGTTTTTACATTGCGCCGCTACCTTTTCGTGAAACAAAAGATTCCGCAAACAGAAATGTCATAGCTTTCTTAGTTCGTAAGCAACAGGCTGGTTTTGAGAATGCTTGCTTTTTGACCATTCCCTGTATTCTGGTTATCCAATAACTTATCAAGAAATTGAAAACTGTTCCTAAGAGAGTCTTTTAAGTAGAAGTGTGGCACGCTTACTTTTTTTCCGGGAGTCTTACTTTACCAGATTTAAAGCAAGCATATGCTTCTTAATATGGGACACCCTGTTTAATTCTCTCTTATTTGATTGGGCTATTTTCAAGCTTTTTAAAAATACAGGGTGTTACAAATTCGACATCTCGGAAACCATAGGAGTTAGAGAAACGGTTAAATGGGGGCAAAATTGTGCAATTCGGTGCTGATTAAAATGCCGCTTTAAAAGTTTTAAAATTCCGAATACTTCCGATATTATTCGAAAAAAAAACGAAATTTTGCAAAATCGTTATTATTTTTTCCTGAGCTCATTTGATAGCTATTTAAAAATAAATGACACTTTGTCGTTGCAACTTCTTCTTCTCTACAAAATGACGTTATTAAACTAAATATCCGACGTTTCGTCTCCGAGCGGCCAACATCAACTTTATTTTTTTAAATACGGACCTGGAATTTTTTTTACCGATTTTTAATCCCCCCTACCCTTAAAATGTAATGCCGGTATTACTTTCTAATAGTGAATTGTTTTTGCTTATTTCCTTTTAAATTCGTATTTTACATTATTTGTCAGTCCGGTCCTGGCAACGAATCACAATATTAATTAAACACTCTATTTTATTTAAAACATTCATACATAAGTAACATAATTTATTTTATAAGAATTTTCTAATAATTATAAATTTCTTAATTATAAAACCTAATTTTCTAAATGTTCAAAAATATTGCCGTTTTGCTCAATGCAACGATCGATCCTTCTTCCAATTTTGGCGACAGCCCTTTCAACCAATCTTCTCCTTATCCTACCAACTGCAACCTGTATGCGTTCTTCCAGTTCCTACATGGTATCTAAGTCATTTTTATAAATAAAATTTTTTAAAACCCCCCATAAAAGAAATCCAGAGGCGAAATATCTGGCGACCTCGCTGGCGACTCTATTGCCCTACCATTTCCGATCCACCTATCAGTAAGATTAACTTTAAACAAACTTTGAAGAATTGGAAGAATAATACAACATACAGTTCGTAGGCTATAAAGGTCAATTGAAAGGGGGGTAGTATAGCAAGGATCATAAGAAACATCGATCTGTGCATAGGTAGGTACCTATGGGTTAAAGGAAATATTTTGGACATTTTGGAAATTAGAGCTTTCCTAATAAACTTAAATTTTCATGAAACCCATTTGTAAAGGTTTTTATAAAAATAACGTTTTTAATTATAATTGTGATTCGTTGCCAGGACCGGACTGACAAATGTAAAATACGAATTTAAAAAGAAATAAGCAAAAACAATTCATTATTAGAAAGTAATACCGCCATTACTTTAAGGGTAGGGGGGTTTAAAAATCGGTAAAAAAAATTCCAGGTCCGTATTTAAAAAAATAAAGTTTTAAAAAATTAATGTTGGCCGCTCGGAGACGAAACGTCGGATCTTTAGTTTAATAACGTCATTTTGTAGAGGAGAAAAAGTTGCAACGACAAAGTGTCATTTATTTTTAAATAGCTATTCAAATGAGCTCAGGAAAAAATAAAAACGATTTTGCAAAATTTCGGTTTTTTTCGAAAAATATCGGAAGTATTCGGAATTTTAAAACTTTTTAAGTGGCATTTTAATCAGCTTCGAATTGCACAACTTTGCCCCTATTTAACCGTTTCTCTAACTCCTATGGTTTCCAAAATTGCAATGCTAGTATGTCGAATTTGTAACACCCTGTATATAATTGTTAATAGTTACTATTGACAATGAACGCACAATACGAAAATTTAGAAAACTAGGGTAGTATAGGCCATGAAACCATTGAAACAAACAAGTGAATATCTGTCTGGCATGTCTATTTGTCAAAATGTATATTATAGACAAAAATAACGTCTTGACGAAAAGGAAGTAATATGAAAATTTTGAAAATTACGACATGTTAGATTGCTTTATAAAGTGCCATGAAAATAGGTAAGTACATTCTTGTAATTAAAATATGTAACTTATAGACTTCCTACTATTATAGATATTCAGAGAGAAGGCAGCCCAATCAAGTAACATGTTTTAAGTTTAAGAATTAATTTAATTAAGAATCGATTGTTTATAAAGCCAAGACCTCAGTCATACATAGTACATACGTATAATAAAGGCAATCGCGAATGGGACGAAATAAACGTTATGGCTTTTGTAGAGGCACTAGAAGTTCGTGCAAAATCATAGAAGAAGATATACACGCCACTGAATTATACTTAAAAAACTCTCTCAGAAACAGTTTTCAATTTATTGACGAGTTAATGGATAACCGAAATACAGGGGCTAGTCCACATTATTGAAAACACTCTGTAGCTTAAAGACTGAGAAAGCTATGACAATTCTGTTTGGGACATCTTTTGTTCCACGAAAAAGTAGCGCCGTAATGTAAAAACCGCAAGTCTCTATCTTTACTAGTTACCGAGATATCCTGCAACTACATCGAAAAATGGACACCCTATTTATACATGTTACATGTATAACATAATTTTATCTGAAATTTAACAAGTAATACAAATCAGTCATGGTGACGTATCATTTTAAAAATTTAATTTTTATTTCTTGGGTTTTCGGTCAATTCTGGAATAAAAAAACAATATTTGTTTTTTGTGACGTTTCGGTTTATTTTAATTTAAACCATCATCAGGCTACAAGAGAGATATTTTTAATTGTGGTATTATTATTTTACATTAAATTTTTTTATTAACTATCTATTGTCTAAACATACCTTGAGTTTCTTAATGTACACTTTGTTTACACTGGTATACATTTTTGGGGGGAGCTGTTGTTCCACCCGTATTTAAATTGAAACTAGTTTTATTTTACTATTTCTGTGTTATCTTAGGTCTATGGTTATATACACTGGAAACTCCTATCTTAGGCGGGTAATTTATTTAATATCATTTGTTGGAAAAATTTGCATTTTATTATGTTAGTAATTAATAAAAAATTTTAATGTAAAATAATAATACTACAATTAAAAATATCTCTCTTGTAGTCTGATGATGGTTTAAATTAAAATAAACCAAAACGTCATAAAAAACAAATATTGTTTTTCTATTCCGTAATTGGCCGAAATCCCAATAAAAATCAAATTGTTGAACTAACGGTCAGGAAAAAAAGTATGAAATTTCATTTTAAATATAAACGTTCAGATACTTAGGAAGGAAGCTGCAAGATTACTAAATCGGGCATCCAACGAAAAATATTAAAGAGGTAAAATAGCTTCCAAATACATTTAGCCACTCGACAAAAATATCTGGGTTGTCATAACGCCCCGTTGATATAAAAAATCGGGAGAAATGTTGACGTATTATATCTTAGATATATCACTTTAATAACACTTCAACTTATTTACAGTCGGTGACTATACTACTCGAATACGTCATTTTATAGTATTAGTCTACATACTAAAAATCATTAAAATCGATTTGCAGGTTTTCACGTAATTTAGGAAAAACCAATATTTTTACAAATTTTTGACGCCCTTTACCAGCTAAACGAGACAATTTTGGATATAACTAAGTCGGCTTAGATCGACCTATTTTGACGTCAGGAGTTTGTCGTCAAATATTGTACACGTATTTTCCGGACACCCTGTATATCTATTAATCTTGACAAATTACTTAATCTAAAACAGTAAAAAATGTTAACTAAAATGTGCTTGTAGATTTTTTTGCATTTAAGTAGCTTTTTATAATATACGTTTTACCCAAAAAATGACATATTGATCATACGGTATTGCTTTTAATTTTGAAGATAACTGTATACAATAAATAATACTGTTTAAAAACCGGCTACATTTACAAATGATAGCTTGCCAAACTGTAATGATAGTTGCGATATGTTTTTAACCAAATAGCAAAAAATGATTATATTAACAATGGTGTTAAAGGTAAAGGTTAATGTTACGTAGCGTGGCGCATGAGTTACGGTATTCGCGCCACTCGAAGTTGCCCGCATGAATGTAAAAGTGAAGTTAGTTTCGCGCGCGGTGAAGTCGTAGGAAGCAGCAGCTGCGACTACCCTTTAAAGAGGCCCCGCAACTTGCGTAAAAAAACTTTTTGCAAAGAAAAAATATTTTGATAAGTTCGCTTAACGAGTGGTTTTAAGAACACTGACTAAGTTGCTAGGTAGTGCGTTAAATTTAAAAATTTGTATTAGTGTTTACTATCTAAAAAACATAGTTCGTTAGTGTTAGGGGTAGGAATATTTTAGAGCCACCCCAGTTTATTGTTAATACTCAGGATACTTAAAATTATGTGAAGTATGTATACTTGTTAGAAACTTATATTCTCGTTCACTTTTATTGTAGAAACTAATCAGAAAAAAACTTTCTAGAAGTTAAAGTGTTTGCCGGTAGTTTTAATATTTGAACTGCGTTTTACAAACTTTATGGATTTATCAGCAGGAAGCTCAGCGGATTGTATAAAAATGTAAGTATAACGTACTTATTTTGTAATAACATCAAGTTACCTATCGGAATAATCTAGTCCATTGTCTTCGTTAGACTATATTTTATGTTTTTGCGTTGGTACTGCCTCTTGCGACTATTTACGTAATAATTGTTTCGTAACCCCGCGTTTCTCAATCTTTTTGATAAGTGGAACCCTTTGGTTCTCCGCTTTTAACGCGGAACGCTAGGTTTGGTGAGTAAAAATTATTTTAAATCATATTTGATTATTTTAAAGAACATTTTTGGCAATGAATTTTTTGCGGAACGATGCGTCAGTTTCCTATACTTTTTTTACTTTTAGTTACTTTTTGTGTATTGTTGTGTGGCTGTACGTAATTTGAAATGTTAGGGTTTGATTATAAAAAGTTTAGCGATAAAAACTTGACGGGTTCTATGTCAATCGCACTTGCGGTTCAGCGGAGTTTTTTTCGAATAGGTCCTCTCAAAAAGAATGCAATTTCTTCTTGTGTCTTCGTGTAGGAATTAAGTTTAATTCTTTACTCTATTTATAAAAAAGGTCTCTTGATATTTTGCCGAGTCTCGCATGGTCTTCGAGATATTATAGTCAAAATTACGAATAATTAAGTAAATATTTTCTCGATCTGGATTACACCTTCAAATATGCAAGATAAGAACTCTTGGTCAATGAAGTTTGTTGCAAGAAATTAAAAGCACTACAAATAATTCCTCATCTAATTTTCTCGTATCATCCATAATTTCCCACGTTACAACGAATTTTAGAAAGATTTATTTTTCAAATGAAATTACATTCTAAAATATGCGATTTACGATGAAACAACCAATGGGCTTTTTTTTGGAAAATTAATAAATCTCCAAGAAAGGTATTTTGCGTAATTTTCGGATTACAATCAAACAAAGTCTGTTTTTACAATTCTTCAATAGATTACCTTGTCTACAATTTAGTTTAGAGGCGTAAATTTTTATTACATCATTTTACTTTTTTGAATGTTGTGACACTGCGACGAGCACTTACATTTTGCAAGACCCTTGAGTGGTACTCACGGATCCCCAGTGTTCCGCAAAACACAGTTTGAGAAACACTATCCTAAACCATACTAAGTCATTTACAAACTAGACAAGTTGCCAAAACATGTTCGGAACCAAAGTTTTGAACAATTTCAAAATCTATAATTTGAGAATTAGTTTAAACATACAGGGTGAATTAAAATGATTATTTCGTAATAACATGCATAGTACTCTATAATGTAAATAACTATTATTACTAAACTAGCCATTAAATTATGTACTTCATTACTTATTATTAAAGGGCGGAAAAAAGCGCATTTTGATGCACCCTATTTTTAAAAAAATGCAAGGATATGCTTAAAATATGCAAGAATGTGCTTTAGATATGCAAATTATTTAGGTTCAATATATGGATTGCATTGGATATGCAATAAAACTATTTTTGAAAGTTAAGAATTTTATTAAGTGTAAAGGAATATAAGCCAAAAATGTACTTAAAACTATACTTTAAGTAATATCTATAATAACCATACCTGAGTATGACGGCCATAAAATTGTACTGCAAGAAAAAAAGGATTAAAGGTTGTTAAACAAAAAAGTATTGTCTACTTACTCCTAACATTATAAAACGAGTTTGCAACTAAACGTTTCTCAAAATTATTTTATAAAAATGATTTCCTTCTATCTGTTAATATATGATTGAACAAAGAAAAGCTTCTTTTCACGTCAACCGAGGTAATTGGGGTAAATTTAAATTTTGACACTAAATTTTCTTTAATTTAAGTCATGGTAGAAAAATCACCTAAAAAAATCTTTGATACATTTTGCAGTTTTTTGAACATTACTTTCAATGACTCTATTAAATTTTTATAAAATTGTTGTACCTATTTTATCGTTTACATTTTTACAATTTCTGTGATAGGTTTCCACTGAATCGACCAAAGATGCCGAATTCTCTTTCAATCGTGAAATAGCTTTCGATACAAAATAGTAATTAATTTTAATGAATAGAAGTTTTTGATGGAAATTCTTACTTTTAAAGAGTTTTTGTGAGGCTAGAACAGCTTGAGAAGAATCAGTTAAGTCGCAAATGATTTCTTTTACTGAAAAAAGTTGCCGCTTCTAGCCATGGGAAAGCGTTATAACAGGTTGAGGAGATAACTGAACACCTGGAAGCTTTTCCCTTTATAATTGAATCCTTAAAGGAGCCTTAAGAAATAATTTCTTTACCATACAAATTAAGTCATTGACTTTAATGAAAACAAGCACCTTATAGGCTCCGCGACTCTATTAATTCCATGTGCTAAACAACTTACATGAATTAAGTTTTGGTAAAAAATTTTTAAATTCTCTCCTGCTTTAAGTATACAGGGCGCAGTATCCGACAACATAATTAAAAATTTTTTAGAAAGGTATTTTGCGTAATTTTCGGATTACAAGTAAAAAAATTCTTTTTCTTTTTTTAATGTTGTGACACTAAGACGAGCACTTACATTTTGCGAGCTCCTTAAGTGGTGCTCACGGATACCCAGGGTTCCGCAAAACACAGTTTGAGAAACACTGTTCTAAACCATACTAAGTCATTTACAAACTAGACAAGTTGCCAAAAAATGTTCGGGCCCAAAGTTTTGGACAATTTCGAAATCTATAATTTGAGAATTAGTTTAAACATACAGGGTGAATTAAAATGAATATTTCGTAATAACATGCATAGTACTCTATAATGTAAATAACTATTATTACTAAACTAGCCATTAAATTATGTACTTCATTACTTATTATTAAAGGACGGAAAAAAAGCGCATTTTGATGCACCCTATTTTAAAAAAAATGCAAGGATATGCTTAAAATATGCAAGAATGTGCTTTAGATATGCAAATTATTTAGGTTCAATATATGGATTGCATTGGATATGCAATAAAACTATTTTTGAAAGTTAAGAATTTTAATAAGTGTAAAGGAATATAAGCCAAAAATGTACTTAAAACTATACTTTAAGTAATATCTATAATAACCATACCTGAGTATGACGGCCATAAAATTGTACTGCAAGAAAAAAAGGATTAAAGGTTGTTAAACAAAAAAGTATTGTCTACTTACTCCTAACATTATAAAACGAGTTTGCAACTAAACGTTTCTCAAAATTATTTTATAAAAATGATTTCCTTCTATCTGTTAATATATGATTGAACAAAGAAAAGCTTCTTTTCACGTCAACCGAGGTAATTGGGGTAAATTTAAATTTTGACACTAAATTTTCTTTAATTTAAGTCATGGTAGAAAAATCACCTAAAAAATCTTTGATACATTTTGCAGTTTTTTGAACATTACTTTCAATGACTCTATTAAATTTTTATAAAATTGTTGTACCTATTTTATCGTTTACATTTTTACAATTTCTGTGATAGGTTTCCACTGAATCGACCAAAGATGCCGAATTCTCTTTCAATCGTGAAATAGCTTTCGATACAAAATAGTAATTAATTTTAATGAATAGAAGTTTTTGATGGAAATTCTTACTTTTAAAGAGTTTTTGTGAGGCTAGAACAGCTTGAGAAGAATCAGTTAAGTCGCAAATGATTTCTTTTACTGAAAAAAGTTGCCGCTTCTAGCCATGGGAAAGCGTTATAACAGGTTGAGGAGATAACTGAACACCTGGAAGCTTTTCCCTTTATAATTGAATCCTTAAAGGAGCCTTAAGAAATAATTTCTTTACCATACAAATTAAGTCATTGACTTTAATGAAAACAAGCACCTTATAGGCTCCGCGACTCTATTAATTCCATGTGCTAAACAACTTACATGAATTAAGTTTTGGTAAAAAATTTTTAAATTCTCTCCTGCTTTAAGTATACAGGGCGCAGTATCCGACAACATAATTAAAAATTTTTTAGGAGGAAATACATAGGGTGAAAGAAACTTTGCAAGATTCTCTTGTATAAATCGGGCAATAGTTAGGTTGTTTGTTTTGTCAAGCTGCTTTGATAACATTAAATATGAAAACACCGATTTTTCCTCCTCCAACACACCGATTAAAAGATACGCGTTATATCTGCCACAGGAATTCGTTGTTTCATTAACCACAATATAAAAATAATTATTCCCAATTAGTTTCTTTATTTCAAGCAGTGTTGCGTTATATTATATAAAATCAACACAGCTCTTCCTTGAAGTTGCATTCATTATCACAAATTTGAAATCCTTGTATAAATATAACAGTATAGGGTGTATATACAGGGTGTGTACGTGGCCGCTCTGTTGATTTTATGTTTCCAATTGAACCACATTGCTCAAATTTCTTGATCAATCTTTGCACTGTATTACGTTTTGGTGCATTATTTCTTCCAAAAACGGCTCGCACTCTACGAACTGTTTCCGCATAACATTCTCCACATTTATAATACGTTTTGACGATAAAAACGCGCTGTTCTACCGTGTAGGATTCCATGGCTATTAATTGCAATAAATTACACGATTACAGCGATCAAATTTTCAGAAGCCTACTATGACAAAAACGAAAATGCCACGATATATCGTGCGGTTCTCTAGTGATACAAAGGTACAGAATTTCAAATTAAAGAGGACTTGACAAAAATGAGACTTTCCCTCTTGGATCGGGCGGTTCGCATGTTTACCTATAAAGATTCGTGGGTTCTGGGTGGTAATGTTTATGTGAGATTTAATAAGTCTGTGCATCGCATTTATAATGAGTCGGATCTGTATAAACTAAAGTAGACTTTCAGGTACTTATTTATATATTCTTGTGTCAATGTTGTGTAAGTTCTTATAATCCGCGATTTTTCTTTTTATACCATTTACTAGTATAGTATGTACTTGATTTCTTTTTTCTTTCTAAATAACAATTTTGCTAATTTTAGATTGGTTCATTCTTGTTTTTTTTTGCTTCATTATCCACATTTCTAGGGTTTCATAAATTTACTTATAAATGTAGGTATTATTATTTTTTATATTTATTTTATTATGTCATTATATTAAAATTTATCAATTTTTTATATTTTCCTTGTAAAATTGTTGGAGCGATATATGGATTACATGATTCATTTTTTTTTTCTGTAACTCTTGCCTTAATCTACCTTTTTGTATTGGCTCAGGAGGTAGCTTATTTTTGTTAATATTTTTTTGGTATCATGAAGGTGGGTCATTTGAATGTACGGTCATTATTTACGGGCTTTAATGAGTTGAGACATGAGGTGGAGCGCAATGATTTTGACATTTTTATGTTATCTGAAACATGGCTCTCAGAGGGTGATAACCCAGCACTGTTTGATATTCCTAATTATCAGTTTTTTAGAAAGGATAGGGTCGGTAGAGGTGGAGGAGTGGCAGCATACGTAAAGACTAATTGCGCCGTTGATATTGTATCGTTTGATTTTACTGTTAATGAGCAACTTGAATTTTTAATATTTAGGATAAAAATAACAAATAAAATATAATAATATGCTTTTGCAGTTTTTTATAGACCACCCTCAATAAACTTTAATAGCTTAAAAACAGACTTTGATAACATTCTTTCGCATATTTACCCTACAGTTGATGAAATTTTTTGTTTGGGTGATTTCAACATAAATTTACTTAACCTGGATAACCCCTTGACTTCACTATTTGATGCCTATAACTTCGTGCAGGTTATAGAGGAACCCACCCGTATTTCTGGTTCCGTAAGTTCCTTGCTTGATGCTATTTTTGTGACGAATACATCCTTAATAAGTAAATCTGGAGTAATTTCTGCAGATAATATCTCTGACCATAAAATAATTTATTGTGATTGCAACCTAGCAAAAACACCGGTTGAACCACATATAATTCGATACCGCTCATTTAATAACTTTAATGTGAATAACTTTCTGAATACTATGTATAACCTTCCGTTTGATAATATATTTTATGAAAACAATATTGACAAAAAAATAAAGCTGCTGAACGGCATGATTTTAACCGTGTTTGATGAGCATGCTCCAGTTAAGGTGTCTAGAGTGACTAAACCTAAGGCTCCTTGGTTAACAGCTAATATAAAGGTATTCATGAAACAAAGGGATAGTGCTTTGCGAGAATTTAAAAAATCTAAACTTAATGAAGACTGGGTCAATTATAAGTACTTGAGAAATTTTACACTTGCCGCCATAAGGAGAGAGAAAGGAAACTGTTTGGATTCCCTTTGTAGAGAGGGCAATTCTAAAAAATTGTGGTCTGCTTTAAAAAACTATAATATTTGTACTAATAAAAATAATTCAATACCTAAAACATAACATACGTTAAAACAAATATTATTTTTGGTTTATTCAAAAAATCTTTATATACATATTATATTATACTTAAAATATTGTATTTATATATGTTTGAATAAACTTTTTTATTTATTATTATTATTTATTATCTGATCCTGATGCTATTAACACATTTTTTGCTGGTTTTACTCAAAACATATCTAATTGTAATGATCGAGTCAATTTTTACGAAAATCATATATTTGATGAAACTCTACATTTTTCTTTTTTGCCAGCCACGATATCGGATGTTAATAAAATATTAAATAGCATAAAAACTAACGCAACTGGTGTATATGATATCTCGCCCCTTATGCTTAAATATTGCAGCCCTTATATCGATAAATATATTTCTCATATAATTAACTGTTGTTTAGAAGTTAACTACTTTCCCGATAAATGGAAGTTATCCATTGGCAAACCATTATCAAAGGTTAGTAATCCAAACGGTTATAACGATCTTCGTGTGATAAGTATTCTTCCAGCAATTTCAAAAATTTTTGAGAAGGTCTTGCATAACCAGATGTATATCTATCTCGTCGATAATAATATTATTCCCCCCACTCAGTGCGGTTTTAGGAAGAACTTTGGTACTGCGGTTACTCTAACAAATGTAACAGATGACATTATTTGCGCCTGGGATAAAAAAAATGATCAGCATTCTAGTACTTCTCGATTTTTCTAAGGCATTCGATACTATTAACCATTCTCTTCTTATTTCTAAATTAAAATACTATGGTTTTGTTCATGATTCTTGCCTTCTTGTTAATTCATACTTATCCAACAGGTTTCAAAAGATTTTTTCTGATAATAAATATTCTGAACAAGTCAAAATACTATCGGGCGTGCCGCAAAGCTCCATTCTGGGTCAATTGCTATTTTCTATATATACTTCTGACATACTTACATCGCTGAAATGTTGCAAAGTCCAGGCATTTGCTGACGACACGCAGTTATATTGCTGTTTTGATCCCTAGGATTACATGGAAACCGAGTTACATATAAACCAGGATTTGAGGATATTCAGTGAGCTCTCCTTGGGTCATAATTTACATTTAAATCCGGATAAATCTTCCATATTGATTTTTGGCAGTAAGAGCAAGGTTGACACTCTGAAACCTACTTTGAACATATCTATTAACGGCTCAAAACTGAATTTTGTTAATATCGCAAAGAATTTGGGTCTGCTTTTTGATGTTAATCTCAGATTTCAAGAGTATTTAAAAAAACTCTTTCAGAGAGCTTATCTCGCTTTGAAGGTACTATACAGCAATAGACACGTATTGAACTTTACATTGAGAAAGAACTTGTGCGAATCTCTTGTCTTGTCGCACTTTACTTATTGTGATTTTGTGTATGGCTTTTGTTTGGACGCGAAAAGCAGATCACGTATACAAAGGGTTCAGAATGCATGTCTTGGTTTTGTTTACGGCATTAGAAAGTTTGACAATATTTCTCATTTATATAATGATATAAAGTGGCTGAAAATGGCTGGACGGAGGGTTCTTCACTTTTGCACATTTCTAATAAAGATTATAAATAATCCTAATTCTCCTGCTTCTATTGGCGAGCGTTTGATTTTTCGTCGGAGTGTTCACTATAGGGATATCAGAGGTGCGGGCGGGCTTACCATGCCTCATCATCGGAGCGCCATGTTTCAGCGTTCTTTTTCTTTTAACTCAGCTAAGTATTATAACTTGTTGCCCACTGATATGTTACACTTAAATGCTAATGTTTTTAAGACTAGATATAAGTCATTTCTTTTAAATTTACAGTGATATTAACGGTTACTTATTGTTTAATATTGTTTAATAATAATTTGAATTTATTACTCTTTTCTCCTTTCATTGCTTGTTTCATTATTGCAAATATGTCTAATAGGTTAGGGTTGTTACGTAATATTCTACTACACTATTAAGTATTATTATATTTCTTTATGTCTAGGTGTCTCTGTCTGGTTCAGTAGAATAGCTACTGCAGCTAGACTGCGCCAGGTGTTGACATCTTTCCTTACATTACTTCTTAATACACATACTTTTTTGTATATAATATTCTGTTTCTTCCAAAATAAAAGACGTTTATTATTATTATTATTATTATATTTAAAATGTGCGTACACCCTTTATTTAAATTAAAAATAAAAATGCAACAATTAATCAAAGTAAATATTGAAAATGGCCACCTTCTGATGAAACGCACGATTGCAACCGATTTTTTTCAAAAAAGTTTAACACCCTGTATATCTAAAACGAGGCAACTCCGGACACATGTTCATATGAACTTTTTCTCTTAGAATATCAAGAAATTACCCCCTTAAGTTACGTACCGTACTTCTGAAACACCCTATATATTTAAAGTAGACATTTAAAGTCTGAAACAAAATAACCGAATACCTAATAATATACAGGGTGTTTTATTAAAAAAAAGAACGACGTCCTGTCAAATTTTGACATTTACGACATTTTTTGAGTTTCCCTGAATATTTGAGAAAAAATATTAAATACTGGTATTAACCTTTTTTTGCATTTTTTATAATAACCTCTGTAGGTGGGTGGCAAAATATACGGGAAACCCCTGTACACGTAAGAGGTGTAACTATCGATAAAAAATGATATATTATCTAGTCAAAGCTGTTCAACATACATAAAATGATCTGCCGCTAGGCCTATTATATTAATATGATACTATGTTTGTTCATAAACCAATGTACTATGTTGAGGTTGTATGGATGTTTCATCATTAATTTTTTCTTCTTTTAAATACTTTTAAAATCATGTTATAACATATAATGATTTAATTTTTTACGTGTACCTTAATAATATAAGTACAATTAATTGTCTCTAATTATGTGACAATGATATAATAATAGAAACACAAAAACACAATACGTTTTTTTATGAACAAATAAATTCTTATGCCTATTATCCCCAAGGTTATTCAAGGTTTTCAATTTTTGGGGGATTTTTTACTTGGGTTTTAATGTGTAAGAACACTTTCCAAGTTCTCTAGTCTCAAGAACAATATTCTTGACTGATTTTTCTCTGTGCCATGCTCTGTGATTGAAGGAGAGTGGTCTGTAATTTGAAAGTGAATTATCTATGGTTGACATTAAAAAAAAACATGCTATTAGTTTTTTCTAAAAAAACGTGTGATCAATGAAGTTATGTGTTGTATCAGATATCATATTAGAATCATTAATGTATGGACAAAAAGCGTGTTGATTTAAACGAGTAGTGTAATGTACGACATCTTTACAAATAATTGGATTGTTAAATACTGAATATAATATTCAAATATTATCACAGAAATAATCGTAAGATAAAGAAATATAGATGTGTGTGTGTAACATAAGAGGATAGTTAACTCGCACCCTCGTAAACATTCTTTTTACGCAAAGAAACCACCGAAATTGTTTAAAATTATACATAAGTCCTTAAACATAGTAAAAAAATCAAGTTTTGGTACCTAAACATGTCAGTAGTTCCTCTATTGAGAAAGAGTATATTTCAATTATACATTTTACTAATATAGAGCTGTAGAGGGATTAAATTATCTTTGAGTCAGTTGTAAAATTATTACTGAGTTGTATTTCTTAAATTAAAGTTTTATTACATTTTTCATATTATATACTCCAGTTAGGTACCGACTGTTAGTATTTTCAATTTTTTAAAGGAGTTTCTGCAGGAAGTACGGGTTATTAAACTTTCTAGAATACACCCACGGAATGTTACAATATAAATATCCTACAAAATCTAATTAAACGCCAAGGATGTTTAACGAGTCAACCAAAGAGAAGTCAATCTAGAGTTTCTCGGGCTTACCTCGTTTAAAAAAAAAACTGAAATACTTTTTTCTTTATTGAATGAAAGCAAATGTTTATTTGACGAATAACTTACGTCATTAAAATGTTTCTTAGGCCTCGAAAATTTTTGTTTATAAGTAAAGAATTGGTCTCATCTAAGTAGCAAATAAATTTAATTTTGTCAATTTTTACAAAGATAGATCAGAAGTATTTGCAAATATACTCTATATAAATACACAGTAACAAATTGGTGTTAAATTTAACACTCAATGGTGGTATATATAGGACCAAACTCAATAGGGTATATTAATATATCTTGTAAAAAAGACATTATTGAATGTTTTTTTTTTTTTACTTTTTGATGAGTGGTAATTCTTCTAATTTATGGGTAAGTACTTTTACACTATAGTGTGTAATTTTAACTCACAGATTGTAAACCTATCCTTCTAGCGAGTAAAATAAATATGTATCAAACTTACCGGGCGTTTATCGTTAAAATGTAAAAAATTATGCATACAAGATGTTTTACATTATTAACCTCTGCTTAGTTTCATACATGATTGAATGACTTAATTAAAGCCGAAAGTAGTAGCCCCTAATATATATAAATCTTCAGATCGCTTGGAAAAGGTTTGTTAAATGAATGAAAATATTGAGCATTTTTATCGTTTATTTATAAACAAACTGATAGCTACAACAGAACGGGAAAACCCTGTGATTTTTTTCACACTTATTATTATAACGAGTTGAACAAAATGCCGCACCCAGTATATACTTTAACAATTTAGTAAATTAAATATATTATATATCTACGTTTAATGCACCTCATTGTTCAGCTTAGGAAAACAAATAACATAATAAATATATGTATCCTTAGAACACTAAACAACTAAATAAAAGTATGCTTTGGAACAATATAAAAGAATGAAAATGACGAGTATTATATTAATCGTCTATTTATTTAGAGATCTATGAAGTAAAATATATAGGTAGGTACCTAAGTATTCATATAAAAAAAGAATAAATTTATATTATAAGCTTATATCAGAATTATTTAAAAGCTATAGGGAAAACTGTAAGAATGTAAATACCTACTTAAAAATAGCGTGCTTGTTAGTAAGGTTTTATTAAATTTCGTTAATATGCTTACCCAATCAGACTGACTTGAAAGTTGAATTTGCATGTAGCGTCGGCGTCATCTGTCAATTCCTTGAATTTCACACCACTTGTTGCCGCCTGTCTTTTCGGTAACACGGGTTTAGGTAGTTTTACCTGGGACCGTGTAAAAAAACGATTATGGAATAAGTTTTACACTTAATGTGTTATAATAACCTTCTAGCGGGGTTTATTTACGCGCTAATATGGTGTTTTTAATTGTCATTATATTTAATTTTCCTGATAGTGTAAAATGGAATAAATAACACCCATTCAACAAAATTAACTTTTTAGAGAATTCAATTCATAGGCAAATTCAATACAACAACTTTGGTCCCATATGAGTGTAAAAATGTGGTAAATTATGTTGATCCGGGTGTTAACATTAACACTATTTCTCTTACCACTCCTGAAATGATTTTTACCACGTGGTTATTTTTTACTGTGTAGGTACTCTATATAAAAGGACACAAATATGAACTTGAGGAACTTCGGCATTGAGAGGGCTTATGGCTCAGCCAGTTACCTTCCAATTCTACTTCGCAACGGTCTAAAAGATATGCAGACAATAGATTGAAAGCTATAATACCCCTCACACCATACCTAAAAATTTGGCGATAGTCCACGTAGTCAAAAGCTCGTGAGTAGTCGACGAAAATCACAAAAGACAAATATTTTTTATTCTAACATCTTTTCCTGCACTAGATGCGCTCCTAGTGGCTTAGCTATAGAGTGCCTGTCAATAACGCAATGTCCTCATGTTGCTAGTTCGGGAAGAAAACTAGTATCATTTTTCGATTCGCGCGAGCATCTCACTTTCTTCCTATACGTCTTTTTCTTCGCACAGTGTAAAGTCCGTGCAGTGCTGTACTCAAAAATTTAGTGCCATTTAGTTTTAGTTAAGTGTCGCTCCTTTAGAGCCATGTATGTTTCCTCTTGGTGATCCCAAGTGAGTTCGCTCAAAATGAGCATAATTCTTAATGGGGTCCGTGTGAGCATAAATCTTAATGAACTACGACTGAGCAAAGTTCTTAATGGTCTCCGAGTGAGCAAAATTCTTAATGGGCTCTGTATGAGAATAATTCTGAAAAGGCTCCGTGTGAGCATAATTCTTAATGGGTTCCGATAAGCAAAATTTTTAATGAGCTCCGAGTGAGCGTAATTCTTAAAGGGCTGCGTGTGAATTCTTAATGAAGTCCGTGTAAGCATAACTCTCAATGGACTCCGAGTAAGCAAAGTTCTTAATGGGCTCCGTGTGAGCATAATTCTTATTGGTCTTCGAGTGAGCATAAATCTTATTGGACTTTAAGTAGGCATGGTTATTATTCGCTCAAGATGAGTAAGGTTCTTAATTCGGTCCAAGGAGTACATTTCTAAGTCATGTATATAGTCTATTGGTGCAATGTTCTGATTCTGTAGGTTGTTATGTTGTATGTTTGGGAGTTTAGTCGAAGCATGACTGCTTCAACGCGGGAGAGAATGTTTGGGAAACACCAATTATTCTTAAGCATACCTGCGCCCTCTGACATGGACTTGCAAAGCCACAAATATCAGAGGATCTCCTGCAAAGACAGCACGTCACTGTTTCTTTCTTCTGGCAGAATGACAAAGCAATCCCTTGATATTTTGTTAAGTTTTTCGGTTAATAAACCGACATGACGCCCAGCTCGGGCATAGCGCTGCCTAGCGAGGACTCCTGCAATTGTGACGTGCTGTCTTTGCAGGAGATCCTCTGATATTTGTGGCTTTGTAAGTCCATGTCAGAAGGCGCAGGTATGCTTAAGAATTGGTGTTCTTTACCAGCACCACGAGATGGAGCTATCTGGCTTCATTCTCTGTTTAATCTAGTATTTTATCCCTCAGTATTCTAATTCTTGGAAAACCTGTAAGTCTTCTGTAAACATAAAAACGATAGCGCCATATACAAACCACTGTCCTATTGAACTTCAACGTAAGCAGATGCTTCACGTGACTAAAACAATAACAGCACGTGTTTCAATCTGACATGTGTGTCAGGCAAAGTGAATTTCTAATGTTAAGCTAATTGATAATTGAAGGGCGCGTGCCCGGTAACACAGGTTGCTATTCTTTTAAACGTACAGTAAAAGTACCGTGAATTTCGTAGTTAAATAGAGTACATTCTTTGCCTTTGGTTAAGACGTTCACGAAGTTGCACCTCAGTGTTTTGCAGTTCACGGTAATACGTGAAATATTCCGTTCTATACAGAACATGTCTTTCAAATAACCCTCGTGATATTCAGACGCCAATGAGGCAATAATTAACTCAAGTTCTGATTTATTCTCTATGGCAAAAACTAATGAAATCCTCACGATATCTCGGTGTAGTGATTTAGGTTTGTTAAGATGATGTATTCGTGTTTAACAATGTAAATAGTATAATATTGTAATTGTAATCAATAGCAGAAGAATAAAAAGACATCGCTAAATAAGTTGTGTTTAATTGGCATAGCAAAAATGAAATGAACTAAGTTTACACTGTGGGTGATTCAGTGTCTATGTGAGGCCAGAGCGAACCCCTGTCTAAGCCAATAATAAAAATATTTCCATTATCCGAAATATAATTCACAAGGTCCGTAGTGGCGCATAAGGTGCTACTATTTTTTTGGAAACCATATTGGTACTCATCTACTTCTATATGTTTCTGTACATGTGATAACATTCGTTTTTTAATTAATTTTTCTAATTTTAGAGAAAGCACTTAGTATATACAGATATTGGTCTGTAGTTGCTAATACACTTTGTGCTTCCGGATTTAAATGGCATGCTAATTTTAATTCTTAAGACCTCCGGAGAGAGTCGATGTTGAGATACGTTGTTAATTAATTTATTTAGGATTTTTGCCAGAGTTTCTCACAAATTGATTAGATCCTTAACCGTTACTTTATTACGACCTGGCAAAGCATCTTTTCTAAGTCCAATATGATTTCCAATATTTCATTCCTGTTGGTTAATTCAGTATATATGTTACTCTGTGACTTATTTGCACAAGGGATCACCATCCGGTTTCATCTAATTATCCTTGTAAAGGTCATCAACAACATACTTCCTATTTTAGAAAAATAATCATTAATATTTGCCCACATTTGCGTAATTCTAATATCATTAAATCGTACCTTACCCTATTCCAATTTATTTTTAAAATGATGGTTTAAGTCTCTACGCACATGTTTCAGCTTAAATTATTCTTGTGCCAGATCAGAAACACGGCAAACTTTTTAACTTATCTCACCCTGGTGTCTTTTAGGACCATAGCATATAATTTTATTATCCTAATCGATTTAGATTTAAATGTGATACATGTTTTATGAAAAAATGCCACTTAATTATACAATATTAATGAAGTTATGGTTAAAACTGATAAAACATAAAAATAAAAATATCAATACCATTACTTATACCAATGCTAATCGCTTCAAAAATTAAAATTAAACCACCAACATTTAAATCATCCAAAAAAAGCAGTTATTTCTAAACCTTGTCCTTGGACTTTTATCTTACTGCTCAGGAACCACAAAAAAGTATTATTTAAGTAAATACAGTTTTTTTTTTAATAGGTTTAATTTTTTAATGTCTTAATCATTTATCTTTCTGAAAAAATTTCTTATTTTATCATTAATTTTTTTTTTATTAGGGGTATGCAACCAAATTTTATAATAAATAACCCAGTGAATAACCAATGATTTTTAAATTTGAACTAAGCAAAAGAAGAAAGGACTAACCTTAGATATAATTATATTATGCTTATTCTCTTCGGCCTCTTACTTTAAATTTAACGTTTTATGCAAAAGAAGTTGAAGTTAAAGTAAGCGTAATCGTGCAGAGTTATAACAAAATTAAACAATATTTTCGTTTGCTCGGTCAGCGCATTTAAACAAATATTGGGTGGCTTTTACCAAAAAGTATTTAAATACACGTTACAAAATGGACAGCTAATGCTAACAAAACCTAATTATATTATATAGAAATTTGTGGTTGTACCCTGTTCACCACAAGAATAAAATTATGTCTAGTAAGGGCCCTCGCATGTTGACGAGTTGATATTCCGAAAAATATTCTCCCTAATCACAATCTAATAAAAGCGTAACGAAATTTGAACCTC
Organism: Polydrusus tereticollis; assembly: GCA_963920685.1. Taxonomy (NCBI): domain Eukaryota; kingdom Metazoa; phylum Arthropoda; class Insecta; order Coleoptera; family Curculionidae; genus Polydrusus; species Polydrusus tereticollis. The sequence goes on along the minus strand of OY987326.1, from coordinate 25,851,348 downwards.
TCGAAGGTTTGCTCGCAATATTTCGGAAGGAAAATTATCCCTTCCAAAATATTCAAAGTAAAAAATAAAGAGCAGATGTTATTGTTCATCGTAACAGCCCTGCTCCTATATAATATAAGAATATAATAAGCATTGAAATATTTTTCGAAAATGTGAAAATCGTTATATCAATATTACTACTTTGAACATAAACATAAACTTTAATAATAATTTTCTTTCACATTCGGCAATAAAAACGCTAAAATCAAATGTTGAATTAAACAAATGTGTTCATATTCCTAGTATCTTTTCTAGTTTTTGAGGGGGCGACTAAGGCCTGTGCATTAAGTCACCCAAGAGTTCCCATGGCGCTTAGTTAACCTTAAGGAATGTACCAGGACATAAAGAGGCATGGCAAAATCAGACAGTGGCTTTATATTTGTATGCAAGATAACAGCAATATTGATTAGTGCTTTGATATAGTCTGTATTTGAAGAATGAAGCACTTTATTTTTCTTTCCACAGGGCTTTTACTTTTAATTAACTTGACACCCTGTATCTTGAAAACGAGGCATTATCGGACCTATATTTATATAGACTTTTCGTCTTAAAATTACTTAGAGAATCACCTCTTGAAGTTTGGACAAGTACTTAAATGTCACCCTGTATAGTGAAACTAATAAATTGTATTTACAATTTTTCCTAACGGATACAATTTATAATACATTTTTCTAATTTTTGTGCATAAGTATGTTACATGTTAACTAACCCGAACCATTTGAGGTGCATATCAATAATAATAGCCCCCTGATACTTAATTCTTTTTGTTTTTTTTTTTAATTTTAAAACAATTACGAATTGTTTCTTTTTTAGTGCAGTGTTGATAATGAATACTTAATATTTCCTTTATTGGCTGATCAACAATTATTGCAGAAACTGTCATAGAACAGGGTTTTTCAAAATTAAGTTCTAGTTTGTTCGTATTAAACCACCAACAGAATGTCATGAGCCCCGATATCAAAAGTCTTCGTTGTATAATAATAATTATTATGAGAAGACAAATAAAATAGTTAAATATTCCGGATCTACCTATTCGTTTTTTTTTATTACTAATAATGATTGACTGTATGCGGCAAATTAATAATGACCTCAATCCAAATAAAAAAAAAATTTTAATACAGGTTTTCGGTTTGAAGCTAAGAACCTTATAAATTATTCCCATTTCTTGTTCTAGTAATAAAGTTAGAAAGTCAACATTTTCTTGCACATAAGAATAACTTTGTTTTTTAAAAATATGTTTACGAAAATATATTTTTAGTGCAGATCAAAAATTTTAATATTTGCATTGGATAAACGTATGGCTATTTATAATCTTCATTGGTTATATTTTTGTGAGTTTTAATTATTTAAGTATTATAATTTTTACGTCTAAGCAATCTTGTATGTCGGTATATTCTATAACAAAACAATTTTTGAAACGTATTAACAGACTAACTTTTATATAGAAAGGTGGCGTCTTAATTACCAACTAAATAAAATTGTGAATACCAAGGTAACCCAAACATGCCTTGAACAAACACAAAGTTAATATCTGTGATGTGGTAATTTTCACTCAACTTTAAATCAATTGTTTTATGAAATTGATGATAAAGGAGCTACCTGAATGTTATCTTCTAATCTAGCCTATATCAAGTTGAGTGAATTCAATTTAATAGGTACCAACTAGTATAAATAATATATATCTTCCCTATTTTATCAGTCATTAATAATTTTAGTGTATAATATGCGTTTGTGGCTTGTGTGTACTTTCTGATGAAATTTGGACGTGGTCTCAAGAGAAAATTCGCTTGCGGCGCTATTTTCTACCACATCACAAAAACCAATGCCTCGTCCATGGTTAGTCCCCCTACCCCCGAAATTAAATCCTATCTACGTCATTGACACAAAATGCATTTGGTAGTTTAGAACTAAGTCCCCCCTTTAAAAACTTAAATTGCATATTAGGTTATTGTATATGTTTATGTATTATTATACCACTTTCAAAATCTGAAACCAAGACGCCTTCAATCTTTATTGCTACTGACTAATTAATCCAGTGCTAAAACTTTTTTTCTTTTTATGATAAGGCACAGTACTGCAGAAAGAATCCTTTGTGGCGCTGTGAATCTTTGGAGATTATACTTGTTGGGGAACATGGCATCAGGGAGGCCGTTCCAGAGTAATGACGTTCTTCAGATGAAATAATTTTTAGACAGTGTCGTTCAAGGGACACTAAGCTGAACCACGTACGGGTGGACTGCAGTGACTCGTCGTGTATTTCTACCGTGCACCGCTCTGGGTGGAATCAAGCGGGCAATCTCAGTCGAGCACTTGCAATGAAAATAGACTCAAGCCGCCAACCTGCCTTCGATGTTCAAGGCTTTCCAGGTTGTTTGTCTGATCATGCTCACCGATTAAGCGAATGGCTTTTCTTTGAATGAAATATAGCAATCTCAGGGTATGTTCAGGAGCAGAGCTCCAGATATGCGAACAGTACTCCAGCGATGATCGAATTAGGGCTTTATAGAGCATCAAAAGTTGTTAGGGTGAATAGAGATTCCTATTTCGAAAAAGTATTTCAAACTTCTGCGAGGCTGCTTTAGCAATGCCGCAATGTGACTATGCCAAGAGATAGGTATGACTATCCAAATCGATGGCCAGTAAATGAATCGATGAAGCCAAGAGAATCAAGTGTTCCGCCATGAGTATATCCGGTTCTTTAACATTATCTTTTTTAAAAAAAAACTGCCACCTGTTTTTTTTTAGCGCTAAATTCTACTCGGTTACTGTCACCCCAAGACAGAATTTCTTCCAGGTCTTTGTTGAGATGTGCAACCTCTTGCTGCCTATAGAGATGTGCATTGGCAGTCGACGTTCGAGCGTCCAAAGTAAAAGATGAAACAAGTGTGCTGTCATCAGCGAAGCTATCTATAGGATTTTTAGCTTTTTTCAAAGGATCGTTAATGTATAGGAAAAAGAGGGTGGGCAACAATATAGGAACTCTTTCGTTGATGTTAAATGTGCCTGAAAGGAATCCATCCATCCCAACTCGCAGAGAACGGTCTTTAAGAAAGCTTGACAATCATAAACTGGTTTCAATACAACGTTTTGTGAACAATATTTGTGGGAATTTAAAGACAAAATTTACTCTAAGAGCAATGTATTGGTGTCTTGGCAACTTGTTGTCATTTGCGCTAAATACATAATATTAAGGAAATAATCTTTACGTACAGTAGAGTTAATTATTTTATTTTCTCTACGACTATTGTCATGTAGTTTATGGCACTTGCATGCAGTCCCAAGACCGACACGCAGTCTATAAGTCATGCAGAACGCTTGAATGAGGTTTAACACGTGCGTCGGAAGAAGAGGTCATATTCCCAAAACCCATCAAATTTGCGATTTTGTTAGTTCAATATGAAAAAGGCGTAATGTTCATTTCTTGTGTTTTTTACAATGAAAATAATTAAATAAATAAATTCCCATTAACCAACCCACCTTTACGAGAAGTTAACGTTGATTTGTTTGTATGGGCGAGAAGGGTGCCGGATTTACTTCAGATATGTACCATGTTCCACCTCTGTTTTCAGAAGATCTTCCGTCTATCATTTTAGTTTTTATTTAATTACCCAATTATTTATAATCAATTAATATTAAAAATGCTTTTAAGAATAAGCTTAAAACTTATTACAAATATATAATATATTGTCAACGACTCATTACTCTAGGAGTTACTGATAGTGTTCCAGTATCCCTACGCTCTATTTTAGGTTTGTTTCTTTATTTTTAATTTTGCATTATACTCATTAGGGATTGAACTTGAGAACAGAGTCAGCCATAATGCCTTTAAGTCCTATTCATTCTTCTACGGCTTTATGGGCCAATCCTTATATCGAGATTTGATTTGGACATAACCCTACTTAGCCGGGCAACTAAAGAGCGCCATATTTGCTATCTGGCGTCAATATTTTTTTGCAAATTGGTTTGGAATTTTTGTCGTACCCTCCACTTTAGTGCTGCCCGACTACTAGGACTGAAGGTAGCCAATTCTTAGGATATCTGTAGGTGGGGCCTGGCGGAGATTGAATGTAAGCTTGAGTGATTAGAGGATCTGTCGCAACGTCGGTACGTCTGTACTAATTGGCGATTATTTTGTCATGAAATTCATTGAAGATAGTGGTTTTAATGTCGCGATGCAAACCCTATTGATACTATACCGAGGAGCGTCCGCAATTATTTTCAATGCCTTGTTCTGGAGCACGTGAAACTTGTAGTGCTCGGTCCTGGCTATCATGCACCATATTGACATACCATAAGTCAGGACCGGCCTGACCAAAGACTTGTATAAATTTACTTTTGTCTTATAGACAATTTTTCTTTTCTTGTACAAGAGGCAATAAATTAAACTCAGTTGTTTAATACTGTTTATGAGCTCCGCCTTAATAAGGGCTTTTTGAATTAAAACGAATTGAAATAAAATTACACAACAATTCAATAGTTTAGGTTAGTTTAGAAAGAAATTACAGGCTAATCGCAAGCTAATAGTTCTTAAAAGACAACAGAACAGATAAAAAAATAAACGTCACACAAAATCTTAAGAAAATTCATACGTTATAGTCATAACCTACTAATTCGAATAACGTAGGTACATCTAAAATTACTTATTTGCAAGGGTTATACGTCGAGGCGGGATGCCCTACCCTACAGGACGTATCGCGGTTACGACCTTCGTTAATATTTTATAGTCCCAACTCCTCTAATATAATATTATAATGAGCACAAAGTTATTAAAACAATTTACTAACCTCTTCTTACATAGCGTGAGTTAACCTATCATTGAGTATGGATTCCGTTTGGAACCACGTTTGGAATAACGCAATAGAAAATCATGGAGAGTCCCGGGCGGAAACATTTAACATTAACGCCGGAGTTTCTCAGGGTTCCATATTGTCGCCCGCCCTCTTTTCACTATACATTAATGATCTTTTAGAAAAAACTAAAACTCCTTTATATAGCTTCGACTTGCAATGCGCATCTAGGGTGACAGTAACTAAGTAGAATTTAAAGATACCAAACCCAGGTGGCAGTTTTTTCTAAAAAAGTTACAGTAAATAAATTGGATATAGTCATAGTGGGACACTCGATTTCCATGGCTTCATCAATTCATTTATGGGCATCAATTTGGATAGTCATATGTCTTGGCATAGTCACGTTGCGGTATTTTCTTTTTTCAAGATCTTTTCTTTCCTCAAGATTTTTTCTTTTTTCAAGATCTTTTCTTTCTTTAAGATCTTTTCGTTCTTCAAGATCTTACTTTCCACTGTAAGAAGTCGATGTTTACGTCTTCTTTTCTACGATCTTCCTATTTATTGTCTGGTCTTACTTTCCCATCGGAAGAAGTCCATAGTCAGCACCATCTGTTCTTCGGAGCGAAGAGTTTATCAACCTTACTAGTGTACAGGGTGTCCCAACGATAGAGTAAAGTAAGTTTTCGCTTAACTGATAATCTTTGTGACAAAATCGTATCCGCCATAAGGTAAGGTAGAAAAATGCGCACATTTTAAAAATATTGGAAATTATATAGGGTGTGCCACAAAAGTAGGACAGCAAAAAGTAAGATTTTTTTAAATGGAACACCCTATATTTGCTTGTATTTTTGGGTTCTATGTATTAATACAAACGTTTTTGGTCATATATGACATGAGCTGAAATTTGATAGTTTTTGAAAAATTTCGAAATAACGATGAAAATTAGAATTATCATGGTGTTGATAAATGGACAGTTTCTCCGTCAATTCATAACTGCAAACTTCAATATTTAGTAGGAGGAAGGACTGGTTACTATATTAATATTTAGTATGCGCAATATTTGCATTTGTTCTACAGGGTGTTTATTATAAGCGTCCAAATTCGCACATCTTCAAACTAGGAAATCTCAATTTTTTTAAATGGAACACCCCGTATATTTTAATTTCGTTTTATTCAGATTTAAACAGCCTTTCATTTTTGCTAAATATGTCCTATGCCTATCTTTAATAGTTATCGAGAAATTTCGATTTTTTCAAATTGCTACACGTTATATTCTATACCAGAGCATTGTTGGATCGCGATAGCCATGAAAAACAATAGCTAAGGTAAACAATTCATGTGCCAAAATGAAACGCTTAATAATAATTGTCGTGAATTAAAACCTTGTCTTGCTTTTTTCGTCTTCATTTCGTTAATTTTCTATTGAGCATGGATTATCCTGTAAATGAGTTGATTGATATGATCTATGTGTTAGGCGAAGCTGAGAGAAACCCTTTGTTGGCTCAGCGATTTTACAGAGTAAAATATCCTGAACGTCGGATGCCCACTGCTAACGGTTTTCGAAATGTGATGGAGAGATTTGATTCCAGCGGTAGTGTTAAATACTCTAAACGTGTAGTTGTTAACAAAAACACAGCCAACGTAGAAAAAGAATTAGAAATATTATTGAATATTCAAGAAACTCCTCAGGTGAGTAGTAGGACGTTAGCGACATTATGTGATTCCTCCAAATCAACTGTGAACCGAACAACAAACAAGTATAAATATCATCCATACCACCTAGAGCTTCATCAAGAATTGCGAGAAGGAGATTTTGAAAGACGAATTCAATTTTGTAATATTATTCAACAACTGCAGTTAAATAACAATTTTTTGACCAATGTTTTGTTTTCTGATGAGGCGACGTTTAGAAGTAATGGAGCTGTAAATCGGCATAATATGCATTATTATGCCACTGAAAATCCATTCTGGCTACGGGAAGTTCAAAATCAAGGTCACTGGTCAATAAATGTATGGTGTGGTATCCTTCATAACCAAATTATTGGTCCCCATTTTTTTTAATGAACCTTTATCGGGCCGCAGCTACTTACTTTTCTTACGTGAAGAATTGCCTCAGTTACTTGAGGATGTTAATTTAGGCGTGCGGCAAAATATGTGGCTGCAACATGATGGTGCACCTCCACATTTCCATCGTGAAGTCCGGGATTTCTTGAACAGACAATACCCAGAAAAATGGATTGGGCGTGGAGGCTTTATTTCGTGGCCACCACGGTCATGTGATTTAACACCGTTAGACTTCTTCCTATGGGGTTACATAAAAGATCGGGTATATGTCAATAAACCAACCACCAGGGAAGATATGAAGAACAGAATTAGAGAAGTTTGTCGAACAGTGACACCTCCTATGTTGTCGGAAGTGAGACACAACCTACAAAAAAGATTAAATACGTGTATTCAACACGAAGGCCATATTTTTGAACATTTATTGAGACGTAATGTTGAATAAAAATTTAAAATTCTGAACTATAAGCATTTTATTTTGGCACATGAATAATTGTTTTTCATGGCTATCGCGATCCAACAATGCTCTGGTATAGAATATAACGTGTAGCAATTTGAAAAAATCGAAATTTCTCGATAACTATTAAAGATAGGCATAGGACATATTTAGCAAAAATGAAAGGCTGTTTAAATCTGAATAAAACGAAATTAAAATATACGGGGTGTTCCATTTAAAAAAATTGAGATTTCCTAGTTTGAAGATGTGCGAATTTGGACGCTTATAATAAACACCCTGTAGAACAAATGCAAATATTGCGCATACTAAATATTAATATAGTAACCAGTCCTTCCTCCTACCAAATATTGAAGTTTGCAATTATGAATTGACGGAGAAACTGTCCATTTATCAACACCATGATAATTCTAATTTTCATTGTTATTTCGAAATTTCTCAAAAACTATCAAATTTCAGCTCATGTCATATATGACCAAAAACGTTTGTATTAATACATAAAACCCAAAAATACAAGCAAATATAGGGTTTTCCATTTAAAAAAATCTTACTTTTTGCTGTCCTTCTTTTGTGGCACACCCTATATAATTTCCAATATTTTTAAAATGTGCGCATTTTTCTACCTTACCTTATGGCGGATACGATTTTGTCACAAAGATTATCAGTTAAGCGAAAACTTACTTTACTCTATCGTTGGGACACCCTGTACAGATAAGTTTAGGCTTAAGTACTAACCCCCATCTATTTTTTTTTCTCTCCTTTTTAATAAAGCCAGCAATCATTTTCATTTCTTTTGTTTTGTGTTTTATTTATACAGCTCCCCCATGCCTTTCTTTTAACTTGTGTTGTGTAGTGTCAGGTCGCACGATCAGAGCTAGCCCCGCGACCATCTAGGAGGTTTCCAGCTTTTTCTGTGGTAAAACTGGTGGCGCTTGTAAAACACCCTCCCATGAGCTAGGGCAAATTGGCAAGCGTACTCCACTGCTGGTTCTGTGCGTGCTCTCTGGCCACCACTTTAGCTGATTTCCTTTTTTTATTATCGTCAATTTCATTCCTTTTTTTATTTTTATTAAATTTTAAAAATTACGGTTCGATTCTCTCCTTTTTTTTATATAAAATAAATAATTTTTTTTTTATTTTTTCTCCTCCTTAATAAAAAAAAAAAACAGCGAAATAGGCGTTTCAATTTTGGAAAAAAATTAAAACGCGTATTTTGCTGTTGTTTTTTTTTTGTTGAGGAGAAAAAAAAATTTTAATAAATAATCAAAAAAAAATAAAAAATTATTTATTTTCTATAAAAAAAAGGAGGAGATGGTACTCTTCAGCGATGCTGCGATGAGCACCGCTGAATAAGCCGAACCGTAATTTTTAAACTTTATTAAATAAAAAAAAGAATGAAATTGACGATAATAATAAAAAAAGAAATCAACTAAAGTGGTGGTCAGAGAGCACGCACGTTGCAGAAGCTTGCAATACTTTTCCAAACTAAGAACCTTTATACACCCCAATAACTTGTGATGCTCTATAAAGTCCAAATTCGACCATCGCTGGACTACTCTTTGCATATTTGCGGCTCTGCCCCTAAATATACCCTAAGATTGCTTGATTCCATTTAAGGAAGGGCCATTCGCTTGATCGGTGACCATGATCTGACAAACAACTTGGAAAGCATTAAGCATCGAAGGCGGTTTGACGACTTGGAGTCTATTTTACAAATATTTTCATGGCAAGTGCTCAACTAAGGTTGCCTGCTTGATTCCACCCAGAGCGGTGCATGGTAGAAATACACGAAGACCCACTGTAGCCCACCCATACTTGGTTCAGCTTAGTATCCCACGATTTGCACGCTCTAAACATTCTTTCATCTGAAAACGTCATCACTTTGGAACGACCTCCCTGAAGCTATGCTCTCCAGCGAGTATAATCTGCAAATATTCAAGACCAACGTGAATCGTTTCCTGCTCACAAGTACCGCTCGCAATGACATAATAAACTCTACACCAGCTATGTCTTTAATGGCTGCCGACGCCATATTTCAAATTTATCGCTGCGTTCATGAGAGCTGAATATATAAATGATCATATATCTACAAATGCGTGACGAAGATAAATATACTGCATATAATCCGTTCCGCCGGAAAAGCGGTAACAGGTGGAATATCTGCTGCACCTCGCTTAGAGTGCCGTGTAGACATGTATCTTTTTCTTATGCCTGTGCACAAATATCTCTCTCCCTTAAGGTACAATCTCTCTGTTTATATTCCTCTTTCATTTGAGCACATTCGAAATTTACAGCTGATTTATTAAGCCGTCCCGATTTTAACTTATCACATTGAAATAAAAGTTTGTTGCTAGGAATATTTTTGTGTATTTTCGGTGTTTTGAGATATAGTTTTGCATTTATTTTGTGCTTATTAGACATTTTACGAGGTATGCTAGAATGCCTCATCTGAACGCCTTTTTCTGAACATACCATTTTTTTTTCTTTTCTTCTTTATGGGATGAATTTTGTGTATTCAGAAATAAAGGCTATTATTATTTTTATTATTATTATCATTTTACTAATATATTATTGGACTTTGTGGATCTTAAAGTGTTTCTTTTTATTGAAAAGTAAGTAAACATACTTTGTTTAGCCATTATATATTAAAAATATCCTATAAAATTAATAAAATTAATTAATTTTATAGGGATTTATGTTGGGGGGCGAAGATTATGAACTTAAACGAGTTTATAGTTCCGAGATAAACTTGTAGCTACCAAAATACTCTAAAATTTTTTTTTAAAGGATATCCTAATTTTGTTGTCTTGTTCTAATTTTGCCTTAGTCCCTCTTTAATCTACTATAATATATACCTACGTATCCCGTAGAATGCCTCTTAGCCGTCATCTATATTGTGAATCTCACGAACACAAAAAGTACATGTCATCAACAATTGTTGTACGTTATTTATAATTCGTAAATATCTAACTACGGTACTGATCAAATTAAGGTTCTGTGAACGCACAAAAAAACACACATACATAATATTCACAGTTGATATTAATAAAGGCTGTTTTAAAACCTGACAGTGTTCTTAATGATCCCAACATCTAGAGCTATAATATGTATATTAAATATACATACCTAATTGACTGTTTTTATTTTTAACCTGGCGGATGAAATTTCTTACCGAATCTAACACGTGTTTGAATTTTTAACGGTACAACTTTTCCTCAGCGGTCACACTAGTTAGTAGTTCTTAATGGGTTGGTCGAAACATCGATCCTTTTGTAATGTGTATCATTATGTATTAATTTGCAATGATTCTTGAAGCTCGAGTTTGAAATATTTGCAGTTTCTTTTGTTTAGTTTCATAGTTTCAGAAATAAATTATATCAACTTCTGATGATCCGCGGTGGCGGTGACATTTAGCTTTACCGAGTCATTAAAGGAAAATACACTCCCCCAGTCCGCCTCCGATGCAGCTCTAAAAAAACAAATAGTAGTAAAGCAAATGATCAGACAAATGATTTGATACACCTCTGAGTATGAGTCTCTTGCTACTGTTAAGCAATTTATACTCGTTATTTTCCGTTGTAAATCTAAAAAAAGGTAAATGATATTAAATGCGTAGGCTTTTCAATTTTATTACCCTTAACAGTAGTTTACTCCTTGGATTACTTTTACAGTTAATACCATGATGAGAATTCGAGATAATGCACAATACATTAATAACATCTGGCATGGAATAAATTGTGTATTGTCGCTTTAGTAGATTTTTATAAAAATTGCTCAGATTAACCTGCTAACCTGAACTAACCTGGACCAAAGAAATCTAGCTACGAACTTACCTCAACTATTATTTCTTATTGCGCATTTTATGAACTGAAATACGCGTATACAGCGTTAGCTAAAAAAAACTTATTATGGCAAACTTTTTTTTAACTGGAACCTCGTGTTTCTTGTCACATTTTTAAAGAACTCCCAAAGTTGTATTGGTGCCTAGTTTAACTTCTCCATCCCTAATCTTTATTTATACAGATAAAGCAATAGATTTGCTTAGAATTCAACCATATCTTTAATAAAATGTGTTACACTTAAAGGTAGACTTTCGATGGTGGCGGCCAATGCGACCTTTGCGACTGATGCGGCTATGCGGCCGGTCGTGTGTGTGGACCACTTAAATGCATTTATATACAGGGCTGTTCAAAAGTCCGGAATAAAATCAATATAGCCTTAACCTGTAACTTTTGAGGAAAATGCTCGCACACGTCAATTAATTTTATAAATATGCTTACATTTTGACGTTATTCGTTTGCTTTTTTTATAGACAGTTGTCAAAGATATGACGACATCGATCTTTTTTTTAAATGGAAACATACAGCTTGTGATACATCATTTGAAAGCTAATATCTCGTACAGTATGCTCATAAATTTTGACGCAATTCTGTCAAGCTATTTCAAAATGGCGACTGTTAAAATTTTTAAAGAAATCCCTATTTAAATAAGCGGAAATGATAAATCATTGATGTTTTTTTCACCTTTCAAGGTAAGAAATTTTAATTGTTTCACGTTCTGACATTTTGTGACATTGTCAACTTATAAAATAAATTTAGGTATTTCCGAAGTATTATTTTACAATTTTCTAAACAAAAATGGTTTTGTCGGAAAGGCAGCCTATCGAAGTCTTGATACTGTTAGGATGTGGAGATAAAATAAGAAGTCAAAGTGAAGTGTGCACCTTATTTAATTCTAAATATCCGGAAAATCAAATTTCACAGGGCACTGTTAGTAAAATATTCCACAAATTTGATGAACATGGCACAGTAAAGGACTTGCCTAGGAATGGACGGCCACGTGATTAGGCGACGATATTGCATTCTCTCTGCAGGATAATCCGCATGTTTCAACAGTTTCATTGGCTCAAAATTATGATACATCTAGGGGTACTATTGGAAGATTTTTGAAAGCAGAAAAATACCACCCTTATAAAGTATATCTTGTCCAAGAGCTTTTAGAAGATGACTATGATAGGCGTTTGCAGTTTTGCGAAGAAATGATGAGACGGTGTGACGAGAACAATAGATTTCCACAGAACATATTATTTTCGGATGAAGCTACTTTTTATTTAAACGGGGTGGTTAACACACATAATTAGCTTACAGCTGAACGGTACATAGATTTCTAAACCGTCGAGTTGAGGCCTGCTCTAGCTGTAATTTTTCCCAATGAAGTAGATCCAGATATATCTATAATGAAACAATTTGGTTTCAGCAAGATGGTGCTCCCCCGCATTTTGGTATCAATGTGAGAAGATATTTAGATCAGATATTTCCAGGTCGCTGGATTGGACGACGTGGTAAAAGAAAAAGTTTATCAAAATAGGCCAAATAATATTGAAGATTTGAAAAACAAAATTAGATAGGAAACACATAACATACCGGCTGAAGCCATTCGAAATTCCGTCGACAAATTTTGCCATCGTCTGGGAGCATGCCAAGTAGAGGGTGGAGGACATTTCCAGCATTTGCCACGTTAAACCACCTTTTTTGTTTTGTTGTTTTGCTTCGTTACATTTTTATTTTTTTTTGACAAAATAAATAACAAATAAACCATAACTATTGTTAAGTCACAATGTCACAAAATTTCAGAACGTGAGAAACAATGAAGATTTCTTACCTTGAAAGGTAAAAAAAAACATCAATGATTTATCATTTCCGCTTATTTAGATAGGGACTTTTTTAAAACTTTTAACAGTCGCCATTTTGAAATAGCTTGACAGAATCGCGTCAAAATTTATTTATCATACTGTACGAGATATTAGCTTTCAAATGATGTATCACAATTAAGCCTTAAGTACCTTAAAGTAATAAAAAGTTTTTCGTCTGGACTTATTGCTTTTCTTACAGTACCTAGGTGATTCTTAGTCCAGACTAACCAAACTAAGCACATAATTCAATTGATCATTATTTAGTCGGCAGTATTTTTGAAATAATTGTTCGTCACTTTTTAAATGCTTGTCAATTAGAACGGTATATGAACCTTAATTGCTGTTCTCTGCTTTTTAGTCCCCAATCAGTGATGTAAAATTAAATCGTCATCATCTCCTTCCTCTTCTCTAATAACTTGCTGCACCTTAACTTTTTAGAATGATCATAAACCAAATCGTGCATGTCGTTGTCGAACAAAGACGCATATCTCGGAAAGGGGATACAAATGCGACAGATAGCATTGTTCGCCAGCCGCAGCCGCGTCCATCAGAAGTCCATCTTAAGGTGGCATTACATTTGGCGAGTTTTTCTTTTTGAAGAAATTTTTTATTGCGGCGATTAAAATTGCCAATCGCTTTACAGCATGCAATTGTTAGCCATTTTTATTTTTGATATTATTCACACTGCCAGGTAGATAAAATAAAATGGCAGATAACCAAACTTCTGCGGATTGTTTTGAGTATGCACGGTTTGTCATTTATAGGAAATAAAATGAATATATTTCATAAGAATAACAACCAAAACAAATCACAATATAAAAATGATAAAAATCTAGGTTAGAATGGTAAAGCCAGAAGCACTAAAATTTTTTCAGGTTAGTTTTACTAAAATTACCAGATAATTCCCCAGATTTGCACTTGCAACTGCAATAAAAATAGGTCCGGAGCTATTTCTCACAAACAGCTGATTACTAAACGCGTTTTGCGCATGCTCGCAATGAAAATCCTGCAATTATTTATCGCAGCAATAAAACATCCTTAACTGTAATGCGGCCTTTAGTTTAAGTGGTGTTGAAAATATGGCCTGTACACTAGCTGGCACCAACCAAGTGGTAAATAGAATCCCTTTCTCACATTTTGAACATCCTTTGGTGTAATAGTTCACACTTATAACTTACTCGTTCTTTAAACATCTCAATACGTTTGGGTTTTGCTTTAAAAATATTACTGTTTAAGTAACCGCACAGGAAAAAATCAAGAAAGGTAATATCCGGAGTCCTCGGTGGCCATTATTTATTTTTGGATTTTATTTATGACTGGGTTTATGCCAGCAAAAAATGAACAGACGACATTTTCAGCACCTTTTAAACTAAGCGTAATATATTTTCGAATTCCAGCAAATTTTTACTCGCTCTGTATAAATAACGGTTAAAGATGGAAAAGTTAAACTCGACACCAATATAGCACTTTCGGCGTTCTTTAAAACATGACAAAAAATATGGAGTTTACATTAAAAAAAAAGTCGGTCATAATAAGTATTTTTTGGCTCACCCTATATACGCGTATTTTAATTCATAAAATGCGCAATGAAAAATAACAATTTAAGTATCTGAGTGATTTTTAGAAAAATCTACCAAAGTGACAATACAAAATTTATTTCGTGTTATATTGTTCATCTCTTAACATTTTTAATGATAAAATTAATGATTTTTTAGATCAACTCGATTCGTCACCTGACGCCTGCCAATGATCATATAAATTATGTCTATTGGCTCATTTTAAAATGCAGGAATTTAACTTTTGACTCCAGTTTATCCCTGCATTATTTACTTTGTTTCTACTTTCGGAGACTTTTATTTTTGATTTTTAAAACAAGATTGCTTGGGTTTATGCTTCATTTAGTCCAATTTTCCAATCAACTAGCCATTTTCGAAGAGTTTTATATGGCGTTGCAGTCGTGAGATTAGTATCCTTGGTTGTTTCGAAGTGGTAGTTATTACTCTGTGTCGTCGGCAAAGAGACATAGTTGCGTCTAGACAAAATTTTGGTATGCCACTTGTGTAAGCATTGTACAGGACCGGCACAAGGAGGGATCTCTGTGGTACTTTGAGATGGACATATCTCACTGCTGAAATTGTATTTTTAGACGACACCACGCCTTTGAACAAATAAATAACAAATTCAATTAAGTAGTTTGACATACCCAGTCTTTAGATCGTCATGCTAGACTTTATCAAAAGCTGTGGAAGCGGCCATCAAATCCCTTTAAGATATATTAGTCGCCTGCCGTGTCGTCTGAGATACCGTGCAATAAGCAGTTCTAAAACTGCTTTTTTGGTAACATCTCATTAATTCATACAAAATGATTTATGCGAATAAGTATAATTTTTTTAATTACCTTGCCTTGGCTTGATAGCACACAACTCGGTATGTGGCTGACCGCTAATGTTAAGTCCTTCAAGTATTTTTATATCAGTAGGGGATAGTGTAGCAAAATGATCCCCTTAAGGATTTTTTTCTAATAAGTTTTGAATAAACATATTTTTTTTTATTTTTATTTTTGCTGCGGTCTAGCTGCACCATTTCTTTAGGTAAAACACAGGGCAAAATCAGCAGGATAGCCCTAATCATTAACAAATTAACATAGTAATTCTGTAAGAATAGTTTAATTTTTATTAAATTAAAATAGAAAAGAGATTACAATTGAAGTTTCTTTCGTATCTGGCTTGCATGGTAGCAAAGCAAAAGTCGCACATGAATATGTCTTCCTCTTTTTCATGAATATGTCTTCCTCTTTTTCTACTCCAGCGCATTCATCATGGGCCCATTTTGAACAGTTTACGAATTGGATTTAGCCTTCTACAGATTTGTAGTATTCCTTGAAGCAATACGAGCACTTATTTTTATCTTCGTCCTCCTCCTCCTCTTACTTAATCGATTAATCGATTAATTGAAATATAATCGATTAATCGACTAATAAGTAAAAAAATAAAATATATAATAATATACTATAATATAATAATAATATATAATAATACATATACAAACAATCCATTAAACAATCACATTTGCACACTATATACCATGATGATTTAATTTCTTGTTAAATTTTTTATATTTGCCTCACTTGGTTGGCCTAGTTCCTTAATTACTTTGTTTCCTTTCAAAAATTCCAACAAACAGTAAACATAATACGGGGCACGCATTTTTATTTTAACGTTATATTACTGTTTTTTCTTCAAGAAACAAAAGCATAATATTATATTATGTTTATACTTATGTAGGTATATTAGATAGTTTATTCCAACAGGAGAATTCGGTTAGCAGACTGCTCAGCTCACTAGGATTATGAAAGTTCATAATCGCTTAATCGAAAAACAAACGATTAATCGAAAAATAATCGAATAATCGATTGATCGATGCTTCGATTTTTTAAATTTTCACAATCGTTTAATCGATTAATAATCGATTAATCGATTATTTTGCGCACCCCTAGATATGACATCTGAACCAGATGAACATTTATTGTTCTTTAAACTCTTTGTGTGTTTGTTAATTTCAGTGTCGTTTGTTGGATATAGGAACATCGACGTATAATTGTTGCTTTGTGGTTGGTGTTGTTGATTTTGATTTTTAATTTTGTCGGATATATTTTTCCGATATTATTGAAAAATTGATTGCATGTGTCTGCTATTTCTTTTTGATTTGTTCTAGTTTTGTTATTTTTATCGTTTATCTGAGTTAAAATATTTTTTGATGTAGTTTCATCTGACGCTTAACTAATCAATTTGTAGATTTTTCTCATGTTGTTTTGATTTCGTTCAATTCTCTGTTTATAATAATTATTTTTTGTAGTTTTTTTTTATTATTAAGTTGAGTTTATTTCTATATTCCTTGTATTCTGTTAGTTTTTGGGGAGAAGTATTCCACCTTCCTTTTTAAGTTTGTCACTGGTTTTTGTAGATTTGATAATCCCATTTGTAATCCATGGATTACTTTTCCTATATTTATTATTAATATGATATAATAAGGCCTATAATAATTTTAAAAACTCAATTACTTTGAGCTTCTACCGAAACAACTTTTTTGGCTCCCGGCCTGCAAGAAACACGAACAATCTTTTGTGTGCTCTTAGACCGTTGCTCTTATAAATTGTGATTTATTAAAAAAGAACTGCCAAAACGTGATACCTTAAGTATATAAATAAGTTTTTATTATTTTTGCGGTGTCTGTATTTCAATATTAGATACCCCAAGGACTAGACATTTAATAATTAAGTTCCTTATACCATAATATTAAATTTATGTTATCAATTACTTTTAATAAGTATTTTTAGGTTACAGACAGACTATGATTGTTAAATAGTAATTAACTGGCATTTACTTAGAATAATCAGGTAGGTATAATATGTACTCTAAATAATACTCAAATAATCAATTTGTTTAATTTATATGCATTAACTATAACTATTTTTTTTGTGTAAAACAACGTAATCGCGAAAGGTAGTGTGATTATTGCGGATGGCAATTTAAAATAATTATTTAAAATTTAATTCTAAAATTTAATCAGAAAAGTAGTCTTTCCATTGGTCCAAGGTACTTACTAATTATCTGCACTGTTCAATATATTTCCACAATGGTTTTAGACACAATCAGACATTGACATATTTATTTATAAAAACGATTCCATTACCTGAAGTAGCTCAAATAGCGTATTTTGTTCGAACATTAGTTTTTTGTTTTTAATGGACACTTAAACCGAAACGGAAATACTATGACCGGCAGAATTTATGCAGCCAATGATATAATGATGATTTTATCATAAGATATTCACAAAATAAATATCAATTTGGGTGATGGTAAACACTAAAACCTAACACACAAAAAGTGTTAATTGTAATTTTTGCTTTTATTTTTCGCCGAGCCATACCGATATTTTCTGCGTTCAAAGTCAATGTCAAAAAAGTTTTGTTATACAGGCTGATCCACGGTCGATAGCACGTTAGACGTATATCGAAAATGGGTGAAAGGATCGTTACAAAAATTTGGTTTTTCACATAAGCCCAGATGCACTACCCATCTAAAATATTTTCCGTCTTTCGGTATTGTCGCTTCAACCGAGAAATAGTTGCAACTTTGTTGTTTTTAATGGAACACCCGGTATATTATTTAAGTTTCAGAATTACCTTATACTGCTTATATTATTTTCTTAATTCTATCTTGTCATTATCCCTATATCTTACTGTTTCCGAGATGAAAATAATTTCTGTTCATATTGCACAAAACATGACCTTATTTAAAAATATGCAAGTTCTTGCTCCAAATTCACCGAAAATTAAACTATTGGTTGTGGTTTAACGAGACCCAATGTATTTAATTCCCTTATAGAAACCGATTTAATATTGTACAGGGGTAGTTAAAATTATTTTTATTTCTTTATTTATAAAAATGGTCAAAACCCCATTTTTTTAAATAAAACACTCCGTATATTATTCCAAAACTGACAAGGACATTCAATTTGCTTTTAAACCTTTAGGTTGTCTCAGTAAACCCATTTTGTTTTTTAAATTATTAAATTTCGATTTATTTTTGTTAGTGTCCATAGTAGTCCATAGTAGTCCATAGTCCGTAAGTAGATATCATGACAGTCTAAAAAGTTTGACAAGGCTGGCATTAACGTAGTCTCTCAATTTTTTGGAATAATCATCCACTCAGATTTGAGTTCTTGATGCTTTATTTTCCAAAAACAATTTTGTTATAAAGGGTGTCCCAAAATGAACGCACATTTTAATTTATTAACAAATCACATTTATTTCTTGAAATATGTCAAAACTTTACTGGGATTAGAAAGAATACATATCACGATTAAGTGTAAAACACAATATCCGACAAATGTCTACCGCAGCTTTGCTGGCAGGCCCTTGCCCTTTTGACGAAATTATTGATAACATTTTTACATATTTGTGGACGAATTTCATCAATGACGCGTCGAATTTCGTTCTTCAAGTCAGGAATTGCGGCTGGTTTATTGGCATAAAAACGAGATTTAAGAAAACCTCAGAAAAAGAAGTCACACGGTGTTATATCGCAGGATCGTGGTGTCCAATTCTGATCACCACTGCTAGATATGACTCGACCAGGAAATTTCAGTCGTAACGAGTCCATTGTTTCATGCGCAGTGTGACAGGTCGCTCCGTCCTGTTGAAACCACAAGTTTTCCAAATTAATTCGGTCTAATTCAGCCCACAGAAACTCTTGTAATATTGCACGATAACGTTCGCCATTCACTGTTAATGCAGTTCCAGCCTCGTCTTCAAAGAAGTATGGCCCAATTATTCCGCAGAACCAAAAGGTGGCTTGTAGAGGATGCATTGGTTTTTCGTGAATAACACGAGGTTTCTCTTCTCCACAAATTCGATTATTTTGCTTATTGACGTATCCATTTAATTGTAAATGTGCCTCATCACTAAACAGGATTTTCTTTGAAAAATCTCCGTCATTTGCCTCATTTTCCAGAATCCTATTAACAAATTCACAGGGCAACCCGTGATCTGCTGGCTTCAATTCTTGGGTCAATTGGATTTTATAGGCATGCAAATGCAAATCTTTTGTAAGAATTCGCTGCATACTGCTTTTGATAATGTTAACTTGCTGTGACCGACGGCGAATCGACGTGCCTGGATTCTCACCAACACTTTCCGACATATTTTTAATAGATCGAGCAGTACGCGGCCGACCTGTTGATTTTATGTTTCTAACTGAACCATTTTGCTCAAATGTCTTGATCAATCTTTGCACTGTCGTATGTTTTTGTGCATTATTTCTTCCAAAAACGGCTCGCACTCTACGAACTGTTTCCTCATAACATTCTCCACAATTAAAATACGTTTACACGATAACAACGCACTGTTCTACGGTGTAACGTTTCATGGCTATTAATTGCAATAAATTACGTGACACCTATCAAATTTTCAGAAGGCTTCTATGACAAAAATGAAAATGCGACGATATTTAAAATGCGCGTACATTTTGGGACACCCTTTATTAAAGAACTTTCCAAAATAAATGAAAATAACTATTCTAACGACGTTCTAATGAAATTATTTGTTTTAAATGGACAATATAACCGAACTATACCCAGAATTTGCAAGAACTTTAGTATAATGTTTTCTGATTTACCAAAAATGAAATTATGGCTCAAAATTAAAGGCGTTCAGCAGAAGTAGATTTGGGCATACAATCACATCACGTCAGTCCAACGAATTTTAGTATCCATTGATTTAAATTTATTAAAGTTTACGCTCTAAAACCGGAAGTGTATCAACAAAGAGTGAATTTTTGTACAACACTTCTAGTTCGTATACAGGATGATCCAAATTTTTTTTATCAAAGGCTATTTGGATTGATGGGGCAAAATTTTCTAAGGAAGGGATTTTAAGCAGAAGGAACAACATTTTTCAGCTTATCAGAATCCACGTGTTACAAAAGAAATGGCGTTTCAGATTTAATGTTTCGTATTTATTAAAGAAAAACAAAATTAGCTTCTTGAGTTACGATTAAGTCATTAAATTCCAAAAGATACGTCCAAACTTTAAGAATAAATGTAAACGACTTAAGTTTCAAAATTAATGTATATAAAATAGAAAGCAATGAAAATGGGATGTTTTTAGTGTGTTGTTTATAGCTTTATTTTAGATACTACTGTACCAATTACAGCTCAGTGCCAACATGAACTAACCGAAAAGTTTGATATTGCCAATGTAGTAATAATAATAGCAATTTAAAGAAACAACTTAAATATACGGACAACGATTTGGCATACAGAGAATTAGATTTCTTATAAATGTCCAGTCTATGCTTTCTTATATTGTAGCGTCAATTTAAACTAAGTCAAAGTTTCTGGCGGGTCAGTTGCAAGAACCTGTCTACCCATTCGGTCCCACAATTGTCATAATATAGGGTTTAAATCTGGGCGTCGAGCTTTGCAACTTATTACAGTGATTCCAGTTTCTGCTAGATATTCCCTTACTATTCTCCCTGTATATGGACGTGCGATATCTTGCATAAAAATGAAGTTTTCTGCAATAAAGAAAATAAAAGGCACAATATGCTCTTAAACAATTTATATAATGCACCTATTGTCATGTAATCTCAATAAGTAATATGCACAATCTCTTTACTAAAATTAATAGTATTAACTCATTCTTCCATTCGCCATCTTTACAGCACTCCCCCTTCACAATCAACATTATCTCATTAGAGAGCTTCTACATTATTAGGGATCACAACACTCCTTTAACTTTCTACAAACCCGCTTTTTTCCACTAGAGATATTATGCTTTTCCAAACCATAATTGATCTACGATCCACCGCCATGACTACCCATCTCATTGAAGAGACACTGACTATAGCGTACAGCAGGTCTTCGAAACAGCACAGGTCGCCCCACGTACTTCTTGCTTGAGGTCATAATTGCAAGTCGTTGGAGTTGAAGTTTTCGTGACACAACGAAGCGAACACTAAGAATTACCACTTTACGGCAAAAAAGAAACTGAACTAAAACAACACACTTTTTGTGTTAGAAAACGACAGTCCCGTGTGACCGGTCGAGAATCGAACAGTACTTCTCGAAGTGCAAATAGTGAGTCCTTGACGTTACAAAGCGGACCACCTATTTTCACCACCCGGTGTCCGGGGTAAATCAATTAGCGCTCAGTAATACGCTAAGTCGCTATGGCAACGGTACTCATATGTTTTTTTTGCCAATAAGAAATTAATACAGATATTGAGCTAAAATAGTAACCGAGCGGTAAGTCGGCCTGATATCAAAATAACTAATTTGCAAACTTTTACTTGATGTCGCGTTACCACAAATGCCCTTGAGCTTATTATAAATTCGCTGTTGAATATTATATTTTTTATCTGGCCTCATTAATGACTATTTCCTAGAAGTTTTAAGCGAAGAATATTTTAAAAATAGGTTTTTAAATGGTGATTTCCATTATTTGTTTTGCCGACTTGTAACTGTACACTGTCTAGGTCTTGTTCATAGCATTTTATGTCTGGCCTTGATTTAGATTGACACACGTTCCCAAATAATAATTAGCAATTATTTTTCTTGTTTGACCTTGTCCGACTCTTTTGTGATTTGATCCATTTTCTCGATACCGTTTTAAAATTTTATATATGGCCCCTTCCATTGTTCATAATGCTGGTAATATCAGACAGAGCTCGATCATACTTAAACACTCCTCTGACCACATTCTTCTGGAGTTTTTAATCGGTTATTGAAAGATATTTTTTTAAAAAAACTAGACAAAAATGCCTTGTCAAGAACTTAACAAGACGTCAATAAGTTTATATCTTTGACAAATTTAAAATGTGTTGAGTCAGGTATTTTCCAAAGTACCTAATTTTTTAGTTTAGGATACTTAACTAAGGCGAATTGGAAACAAAAAAGTGGATTGAAAGCTGGTTAGCTTACTTCAAACCAATCACAGTAGATACTCCGGGTGCCTTTTACTGTAGCCTACGTCAGTTAGTCGAGGACAGGAAATCCTTTAGCAGCAACAGCAAAAACTAACGAGATGGGCATGACAATCAATCCGTTTCCGTCCTATTATTCATAGCTATCCAGTCAAGTTGTCTTTAAATAATATTTGCCTCACCAATAAGATGCTGTCCGGACTGGACCCCCCCCCCCCCCCTGGCCGCGCTACTTCTAAATACCTTTGTTGCTAATATTTAGAAATATCAGGGAGAGATATGTTCATTAGTCACATAATATACTTAATCCTAAATTTAAAAAAAAATTAAAGAAACATTATTTTATATTAACAAAATCTTTCACGTGTGAAAGAATAATATGCTAATAAAATGTACCATGAACTCCATACTAGAATCCAATAAAGTCGGATCCTGTGTTGTTATGTGTGGTATGTTACATGTAAGGGATATATATGAGGGCATTCATTTTAAGGTCTAATTCTACTTTAGTCGAAAGGTAGGAAACACAAAAAATTTATATCGGTAAGCAGTTCCGTACAATTTATTACCTCCATTTCTTTTTTCAATTGATTTTTTGTGCCCTGTAATTTATTTCGGCTAAATAAAAGTTTCTTGATTATTATTCTGAATCTATACATTTTTACAGTAAATGCATAAACTAACTCGACTTCTCTCTAAATCTGAAATCATCTTGCAGGTATGCAACGAGATTCAGAAAACAGAAACGAGATCTCTAAATAGTCTCGATCTTAAAGCGGCTCATCTAGAGAGTTAAATTATTAAAAATAAAAAGTTGGTGTACCTACCAATGTACAACAAGAAACCATTTTTTACAAATTGCTAAGATAATGATAGAAATATTGTTAGTTAGCTAACTTATACAAGTATATAAGCCGTTTAAAAACTTCCTATGACCCATTTTATCGATGTGTCGTTAACACTAACAGCGATATAATCTAAGGATGCCATTATTGGAATAATTATTGTCATGGTAGTTATGTGGCCGGCAGGACATTGATAAAATGGGCCTATGCCAAGTTACTTATCATTTCATTAAGGTAGAAGTTTTGTTTTAAATCGCGACTACTTTTTTAATACCCAATTACACACACACAGTGGCGGCTCGCTGAGTAGAAAAGTGGTGAGGCGCTGCCCGTCAGGTATTTTATAAGTAGTGGAGAAAAAAAGCTGCTGTCAAGCCCGCCGAAGGGCAAAAATTTTTTTGAAGCTATGCCCAAATTTCACAAACTCGAAAAAACTCTGCAGACAGACAGACAGACCTATATGATGCTATTTGCGAAGCAGACCACTCCACTCCTCTAAGATTGAGAGACCAGAATGTCCCACAACACCACAAGACCAATGAAGAAAAGCTGCAGATATGGAAGGAAAAACCTCTGCATGGACAAGACCTGAACAAGGCAGCCCAGGATCACGTCGACAGTCTTACGTCGAAGTACTGGCTCATCTCTGAACGAATGTTCTCTGAAACGGAGGGATTTCCACTGGCAATCCTAGATCAAGTCATACCATTTGGAAACTACCTGAAATACATAATTAGAGACGACTCAGTACAGGCAGACAAATGCAGATACGGATGTCAAATGGCAGAAACGGTGCAACACATCACGGGAGGATGCGAGATGTTTTCTGTAAGAGAATACAAAGAAAATCATGACGCAGTGACCAAGATCCTACACCAGGAGTTAGCGGTAAAGCTACAGCTTGTCCAAAACGAGAAGATGCCATATTAGAAATTTACACCACAGATGATCTTAGAAAACAACCATTACAAGATATACTGGGATCGAACTATTCTAACTGATCAGATGGTGGCCCACAGCGGACCGGACCTTGCTGTAGTAGACAATAGAGCCAGGAAAACGAAAATGATGTGTAGCATGCTGAGAAAATAGCGAAGTGTCGGGACCTTCAGGAAAAAACAAAAATACACTGGAATATGGACAGCATCGAGATCATGCCAATTATTGTTTCAACAACAGGAGTAATCCCAAACAAGCTTTTGGAAAACCTTGGAATGCTAGACGTACCGCAAGATCTCTACAATTATATGCAGAAAGCAGTGCTACTTTAAACAAGCCGGACAGTCAAGAAGTATATAGGTAACCAAAGAAAAACCCCACGGGTCCAATGACACGGAAAGGGCCCCCACATAGCTCAATCTTTTTGATATCGGTGATATCTGGGATTAGAGAATGTTCCCCGTTCTCGCGACCTGTCTGAAAAATCATAATAATAATAGCAGTAAATTAATATAAGTTTACATATCCGAATTTCTCTTGTCGAAAATTTGACATATACTGAGAGGTTGATTGATGATATAATATTATCATTAGAACATTTTGCAGTTGCTCGTATTAGTGGAAACAGATAATTTTTAGCTAATTTTTTGCGTACAGTCTAATTTGAGGTCGCTGATCACGAATATGACGTCTTTCCCTGGAAATTAAAAAAACAAAATAAAAAGAAAAACTACATTTTCTCGCCGTTTCCTCAGGGTTAGTTAGGTTTATTTTCGTTTATTTTATCAAGAAGGTGTATATCATGACTTCTACAAGGGAAAATTAAGTGGAAATGGGAAAAAGTTCGCAAAGCTGAGGTTCATTTATAAACTCAGTTAATGTAAGGTTTGATAGTTTCGAGAAGTTCCCGGGTAGTGCGAGATTACCAATTTTTATGTTCGGAGTTCGGAAAGTTCGTTCGCCATCCCGCCATTTGAATTTGTATTTTCTTTTGGTTGTAAGGTTAGTTCGTGTTTTGTGCCGAAAAATTAGGAAAGAAAAAATGGATAGTATGGAAAGTGATGACACTAAATTGCGGTTGCTTGACGTTATTTAAAATTATGACATATTTTAATTCATTCTTTTGGACACAAACCAATCAAACAACAACTTTTCGAACTTCGCTACTGATTTTATAAATATCATATTCTGAGCTGTCAAATATCGAACCTCACCCATTTGAACATAACTTCAACATCACCAACTTTTCGTGATATATAAATCTAGCTCAACTATTTCGGAGAAAAAAAATATATTCATGATAAGCGACCTGAATCTAGGCAATAAAACAAAAAGTATCCAGAAATTCGTTGTTTGCATTAATTCAAACAATCACCGAAAACCTAAGCTTAAGTCCTAACTAAGCAGGAAGAAATATCCGCATTGTATAAGTCGTTTTCTACGATTTTAAAGCAGAGAATCTCGAAAACTTTGAAATAGGGATCAACATTCAGAAATGAGAAAATATGGTATCGTTTTATCTCTCATCAATGCTATTATAAATTATTACAAACTTTGACATACATTCAAAATTAAGTTTAATTCGTTATCATTACAAAATTTTAATATCCTGGTACCAAATGAATTCAGAAAGAGACCGGAAAAACTGAAAACGAAATATCCAACATATATCCAACAATTTGATTTTGTTCCTGCTTGAAAACATATTGCCGGTGGGAATATATAATTTTGGACCTGAAAATCATCCATTTAATCCCGCATGTTTCATTTTTATTTTGACTTGTTTATAGGTATATAGATGACCCAGAAAAGTTTTAAGCACATGGAAATTTTGTGTGTGGTCAGCATAGATATATTTAGGGAATAAATTATGAAAACCTCTTAGAGATTTCTTTCCCATCAAACGTTACATTTATATTTTGTATTTGACTACTTTTCATAGTGTTAAGTCAAATTTTATAACATTTTGCTCCTATAAAAACTAAACATCTACTTCTATCTTTCTTAAGCACGTTAACTGCCACGCCTCATTCGAGAAAATGAGTCCGAAATATCGTGGTATGAAAATTAAACTATTGCCTTTTAGTAATATATTTTCTTTACATTTCGTTCCACATTTCAACTAACGTTTAAAAAAAAACTGTTCGGGAAAGGTTCAGTTATCTAGTTGCATAATTTAATAAAGAAAAACCAGTATTAATTCAAAGTAAAGAAAATACGGCAACGTCGCCATGTACCATCTGTTAAATTAACTTCGGTGCATTGAAACTACAAATAATAAAAGTCAGTTAAGGTAAATTCTGAAACGTATTAGCAACCGCCAAGACTAGTTTCCAAAAATGTTCGCCGAGGTAAAGAAAGCAAAAAAAAGCTTAAAACCAAGGTGGCATCTAGCTTCGCAGAAGGCGGCATTCAACAAACGAGCGGCCGCTCATCAAACAACGTGTATGAGCATACGTTACAAAAGCAGGGAAACAGATATATATTTTTTAGTTGAATAATACAACCGCGGTAAAGAAGAGTTTAATGTTAGGCAACCAGATATACTTACGTGTTGGTTGAAACTGTATGACAGGATGCTACTGTATGTGTGAGAAAGAGGGAGGATATATCACAAATACGACGTAACATGTTTTGACAATTCAGTTCCGTTTTAAGCCTTGTAAGAAGTAACGGTCTCACTTGCGGTAGTTTGCGCGAGTTTTAGTTGATTTTTATGTTATCCAAGCCCTAAAATAGGTCGGTCAATTCGCGGACTTACACCCCGAAGATGTAATAATGTAATTATTATATCACGACCCGGTCTAGCTAAGCGTTTAGAAAAAGCAGTCGGAAGTTCGTATATCTATGCGATTAATTCTCGAAGGTTAAGAATGTAGTATTTTATTCCGATATTACAGTTTATAAATAGTGAAGTAGAATGTGTAGCTGTTTTAATGAAGTAAGTAGTTATCATACTAAGATGTAACAGTAAAACCGCATTTGCTGCAACGCAGGCCAATAACAGAAGTAAATACATATATTTTGTGTGAGAAAAAGCCTTTCATTTTAACTGACATATTTTATTTTTAACCACGCAACCTATGAAAATACAGTAAACAATTTATATTTGGCCACAGCAAATAAAGGCAGCGGCCAACAAAAACATTTGTACGAGTTATCTCGTGGTCGGGCATTTCTCAATCCAATTTCAGTTATAAGTCGACAGTTTCTAGAAACAAAGTCCTAAAAGTCAAATTTCATTATCTAAAAGAGTAGTGCACCAACCGAAGAAATGTATGGCGGCCAACAAAGGCCTGTCGCGTATAAGTGTATCAATTAAAATCGTCGTTGAGCAACACGCTGTTTTTGAGCAGTAAGTAATCATTCTCAAATCAATCTCTTAATTAAAAATATTCCAGTACTGTTTTTTTGTCATTCTTTTAGCGTTATTTCCTCATTTTGTAAGTATATTCGAAAAACGAAAGTAAATTTTTCTTTTATCCTCGTAGTACTAAGTAGTAACTAAGTTTACTAACCTATTACTAAATATAAAATCCCTACGCATATTCCACAAATTAAGTCCTGTGGACGCGTGGGCGGAGCAAAACAATCATTTAAACACGAGATAACTCGGGGTCGGAGTCTAACAACAAAGAGTTATGCTGGGCAGTAAACATGTTAACACGATTGTAGGTTTTAGCATTTTTCTCTACCCTTACAAGATGGCATAGTTTTTGATTATTTTCCCATTAGGCAGAATTATGGCGAAGAGTAACTTTTTTTTGATCTAATGAAAAAATATGGAAAATTTAGAGAGACTGTTTTTTTCTTTACTAACTAAGACAAAAATTAATCATTTTAAATATTGTTTGTATAAAAAAGTTGTATATGAAAATTAACCATTTTTAGGGCTGTTTTAAGCACACCAGCGAAAAAAATTCAAAATATCGTGGCATAAAGTTTTCGCCATACATCAATTCCAATTAATATCAATTTAAAAGTTAAAAAAGTTACATTTTTCTATACTTACTGCTTAATATGCTTCACATAAAGTATAATTTATTGGTATATTATGTATCTACACAACTCACTTTTTTTTTCATTTTTATTCATTATATATATATTCATTTTTGTTGTTGCGATAAAATTAACCAATCTCTCTAAAAATTTCTTTGAATTTAAAAATGTTAAATTAGTTGCAAAGACAAAAATAATCCATTCATGTAGCGGGTGTTTCATGACTGCATACCAGAAAAAGTCGCAACTGCTTTATTTTTAGGATTGAATTTGAAAGAATCTGAATCTAAAACTTAATAACTAAATGTCATGAAAAACAATGAACAAAATGTACTACTGTCAAAAATTATTGAAGATCTTGGTACCCTATAGCTAAACCATGAGCATATATTTACGAATGGCTCCTTGATCGACAAGAAAACCAGACTCGCACTTAATCATGTAAATAAAAATATTTGGAAACAATTTAGACTACCTAATGAAACATCAATTTATACAGCAGAATTATGGGCAATCTTGAACGCACTGTAATGTTGCTTAGACTTTACATATAATAACTAAAATATTAATATAATAACTGAATATTGCACTTGATAAATATATTGTTCTTGAAACATTAAACACAACATATTTCAACCTAAAAATCAATAACATTATTGTATCTTTAGTTTGCATTAAAGCCCACGTGGGAATAACACCAAATAAAAGAGTTGGCAAACTAGCAGAAGATGAAAACAAAAATGAAAAACGTTAATTGTAACTTAATAGTGCCTCACTCAGATACTGTGAGAAATGCTAAAGAAAGAATGTTTTAATTTGGCTAGTGCAATATAATGATTCCAATAAGGGATTATTTTACAAAGAAATATTTCCCTTAATTCCCAAAACTCGATGGTTTAATACAACTGCGAATCGAAGCTTTATTAAAATAATTTCAAGAATTGGAACTTCCTATGCATTATGTATCCAAAACATAAAAAAGTATAGGTAGTCCAAAGTGAATTATGTGATTGTAGTGAGATTTGTAACACGTTATTTTAAAATATAGCAACGTAAAAAATTATTTAAACGCACATTTTAAATATTGTGGCATTTGGAAAATTTGAAAGCTGTCATGTAATTTATTGCAATTAATAGCCATGGAACGCTATACGGGAGAACAGCGTGTTGTTATGGTGAAAACGGCTTATAAATGTGGAGAATGTTATGCGCAAACAGCTCGTAGAGTGCAAGCTGTTTTTGGAAGAAATAATGCACAAAAACATCCGACAGTGCAAAAAATGATCAAGAAATTTGAGCAAAGTGGTTCAGTTGGAAACATAAAATCAACAGGGCGGTCGCGAGCTGCTCGATCTATTGAAAATATTGCAGCAGCGTCGGAACGTGTTGGTGAGAATCCAGGCACGTCGATACGCCGTCGGTCACAGCTAGTGAACATTACCAAAACAGGATGCAGCGAATTCTTACAAAAGGTTTGCATTTGCATGCCTATAAAATCCAATTGACTCAAGAATTGAAGCCAGCAGATCATGGGTTGCGCCGTGAATTTGTTAATTGGATTCTGGAAAACTAGTCAAGTGACGGAGATTTTTCGAAGGAAATCCTATTTATTGATGAGGCACACTTTCAAATAAATGGATACGTCAATAAGCAGAATTGTCGAATTTGAGGGGAAGAGAATCCTCGTGTTATTCAGGAAAAACCAATGTATCCTCTACGAGCCACCGTTTGGTGCGGTTTTTGGTTCGGTGGAATATTTGGGCAATACTTCTTTAAAGACGAGGCTGTGACTGCACTAACAGTGAATGGCGAACGTCATCGTGCAATGTTAGAAGAGTTTCTGTGGACTGAATTAGACCGAATTAATATGAAAAACTTATGGTGTCAACAGGACGGAGCGACCTGTCACACTGCGCGTGAGACAATGGACTCGTTACGACTGAAATTTCCTGGTCGTGTCATATCTCGCAATGGTAATCAGAATTGGCCACCACGATCCTGCGATATAACACCGAGTGACTTCTTTCACTGAGGATTTTTTAAATCTCGTGTTTATGCCAATCAACCAGCCGCAATTCCTAACTTGAAGAATGAAATTCGACGCGTCATTGATGAAATTCGTCTACAAATATGTGAAAATGGCAAGGGCCTGCTAGCAAAGCTGCGGTAGACATTTGTCGGCTATTGTGTCTCACACTTAATCGTGATATGTATTCTTTCTAATTCCAGTAAAGTTTTGATATATTTCAAGAAATAAAAATGTGTTTTGTTAACAAATAAAAATGTGCGTTCATTTTGGGACACCCTTCATAACTACATTATATGCAGCACAATGGAACTGTAAAGGGGATGAAAGAAAAAAAAAACAACAAAAAGAAAAGGAAAAGCAAACCAAAAAACAATAAGTAATAAAAGGAAAAGAAGAAAAAAAAATACAAAAAACATTTACTTAAATTAATTAAATAATGCTGTAAATATATATTTCACCGAACAATAGTCATAGTCATAATCATAATAATTTATTTAGTTAAACAAAGGCCAATTGGCATAGAACAGTGTTAGATATTTAGATACAATTAATGGGACTTACAAGTATGTGTAAAAAATTAAATAACTTACATACTTAATCTGATTTTAAATTATTTAAAAAAAGAAAAAGAAATGAATGCTAAAGCATCCGTACAACATCAACATAAAATCAGTATATAAACTCATATAAACAGATAAACAAACATCGTATCCTAATAATATAATCATTTATTTTGTATAATTCATATAATCAAGCAGCTTTTATTTGGTAAGACATCACTTTTTATATATAAATAACACATCTTACGCGTATAATTACACTTATCTGATGATATTTGGTAATATCCTAGTAATAGTTGTTTTTTTTTTATTTATATAAAATTATACTTGTAGCAGTAATCACACTTTCTTATATTACAGATATCAGCCAATATGAACAAAAAACACAAAACATAACTCGAGCTAAAGCAAATCAGACCTGTCAGAGTCTTCAAAAAAGTCCTACATATAAAATTTAAGATATAATATAAACTGAGGAGCCGGCCATTTGGTTTCGACTAGAGCCATAAACTTAAAACACACACATAGGTACATTCAGTAACTAGGAATAAAAATACGTTTTTCTTATAATATGCTTTCATTAGTGGCGTCCGCGCTAACGTATCTTTTGATATTTTTAACGAAAACATGATACACTACTGTTTCTTCTTTAGATTCATATTGTTTCCAATGAAATATGCGAACAGTACTCCAGCAATGGTCGAATTTGGGGTTTATAGAGCATTAAAAGCTGTTGGGTTGTATAAAGGTTCTTATTTCAAACAGGATTCCAAACTTCTGCGAGGCTGCCTTTGCAATGGCCGCAATGTGACTATGCCAAGACATATGTCTATCCAAATTGAAGCCCAATAAATGAATTAATGAAACCAAAGGAATCGAGTGTCCGGTTCTTTAACATTAACTTTTTTAGAAAAAACTGCCGCCTTAGTTTTTTTTAGCGTTAAATTCTACTTGGTTACTATCACCCCAAGACAGAATTTCTTCCAGGTCTTTGTTGAGATGTGAGACTTCTTGCTGTCTGTAGAGATGTGTATTGGAAGCCGATGTCTGAGCATCCAAAGTAAAAGATTAAATAAGTGTGCTGTCATGTATATTCTTTTAAACCCATTCAAGCATTACGACCCTCCAGAATTAACATGCAATTATAAAACAGCCATTTGGTTATTTATTGCTAGTTAAGAGTGAACTTACCTGAACTAACCTAACAGGGGATTTATCATTCAAATTTATCGGCAACTTTACTATTATAATCTAAAAACTCAAAAACCAAAATTAGGCACCCTATTTAAACATCATTATCCTCAATTATGGACGATTTCTACTCCGTTCGACGTTAACGATTCTTAAATAAGCAATTTTCCTAATTAGGAAACTCAATATGCCACGAATGGCTGTAGACACCAGATACCTTAAACAAGGTATACTAATAACTGCATTTTTTATTAAAGAAAAACGATAAAAATTATGGGGTTTTTAGGGATTTTGAGATGGATAGTCTAAAATCTTAATGAAATTTTTCTAAGGTTAGACAAAAATTATTGACAGAAAGTCTAGATATACTAAGTAAAAATAATAAAATATAAACAGCAATAAAAAGATGTTAGAAAACTTTTGAACAAAATTCGTTTTCACTTTACCAAGTTTATTAAATTTTTTTAAATAATATTTTGGTTGTTCTACCACAGGTAATTTTCAGATCCTCGTAGTTTTTTCATAAATTCTTAAAAGAAATAGTATTGAAATATGAAGGTACTGCAGAGGGGTCCCTTTGTTAAAATACGGTAAAGTTTTTAAGCACCGAGGAAACTTGTGTAATTGCAAGAAATTCAGATCGCTAGAGTCTCACTTATTAATACTAATTTTATGACATATAAATATGTATACATGTGAGAACTTTGTTCTCTAGCCACTTGCTGAGACCTTATACAATAAGGATTGACCAAATTACGCTAAAACAGCTATTCTCTGGGCTACATGCCCCAACGAGCGCTGAATTAAATAGCATAATTTGGCGTATTTTGACTAACACTGTTAGTACAAAATACAAACTCAGATTGCAGAAACTACCGGGAAAGAAAAGAATGAATCTTCATTTCCAATGATAGGTTGCTACGCTGCTGCTACCTGTAGACCGGTTTCGAACTCTTTGGTTCTCGTCAGTACAGGGCAGGTATGACAAGCGAGCACACCTACCATTGGAAAATCGAGACATCCTATAGCCACAATATTGTTCTGCCTAGGCAGTACAATACAGGTGGCGCCATCCTCCAGAAGTTTCTAGCAATCTGATGTGAAAGATACCGTATGGTACTATAAACACAATAAATAGTAAAATAATACTACTTGGCAAGTGGTAATCATAATATGACATATAAATATGTATACATGTGAAAACTTTGTTCTCTAGCCACTTGCTGTGTGTTAGTCAAAATACGCCAAATTATGCTATTTAATTCAGCGCTCGTTGGGGCATGTAGCCCAGAGAATAGCTGTTTTAGCGTAATTTGGTCAATCCTTATTGTATAAGGTCTCAGCAAGTGGCTAGAGAACAAAGTTCTCACATGTATACATTTATATGTCA
This sequence comes from Polydrusus tereticollis, assembly GCA_963920685.1. Taxonomy (NCBI): domain Eukaryota; kingdom Metazoa; phylum Arthropoda; class Insecta; order Coleoptera; family Curculionidae; genus Polydrusus; species Polydrusus tereticollis. The sequence goes on along the minus strand of OY987326.1, from coordinate 25,817,877 downwards.
TATTATGATTACCACTTGCCAAGTAGTATTATTTTACTATTTATTAATACTAATTTTATTTTTGTTACCAAATATACGAGGTGTTTCATTAAGGGAGGCGAGGTAGGTACCATATTATAATACCAGGAAGTAATTGTCGCTAAGGAAAGTAAGTAAAATAAATTATATTTAAGATTCCAACTCTACCGCTAGGGGTCTTAATTATTGTCATGATCATAATATAAAGAAGTAATATTTCCAGAATAAAAAATACTTCAATGGTAATATTTTTAAAGTTCTGCATTCTAACTGTGGGAAATAAAATTAGGAAAAATCTACTAATTAAAATGCCTACACTTTCGGCTTAGCTTAACCGAATTCGGTAAACAATTCCTTGTTTAAAAATGAAAGCTTTGCTGATTAAAATAAGATTATAGACATATCTTATTGTTTTTTGCAGCTTTTGCTGGAGAACGTCATATGAAAAATTCTTATTTTTTTGGATTCTGCTACGATATTTTAAATATCATGACTAGTTATCTTATTATAATCAGAAAGTAAATTTAATTGGCTGCAAAAATCATAGAACCTGCAGTGCGACTTCTTCATTCGTTTCAGAGTTATTGACAAAAGCATAATTATTAACACACTAATTACATAAACAATAAATTATTGTTTTTGTCGGGCGGGATATGACAAATAAAAGTTCTTGTTGAACTTTATGATTACAGACTTTTCTACTTATTAATAAATTTTTTTCTCAATTGTATTAGTAATAATTAAGTTTTATTTCCTAGTTTCCCTGCTTCCCTTGACACTTGATCCAAATCAACAATTAAAACAAGTATTTATCGCACAGCCTTACTTAAAAATCACATTAAACAACTAACTCAAAGAAGCGTAATATATTAGAAGACAATAAGGGGTCCATATCTGATAAAGTATTAACCGTCAATACCCATAAACAATAAAACAATAGGAAATAATATTAATCATGCTGTGCCGTGAATTATTATATAAAAACCTTTATTCTAGCAACGTCGTTAGATAGGCATGTTACCCAGCAACAAAAGCAGGAAGACAAAAGATGGGTCAGAACACGGATATTTATTATCGGGGTGGATATTATGGATTAGAAATACTCAATAAGTAAGAAATATAATAATTATAAATAAGTGGTAAATATCCAGATCACTGCATGGATCATGGCATTATTACTGATTTAAATAAGTCTGTTTAAGAAACATGCTTTAAAATAAGTTAGATCCAACAACAAAGTCCTGTTTTTCTAGGACGTAAAATATTATGCTAATTTAAATAAAATCCTAACTAGATTCAATATACAGTTAAAAAGGGTATAGCTAACGAAGGAAATAACCTATTATAATTTCGGGTTTAAAAATTATTTCTCTCACAACAAGCCACAAAAACATGGCACTACATTTCTGTTTAGATTAGGAATGTGTTGTTTAATGTATAGTATTATATTATTGATAACATGAACGGTAATTGACCGAGGACAACTAATAGAAAGGTTGTTACTTGTACCTTTGTAACATTGTATATATATGAGAATTGAAGACTGATTAAATATAGTATTTATTATGTAGAACTAGAGACTGCTGCATACATTCAAAAAGCATATAGAGAAGAAAGTACAGCAAGAAATCAGAAGAAGCCAAGAACTCATCTAAAAGCCCAAGTGTAGCCTTGCAAAATTGGCTCCAAGACGAGACTTCGGAAAAGGTTAGATACTAATTGATGTAAACATTTTTTTTGGGATTATAAATAGTTAATGGATAGCATACTAGCACAGTGTGAGGAATTATGCAAAATTTGGATTAAATTTTACGAAACTTTACAAAGAGAACCCAAAGAGCGTCGTAAAAATTTAATTAGAATAAATAAGTTATATAGTGACTTAGAAATATTAGATAACAAATTAGGTTGGCTAAAAAATGAGATCAACACTGATCAGGACAAGCCCAAGTTAGGAGAATATTTTCTAGGAATAAGCAAATATTTAGAAAAATCTAGGGAAATTATTGTAGCGCGACGAGAGATCACAGATCAAATTAGTAAAAATAGTAAAATAGATACTGATAAGGGAATAGACATAATGACTGAAAAATTTGATATTAGGGTCGCAGCGTCCTTGTTACCCTCTATGGACGGTACCGAGGAAGCTACGAAACAGCTCATTGATGATATCGATAGGCTCAAACCGCGAAAATAAGGTTACAAAAGGAGTATGACAGTGTAAAAACTTATTAATTGATATGAACAAACATTTAATTGCTAAAAGATCAGCAGCCGTTTTGTCAACACAGTTGCATAGTATAAAACAAAATAATAAACTTAGGGAAGTACACAAAAATTTAATTAAACCGTACTATAAGCAACATTGTTTATAGTTCCTATATTATTATTAAGTGACAATATTATTATACAAACATATGTCTTATAAAAATATAACACAAAATAATAACGTGTGTTAGTTAAATAAATCAAGGGAAAAGAAAATATTTTAACAAAAACATTTTCTTTTTAATTCTCCCAGGGAGGTGTAATGGCTAAATGGCACTACCAAGTTCACTAGGCAATTGACCTCTCAGTGAGGCAATGCCGGAGGTACCATTGATCCATTTTTGGTTAGATTAGGAATGTATTGTTTAATGTATAGTATTATATTATTGATAACATGAACGGTAATTGACCGAGGACAAATAATAGAAAGGTTGTTCCTCGTACCTTTGTACCATTGTATATGAAAATTGAAGACTAATTAAATATAGTATTTATTATGTAGAACTAGAGACTGCTGTTTTTCTTGTCGTATCCTGACTACATTGATACCCGATTAACCAAGAACATTAATGACTAAATTAAAAATAATAATAACTTAGTGGAGATGCTTTCACTTTTCACAATATCTAAAGCCAAATTTTAAAATGATTAGTGATAAAAATAAAAAATGGAGTGTAAATGGTCAGATAACAGTAATAGACTAACAAACGCTTTAAAACATTATAATTATTATCAGTTAAATTTAGAACAGTAGAAGTATTTTTGTGGCAGAAATAGTTTGACTCATGCTTTATGCATCAAGTCATGTGTAGCATATTGTAGGTCTTGTTTGGGCCATTTTCGAAATAATTGAACAGTGCGAAAAAATACTGAGGTAATTGTATATCGGAAAAATGAAATATTTGAGGTGTCGATTTTTCGAAAAAAGTATATTAGGGTTCATTTTAAATAACTTTTATGTGTTGTAATTTATATTCGGCATCCCGAAAACCCGCTCAATCATAAATTATAAATTAAATTTCCTTACAAAACTTTAGCTTAGAAAATAATGTTTAAAAATGTTTGTAAAAATGAATGCAATTAATGTGTGGCGTGGCATATTAAATAACACAATTATTGGCTCCTTTTTCCTGAATAATCTTAAAGGAAAAACTATTCTACATTTATTGTAAAATGATTTTGAAGCTTTTTTCATGGAGTTGCCCTTAGCACGGAGAGAGAATTTATACTTTCAGTTAGATGGTGCCCCCGCACATAATTCTCTGATAGTCAGAAATTATTAAAAGAAAATTCCCTAGTTGATAGGGCTTCCTAGATCACCCGGTATCAATCATTGTGAAAAATAGGTGTATGGTACTCGGTCGCGTAACAGAGAAGAACGTTGCAACAAGATTAGGCAAACATGTCGAGATATTACTCCGCAAGCTTTAACTAAAAAAAGGAAATGGTTAAGAAGAATTGTTGAAAAGTGTATTGTATTAGGAGATGGATATGTTTAACAGACCAAAATTAAAAAAAAAATATTGTAATTTGTTATTGTAATGAAATAAATAATTTAACAAAAATTCATTATATTTTCAGTCCTGCCTTAATCAGATCTTAAAATTTTGAAAATATGGATTGAGGGGCTTTTTGAGATGCTGAATCTAAATATGACAACAAAAATTATTTAGAATGTGCCCTAACATACTTTTTTTCGAAAAATCGACACTCTTTAACCCCCAAAACATGATAAATATAAATTGTTATCATAGCCAATAGTTCATTTTTGCTACATCTAATTACCACCAAAATTTGAAGAAAATTGCATTATTAATAACAGAGAAGTTAGGGTGGATTTACTGACACGCGCGACACACTGTATATTGTGGTTCATGCGATCCCTAAATTATACATTCTGTTAAGCAATATTCAATAAACTCTAATCTTAACTGAACAAGGGTAAGAAGAAGAAACTACAGCTTACTTTTTCTACTACGCAACTTAATTTTGTCGAAGTATGCTGAATGAACCATTTCTCCCCTAAATGTTTTCAGTCAGTGCTCCAAACTACAAAGGAGTAATAGACAACTGCCCCTTTTTTCTTTCCAATTTCCACAAAAGCTCCAGGGATATTCAGGTTTCATAAATATTAAAGTTTCAAAATAAGCTTTATTGAAAAAGACGTATTACATCAGACCTATCTCTATCAAAAAGTAATTCTGGCTACACCTATTGCTTCTTGATGGATTCTGCAATATCTTAATATATTTTTCGCTATAGCGACTAGCGAGAATGACGCGTCAAACTTTTTTAATCAGATTTTCTTATAAACCGAAACTTATTTAATAATAATCAATTTCGGTTTATTTATAAACTAAAGTTTTATACCATTTCGTGACTCTGAATAAGAGGAGAATATTTTCTTAAAATTATAATCTCCTGAAGAAAAAAGAGATAAAAGTAAATTTTAAATTTATTTCTTATGTTTGGGGAACTACAAGTAAATGACAGTTGGCAAATACATAATTCTTACCTTTTTAAAGGTTTTCCATGTTAATATTTTTAAAAACCTTCGATCTTTTATATTTCTCTATACGGGGGGTAAAAATCGAGACCCTTGTCTGGTTTTTCATCGAAATTTTTTAAGGGTTGTGCAGTTAAAAAAAATTTTTGAAAGCATAATTTTGGAGCTTGGTAAAAAGGGCCAATGTCCAAAAATTGCATGCCGTGCTAATGATAATGCTTAACTACTCAGATAACATATGTTAATTACAAAAAACGCCAATGTCCTCAACTATTATACTACGTAATCTTATTTATCTTAGTTCAGTAGAAAAGGGGCCAATGTCTCATGTCTCATTGGACATTGGCTCCTAGAATAATTTTAAAATGTTGCATAAACAGTCAATGTACCGGGTGTTCCACCTAAGGAGGCTATATCTCAGAAAGTAATAACACTAGGTTTTTGGGAAAAAATATATATCGATAAGAGCGGCCAAGAGAAAATGCTGGAAATTACTTTCAACTTCGAAAAATGACCGCCAGGGGGCGTAAGAGAACTTTCAAAAAAGAAATGCCGATTTTCTCTTGATTTTTTTTAATAAAAGTGTGTTCAAAATATAAGCATTGTATTCTTCATAAAATTATGCAACTTTATGAATCGTTTTTTTCTATTTTCAATAATAAAGTGGTTGAAGAAGGTCAAACTTTTTTTCTTTCAAACGCTGATATCTCTGCTTCGGATAAACCGATTTTATTCAACTTGGTCTTTAAAAAAAGCCCTTCTTTTGCTCTACACGCAGATCTATTTACTATACCATATTGATTCTGATGGTGGCCACTAGATGGCGTTTTTCCGTAATTCATCAATGAATAAGGATTTTCTCAAAAAAATCAAATGTTATGATATGACTTTTTCATCATATTTTATTTAAGGCTTATAAAGGCTATTAAATAGTGGAATAAAAAATCCAGGTCCGTATATAAAATAAAAAAGTTGATGATGGTCGCTCAAATTCGAAACGTCGGATTAAAGAACTAACCCCATCAGCTTGTAGAGGAGGAAAAGTTACTATAAGGAACTAAAAACCGCAACGCGATATCTTTTGTTAAACTAGAGAAATTAGGGATAATAATAATTAATATTATGGAAAGAGGCCATTTTTTAAAACATTAATTAATCAATTAAACCTCTGGTTTAACAAAAGATATCACGTTGCGGTTTTCAGTTTCTGATAGTAACTTTTCCTCCTCTACAAGCTGATGGGGTTAGTTTCTTAATTCGACGTTTCGGATTCGAGCGACCATCATCAACTTTTTCATTTTAAATACGGACCTGGATTTTTTATTTCACTATTTAATAGCCTTTATAAACCTAAAGTAAAATATGATGAAAAAGTCATATCATAACATTTGATTTTTTTTAGAAAATCCTTATTCATTGAGGAATTACGGAAAAACGCCATCTAGTGACCACCATCAGAATCAATATGGCATAGTTTTAATAGATCGTCGTGTAGAGGAAAAGAAGGGCTTTTTTTTAAGATTAAGTTGAATAAAATCGGTTTATCCAAAGCAGAGATATCAGCGTTTGAAAGAAAAAAAGTTTGACCTTCTCCCACCACTTTATTATTGAAAATAGAAAAAAACGATTCCTAACATAAAGTTGCACAATTTTATGAAAAATACAATGCTTATATTTTTAACATATTTTTATTAAGAAAAATCAAGAGAAAATCGGCATTTCCATTTTGAAAGTTCTCTTACGCCCCCTAGCGGTCATTTTTCGAACTTGAAAATAATTTCCAGCAATTTCTCTTGGCCGCTTTTATCGATATATATTTTTTCCCAAATTCCTAGCGTTATTACTTTCTGAGATATAGCCGATTACCTCCTTAGGTGGAACACCCGGTACATTGGCCCTTTTTCTGCCAAGCTCCAGAATCTATTTTAAGCGTTCCGTACTTTTTTAGATTTATTATGAATCATTTTTAAATATTATTATTCTTTTAATTTTACTTTAAATTAATGTTATTCTTAAATTTTTAGTTATTTAGGTTGCCACTACTTTTCACTTTTAAAACATATTAAGTTCAGATTTGCTATTATAAAAGTTTCTGCCCACTAGGCAAGAGAGTTCAGAAATTGGATTTGCCTAGGGTATCCTGCATGGGGCGCAATAAGATCGGTCTTACAATAACGGGGGAATTCCTTATCGTTGGGGAAGTATAATCATATCGCTCGCTCTGCATGCTCTTATAAATTGAAGTTGGTTAAGAATTACATATTTACGATTGATTATCTTCGGTTTCAGCAAAATGTGACCGATGCGATTGATTTTATAGTGATATTGAAGACTTTGGCTTTCTAAAGTGAAGAAATAAAAATTTTTACGTTTTACTTTTGAAGAAGTAGTCAATGCTTGCAGTGTAGTTGATATAATTAAATAAAACACAGACGGCCTACCTACGCAGCACTTACATATTTAAAAATTATTTGTATTTTATCGTTTCTACATGTTTCGAACTTAGAAATGTTTATCATCAGGGGATACAGTGAGCTACCATAGTAATTTCGCTCATTAAAATGGATATTAGTAAGTAGGAGTTTATGCCGAATTGTGACCAGTGTTTTGTCAACAATATAAATCCGTGCTAAATAGAGAGAAGTCGTAAGAAAAGAAAATTGTTGAAAATTTTTTGTAATTTATTATTGTGAAATTAAAATATCTGATCATCAAGAAGTTAGAGAAAAAATTTTTAATTTTGGTCTAGTATAGTAGAACTAAAGAGATTTAGAGTTAATTTAATGTGGGGAAATAAAGGTAGAATGGAGTAAAATTAATATTGCTATAAGATAAAAAATGAAAAATTGTAGAACATGAAACAAAAAACACGGATCTGTACGATTGTAAATCAATTTAATGAGGGGAAATAAAGGTAGAATGGAGTAAAATTAATATTGTTATACGATAAAAAATGAAAAATTGTAGAACATGAAACAAAGAACCGGGATCTGTACGATTGTAAATTGAACAAGACTGAAAAACACTCACATGGCAGAAGGTTTATAGAGGAGCCTTAAAAGCTAATCATTGCTGTTTGTGTCTCATGTTGTAAAAAATTTGAAATACTGTAAAATAAAAATGTAAAGTCGAACTATAAGACGTTGCATCACATGCGGATGTCACCTTTACCAGTACGTTTTATCTTGCAATCTTCCTGAAATATTTAGTTTTTCAGAACTTCTATATTTTTTTAACCTTTTGGATCCAATTGCCAAAAATACGCCACTGGGTCGACATTAATTATAATATTAAGTATCTTTATTCTCATACTGCTTTGTGGGAGCGAAGAAGCATATAATATTGTTATTGTTTTAATATTTCCTAATAACATCTTCCCAAAGATTTATCAGTACCTACATTAGATTTGCTTTAACCCCGAAACTTTTCCGCTTAGGGCACTCATTAACGCAAATACGAGACTCCATTAACTGTTTCATAAACCCCTTATGACTGATAATTGTATATTTAGCAAAACTATGCATAGATAAGATGAAACATTTAACACATTTTTACGTGTACATAGATCACTACTTAATTAAAGCCAAATGGGTAATAGAGGAGGTCATTTGCAACAATAAATACGTGTAACGCTTGGATTTTAGGATGTGGGTTTGTAGGTTGCGTATTTTTATATGTTTTTTATAATAGCTGCCACTTTGATCCGACATAAACATTAAACAGAAAGTGTTTTCTTGGACGCAAAAGTGTTACTAGTAGGAACTTTAGCTTCTCGAGAAACGTGCTTATTATTTTACAAAAGTTATCTCTGCTCATTCAATACCAGTCACGTAAGTTCTTTAACAATAATGTTTTTCTCCTCTCCCTTATTCACTTTCCTAAAAATTTTTTCTCCATGCTGGCCTGCCGGAGAAAATATTTGTCATTTCATATAGTAATATATCAAAGGTATTCCAGTCTATTTTCTTTAAATAGTAAGCATAGCCTCAGCATCTCTATATAGTCTTTTCAGAGCGTCCAACCCATTCCAGTTTAGAAAGTAATAAACTTAACATGGTGGTGTGTCATTCGCACTCTTAGGTTTTGACTGAGATGTCTCTTGCACATCAGCTTTCTAATTTAACGAAAACTGCTGGCTCTCCTCGTATTGACACTTTCTCTACACAAGTGCTTTGTTCGTTCAGGTTAGTTCCCGTTCGATATACCATAACGTTTTCTTGTTGATTATCATAAATTTAAATTTCTTGACATTTATTTTTAATCTATTTAGTTAGTTACTAATTTAAAGGTTAGTTCAGGTTAGTTCCTTCTCTTTCTCTGACTAATTCTTGTTAGATGGGCCAGGTGATACATTTAATCACCCCGAGATGTCGGTCTAAGTTACATCTGCCATGGATAGTTAATTACTATATGTGCAAAGTCTGGGTTTTAAAATCCCACTCTCAGCAACAAAGAACACTATTTCTCCATAGGGTGATTCACTGATTCTTTTTTCTACTTTCACTCTTAAGAAAACACTCTTCTTCACAAAAGCATTTCTTTATTCTACCAAGCTATGCCATTTGAACAGATAATGTCAGGTGTTTACATAATTTGTAAAATCATACTACTACTTCACATGAATTGTTATAGATTAACTAATCAATGGCCATATTGACTAATCACACTTAAGGGGGTTCATAAAACCCGCAACAAACTATTATACTTTTACTTCAACAATTTTTGCAAAAGGTTGAAAACTCACGACTAGAGGTAAATCCGCAGGGAGAAGACGTTCCGCCACGGAGAAAATCTTAAAACCTACCGACGCTAAAAATGAAAACATTCGCTTTGTTGATCACCCTTCCCACGTGAAAACCATTTGCAACACCGCATCCCCTTAATCACTCTTCATACCGCAACTCAGAACAAGTAACCTGTCTAGCACGTACGCAACGGCCCCAACAGCCGCCGGCCGCCTATTGTCAAAATTGGAAAAGCCTTACCGAAAACTGATCTTTACCGCACTTCAATCGAACCGCGTAATCATATATCTACTGCTTTCCAGCCAAACGCAATTTAAGGTTCTATAAAAACGTAAACAAGCTCTTTTGTTATGAAGGGTTTTCTATTGTATTATTTTACCGAAAGGATTATTAAATGCGACGGACATTTACAGTTAAGTTTTATAATATGCTAAAAGATGAGTTTTATTTATTTCTTTAAAACAGTAGAACACAACCCAAATGTGGCGTTGCCGATCATATTAACTTTTCACTGAAATAAGATTATGGTCTTGGTCCAATAATTATTAAGCAATATTAGAAGTTTGAATTCAGTTAATTAGTCTTGAAATGCGTACGCATGTTTCCCCAACACTATACATACCATTTTTTCAAAGAATTTAGCGTAATATTTGGATGAATGTGAAACAAATGTCTTTACAAATAGCTAATACTCCTTTTATCTTTTTTGATGTAGAGTTTGTAATTATATTATTATGCTCTTTAAAGTGTGAGTAATAATGAATATTCGTGAAGTAATTTGGATCTTCGTTTCCCCTTCATTATGAATATTTACACCAAATTTTGAATGAGTCTTTTTCCCGTTTTGATTCATAATCGGCTACTCCTAGGAATGTTTTCTTTTAGTCGTCTGATGGCTCGTTCATTATTTCCTATTCTCTGTGCAATTATTTCAATTGTTTGACGAAGGTCCTGCAAATTTTGATGTTCTCTTGTATATACTGGTTCGCCGCACGGAAGTATTTAACGATAATAATATAATACTGGGCTGTAGAAAATCCAGGATTTATACGAGATCATCGATTTAAACAACAGTTTGATGATAATATATTGATCAGAATAGTAAATGACATACAGAGTGGCCGTTTAGTGTGGCAAAGTAGAATAGCTCCGTTTGTATTGTAAGTGAGTTATAACGCAAAAATTATTTTTGACTCTATAGGGTGGCTCAACAAAGAGGAACAATAATTTTTTTTTTAAATAGAACACTGTGTATTTTTGCACTTTTAATTTTCCATTAATATTCCGCGTATCGTGGCAAACACAGTTTTTAATTATTTTGCAATGTTGCCAAGTTATTTAATGATATTATTTTTGGAAGAAAAAACTTGGCACCTTAAAAATTGAAATATAATTGACTTAACTCGAGGCATTATTCGAAACATTCTCGAGGGTATCAAAAATATAGACTAGCTCAAGACTTAAGAACCTAAGAACATTCTTATTTTGTACAGGGTGTGCTCTACAAACGTGTCAACTTTTCACATTTTAAAATTAATTTACTCTTTTTTTTCAAATTAAATATAAAAATATTTTAATATTATATCTTGCAGAGTTTTTTGCCCTCTACAACTTTTAATAAAAGGTTCATTCGTTATTTTTGCTCATTTTGACGTAACATTTTTCTTTAATAAAAAGTCTGAGAAAAATGTTTTTTTTTTATATATTGTTTTAGTTAGCCATGATAGACAGAAGCAAATAATAGCAAAAGTGTTGGTAAAATTTCATTAAGATGTCATTGTCATGTTATTTCTTACTTTTTATCAAGTTAAATATATATTGTGCAAAAATTAATTATTCAAATGTTGAAATGATCGATATGATTTATGTTTTGGGTGCTAGTGATAAAAATGCTTTATTAGGTACAAAAATTTATGAAGAACGATACCCAGAGCGAAGATGCCCTGATAAAAAGACATTCGAAAAGCTTATGGAGAGGTTTGAAACTAATCAACTCAAACGAATTAAATTCTTACCACGTCCGGTTGCTGCAAAAGCTTTATGATGAGGACTATGGTGGGTGACTTGAATCTTGTGCGTGGACGCAAAATAAAATAAGGGAGTATAGCATAATTTTGCGCATTTAGTTTTTTTTTTTGCGACGAAGCTACGTTCCATAAAAATGACAACGTCAATAGACATAATTATCATTATTATGCCACTACAAATCCTCATATTGTTAGATTTCACTCACAAAACAGATGGCCCCTAAACGTTTGGGGAGGAATTGTAGGAGTTAGTTGGTCCACATTTTTTCGAGGGAACTCCAACGGGACAGATCCATTTGGACTTTCCCAAAAATGAGTTACCACAGTTTATTGCTCATATACCGAACATAGTTCAAGAACGCACGTGGTTTCTTCATGATAGAGCCCCGGTGCACTCCACAAGGCTCATTACGAATTCTTAGACGAAAGTTATGGTCAGCAATGGATTGGAAGAGGAGGACCTGCATCATGGCCAGCTAGATCGCTGGATATGACAAAAATGGATTTTGCTATATGGGGATTAGTTAAAGATCAGGTGTACAAAATGTCTCCAAAAACTAAAGAAGACATGAAAATTTGCATAAGAAATTGTTTCCAGGCGATTACCCCCGAAATATATCGCAATTCAAGCGAAGAATTTTAAGATCGTGTCCAGAAGTGTATAGAGGCTAATGGAGGACACTTTGAACATTTGATTAGATAGTTTATGTAAGCAGTTAGATAAACTGATTAAAGCACCTTAAATAAGTAAAATAAAAAAAAAAACACATTTTTCTCAGACTTTTTATTAAAAAAAATAATACGCCAGAATGAGCAAAAATAACTAACTAAACAAAAGTTGCAGAGGGCAAGAAACTTTACAAGATAAAATATTAAAATACAGGGTGTCCCAGGCAGCAGACTAACGTCATTTTGACGTCTTTTTTTGGTAACTCTTGGTCGAGGACGTCATTATACCAAAAAATGACGTGATTTATGTCGTTATTTCTTCGACGTCTGTAAGACGTTATAAAGGTTACGTTATTTTGACGACATTTTTTAAACGAATTATTTAATTGTTACAAATTATTTATATCTTTTTATTTTTTGATGTCGGTATAATCAAATATTTTATTATCAGATCAATATAAAAATACTTACTCTAATTTTATAATAAATTACTTTTTACAAATAACATAAAATATAATATATAAATTATATTATATATAAAAGAAAAATACTATATAAAATCAGTTATGTATTACTAAATTAGGTTTCAAATTGACTATGAACTAACTGAAATAAAATAAATTTGTAATATCTCTAATCAATTTAATAACATACTTTTTAACTTAAAAAATTTTAAATTTGGCGCTGCCTTAAGAAACGTCATTGTCATCGTTCGATGCGATGTCGCGCCCGATTGGCCTGGCCGAATGGCGCCATCTTTTTGTTAGTTTGCCGTTTGCCTGTGTTTGTGTGTTTGGCTTTGCTCATTGGACTCATTGCTGCTTTAATAAATTGTTTAATAAAGTGTAAAGTGTTTATTTGACATCGGAATTCAGTCCAATAGTGAATTGAAATTTTGTTGTTTGTTTAGTTTATTGGTAAGTATTAGATATTTGATGATTTATTACATACGTACTACGTACGTGTACTTTAGGTTAGGTTAAATCGTTTGTTTAAAATTTTATGCTTCATTTTCCTGCTATTTATCATTTATCTCTTGGGTAAAATTGTGTTATATATGCATTGTACCTAGCTATTATTTTATGAAATTGATAAAACTGCAATTATTATTAAACCAAAGGATTCACTTTTCTTTGATTAATCTGTTTCGGCCAGTTGTTAACTTGCAATTCTTTGGGCCCGATGTTTATTGGGGATTAAGATTAAAGAAATACTTAGTAACTTTTGTCCATAATATAAACTAAAAATCAATGTAAAAAATGCTAAGTAACGTTTTGAAAGGGTTTATAATTTACCTACGTTAAAAAAATCTGCACTTCCTAAGATTCTACAATATAGGTGGTGTTTTTTGATATAGAGAGATTAATAAGTAGTACGAATTAAGAGTATACATTACATAATCACTTTGCTACATTATTACATTATTTAGGGTAAATGGCTAGATGTAAACACATTTCGGAATTTTTAATTTTTTCGTTTGTTTGTTTGTCGTGCTTACATGCATAATTATACTTTAGGAAAATGGCCTATAGGATTATAGGATGGCAGGAGAGTGGAGCCGTTTCTGTTGTAAATAGTGCATGGTTGACACCATTAAAAAAAGAGGCCTTCTGGCCTCCGTGCAAAGAGCAAAAGGTTTTCAACAAAATAATTAAACAAAACGATCCACAAATTGACGAGTCGTGGGCTTTGCACGCAGTAAAACGTTGCATGTTTGAAACTGGTGAGTAGCTTAAAGACAAGTACTTTTCGAGGTATTTTTATAATAGAAATATTTTTTAAATGATTTATTATTAGAATTTCATTTATTTATCAAAATCTTATTGTTCTTACTGTAAACATTACCAATAAAAAGTATCTTCTTAAATTTGCTATTGTAAAAAGTCCATATCATATTATAATATAGGTATATTACTATTATGTAGTTATATTTCAAGAACATAATTTTCTTTTTCATATTTAGATGATTTTGAAGTTGCAGTAGCAAAAGCAAAATTAGCAGAAGACACCTCCAACTTGGAATCAGACTTAGAATGTGGCTCTGCCCGTCCTAAACGAAGACTAAAAGCAAAAAAAATCTTTGATAGTAGTGAAGAGGATGAGGAACCTCCACTAAAACAAAGAATATTACCTCAACGACCACCTCGGGTCCTTCAAGACATTAACTACTCGCAACGTAAGTTTATTTAACTATGTATACAGTATGTCCACAAAATCGATGTATAGAGGTAATAAGAGGATCAATTGACTAATAATTAAATTATTAAAAACAAAAAAATTATTAAACCCTCTTTTTATTGTCAAGAAATGAGGTTTAAGGATTTCGTTTAATATGCAAATCTTCCTACTCAAAATTTTAAAGCAAAATGGTTAGTAAAAAGTGTTGTGTTTGTTTATTTAGTTTGAGGTCACTACAAATTTTACAATGTACTTTCTCCTATATGGTCGGTTTTATTTTACAGAAAAAAATAGTCAATAGTCATTTAAATTTTGCAAGTAATGGGTTTAGATTTTACTCCATAAGAAATTTATTTTTAGCAAGTACTTCTGAATCATTAACCTGCAGTACAAATCATACAGTTACAAATGGACCGTCAACAGAACCAAGTAGTCTAGGTAATACATTTTGCTCTTCGAGTGCCCCTATTAATTTATGTGTAAAAATTATTATTAAAAATGAGTTTCAATAATATATTAACCAATTGAAAAATGCTTGCTTTTACAAAATATATGAATTTCAGTATTGCTTTAGGTCTAACTTTTTTATGTTTTTTAGGAAGTTTAGAAACTCCAACCTCCAGAATTCAACCACAGCACCGAACTAATGAAATAGGACCAAACAGTCGTAAGTAATTCACCATATATTTGTATTTTGTTCGGGGCTTGTTTAGGTTTCCATATTTTTTTACATTTGCCGTCAACATGTACTTATTTTTTTTTGTAGGGACTGATCAAACTCTAGTATCTTTACTTTATCAGATAAGAGAGCAAAATAACCAAATACTTAACCATCTCAATAAAAAGATTACAGAACCTGGGACACTGCCTAACAATTTCCCAGTAGAAATACCATTGAATGGCATGGAACAGTTAAATAAATTGGAAATATACCTGAAAATAGAAGAAAATTTCTCTGCAGTAATAATATTGCTTAAGTACAAACAATTTACCCAGTTATATCTTTTCTTTAATTATTCACAATAAATTTGAACATTATTATTTTAATATTTTATTAAAATTTATCAGTGTAATTCCCAGGGAATTTGTAGATTGGAAATTTTGTGAAGAAATAAATATTTTGAGAAAAAATTCGGTGTTTTCAACCCTAATATTTGTAGGTGACTTTTACGGACATTTGACGTTATTATGACGTACTTAAGACAGAAAAATGACGTACTTATGACGTGGACTGATGACGTACCTACGACGTTAACTAATGACGTCTTTGGGCTATGACATTATCACGTCATCCTACCGTCATTATGACGTCACCTGTAAGGTGAAGAAGACGTCCGGGATGACGAAAAAAAATACGTCATAGTGACGTTGGTCTGCTGCCTGGGGTGTTCCATTTGAGAAAAAGAGTAAATTAACTTTAAAATGTGAGAAGTTGACACGTTTGTATAGCACACCCTGCACAAATATAAAATGTTCTGAGGGTCTTAAGTCTTGAATTAGTCTTTATCTTTGATACTCTCGAGAATTGAGTTAGTTCAATTATATTTCAAATTTTAAGGTGCCAAGTTTTTTCTTCCAAACAAGAATATTTTTAAATAACTTGGCAACATTGCAAAATAACTAAAAACTATGTTTGCCAGGATACGCGGAATATCGAGGAAAATTTAGAAGTGCAAAAATATACAGGGTCTTCTATTTACAAAAAAAACAATTCTTGTTTCTCTTTGTTGAGCCACCATATAGAGTCAAAAATAATTTTACGTTATAACTAACTTACTGTCCTTCAACTTTTATATTAACATTTTTTGTGTATTATAATTACAAACGGAGCTATTCTACTTTGCCACACTGAACGGCCACCCCGTAGTAATAGGCTACTAGCTAAACAATACTTAGTATTTTTACACAGCAATTTTCCCACTTTGCTGTTGGAAAATGTCTCATTAGCTACCCGAACCAAAATAAACGATTGAATTGAAACAATGATAGAACGAATAAGAAATAACGAACGCAGCATCACACGACTCAAGTCGAATTTCCCAAGGTGTCGATTACGTATCAGAACCGAAAAAAATCACGTTCAACATTGGGTGTAAATATTCATAAATTATAAAGAAACTTCAGAAAAGCGTTTTTTTTCTTAGTTTTGCTTTAAATACGAGTAATTACAAAGACACGCTATATTTTATTGTTAATTTTCACTCAATTGCAGTGGAAATTTCATATTGAAAATTCCGCTGATATTAGGCGTAATTTTATTTTGATATTTAGGCTACATATATTATGCATAAGTAAAAACAGCCAAAACCATAGCAACTAACGCAACGAATAATAAAGAAGTTACTTTAGACGATTTATGTAAAACCTATTTCCAAAAACGTGTTTGAGATGAGTCGTTATATTAAAAACTACAATAATTGTAGAATTATTTCTAATAAAAAATATACATAAAAAAAAGGAAATATATAATGTGTTAGCATTTTTATTCTGGAAATTATTTCAAAGTATAAATAGCCCGATATCGAAGGAGGAGGACTGTTTTTTGAAACACCCAAATTTTCAGTTCGTAAATTTGTACGCACTTATGGCATTATGCCCGACAATTCAATAATAAAATATTAGCTTGCAACTGAATCTTAAAGCAACGTAAAAGTTTTCTGAATAATGGACATATTTTCTAAATGGTGTTCTTTCTATTATGTGCATCCAATTTTGCTTTTATTTATAGAAATATATTTTATGAAAATGTTAAGTAAAGATGATATTTAATTTTGCGAAATACCAAAGACCTTTCTCAGAGTGCTAAAGTGAATAAGGACACTTATTAGCAATTTTAGTATATTCTGTGGCAGTTTTCTGTATGTACAATTTTTTTCGTTTGGATCAATTTTCGTTTGTTTCATGACTTGCAATTATTTATGGTAAAAAGAAAACCATTACAATATATCCAAAGCCACCCATACACACTGAAACATGAAGGGATGCATCCGTTCAGAAAGAATATAAACTTTTATTTTAAATAGAACATCCTGTATATTTTTCAAGATTCAATTATTTAGGGTTTAATGGTTTGAATTGATTACTTAATAATATGAACAAAAATTAAAAAAAAAACAAGAATATATAAATAAAAATAAAAAATACTCAAGGAAATACCCAAAAATGGCGCAGAATAATATATTATTAAAGTTATTCAGTGAGAAAGTTAAGGTTGAAATAAATTCATTTAAAATACATGTGTTTTATTTTCGAAGAAATGCTCGGACCCGTCCATTTTTTATTTCTGTTGTGCATTTTTTGAGGCTTATTTTATGTGTACCGTTTATGTTAAAAAACAAATTATGACGGTTAACTTTATGATACTTCTTTTCATTTTGCATAGAATTCTAAACATATTTCATGGAATATATCATATAGGTACCTAAATTCAACCGTTTGCGAGAAAATTGCGTTGTAACTTAAAACAACAACACATTATTTATTACCGAAAAGAAAAAAAGTTCAAAAAAAACCAAAAGTCACTTTATGAAAAATGTTGGAAATGACCTCTACGAACAGTCTGGCAGTACCCGAGACGATCTTCAAATTCTAAAGTAATATCAATCTTACTTTGCGTCTTATTCTGCTCTTCAAACCTTTAATATTGTTTGTTCGGTTAACATATACTTTAGACTTAAGATAATCCCACAAAAAAAAAATTTAAAAGGCTTAAACCTGGAGATCTGGCCGGCCATTCAATTGGACCTTCGGGAAAAACTGTATTAAGGTACTCACTACTCACGCACCTGGCGGGTGTAATGGGCCGGAGCTAATATGACAAGACACGGTACTAGATCATTTTCTTAAAATTCTAATATGTTTCACCTGTCACATTTCCGTCAATAAAAAAGGGTCCCAAAATTACATTTTCAACAATGCCGGCCCAAACATTAACTTTTTGAGGATATTGGGTGTGACATTCCATAATCCAGCGTATATTTTCTGTAGACCAATACCGACAGTTTTGTTTATTTACACTTCTATTTAGTGTTGCCTCAGAACGCTTACAATTGCCACGCTATACATAAACAGAATTTTCGGTCGTTTTTTAATATATAATATATAAATAATAATTTGTAATACCCTGGACATCCCGTATATCACCAAAGGATCAAAATAAATTTAAGGAAAATTCCTTCAAAAATACATCCATTTGCTTAACATTTCAACGTTTTATTTTTTTCTTGTAAACAACGAGTCACAATACAATTTAAGTTTCTAGTCAGGTACGAATTTATTTGACAGCAAAACTGGGGATGATTACTCTTTCTTTTTTAGAAACACCCATAGGCACAGTCAGACAAGCTTAAAAGCAACCTGGTAATGGTCCTGAATGATAAAAAATATTATGACAATGATGATGCATAGTGTAGAAAAAAGTTATTAATGACATGTTTTATTAAACTGATATATTTTATTGTCCTATGAAAATGTTATACATAGGTACAATACACTATCCACTGTAGGTTAAGCCTGTTCAAAATAAAGTTGGTATAACTTTGTTATTTTTAGAGCTAAAAACTCGGATAAATTAGCATAGTAACTGATGAAGATGCCCATATTTAAAAACAGTTGAGGATCGGAGTCGTGCGATAGTAACAGAAATGTAATGTTTTCAAATGTAATGCTCTATATTTCTTTTGCTCGAGAATGATAATTCCATGGCGTTATCGGGTAACGTCCCTGTACTGTTCTAATTTCAATTTTAGTCCGACGCTGTTTTATGCAAATTATCATATTATAATACGAGCCATGAGAAGTACCTACAATATATATTATAAACTTATTATTAAGCATGACAAATTTTAAACGTTTCAGAAATATTTGAAGAAACCCATCTTCACAGTCAAACTTTTAACGGTCTGTTGTGTTTTGTAACGCCCTGTAAGAGTGAACCTTTAGAGAAAAGAATGTTTGCAATTTATTCAAACAATTTTTCAAAAGCCATATAGTTGGACAAAAGGACGCTTAGGGGTTTTGGTACGTTAGAATTGTAAATATGAAAAAGCGAAATATGGAAATTTCTCGACTGCTGCGGAACATGTCATACGAGAATTCGCATACATGCAGGTTTATCGTTGTGCACGTTTAACTTAACAATGTAACTATCTAAATCTTTTTAAAAATTTACGAATCAATAAGAGAAATAAATCTATTCAAAATTGTAACTCTTCCCTGAATTGGCATACAAGCCCTTTATTCTGCGTTTCTTTACTTATTTCTTAGGAGCAGGGCCACATATACAGGGTGGTCCTTAAGTAATGGGACACAGAGCAGCAGTAAATTATTCACTTCAAAACATAACGATTTAGCGCATTTTTTATAATCCGAAAATTTATATTAAGACAGATACAGGGTGTCAAATTTAAAAAAATTATTCCGAGTTTTTTAGATATTTTCAAAAGTTTTTGGAGCATTGGGTTAAAATTTGGTGTAGGCGGGTTTTTTGGGGCGGGAAATAACAATCTGGGCTCATTTTTCTGCTATCGGATAGAGGGCGCTACGAGCAGCACTGTTCTTAGTTTGAACTGCAATAACTTGTTGTCACTAGGTATAATAAGACTTATCACTCCTAATTAATAATCTTACGACTTTTTTACGAAAAAAACGTACTATTGTCAAATAACGCTAAAGTTGATAGTTTTCGAAATATTTGCTATTTTAATACTTAATGACCTTTCCGTTCTTTGAGATCCAGCAGAAAGAATTCTTCAATACAAGTTGTTTTTGAATAATTGACGGGCAAATAAAACACAAAATTTCAAACTTTTGTTTATAATATTTTACAAGAGGAAAACGATTTTTTTAGTTAAACTTTTACAAAATTTTAAAAATACCAACGTTATTAACTTTTCTTTAACAAATGTTTGAAATGATCACCGTTGACCTCGTTGCACTTTGACACGCGTTTCATAAAAGATTGTCTAATTTTAAAGAAGATCCTTTCGTTCCTAAACAAGTTAGCAGAGTTTTCAATTTTTTGCAATAATTGATCTCGGGTGTTAATGCTCTCATTGTAAACATTAGATTTGAAATAACCCCAAAAAAAAAAACTAGTGGATTGAAATCCGGACTACGAGCAGGCCAAGGATAAACACTGCCTCGGCCTATCCAGTGCCGAGGAAAAATTTCGTTTAGGTAATTCCGCACTTGCCTGGAAAAGTGAGCTGGTGCATCATCTTGCATAAAATACATATTATTATTTTGCCTTAGGCCTAACGGCAAATTATCTAAAATATCTCTAAGCCCATTCTGTAGAAAATGGTAGATACGAATCTCCATTTAAATTTGGTGGTAATTCATATTGACCTAAAAAATGATTGCCGATAATTCCACTCCACACGTTAACTTTGAACTCATGTTCAAAATGCCGTTCAACCACTAAATGAGGATTTTCATTTTCCCAGACATGTTTATTCCGGAAATTAAAAACACCTCGGCAAGTGAAAGTGGCTTCATCTGTGAACAGTATATTGTTTAAAAACATTGAAAATTCATTTTGTTGATCAAGGATGAAACGACAAAACTGTATTCTTGCAGGTAGATCAGCTGGAAGTAAATCTTGCACTGGTGTAAAAGGGTATGGAGAAAGACCTTCACCATGAAATATTCGAAGGACTGTTGTTTTACATACATGAGCCTCTCTAGCCATATTTCGAGAACTTATTTCGGGATTATCTGCAACGCGAACAAGAATTTCTTCTTCTTTTTCTGGAGTTATGGTTTTCGGACGCCCCAAAATAGCTCGTTTTGGGCGGAAGGAACCAGTTTCAGCCAGTCGGTCATAAAGATTTCGAAACAATTTATGATTTGGTTGCCTTCTATTTGGATAAACCTGGACATACCTGCGACATGCGCTGCGACTATTAAAATTCTCTTGGGCATAAATGCAGACCATATCTCTCATTTCTTCATTGGGAAAATAATTATGACGAGGCATTTCATCTGAATTGCACAAAATATTACTTAATCAATAATCAATAACAACGACATACAATTTTGATATAAACTGACTCGTATTATATGGGGCATCGCTATTGTTTTATTATTTATATCAACGCTTGCTACGATAAATAACGTTCGGATAAAATAAGAAGTATTACCTTACATGTTACATTAAAATAGCAAATATTTCGAAAACTATCAACTTTAGCGTTATTTGTCAAGAGTACCTTTTTTGCGTAAAAAAGTTGTAAGATTATTAGTTAGGAGTGATAAGTCTTATTATTCCTAGTGACAACAAGTTATTGCAGTTCAAAAGTAAGAAAAGTGCTGCTCGTAGCGCCCTCTATCCGATAGAAGAAAAATGAGCCCAGATTGTTATTTCCCGCCCCAAAAAACCCGCCTACACCAAATTTTAACCCAATGCTCCGAAAACTTTTGAAAATATCTAAAAAACTCGATATAATTTTTTTAACTTTGACAGCCTGTATCTGTCTTAATATAAATTTTCGGATTATAAAAATTGCGCTAAATCGTTATGTTATGAAGTGAATAATTTACTGCTGCTCTGTGTCCCATTACTTAAGGACCACCCTGTATAATATAACTATATTGCCAATTACCGTGTTACAGAAATGTCCCCAGTATGCGGCGTTTTCCAGAATTTTTGGGCCTGTGCAGGTTCGCGTGTACGACAGGTCCGGCTTTAAAATTATTTAACATAATGTGTTGGAATAGATATAGTAAATCTTGGAATAATATGAAATATAAGAAGACGTAAGGAATCAATTTTCTCGAAGAAGCAATACACTGCAAAAAAGTATGAAAATTTCAGGACTTGCGTATTTTGGGGCGTAAATGCAGAAATTGAAATTTCGAATTACAACATGGTCCCGTAAGTAATATTGGTTGCTCTTAACACCATAACAGGTGCCCTTTGTCGCCTGGTCTCCTTCTATCATTTTCTACACAACACACGACGAAAGTTGCAAGAAAATTACTTTCTTTTTTAAGATTAAAATTAAGTCAGAACGGAGGTTTTAAATGTTTATTGTAGACTTGATGAACATGTGCATTTGTCTTGCCTTGGCACTTTGTAGGAGACAAAATAAATATGTAATAAAACAGTGAAACGTACAATTATTATGCTATTAATATATTTATTTATATTATAAAACTACAATTAAGGTTTTAGTAGAAAAAATGTTACTGTTTAGCACACTAAAAAAAGAACAAAAGAGGGGTAATAAAGGTAGTATTTGGATGCATTATGCAATCTTTAATAGTATAACCAAGGTTTAGACAGCCATCATTATTGCCCGAGCGGCAAGTTTAAATCACGAGGAGCGGAGCGACGAGGGATTTAAGACGCGAGGGCTATAAGCTGTCTAAACCGTGGTTAATATAATATTTTTTCTACTACTACAAACTTTTATAAGACATTTATCTTTAGAGTATTAATAATTATAAAAAATTATAGGTAGGTATAAGTATATTTTTTAATCAAGTTACCTGCGCTTTGGAATTGGCAAAATATATTGTTGTTTTGTCAGGTGACTTTGTTAATGTCAATTTTTGTTTATTTATGTCATCAGATTTCACGAGTTTTCCGTTTTTTTTTTAAATGAGCAAAGAAAATGTTAGTGATATTATTATGTGTACACCTCCGGAATTAAGGATGGAAGCAGAAAAAATGTTGATTGTATCGATATTTTACAATATCAATATTGATAATTATCTGGTTGCCTAACCACAAGTTGTAGAATCAAAAAATCAAGTTAGCTGCGTTTAAATAGATTCTTGAAGATCGGTCAATAATTTACTTCAATGCCTGACCAGGGTCAATAATAACTTATAAGGTAGAGAAAAATAATTTCTAACGTTAATAATCGGTCAATAATGGCGATATTATAGGTTAGTAGTGGAAAAACAAATATACCTAAAGGTTTTTACGTTGAAATATAATGTGCGGTGTCCAATATAATAAATACCTTTGACGTTTCGGTAGTTTTGAAGTATGGTCTGTTGGAGAAACGATCATCCAGGTGCATTAAAAATAATATAATTAAATGCAACAAAGATTTTTAGAATCAATACTAAGTACTGTTAAATATCTGATTTCAATATTATTTTAATAAAGGAGCAAAATGTATCAATGGTTGCGGAACGAATAATGTTATCGCCAGAATAAACATAAAACTTGCAAATATCATCTTTTAAAATACATATAGTATCTCCAAAATAAGCGGCTATTCCAGGAAAAAAGCCATGTTCCACGTTTAGATGTTAAAAGTATATTTTTAGAATCTTATCTAAGAAGTATATCCGAAAACCCTTTGACGGTGTTTTGACGCTCTAGGAAGGTGACAGCGTGGTACATTTTGTTGATTGCCGTCCGATTGGTTGGGAGAAAACATGGCGGTTGTGTAACCTATCAGAATGCATTGTTGGTTAGTCGTCGTGATAGCGGGGGCGTAACCTTGCTGTTAGATAATATAGTTTTCCTTTTTCTACTCCACTACACTTTTGGCTAAGATAAAGCAAGGTCGTATGTCAACAAACACACGTGGTTTCTCTCCGTCGGATTGAAACAAATAGCATGGCCTAAAAAAAGGCTTCCAGCAAATGTACTAAAGAAATGTAGTGACTCGTTATGTGGTTTTAAAATCAGTAGTGAGAATTTATGTTATAGTATATACATATTATATAGACAAAGGTCACTGTGCAAAATTAAAAAAGTTTTCCGAAAGTACAACCTAGTTTATGCAAGAGCAACTGAATAATTTTATAAAATTACATTACAGAAAGATTTTTAAAATTCTTTATTAGTACCTTGAGCATAACTTTCGATAGAATTTTAAAAGAGCCACTCTTCAATGTCATTTAAATTAACTTGACTGCCAATAAACCCACAAAGACAGACATAAACTGGCTTGATTAAACCACCACATGTACTAATACATAGTAATGTATGAATTCAAGACCTTTATATGTTAGATAATTATTTTGGGCGACCAAACAACTGATTCTTTGAGGGCATTGCTATTTTTATGAAAAGAAAGTAAAACTAACCAATCTCTAATTACATATTTTTATGTATTCATCAGGAATATAAATTAATGATGTATAGTGGATACATACTATATATTTAAGAAGATCTAAACATTAGCAAGTCTGCATGTGTACTGACTGTCCAAGTTCCTTTGAAAAGTTAAACATACTTTTCCTTCTCCTTCTTTCGTATCACATCTACGACGGGCACAGCAATTTTCATGAATATTCTTAAAAGTTTTTTGTACTATACGCAGAGCTAAACCTAATAATTAAATTGATGAGATAGGGCTGTGTACACTTTTTTGAATTAAGAGAGAACAACAGTCGTTTTCTTGTATTAAGTGTATAATCTTGCTCTGCTGTTTTCAAATTAATTTTCAAGATTATACACTTAATACAAAAAACGACTGTTGTTCGCTCTTAATATTTAAAGGCAAACACTAAAACTTGGTAACACCCGACACGAAATAATAACACCGACAACCTGATTAACATATTGCCACGTAACCGGCGAGGTGTCTTGATAGCTATCCCGTCGAATCCCCGCTTCAAATATTTTTTTCGGGAACGTCTTTGTCGCTTCTTTATGATAGATATTCTCGGCTCTCGCTAATAAATCCGTTGATTTAATAAGTAAGATTTCGTCCACTTCGATAACATTTCTGGTGCACACGCACCGATATTGCAAACGGAAGAGCAAGAGCTGGATAGCCAGCACCGGAATTATACTTTTTTGGGAGATTATATTGTTGTTAAATATAATATACTAGGTAGGAAAATATTTCCTAGCCATCTGATTTGAAATATTTTCCTACCTAGTATATTATATTTATTCTACTCCATCTGAGAAGTAAGGATTTTTAAAGATTTTTATATTGTTGTTATCATGATTTTATGAAAACATTTTGGCAGATAATGGCATTTTATGTCAAAACATTAGTTTCTTTAGTGCCTGGAGTATTTCAATACATTCACAAGGGAAATACATCAGTACTCAAATTAATACTATATGCAATAAAGGCTGAGCACAAAAACTATGTTAATACTACCTATTAAAAATATAGGTTATAGTAAAACATAATATATTTTAATCAATTTTGCAAGAAAATTAATATAAAATACTCAAAACGACTGAACGATTCTATAAACAAATCTATTTATTTTATTTATTATAACTTAATTGTCTTAACCTAATGAAAATATTTGTTCACTTCTTGAAATTGACGGCAATATCGTTCGCGGCACTTATCAAAGTTTTCAAGGAATCGTCTTAAAGCCTTTACAAGAAGTTGTTCTTATTTTAATTTAAAATAGATGGGCAAGAAATATTTGAATTATTTGTACAAAAGTTTTAGCAGCACAGCGACTTATTCCACGACCTCCCGTATTCATTTAGAATAAAAAAAATAATAAACACAAAGTCAATAATTTTCCCAATTCCTGCTCTATATGAACGATGCTCGCTCAACAATCCATTCAGCGAGACTGACGGCAATGAAGACTAGGGTTACCTAACTAACGACAAAAAACAAAACAGTTCCAGTAAGTAAAATGGGGATTTTCTCTAAAGTACTCTAAAAATCAGTTGGCTTAATTTATTCTTGCTGGATAATCATCTGGGGACATTGCGTATACCTTTTAAATATGGAAGGGATGAAACAATTGTTCTTAAAGAGTTTCACAAATAACCCATTTTGTTGTGTCTAGTTGAATCGCGAGCTTCGATACGCTATTAGAAGGATTATCAGCAATGCCACTCAGAACTTTTCTTCTTAGTCTGCGTTTCTTGCTATTCCTGGGGGACCTTCTCAATCACGAGATTCCCTCAATGAATTTTAAAATCACAGGTTTAAGCACCAGAAATCTGCTAGTGTAAACTCTTTTTAATTCTAGAGCACTGCAATGTGCTTGTCCATAAATTGAGTGCATATTAGGGCCCGATATTTTCGTTAGGAGGGAAATTACGAAAAATAATTACATGAACTACTATTACTATTTTAATCCTCCCTTGCGAAGTATTTCTAATATTTCATAAAAAACTATTCATCCGGTATCATTCTTCATTGTGTAGCCAAGAGCGAATGTAATTATTAATGCATAATTCAAAAAATACGGCCCAGACAAAACTAAATTGTTGCGTTGTGACTTGTAATCGTTTCGTATGGTTCAACTGTTTTTCAATATATTACAGGTATTTTTTCATTAAATTGTTAACTTACATATGACTTGACATGTATAATATTATAATAATAAAGCAAACTGACCTCTTATCTATTATTTAAATCTAAATACTATTACCAAAAAAAATTAAATGTTTAAATTAACAATGTTTTATTTTTAATTACCTTGTTATAATAATTAATGAAAGAAAGCTTTATGAATTTTACAGAGAATTAAATACAATTAATTAAGGGTTTAACAGCTTTTTTCACAATGAATTATAATGGTAATGGATAAATAAAATCATTAAACTTCTTTAAGCTTGAAATAGTAAACAATAATTTAGATAAAATCTTACTTGTCGCTTATAACAGAACTACTATAGTAGCCCCTTAATTTAACTTAATTGTGTTAATAATTATAAATTAATTATGAACATAATTTGTTTCTTAAAAAAAAGTGGCTAAGTACTTTTAAAGCTGGTTTCCAAAAGGCCGAATTTAGGAAGTTAACTAATAATTAAAGGATATAATAATCCCGACAAGAAATTATTTATTTTAGAAAAATGGGCTATCGAATCAAGTATATTGATTTAATTTTAGTTGTATACAGTGTGATATAATAAAATGATCAAATTTTACATGTTAAAATTATCCCCCAAAACAACATGTCAAAAACGCTTATTAATAAAATTAGTTTGATACTGGTTTCAGGTCGATTATTGCAATAATTAAAATAAATATGTACATGTAGAAGCAAACCTTATTATTTAAAAAAGAATCCTTATACTAAACATGTCTCTACTTTAGTTATTGGATGCATATGATTTTTTTTTATTTGAATGGACTACATAAGTGTTAAACCTTAACAATGTGTTGACATAAAGTTTGGGATCTAATTACCTGTCTGTATACCGAATTGGCTTATAATACTGCGCTCCTGGCGGCGACTCCTGTAAGAATAACCGGCTCGTCTGGTCTTTGCAGGAGTTTGCTTCGCCGTTTCTGACTGATTTTTGTTAGACGGACCAGGTGATGCATATGATTGCCACGAGATGTCGCTTGAAAGCTACATTTGCCGTTATTCATCCATCTTTCAGGGTCTTGAAACAGGGTGTGATAAGCGCATTGCTTTTTCCTTTTTTCAAGAATATCTCTCCCCCATCCTTTTCTTTTCTTTTTTGTTTATTTTTTATTCTGGGTATAAACAGATAGGACATTATAAATTATAATATTGATTTTCCAAATATAATGACACTGATTTATTTCGTTAATATTCATTCTGTGGTAAACTATTAAAATAGGAACAACAGAAGGCACAAAAAACTTTAGATAGTGGGGTTAAAATATATACGATTGTCGGACAAAGATAAAAATATTTGAACTCATCCGACGGTCGGATGAAAGTTGCAATTATTCGGCTAAATATTGGCGCGAAAACAATGCAACCAGTAGGAACACTTTCGGATCATCTTACCGTCGTATTTCGTATGCATGTAAATCCACCTTAAAACAATCGAACGCCAATTGACAGCGCGGCAGTGTTGTCGGACCTACCAATTTTTCGGCATTTCAACGAATATGGAAGTCGATCTATCAATATACCGAAAACCAGTGTTTTTCTAACGATTTACAGTCATACACCTGATTTCACCGATTTTTTTTACCGATTTTGAAACAGCAAACCAAATAACCTTAAAAAGTTTTAAAAAATTAGCAACCAGGCACGACTAATTCTAATTTTCGATGTTACATTAGGTTTGGCAGCGGCAGCGGCAGCATCAGTATTGCCAGGTCTGGTGAAACTTCACCAGATCTGGTGATTTTATGAATAATTTAGGTATTGGTGAAAACTTTTTAAAAGGTTCAATTTCTGGTGATTTTTAGATTATTTCGAAAAACCTAGTATTTTTCTCATCTCCCGATTTTGCGCACTAATTTGCCGATTTAGAACATTGTTTCCTCCCGAATTTGCATTTAAACGTTTGGCAACATTGCAGTGCGGCAACGGGATTTATTTTATTATAGGGACATTACGGATAATATATTAGCCGGATATTAATTGAATAAATACTTGAAAAATCAATGTTTTACCTAACAAAATATTAAATTAATGTTTAGGTTAGGGAAATAGGGGGGCACGCGCCCATGGGCTCTATTATAGGAGCTACCACTGCACAACACTATTTAATATTTATACTAAAACATTCTATGACCATACAATAGAAACTACATGTGAAAGAATTAAATCAATATGCGGCACAACCAAATTACGTAGTAGTAAGTATATCCCCTAAAATATAAGAATCGATCTATTTTCATTGGTTGGTTTGTTACAATATTCTTGGTAAACAAACTAAACTGTTTACTTTGGATCACTCATGTCAAGGATGGTTTAAGGCATGGTAAATAAGCATAAAATACCCGAAGTATGTCCTATAAATGCTTGAGAAACTAAATTTTTCTTAAAAAACTTAATATACATAATTATATTATGTGAAATATTACCTTAACTTCTCAAAACATTATAATCAAGATAGGCGTCCACTGGTAGGTATCGGACGACTTGCACACATCCGATAAAGATTATCAAATTTTATATATACTTAAAAATGATATAAAGTCGTTTGATTAGCCGTATACAGGGTCGTTGGTATGTATGGAAACGGTCGATTATTTCTTAAAGTTAAACAGTTAACAAAAAACATTCAAGACAAAAGTTTTATGGTTTTATAAAGTCTATTATCATTAAAAAAAAAATTAGTATACAGGATGAGCCAGAAAGCCGTAGAGAAATAAAGTTACTTTTTTTTTAATGGAACACCTCATACCTTACAATATTTTTGGATTTTGCATAAAATTGCAATTATTTCTTATTAAGTGCTTTATAAGTCTAAACCTAATAGCTTCCGAGAAATCGACTTTTGAAAAATTACATTTTTGAACTTTGACAGCTTCTAGCTTTCTAACGGTACGCTATAGAGCAAACCGGCTTACATGACCCTAACTTACTTTTTTATTATCTTCCCGAAAATGCCAACTTCCGGTTAAACCGGAAGTACTGTATTTCCGGCTTTTGAGCTACATCCGGTTTAACCGGAAATTGACACTCTTAGAAAGAGAGTTAAAAACTAAGATAGGGACATGAATACCGTTTTACTCTAAGACTCACCGTTAGAAAGCTAGAAGCTGTTAAAATTCAAAAATGTAATTTTTCAAAACTGAATTTCTTGGAAACTGTTAGGTTTAGACATATAATGTACTTAACAAAAAATAATTAAAACTTTATGCAAAATCCAAAAATATTCTAAGTTATCTAATAGACTATAAAAACCTTAAAACTTTTGTCTTAAATATTTTTTGCTAGCTGTTGTACTTGAAATAATCGACCGTTTCCATACATACCAACGACCCTGTATAGACGAAACGCATTCTAATTTAAAGCTGTGTGCCAGGCTGTGTATCAATAGTATCTGGCCCTGAGGAAATTCTAGTCATCGTAATTAAGGCATGCGCTGATGAATTAACACCGGTATTTTGTAGGTTTTTTAACTTATCTTACAAAAAGGCATATTTTCTTCTTGCTGGAGTCCAGCCCATACCCAAAATAGGTAAGGAGACCTTGCCAAGCAACTATCGTCCAGTCGCATTAATTTCGGTTATATCAAAAGTTATGAAGCTCAACAAGAAATTATTAAAGTACCTAAAATGCTTCAACTTTCCAACAGTGACGACCAGTATGGATTCCGTAAGTCTACATTAACAGGAGACCTTCTCGCTTATGTTACTCACGTTTCGTTTGGAATAACGCAATAGAACATCATTGGGAGTCCCAGACGATAGGACTGGACATTTTCAAGACCTGTGATCGAGTATGGCATGAGGGGATCCTAAATAAATTGAGAGCATACGTAATGCCGGTTCAATTTTGTTCATGGCTTCCAAGTTTTCTTAAAGAACGTTCTCTGCAAGTGGCGATGGACGGATTTCTCTTCGACACATTTAGCATCAATGCCGGAGTCCCTCAGGGTATTGTAATATATTGTCGTCCACCCTCGTTTCACTATACATTGGAAGAAACTAAAAATCCAATATGTAGCTTTACTGACGATAGCACACTTGTTTCATATTTTACTTTGGATGCTCAAACATCGACTGCCAATGCACATCTCTATAGGCAGCAAGAGGTCTCACATCTCAACAAAGACCTAGAAGAAACTTTGTCTTGGGGTGACAGTAACCAAGTAGAATTTAACGCTAAAAAAACCCAGGCGACTCTTTTTTCTAAAAAAGGTAAGGTGTAAGAACCGGATATAGTCATGGCGGGACACTCAATTCCCTTGGCTTCATCAATTCATTTATTGGACGTCAATTTGGGTAGTCACATGTCTTGGCATAGTCACGTTGCGGTCATTGCTAACGCAGCTTCGCAGAGGCTTGGAATACTTTTCCGAACTAAGAACCTCTATACACCCCAACAACTTTTGATGCTCTATAAAGCCCAAATTCGACCATCGCTGGAGTACTGTTCGCATATTTTGGGCTATGCTCCTAAACATACCCTAAGATTGCTGGATTGTTTTAAAAGAAGAGCCATTCACTTAATCGGTGACATGATCTGACAAACAATCTAGAAAGCCTGGAGCATCGAAGGCATATTGGCGACTTAAGCATTTTTTACAAATATTTTCATGGCAAGTGCTCAACTAAGGTTGATTAGTTCTCACTACACACTCTGTGACGACTTCCCTGATTGATTGATTGTATGTTCAGATTAAATGGACTAGATTGCTTAGAAGGGTATTTTTTGTTATGGCAATCTTAACTTGTTTTTTTGCGTGTCTTGTCTCATCCTTTTTTTACTTGTATTATTATTATTACTTTGAGCGATGCAAAATTCTTCCAAAATCAAGAACAAACCTAAAGCTTTTCTCTGGGAACTATGTAGTGCTAAAACGTATTAAATCCCCAACTAACATATTTCTGTTTATAAAAATTGTAAGAACATTTTTAGAGCATAATCTTATAAAGCATCTGAAGTCCGATAAACGTGCTTACAGCTATCTTAGTGCGCTTATAGACCTAAAATGGGCACAGATTTAAACAACGTTTTCGCTCTGTAACCAGTTCTAAAAAAGCTGCGAACGCATTTATATAACCATTTTATAGTCGCTTACAGAAGCTTTATACAACAGAAATAAAATTATATTAAGCCTGCATACACAGTTATACTACTGTTATATAAACGTTTACACAAGGTTTATAAAACATAGAACCAAAAGATTATAAAAACTATTTTATAAAGGTGAAATAAATGTTGTACCAAGCAACCTGTGTAAATTATCATGAAATACTTTTTGGCTCTTTAAAAGTTTTTGAAGAAACGGTTTTGCTGTGCTTTACTACATTAGAACGGCTAAAATATCTGATTAGCCTATATAATACCACGCACCTTTAAACTGCTTTTTATAAAGTTGATGACATATGGACGACACAATAAGTAAAGTTAAACATATGATATAATTTTACATATGCCATACTGGGGTGGCATAATTTTTAGTGCAAGTTAAGATTTATTGTGCAATATATACTATTTACATGATGAAACTTCTAAGCGCCCCTTTTAAGCATAGATTTAGATGATTTTTTTTATCAAAAATTAAAAATAAATATTTTTTTTTTTTTAGTTAAAATTATTTATTATTGTTGCCGATGTAATTTTAAAGACAAAACAAACATCCTCGACCAATGCATTATTATTTTTTTTTTGTTATAAGATGCATTTTTTACATTTTATGGAAATGAGACGCTGATCCAACGTAAGCTAACCACACCAAACATGGCGTAAATTCTTATAAAACATTTTAGTCACACACACTTATATGATCTTTCAGTTCGTCTTGTGATGCTTATAAAACAAGCAATTATCTTAATGTAACAGAGACGTATTTTAAACATTTAGTTTAACATTGCGCATTATAAGTACGATCAACCATTATACAGGGCGAGAAATATTTAGTAAAGGTTTAGTATCATATTCATGACAATATACTTAAGATCTGGCGCCCATATATAATAGATTCATAGCAGGAACCTCCATAAAAAAACACTTATTATGTAAAACTTTTACAGTCCTACCAAAGCAAGCAAATTATAATTTACGTAATTGGGTTTTTCTCAGAAAAATTCAGATAAAATTCGTTGTGTTCGGCAAAGATAAAAACCAAAACTAATTTCCTATAATCAAAAGTGTCGACAAACAAAAGTTATATCGCTTTTTCTAAGTATTATTTGTCGTCACTATGCTGTTGCTATATTGATTTTAGAGAAAAAAAACTCCTACACTGCTAACTTAAAAAAAATAATAAACATATTATACATTATACATCGTTGAAAAGAAAATTTTAAACTTAATCTAACTGTAATTAAAAAATATAGGGTCTCATAACATAATATTTATTTACTTTTTAAATTATAACTGAGCAAGGATTGTAAAACCTTAACAGCAACTTACTCTACTCATGTTTAAACTCAAAAACAAGTTATTTATTGCAACGTATAATGAAACGAATTTTCCTTAGTCCAACCCTGTGGGCTACAGTTACTTTGACATCAACGCCCTGCAGACGTATCTGATCGTGTACGCACTGTATGCCATTACAACTTTTAAAGAACGTTTATACTGCGCTTTCCACTTAACTAGTTGAATTAGCGCTGATTTCGCAGCGCTCACCAAAGTGATTCGTTTCCTTGAACGCTGAATAACAGTCAACGGAACATAATCGGTATCATCATCATCTAATTCTAACATTCACTCATTATAATTTATGTTTGTTTCCTCCTGATCACGTACCTTTATTTTCTCTGTTTCATTGAACGTTGAGGACTTTCGGTGAAAATTACAGTCTTCAGAAGCAACACAACTGCTGAAAGAGTTATAATCGGTATTTGATTTTAAATCTTCTTTGGTGGAAGTGATTTTATCATTAGCATCACTGACAATGCTACTATTTTTATTATCAATATATTATATAACTATTTTTATTATAAATATTTTGCTGAATTAATTAGTAATTGTTCTTTACTCTTCTACGAAATGCACCCGTTCTTTTTATTTTCTTCCAATTTTTGTGACATGGACTTTGCTGTTTTAGTCTTAATGTAATTTTTTAGGTTAGGTGTTGACAGCACAGCTAAACCGTTCTGTAATGATTGCAATGCACACTTTTAGGTATTTATCTACTTTCATTTAGTAATATGAATTTTACAGTTCTGTAAATCGTTTTGTAATGGCATCTATTACAGCACTAGTGCTGTAATAGATGCCATTACAGCATTAGTGCTGTAATAGATGCCCTTACAAAACGATTTTTAATAGCAGGTGCATTTTTATTTTTAAAAATGCCTTTTGCCAAATATTTTTATTCATAGATGAAAGTAGATAAAATTTTGTACAATGTTCTTGTTGTAAATTCATATAACTACACTCGATGTTTGATTAAACTCGGCTGACGCCTCGTTTAACAACTTTAACATCTCGTGTTGTAATATGAATCTTTACAACACTTATATCGTAAATAACTATTATGTTTACTTAAATGCAGTTAATTTAAATACTTGATAATTACTTCTATAAAATAGTTTTTTAAAAGCATCTTTGGAAGTAAAATTATATTTGAAGCAAGTGAACTGTCATTTGTCAAAGTTTTATAAAGCTATTTTATTAAAATTATTAATTACGTTCTTATAAAACAGTTATATACGCAAAACTAACCGAACCATTTATTTGTACGCACTGAACAGACGTGTAGCAATCATATACGTAGTACTATAAACGTTTAAAGAACAATTAAAAATCAATTTTATAAACGATTTATAATTTAGCTAAAAGAACGTTCTAAGAACTATATTACAGAATAAATTAGTCGCACACAGCAAAACGGTAATAGGTACCCGAGACGATAACACAGCAAATTTACTATATTTAAGCACTTATAGAACGTTAATGAAACCTTTACGTTAGGTAAGAAAAACTAATACAGCTACTTTGCTAGTTGGGTCACATTTAAATATTTATCACATAGGTACCCATTAAAGATGATACTACCTTGCCTTTTACTCTACACTCTGGGCCAAATTAACTTGCACGGTTTTTTGATACTTCATAACTTTTGTATGGACCGATTTTCACAATCTTTAGATATGTTTAGGAGCTATGTATTCTGAAATGAATGATGAATTATTAACTTTTTACTTTTGCACGAGGCAACATCTCGTAGCAATCGACCTATTCACTATTCACCCCTCCATTGCCACGATCTCGCATATGTGTCGTTACATTATGTGTTGAAATGCACCGTAAGGTCCCTTTCCTTTTAATCTGACTCTATAGCCTTGCCGATGACCCATAATATGGCGTAACGCGTTCAAGGATTGGGTCTGAGGAAAAGAAATGTCTTTAATATCGCGTTTTCGGTTCGCAGAAACCGACAATGGGTTTTTAGCGCCACCTGACATTAAATACCTGCTTA
The DNA here is from genome assembly GCA_963920685.1 of Polydrusus tereticollis. Lineage (NCBI taxonomy): Eukaryota > Metazoa > Arthropoda > Insecta > Coleoptera > Curculionidae > Polydrusus > Polydrusus tereticollis. The sequence goes on along the minus strand of OY987326.1, from coordinate 25,782,741 downwards.
TGCGGGTTCCTTTCCAGCGTTTGGACTTCTCTAAGTCCTCACTGGCCTGGTTGGGTGGATAGCTCGATTGCTACGAGATTTCACCACGTGCAACATCTCGCATATGTATCGTGAAATATTCAGATTTATATAGAACATTAAAATGTTAAAGATTTGATGAGTCGATTTGTATTAATAAACGCAAGCTTCTTGGCTGGTGTTTTTCCGGATGTTTTTAAACAGCCTAAGTTATTAAAAAAAGGTGACTATTGGCTTGTTGAGAACTATCGACCGATAGCTACAGTAGTGATATTTTCCAAAGTCCGTGAAGCTCTATTTAAGCGGAGGCTTCACAACTATTTTGAAGATAATCACTTGCTTCGTTATTCTCAAGAGCTAAGAGTTCCACTCTGGGTATTGTATTGGAAGTTGTAGGTGAAATAGTCGAGGGTTTGGAGTCTGGGAAATGCTCTTCAATAACTATATGTCATCTGAATAAAGCCGGCTACGGACGATGAGCGATAATATAATATATATTATAGCTCGGCAGTGAGCTATAATATTATAATATATTGTTACTGCAGCGGACTAGCATATATATATTTTTTATTTTTCAAAATAAAAGACTGATCCAGTGAACTATATGGTGTAGGTGCGATTATGGCGAAAGTGAAGTTTAATGACTCGTTATTGCTAGATACCATTGATAGCTCATCAGAAGATGAATCAGATCCTGAAAGCGACAATCTATTAGCAATTATGGTTAGTAACCAAAAAGAAACACCAAGATTCTGGTTATTTAACCACATCTTATTAAAACACGTCAAAACATGTAAACAACGCCGGTTTGCTTTCTTGGCGGGCAGCGCGACGCAAGAGGGGGGAAATATATATCCTAAAAATCGCTCGGAAAGCATATTCACAAACGTGTTAAAAATGGACCTTTTAACACTGTCTACTAGCCTTAAAAATGTTACTTTAAGGCACTAGTTTAAGTTTGAAAAATAATTTCCTTCCTCAGTTCTGCTGTTCTTCGCGGTTGAGGAGGATTGAACAGGAACAGCAGCATATCCAGTTGATGTTGAAGCATTATCGGCTGACGTCGTTTGTACTGTAAGCAATTTTCGAGCAATAGAATTTTTATTTTCCAAGGAATCCACGATGTATCCTTCCGCAACGGTTAAGGATTTCCATCACTCATGCCGCTTAATTGTCGTCAAATCTGCCCCAGCATCGGCAAGAAAGCTCGCAGAGGAACGGCGGAAGCAATGCCCCGTATAGAGTGTTGAATTTGGAAGTTGCAGAAATCTTGCCATAGCAGCAGGAAATTTTCCGAACGTATTAATTCCGACTGGATTTTTGGTACATTTACCTTTTACATATTTTAAGAAGAGCCGCCGATGTACGTCATCTGCTGGACGAAGATCAGTATATTTTCGATAAAAATTCATATAAAATTTTTCAACGATAGTGAAGTTTCGTGGTACCTTGGTTTTGGTATCTGATATTTTAATAACTAATGAAGTATCCGTATGTTCCACGTTGTCAAGAGTCAACTGACAAAGCTCCTTCCTACGGCAGGCACCAAATACTCCAACAATCGTAGCTACTTTCATCAGAAGGTACTCATCATCTGGTGCGCACTTCAGAAACTGTTCAATTTGGTCTCTAGTAAAATTTTTGATTTTTTGGCCTGTAACCCTCTCCTTGACGCTTCAAGTAGGCAATCAATTTAAAATGTTTGCTGATATCTACGTCGTTATTTACACGTAGCATAGCTTTGATCATTGAATAATGGGATCAAAGAAAAGATGACTTCCATACCTTTGCCTTTTCCTCCAAATATGCCAGGAATATGTTTTCGGAATACTTTCCAGAAACGCCTTTGTTTTCACATCATTTTATAAATTTATTATGAACAATCTCATATGCAATTTTTGATTTTCGTGGCAGTAAATCCAAGGTGGCTCTGTTAGCAGCTTCTTCTTGGCAAATCACAACAGCCAGCGCTAGCGTTTTAATAAAACTGACAGGGCCTTTCAAATTTTCAATTTTTCTGTAAACAAATCAGCCAGCAATGATGGTTGGTAGGTTTTATTGACAAATGTGAACTAATTTAATATAAATATACGACGCTATTAGAAACTACCTGGATGTAAAAGATTCTAAACATTTAATTTTCAATTATTGTTTACTTTTTATTGCCGTTTGTAGAAAAAATATCGTATGATATTTGTCTTAAAAGTATTTTGAAGGCACTCTTGTGGTTTGCAGAATGAGCGAAGGAAAAAATTTCCACATGCGCGCCTTAAAAAAGTACTTTTAACACTTATATCATAAATAACTATTATATGATTTATATGTTGGTTTATATACACTAAATGTTTTATATATTGTTTAATATATTCATGTATATTATGTATTGTGACTTGATGTAAACCATTGAGTATAACTAATTATAATAATAATATTATTAGCCTTTATTAAGAATAAACTTTAACAGTTACATTTCTCAAAGAGCGTAGTCTAGCTGGACACAAATTAATGAAACCGCTACTTAACATTAGTAGTAGTGAATAAATAATTTGACTTTGAAATGTGTTTTACATTTTGTCTATACAATTATTGCTGCACGGCTGTTCAGCCGTATTCCAACAAAAAAGAAGCATAAGGAATATATTTGATAATATTATGAATTAAAATGACCAATACTTTTTTTTTAAATATGAAAATTCACGAACGTGGATTTTTACCAAAACGCGCTCGTTCTTTTTATGATCAGCACTGTGTGATAAATAATTTGTGGCGCTCTGCGAGCGGTGCATGTGCGTAGAACGCGATTTACGTTGGTCTTGAATCTTTGGCGTTATAATCGTTTGGAAGAGTGATGACGTTCTACAAATGAAAGGATCTGTGAACAGTGTCGTTTGAGGGGCACTTAGCTAAACGAAGGACGGGGCTTAAGTGGTTTTAGGCTTTTAAAGCGGTGTCAAGTCATGGAATTTAGCAGTTTCAGGGTATTTTTAGGAGCAGAACTTCAAATGTGTGAGCAGTACTCCTGCGACATTCGAATTTGGCATTTATAGTGCGTCAAAAGAAGTAGGGGTGTATAGAGATCCTTAGGTCGGAGAAGTGTCTAAAGCATATGTGATGTTGCCTTAGATAGGGTCGCAACGTGACTATGCCAAGGCATAATATGCTATCCAAATTGACGCCCAATAAATTAATTGATCAAGCCACGGGAATCGAGTGTCCCGCTATGCATAAATCTGGTTCGTTAACATTCATTTTTCTACAAAGAACTGCAGCCTGTGCATGCAATGAATGCAAAATTATCTGGTTATTTTAAAGCACGAATGCTATTTAATGAAATATTTCCCGAATGAAAATAAAAACATAAAAATTAAAACTAAACAATGATTTAAAAATGTCAATGTTTAATGTAATCAAACAAAACGAGAGCTACCGAGCACTTATCATGCATAATATGCAAAGCGCATTGATAATTACGAGATAATTTTATTAGATTTCGAAAGCACGTTACTTTACAGCAAGTTTAAAAAATGACGAGCTTGAGGAAGTTGTAATAAAATGGTCAGTTATTTATCAATGCCCGAGGGATATTCGGTAGGAATATTTTAAATTGTAATAATTATTAGAGAAGCGTCAAAAAATGTTTTTACGAAAACGTGTTTTATTGAGTTATGACAAGGTTAAAATAATTACGTAACACTTGACTGTCTATAAAAATCTTGATTTTTCAGAATCAAAATTGAAATTGAAATTTTTCAAAACTTGGAAACACAGTTAGTAATCTTGAAAATTTCTCTGCTCTAACACAGAAGTCAACAAAAATTGTCAAACTTGAAGAACGTCAATAATTCGGAAATCAAAGACCCGTCCTGTTCAAAGACTTGAAATCATTTGAATAAACGAATGTAGGTACCCGATTTTAGGCTCTTGTGCCTTGTAGGTCAGTCCGAATTTTTAGATTTTTTGAGAAGGTTTTCTCAAGTGGAACACATTAAAGTCGAAAAATTCGTCAGATGAGGCACAATCTTGCGAAAAAAAAATTTTTATATAGATTAACTCAGGATGAGCACATTTTTCGCAATTATTTGAAACGCTGGGCACCTACAGCGAATTTTTCGGTAATTTTTTATCTAACGATTAATTTATGGTCGATGATCACGAATCCGTAGTATAATCAGAATTTAGTAGTTTTTAAGAAAAAACAAATTAAGATTTTTTCACTTGCAGGTACCTACAAAATCTTGTTATATCCACTAAAATATGACTTGTGAAAGTCATATTTGTTAAAGGAAATGAAAACTAATACAGAGAAAAACGGAAAAAATGGCGAAAAACGTATAAACTTGTAAGCTTGTAAGAGAACAGATATAGGTATTTAAATTGTCTGCGGATAACAACTGACGGCCAAAGAGATTACCGTTCATGGCTAATTCCTGCGTTGTTGCCATATTTACCGGTTGCGATATGTTTGCTAAATTCCCTTCCAAAGTTTAAAATCATAATTAGAAGATATAACCCATCTCGCTCCTTTGATTAACGTTCCCATTTCCCATCCTGGCAAAGAATATCCCACCTTAACATGGTCTATGCTGGACATCCCGAATTTACAACAAAAAGGCGAATCAGAAACCGGTTAGTGACCTTTTAACCCATTACAATTATTTATTTCGCGAATGTGCGTGAATTATGGATTGACATAACATAAACATTGGTGTTCAGTCACGTTTAACAACCCTGTAAGTAAGTAAGTTCTACTGTTATCTTCGAAATTTGTCTATACATTTTTTTTCAAAAATATACTCCGTTCAACGATCCTCTTCTTTTAATTCATTGTATGCTCCATTCCACAATTATTCGTTGATTTCTTAACTGCAATAAAATTTAAATGACAACCCTCAGTCGTAATCCCAACCATAAGTAAGCTGCCTGATAAATATAATAATAATAATAATAAAGGTCTTTTATTCATGAAAAAAAAAACTATTACAAAAGCAAAATAATTACAATTTAAAGGGCGAGATTCAGTTCATCCAATTCCGAAAAAAATGGATGCCTGTTCTTACATCTAAAAATAGAAATAACAGAAATAACGCGCGGCAACAAACAAGTCCAAATATTTCCCTACAAAAACTATTACAATTATTTTCCCCCTCTCTCCTCCACACTCAAACAGGTCAACATTCATTGATCAGATAGTAATTTTTTGAATATTTTCATTTTAAATATATTTTTAGAATTAATATCCCTAATTTCGATTCCTAAGTTATTTATGGTGTTTGCAATTTGATAACTAAAACATCTCTTGTACATTTCGGTCGAATGAAGTGGAGGCGTTAGCGTTCCTTTAAAACGAATGTTCAAATTGTGAACATCTGCGCGGTAACGCACTTTGTTATATAGATATGGGGGTGTTTTTGTGATTAGAATTTTAAAGAAAAAAGTAGCCGAATGTAATAATCTTCTATTAACCATGTTTAACCAATTATTTATTTTGAGCGTATGACTATAGGGTGATATTTCCTTATACCGTAAATCAATCGTAAGCAAGAGTTCTGAAGCTTCTGAATTCGACCGATATCGGCACTTTTTAAACAGGGTCCATAAATAGTGTCACAAAAGTTAACCTGAGAAAGAACCAACGATTCACACAGCATAGATTTGATTTCTCTACTGAGGAAATGTCTATGTTGAAAAATTAATTTTAGATTAATATAACCTCTTTGAATTACTTTATTAACGTGCTGTGTAAACCGCAAATCATCATCCAGAACTAGTCCTAAATTCTTGAAATTTTTATAAAATTTGATCGGTTTATTGTTAATTAATATGTCACTCTTATAAGACCCAACAAATTCATCCCTATCCCTTACCCGACCAAAAATCATGACAGCTGACTTGTTAGAGTTTAATTGCAGGCAGTGTATCCTGGAGAAATTATAAAGATTTTGTAGATCATAATTTATAGCTGCCACTGCTTGCTGGCTTTCAGTAGTAGAAAACGAAAGGTACAATTGAGTATCGTCAGCATAGTAGTGTTGGGTTCAAGAGAGAAAAACATTGGGAAAAACCGATATGTAGACTGAGAATAACAAAGGGCCTAAAATTGATCCCTGCGGAACGCCTGTTAGCATATCTAAAAAATTTGAGGCCCTTCCTGCGGAATAAACTGACTGAGACCTACCCCGAAGATATTCCTCCACCAATACACATGCTTCCCTTGATAAACCCACATAATGCAATATAGATAAGAAAAGATCATGGTCCAGAGTGTCGAAAGCTCTACTATAGTCCAACAAAATCAAGGCAGAAAGTCTATTCTGGTCCGTAGCCAAAAAAATATCATCTGTAATACTCGACAATGCCGTACTACAGCTATGGCCCGTCCTGAACCCAGATTGTGTTTGAGGAAGAATCTTATTAAACTGTATATGATTTTGCAATTGTATTTCCATTGTCTTTTTCAAAACCTTTGACAGAGTTGAAAGAATGCTAACTGGTCGCAGGTTATTATATGTTTCAGGGTTTGTAATCTTAGGAAGTGGTATAACCTTGGCCTTTCTCCATTCCGAGGGAAACACCGAGTTAAGTAGGCAAAAGTTCACAATATGCGTTAAATATGGAAGTAAAAATGGCAAGCAGAGATTTATTGTTAATATATTTATTTCATCTAGGCCAACAGCCTTTGTTTTAATTTTTGAAATGGTTTTAAGAATTTCAATTTCTGTAACTTTGGAAAATTTAAAATTGGAAACAATGGTATCTTTTTTATTGTCATTATAATATAAAATTAGAGATCTATCTGCTGATATTTTTGGAATTGAATCAATGAAAAACTTATTTATTTTGTCTGGATCGTTAATATTATCTGGAATTTATTTTTTCTCATTATTTTTAAAATTTAATAGCTTTAAAGAAGACCATTTGTCCTTCTGACTTTTTCTTGCCTGTAAATCAAAATATGCTCTTTTTTCCCTGCGAATGGCGACAGTGATCATATTGCGTACTTGCTTATACAGTTTTCAATCATCTATATCTCGATATTTTTTATATCTATTAAGTATTTTATTTCTATCCTCGATCATGGCTCTAATTCCATTCGTTAGCCAGGGAGAATACGGTTTCGTTATGCGATAGGTTTTTACTGGGGCATGAATATTAAGTAACGTGGAAATATTTTCAGCAATAAAATTACCTTTACTGTCAATATCTTGCAAATCATAGATATTATCCCACGGAATAGATGTAAGGTCATAGTCAAACTGCTGCAAATTAATATTTTTAAAATCCCCGAGTAGTTCTGAATTTTACCGTTCTATCTATCGAATAAAGATTAGTAATAAAATAAATTAATTCATGATCACTCACCTCACTGACATGCATAGTACCAACTGACCAAATTGCCTCCACGTCACTGGTTAGAGCAAATATCTATTGTGTCGGAACCTTTGAAAGGGTACAGGTCCTGATTAGCTACTAATTTCAATAGTTTAGGTAAGCTATTTTCAACAAAACAACAAATATAAAATAATAGGTAAGTATCTTTATTTTAATCATGTAATTAAATAGCTATTAATATTTATACAAAAATACTAATCTACAATATTATAATAATACAATATTTAACTTAACCTACTCTATATTTAGCTCTGTTTCACTATCACTATCGTCTTCATCTATGCCTAAACTAATTATTAATAGCCTTACGTTACTATTTATTATTGGATGGATGGGTTTGGGCATTATATCTTTTACTGTCGTTAATGCAACTTTGGTCAAAATACTCGTTTTACTAAAACTTGCACTCCGGTCATACCCTTTTTCTAAAAGGGTACAGTAAACGTCCTTTATGATGTTTTTGGCATCAAGTGATAAATGTTTTTTCTTCGTTACACCATAACTTCCGGAAGCAATATTATCTAAAGTTTCACACTGATCTGACATATTTTGGATGCTCGATAACACACACGAAAATACCTTTAACGCACAGCTTGACAAATACCAAACGACTGATAAACTAAGATAAAAAGACACTGCTTTATATTGAACACCTGCAATTTGCCATTAACTTACCTAATAGACCAATGTAATAACATAATTAATAGTAACGTAAGACCCTAAATAACTAGTTTAGGATAGATATAGATGATAGATGATATTATAATATTGTAGATTAGTATTTTTGTATAAATATTTATAGCTATTTAATTACATGATTAAAATAAAGATACTTACCTATTATTTTATATTTGTTGTTTTGTTGAAAATAGCTAACCTAAACTATTAAAATTAGTAGGTAATCAGAGCCTGTACCCTTTCAGAAGGCACTTATTTATGGCTGGGTTTAAATTTTATTGCGGTCGAGAAATCAACGAAAAATTGTGGAATGGAGCATATTATACACTCTGACATCTCGATTAAAATTTCAACAAATAACTGAATCAATCTGACCTATACACTGCCCAAGCCCCGAAATTAAACGTTAATGGTTTTACATCATAAAGCTGAATAATATGTATGTCAGTTCAGGTTGTCTACTTTTTCTTGGTTTTTGTATTTATTATAATATGCACCGCGTTCTACATTTTTCGATATGCATAAATTAGTGTGAGAAACTTTGTTCTCTAGCAGCCTTATGACACCTTATACAAATAGGTTCAAACAAATTATGCTTAAACAGCTCTTCTCTTTCAAAACTTCTACAGCCCTTATAAAATTGATTTATATGCCCACTAATTATACTTTTTTTAAATCAGATACCTTGTTTACAACTCAAAGATAATTAAACTGATGTATAATGTCTTAGACCATCCGATTAAGCTTTATAGCAGGGATCGACAGGCTAATCCATTAATCAGTACAAGGACTACGCGTCTTAAAATAGATCATCAATAATAATTACCAACTTGTAAACAGATTTGTGCCTGCAGCTACCTCTTCTGATGGTTCGTAAGTTCATATTTGAGTAAATCTTCAGTAATTATTTATCTAATGAAGTAAAAAAGAAATTTGACATCAAGAATCGTTTAATTACAAGCAATCAATTTAGCGGTTTTTCAAACAAACTGTTAATGTTAAGCGGCCGTGTGTCATTAAGGCGTTGTCTTACAGCGATTGCCCTTACATTCTGGAAAACAAAAGATTAATGGGGCAGAAGAATCTTTGACATTAATGTTCTACGACGTTGTTAAGTTAGCTCATTAAAATGATGATGGTAAACAATATTTTTCAAGTGTAAATTCACACTTAATATATGGATAGGTTATAGACAATGACTTTTTTCTCCTAGATAGATATGAACAAAATATGCATAAGAAATCCACATGTGTATACTATGCATACGTGGAAATATTTCTTTATTTATGAGAGGTTATCGTTAAGGTTAATCAACACACAAACAAAATAGCGACGGTTTCTATTTGGTCGATTTTAATTTTGATGTAATATAATATTTTTTTATAAAATAATATTATTCATATAAAACGGACACAAATTAATTCAGTAATTATTTCAAAGATAAGAATCTTTTTAACTCTTCCCCACTAATGCTGAAGTAGAAATAATCTGGTTTCTGATATTGAACAACAGACTGATGACGTCGCAGACCACATACCAGTGCGAAAGAAAGGTTTAGTTCTTTTATTACACTGAGAAAATTGTATCGTAATATATAATATATGTTTTAAAAAATATATTTAAATTACATAAAATATATGACTAAATATAGTGAAATATTCTACTAACATTGAGCATGTGTTTTTTTCGTATACAATATTTTAAATGGGGCCAGTTAAATATACAAAAAACATAATTACACATCTCTGTGTTAATACCATAGACATATAATAAAAGAGAGACAAAATTGTTTACCTCTTAATCCGATCACACACCGTTTTGATCAGAAATCAAAAAACTACCGCCTGTATTTCAAAACGAAGGGTATTATTACTTATATTAAATGCATCTGTTTTGTGTGCGTAAGTAAGAATATTATACTAAATTATGTGCGTGTTTTTTTTCTGAATTTCTTTCTGTAATTTCTCCTTTTTAAATTATTTATTGTCTCCTAATTACACTAGGCAATAAGTACAAGGAAATATCTGTGGCAACGCTGTACGGACGTATTAAACATCTGCGACGCGAAATCTAATATGATTCATTGATTCATTCATTTTATTCCTTTAACGTGAAAAGTTAATATTACAGTGTTGTTGTGCTGTGTTTTTGACCTTGTGCGATTTTAGACTGATTTTCAGTGTTTTTTTTTGGTAATAGAACTATTAAGAGTCTTATTAGCAATCTAAAATGGTTCGCCAGTGCGTAGTTTGTAAAAAAAAATTATTCTAACCCCGGATTGATATCTCGGCGGTAAGTAATAAGGTTATGTTTTTTTTTTAGCTTAAGCAGTGCGGTGGTTAATTATTGTATATAATTTATTAAATTATTGCAAGCAACAATAATACTTTTATATCTGGACTCCTTTAAAAAAATACCTCGATGGTGGATAAAAAAAGTAACAAAAAAATTATTGTAAAATTTCTTTATTTGATTCGATTTGAAGCTGGATTTCGCATTTTTAGGGTTAATAGGTAATTTTCTTGCATTTACTTGAAATGCAGGTCAATAAAACTAAACTTTTTTACAGTTCAACATTTCGTTTACTTTCTACCTCTTCTGCTACAACACCTTTTAATACATATTTTTGTAGCTTTCCTGTAAATACTGAGCGCAGACAAAGATGGATTTGGATTTAAAGAACCAGCATATTATAAAGTATGCTCAAATTTGTTCAGGTCATTTTGATCAGAGTGATATAATAATCACCCAAATAACTGGTCGAAGGCAAATAAGACCAGATGCTACTACCCATTTCAATACTACAGTTTTTACTGAGCATTTATCTTACAGGTAAAAAAAATTAAACGTATTTACAGTTGACTATTTTAATGTTTTTAATATTACATTTATACTTTTTTTTTTTAGTTCGGACTCTACCATCAGTAATATATCCCCAAGAAAATCTGTTAGGTAAGTAAGTAAATTGAAAGATAAATTTGTATTGTTAAAGATTTTTCTTACATAAACATATTAAATTTAAATATTTTTATTGCTACAAAAGCAATAAAATATTATAAGAAGCATTTCGTATAATGTTAAAACTGGGTGATGCGTTAAGGCATGCAATAATATGTAAGTATAACAAACCAATAATTTAAAACGTTCTTATATGTTGCATACCTTAACCACTCTGTATAGAAAAACGTTTTTTGACAAAATTTAAATTGGTTTTTATAATTTTGTAATATGAATATATTATTTTTTACTTTTAGATCTCTAGATATTGATATTGGCAGCATGTTTAAAAATCCAGAATATCCTGATCTGCCTGAAGCCACTGCTGAATAAAGTAAAGCAGGCGCCTCAAATGTGTAAGTATATAAATGTCTATTTTAAATAGGTATTTAGACAATAATTTACCAAACATTTACCAGGAATTTGTTTACAATCCAATAAGATGAAATGAAGCCTTTGTCATCCACTACAGAAACAACAGACACTGCTTCAGAAACTGAAATAAAAATTAAGGGGTTTGTACTTTTTATATGACATTTTTTTAAAGCCATATTTTGTTCTTTGGTTTAGAGCATCTTTATGCCAAATTTATTTGAAAACTAACATTCTTTAAAATAACCCATACAAATTTTACATATAATAAGACAGTTAATTAATTGCAGTGTTTAAGTTTTTGTTTTCCGTATTTAACAACAATAATGCCTGAACAACTGAACAGACCTCCTGTTCTCTATTTCCGACATATACTTAAGACAGATATAGGCTGTAAAAAAGAAATAAAAGCAGCTCGGCTTGTATTAAAATTTATTTTGTCGTTTTCCTGCCCTGCCCTTTGCTTAAGAATAAATCTAATATAAATTAAAAATACCTTGTTTCTTATAATCTTTAAAAAAAAACGCGCACGTCCCTGGCCAAGATAATAGGCGAAGGAGACCGGCAGATTACAGCGTTGCCATTTGAAAGCCATCTTTTTCCAACTTATTTAATATCAAGTTATGTATGATTGTAAACAAATCGTGCTTTATAAATGGGATGTTCTGCCTCCTCTTTTTTATATGTCTATGGTTAATACCCAAAATAATGTATTATCAATAAAATGTTTATGTATAAATTAAAAATACAAAACATTAAAGCACGGTTTTATAAAATATTGTCTGTTAAAATTTTCAAATAGTGTATGTTAAAACAATATATTTAACGAGTGGGAATTAAAACCTAACCGCTCATTATAACCTGTTCTTTCAAACTATCAGCAGCGGTCATCGGTTAACGTTGGCTTGCGCTACGCCGTTAAGGGACAGAACTCCTGGAAGTCTGCGAACTAGCTTTAACTTATCACATTTGAATATGAATGAGTATAATTTATTTTGAGGAGAAGCTTCGTCACTCCTAGGGTAGAGGTAATTTAACAAACAAATTATAGGGTAAGTTAAACCTATACTAACCTGATTTAACCAACTAACCTGTACAAGTTATTGTAGTTTTTCCGATTTATTAAAGAAGTTCCCTTGCAAGGAGATATAGACTTAGGCCAGGATGTATTGATGCTTTAATTAAAATATATTTGATTTTGTTGGTACTATATTATTATTGGTAAAACATTAACATTAAAAATATTTCCAGTTAGGACCTCTAAATTTATGAAATTAAAATACCGTTTCTATTTTTAACTGCTTTCATTTTGTAATATAAATTTTATAAATATTGTGACGTAATAAATGTTCAAAAATATTCCCGTTTACTTGGATACACATGTTTAGTCTTTTTACTATATTTTCCTGCACGTTTCTTAGCCTAAAGCGTGATACTGTCCTACATATCTTCTGGTGTTGTAGGGGGATTTACATAAACGCGATCTTTAATGTAGCCCCACAAAAAAAAAAATATAAAAGTATTAAGTCACATGATCGAGGGGGCCACTCAATGAATCGATCCCTACCGATCCATTTTCATGAGTGATGATTCTTTAAAAATTCTCTTCCGCCTTATTCAATCAACATGTCTTCCCTTTCAATGACATCAACGTCTTCAAGGAGCTATGGTAATTCATTTTGCAAGAAGTCTAAATATCTATGCCCGTTAAGTGGTTCGCGGAAAAAATATGGAACAATAACTCGAAGATTTTTGATTCCACGCCATACATTAAGCGACCAATGACTTTTATTTTGAATTTTCCGGACCCAGAATGGATTGACTGTCGAATACTAGTGCATTATGGCGATTAACTGCTCAATTACTGCGAAAGGCTTCAACAGAAAACGTTAGTTTGGACAAAAAATTCGGATCGGCCTCTATAGCTTCATTTATAATGGTACAAGAGTTTACTCGTTGTTCAAAATCACGATCTAGAAGTTCTTGGTATAGTTCCATATGGAAGGGATTATATTTGAATTTTCTCGTGGTGCGGTAGCGGTAGATTGGGTTGTGTCACATAGGTTAGCTAAGTGACGGCCACTGACCTGTGGATTATCTTCAACATAAAGAAAAATCTCAATTTTCTTTTTCTCATTGGTAGTTTTCCCGTTTACCACTTTTTGATTCTTATATTCAACGCTACCATTACCATCAAACCGTTCCATTAGGCATTGAAAATATTGTCTAGTTGGTATGCGTCTATTACGGTACATCGCACCATAGCTACGTCACTTACGACAATAAATGAAACTATTTTTGCTTGCTTAATTGACATTTCAAAATTTAACAATGCCTAAATTTTTGTTTTGTCATGGCCACCTTATTTTATAGCGTTAGTCCCGTTAGGACAAAATGAGAAAAATCAAAATAAATCGCAAAACTATTAAAAATAGGTATATGACATACTAATGAAAGTCGAAGAGTTTTATAAAACCTATCAGAAAAAATAATAATATACAGGACGTGCCATTTAAAAAAGTTATTTTCAATTTATAGTTAAAAAAGTTATTTTTCAATTTAATTTAGTCGAAATGTATAAATTCATTTTGAACGCTGTGTAGCATCTAACTCAAATTTCGTTACATGTTTTTTTTGTCGTCCCAATGAAACCTTTACCAAATATTAGAACAACTACTCGGTTTAGGTATATAACACTATTAACAAAAAAGTTATAGAATTTCATGCAAAATCTAAAAATAAATTTAAAAGATACATCATTCTATTTCAAGAAACTTATGTTTTATTCGCCACGCTTTTTTGAACCATCCTCTATACTCAAACAAAATTTCAAACTGTGCACCTTAGCATTCTCTAAAACTTTTGTATTTAACGTTTTTTGGTAATTCCCGAAACAAATGAGGTAATGAACTTTACTCTATGGTTCACCCAACATCAAACATTTTATTATGACGCGACATTTATTAAATTTTCCCAAAATGTGGCCGCCTTTCAACTAGATTTGAAATATCGATTTTAAGTTCAATTGTTCATTTAGGTTTTCTGAAAATCCTGAAGTTTACTGAACTGACAAACTATGCTCTGACCAATTTGTTGAATTATTAGGAAAATTTTCGTTTGCCCACTAAGAGGTCCTAATAGCAGACGACTACCCATTCACTGTACAGGGTGTCCAGTTTTCGTATGCATGTTTTACGGGTTATCTGCGTTATTAGTAAACATAGAAGGTTGCGGTTTTCGCGGCACTGTGTTACTTTTTTGATTTAGATGCGGGGTATTTTTAAAAATTTTGTATTTTGGGACCCCCCCCCCCGTATCTCGGTTACGCTGCAACTTATCAAAAAGGTAAAAAATAAACTTATTAGTTTTTCTCACGTAGAATCCAGTGGCTTTGTCAGATTTTTTCTATGTTTAATTGTTTCCAAGAAAAGGAGCAAACTTGCATTTTTTTAAATGAGACATCCTATATATTTTTAGCTATTATGATTCAGTTTATCACAAGCTTTTTAAAAATATATAATACTTTATAGCTGTTTTCAATGTGAAACTCAAAATTTACATTTTTCAACAAAAAACAAACAATGCTGATCTTCGGGTCTACGTGCACTGGTTACTTTCTAACAGGATTAAAATAAATATAGACAAAACTAAATACATGATATTTAGGCAAAAGAATAAGGTTATTGGAGAAATTAATATCAATATTAATAGTCTAAATTTAGAAGAAGCATTGGTGATGAATTATCTGGGTCTGAGCATTGATAATGGTCTGAATTGGTCTGAACATATAAAAAAAAATATCAAATAAAATTGTCCCAATGATCTCAGCGATATTTAAGTGTAGACATTACCTTACAAGAAAAACCAAAGAAAATATATACAATGCATTCTTCTTATCTCACTTTAGGTACCTTCTTCCTGTGTGGGGAATGTGTAACCAAACCAATTTTCATTCGGCACAAGTGTTACAAAATAAAATTCTTAAAATTTTGTATAATTATGATCGACTTACGCACACAGAGCTTCTATACAGGGAGTTAGGCGTTAGTCAACTTAGTAAAATAATGGAGCTTGAACAGTGTAAATTAATGTTTAGAATAATACGTAAACAGCAGAAATGTAATATACATATTTTATTTTCCCACAATGTACACAACTATGAAACAAGAATTCACAGTAACATATATCAGACCATTACGAGGACTAATATAGGCTTGAATAATCCTATCACTAATGCTTCAAAGTGCTATAACCGACTTCCTGATGATTTAAAAAACATGCATAACTTCGAGTCATTTGTAATTAAATTAAAACTATATCTAGGTATACATAGAAAAATATTGTAATTAGTTATAAAAGCAATCCATCCTGTTGATAAATGTACAATAACTCTCGGGGCCAGAGCTATCTGCAAGCACTGTTTAGAGAGTTTATAACTTAAAATAATTGTAATTTGAAATTATTTAAATAGAAATAAAGTTTTTCAAAAAAAAAAAAAATTTACATTTTTTTAAACGGCACACCGTATAAATTTTAAGGTTAAACGATTGTCACAAGCTTCTCACAAATGTAAAACACTAATTTTAAAAATATACACCTATAACAATAACTTTTATAAATATAAATAACAATTAACTCAGTTGTGTTACCTATACGTTCAAGAATGAAAAGCTACAATTATTTGATGATTTAGGAAACTGTCTCATAAATATTGCTCAAACTGTTCTCCATTATGCCTAAGACATATTTCACACATTGCTCTGATTCGCCTCAGTGCATTTAAAATAATAAAAGGCCGTGCCTGTAACTCCCTAAAGGCTCTTTCAGCGGCTTCTCTTAAATCTGCCATCGTTTGGTACTGGACGGTACCTATAAATTTTATTTTTTAGGTAGCCCCACAAAAAAAAATCCAAAACCGTTAAATCGGGTGACCTGGGTAGCCATCTTACAGGTCCAGGTGTTCCAATCCAGCGGCAAGGAAAATTATTGTTAAGATATGCTCTTACAATTTGAGAATTGTGAGCGGGAGCTCCGTCCTGTTGCAAATATAAGCTATTAAGATGAGCTAGGGGCACATTCTCTACTATTTTGGGCACAATGTTTTCCCAAATTTCTAAATTATTTAAATTATTTGCAGTAAGACCGCCTTCAAATATATTATATAAAATTTTACTTCCCAGTATGAAGCATAAAACGCTAAACTCAAATCTGCCTTGCCGTTCCCGTGGAAATATAACATGTTGATTTTCCTGGCACCAAAACCTAGTATTTTGCCGATTAAATATACCGGCACTGGTAAAATGACTCTCATCAGACCATATAATCGTTCTTTTAAAATTATTTTCTCTATTTACATTTGGTAAATACCAATTACAAAACTCTACGCGGCGCTCTGCGTCACCGAGATGTAATTTTTGTACGACATGAAATTTATATGGCTTAAACTTGTGTTTTTTTAGAATAGTTTGAACCCTTGATTTTGTAACACCGACAGAACCTTCCACTGTTCTACAAGAACTACTTTGATTTATTTCAATTGAAGCCAAAACGTTTACTTTATCAGTGTCCTGGTTTTCCTTATTGTAAATACTAGGTCGGGGTTTGGAAAATGAACCGACTTCAATTAAGTTTGATGTTTAAAAATATTCTTTTATCCGGCTGTCTTCTTTCTGGGAATCTGCGAATATTACGTTTTTATAAGTTTTTAAATATGATGAAAAATATAAAAAGATGCCCATACCTGTTAAAATAAACTTCTAATGCTTCATCCGAATTTTCGTTACACTGAATATAACAAACGAACATATCGTACTTTTCATAATTCCCGAATTTTGCATTCGCAGCCATAATTAAGAAAAAACTGCTATTTATCAAAACTGAATAGAAATAAAGAACAGAAAATGGATAACCTATTCTAACAGTAAATAAAGATTTTTTCAGATAACAAGCCTGTCATCTTTTGTTTTCCTAAATACCCGTCATGGCCTACTAAAAAAAAAATTTAAATTTGTTGAAAAATGTAAATTTTGAGCTTCACATTGAAAACAGCTATAAAGTATTATATATTTTTGAAAAGCTTGTGATAAACTGAATCATAATAGCTAAAAATATATAGGGTGTCCCATTTAAAAAATGCAAGTTTGCTCTTTTTCTCGAAAACAATTTAACATAGAAAAAATCTGACTAAGCCACTCGATTCTACGTGAAAAAACTAATAAGTTCGTTTTTTACCTTATTAATAAGTTGCAGCGTAACCGAGATACGCGGGGTGTCCCAAAATGCAAAATTTTCAATATCACCCCGTATCTAAAAAACTAAGGAGGCTATGAAAATTCTGTTGATGGCATCGTTTGTTTCTCAAAAAAGTAACATAGTGCCGCGAAAACCGCAACCTTCTATCTTTACTAATAACGCAGATAACCCGTAAAACATACGAAAACTGGACCCCCTGTACTGTCTAGACTTTTAATGATTATCAAAACAACAAAATAACTTGTGAAATATATAAATATGATATAAATATTTCAAACTAACTTTAAGCAACTATTTGCAATAACATCACCGGCAATTTAAAAGAAAACACGCAATCTAAATTAGACTCCATGTCGACCAGCAAGTTAATGGTATTTTAAACTAATCCTAATTGGATATTTATTCTCAATAAAAACAGTAATCAAGAGATAATTCCCTGCCTAATCGCGTTTATCTTTTTTTCCATTTTTTTGATACGAGTCAGTGGCAATTACGTTGAACTTGAGTAAGTTGACTTATTGGCTCGTTAACAACACTTTTAAAAGAAATATGAATTCGTTGAAACAGAGAACTTTATTCTAACATGATACAACGTTATATTGGAAAGTTAGTAATGCGAAACTAAAAAGTCAAAAACTTTAATATAATTAATTTAAAATCTTCCTTCTTGAAGGTCAGGATGGGCTTAGTTTCCGTGAGAACCTTCCTCCTTTATGATGTTTCAATGTGTTATTTAAGTACGTGACCAAACTACAATGGGTAATTCTTTAAGTGATCCTAAGACAAAAAGTTAATATAGACATAGGTCCGGCAATGCCTCGTTTTCAAGATACAGGGTGTCAAACTTTAAAAAAAAGTAGTTTTTTCGTAAATATCTTGATAATCCTTTAGCCGATTTTGTTGAAATTTGGCAGTGTTATTTAGGGTAGTAAGGGGCTAATTTCGCCCTGACTATATTAAAATTTTTAAGTCCAGTGGTGCCCCGGAAGGCACCTTAACTAAGAGTTTGGTACAATAAAAATGTGCGCCAATTGCAATTTTTGTATATTTTCGCATTAGGTAACTAAAATTAAAACTTTTACTTTGATAATTTTTTCGTATCTTTTTGAGACAAACCATAAAAATCACTTTATTACAATTAATAAAAAATTTTGTGTTTTATAAACAATTTAGTCAATTTATTAGTTTATTACCATAAGAAACGTGCCCTTGCTCTTATAGGTCGTGGGACTTCTGACAAGCTTCGCGAAGAGAAGATCTTTAAAATACATAAACATAACATAACCTTAATCATAGATTCAAAATAAAAAAGGGCATTGGAATATTTTGTGATTGGAAATAATCAAGGTAGCTTTGAAATTATTTTATTATAGAAAACTATAACATACTGAACAGAAAGATTTATACACTTTTAGGTTTATTGCCATTAAATCTACAATAAACAACATAGGGCCTAACATTTAATTAATTTTTTAAAAGGACGAAAAACTATCACTGAAAGATTTGCACACGTTCAGGATCCGTTTAGAACTATAATTTTATTATAAGTGAAGCATCTTGAAGCCAAATTAATCTTTACCTGTGTTGGGGAACAGCCCTAAGAGTTGAAATGAGTTGTCCAAAGATGGACTGTTTAGTTTAGTTGTAACATAGTAGGCGTAACATGTCAAATTTACGATCTCGTTCATAACGTAGTAGGTATAAGAAATGATGTATTTTGAAGCCGCGCCAAAGGAAGCGGCTGGAGACCACTGCCACGCTCTACTTTTGTTCTCTGTAAAATGCGCCCACGGGATTGGCGGAAGCTTGGCGTCGGCCACAAAAGATGAATGAGTCGCGTCATAAGGTATTCGTGCAGCGGTTCCATCCGCTCCATTCGGCGCAAATTAAGAAATAAGAGGGACTGTTGAGTGAGCAAACAAGCTAGCAACACGTCCCGTCAAAAAGGAATAGCCAAAGTTGGTTGTTGGCGGTCATTTTACTATTTGTACCAAGTGGTAAATCTTTACGAATGTTAGTGTATCAATTTAGAGTGACTGTTGAGTGAGCAAACAAGCTAGCAACACGTCCCGTCAAAAAGGAATAGCCAAAGTTGGTTGTTGGCGGTCATTTTACTGTTTATACCAAGTGGTAAATCTTTACGAATGTTAGTGTATCAATTTAGAGTGACTGTTGAGTGAGCAGACAAGCTAGCAACACGTCCCGTCAAAAAGGAATAGCCAAAGTTGGTTGTTGGCGGTCATTTTACTATTTGTACCAAGTGGTAAATCCGTAGAAATGTTAGTGTACTAATTTCTATGTAAAAAGTGGAAGTTTCACCCTAAGTACGGGTACAAAGTGTGCATAGCTCTGTGCAAAGAGTTATAATGTGTTGATTTCGCCAGAAGTCATAGTGTGTTAAGTTCGCCAGTATTTTAAATAAAGTTATTTTGCTTTAACACGAGTTTAATTTCCAATCATAATAAAACCGACCAGTGAGTCACACGCCTGTGGAAATATACCACAAACTTGATTGAACGTAAGAGGAAATAAAGCCCGGCGTTTCAACATGGTCCTTCGAATCCGGATGTTGGAAAATTGAATAAGTGCGAAAGTAAAATTAAAGTAAAAAATTAGCAAGAAGAGGCAGTAAGAGACTTCCAAACCAGTGAGAGTAGTGAAGTGAAAGTTAAGTGAGTGTCGACAGAGAGACAGCGGAAGGTAAAAACGTTACATGTAGAAATTGTAGTAGTATTGTTGTTGATAATTCTAGATTTGTTAGTAGCATTACACTTTGGTAGCCAACATTAAGGTAGTGTTGTGTTCGACTTCACCTCTGTGTAAGTTGTGTTGCTAGTTAGAGAGCAAAAGTCATTAAAAAAAAAATAAAAAATGGAGCCTTCAGGCAAGGCAGTTATTATAAGTGAATTAAGCAAGTTAAAAAGGAAACGTGGGGTGGCAAAGGCTGCGATCACGAGGATTCAAACATGGTATAATACTAATAAAAAAGACAAAGAGGCACTGAAGCAAATTATATCGCGAGAGGAGACGTTGAGAAAAGCGTACGGGACGTACTCTGATTTACAGGATAGTATTGAATATTTAGATCCAGACGATTTAGATAGGGATGAAGTCGAGGGCAAATACCATTCGTTGGTGGCGGCGTTTAATGAAATATTAAGCGCAGATAATGCACAAGGTAGTGTAACGAGTAGTAATCAGGGGCAACATTATATTTCTTCGGGTGTTAGATTGCCAGATTTGAAGGTCCCATCGTTCGATGGCAGTGTTTCGGATTGGCGGTCTTTTGCAGAAATTTTTAAAGTTTTAATTATAGAGAACGCAGTTCTTTCGGATGTACAACGATTAATGTACCTAAAATCTGCACTCAAGGGCGAGGCTTTGAAGCTAATAGATTCTCTTGAATTAATAGGAAGTAACTTTCAGATTGCTTTTAACATTTTGCAAAATAGATTCGAGAATTTGACATGTGTGGTAAATAACCACTTCAAAACTATTTTAGGTGCGCCGGTGCTAACTAAGCCAAATTCAAATAATTTAAGGGAGTTCATAGCGAATAATACAAAGACAGTGGAGTCGTTAAAACAATTGCCGGTATCTCAGACTCAAGTTATTGAATATTTGTTAGTATATATTATGGAAAATAAATTAGATTACGCCACAAAAAAGGCATTTGAGCTGGATCGTAATTTAAATAACTTACCAGGGTTAACAGATTTCTTTGAATTCTTGCAACGTAGGTGTTTAGTGTTTGAAAATCTTTCTAGTAGTAGCGAACAACAAAGTTCACAGCCCAGAGGCACAACTAGTAATAACAGAGTATCCTTTTTTGCTAGTCAACAGCAGAGCGATCAGTATTGTTGTATTTGTGGCATTCCAGATCATAGAACATATGCGTGTCGAGAATATTTGGATTTAACATTATATGGAAGGCAACAGATCGTACAATCGAAGCGATTGTGTTTTAATTGTCTGGGTGCACACTCTGTCGCTCAGTGCAAATCACAAAGTAAATGTAAATATTGTAATTTATCGCACCATTCAACGTTGCATAGAAATGTGCCAAGAGGTAGTCCTGATGCAAGTTCGGGCACCGCACAACAACAAAATTCCACGCGAAATGCAAATTTAGGTACCGTGCGAAACGGGCGATATTCCCAGAATAATAACGACAAAACCTCGTACAACGCGAACAGTTCAAATAATCAATCGTTCTTAAGGCCATCCGGGCAGTACAACGGGTCTGGGAATCGAACACACAACGTGTCAAGTTTAAATACGAGTACGGAGACGCCTAGTCCTCAAAATATCGGTGTACAAAATTTACAGGGTAAGTCAAGTAGGGATGTCCAAATAAGTTCCACTAAACCAGTGTCTCTTTCAGCATTGGCAAATGAACATTCTAACGTATTATTGGCAACCGCGCAGGTAAATCTTGTAAGCAAGAATGGGGATGTGATAACAGCGAAAGTATTGTTGGATAATGGAAGCCAAAGCTCGTTTATTACTAAATCATTAGTAGAGCAGCTACAGTGTGATATAATTAATTGTAAATTAAATATTTCAAGCGTTTCACAAAACAGTTTTGTATGTAATAAATTGGCGAACGTTACTATATATTCGAAAACGCAGGATATCTGTTATCCAGTGAAATCGTGTATCATTTTGGATAATATCACGTACAAATTGCCGCAAATCCCTATCAAAGTAGAAACCTTGGATATTCCGTATAATTTACAAAGCCGGCTGGCTGATCCAACTTTTAATATTCCATCCGAGATCGACATGTTGTTGGGCGCTGATGTCTATTATTCGATTTTAAGCCAGGGGCAGTGTATTTTAGGCTCTAACAAACCTACTTTGGTAAATACCACACTTGGGTGGATTATAGCAGGGAAGGTACCTTCACATTGTACATCGCCAGTGAAAGGGCACGCTACGCAGGCAGGCGGAAGTAGTGCGTCATTTTTTTTGCAAACTCAAGACGTGGATAAGTTGTTGACAAAATTCTGGACAGTCGAAGAAGTGTCTTCAAAACCTATAATGTCAACTGACGATCAGTTGGCAGAAAGTATCTTTATTAATACTACAAAACGTGTAGAAAACGGTTCGTTTCAGGTCAATATGCCATTTAAAACTCCGGGTGAGTATACGAAACTTGGTGATTCGTTTAACATGGCTGGAAAGCAGTTAATTAAAGAAAAACATCCAAGATCAGTAGAAATTGAACAACACATGGACAGAAACAAGAAGGCCTGGGAATTAGTGGAAAAACTCGCCTTGGAAAGAACCAAACAAATTCACGACGCGGCAGAAGCGTATCAGTTCTACGCAGACGCGAACGAAGCAGAATCCTGGTTCTTGGAAAAGGAATACATTTTGTGTTCAAAAGATCTGGGCATAGACGAACCTAGTGCAGCGTCCTTATTACAGAGACATAAAGATTTAGAAGGGGAACTTCATGCTTATCATGGTGATATACAGAGTCTGAATGTACCAGCAAACAGACTTATCGAAACTGGAATTTCGAATTTGGATTTAAATACAGAATTGGAGGTGGCGGAATCCATTGAAGACATGCAGTTTAATTATAGAATGATAGCCACAGAAGTATTTGTTGATGAACCAGTAGAAAAAGTAGAATATCGTAACATAGTGGAAGAAAGAAAGGTGCCACAAGTCCGTGCCTTATATCCATTCAGTGACCACGGTCTCACCATGGTAAAAGGCGAGGTGATGTTCTTACTGAACAAAAGTAACCCTGATTGGTGGTGCATAAGAAAAGCGGACGGTACCGACGGGTTTGCACCAGCTAACTACGTTGTTGAAATCGAACCTAGAATAATCCAAGTTACCGTACGTAAACCTGAGACGGTTAAAAGTATACAAAAAGTGAAAAAAACCAAAATGGTTAAGACGAAAGTCCCTATTAAAGTACACAGACCTACTACCAGACCTGTTAAGAGAAAAGTTGACGACAACAATAGCGTCCCGAAAAGACAGAAGCAGCTGAATGATACATACGACAGGTTAAAGAACATGGCTGCTACCCGACATGCCTTGTTGGAGGATTCAATTAGATTGTTTAGATTTTATAGAGAGTGTGATGACTTCGAGAGATGGATCAAAGATAAGGGAAAGATGTTGTCTATTGAAGATCCGAATGATAGTGTTCTGCAGGCAAAGAGAAAATATGAGAAATTCGTTACTGACCTATCGGGCAGTACAAAACGCATGGACGAACTCGAAGCAGAGGTGCGCGAATTCGAGAAACTAAATAATTCTCAAATCGACAAAGTTCGCGCTAGGTTCCGTCAAATTCAACTTGCGTGGCAGAAAGTAAACCGACTGAAGGCCACCAAAGAGAAGAGCCTGGAGGGCGCTAGCAGCGTGGAGCTCTACAATAAGCTCTGTGAAGAAGCAAGGGATTGGATGCTCGAAAAAATGATGCAGCTTGAAAGTGCTGTATTAGGACACGATTTGAAAACAGTACAGTCTCTGCAGAGAAGACACGATAACTTGGAACGGGAATTGGCGCCGGTTCAAGAGAAAGTCAGCAAAGTAATGTTATTGGCCAATGACGTACAAGGACAATATCCTTCTGAAAAACATAACGTTTCTCAGAAACAAAAGGAAATCGACGAGCTTTGGGCTAAGGTTAGGGAAAAAGCTATCGAGAGACGGGCTCGGCTTGAAGATGCGGTTGGCCAACAGATATTTACAAACGGTGCTAAAGATCTGCTTAAGTGGGTCGCTCAAGTTAAAGATAGACTTAATGCAGATAATCTGGTAAAGGATGTACAAACGGCCGAAGCATTGCTTAAGGATCATCAAGACTTAAAACAAGAAGTAAACGCTAAAAATGATGAACTAAAAACAGCTGACAGCATTTTCACTAGGTCTATAGCAAAAGTGTCTCCTCTCATTTATGACCAGGCACATGTAACTACTGAACTTCATCACGACTAAGCCAAACTACTTTTGATTATAGGTTACCGCACCTCGTGCGTGTGGCCATATTTTAAGTCTTAATCTACTCGATTACTAGTTTGTTGAATAATAAGTTTCAACGTACGTTTTATTTATAATGGTTTATTTTACACAAGGTGTCAGTCCTTTTTTGGCGTGGTGGCCTGCCTTAAGTCCACTGGGGGTCGAAGGCTAAGACTCCCTGGGAAACCTAAACGGTTACATGATTTTTGCATTGTTTTTGTCGTTTTTGTTGGCCCTTCGCTCTTAAGGAGCGTCGTATGAGTTCGCACAGTTGGAAACTTCTGGCAGCTTTTTCAAGAACACACTAGGAGCGTCCCTGGTGTCAAAAGACTAAAGACGTAGACTACCCTGACAGTAGCGCACTGCCCTTTCGGTTCTGGGTTCCGGCGGAATCTGGTTCCACCTTTCGCTCTGCGGAGCATCTGTCACTCTGTTACTTCTTCTTCTTCCATTTCGTTCTATCTACTTTGCGGCTTCGGCACTACAAGACACGAGTAGTGCTGTCTATCACTACCAAGTGTCATTTCTCTGGGTTGGGGCGGGTAAGGGGTTATTGAGCCCAGTCCAGGGGAATTATCAGGTCTTCTTCGGGTGGGGATTCGGGAAAATTGTGAGTGTGTGACGTGGGGTGCAAATTTACGCCTTGTGCTTCATGTCAATACTCAAAGTTAGGGGTGTCTCACAGTAGCACCAGTTCAAAGTTTAGGGGTTTCTCATCAGTAGCGCCATTCGCAGTATTCGACTCCAATGTCAATACTCAAAGTTAGGGGTGTCTCACAGTAGCGCCAGTTCAAAGTTTAGGGGTGTCTCATCAGTAGCGCCATTCGCGGTATTCGACTCCAATGTCAATACTCAAAGTTAGGGGTGTCTCACAGTAGCGCCAGTTCAAAGTTTAGGGGTGTCTCATCAGTAGCGCCATTCGCAGTATTCGACTCCAATGTCAATACTCAAAGTTAGGGGTGTCTCACAGTAGCGCCAGTTCAAAGTTTAGGGGTGTCTCATCAGTAGCGCCATTCGCGGTATTCGACTCCAATGTCAATACTCAAAGTTAGGGGTGTCTCACAGTAGCGCCAGTTCAAGAAAGTTAGGGGTGTCTCATCAGTAGCGCCATTCGCAGTATTCGACTCCAATGTCAATACTTAAAGATAGAGGTGTCTCTCAGAAGCACCGTTCTTTAGTTTTTTAGTTTTTTTTATTATTATTTTATACTACAAGGGAAGTAGTTATGGGTGTCGCTGCGGAATGCCAACGTGTATGTGCAGCTCAAACGGAGCTTGCTATCTGGACCTCGTGTGTTCAGTTTTTAAAATTAATTTTATGACAGTCGTGCTTGAAGCGAGCTTTCAAAGTAAATTTCGAATATATTCTTCAAAGAATAACAAAGTCACTTAACACAATATATGATTCGGTAAAAATGTGCCAGTTATGAAAAATAGGACATTCAATCTGTGCAATACGGACGGGTAGGACGGCTGTACAGAACTTTAGGTTCTTTTTAATATTAAGATTGTTGTGAAACCTATTCTACAGGTTTCAATAGGATACGGGTCACTTACGTTCAGATTACGTGAAAACAAAGGAAAAGAAAGACTTTATTTTTCTTTGGGACTTTATACACTTAGGTCAAGATTATGTTCACAGAACAAAACAGGACTTCAAGTGGACGATTGAGCATTGGCTTATTTACGATTATGTCAAGTGGGTCCAGTAAAAGACAATGAACATTTGCGGAGTCGAGATAACTTTGACAGTGTTTGGAAATACGAGGGGCATGTGATACATGAAATCGTGTGTCATGCTGAACAATTTTGTGTGACCTTCGGTCATATTGTAAATATTTTAGTATAAGTTATAAAGTTAAGAAAAAAAAAAAAAAATGGTTATAGTTAGAGCTGCACGGTTGCGTTGCACGTGGCACATGCGCAGCTCTCTTTCTGAATATGGGGTATTTGACTCAGATCATGAGACGATGTAGAGTCTACAACCATATTGATGGTCATGGCTGTTAACGTTTATGTATTGTTGGTTATCGTTGTTAGGTTAGGTATAATGTTGGATACCAGAGTGTTAATTTCTAAGAGTAGATTGTGTAGAAAGGGGATGTACTACATAATGTTCGATTAAATTGAATTGAATCACAAGTGATTCAAGGTGGGGGAGAATGTTGGGGAACAGCCCTAAGAGTTGAAATGAGTTGTCCAAAGATGGACTGTTTAGTTTAGTTGTAACATAGTAGGCGTAACATGTCAAATTTACGATCTCGTTCATAACGTAGTAGGTATAAGAAATGATGTATTTTGAAGCCGCGCCAAAGGAAGCGGCTGGAGACCACTGCCACGCTCTACTTTTGTTCTCTGTAAAATGCGCCCACGGGATTGGCGGAAGCTTGGCGTCGGCCACAAAAGATGAATGAGTCGCGTCATAAGGTATTCGTGCAGCGGTTCCATCCGCTCCATTCGGCGCAAATTAAGAAATAAGAGGGACTGTTGAGTGAGCAAACAAGCTAGCAACACGTCCCGTCAAAAAGGAATAGCCAAAGTTGGTTGTTGGCGGTCATTTTACTATTTGTACCAAGTGGTAAATCTTTACGAATGTTAGTGTATCAATTTAGAGTGACTGTTGAGTGAGCAAACAAGCTAGCAACACGTCCCGTCAAAAAGGAATAGCCAAAGTTGGTTGTTGGCGGTCATTTTACTGTTTATACCAAGTGGTAAATCTTTACGAATGTTAGTGTATCAATTTAGAGTGACTGTTGAGTGAGCAGACAAGCTAGCAACACGTCCCGTCAAAAAGGAATAGCCAAAGTTGGTTGTTGGCGGTCATTTTACTATTTGTACCAAGTGGTAAATCCGTAGAAATGTTAGTGTACTAATTTCTATGTAAAAAGTGGAAGTTTCACCCTAAGTACGGGTACAAAGTGTGCATAGCTCTGTGCAAAGAGTTATAATGTGTTGATTTCGCCAGAAGTCATAGTGTGTTAAGTTCGCCAGTATTTTAAATAAAGTTATTTTGCTTTAACACGAGTTTAATTTCCAATCATAATAAAACCGACCAGTGAGTCACACGCCTGTGGAAATATACCACAAACTTGATTGAACGTAAGAGGAAATAAAGCCCGGCGTTTCAACAACCTGTAAAATTAAATGTAATGTTGGAACAGTTATTAAGCTGTACCGTAGGTACATACAGTTGAGGACTTTAAATCATAATTAATGTTGCATTGTTTGGTTTCTTGGTTAATTGATTGGGAAATCATTTCTGCTGTATGCATTTTATTAGCAACTGAGTCGTCTATATAGCCTTCGGCTACTGTAGTGGATTTCCATCCACCGTGCCTTTTTAAAGCTGTTATATCTCCCCCTGCATCCACAAGGAGATCCGCGGATGACCTTCTAAAAGTGTGACCTGTGTAACATTGGAGATTTGAAAGGCCCAAAAATGTTGCAATTTCTTTTCCCATGGCTGAAAATATATTTATTCCAATTTTTTGTGCGGTGCATTTACCCTTCTGGTAATTTAAAAAAAATTTTCTTGAAGTGACATTGTCTGAGCGGAGATTCATATATTTCTTTACAATGCAATAAAACTGCTTATTTATTGTAAATTTTCTTATGATTTTTGTTTTAGTGTTGGGTATTGTAACAAGAAGACCAGATCCTAAATCCCCTAGATCTTCAATATTCATAGAGTGTAGTTCATTTTTGCTCGGCAGGCACCCATTACACCCATAATCAATACAGCCTTAAGGAAAATTATATTTAAGTAGATATACCTAAGAATGAGAAAATTGTAAGTAATAATATCCTACTTTCGTCGCTAAATACTTGTGGTCAGGCGCTTCTTTCATAAATTTATTAATTTCAGTAGGTGATAGGGTATTGTCCTTTTTTGCTCGATAACCTTTTGATTTTCGTTTCAAAAAAGCCCGTAATTTTGGGTACGTTTCAATATTGACATTGTTGTTTATGCTAAGTGTGCTCTTTAGCATTGGATATTTGGACCACAAGGAAGACGACTTATATTTTTGTGATAATTCACTTAGATATGCAAGCAAAACATTTTCAGAGAAAGAGTTCACTTTTTTCAAATTTCGCCAATCCATAAATTCTCGATATGTGCTTTGGTATATTTTCTTCGACTTGTTCGGCAACAACCCTATGGCTGTATTCTGTGCGACTTCCAACATGTCTGGCGGTGTCGAAATTTCAATTTCACTATATTTCAATATACGGTTTTATATTGGTTTTTATAAGACAAAGACAAATTTTAATATAAAGAAAATTTTGACTTTTTAATTTAAGTGGAGTCGAATTTTACAATATCTCTTTAATTTCTAGGCTTTATTGATAAATTTGTCATGTTTTCAATCAAAGCTTTCTGATTGGTCTATGAAACTGTTGAATAATGAAAATTATGCTTTGTGACTGGTCACAAATTGTTAATAATGGTTATTATTGTTTATCAAAAATTACAAAATATTGTTTGTTTTATTTAACAGTCGTGGAAAAAAAACTGTTTTTATTGTTGGACATGGAATAAAGTGATTTTAATTTATGATTAAATTCATCTTTTAAATTTTTTCGCTCAGATTAACCGTGTTCGATAAAACAAATTACAATGACATTATTTATTACTGCAGTGTCGTGAGAGTAAAAAAAAGTAAGAGTGCTCTGGAAGGAAAAACAATTATTCAAACAAATTTGACTTTGGCATAACTGACATAACTTTAAACAGTGCATACGTAATTATTTAATCATAATTATTTGAAATGTTTTTAAGATATTTAAGCTGTAAAATTCGTTAGTGATATTACAAAATGGTTTAGTTTACAAACTAAGAAATGGCCGATATGCACTTTGTCCATGGAATCGCCCAAGGCAATTCCAGAGCGGCTGGACGCATTTATCACAAGAAATATCCTCATCGCATAGTACCAAACAGACAAACATTTGTAAAAATACATGAAAGGCTGTGCGAATAAGGCACCTTTTAAAGGTCAGCTGCTTCTATTGGGAGACCTGCAACAGTGGGAACAGTGGATATGGAGGAAGCAGTTTTACATGAAGTTGAACGTAGCCCCGATACAAGTACTGTAGCAATTTTAAAATTGCCACTATTTATTTTGTGGGGTATCATCTTTAGTTGTATAACACTAGCCAAAATATGGGACGAACGCACTACTTTTGTTTTCTGTGGCTGATGGCATCAGGCGCCGCACATAGGTGAACCATGTAATTCCGGTTTCGCGTCTCGGTCAAGTCGCGGACCGTCCATTTCTACTTTTGGCGATTTTATGTTTAGACGGGGTTGTTTAGAATAACTTTCTTCATTTCCTTATGTAATTTAGGTTCTGGTAAAGGCCCAGACCCTTGTTCGTTCTGATCGCTTGGATCCTTTATGTTGTCACTCTGTTCTCTTCTTCTTCTTATTTTCCTTGTCGGGGTTTATGTCCAGCTGGCAGCCTTGAGTCAGCCGATTTTGCTAGAGGAGGGGGTCTGTCTTACTTGGAGATCTTGCGGCCTCCATTTTGGCTTTCTGAAAATACCTTCAGGGAAGAAGGTCGCCGTTGGGCCATTTTTTTTTTAAAAAGACCACGAGGTCTCACCCCCCTTTTAGAGGTAAGCTATTTTCTTTTCTTTTGTTTTTAGTTATCGTTTTGTGGGTATTCAATGGGTTAATTTTCCTTTCTATTCTTTTTTAGGGGTTGTGTGTTTGGTTAGTTTCGGCTAATATGCCGTTTTACCTTTGAATAGGATAGGAACACCACATGGGATTTTATCATCCACATAAATAGCCCTTGAGCTACCAGGTTCCGGTTGGCCCACGTAAAAACAAATTGAATTGGTTACGAGCTGTGTATGGACTAGATTTCACCTGGCCGACCATGAGCAGCTTTCAGGAGCCACATGGCCATGTCCAGTATAGCTGCCCCAGCAGAAGCGAGGGATTAAAAGGCTTGTATAAAGCAAACCTCAATTTAATGCATTTTGCCTTTTTAATTTAATTAGTACGTCACTACACTTAAATAAACTGCTGGTTCATCACTCATTTTTTATGTAAAGCCATCTTGACAAAGGTACCCCTTTTGTAACCATACACCATCAAAATATTTAAAGGTTCTAGAATCTTCCCCGAGGTTATACATAATTTTGACTTAAATCCTTGCGTCCAGAAAGGCTGTTTTTTCATTCATTTCATTTTATAATTGAAACTTATCTAAATTTTAAACAATTTAACATCATAACAATAAACCTAAACCCCTTTTTTATTCAATAAAGACTTTATTATTTTTGTGGGAAAGCTTTAGTTTTATTTATTGTATAGATTTTCCAATAGAACTGATATTCGGTATATTCTTCCTGGTTTGGACATCGATCAAACCAGGTGGCGCCCAAGACAACCAAAGACGAAGGGAAGGTGTAAGTATTGGACCACGACCTAGGGCCTCCACATAAAGAGCTACCGTCAGCAGATAGTGACAACCTGTTGTCCAAGACAACAGATTGCCATTGTCAAAGTACACGCAAAATTGCATAACAATTAAACATTTGTCAAGTTACTGCATAGAAGATTTTTAGGAAATATCAACTATATCCTTACCACATACAGCGTGTTCAAGCGTTATTACCTGTAGATTTTCCCCAGCAAGTTGTTTATTGTACTAGACTTTTGCAACAACAGGTAGTGTTTCCGATATTTCTATCCCATATTTTGCTTACCGATGAAGTGTGTTTTTCCCGAAATTCAATTATGAACTTTTATAATAATCATATCTGGGCTGAAGAAAATCCTCATGCGGGTATAGAAAATAATTATCAACTACAGTTTTCCGTGGATGTTTGGGTTGGCCTTGTAGGTAATTATCCCTCATTTTTACCACCGAGATTAAATAGTCAAGAGTATTGTTATTTTGAATTTGTGTTGTTCACAGTCATGGCCACCAAGGTCACCGGATTTAGATCTTGTAGATTTTTCCTTCGGGGGCATTTAAAGTGCCTCGTTTATAAAACTCCAGTCAACAATGAAGAAGAATTATTCGAACGAATACGGGTATCATGTGACAAGACTAGACATACGCCGAGAATATTTTAACGTGTTCGGCAATTGACGTTAAGTCGAGGTAATGCTTGCATTGGAGTTGAAGGAGAACATGGACACTGGACTTAAAAATTCTAATCTACCTACGGTTAAATTAGCACCTTACTACCCTAAATAGCATTGCCATATTTGAACAAATTCAGCTAAAGGATTACTAAGATATTTACGAAAAATGGAAAGGACTCTTTAAAGATCTCCTAAACGTAAAACAGGAAGAACCGCACAAAGAAGAAACGTACATTACAGCGGACCTACCAGTTAAAGAACTCTCCCTTGAGGAAACACAAAAGGCAATAATTAAACTAAAGAATTTTAAGGCACCTGGATCGGACGAGATACCTGCAGAGTTCCTAAAATATGGGGGAGACGCACTACATCGACAAATTCACCGATTTATAACTCTTATATGGCGAAAAGGAAAAATATTAGCGAGATGGAGGGAGAGCAACATTGTACCCATCCACAAAAAAGGGGACAAATCAAAATGTTCCAACTATAGAGGAATCTCACTAACAAACACCACATATAAAGTTCTCTCAAACATCCTACTATGCAGACTAACACCATATGCAGAAAACCTGCTGGGGGAACACCAAGCCGGCTTTAGGACAAACAGGTCAACAATAGACCAACTCTTCACACTGAGGCAGCTCCTGGAGAAAGGATGGGAATATAATAGAACGGTACATAACCTCTTCATATATTTCCGCCAGGCGTATGATAGCATAGAGAGAAACAAGTCAAGTATGGAATGCGATGGCGGAATTGTCAAAAGCAAAACAGCTCATCCAGATGACCAAAGTTTGTATGGAGGGCGGAGTATCTAAAGTACGAGTAACCAACAGTCTATCCAGTACTTTAGAAATACACAGTGGACTTAAACAAGGCGACGCCCTGTCACCACTACCTTTTAACCTCGTCTTAGAGAAAGCCGTGAGATCAGCCGAAATAAAAACCGAACTGCTAACAACTAAAGGTCCCAACCTACTGCTAGCATACGCAGATGACATTGATCTCATCGGAAACTTCATCGTAACCGGAGAAGACATTTTCAACAAGATCGAAAAAACAACAAGTGAAGTGGGATTGAAAATCAATGAAGAAAAAACGAAATACATGTGTATAAACAGAATGGGGCGAAGAGATAGAATAGGACAAAACGTCACAAACAACACCCTAAATTTCGAAAGAGTAGAGCGTTTCAAATACCTTGGAGCTACAATAACTGCTGATAACGACGTTTCGGAAGAAATCAAAGGCAGACTCCAATCTGCAAACCGCTGTCTATACGCACTTAGCAATCTTATGAGGTCAAAAAACCTAACCAGAACATCAAAGATTAAAATTTATAGAAACATTGTCAGGCCAGTAACAACATATGGGTGTGAAACGTGGACAATGACCAAAGCAGACGAAGAAAAACTCAGACGCTTTGAACAAAAAATCCTCAGAAAAATCTTCGGAGCCCACCACGATCCGACAATAAATCCATATCGTGTTAGAACAAAATATTGAAATATAGGAGCTCAACAACGATAGCGATATCGTACAAGAGATTAAATTCCAACGATTAAGATGGGCAGGCCACGTACACAGGCTTCATGATGAAAGACTGGTAAGATTGGTGTGGGAGGAAGTCCCAACAAGAAAAAGACCATTCGGACGTCCCAGAATGCGTTGGAGAGATAACACTAGATCAGAACTATAGAAAATGTATATTTCCTTTGACCAAAGATTGATGGAAGACCGCATCAATTGGAAGAAAGTTGTGTAGTCAGCCAAGACCCACCCAGGGTTGTAGCGCTAGATGATGATGATGACTAGTAACTTCAGTAAATAGGTACCCATTTAAACCGAAACCTTGGGATACCACCTCACCATGGTGACCGTAGAAATTGTTCCACCATGTATTTTGATCATTCGGTATGAACCAATCAACAAGAAAAAACGCTATTTGCACAACTTTTTATTTGGTTATTTATTTGAGAGCGTTTCCAATACACCCACGTAATTTCGCAACCACTTGTAAAAATAAATGACCTGTAATGTTCAGGGATTTGTCACAGCGTAAATTCAAATGCATAAATTGTTTTGGCCCTGGCATGGTATTCAACATATTACTGAACGTATGTCTGTAAATGGGGCAGAATAACGGCTAGAGGAATTTTTATTTGGAACTTGTGGCGTGTGATGGCGCATTGTAAATTAGAAGGAAAATAATCGGGAAAAATTTTGGAATAAAATAATATAGTGCGTTTTTTTTTAAGGGAGACATGGATTACGATTCCCAATCGATGTATACTTTTGTTAAGAAAATCTATAACTGGAAAAGTTTAATATTCTAGGAACGCATCAGTAATAACTATAATATGTAAAGAGAATGTTGAAAAATTTCTACGAAATTGATAAATACGAAATTCTTTTTTTGGTTTCTTTTTTAAACTCTTGATCTGACGAAATTTGGGCGTTGCATTTTTAGCAAAAATCTCGGACACGTCAAAGCACTATACAGGGTATCCGGGAAAATGTGGGAAATCTCTCGGATTCAGATAGAACATGGAAAAATAAGACGACAAGTTTCTTTAAAATTTTTTCTCCTACTCCCTACAGAGATATGTCCTCTAAAGGACGCCGCTGAAAATCGGTTTTTCTTGGCTAACTTTTAAAGTACTTAATATAGTTTAATAAAAATTGAATGTGATGGACACACACTCTTAAAATAGGGCCCTGGAAACATATTTAGCATTATTAGTTTACCAAGAGCGGACTAAGCTTTACAACTTGACGCTTAAATTTTTAATACTCTGTATGATGAAAACTTAAAAAAAAATATGGGTAGCTTGCACCTTAGACTAAAAAAAAGTACTCTTGTTTATTGTCAAAATATATCACTGCTTTTAATTGAGTAAACTATGGATATTAACAAACCTTCAACTAGTTGTACGCCTAAAAATAAAAAATTCAATTAACATTAAAAGGACGAATAATAGCAAAAAAACGTATACCATGGAATTCGGGATCGAAATACTGAACTAATTTCATTGCATGCTGCAGAAATATGTGTCACTTTAACGAAAGTTCAGTCGCGCACTGTGTTCAGGTTTTTAAAAGGCCTTCATCAAGAAAATGACGAAAAGGAAAATGGTCGAGTAGCCTAGACAAGAGGACGAAAAAAATAATCCTGGATAATGCCACAAAATACGCTATTCGTCGCAAAATCCATGGATTTTTATTCTTAAATGATATAGGTATCCACAATAAAAAAAATGGTGGTTGAAATTAAAGAGGACACATCTTTACCTAAAATAAAAGTTTTCAAACGAACATTATTATAATTTAAATTTGAAGAAGTAGTCCATACTTGCAGTGGAGTGTGGGTAATAAATTAAAACAACACTTCTGTCTTCCTCCACAAATAATATATATTTTTGAAAAAATTTTTAACGATTGTCCCTACATGTTTCGACCATATATATAGTCATCTTCAGGGGAACTAAAAGGAATGTGTGAGAATATAAAGACAATGACAGGCATCATAAGAGACTTACCTATATCGAGTGTGAAATTGGATCCAATAGTTGTCTCAAATTAATGTAATTAATATAAAACGTTGTACTCATTAATTTGAGACAACTATTGGATCCAATTTCACACTCGATATAGGTAAGTCTCTTATGATGCCTGTTATTGTCTTTATATTCTCACACATTCCTTTTAGTTCCCCTGAAGATGACTATATATATGGTCGAAACATGTAGGGACAATCGTTAAAAATTTTTTCAAAAATATATATTATTTGTGGAGGAAGACAGAAGTGTTGTTTTAATTTATTATTATAATTTGTTAAAACAATTTTAGATATTTTAGATGAAATCGAGAAAGTAAGCTAATTAAAAAAAATTAAATTATTGTAGAACTGCAAAACTATTTGAATAAAATACGTTTCGGAAAGAAATTGTATTACGCCAACAAGACAGGGCTCAATGAAGTTGAGAAGCTATAATGAATGAATTTTCGCAAGGACTAGAAAATCCTAGTGGAAAAGGTCGTCGTCTTATTGGACCAGGTTTTAAAGGTTAATAGAATTAATTGAGTTTATAAAAAATTATATTATTATATTATATATTTATATAATATTCATTATTTTTTTAAATGCACACGCCACTGGAATTCGTTTCACTGAGGTCGCGCAACTCGGAGCTTTCTATTATGCTAAAGATGAGTATCTGACAGAAATTTTGGGCTTTAGGTATAGTTCGCTGCCAGCAAGTGAACGGGCGACATTTACACAACACCTTTATAACTAAGTGCAATTTATTTTATTAAATGTATTTTTGAATTCTAGCAAATAGTTTTCTCGCGCTGTATAAATAACGATTAAAGATGTAAAGGTGAACTCCAACCAATATTCAACTTTATTCAAAATATGGGGTTTCTACTTAAAGAAATTGCCCATGATAAGTATTTTTGGTTCACAATGTATATGTGTAGTTCAGTTCATAAAATACGCATAATAAATAATACTTCACGAGTCTAAGCGCATTTTAGAAGGATCTACCAAAGTGACAATACAGAATTTATTCTATGTTAGATGCTCTCACTTTATATTAAGGTATCAAAAATACGTCATTTTAGTCTGCAGCTACGCGGTTTCCGCAAGGGGGAAGCGAAGCCATAGGTTAAGCTCCTTCAACAGGGACAATTCATGGGCGTGTTGTCTTTGTCTACGCATTCTTTAAATAGTTTTTGAAGATACAGATTAAAACAATGACCTATATAATACGAACCCCTTAATGGTAATAGTATATTATTAACCAAGGTTTAGACAGTCATCATTATTGCCCGAGCGGCAAGTGTAAATCACGAGGAGCGGAGCGACGAGGGATTTAAGACGCGAGGGCTATAAGCTGTCTAAGCCGTGGTTAATATAATATTTTTTCCACTACTACAAACTTTTATAATACATTTATCTTTATAGTATTAATAATTATAAAAAATGATAGGTAGGTATAAGTATATTTTTTAATCAAGTTACCTGCGCTTTGGAATTGGCAAAATATTTTGTTGTTTTGTCAGGTGGCTTTGTTAATGTAAATTTTTGTTAATTTATGTCATCAGATTTCACGAGTTTTCCGTTTTTTTAAAAAATGAGCGAAGAAAATGTTAGTGATATTATTACGTGTACACCTCCAGAATTAAGGATGGAAGCAGAAAAAATGTTGATTGTATCGAGATTTTACAATATCAAGTAATCTAATATGTATTGATAATTATCTGGTTGCCTAACCACATTCATGTTTATGAATTCATGTTGTAGAATCAAAAAATCAAGTTACCAATGCCTTATTATTGACCATGGTCAATAATAACTTATAAGGTAGAGAAAAAAAAAACGATTTCTAACGTTAATAATCGGTCAATAATGGCGATGTTACAGGTTAGTAGTGGAAAAAAATATTTATTTTTAGAATCCTGTAAAAATACAAAGGTTTTATATTACTCGTTAGAAATATTTTTTTTTATTTCCTTTGAAACACATAATATGTTTTTAGATGTTTATTAAATGTTATTTTATTTTTTATTGCCTTTAAACTTTGAGGAATTTTGTTTTAGCAATTAATCCATTATGAGTTACCGCACTTTTACCCCTTGTCGTGCTCGTAGGGTTAAAAGGGAATTGATTTTTAGAGCGATATAATTATTCTGTATACCTGTTGTTTTAATAACGGTAAAATTTGGCAAAATAAATTTATTTGCACGTTTGAATATTAAATATATTGTTTGGTGTAAAATTATTTCGATAATATTGAAGTATTTTGTTTCATTATAAATGACTTCAGTACATGTATAATATGGATATTTATTTAATACTTTAACATCTTTATTTTAACATCTTTACAATTCCTCTAAATTATGTTTGTTAGTTTGTTCCCATAAATAAGTTGAATTGCTATCAAGAAACAAAAAGTTGTATTTTTAGCTGATTAACCTGAAAACAATATACAATTTTTGAGCAAGTCACTGGCGTACATTTTTTCTGTCAATATTATTCGTGAGACTGTCCCCTACCAGGACGCCACTGGAACTCATTTTTATCATCTAGTAAGTGCTGACTCACCGTCTTATTGCAATGAACTACACTGCCAAGTTTCACCTAAATCAGCAAAAGGATCTTTAAGATATTAATAGAAAAACGATTTTTTTTTAAACTTTGTCACCCTGTATCTTGAAAACCAAACTTTTTAGGACACATGTTTATATGAACATTTTTACTTCAATTTCATTCGAAAATGCGCCCTTGAAACTACGGCCTTTAATTACGTAACACCCTGTACAATAAAAGGTTAATTTAAATGAATAATGTCATTTATATAAATTAAAAATAGGAGTGGTCCCGACAGCGCCGGATTAGGAAAGATGTGGGCCCGGGGCTAGAAAACCTGGAGGGGCCCTTAATGAAGATAAATAAAATATTTATAGTATTACATTTTGTATAAGAGTGCAAACAAAGACAAAGACATAACAAAGAAACAAACAAAAAGAATATAAACTTTTACCGAAACAAAAAATAGTCATCTTTAAAATGTTTTTTTACGTGCTTTTAAAGTTGAAAATGTATCAGTAATATCGTCAAAATCTATTGAAGACAAAAGATCATTTTCAATACTCATTAAAGCTAAACTGGACAGTCTAACTTCGCCCATGGTGACCCTGTATTTGTTTTTTATAAGAGCTAGTTTTAAAATAATCTTTCGCTTTCGCAGTAATTCGGATGCATAAATAAATTCTTACAGCTATATATGCGTTTGGAAATATTTCTAGCAAATCTTTCTCAATTACATGACAGAAGGAAGGGAACACTAACTAGTAACACTTTCAATATTTAAAGTTATTAAATATAAAGAAAACTGAATACCAACAGAAAGGTCTTCCTTTCTTGGTAGTTTTAAGCAATCAATTTAGTATTATAGCGCTGACTGTGTTAGCCAAATACGGCCTTATAGTATAAGGTTTTTACATCAGATGGCTAGGAAATAATTTCCTAATTAGTATATTATATTTAAAACTGAATAAGTTCGTAAGCCAAGTTGTTTTCTAAATCGTTGGGAGAAATTAAAGTTTTGGCATTGGCAGATATTTCTGTATAATAGTTAACTGGCTAATGAATCCAAAAAGGTCACTTTTTTCTTTCTTTGTAAGCTTCATTTCGCTTTTTAAGCTCAGATGTTATTTTATCTATCATTGGCAGGAACGATTCAATGTCAAATTCATCTTAACCTTGTCGTGATATTTCTGTTGAGCCGTTAGCTGATTTTTTTACGCTTCTACGTTGATATGCATCTCTGTATAAAGTGTTCAAAACCGAAGATATATCTTTGGCCTTTTCTTCTAAAGATTCGAATTGACCTCGTAGATTACAAACAAATTCTAACAATGAAATTAACATTTCATGTCCCGTTATGACATCGAGACCAGGTTTTTGTAAATAAGTATGGTGTCATCAAACCGCTCTAATAATTGTTTCCAAAAAGTAGCCATAAAAGCAGTTTTAAGTTCTACCGTATGCCCCTTTAAAAAAATACACCGTTTCTAGTATCTTTTTTCTCTGACGTGTCTTCTTCGCCTAATTGTTTTAAGGCATTAAAAATTCCATCATAATTGATGACAAGGGATTTAACTGCTTGTTCGCAAGACGACCACCTTGTTGCAGAAAGTTGCCTTACAACCAACAATCGTTTATGGTCCCCACATTCTTCGTTTTGTTTCTTGGTGTTTTTAATTAAAATTTCCCTACGATGGGTGGATGCAACAAAAAAGGCATACAACTTCTATAAAAATCCCAAAAAAACTTGTAGCCTCTACTCTCTAATTTGGCTTTAATGAATAGATTATTTCTATCTTGAAGGCTATTCGAACTCGGGGGCCTTTAAATAACAGTAAAGGTTTTTTGGTTGCTTTCTGGGGCCCTTTGAATGACGGGGCCTTGGGCTATAGCCCCCTAGCCCCCCCCGCTTAATCCAGCGCTGGGTCCCGAGACTGACCCTTGAGGAACCCCATATTTTATTAAATTTGTAATGCTTTGAATTCCGTTAATTCGGGTAGTTTGATATATGCGTTGTAAATTATCTTGAAATAATTTAAAACATTTTTTTTTAAAACCTTTATTTTTTCAATAACAATATTATGACTCACTACATAAAAGGCTTCACGAAAATCTGAAAATAAATTGAGATAAATAATTTAACCTGCACTAACCAAATAAAAAAACTTTACTATATTATAAATCAAACCAGCTTTGTTGTAAAAATTTACGCTACGACCTTTACTATAATTTGTAAAAAGCACACTACCCATCATCTTTGTAAGCTTAATTTTACACATGGTAACCACAAATGTCTTGTAAATAAATCGCACGATAAACAAGAAGCGCATGGGGTGCGGGGGAAGTAGAAGCGGCTAATATCGCGTGATGTTGCTTACGGTGGGTTAAACTAGATACAGTGGTCGGAATCGTCGAAATGCTGGACAATACTCTTGAAAAAATTCTGAAATAAGCCAAATATTGAATTGAAAAAGGTCGTTTAAAATGGCTCACCCAAAATGGCAGGGTAATAACTGTCAATAAGTTTTATCATGGATAATTAAACTATTGTTAGTTGTCAAATAACATTCTTGTCCGTATGAACATTGAACACCCAATATACAGGATGTTTATTAAACATACGGCAAAGTTGAAGGGGTTATTCCCTGGACAATTCTAAAAATATTTTGTCTTTTAATGATTTTTGAAAAGCCGCCATGTTTCGAGGTCGAGAAAAATTTTCAACAAACCAATTTTGGTATTTTTCTCGTAATTGATCATTTTATATGTGTAGAATTTGTTGAGACAAATTGACGTTTTGTCCATAGAACCATACCACATAGAACGCGTTCAGGCACTTCTTTCTGCTGATTTTCCTCCACGGATTGTATTCTCTCAATGGCTCTTGCACAAATTTCAAATTGGATAGTCATATGTCTTGGCATAGTCACGTTGCGGCGACTGCTAAGGCAGCCTTGCAGAAACTTGGAATACCTTTCTGAAATAAGAACCTCTATACACCCCAACAACTTTTGATGCTCTATAAAGCCCAAATTCGACCATCGCTGGAGTACTGTTCGCATATTTGGGGCTCTGCTCCTAAACATGGAAAGCCTTGAACATCGAAGGCAGGTTGGCGACTTGCGTCTATTTTACAAATACACTCAGTTTCAAAAAAAGTGACGCACCTAATCTTTGTTGCAACTTTGAAGCTTTGTCGTTTCTGAACGAATCGACCGATTTTTATTATCTTTCCATTTGTTGGTAGGTAGTTCCGTTACCTTTGAGAATAAAATAAACTGGTAGACATTTTTTCAAAGCCCTCTGGATGATAGTGGAAAAACTCAAGCCATGTATTTTCTTAATTTTTGACTCGCCCTGTGCGTTAATCAAGTAAATGTATAGAAAGCGCTTACACTCTAGGTATATGAAAGTCGCTTCTTTTACGAGCATTTTTATTTTTTGTTTATTAATTTATCTCTAAAATTGTCCGAATTACAGCTTTTTTGCTGAAACCTTACGTTTATCCCACAAATGTAATTTATTGTAGGATCACAATGCACAGGAAGCACTGCTCGAAGGGTTAGTTCTAGTCGCCCTCGAAAACCTGCTCCAATGATCGTTTCTTGAGATTGAGGATATTACGTGATCGATCAAAAACTGCGGTAAATGTTCAGCAAGATCTTCGCCAATTCGGGGTGTTACGATAAGTAAGCAAACGGTATGTCTACGTCTAAACGAAGTTAATTTGAAAGCTAGGAGACCTGCAAAAGGTCCCAAATTATTGCCACAACACCGTGTTGCTAGAATAAACTTCGTTGAAAATTATGGACAATGGAATATTCGTGAATGGTCGAATGTCTTGTTTACGGATAAATCACGGTTTTGCCTGGTGGATGGAAGGAAAAGAGTATGGAGAAGGACAGGTGAAAGGTTTAATCAGAATTTAATAACAGAATGTGAAAGTTATAATGGTGGGTCGGTTATGGTGTGGGGAGGGATTTCAATGAATGGAAAGACACCCCTCCATGTTTTTCCATTGAGGCAGTCGATGACAGCGCTAATCTATATTGACATTTTACAGCAGTATGTCTTACCTCATGCAGAGTTAGTGGGCAATAATTTTATATTGATGCAGGATAATGCCCGACCACACACCGCAGCAATTGTTCGAAACTTCTTAGAAGCTACGGATATCACCACATTACAGTGGCCTGCCAGAAGCTCCGATATGAACCCTATAGAACATTTGTGGGACGAACTAGGGAGAAAGGTACGTTCTTGCCAGAGGCCTGCTGAAAATCTCGCAGAATTAGCATATGCATTAGTGGAAGAATGGAATCGTATACCAAGGGAAATGATAAGAAACCTAATTTCTAGTATGCCGCGTAAATTAGAAGCTCTTAGAGTTGCTAGGGGAGGCAATACACGGTATTAAGCAGTTATCCTAGTTTATAATTTTGTGTTTAATAAAAATGTTTTTAAAATTCGTATCTGTTAAAAACTGTTTCTCGATAAATTCATAAAGTTGGTAATATGCAAGGTTTCAGCAAAAAAGCTGTCGTTCGGACAATTTTAGAGATAAATTAATGAACAAAAAATCAAAATGCTCGCAAAAGAAGCGACTTTCATATAGAGTGTTGATTAACGCACAGGGTGAGTCAAAAATTAAGAAAATAACATGGCTTGAGTTTTTCCATTATCATCCAGGGGGCTTTGAAAAAATGTATACCAGTTTATTTTTTTCTTAAAGGTAACGGAATTACCTATCAACAAATGGAAAGATAATAAAAATCGGTCTATTTGTTCAGAAATGACGAATGAATCACTCTGTTTAAAAAATCTTTCATCTGGATTACGTCATCACTCTGGAACGACCTCCCTAAGGCCGTGGTCCCCAACGAGTATAATCTTCAAAGATTCAAAACCAACGTTAATCGATTTCTGCGCACACGCACCGCTCACAGAGCGCCATGAAATGTTACTCCTGCAGTGCTGTGCCTTATAATTAAAAAAAAAAATCCTCAACTACCGACGCTGATTCTTTTTACCGATGAATCGAATTTCTCAAGAAATGCAATAAGGAATTTTCACAACAAGCATGTGTAAGCTGAAGAAAATCCACGTGAGGCAATTGAAGATCGTTTTCAACATCAGTTATCATTAAACGTTTGGATTGGAATTGTGGATGACTGGCTAACTGGACAGGTATTTCTATCAGGAGGACTTACCGGCGAGGTACATCGCAACTTTTTGGAACAAACGCTACCTCAGTTTCTGGAGGCTGTACCATTGGCAACAAGCGCATATTAGTCTGGTTGCGTGAGTTTTTAACAGTAACATACGGGGATCGCTGGATTGGTCGAGGTGGACCTCACTTATGGCCTGCTCAATCTCCGGACTTAAACGCTCTGGATTATTTCCTATGGGGCCATCTAAAGTTATTAGATTATACTACTCCAGTAAAGATCGGATAATTGCTGGGTGTAACTCAAAAACTTTAAGAAACTTTACATGTAATTTTTGGTAATAAAATGTTGTTATTGGCGAAAACTTCTCTCGTCCTGTATCTTCGAAACAAAGCAGCTTTTCAAAAATCGCCAAAGGACATTCTTAGAATAGTCCAGGGAATAACCCCTTCAATTCTTGCTGTATGTTTAGTATCTGTATAAAAGGGGCACCGCCAGACTTGCTAAAGGTTTTGAACTATTAACTGTACACCGAATTTTAGAACCCACCTGAATCATCTTGAGAAATGATAAATAAAGTATCTTTAAATCCGTA
Source organism: Polydrusus tereticollis (assembly GCA_963920685.1). Taxonomy (NCBI): domain Eukaryota; kingdom Metazoa; phylum Arthropoda; class Insecta; order Coleoptera; family Curculionidae; genus Polydrusus; species Polydrusus tereticollis. Next base: position 25,739,078 of record OY987326.1, on the reverse strand, counting down.
GTTGATTAATACAACTGTTCACCATAACTGTGAGTATAACTTTATTAAAATAAACTGCTGGACAATTCAAGCGGACCGAGCTAATTGTTAGTTGAACTTTGGAGTAAAATATTTTACGAACGAATAAAGCTATCGATGCGCGGTTTGCAAAATTTAAAAGAGAATTTAATTCTTAATATTCACATTTTTTCCGATTTTTTTTTACTTCCAACCTTTAACTGTCTACAGGATTCAAAAGGAAGTATGTTTTTTTACCAAAGTTTCTAAGTACCGGATTTCCACAAAAATAATTTTAAATTATTTCGGATGGTATTTTCTTGGTCTCCTATTTAGAGAGAACAAAATAAATTCTCAAATTTTTGATATCCCTCTATGTTCATGAAATTTCGATTTTTTTTCTCAACCCCTGTAAATTTCAGGTATTTTTGTCATTAGGCCTTACAATGTTTTGTAAGAACGGGGTTTGGTAAGTGATTATAACTTCTTAGGACCACCTCTTTTGCAACGAGTACATTTTAATTTCTTGCGTTTCGTCATGACCAGTGGCGTACCCATAATCGGTAGTAATCACTAGTGGGTTGAAACGTCATCCTTGAACATCATCCGTGAAATGATTTAAACTTCAAAAGCGCGTATACAGGATGTACAAATAAGTGTATAACTGCTCCTTATTAATTTTTTAATAAACCTTGCTTACATATCCTTATAAACATCATTATAAAATACCGATAACACAAAATACATATTTTTTTGACAAACATATTTAGGACAAATAATAAAAGTAACAAAATTGTAATACGCGAAGGCAAAACGAAACAAGATTTATCCGATCCACTTTTCCAAAAAATACACAGTTATAAAACGAATCTTTTTATTATTAACGGAACAATTAATTATTAGCACATAAGATGTTTTAAATAATGTTCATTAGGTACTGATATGCTTATATGATTAGTCTTCCTTAACTCTCTACTGATTAAACGGCTAATGAGAATACTAATACCGGGTGGCTCCTCCCCGAAGGTTGAGAACCTCCTGGCACCGCCGAGGCATACTTCTTTCCAGGTTATTGATAAGTTATTGTGGTATGTTTTCCCATTTCTCCCGTATTGCTACGGCAAGCTCTGCCAATGTTTGAGGTGCATTTTCGCTTGATCGTACACGCAACTTTAAAGAAGACCACACATGCTCAATAATGTTTACATCGGGAGATTTTAAGGGCAAGTTTAATTGATTAATATTGCTTTCCTCCAAAAACTCTTGAACAATCCGTGCCCTGTGTGGCCTTGCGTTGTCATCAACAAAGAGAAAACTGGGCCCAAAGTTTTTCGCAAACGGCAGCACGATGTTTCCTAAAATTTCATTCATATAAATTTCGGCATTTACGGTTCTTTGCAAAATAAAACGATCCGTTTTTCCATTGTGCATTACTCCTGCCCATACGGTAATACCCCCTCCGCCAAAAGCTTCTTGAGGAGCCATATTTTTCTCAATGTATCTTTCCCCAGGTTGCCTCCAAACAATAACCCTTCCATCTGAATGGATCAGATTAAATCTTGTCTCATTGTAAAACATACAATTTTGTCATTCTGCACCCCACCTTATATGCGTAGCTGCCCACGCTTGCCTCTGATGACGGTGCTGCTGCAAAAGCCGCGTACATTTTGCGCGCCTTCTTGCTCTACAAACAGGAAAGATGTAAAAATAATCATTCTACAGTATTTTTTCTTTGTTAGTATACCTTAAGTTATTGTAGTTTAGCCTCCTCCTCAATGTCCTATCGGAAACCACAATACCAGTATGTCGCCGCATATTTTCATTGAGGACCCTAGAGTTCAGGGTCCGTCTACGTCAAGTTTCTCGTAGGAGGTTCCTCTCTGCTTGCACTGGTATTTTTCTATTCCGGCCACCTCTATGTCTGTAAGCCGTGTCGCCCGTGGTTGCAAACCGTTCTTTTAGCCGAATGATTGTGGCCTTCCCAACATTATACATATTGGCTACAGCCTCAACCTCCAGGCCTTCATTAAGCAATCTTAACACATTTGCGCGTTCGGTTCGGGACAATCGTGTCATTTTTAAAAATAATTATGTGACTTAATGACATCTCCTGAATTAACAATGGTGTTACCATGGTACCTACTGCAACGTTATCCTGGCACGAAACACACGATGTGTGGAAATGGAGGCATATAAAATGAAAAAAAAAACTAATTAAAACCGATTATGGGTACGCTACTGGTCACGACGAAACGAAAGAAATTAAAATGTACTCAGATAGAAATAAAGGTCTGTCTTTACCACCAAATAACTTTATTTGCCCCTCTAGGGTAGAAAACAAGGGTTATAAAAATACATAAAATGACGATGAATTAAATTAAATTTCTTAATGCATGTGTTGTACTAGTTTCGACTTTAGAGAAAGTCATCCTCAGCAACTAACCATTTAAGAGATTTTTATATGAAAAGAAGTTAAAACAGTTGGGGGAGCAGAGAGGTGATTCAATAATACAATACAATATAATGCAAATTATGCAACTTTTGGAATCGACAGGAGTTTAGTATAAGAACGATGTATCTCCATGTGAAGGTAGGGGTTGATTTATACGCAAGTAGAATTAAGGACCTTAATCATAGTCGAGTGATTTAAGAAATGTTGAAGTCAAAACGTGTTGAAAAAGAAGAATTGTAACATATCAATTCATTCTCTTTTCAGTGAAACTAAATTAGCGAGGGGACATGCTTAATGTTATGGTGGTCTCGCCACAGAATATGGACTACTTCTTAAATCTTAAAATGTACTCGTTGCAAAAGAGGCGGTCCTAAGAAGTTATAATCACTTACCAAAACCCGTTCTTACAAAACTTTGTAAGGTCTAATGACAAAAATACCTGAAATTTACAGGGGTTGAGAAAAAAATCGAAATTTCATGAACAAAGACGGATATCAAAAATTTGAGAATTTATTTTGTTCTATATAAATAGGAGACCAAGAAAATGCCATCCAAAATAATTTAAAATTATTTTTGTGGAAATCCGGTACTTAGAAACTTTGGTAAAAAAAACATACTTCTGTTTGAACCCTGTAGACAGTTAAAGGTTAGAAGTAAAAATAAATCGGAAAAAATGTGCATATTAAGAATTAAATTCTCTTTTAAATTTTGCAACCGTGCATCCGATACCTTTATTCGTTCGTAAAATATTTTACTCCAAAGTTCACCTAGCAATTAGCTCGGTCCGCTTGAATTGTCCAGCAGTTTATTTAAAAATTAAACTAAGAATAATCTTTATACCCCCAGAAACACTTTAAATTGCACAAAACTAAATACGTATACTCGAATGACAAGTTATTGCAATATTAACACATACCGACAATAAATATGGTAGTCATTACTTTTTCATTACTCTTATTGGAATTCAAAACAATTAATCTAATCTTTAATCAGTTATATCGACTCCATCGCAAACAAGTAGAACTTGAAGAAGTAGTTCAACGTCTTTAAGTTAAAATTGGTTTAAGGTTTCTGCGTGGACGAATTAGAGGGTGAAATCTATCTCACTTGGAAAGATTAGAGCGTGATTAAAATTAAATTCAGAGATCGAAAACACATTTTAAAGGGGACGACGGATCCGCATAATGTACATAATATTGTAGCAAAAAATAACTGTAGATATACAAGTCCTGCATCTCACCTCTCGTCTTCTCTACCTCAGTTAGGATTTTGCAAACTTTGCCTGTATACTGGGGCGCTTTTCAGAAAAAAATATTTTTGACTATACAGGTTATACAAGTGTGACGTCATGATAATATATTTTTTTTAGATTACATACCACTAAAAATATCAGTTTTGCACCACTGTTTGAAAATATTTATGGAAAATAAAATAGTACCTCATTAATAAATTTATACAAGGTGCCTGTTAAATAAGGTCTTACTTTATCATCAGTTGTAGTTGTATGAGCAGCAGTGGTGGTTGTATGAGTGGCTAACTGTTTTTTCCAATTTTTTTTATTTATTTTTTAATTTTAATTGACTTTCCCCCCTAGGGTTTAAAAAGCATAATCTATTCCCAAAAAGATATATTAATTTTTTCTTTTGGTTTGTCTACCAAAGTATACCCCGATTTATCATTATAACAGTAGGTGAGCAGGACTCTTAACAGCTAACTCCGCTGTTCACATGGAGTCTAGTATATGGGTTATCATAAGGTTTTGTGAGAAATATCTGGGGGGGGGCACTGGGGGAGGGGTGGTGGTGTGTGACTAAGAAGTAGTTGGATACCGCCATCCACTATAACTATTTAATGAATAATTTTGCTCTTATATTCTAAATAAAGGCTTTAATATTAGTATTAATATTGTTATTAAATACTATCGTTGCTTGTACTTAAGGCTCTTAGCTATCTTTAAAGAATTTTAGCATTAAACTTCTAATAATAACTACCACAAATAGAGTCGAAAGTTTACATCATAAAAACGACATAGACACCTAAAGAGACCGACTTAAAAAACATAGGATTCCTACACTATGCGAATGGGAGTTTAGGAAATAATGTAAACTACTTGTTAAGCAAGCCAAGTGTTATTATTTAACTTGCGTCAACAGTTCATGAGGCTTTTATGTTCCTCGCTTGTAGGTTAATTTCACTGATTCTTTTATTTACTGAGTGAAGGAATTAAACGAGCCTTTCACTGTGGTAATTTAACGTTTATTTCTCCAAATCACCAAAACTTCTTTAGTACATGATTTTATAAGAACACACTATAACATAAATATTCACTACTGATTTACAAACACATAAGTAGTCACTCCATTTGTTTAGTACATTTGCTGGGTGCCTTTTTTTAGGCAGTTTCAATCCGACGGAAAGAAACCACGTGCGTTTGTTGACATACGACCTTGCTTTATCTTAGCCAAAAGTGTAGTGGAGTAGAAAAAAGAAAACTATATTATCTGACAGCAAGGTTACGCCCCCGCTGTCACGACGACTAACCAACAATGCACTCTGATAGACTAAACAGCAGGCATGTTTTCTTTTAACCAATTGGACGGTAATCAACACACTGTACCATGCTGTGTCACCTTACTAGAGCGCTAAAACATCGTCAAAGGGTTTTCGGATATACAATATTCTGAAAAAATATACTCTTAACATAAATGTAGACATTGCTTTTTCCTGGAATCACGGTCGACTAGTCGTTTATTATTTAGGAAATATTGTATGTATTTTAAAAGATGATATTTGCAAATTTTATGTTTATCCCGGTGATAACACTATTCATTCCGCAAACATTGATACATTTTGCTCCTTTATTAAAATAATATTGAAATCAGATATTTAACAGTAGTATTGATTCTAAAAATATTTGTTGCATTTAATTATATTATTTTTAATGCACCTGGATGATCGTTTCCCCAACACAACTTTTTACATACTTTCCTCCAATATATTATAATTATTTATTATACATTGTAGCTTTTTCAAACGAATGCAAATTAACAGAAACTTGTTAAAGTAGTTATGTACAATTTTAACACTAGTGATAACATTGATGGGTTTTCCTAAGTGCATAATAATTTTAAGGTCTTAATCTATAAACACCATGATGTATCAGCATAACAATAATAATATTTAAAACATATTCAACATTAGCCAATTATGAAGGTCCATTGTTTCACTAAAAAAATGTTTGGAATTTCTAAAGATTGAAGCAAACTTAGTTTTAAACCTTTCCTTTCTGTGTATAGTATTTTGAAATTATTATTAAATTCGTCATTATGTTCTTATAAATGATTGGCATAATTTGAATGGGTCTTTCCTTTAAGGAAGCTGCAGTGGCGTTCTTTTATTCTTTTTCCGAAATTTCTACCTATTTGTCCAGTATATTATTATGCGTTAGGACAATTTTTACAAGTCCAGATTTCTTGTTTTATTCCGATTTTTTTTGTTTTGTTGTTTTTTATTAATTTATCTAAAGAATTGTCTGTTATGTATGCTACATTGGAATCTCAGTTATTTATAAAAACTGCCTATTTTATTACTCTCCCATGTGTGAGATTAATTTATAATTTTTTGATTTATCTTTAACATTTGGGTAAACCATTGCAACTATTTTTTTACATGTTTTTTTCTGTACAATTTGGTCTATTATACCAGGTCCGCAAACGATTACGACGGAAGATTACATCCTTATCGAAGAATTTATAAAAAAATTCTGAAACAGCATGAGGGCTGGAATTAAATGTGGCATATTTTAAAAATATTTAGCATTATACAGGGTGGCTGAAAAAAGTAACGCGAAAAAAACTTGTATTTTTTTAAATGGAACACCCTAGATCTTACACTACTTTTGGATTATACATGAAATAACAATTATTTTTTATTAAGTGCATTCAAACTTAATTGTTGTCTGAGATATCGATTTTTGGGAAAATACATCTTTGCACTTTGCTTCTAACTTTTTAACGGTACATCTTAGAGCAAAACGGCTTACATGTCCCTATCTTACTTTTTTATTATCTCCCCAAAAATGCAAACTTTTGTTAAACCGGATATAACTCGAAAGACGGAAATATGGTGATTTCGGCTAAACCGCAAATTTGTAATTTTAGGAACATAGTAAAGAACTAGGATAGGGACATATGAGCCGTTTTGCTGTAAGACATACCGTCAAAAAGCCAGAAGCTGTCAAAGTTTAAAAATGCCATTTTTCAAAAGTCGATTATGTTTACTCATAATGCACTTATTAAAAATTAATTGTTATTTAATACGGAATTTAAAAATTGTGTAAGATATAGGGTGTTCCATTTAAAAAAATACAAGTTTTCTTCTCCTCACTTTTTTGAACCACCCTGTATAATGTAAAATATTTTTATAATATGCCACATTTAATTCCAGACCTCATGCTGTTTCAGTATAGTTCTTCGATAAGGATAAAATCTTCCGTCCCCGCTTCGTTGGCGGACCCGGTATTAGCCGTATAGCCATTCTTTATTGCTATTTGTTTTATGATATTTAATTCAGTTTCAATTTTTTTTTAATTTAACAGTAGAATTATTAATCTATGTAGCGATTGTAGGTATCATACTATGAAACGCTGCTTATTTGTGTTGTAAGGCATGAACTTTGATGTATTGTTGTAACTGTGTGTGAGATGGTTTATGAAGAATAGAAAAAAATGTGTTTATTGTTCCCTGGGCGTTAGATAAATAAAATTAAAACCATTACTGATTTCTTTCTCAATGCTGAATTTAATATTATTCTTATCTTTATTTTATATATACATGGTGTCCCAAAAGTAATGGGACACAGAGCAACAGCAGACTCCCTAAGGCGAAATAATGCGATTTATTCAAACTTGCCTTATCCCAAAATTGATAACAACCAAGACACAGGGTGTCAAAGTTTTAATTTTGTTTTCCTTCTTTTGCGATTACTTCTTAACGAAGCGACATAGCAGCACAAAATTAAGGATTTTGGGGTTTCTTAAAGTGAGAAATTCAAAATTATTCATAGTTTCTATGTAACCAGTAGAGGGCGCTATCTACGGCATTCCTCACTCATTTTAGCTGGCATAACTTTGTTTAGGCTTCTTATATCGATCCGACTAATAAAAAATAAGTTACCTTACTTCTTTTACATCAAAAACGTATAACTTATTGAAGTCGCTAGAAGCAACCATTTTCGAGATAATGGCATTTCACATTTTTAATGCAACAATGCTAAAATATTTAAAATAATTGTGTATTTGTATTAGTGATATTTATCACAGCTGGCCTTGATTAAAAACAACGACGTATCTAAGGCAACTACATGTTACACAAAGTATCATCTGTCAAAGTTATTAAATTTCTAAGTACAATACGCAGATATTATTTAAATTTTTAGTAATGCCTCGACCTAATTTATTTTCCAATGCGGAAAAGCGTGATATCCTCTGTATTTACGCGCAACGGAGTGCAGTGCGCAGGTACCAAGAAATGTTCCCGAATAGAAGGCATCCAAAGCGCAAATTATTTTAAAATATTTATGACCGACTAGAAGAGACTGGTTTGTTTCGACAAAAAAAAGAGGTTTCGGGCCGTCCAAAAAATATAACACCAGAATAGGAAGAAGAAATGTTAGTTCGTGTAGCAGAAAATCCAGAAGTGAGTTCCAGGAGATTGAATGCAGCTACAGGCTACAGGTGTAAGTAAATCTTCAATAATAATTGTTAGAATATTTCACGATAAAGGCCTGTACCCCTTCCACTTTACACCCGTACAGTGTTTACTGCCGCCTGATCTTCCAGCCAGACTTCAGTTTTCTTATTTCTTCCAAGATATGTAAAATACAGATCCAATGTTGTTAAATCGTGTGTTGTTTACGGACGAGGCGACATTTACTCGACGGGGTGTATTCAATTACCGAAACAGACATGAGTGGGAGAATGAAAACCCGCATTTAGTTGTTGAACGTCACTTCCAACACGAGTTTAAGGTCAACATTTAGTGTGGAATTATCGGAAATCATCTTATAGGCCCCTTTAAATTACCGCCAACTCTAAACGGAGATTCATATTTGAATTTTTTACAAAATGAACTTGGAGGGCTTTTAGACGATGTACCACTAAACGTCCGGTGAAATATGTATTTCATGCAAGACGGGGCGCCGGCACACTTCTCCAGATAAGTGCGAAATTATTTAAATGAAAAGTTCCCTGAACGTGGGATGGGCCGTGGTGGCCCCTTGACCTATCCGGCGCGAAGTCCGGATTTTAATCCAATGGACTTCTACATTTGGGGTTATTTGAAAACCATTGTTTATAACAGTTCAATAAAAAACCGTAATGAGTTAAATCAAAAAATTATAAATTCTGGTAATCTGCTCAGAAATGAAGATCTCTTGTTTAAAGTCCGACAGTCTTTTGTAAAACGTATAGCGAAATGCATTGAGGTCAATGGTGGCCATGTTGAACAATTGCCACCATGGCGTTACCATTTTTATTTCTAACTGTTTTGTTACTTTTAAATGTTATTAAACTAAGTATTAAATAATATATTTTACATAAACTTATTTCTCTAATCAGTGCTTGGTAGCCCTGGCCTCGAGAACACTTTAAACTAAAATAACAATGTTGCATACATTTTCAACTAAATCCTAAATGTAATTTGACATGCTTAATGAATTGATAATATTTTTTATGATTTTTGATATCTTCGGGTATTTTATTAGAAGTTTTTGATGCTTGTACAATCGGGTTATTTAATCCTATATTTGTTTTAGTTGTTTTACAATAGATATTATTTTGGGATCTGGTTTCGTGACTATGTACATTAATGGACATTAAAATATTTATATTACATCTTTGCTTGTTATTTATGACTTTATACATTAATTTTGCTTGCTCTAATTTAAGAACTACTTCTAGTTTTGATATTTTTAACTCTCTATATAGTATTTCAGTACCTACTGGTTAGCCAATTGTAATTAAAAAGAATTTTTAGTACTTTATTTTGGAGTATTTGCGCAGACTTAAAATTTTTGATTAAAATAAATTTAGTAATTCCGTATATGAAAAAGCGTGCTTATTAGAAAAAAATTATCAACCTTAAGTATCTAAATTAACTTTGACACTTAGCAAATGTAGCTGATTTACAATAATTTTAGGTCAGAAATTAACCGTTGCTCGATTTTTCGTTGCTTGTGGACCACGTACTTAGTTTAATTGGACATATGAAATGCCATTATCTTAAAAATGGTTGCTCCTAGCGACTTCAATAAGTTATAAGTTTTTGATGCAAAAGAAGTATAGTAACTTATTCTTTTATTAGTCGGATCAATATAGGAAGCCTAAACAAAGTTATGCCAACTAAAATAAGTGGGGCATGCCGTAGATAGCGCCCTCTACTGGTTACACAAAAACTATGGATAGTTTTGAATTCCTTACCTTAAGAAACCCCAAAACTCTTAATATTGTGCTGCTATGTCGTTTCGTTAGGAAATAATCGCAAAAAAACGAAAACCAAATTAAAACTTTGACGCCATGTATCTTGGTTGTTATGAATTTTGGGATAAAGCAAGACTAAATAAATCGCATTATTTCGCCTTAAGGAGTCTGCTGTTGCTCTGTGTCCCATTACTTTTGGGACACCCTGTATTATCTTTATGTGTTCAAGAAATTGTTTTAGTTGTCTATCTGTTTCTGTAACAAGAAAGAATATCATTTACGTATCTATGCACTATGCATCTGTGGAGAAAAGCGTGTGAAAAGTAGTTTGCATTACTTCCTAAATTCTCTATTGTTATGGATCTCCAGTATCGGCTAATTCAATAAAACTATGCGAAAGTTAAAACAATAAAAATTTGACATGCAATTTGTTTCAGAATGTCCCAAATCACCCGAAGATGTCTACAAAATTCACGACGACAAAATCTCATTTCCGTATTCCTTCAGGAATATTCGAACTTCGTAATTATCGTAACCGCCTGTAAAGGTAAATTAATGGACTGTGTTATTAAAGGTTTTTTTTAGTACTGCGTGTGGAGTGAATTGAAAAGCCTTAGGCGTCCGAGAAAGAGAGCCAAAAGAGCGCAAAAAGATTATTACAAATAGAGAATAGAGTAAGGCAGCCCTTCATATTACGACCAAGCTCTATTTTTCTACAAAATATAAAAATGTGTGTAGTTGAGCAACGATGTATATACAATAGAAGAAATGATTCTCAACCTAGAGATGTTTAATAATGTAAATATTTGTGTATATTATTGGAAATAATGGGGCCCCAAAGAGGTATCTAGTGATTTACGTGTTAGGTCCTAGCTTTGACACCACCTGGTATGTTTCAATAATATTTTGGTGTAATGTGTGGTGTAGATAAATGCATAACAGAAGCATTCTCGCAGGTTATAGGAAATACAGGAACGGAATTCACAATCAATTCGTGGTCCCAAAATATTGTTAGGTGTTATTTTACAAAACGGTCTTTTTTCACTTTAACACACTTTCTTATCCTTCGCATTTATTTTTGTTGTAGGTACCTAAAACGACATTACAAGTTCTTTCGAATTTGCGTTGCTTACCATTTTAAGCAACTCTTGTGTTAAATAAACAAGTCCTTTGAGATGGCCCTAATAAAGGAAACCTAAAGGATTTAGTTCAGGAGACCATGGTCGGCCAAGTAGTCATGATGACTCATTGTGTTGCGGGGTTCCCCATATTAGTTTCACCCATGTGCGCCTTTTGGTCTTATGGTCACCGATAAGTACCGTAAAACGGGGTTACTTTGGCAGATTTTGGAATATTTTTGCAAATAACTATAAAATAGTCGCACATGTTTAGCAACTAAAGTTGCCATCATAACAAACGTCTTCAAAGCTATAAATGCTCCAAAATGTATTTAAAAATGTTGAAAGATAAATAAGAAAAATTTTTTTTTTGGGTGCTAAAGTAGGTAGATTATTGGGGTTACTTTGGCAGGCTATTAATTTTTCGTAACCCAATAAAGTAGACAGCGTTTGTGTCTTCTTTGGCACCTAAACGACTAAAAATCGGGTTTAGTTTTTTCCACACTTTTTTTTTAACCTTCTGGGCGCATTTTTTCATCAAAAACAATGATAATAGTTTGAACTTTTCTATTTATAAAATATTAAAGTGAGCTCTTCAAATGAGCATAAACACAAACATATGTTTTTTTAATAACGGTTATAAAAATAAAAAAAAAAACTTGAAAATAACGGATTCCCGATGTATTTGGTCTTACAAAAATATAAATTTTTGACATTAAAAACACTAAATGTTTCACTGTCAAAATCAATTTCTTCGCAGTTCGGGCAGACGTAGAAAGGATCTTTCCTTTCATCGTTACAAACCTCACAAACCAAACGCTTGCAGTCAACACAGGCAATCCCTTTAGGCGGCCCTGAATAACCAGACCAGTGTCTTGAGCAAATAGAACAACGTTCTTTTTTTTTTCTTTGCGATTCTACTTGGACGTTGTATGTTAGATGGTCCTGGTCTCTTCTATTTCCCTGCAAATCTGTTGTTCAGGTTCAAGTTCTTCGCTCTCCTTTACTTGTTGAGATCCTGTTACATCTGTTGCTAGAGCTTTGCCGAGATCTAAACGTTTACCACGATTACGAACCAGAGAGACATAGAGCAAGAAGTTTTGTACTCTGAAGAAGTTTATATAGAAATACAGCCCATGATTATTGGGTAAGATGGCACGACAAAATGGGAGAAGCAGAAGTTGTAAACTTTTTTATTTATAAATAAAAATTTTATTTAAACCAATATACAGGGTGTTTCAGCAGAACGGTACGTAACTTAAAGGGTTGATTCCTTATGATATTTTAAGAAATAAAGTCCATATGAACATATGATTCATCGGTCCATATAATGTACTCAAACAAATTGGCGTTATTGTTGAGGTTGTTTGACATGTGACGGCAAAACTCCAAACGTCTTTGCTTCTGTTCTTCTGTTAGTTTTTGAACTTCTCTGAATTTAAAGTATGCCGTATCAGAATTTTAAAAACTACTGTGCAACATTTGCCAAGATATCTTGCAGAGTCCCTTATCGAATTTTGTGGATTTTCTGGAAACAATAAACGAATATAAAAAAAAATTACCTTGAAAATATAAAAAACCAGCAAGTTCTTCATCCTCAAGTATCCGACAATGTCTTTTCTTTCTTTGTAATGTTTTTCGCTCAGAAAGTTAACGAAACACATTTCGGAAAGTGTTACTAAATGTGGATGTCGCCTTCTGAATTCTCGTTGCACTTCTCCCTTGTTGTATCCACATTTGATATCTGTTTTAAAAATTTCGAACGTTTACTCTTCAGAGTATCCCAATTAGACCCTGATTTTGACAACGTTTATTAAGATTTGTCAAGAAGACAAAAGTTGAAAAGAGCAATTTAGTAGATGACAGGTATTGCTATGAGTAACATAAGCCATTTACAAAACTTTAAGTGGATAATGGTAATTCTATTATATTTTGGAATAATTCCAAAACAGTAAAAAATAACCCCATCAACCACTTTTTATTAAAAAAAAGGATAAAATTATTTAACGGATAAAATGAAAAAATAGGAGGTATTCCATTTGAAAGAACTGTCACTTCCGATACTCACTTGTTTTTGTTCATTTCATTTTCTGACGGTTTGGCGAAGATGCTATAACTTTGCTGATTTAACCATTTCTCTAAAACCAATAGTATTGGAGATATCTATTGGGCCAAATACAGGGTGAGTCGGGAGGACTGGGCCTAACTCTAAGGGTGTAATCTATGCATCAAAATAATAAGAAAAAACTCAAATGTTGTTATCCAATATTAATTTGTTTTCGAGTTACAGCGTCAAATAAAATAATAATATTTTTAAACCAAAATATCCAACATTAACATTGTTTTAAATAAATCATTGGTTTAGTAAATTTTTAAAAACACCGACATTGACTTCTAAACATTTCCTACTTCGTTTACAAAAGGCGCGCGTGGATCTTCTAATTGATTCGAGCCTTTCTTTAATATTGAGTACAGCAACGAGTCTAATTAATGCATCTCTAGTATCTACTTTTACATTGTAAACCTCAATTTTTAACCAACCCCATAAATTGTAGTCCAGCGGCGTGAAATCTGGCGATCTAGGAGGCCAACTAATAAAACCACCGCGACCAAGCCAAACCCCTGATAACCGTTGGTCTAAATATTGCTTGACCCGACAATCGAAATGGGCAGGCGCTCCGTCGTGTTGATAATACATTTCAATTCTGATGTTTAAAGGAATCTCCTCCAGTACTCCTTGCAATTCATTTTGTAAAAAACTTAAGTAGTGATCCCCTGTAAGTCGATTTTCCAAAAGAAAAGGGACAATTAAATAATTTTTTTAGATTTTCGTTCCACCAAACATGGGAGTTTCGATTATTATTGATGCCGTCACTGGTGATTGTAGCTTCGTCGGTAAAAAGTATGTGCGGTAAAACATGACGATTACTAATTATCCACTCACAAAATTGCATACGCTTGGCGTAGTCTCCAGGATGAAGATTCTATACACGCTGTACATGGTACGGGTATGAGCCTTGCTCGTGAAGCGTATTGATCACTCTTTTTTGGGGAATCCGCAACTGAATTCCAATTCTTCGTGAGCTTGTCGTCGCATCTTCTTCTACTAAAGCTAGAACATTTTCTATTTCTTCTAAATCCTCTTTAATGGCTCGTTCGGATGTTTCATTAGCACTTGGAAGCGTTCCGGTCTCGCAGAGTTTGTTGAAAACTCTGATAAAGGTCTTTCCATTCGGTGTTCTTTCATGTGGAAATCGTTAACGATATTCTTCAGCAGCCGCTGTAGCATTCCCATTACACCAACCATAAATAAAAACCATATTGGCGTATTCGAGATTTGAATAAATTTGTGGCATTTTATAAAATTAAAATGATACAAATCGGAAAGTGACCGGTGAATCAATGTAACATTTTATTGAAAACAAATAAATATTGGATCACAACATATAATTTTGGTGCATAGATTACACCCTTAGAATTAGGCCCATTCCTCCCAACTTACCCTGTATACGCGAACACCCTGTACAAAAAAAAACACCTGTGTATTTTAAAGTTGATTAAAACATTTAAATTAGAAACAAAGTATTTTTTTTAAATATGAATATTAACAACGGTACCAATTTTCAAAAAAATCGGGAAAAGGATATTTAAAAAAATTATAAAAAAACGATTTTTTTTTAAATTTTAACACCTTGTATATCAAAAACAGGGCAACTCCGGATACATGTTCATATGGTCTTTTTCTCTTAGAATATCATAAGGAATCAGCCCCTTAAGTTACGTACCGTACGTCTGAAATACACTGTATTACTGTTCCTTTTTCTTTTGCTGAAATTAGTTTTCAAAAAGAATCTTTATAGAAAAGCAATATTACGAAGGCGGACTAAGTGTCCGCGTGCGAGCATTCTATCTCTAAAATAGGCCCGAGATCCGAAAGGTTGAAAAAAAAGTTTAAAGATGAAGACGGTTGTGCACCCAGAAGCAAATAAACTTTTTAATTCCAAAGTACTTACATCAGGCAGGGAACTTTAAGAATATAAGAATAAGGAGCTGATTAGGTATATAATTTTTTATTGATAACTACGCAGGGCTACTTAAGAAATTAACATTACCAGCAGTAGAAAAAAAAATAATAGCCCCGGTTTAAACAATTATGGCGTCTATCAAGACTTTGGTTAACAACAAAATACTTATTATTAATGAATGTTTTATGTCCATTCACTTTCTAGTGAATGGACATAAAACATTCATTAATTATAATTCCTTTCAATCCAATACCCCTAGTTGTGCTATTGCTTAGGTTTCAGATAAATTATGAGTTCATATTTTACCTATTTCTAAATAAATTCATTCCATAGCGTACACGGCTTTCCTCATAAACAATTCCAAATGTTCCTGATTTTAGTTGTTTAGTCCCCTCTGTTATGACGTTAAATAAATGAACCGCTTGATCTCTATTGGGATCACAACAAACAAAATTGGTCTAAGAAAATATTTACTGTTGTACATTTACACAACCCTGTGTGTCGAATGAAGTTCGTTAACCTTTTTATTTCACATAATACATTTCGCCAGATAAAAGAATTCCTGCATAGTTTTTTGCCGTGCGAAATTGGGTCCTTTTTATACATACTTATTTCTGTAAAAAAAAACAGCCAAATTTATTATTTCCATTATCTCCGTTTCCTTTCTTCTTATAAAAAGTTTTTTCCAAAATCCAAGGCTTAAGCCAGTATTTTTTTTTATTTCATTTCAGATGGTGATGTAAGCTAACTAAGTTTCCATACCACCCTTTGCCAGTTAGGTTTCATGATGTTGTTTATCTTAAGACTTCGTCTTATTTATTTCATATGTATTTACAGGCTTTCTGCTTTTTCATAAGTAAGTTTTATGAGACACTTTTAAAGAAAAAAGGAAACTTTTTAGCATCGGTTTTGGCCAGTACGTAAATCTTAATTCTTAATAGACACTTAAAGTCAATACACAACAAAAACGTATCTCAACCACGTATACCTTATCAAATCGGGTTTACGTCTGGTATAGTTGTTCCGTAAAAAAGTCTAAAAGAACCGGTCTTTTACAAACGTAAACGTAGCACAGTTACCTGTGTTATATTCCCTTGTATGAGGCCCTATCTTGGAGGCTCCTCATAGGGGTTTTGTCCCGCAACCTCTCTTAGTAAATATAAATCGTCATCATTACTAAAATGTATACGTTTTCTGATCGATGCTTTTTGTTTTAGGTTATGTCTCCATGTTTACATCTATTTTTGAAATGATCTACACGCTGCGTTTACGAGATACGTAAACGCAGGATCCCGTAGCGATACGTTTGACGTATCACGTATACCTATCCGTATCCTCTGTGCGCAGTCGCATATCTTCCTTGGAGGATCGTCATTTTAAATCAAGAATCATAAACAAAATACAAGAAGAAAAATATTTGTTCCAGTTTGTTTTTAAAATACTACTTATGTATCTCTTTGTCTTCAAACTTGAAACTCTCACGTGAATCAAATATGCTAATTTTTTTACAAAAGCTTTAAATATGTTATCCATTTTAAAACTTTTATTAGGATAGACCGGGGACAGCTGTACCATTTCTTACTTATTGCATCCTACAGAGAGTATTGCACGATGTTTACCAAAAACAGTATTGACATCTTTGATACAGTATATTATCTCTCGCTATAAAAAGTAATTTAGTAAAAGTATCTAGTGCAATCATAAAAAAGTTATTAGGTTTCACTCACAATATTGCAAAGTGGTACAACCGCCCCAACCTTCGAGACGATTGAACAGTATATGGGGAGAATTGTAACATATTTCAGTTGCTGCAAAAATATTGTTTATTTTTGAGATTACCTTTAGGTGTTTCAAAAAAATACAGCAAATAATATTTAAACAAAGTCAACAAACCCTGTAAAACAAAAAGAAATGATACAATATTCTTTGGCAGAAATGAGAAAAAGTTCCTGTAAAACCTATCAAAACAAATAATAATAACATATACTTTAAAAAATTAAAAAAATTAGCATGTTATTAGCAGCATTAAAGTCACTCAGATTGACAGTTATGGTACACATACAAATCTTTCTGTTTCGTATATTCTACATGAGAACAATGTTTGCATTGAAGGCATTAAACCCATTTTTCCCTTGGTTTGCTTAAATCATAGGGTTCGAAATACACCAAACAAAAATATTCATCTTCTTCTTCGCTTGATTCTGGTGGTTCTGCTATTGTCGGCTTCTTAACGGTTGTGGCCATCTACTGACCCAAAGTTTCTCTTAACTTTTTTTTTTTGTTTTTCTTCACGTTCGATCCTAATTCTTTCTTTTTCTAGCGTGTCTGTGTAGATGCTAGACTTTCTTTATTTTTCCCTCTTTCTGTTTCCTGGGTAGAGCTTTAAGAAAAGGATGGACGCTTTCAGGAGAAAACGTATGGCTAGGAGTAATTTTGTCTGGGTTTTGATTCATCATGGTAAAATTTGATGTACTTGTTTTTATGATTGGTTGACTTGCTTCTATGGATAACTGAGATCTGCTTGATTATAGTTGATCTCTGCTTGTGGATGGTTGTGCAGTGATTTTGAAAGGTTGAACGACAATTGTGAATGGTTGAAGCGAGCTTGTAGACGGTCTAAATGTTACTGACTGTGATTGTACTACTGTCATTGTGGAAACTTTAGCAGTGCTGTTGTTAGTATCGGCTTCGTTAATATTTGGGGACGGCACTGGGCACTGGGATGATGGGGCAAAATCTGATTCTGTAAAATATCCCTATTAAATGGCAATATACCGGTACATCTAAATCCAGCCTGTATGTTTATTTAGGTGAGTGCAAGAGAGGCTATCGACATCGTTTTTGATGGATTGTTCCTCGTTTAACTATTACTAGCAGAGTTAACGGCTTTCTTTAGGGGGCCAAATACAGCACGATCTAAGGGTTGCAATTTGTGGAAACAATGCGGCGGGAATGACAAAACCACAATACCGTTCTCTTTGCAGAAATCCAGTGTTGATATAGATATGTGGGACGAGTGACTGTCGAGTAAAAATAAAACTTTCTCACTGAATGAACCATTCGTAAACTTCTGGGGATGTTTCAAAAAAATGACGAACTCTTCCTCCTGCGTCCACCCACTACCGTTGCCTGCTCCAATACACCCCACGGGAGCATCTCTGACGAAGTGATATTCTATCTGAGGCGAGGAAAAATAAACATAGGTGGCGTGGAATTGCCAATAGCGTTTACAGCTACCGTTTCAGTAACGAATGTTCCACGTTCAGCTGACTTTAAAGCGCCGACCTGTCTCATTCCTCTTTTGGCAACAACTCTGTCAGGTTTTTGCACTGTTGTGATATCCGTTTCATCTAGGTTATAAAGTCTTTGGCTACGAAATTTTCCCTATGCATGACTCTAGCCAAATTGTCAAAAAACATATTGACATTGGTGGCGTTAAAGCTTGTAGTTCTGGAGAGACTGGTGGGCGGGGTACATCTTATCGATAATTGCTTATTTCTTTTAATAAGCGATAAATACCAACCATTGCTCGCCAAGCCAATTTCATTCCATTGGACTGGCCTCTTTAACTCGTACTTTTTGGTCAATTCGTATGCCAGTTTTCGAATTTCTTTTGGGGAGCAACCATTATACATCTTCGCAGCTTTAATGATGTAGTCCGCCATTAAAGTTTCTTGTTTATTGGTGAAAATTCGATTACAACTATTGTATCCCATGAAAACAATAGCTTCTGAGTGATCAATGTTTGCGGTTTCTCTCTTCCGTTTATATCTTATTAAAGATACGTGTGACAGTCCATACTTCTTGGCAGCAGCACGAATGGAAAAATGGCTTATACAAAAGTGACAACTTCAGCATACGCTTGTTCATACAGAAAAGTGTCTTTCGATGATCTATCTGTTTTACGTATTCTTGTTCTAGGCATTCTACAAAGAAAAGAAAATATGTTGCAATACATATTGATCATTTTAAAATAATCGATTAATTGTCAACGTGTTTCAACCGTCCTCTTGGGGATAGTTGTACCGGTACAATCGTCCCCGTGCCTATTATTTCCAATCTCAGCTATTTTTTTCTATTACATTGTGATATGAAATAACTAGCGGTATTCAATTTGAAAAGGGGAAAGCACTTGAATAGATGCCGGTTAAGAGAATCAACTAATTTATTGTAAACTCCTCAAATTTAAGGTTGTTTAAATGTAAAAAACTTACTTTAGGCTCGTAAAATCGTACTATCATCAGAAGACGCGACCGTTCATTCGCCAAAACGACGCTCTACTAACTAACAAATATTCAGACGAGTCTTCTATAGTTGCCACATCTGCATACTGCTTATGACGGCGCAAAAAACGGAAATGGTACAACTGTGCCCTGGTACAACTGTCCCCGGTCTACCCCACTTATGTAGGCATGTATGTCCTCAAACTGTAACGTAATTCAAATATGTGAATTTTTGCTGTATTTGTATTGCTGATTTTGTATCTGTATATTAGCTAATCATATACCTAGCATAAGAATAACATGATCTACACGCGAGGGTAAAAATACAATATTTATTTGATATTACATAGCAAATAGAGTACAAATTGAAGTTGAAGTTAATTAAAAAAAGGACAATCTTTCCTAAGGTGGTATAGCCTCCCTGGTTTTTGCTTCCCTGTATTTATAATTTTACTAGGTATTTGAAAAGTTTTTAGATTTATTCATAAAATTTTTTTAGTATTCTAGGTACTTATTAAAATTCATGTCAGACTCTTATTTATTTCATCAGAACTTCTTGAATAAAGGATTATATATTCATCATTTGGGAAAGTTCGACCCCAATATGTCATAAATTATACCCTTCCATATTAGGTTGCAATTTCTACATGGATACAGTTAGGGCTTGACGGGAATCCTTTAAAAGATTATTTATAAATTAATAATATTTAATTAATTTAGTTTATGCCTTTCCCGTTATCGATAATATTTCACATGCGTTAAAATATGATTACGTTTTGGAAAATAGCCAGGATTTTACATGTAAAGTAAACAGCATGTTTACGCAAAAGGACTAGTATTATTATAACTAGGTATTACTTTAATTATTTAATGGAATTAATTCAAGAAAAAATCCATAATTGTCGTATTTTACCAGGAACACCAGTTTTTACAACAGCATTGTATTACTGTCTACATAAAAAGTATGAATTATTTGACCATGTCTAGTTTGGAAGTTGATGTGTTAAATAACGCATTAAGATTTTAATTATACGTATGCCTTTAAACAACGTTATAATAATATATTTTTGAAATGTTTAGGCAACGCGAAATAACAAACATTTCAGGTGAAAAGTTCATTTTCTACAACAATGGGAAAAATTTAACCTTGTTTTTAATAAAGTAACAAGTAATTTATATTGTCGTGAATAACTACAATTTATAAAACAGTTGATCAGCGATTTTTGGTATCGTTATGCATACTGATAAACACGTGGTCTTATACAAGGTGTTTCTTAAAGTTTCCAAGAACACAAAGTTGATGGTGTTTTGGCAATAGGTCGTAACCCTTAAATTTTTTAAATATGGGGGTAAGGCTGCATTGTATTCTTTATGCTTTAACCCATTAGCGCATATGATCCGAGAAATCGGATACACCTGCTTAAACCAGCAGAAAGAATATAAACATAACCTAATAGTATATTAGAACATCAGTTTCATAAGACACAATTTTAGAGCATGCGTCTGGTTAGGACACGAGCTGCGCAGCGGGGAGTGTCCTAATGAGACGATTGCTCTAAGATGTCTTATGAAACGAATAATGTATAGTACTTTTTCTATTTGGGTAATTTTTAAGGAAATTTAAAAAATTTTTTACTAATTTCCAGTCAAAATTTTTATTTCTTTTGAGGTTGGCAACACTATGTTATAGAAAAAACAATTGAGAACCCCAGCCGCCATTATTCGAAAAATAATAAAAATAAAATATTTTTAATAAATCGTAATTTTTTGCTGTATTGGATCATTAAATATTATTTAATAATTTAGTAGTAAAAACGAATAAAAATTAGCCAAGATGGAAGATATGTTACCGAAGAAATCTCGCAATGTCTATCAAAAAGGATATGCAGATTTTAAGCTATGGTGCGAGCAAAATAGTGTAAAAGATATTTCAGAAAATAGCCTGATGGCAGTTTTTAACAAAGAAAGTAAAATTAAAAAGGCTTTATCGATGTGGTCCAAATACTTAATGTTAGGCAGTTGTTTAAATATATTTGTTTAAGTATATACCGGGTGACAATGGAACTACTACCCAGGCTGGCGTTTCAAAACGACTTTAGATAAAAATTTGAAATTTTGGTCGACGTCTGGGTTAAGTAATGTGCATATTTTAAGCAAAAAAACAAATGACAATCACTTCCGGTTTCACCGGAAACGATTAAAATTTTGATATTTTAAATTGCAACCCCCGTATATTTTTACATATTTGAATGCTGCGAAAAATTCTAAACATTTTTTGTATAGCATATCCTATACCTAAACTTAACAGATTTTGACTTATGGGGCTTTAAAGTTTGAACTATTTTAACATTTAATTCATTTTTCCAAAAAAACGAAGAGCGCTACGACCAAAACAAACGGTGCAATTCGTACTTCATTAAAGGCACTCTAGGATAGTAGAATAACAAAACTGATGCTAGCAATTTTAAAAAATCGATATTTTCGACAAGGCGTTTTTCAGTTTTTGATCCATTTTTGTATGAAAACGGTTTAACTTACAACCATAGGACTTTCACTACTCTATCTTACTTTTTTATCTTCTATCCATTTATATTCTCAGTTTTCATTTTCAAACAACGGATATTATTTAATAACTCGCAAATGCAAACGTTTCAAAACTACAAACAAATACTTTATTATACAAAGGTGTACACATGATTAATATTAATTAGCTAATAATAAAAGAAATGAAAAAAACGAACCTAACCATAATGAAGATTTTCAAAAACCCGACCTTCTTGTTCAATACACTTTTCAACAATTTTCCGTAATACATTTTCTTTTTGAGGAATACTAATATCATTAATAGCCCTAATAATTCGAGTTCTTAAAATGTCCAAATTTTTAGGTGGAGTTAAATAGACTTTTTCTTTGATATGACCCCAGAAGAAAAAATCTAGGGGCGTCAAATCTGGCGAACGTGCTGGCCACCTTACAGGGCCATTTGTCCCTATCCATCGGTCCCCAAACCTGTCATTTAAATAATTTACACAAATCCTAGCATTATGAGCCGGCGCACCATCTTGTTGAAAGTAAATGTTGGGAATTTGTGCAAGAGGTAAATTGTCCAGAAAATTGTTGACTGTTGTTTCCAAAAAGTTCAAATAAGTTTGCGCTCTAAGGTGCTCATTAAAAAATATTGGACCTACAACTTTCGTCCCTAAAACACCTAGCCACACATTAACACCGAAGCGTTCTTGAAATGATCCTTCTCTAAATAGATGGTGATTTTCATTTGCCCAATATCTTACATTCTTCCTGTTGAACATTCCCAGATTCGTGAAGCGAGACTCATCAGAAAATAAAATCAATCTATGAAAGTTATTATTATGGTTATGATTTTCCATAAACCATCGGCAATATTGAACTCGTCGAGCAAAGTCGTTAACACCCAAGTGTTGGTGGATTTGGTATTTGTAAGGCTTGTTCTTGTTTCTTCAAAATTTTTCTTGCACTTTCTCTGTTAACTCCAACTTCATTTTCAATTTCGCGAGTATAAATATTTGGATCAGCATTTACACATGCCAGAACGTTTATTTCTGCTTCTTCGCTAGTAATAAAATTTTCTTCATTTTTATTTTGGGGAACTGTTTTCAAATGTTATACCAGCCACGGAAAATAAGCATAACAGGGTTGGTTTCTGTCGGGGTATCGTTCTGCGTGGAGTGTTTGAGCCTGCCTTTTATTTTGCAATAATTTGCAAGCATATCTATTTGTTCGGCTCTTGTAAAAATTACCATTTGAAACAGATTACAAAGAACTACGCCAAAAAAAATCACGAAATAAAAAACGATAATTTACAAGAATTTCCAACAATCTGCAAAACACACTAGGTGATAAAAAATAACTGAAATAGGTAATATAATTGTTTCTAAAAACCATAGCAACCTGTGTCATGGCTAATATGATTATTTTAATTTTAGTAAAAAGAGCATAAAACGTCCAGCTGGTTCAAAAATAATATCCGTTGTTTGAAAATGAAAACTGAGAATATAAATGGATAGAAGATAAAAAAGTAAGATTGGGTAGTGAAAGTCCTATGGTTGTAAGTTAAACCGTTTTCATACAAAAATGGATCAAAAACTGAAAAACGTCTTGTCGAAAATATCGATTTTTTAAAATTGCTAGCATCAGTTTTTTTATTCTACTATCCTAGAGTGCCTTTAATGAAGTACGAATTGCACCGTTTGTTTTGGTCGTAGCGCTCTTCGTTTTTTTGGAAAAATGAATTAAATGTTAAAATAGTTCAAACTTTAAAGCCCCATAAGTCAAAATCTGTTAAGTTTAGGTATAAGACATGCTACATAAAAAATGTTTAGAATTTTTCGCAGCATTTAAATATGCAAAAATATACGGGGGTTGCAATTTAAAATATAAAAATTTTAATCGTTTCCGGTGAAACCGGAAGTGATTGTCATTTGTTTTTTTGCTTAAAATATGCACATTACTTAACCCAGACGTCGACCAAAATTTCAAATTTTTATCTAAAGTCGTTTTGAAACGCCAGCCTGGGTAGTAGTTCCATTGTCACCCGGTATATATAAATATTAATATATCGAAATATAAAAAATTACAGTCATATTTAAAAAGGCTTTAGGAGGGTTACACGCCAAAAAAATAAAAAATTTTAGAGATTGAGCAAATTAGTCGCTTCATTGGACAAGCTGATGATAATAGTTATTTTTGTATTAAGTGCGTGAAGTGAGTGTTTTTTTAATGGCATATGAGAGTGTCAATTTTTTGCCGAGACCGCAGGTCGAGGCGAAAAATTCTCTCGAATGTGCCATTAAAACACGAATTTCACAAACGAAATACAAACAACATTTTTTGTACAACTGAAAGTTTGAATTAATCGGTAAAATTGTATATTATAATAAAAATTTTACCATATAATTTCACATAATCAAGTTAACAGCCCTGTCGTTACTATAGAAATGGTTTGTTGGCACGTTGCTTGTTTTGTTGTCATACGTTGATAGCTGTTCATATTTATTGCAATTTTTTAAATAAATAGTATAAGTACTTAAAATGGATGTAGATTACGATAGTGATAGCGAGATTCCTTCAGATATAGCCGATATAGCAAATTCGGCTATAGCTAACATGTTACCGGCGAAATCAAAATTTATATACGAGAAAAATTATAACCAATTCCGTGAATGGTGCGGCAAGAAAAATATACAAAAAGTGTCTGAAAAGGTACTTATATGCTATTTTGAGGAGAAATCAAAAACTGTAAAACCTTCTACTTTATGGAGTGTCTACTCAATGTTGAAGAGTACATTGAATGTTAAAGAAAATATTGATATAAAGAAGTTTTCAAAATTGGTGCCTTTTATTAAGAACAAAAACGTCGGATACCGAGGGAAGAAATCTAAAGTTTTATCGAGAGACGATATTAATAAATTCATTCAAGAAGCTGATGATGAAACAAATTTACTTTATAAGGTACAGATGATCAAAATTTTGTATTATTTCAGTAATTTCAATATTTTTTTAATTGTAGGTTGCGTTAATTTTGGGAATCAGCGGTGCTGGTCGCCGTGAAGAATTATTGAAGGTAACTATTGATGACATTGAAGATACCGGGTCTATATTGATTGTTAAAATACCGGATACAAAGACCTATTGCCCAAGAATGTTTACCGTTTCAAATTCTGATTATATTGAGATATATCGCAAGTATAGAGTACTAAGGCCGTCCCATACACACAAAAAGAGATTATTTTTAAAATATTCAAGAGGAAAATGTGTTGACCAACATGTGGGAATAAATAAAATAGGGGAAATTCCTAGCTTGATTGCAAAATGGCTGGGAAAAGAATTGCATAAGAGCTACACAGGTCACTGTTTTAGGAGGAGTTCTGCAACTCTCTTAGCCAATGCAGGGGGTAACATGACATCTATAAAACGCCACGGTGGTTGGAAATCTGCCGCCATAGCAGAAGGATATATAGAAGATAGTTTGAGTAATAAAATTGATATTTCTAATAAATTAAATTGTTCCTCTACTTCCAAACAAATCAATATAACTGATACAATTGTGGACTCAACTTTTCAAGGAATATCTAGCGTTTCTGATCAGCAGCAAGGTGGACTAGCTTCGGGAATTAATATTGGAAGCAATTGTTTGAACTTCACCATCAATTATTATTGTAACAAATGAGATTTTTTGGTAGTTGGTAATTAATTAGTAAATTTGTACAAAAAAATTCAATACATTTTTTAAAAAGTAATGTTTTATCGTTTTTTTTGTAAATCATTTTTCCAGTTAAAAAAAGTCTTTTTTTCACCGTGAAAAAAAGTCTTTTTTTCACTGTTAAAAAAACAAAAGGTTTACGTATCGATAGCGATGAAAAAATGTCAACTTTTTTTGACAGTTGTACAAAAAATATATTTAGCAATCAAAGTAATTGTATGAAATAAGAATGTAGTTAACAAGATTGGAATGATTCCTAAAATTTTTGCTTCAAAATAACTTTCTCAGCATTACCAACGATATACGTTTATCTCAAACAAAAATACAACAGGAATCGACAAAAATAACTTACCCATAATAAATGTAGTTGATCTTGAATATAAATTTTAGGTTATCCTTATAATGGGCTATAATGGGCTATAATGGTGGTGCCTGTCACAGAGAAGAAATTACAGGTATGTCAGTCGATGATATTGAATTTAGAGACGATATAAACACTGTACATGTGCCCAAAATTAATGATTACCTAACCAGGCAATTTATAATTACACATGTAGTGAGTGGGTACAAATGGTAACACGGTATTTAAGTATCAGGCCAAATCACAGATTTTTCTTGACTTATAGAAATGGATACTGCATTCACACTCCTATTGGTCTTAATTGGCAAAGCTCCTTCTGTTATTGATTCCTACTTAAAATTACCAAATCCCAAGTTATTTACAGGCCATTGTTTTAGACGGCCTAGTGTTACACACTTCGCAAACAGTAGGAGTGACTTGAAAACTATCAAGAAGCATGGTGGCGGAAGTCTTCAGCAGTGGCCTAAGGTTACATTGAAACTTCGATGAAAAGCAAGGTTGAAGTTGCAAATATCTTGTCCACACAATCTTCAGACGGTGTATCTCCACTTTGCTTATCACGTACATCCCAAAATACCATAGCTACAGCATCTGTAACGTCAAGTGGAACGACTAGATTAAATATTAATGAGCAAGGTCTCACACAAAATATTGTGTCTACCCAGAATATTCCAGGGATAACCATTAACGCCACCGAAGATTCAACAGTAACAGTAAATATTTGCAATATTCACTCATCTCCTCCCAAGTCCCTTTATTTAGGGAAATAAAATTAAGCAAAATACCACAGTATTTATAATTTTAACTAAATAAGCACTATTTAGCTTTTGTCTCACCATTATTTTAATAGTCTAATATTATAGTATTTTGTGTTTGAAATAAATAAATATACGTAAACCACAGTTGCATATTTCCTAGGTTATGTTGTTTGTGGATGTATATAAAGCAACATGAGCATGATCCTAGTAAAGATATACCTACGTATATTCTGTATTATACAACCAGTAAAACAACATTTCAATTTAAATAATTTATTTTCTTGTAATTGAATCACCGAAATATTTCTTAAAAGAAAAAGTAGGTGTGCCATGAGATTTCAAAACAGTCATGTTGTGTTGTTACCAACAGAAAGAAAATAAAACTGCGTGTTAAAAATGATTGCTTATGCAACCCAATTGAAAACCATAATGAAGACTTTATGATTCCCAAACAGAAAACATTATTAATGTATTGCAAACAACGCAACGTCGATAACTTTCTTATATGCTTCTACAGTATTATCATTTTTTTTTAGTTAAAAGCTAGCAGTGTTAAGTTTATAGCACATGGATGCGTCATTACACGGTAAGATTAGGATGGTAAGTAGAATCATTCCTGGTTACTAAAAATATATGGCAATCTTATACCGGTCATTTAATTTACTTTGAAAAACATTATCTGACATATAGGAACTCGGAATAATTTAGGTTTTTATGCAATTTGTTTTTTATATCCGACATATGGGATTACATGCATAAAAGCAAATGTCAAAAATACAAAAATATCTCTTCTTTTAGTTTGACACTCTCACAGATTATGGAAGAAATCGAAAGCGAAAATATCGATGGTCTAGTTCACATACTATGTGCTAAGTGCAAAAATGTTGGTTTCGAGATATACCTAAATGAAAGTTAATAACTGCACATCAATTCAAATAAACTATTTGGTGTATCGAAAATGGTTTACTTTATAAGATTGTAGTATCACCTTTGGGGTGAAAATGGCTAAATGTATTATTTTATAATGAAATGTTGAAAATTTTGAAATATTTCCAAAATTATCGGTACTTACCACATATGGCACAATAGAAACTCTTTGTTGATACAAATCTATAACAGTGCTAATAGCAAAAAAAGATAACTGCAGTGTCAAACCTTTATTTAAATGAACAATTGTTTAAAAAATTATTTTTTAACACTATTATTCAATATTATTGGAGTCGGGATCCTTGGGCTGACCGATTTTTAGACTTTGGATTATTTTATTTCCTAGCCACTGGAACATTTTGCATTGGCAATGACAAGTGAAATTTCTGGTTTGTAGCATCAGCTAGATTATTATCCTTCTGACACAGTGCCACTCTATCTACCTGTAAAATATGTTCATTACATTTGTATCTACATTTGCTCTCTTTGGGTTTTTTTCTCCGGTATTTTGTTCCCACTTCGGTTGGTGTAGTTTTTTCACTTTGCCGTAAGTTTTTAACAACAGATCTATTCCAATCCATTTTGTCAGCTTTCCGGTTTCTTTTTTTCCTATTTTTTTTATGTTAGAAATATTTACAGCTTGTTTGTTGCGAATGTTCCTTGCCACGCTTGCTAGGATGTCGTCATAAGAACTTGACGAATATTGAAACGGTTAATTAAGCTCCTCAGAGTCTTTGCGTCTTTTAGAAATACCTGATGGTCCTGGCATAGAGGTTTCGTAATTGATTGGTGACGCTGTTTGTGTAGTTTTGACTAGAAAATGAAATACAAAATCGCTAGTTTTGGTAACATTTCTTAAATTTTACCTTGACGCAATAAAAACTTTGCCAGGATATTGACTTGGAACAATAATATCTGTATAAGAAGTTGACACATGTTAAAAAGGTTCACTCTGCTCCTCACAGTCTCTCCAACTTTTAAAACTACCTGAGGTCTCGTTATTAAATGATGACTCATTCTGTACTGTTTTGACTACAAAAGAAAATGCATACAAGAAACGCTACTTTTAGTATGACCTGGAACAAAACTACGTATCTTGGTACAATAATTTGATCTGATGTAATGCAATCCTTTTACTTTATAACTTCTATCAACATCTAAAAGCAAGTTAAAATAAAAATATCTAATTTAAAATATTTATAAAGCATCGGAAATCGACTTACCAATAATAGGAGTATTATCCCTATTCATCGACAACACCAAATTTACTATAGAATCCACATCTTCTTTTTCAACACGTTTTGACTTCAACATTTCTTAAATCACTCGACTATGATTAAGGTCCTTAATACTACTTGCGTATAAATCAACCCCTACCTTCACATGGAGATACATCGTTCTTATACTAAACTCCTGTCGATTCCAAAAGTTGCATAATCTGCATTATATTGTATTGTATTATTGAATCACCTCTCTGCTCCCCCAACTGTTTTAACTTCTTTTCATATAAAAATCTCTTAAATGGTTAGTTGCTGAGGATGACTTTCTCTAAAGTCGAAACTAGTACAACACATGCATTAAGAAATTTAATTTAATTCATTGTCATTTTATGTATTTTTATAACCCTTGTTTTCTACCCTAGAGGGGCAAATAAAGTTATTTGGTGGTAAAGACAGACCTTTCTTTCTATTTAGGGTGGTAAGTAACTATCCAATTTAAAGAATTACTGAAGTTCTCTTAACACATTTGGTGTAGACTTATATCGCCTAGAAGTATTTAACCCGATTGGAAGATGGCGCTACCAACACCAAATATCAATATAGTAGTTATCACTTATGTGCATATGAAAGATTATGATTAAAGTTGCTCCCTGATGTACTTAACTAATTTTTTGGCATAAAGTGCACTTACAACATTTGTGCGCTAGACCATCGATATAACTGGTTCAATTGATGTTTATTCTATTATATTATGTATCTCCTGACGACGGCAATATTACCGCAAGTAGGTACTCATCGCAAAAGAGTAATAGTTTGAAAGTGACCATGGATGAAATATATGTATTTCTTGGAGGTCTTTTATGGTCCCGGTATGCCAAATATCCCAACAAAAGGATGTTTTGGTCTGGTCATAACGGTGTGCCGAAAATGCTTTAGGACAGTATAAGACTAAATAAATCTGAAGAGACTTTGCGTCTTTTTCACCTAAATGATAATGATAAGCTTGACACTGACGACCGGTTGTATAAACTACCCCAATGATTGCAGAATTGAATCAAAATTTTTTGTTCTACAGTGGTCTTGAAGAAAACTTATCGATACACGAGTCCATGATACCCCATTAAGTATGGCCGTCATTATGCAAAACGGTTTATAAGGGGAAAACGAATTCGATATGTAGGTACCAGTAGTGGTTACATGCTTGCGTTTAATATTTATACTGGAAAA
Source organism: Polydrusus tereticollis (assembly GCA_963920685.1). Lineage (NCBI taxonomy): Eukaryota > Metazoa > Arthropoda > Insecta > Coleoptera > Curculionidae > Polydrusus > Polydrusus tereticollis. The sequence continues at coordinate 25,709,055 of OY987326.1, read as the reverse complement.
AGGTTTGGTAAAGGGGGTAACACTGTAGTTTCTCTACTTCAGGCTGCCGAAATTCCGCAAGATAAGGATTTAAAGTATTTTTCGATAATTACTTTTCTTCCTTTCCCCTTTCCAGTATCTCACGCATAACGGTTATGCTGCAACAGGAACAATTTAGGAGGGAAGAAGTAGAAAACACCCTTTAAAAGGAAAGGCTGAAATGGAAAAGCAGGGAAGGTTAGAAAAGTTTATAATTATTGATAGATAGCGGCAATAAGGTGTATTTAGTCAGGTGGAGCGATAACAAAGTCTTTACTTGTGCAACAAATTTTGATTCTTTGGCTGAAGCCAGGTGTGGAAGATGGTCAAATCAGCATAAAAGTAAAATTTACCTCCCTCAACCGGAAGTATTTGGCTACTACAATAAATACATAAGTGGATGTTGATAGAATGAACCAGTTAGTTGCCGCTTATCGCACAAGAATAAGACAGAGAAAGTGGTGGTGGCGGCTCACTTTTTGTTATCTTTTTGATGCTTATCTAACAAGTGCGTGGCTACTTATGAAAAAGGTGCGTCCTAATGAAAACCAGTATTTTACGCTAATAATTTTTGCCTTACTTCAAACATGTGGCAAAACATCCATTAGGGGTAAAAGTGTACCAAACCCGATAGAAGATATTATAAGGTATGGCGGAAGTAATCACTGGCCTAAACACGTTCCCACAGGAAGGATGTGTAGGGTCTGCAGGGGCAGGAGCAAGCTTATATGTACCAAATGTGGCGTCGGACTGCATCCAAAAATATGCTTCAAGAATTATCATACTTTCTTAGCATACAATCGGATTTATTGGATGATATATATTTTGAGAACTGCCTTTTATTACTTTCATAAACTTCATGCACTAATGGGTTCTGGGAAAAGGTGGTAACCCACGCAGACCTCTAAAATAAATTAAACACAAAACTAATTTTGTCGTAACCATCAAAAACTAAAATCCTATTTGGACAAAAAGTCGTATACTACTATATTGGTTAAGTTCTAAAGCTCAAATTTACGTTGGGCAAATGGTAGCAGCCCACTGCACTGAGAACGACGCATACAACCTATTGACTGATTGATATATCTGCGTGTTACATAATACACAATAATAATATTATTTTGTTCGATAATAACAATTTAAGGTTATAAATGTATTGAACCACTTCTGTAGTCATTGATTACAATACTAGTAGAAAAGTTTTTGGCATAAGCTTAACATTATGAATATTGATGTTTTTAACTATTAAGATCATTTCCAAGTGATATCCTAAACAAACCCCACTTTTCTAACGTTTTTTGCAAAAATTATTTAAATATAATAATAATATGCTTTAGCAAATACTTTTTCCAAAAACTTGTATCTTGGGTATACTTAATTAAGCCAGTAGCGTGCCAGAGTCTTCTGGGGTATCTTTATAGACTTTTCGCAGACCCCCTATCATAATATCTATAAAGTTAACGGTTTCTTTTTGGTGGATTGTCATTTAACAACATAATTAATAAACAACTTTTCCTACTGCTTTTCTCAATGAAAAAATATTTTCTTATGAGGAGTCTTGGGGGCTCTATTGGGGATTACCGATACCTCACTAGATGTAGCTTTTCGTTGCTAGATTTTCCAAAAAGGATATCGCTTAGCCGCGAGAGACCGAGAAGTTAACCCACCAACTACCTGGTTGCTTTAGATTTGTCAAAATGTCGTCAGAATCCATGTAAAAAATATAATACACAATAGATACCACACCGAATATTTTTCAATACCTTATTCCTGAAGTGCTTACTGAAACCGATGAAAATACAGAATAAGTTGATAGTTTGCTAATGCGCACTAATTATTTTTTATTCTGCCCTTCTTTCTAGTTTTATTACCAAAATCAACGCACTTTTTATTTACTTTAATTAAGTATATTACTTGTATTATAATATCAATAAAAGTGTCCCTATATTAATACTGTGTTATTTCCCTTTTTACGAAGAAGTTTCCAATATTTTAATAATTTTTATTTGCGAAATGATTAGTGAAACTATTATACTTGCAGTGTTTATTAAAGACAAAACATAAGTTGACAAAAGGTCTTAAGCCAATAATTGTTTAACATAAACAAATCATAAAACAAGGAAGTTACATAGTAATTATTACACTATAGTCTGTTGCTTAATGCAAGAGAGTAATAAATCATTATTTAACTATAAAACGCAGTGGTCTTCGCTGTATTCCAAAGGTGTAGTCCAATTATTATATCATATAACATTGGGAGTTGCAAAAATAGTTGAAATGTGTTCGAATATGAGTCGGACAGTCAACAATATACCGACTTGTGCACGAGGATAAACGCGGTCCCATCATGTCACCAAAGAGAAGTGCAGGAAGAAAAGAAACAGAAAATCACTTTTAATAGAGAAAGACGAAATAATCTGCTGGCGACGACGATATTTCAGGGCAGTTTTAAGGGGAAAACAGGAATATTTATTATATGGACGAAACAAACGAAATGAAGGTTAAACCGTTGGTAAAATCTGGCAGGATAAACATATGAAAAGCGCGAGGCAAGCTTTCATGGAAGGATGGTCCACTGGAATAAACTCAAGAAAATCCGAAAAAATACCAACGTCTTCCTAGAAAAAAAATGAGATTATTCATTGCCTTCCTGTAAATAAAAAGGGATTTCATTAAGGTATGCTGAAAAAGGAGCTACCGGAGATTGTAAAGTTAAATAAACCTCGTTGTACGAAATTTGTTGTCGACGAAATCGCTTCAAAATGAAATATAACGGTACAAGGCATAACACCACTTTTAAAACGAGAGACATTGGAAACCTCTTGCAAGAGGGAATATAGACAGTGGATTGTGAAAAATGGAGTAAATGTGTCGAACATGTGACTGAAATAGAAGAAAGAATGTGGGAAGCTGATAACATGCTAGAAAACACTGTAGAGCCCCTTATTATTTCTCTGGACCCCAACGAGGATAGTTCATCAGACTGCTCGAAACATGATGACTAAAATTTAAAAATTAAGTTGTTGTATTGTACCGGGTGTTCCACCTAAGGAGGTAATCGGCTATATCTCAGAAAGTAATAACACTAGGACTTTGGTAAAAATATATATCGATAAAAGCGGCCAAGAGAAATTGCTGGAAATTATTTTCAAGTTCGAAAAATGACCGCTAGGGGGCATAAGAAAACTTTCAAAATGGAAATGCCGATTTTCTCTTGATTTTCCTTAATAAAAATATGTTAAAAATATAAGCATTGTATTCTTCATTAAATTATGCAACTCTACATAAGGAATCGTTTTTTCCTATTTTCAATAATAAAGTGGTGGGAGAAGGTCAAACTTTTTTTCTTTCAAACGCTGATATCTCTGCTTTGGATAAACCGATTTTATTCAACTTGGTCTTGAATATACGTAGATCTATTAACTGTACCATATTTATTCCGATGGTGGCCACTAGATGGCGTTTTTCCGTAATTCCTCAATAAATAAGGATTTTCTCAAAAAAATCAAATGTTATGATATGACTTTTTTATCATATTTTATTTTAGGCTTATAAAGGCTATTAAATAGTGAAATAAAAAATCCAGGTCCGTATTTAAAATAAAAAAGTTGATGATGGTCGCTCGAATCCGAAACGTCGGATTAAAAAACTAACCCCATCAGCTTGTAGAGGAGGAAAAGTTACTATAAGGAACTGAAACCCGCAACGTAATATCTTTTGTTAAACCAGAGATTTAATTGATTAATTAATGTTTTAAAAAATGACCTATTTTTCCATATTAATTATTATTGTCCCTAATTTCTCTAGTTTAACAAAAGATATCACGTTGCGGTTTTCAGTTCCTTATAGTAACTTTTCCTCCTCTACAAGCTGATTGGGTTAGTTTTTTAATCCGACGTTTCGGATTCGAGCGACCATCATCAACTTTTTTATTTTAAATACGGACCTGTATTTTTTATTCGACTATTTAATAGCCTTTATCAGCCTAAAATAAAATATGATGAAAAAGTTATCATAACAATTGATTTTTTTGAGAAAATCCTTATTCATTGAGGAATTACGGAAAAACGCCATCTAGTGGCCACCATCAGAATCAATATGGTATAGTTAACAGATCTACATGTAGAGGAAAAGAAGGGCTTTTTTTTAAGATCAAGTTGAATAAAATCGGTTTATCTAAAGCAAAGATATCAGCGTTTGAAAGAAAAAAAAGTTTGACCTTTTCCCACCGCTTCATTATTGAAAATAGAAAAAAACGATTCCTATCATAAAGTTGCATAATTTTATGAAGAATGCAATGCTTATATTTTTTAACATATTTTTATTAAGAAAAATCAAGAGAAAATCGACATTTCTATTTTAAAAGTTTTCTTACGCGGTCATTTTTCGAATTTGAAAATAATTCCCAGCAATTTCTCTTGACCGCTTTTATCGATATATATTTTTCCCCAAAGTCCTAGTGTTATTACTTTCTGAGATATAGCCGATCACCTCCTTAGGTGGAACACCCGGTACATAGTAGATTTTCTTTATAAATATTAATATTTAAACTACCTGCAGTAACGCCGCTGTTACTACAGGTAGTTCTCAATTCATTTACCAAACTTGTCTTTCTACTGTATGCTAATTAAGGTGACCCTAATTTAGTACCGATTCGGGGTGTGTAGGTCTGAAATACGGAATTTTTTGCAATTTACCTGAAATTTACAATGCAACCTTTAAGTTGTCTACCCTGCTTAATGGGTCCTGCCATTGCAAATTTATATTTTATCACGCTCTGACAATAAGCAACATAATTATAAGCATGTACGAATCTTATTTTTGCTCTTCTGCACACTCTTCTGTCGTTAGCGATTATGACCTTATGCCAAAACACCATCGATATAATATATCTCAAACCAGTATTGCATTTCATTTTTTTTTTACTTGTGCGCTATGTAATTATTTGCATTTAATGTAAAGAATTGAGTTTTAAAAAGTCGTTAACATTTTTGAAACCTTATATTCTAGTAAGCGAATAATATTTTAATATAAATAGGCTTACCTATAGCTTTGCGACGCCAAAACAATATATTTTAACATTCAGGAATCCATACACAATCAACCATGATTAAAATCCAGTCTGTCTTACATAACGAATTTATTTCGAGATGAAGTTCCATTTATGAGCATTTAGAATGCAAAAGGTCGTAATCTGATATTCCGAGACGAGTAACAGTAGACGCTAATATTCCAGTGTAACTATATTAAGTCGTATACTGCCGTGATTAGCAAAAACGCCGTATCTGCACATTGGGTAAAAATTTTTTTTTACATCAATAAGTTTGAAATTCCGTTAGTTATCTTGCAAAATTAGCAAAAATGCCGTATCGTACGTATAAACGCTAAAACGCTATATATAAAACGCCGTATATGTTATAATATTAAACAACTGCTCAGGATAAACGCCATATCGAATGCATGTTTAATAAAAATGCCGCATCTAAATTGAAAATAACGCATTTTTGCTAAGCATGCATCAGATACGGCGTTTATCCTGAGCAGTTGTTTAATATTATAACATATACGGCGTTTTGCACATTGCGTTTTAGCGTTTTGGCCCGCGAACTCGTACATCATATGATCGGTCGAGTCGCGACAGGTCAGTTTGCTAGCGATTTTTGCATAGCGAGCGTGATTTTAAGGGTTAGAGTTGTTTATGTGCATTCGCAGTGGAATTTCTTCTAATCTATATTATATTTATTGTGCAAAATGTCGAAACGAACGAAAATTATTATGGAGAGAGCACTTGGCAGCAACAATAACGGCAACAGGGAGGAGTGTTTGCCGAAAACCGACATCAATATATTGTCGACCGGTAGGCAAAATGTTAAAACCTTGTACCCGTATAATTTTGATGAGACGGAAACCGATAATATGATTTTTCCTGAAAATTTGGACATCAACGTTACCACACAACCACCAACAGCAACAGCAGTCTCAAATAGTTTAAATGCCGGTACTAGTGGTAGTGTTACAAACTTTCTAAGCGGTGAAAAAGTATATCACGAACTGACCCCTGTAAACAACTTGCCGTCTTATGGGGTAAGATTTTAATTGTCTCGATTTTTTAAAAGTTAAGGCTACTACAAATAATGGTATGAAGTTCCTCCCGCCACTACTGCGTCCTTGTGGTTTTCCCGCAGAAAAAAGAGACGCTTTACTTAAGAGCCTTGACCAAGTTCTACCCCAGACTCGAAGGGACTTCTGGTTAACTTTGCCTACTAACTAATTAAATCGTTAGTGTTTACTTACATATCCTTATATACGACTAGAAAATATGTTATGTGTTAAAAGTGAAAATTCACTAATTTTTTTGTATTTCTCTCCGAAATAAAAGTTTTATTTTGTCTTTCCACAGTTTTTTTTTGTTATACTGCACTTTCAGAACACCAAAAACCTCTTACAATACTTAATAAAAATGCAGTACGGCGTTTTTGTATAAGCGACTGGCTGTAAGTTATGTTTTCTATGATTAGCAAAAACGCAGTATATGCGTTTTTACAAAGATGACAGGTCTTCTTGACATTTTTTTTAGTCAGAATTGTTCGTTATCTATAATAATAAAATATAATGCAGTAAAAAAAAGTTTTCAGAAAGCGGCATGCTACGGCTGGGCAAGTTACTTTAAACTGGATTTACTCCGTTTTAACTTTTTTGCTCATACGGCGTTTCTGCTAAGCACGGCAGTATACATCAATAATTCGTAATATACTTATTAAACATGGAATTTAATAGTAGTATTGGCTATAGCTAATCTGTATCACAAACTATGCATAAACTATATAGGTTGACGTTTTTTGGATCAATTTTTTTAACAGTATCCTGCAGGGAGGTGCCAGTGGCGTGGGGCGGGGGGCGAACTATGGGGGTGTAAACCACGGAGGTAAGGCGCTGCAAGCAATAACTTTTTGAGACCACGCCCAAATTTCGTTGAAATTCACCTTTCTTATGCTCCCTTGGAAACGGGGGTCTGGCCCCAAACAAAGTGAAAATCCACTCTACGGTATTTCATGGAAATAAGTTTCTCCAAAACTTTTTCTTCAAATTATTTATTTTATATGCTAAATTTCTGTTTATCGATATCATAGCTAGAGCATTTAGTCAGCCATTTTCACCGAAATGTTTTTTATGTTTAAGGGTAAAAGTTCTATTTTGTGGTTTTACTAACTTGTGCCAGGTTTATATTATCTTGCTTCCTCAATACTTTAATTTTTAATTTGACTTTTAGTTGAAGACTGACAAAATTACCATTTAGTATATTACTAATAACAGCGTTCATGACAACTTCGTAATGGACAACGCGACTATACTTACTTATTCCCGTTGTCAGGGTTGCCACATAAAAAAACATCTTAATACATTGTATATATATATACATATATATATAAATCGAGAGGGTAGTCGTTGCTGACTAGTTGAGAAATACACTAGTAAATATTGGGGACTGCAGCAAATGAAAGAGTACTCTTTAAAGTTATTCCAAGCTTTCGGAAATCGTAAATTTTATTTCCATCTTCAGGGAGACTACAAATTTACATAAAATAATATTAGAAGATTTGTTCAAATTAATAATTAAATGTTTTTACTTACAACTTTGGTGAGATTGTTCATATAGATGTTAATATAATAATCATTAATAAAAGACATTCGAACAGAAAAACGTGTTGAAAATCCAAGTCAATCATAAATACAACTACAGTTCAGAAATAATATTAAAAACATTGTATATGGACGAAGAAACACACAATTTAAAATAAAATCAAACTTAGTTGTTCACATTTTTAAAAAATTCGTTAATTATTTGAAATTATGGAAATATTAAGCGGGAAAACATGACTTGCGTGTCACCATCTTAAGTGACTGAATAGGTTAGGAAATACTGTCGTTTTTATATGTCATTGAAATTTGTCAGAATTATTTATAATGCGGTTTGTATCAAGATAATATTGAATTGAGAAGATTCGGATTTAAGTGTTATCATGCAGCACACTTGAAAAATCGTTGTACTGCATTATACGAGGTTCGAAATGTTATTATTGATATTGGTATTGATTGTTAGTAAATTTTTGTCTAAATGAAGCAGGTATGAGTAGATTACACTTAAATGTTGGATATCCGTTCTTTTATTCATACTATTAGGTTCCTGTGCAATAAATGTCATTTCCAAAAACAATCTTTTTTTATAGTTAGTTTGTGAGGTTAAAATCTCAGCTGAATTGAAATTAATGTTATGGTCCAAATTATTTGCATGTTCTGCAAGGGCACATCTCTCTGGATGGTGTCTACAGTCACTCTTGTGGTTCGTGATCCTACTAGACAAGGGTCTAGTAGTTTGACCTATGTATACTTTATTGCAATCTGCACAAGGGATTTTGTAGACAACATCTGATAATTGATTAGACTGTGTTTTGTCTTTGATTTTTGAGTGAATAGAGTTTATTGTAAGCACAGGTTTGTATGCAATCTTTATATCATTGATTTCTCTGAATAGTCTAGATAATTTTGGGGTGACTTCCTTTATGTAAGGCAATGAAGTGAATTTAAAGTTTAAAGTTGCTTCAGTTATGTTCCTGTTTGCATTTTGGATATCGTTCATGTTAGGTGCTTGTGTTATGGTGGAAGACGTGCTGAACAGTATCTTTTTTACCAGGGTGGCAGGGTATGAGTTATTGATGAATAGTTGGAGGAGGATTTTAAGGTTCTTATTTAGGAAAGATGGATGTGAAATTTTCGAAACTCTCGTTTTCATTTGTTTTATTAAGTTCACTTTAACGCTGTGTTTATGGTAGGAATGATAGTTTAAATATCTACCTGCACTACAAGGTTTTTGGTACCAGTCTATGGCAATTGTGTTGTCTATATTGCGTATAAATCTGGTATCTAGGAACGGAACTGAATGAGAGTCATCTTCCGTTTCTATTGTGAACTGAATATATTGATCATAGTCATTGAGAGTCTCTACTATTTCAGTTATGCCATCTGCAGGAAGTGCAAGGATGATATCGTCAACATATTTTTTTAAAAAGAAGGGTTTGAAAGAAAGAACTGGTAAGACAACGTCCAACAGGTCGTCCATAACATAGTTAGCCAAAATAGGTGATATTGATGCACCCATAGGTGTTCCAAAAGTTTGTCTATAGAAAGAATTATTGAAAGAAAAGTAAGTATTTTCGAATAGAAATGATATTATGTCTAAAAAAGTTTCTCTGTTGATATTGCAGAAATTACTGATGCGGTGCCAATTTTTGTGAATCGCTTTTTTTGCAGCGTCAAGATAAACGTTGCTGAAGAGGGAGACCACGTCCAAGCTTGCCAGGACATAATTTGTAGGCAATTGTAAGTTATTGTAAGTGTTGGCTATTTCAAAGGAATCTCTGATGTAATATTCATTATTATAATCATATGCTTTTGTGAGAATGTCTGTAATAAAACCTGCAATAAACTCGGTGGGTGCGCCTATGGACGCGACAATAGGTCTTACTGAAAGAGTGGGTTTATGAATTTTTGGAAGTGAATAAAATTTTGGAGAAATGCCCTTGTAGTTAGTTAGTTTCTTTTTTGTAGGTTCATCTATTTGGTTGGTATTATGTAGTTTTTTTATTTTTTTTATTAAATTGTTACATTTGGTTTGAATAGACGATGTAGGGTCATTACGTAGTTTAGTGTAGGATGAATTGTTACTGATAATGTCGTCTGACAATTCAATATATTGTGTTTTGTTCATGACCACTGTAACATTACCCTTGTCTGATCTTGTTAAAATTAGATTAGGGTTATCTTTAAGAAACTTTTTTGATTTATTGTATAGATTATGGATTAATGAATTTTGTTTTATGTTAGTATGTATGTGGTTGGTAATGACATTTGTGGCTCGTGCTATTGTGATGTTTCTGAGGGATGCATCATCAATAGAAGAAGTGATGTAATCAATATCTTCTAAAACATTTTTAATTGATATATCTTTGCCTAGAGTAGGCTCAATGCTAAATTTTGGGCCTAGAGATAAAAAACTCTGTACATCAGTCGGAATTTGTGTGTCTGAAATATTTTTTATCCATTGAGGTTTAGTGTTTAGTATTTTATTGATTTGATTGTTATGTAATTTATTTAACTTATTGATATTTTTAGTTTTAATTTTATAGAAAAGTCTGTTATAGTTACTATGTTGTCTACCAGAAAAGTTGTTATAAATGGTCTCATTAGTTTGATTGATAATATCATTTTTTAATGAAGTTAACGATGTTTCAAGTTTGTTTATGATTCTATGGTTAGTGTTTATTTCAATATTTATTAATTTATTTCCCAACCTACGATTGTATTCCACTGCATTATGTGCGTCTTGTCTAAGGAGTAGGTTCTCCACTAGGCCTGTAGAAGCTGTAATATGTTGTGGCCTGATGTCCTTTTGTCTGCATTGTAGAAGAAAGGATCTGCGGTTGTATTCTTTAGCCAATTTCATCTTGGTTTTGACCCACAGTTTCAACACCCTTACTGCTCCGTCTCCATATGTAGCCGAGATGGTCTGGTAAAACCCCATACCTGATATTAATCGAGAGGGTAGTCGTTGCTGACTAGTTGAGAAATACACTAGTAAATATTGGGGACTGCAGCAAATGAAAGAGTACTCTTTAAAGTTATTCCAAGCTTTCGGAAATCGTAAATTTTATTTCCATCTTCAGGGAGACTACAAATTTACATAAAATAATATTAGGAGATTTGTTCAAATTAATAATTAAATGTTTTTACTTACAACTTTGGTGAGATTGTTCATATAGATGTTAATATAATAATCATTAATAAAAGACATTCGAACAGAAAAACGTGTTGAAAATCCAAGTCAATCATAAATACAACTACAGTTCAGAAATAATATTAAAAACATTGTATATGGACGAAGAAACACACAATTTAAAATAAAATCAAACTTAGTTGTTCACATTTTTAAAAAATTCGTTAATTATTTGAAATTATGGAAATATTAAGCGGGAAAACATGACTTGCGTGTCACCATCTTAAGTGACTGAATAGGTTAGGAAATACTGTCGTTTTTATATGTCATTGAAATTTGTCAGAATTATTTATAATGCGGTTTGTATCAAGATAATATTGAATTGAGAAGATTCGGATTTAAGTGTTATCATGCAGCACACTTGAAAAATCGTTGTACTGCATTATACTAGGTTCGAAATGTTATTATTGATATTGGTATTGATTGTTAGTAAATTTTTGTCTAAATGAAGCAGGTATGAGTAGATTACACTTAAATGTTGGATATCCGTTCTTTTATTCATACTATTAGGTTCCTGTGCAATAAATGTCATTTCCAAAAACAATCTTTTTTTATAGTTAGTTTGTGAGGTTAAAATCTCAGCTGAATTGAAATTAATGTTATGGTCCAAATTATTTGCATGTTCTGCAAGGGCACATCTCTCTGGATGGTGTCTACAGTCACTCTTGTGGTTCGTGATCCTACTAGACAAGGGTCTAGTAGTTTGACCTATGTATACTTTATTGCAATCTGCACAAGGGATTTTGTAGACAACATCTGATAATTGATTAGACTGTGTTTTGTCTTTGATTTTTGAGTGAATAGAGTTTATTGTAAGTACAGGTTTGTATGCAATCTTTATATCATTGATTTCTCTGAATAGTCTAGATAATTTTGGGGTGACTTCCTTTATGTAAGGCAATGAAGTGAATTTAAAGTTTAAAGTTGCTTCAGTTATATTCCTGTTTGCATTTTGGATATCGTTCATGTTAGGTGCTTGTGTTATGGTGGAAGACGTGCTGAACAGTATCTTTTTTACCAGGGTGGCAGGGTATGAGTTATTGATGAATAGTTGGAGGAGGATTTTAAGGTTCTTATTTAGGAAAGATGGATGTGAAATTTTCGAAACTCTCGTTTTCATTTGTTTTATTAAGTTCACTTTAACGCTGTGTTTATGGTAGGAATGATAGTTTAAATATCTACCTGCACTACAAGGTTTTTGGTACCAGTCTATGGCAATTGTGTTGTCTATATTGCGTATAAATCTGGTATCTAGGAACGGAACTGAATGAGAGTCATCTTCCGTTTCTATTGTGAACTGAATATATTGATCATAGTCATTGAGAGTCTCTACTATTTCAGTTATGCCATCTGCAGGAAGTGCAAGGATGATATCGTCAACATATTTTTTTAAAAAGAAGGGTTTGAAAGAAAGAACTGGTAAGACAACGTCCAACAGGTCGTCCATAACATAGTTAGCCAAAATAGGTGATATTGATGCACCCATAGGTGTTCCAAAAGTTTGTCTATAGAAAGAATTATTGAAAGAAAAGTAAGTATTTTCGAATAGAAATGATATTATGTCTAAAAAAGTTTCTCTGTTGATATTGCAGAAATTACTGATGCGGTGCCAATTTTTGTGAATCGCTTTTTTTGCAGCGTCAAGATAAACGTTGCTGAAGAGGGAGACCACGTCCAAGCTTGCCAGGACATAATTTGTAGGCAATTGTAAGGTATTGTAAGTGTTGGCTATTTCAAAGGAATCTCTGATGTAATATTCATTATTATAATCATATGCTTTTGTGAGAATGTCTGTAATAAAACCTGCAATAAACTCGGTGGGTGCGCCTATGGACGCGACAATAGGTCTTACTGAAAGAGTGGGTTTATGAATTTTTGGAAGTGAATAAAATTTTGGAGAAATGCCCTTGTAGTTAGTTAGTTTCTTTTTTGTAGAGGTTCATCTATTTGGTTGGTATTATGTAGTTTTTTTATTAAATTGTTACATTTGGTTTGAATAGACGATGTAGGGTCATTACGTAGTTTAGTGTAGGATGAATTGTTACTGATAATGTCGTCTGACAATTCAATATATTGTGTTTTGTTCATGACCACTGTAACATTACCCTTGTCTAATCTTGTTAAAATTAGATTAGGGTTATCTTTAAGAAACTTTTTTGATTTATTGTATAGATTATGGATTAATGAATTTTGTTTTATGTTAGTATGTATGTGGTTGGCAATGACATTTGTGGCTCGTGCTATTGTGATGTTTCTGAGGGATGCATCATCAATAGAAGAAGTGATGTAATCAATATCTGCTAAAACATTTTTAATTGATATATCTTTGCCTAGAGTAGGCTCAATGCTAAATTTTGGGCCTAGAGATAAAAAACTCTGTACATCAGTCGGAATTTGTGTGTCTGAAATATTTTTTATCCATTGAGGTTTAGTGTTTAGTATTTTATTGATTTGATTGTTATGTAATTTATTTAACTTATTGATATTTTTAGTTATAATTTTATAGAAAAGTCTGTTATAGTTACTATGTTGTCTACCAGAAAAGTTGTTATAAATGGCCTCATTAGTTTGATTGATAATATCATTTTTTAATGAAGTTGTATTCCACTGCATTATGTGCGTCTTGTCTAAGGAGTAGGTTCTCCACTAGGCCTGTAGAAGCTGTAATATGTTGTGGCCTGATGTATTAAATGTAACAATTTAATAAAAAAACTACATAATACCAACCAAATAGATGAACCTACAAAAAAGAAACTAACTAACTACAAGGGCATTTCTCCAAAATTTTATTCACTTCCAAAAATTCATAAACCCACTCTTTCAGTAAGACCTATTGTCGCGTCCATAGGCGCACCCACCGAGTTTATTGCAGGTTTTATTACAGACATTCTCACAAAAGCATATGATTATAATAATGAATATTACATCAGAGATTCCTTTGAAATAGCCAACACTTACAATAACTTACAATTGCCTACAAATTATGTCCTGGCAAGCTTGGACGTGGTCTCCCTCTTCAGCAACTTTTATCTTGACGCTGCAAAAAAAGCGATTCACAAAAATTGGCACCGCATCAGTAATTTCTGCAATATCAACAGAGAAACTTTTTTAGACATAATATCATTTCTATTCGAAAATACTTACTTTTCTTTCAATAATTCTTTCTATAGACAAACTTTTGGAACACCTATGGGTGCATCAATATCACCTATTTTGGCTAACTATGTTATGGACGACCTGTTGGACGTTGTCTTACCAGTTCTTTCTTTCAAACCCTTCTTTTTAAAAAAATATGTTGACGATATCATCCTTGCACTTCCTGCAGATGGCATAACTGAAATAGTAGAGACTCTCAATGACTATGATCAATATATTCAGTTCACAATAGAAACGGAAGATGACTCTCATTCAGTTCCGTTCCTAAGATACCAGATTTATACGCAATATAGACAACACAATTGCCATAGACTGGTACCAAAAACCTTGTAGTGCAGGTAGATATTTAAACTATCATTCCTACCATAAACACAGCGTTAAAGTGAACTTAATAAAACAAATGAAAACGAGAGTTTCGAAAATTTCACATCCATCTTTCCTAAATAAGAACCTTAAAATCCTCCTCCAACTATTCATCAATAACTCATACCCTGCCACCCTGGTAAAAAAGATACTGTTCAGCACGTCTTCCACCATAACACAAGCACCTAACATGAACGATATCCAAAATGCAAACAGGAATATAACTGAAGCAACTTTAAACTTTAAATTCACTTCATTGCCTTACATAAAGGAAGTCACCCCAAAATTATCTAGACTATTCAGAGAAATCAATGATATAAAGATTGCATACAAACCTGTACTTACAATAAACTCTATTCACTCAAAAATCAAAGACAAAACACAGTCTAATCAATTATCAGATGTTGTCTACAAAATCCCTTGTGCAGATTGCAATAAAGTATACATAGGTCAAACTACTAGACCCTTGTCTAGGAGGATCACGAACCACAAGAGTGACTGTAGACACCATCCAGAGAGATGTGCCCTTGCAGAACATGCAAATAATTTGGACCATAACATTAATTTCAATTCAGCTGAGATTTTAACCTCACAAACTAACTATAAAAAAAGATTGTTTTTGGAAATGACATTTATTGCACAGGAACCTAATAGTATGAATAAAAGAACGGATATCCAACATTTAAGTGTAATCTACTCATACCTGCTTCATTTAGACAAAAATTTACTAACAATCAATACCAATATCAATAATAACATTTCGAACCTCGTATAATGCAGTACAACGATTTTTCAAGTGTGCTGCATGATAACACTTAAATCCGAATCTTCTCAATTCAATATTATCTTGATACAAACCGCATTATAAATAATTCTGACAAATTTCAATGACATATAAAAACGGCAGTATTTCCTAACCTATTCAGTCACTTAAGATGGTGACACGCAAGTCATGTTTTCCCGCTTAATATTTCCATAATTTCAAATAATTAACGAATTTTTTAAAAATGTGAACAACTAAGTTTGATTTTATTTTAAATTGTGTGTTTCTTCGTCCATATACAATGTTTTTAATATTATTTCTGAACTGTAGTTGTATTTATGATTGACTTGGATTTTCAACACGTTTTTCTGTTCGAATGTCTTTTATTAATGATTATTATATTAACATCTATATGAACAATCTCACCAAAGTTGTAAGTAAAAACATTTAATTATTAATTTGAACAAATCTCCTAATATTATTTTATGTAAATTTGTAGTCTCCCTGAAGATGGAAATAAAATTTACGATTTCCGAAAGCTTGGAATAACTTTAAAGAGTACTCTTTCATTTGCTGCAGTCCCCAATATTTACTAGTGTATATATATATATATATTGATATGAGGTACTTTGTCACTTCCAAAGTAGAGAAACAGCATACGTTGTCACTTCATAAATAACGTTCTCACTTCCATCAACGGAAGTGAAAACGAAATCCCTTTAAATTTGGTGGTTAGCTTAGAAATATGCCCCGGCGTCATGTGGCCAAATTTTGTAAAGAAGTGAGTTGGACCCGTTTTTATCTTCGGTTTTACATTTTAGTTCCGTTATATATCGCTGGCGCTGCAATCGCCCTAATGGTATATACAGTTAGACGTGGTTACGACGTAGCTACTTCCGTTAAGTTTTGGGTACGATCCAACTTCACATGAATCAAATTTTTTGGCAACAGTGCTTTAGCATTGTCTCCTGGATTAACCTTTGTGTGGTGATTACTTGTTCGTTTTCGGCGCTGTCCCCAGGTGTCCTGGTGGCAATCTGGTATATTATGGTCATAATGTAAATGCGGAAGGGAGATAATAGTTTTATTTTTTATTTTTTTAGAAGTCGATTTTGCATTCAGTGACGCCTCCGGGAGAGAAATATTAGTTTTATTTTTTATTTTTTTAAAGTCGATTTGAAGGTTTTATATGTAGGTGGAGACTTTTTCTTTAAAAGTCACTTTGGATAGAGGAAGAGAGAAAGGCGTGTCGTCTCTCCTCCTCAACATAAAATCTTGGGTGCGTCACAGATTGCGTGCACAGATTGCAGATTGCATTGAACAATCATTCCATAATGTGAATAGAATAAATAAACAACGTAAAACCATTTTTTTTTATATTTAGTTGTGCATAACCTATTCAAATTATCTACAATCAAATCACTTTGCATAGCTGAATTAAAGCAAAACGGTAAAATTTACTGATATTATTATATTTTAATAACCAAAAACTTCACGTGAGCAGGATGGATACTAAAAAAAAAAATTTGATTTCGCTAATACTTAACGAAAATAAAACAAGCACTCTTCAGTAATAAAAAGTTAGCGAAGCACCAATAATTAATCAAATCGGGACTAAATGGATAATTAGCCGCTAATTGGTTGTGAAAGTTAAAAATTTGCCGTTTGAATTTTTTTTTCGCTTTTTCGGGTGTTTCGCTAACTTCATATGAACTTAGCAAAGCACCCTTGAAGAAAATAGCCTAAGCTGTCACCTATCGAAATGGTACTTAGCTCATAATTTGCCGCTAATTAGTTGTGGAAAGAAAAAAATGTTTTTTGTATTTCTATTTTTGTTTCGAGTACTAGGGTTTGTGCCATTAGGAGTACCATTTAAGCGCCATTCTGGCGCGAAGCCGAAGAGAGGGCGCGTAGCCCTCGTGATAACACCCGAGTGTGTCGTTTACCGATGTATGTTTAAAAAAGGGCCCTGCAGGGCCAGGCAAATCGCCTGTCCAATGGCGAGCGAAGCGAGCACCCCCTGTATATTAAGCACCCGAAAAAACGAAAAAAAATTCAAACGGCAAAATTCTTCTTTCCACAACTAATTAGCGGCAAATTATGCGCTAAGTACCATTTCGATAGGTGACAGCTTAGGCTATTTTCTTCAAGGGTGCTTCGCTAAGTTCATATGAAGTTAGCAAAGCACCCGAAAAAACGAAAAAAAAATTCAAACGGCAAATTTTTTTCTTTCACAACTAATTGCATATCCAATTCTCAGTAGTCTAATAATTTAGGACAAAAAATATACACTAACCATCTGCCAATACTTATGAACTGTAGAAACCCATAGTTAAATACACAACATCATTTCCTTAATTTTAATTTTATTACTTAGATATAAATCCTTACAAATAAATTATGTAATTTGCTTGGGTCTTTTTCCAATACCTGACCATTAATGAACGTAAAATCCCATAGTCGTGCACCCAACATCATTTTCCTAATTTTATTTTAATGTCATGTTTACAATTGTTATTACTTAGATATAATTACCTTTGTAACACACCTAGAATTTAGTATGGTCTTGTACTCCTTTAATAATTACCCGCAAGGTCCGAAACACGTGTCAGGAAACTAATTAAAACTGTGAAACTTAACAAGTACAACTTTCCGTTTTACGGGGTATGTAGCCCATCACAAATCAACCTAAAACTATAGTTTGACATTAATTAAAAACCTACCTAAAGGTGATCGCCCAATTAGGCGTAGCGGCGAAAAGAGCACGCTTCGCGACGCGACGTTACGCCTATGTGGGCGAGCACCTTAAAACTATAAAGATTCCAAACAATAATATAATATACAATTGGGGTATTTTGAAAATTTAGTTGAATTTAGATTGTTAGCTTTGTTTGCATTTTACAATACCAGATGTTTGGAAATGTCCGACTATAATATTCTTAGTAATATATTTTATTTAGGGAGAAAATAAAGTTCATCCTAATGCTGTAGGTACTCGTATATTTGCATTTCTTTATGAAAAAAAATGTGTTTCTAAAAAGCTATGCTTGACAAGAAGCAAGAAGAATAGTATTATATAATACAGGATACAGGGTTCTCAAAAAGCACAATAATGTAAAGAAGCAGACCCAAGAGAGAACTACTCATATTTTTAATTTTTAAGCAAAACGGCAAATAAAAAAGTAGTTTCAAATCTTGTTGGCAGTACAGATACAAAGTTTAAATCAAAATTTATTTTTAAAAACACCTTCACGACTTGATCAATCATTATTTTTTAGCCCCCCTTGAATCAGATAGCTTGAGGTTTATGCCAGAGTAACACCTTGTTAATAAAGGTATTTTTCTGATACAAATGGAGGGGGTGAAAAATAATGATTTCATCACGTCGTGAAGGTGTTTTTAAAAATAATTATATTTAATTCAAATTTTTTATTTGTACTCCCAACAAGATTTAAAACAACTTTTTTATTTGTTGTTTTGCTAAAAAATTAAAAATAGGGATAGTTCTCTCTTGGACCCTCTTTACATTCTTTTACTTTTTGAAAACCCTGTGTAATATAAAACATTTTTCTCTTTATAAAAATGTAAGTTTTTTGCCAGAGCTTTTTAGGAACAGCACTTTATTTTAACAAAACGCATAATAAAAAAGTGTCCCATTTGTTTAGAACTTTTTTGGACATGATATATACTATTATTACATTTTCAGAATCTACATAAAATTAAAATTATTTTCTAATAAACGCATTTAAGGCTGTAGGTACTTAATAATTTCCGAGATATTGACTTTTGAAAAATCACATTTTTCAAGTTTGATAGCTTCTAGCTTTCTAACTTAGAGCATAATATATCTGTCTGCTTATTATTTTATCTGAAGACAGCGTGTCCGAAAATACCATTTTCAGAATTCAAATCGCAGTATACTTTCCGAAATATTCTAATGGACGGTCACCGTGTGACACCCTGTATAATAAACCGTTTATTGCGTCTTATCATGTTTGGATTATAAAAATCACTTTATTAAATTTCGCAATGCAACCATTTTATTTGATAGTTGCCGCTGGTCCAATCAATCAGCAAGCACGCTTTTGCTCTCTTGCAAAAGAGTTTTTAACAGTTTGTTTATAAACATTAAGCGGCGATAATAAGAAAACTAAGTACGTAGTTATATTATACATATGTTTAGGCTAAGTAATAAAGTAAAAACCAAATTGTCTTTACATACTCAAAAGACAATATAGCAAGAAAACAAATCGAAAAACCCTTCTATTGTATTATAATCTTTTTACCTGAACTGAAAATCCTATACTAGTTGAGTCCTTCCAAACATCTGGCATTGTCAAATGAAAACAACCTACCTATACTGAAGATTAAATAAAACGAACGAACCGAAATTACCCTTATTTTAACCATTGGTCATTCCGTAATTGCACCCGTAATTTAAAAGTTCGGACATTGGTCGCTATAAAATGGCCAATCATAAGATTAAGCATAAAATCGCCATTTACCGTTTTCGATGTTTGCTTCCAACATATACATCACTCAGTTAAATTTAAAAATATTAATTTTATAATGTAACCACATAGTAGGTATAAAATGAATGACCATAGCAGCAGCTTATCTCTACATAATCTAAAACTATCCCGGATAGCCACGGAAAAAGCCATCCTGTAAAAAATAAGTTTACTCAATGGAGAATTTTACAGCCAAACTGTCAAAATATGCGATTTGCTCTTTATTTATTTTCCCATACCTATCCAGGATTCATATTATTTTGTTTTAGGCGTTAGTAATCTATTTCGTTAATTGTATCATTTCTTTAAATGTTGAGTTCGATCTGCCCTTTGTACTGTGCTTTGTCAATAATATTTTTGTATCTTCAACAATAAAGCAGTTTCAGTTTGAGTTTTGAGAGTTTGAGTTTTTTACATACTATTATTCCCGCTAACAATGGCTACATACAGTGTGACCAGCTAAGTCCTCATCATGTGGGATTTTTTTATTAATAGCTTTACTCGAAATTTGACTTTGGCATTGATTTATGCTTTGATCAAGATGAAAATATCTATCAAAAAAATAGTAGTCACGTGATTCGCATTTTCTGTCAAATTTTAATTTTTCCAAAAAAAAAATTCAAAAGTGGGGTTATTTCCCGAAATATCGAAAGAAGTTATCGAAAAAAGTTTTCCTAAATTCAATTTTTAGCCCATACGCAAAATTTCAGCTGCATAATAGAATTTTGAATTTTTAAGTTAAACGAAAATTTATTTTCCCCATAATGAAGACTTGTTGGTCTTACTTATGTTTTTTACTTTTAGACAAAAACTACGTTTTCAAAAATACTTAATAAATTTTAATAGCCATCTTCGGATTTTGTAGAAAAACACTTATTTAATATGGCGCTACTTTAAAGAAAATGTGTCTGGAATAAAGCATTGTCAAAACGAAGAAGTTTTATGTAGGTTGCGTTAAGTTTAATTTTGCAAGACTGGTGCAATTTACAAAATATGGGCAAACAATAAAAATTATCTTATGGATCTGAAATTTTGCATATGGACCAGTGAAACTGACCGACCCCGGGTGTGTTAATCACCTGAGGGAATCCGTCACTCTGGCTGTAATCATCAAATATTGTGGTACGACCCTGTTTACGTTGTGTTTACTTTGCAGGTTCTTTTAAAATTTGGTACAACGGTAAAGTTATGTCAGATTTTAGAGTTTTTTTTTCCGCTTTAATTTTATTCTGATGGTTTCCCTACTTATGATTTGGTAGTTCGCTGCCATGAAATGAAAATGCAAGAAGCTTTTATTACAAAGTATCTATTATAAAAGTAGTAGGTATTTTGGCCATATACATTTAATTTACATTGATATCAAATATACCTATAATACCATAAATAATCCAAGACCTAATTATTACATTTCATTAAACTTAATTTAGGATGTCTGCCTGCAACAAAAAGGTGCAGTATTTCTCTAATATTACCTATTATGCCTGCGACTGTAATGGTAACAATTATTGACCTCCCTAAGCACCCCTCGTTTTGCCATTATTTTTGGTCTGCGACCACACTCTTGTTTTAATTGGTCCCCTGTTAATCTGCAATTTATTATTGAATACCTAACTCTAGGAAAGCCGAAAGACAACAGTCCAGCCAGCGGCTGTCGAACATTCCATCGCATAAGATATAACAAGGCAAATAAAGATAGGAGATGTTATTTTCATTACTGAAACGTCGGAAAATGACTTAATAAAATTACCTAGGATTACACTACTTAACAAACATCGACGTTCTTTCCTGACAATAACCCATCACAATCATTTAAATACACCTGTAATATATTAACGTGCTACTGATATCATCATACCAATAATTATAACCCTTCTGTTAAGTTTACTTTTATGTCAACTAAAATATTGCCCTTATTCGACCCTCCCCCATTTCCTTAAGTATTGCAGATTATAATTGACTTTGTAAGATGGGTTATTACTGCGTAATAATGTCCAATATTTGTTCTTAAATACCTCAAAATAAGAATACACCCAGGGAGACAGACTAACATCTGTTACAATAAAGGTTCGTGTCAGCGAACTTGATCCATATTTTATGACCCTTAGAAAGCAAAAGTGTATTGATTTTGTTACAGTTATTTATGGTACCGTTATGGTTTGGTCACCCTTTTATTTTAAAACAATTAATAGCCAAATTTGGTCCTGCAGACGTTATGGCTGGGATTTATTTGCATTTAATTGACCTGCGGTCAATCTCCCATGCTTTATCCCATAAAACCTTCTGATTAGCTGTTTAGATAGCAATATTTATAACAGTAAAAGAAATAAAAATATTTAGGTAAATATTCATATACGGTTCGGCCTTTAAAATTTTCTTAGTTTAGTAATATTGCTGTTTTTGACTAATTAATTTGTAATAACGAAATTGACGTAAAAGAATAGGTAGGTTCAGCCTTTGAATAATTTAAAGTTTATTATTGTCACTGCCTTTGTCTACTGACCGCAATCGTTGGGTTTTTAGCTGCTTATTGGCGACGACAAGCACCATGGACCAACTTCCGGCATCCGGAAAAATCGTAGGGCCAGCCCGGCGCCGATGTATGTCAGATCAATTCGCAATTTTACCCAACCAATTGTTGTCACTACTCCAATTCAGCGGTTTATAATGCAATGGAATAAAAGATTCATTCGATATTTATAATGTTTCGCCTTTTAGTAATTCAACTTTATCATTGTTGCTGTCTTTGTCTACTAACCGCAATGGTTGGGTTTTTTAGCTGCTTATTGGCGTCGACAAGCACCATGGGCCAACTTCCGGCATCCGGAAAAACCGTAGGGCCAGCCCGGCGCCGATGTCTGTCTGATCAATTTGCAATTTTACCCAACCAATTGTTGTCACTACATCAAGTCAGCGTTTTATTTAAGAAAATTGGAAAATCAATGATTTCTTTGTTTATTAATTTGGTAATAATGAAATTAAAGTAAAAGAATATGCAGATATAGGTTTTTCGTTAAAGATTTAGGATTTGTTTACCTGATACTTTGTGAATTTGTAGTTCTCTTCTTAATGGTTTCACTCGCGTTTTCATATTTTTTTTTATGTTTATTTTTACTCTGTTTACTAAATTATGAGTTAAAAGATTTGAAAGAACAAATTCTTTGCTGGCAGCGTAACAACTTAGTTTTTAAAAGGAAAAAATTTGAATGCCTAAAATCAGCGCGCTTGGCGCTTTTATAGTCAATCCCTACTACAGATAATGCGAATCACGTGACTACTATTTTTTCATCTCAGTCAAAACACAAATTTATGCTAAAGACAAATTTCGAATAAAGCTATTATTAATAAAAAAAATCCCATACGATGCGGACTTTACTGGTCACACTGTATTCATAAAATAATATTTCTTATTTCCAAAAAGGAAAATAAAAGAGACGAGCTATAAAGCAAATAAATCCCATTTTCCAATGTCGTATTATGTCCTTTAAGCACATAATATGAAAAAATTTCATACCCTAGGTAGGTCTAATCTCCAAAAAAATAGCTTTTCCATTAATTATAAATTTAATCACGCTCATTTCAGAACTCATTAAATGTTTGCCAACCTTCACACCGATAAGTTAATTTCTTAATTTATTTTTGATAAAAATATAAATAAATTTTGATAAAGATTGCGAAATCAATTATAGAATAATAAAACTATTAACATTATCGGCGTCGTCCACATATTATTACCAAAACATCAGACCACCCAGTAGTATTTTTAGCGCTGGTTGCAAATAAAAATTTGCCGCCCCTATAGATATAACAATTTCTCAAAAAAAATCTTTTTATACCTTTCAAATTAAAAATCGCTTTAAGAATATTTAGTTCTAAACAAAAAGCTCGCCACCACGATATTGTAATACTCCACTTCATATATATTTTACAAAACTGAATAACAGTACGATGTAACTTCCAGAGATTTGGCAACGTTTTCTGAAGTGGCAACGTCACCTTTTTTTCTTCCATATATATATATAATGGAAGTCACTTCATATCTTCAACACTATATATATATGTACATTAAAAAATTAGAAATTCTTTCCCCTCTTTTGATTTTTGGGATCCTAAGGTCCCCCTTAATACAAAAAAATTAAGATTTTAAATATATTTTACGAGGAAATGTCGGAAGTTAGGTCGCCTCTTATACATAACGGAAGTGACAACTTATCAAATATCAATATATATATATATATATCTTTCATGGCATAGCCATTAAAAGCCATTGTTGTACACCAGGGGGGTGTCACTAAAATACGAGAGTAGGGCAACAAGCAATTTATGGGCAGTTCATGTCAGGGGGGCGGGAGGGTTTGACATATCTACTAGTAACTTTTGGTTTTCTTATTTTAAGTTAAGATTTCATTAATAATCTTCGCTAATCGAATATTTTTAATAAGTTTTAATGATTTAATTGGATATGTAATTAATTTAAGTTCATACTATCATCATTTTCGGTTAAAATCTTACAAAAACATTTAAAAGCTAGTGTTTTTTTTTTTGCAACACTGATTTATTTTATGACAATGACAGTTTACTTCTCGTCTGGTCTTCTGACGCGTTTGTGATTCTTTCCACGACTTTTTTCTTTATAAAATGGGTTTAATTTAATCTTGGAATGAACTAGTGGGGCTTTTTGGTAAGTTTATAGTGATATCTAAGTCCTTAGTTTATTTTTTCATGAGCAAGTAAGTTCCTTCTTGGGATATTTTTTAGCTGAAACTTCGCTGTCGACCATGCTTTGGGATTGATGATTTTTGGAAGTATATTTATTGTAAGTATTATACTAAAGTAAGTTGATAAGTATAGTTTTAGATTCACAACTTTCTAATAATGATCTTTTGAAGTGTGTCTGGGTAAAAATGTTATTAATTAGTTCCTTCCTTATTTTTCAAAACTGGTGAATCACTTCTGTTTACCTACCTTCCTTGCAGTTAAATTATGAATATTTTTACATATACCTACACCATCCCTTATGTTTAACAGCTTGTAGTAATCTTTATTTTTCTGTAGCTTGTAGTTACTAATAACTGTAAGTATGTGAATGTATCAATATACTGATATCACTTGCATAATATAGTCGGCCACTAACTGAAATAAATACTTATAGGTATGTATCTCACTTAAGTACTTACTGCATTGCCTTCTATAAAATACAAGTTTAGAAAATGTTTTTGGTATAAATACTATTAAATTAGTCTGTGTCTAGGTACAGGACAAACATTTTGTTTGTAGTTAAACATTGGATATATGTATACCGTTATTGATATTCTTTAGTCTACTTATGTTTAGGTTAGTTCGGTTTATTTTCAAAAACACAGTTTAGCCTGAGATGAACTGGAGAATGAAGTTAACTATAACCTATAAACCTGGGCATTAATGAGTTAATAAAAAAATGACATTTAATAAATTAAAATCCAATATAGGAAGAATAACATAGGTATTATATTTTTTCCATGGATTTGTTTGCAAATTTAGTGATAGGTATGAAGAGTATTTACTGGAATATGTTCCTTTAATTGGGTTTTACTTGTTTTCGTACAGTATGGGGTTATACAGTAGAATATACAGTGTCCTCGAATGCAGTCCTTGAGAGTGTAAGCTTTTACATGTGTCTCGGGGAGCGTATATACAGCTGATACCAGCATTACTACATTGCATCTGCTATGCAATTTAACTGGCCAATGTTTCTCTCCTCACTCTAATTGGGCAAAATATAAAAGTTTTCGTACCTATTGTACCTTATATCCTTATTGAAAAGAATTTTTTTTTCTGTTTCAGTCTAACCACACTCCTAGGCTTCCTTAGCTGTAATAATTATCAGTGAGAAAATCTAATTTCTTAAAAATATCATGACTTTAGTGTTGTATATTATATTCTTAAATCATAATGTAGGTATCTTTTTAATTTAAATAGTATTCAAAATAAATATATTTTGATCATATTTTCTTTTATTATGATAATTCACTAGACATTGTTTTATAATTAAAAAAACAGTAATAAAAACAATTATTAATGTGTAATAAATTTTAAGGTTTTGATTCAATTTGGTTGTAACATTACTATATAATTGTATTTCAGAAGATATATTTTTAAATTGGTTAGAAATTATCACAAGCTGCTCACATTTACTTATAAGGCGAGCAGCTTGTGTATTCCTGCCAAACATATATCTTTTGAAATCCAACTGTAATGTTACAGTCAAATCGAATCAAAACTAAAACTTATTTAAAAATTATAATATATTTTTAAATATTCCCGCGCATTTATTTCTTCAGTCGGTATGTCAGATTTCTATAATGCCATCATGACATCGGTAAAATATAATTCTATTTTGCCGGTGGGTTAGCCATGCAGTTGGTTCATAGATGGCCCATGTTTCGAAACTTTAACATTGTTGTAACATTTCTCTAACCCTTTATTGTTCTGTGTTGTACACTGCGCATCATATAAAACTGGTACAACTGTTGTAGGCTAAAAATTAGCCTTTTTAAGCTTTGTAAATTGGTCGTTTATGACGTTTGTATAACAATGAATTTTGTTGGTTATGGCTTTAAGAAACAGTACTGTCAGCTATTCGAAAATTCCTTTAACCTTCTGAGTAAATAAATAAACTTTACTATAGAAAAGATAATTATATCGGTTTAATTTTAAAAAAATTCATCTGCTAAGTAAAATTATACATTATTTTAAGTTAATAACTAGTCATAGCTCCATTATTATCTAACACTTTTTGTTACCTTAATGGCACAGAATTTATTAAATTTAATGCTAAATTTGGATCTTCGGACAGGTTTTCCCAAACATCCTCAATAAGAGTCCACAGCTGTTGCCTATTTTGCGGAACGATATTTAATTTTCGAATTTTTTTTACCATAATTCCCCAAATATTTTTTATAGGATTAAGATCCGGACTCTTTGATTGCCAAGGAAGAACTTGAATATTGTGTTCATCAAAATAGTTCCTCACACAGTTAGCAGTGTGAACTGAACAATTATCTTGTTGAAAAATAAAATTGTTGTTCGGAAAAACCTCCCTGACTGAAGGCAACATTACATTATCTAAAATATCTATATATTTCCTCGCATTCAATCTTCCGTCAATGTCTCAACATACTCCTAATCCCCCTCTGTACATCCAAGCCCAAACGTTCACTGAAAATCTTCCCGATTTATCGCTTGGAGAAATATACTTTTCTTCGTATCTGGACCGAGGCGGTCTATATACTCGAATATGACCATCATGATACGATTGAAACACTTTCTCGTCAGAGAATATAACTCTCCCCCAAAAATTTACTACATCATTTAACAGGTAATTAAGAGCAAAAATAATTCTACCTTGTTTTTTTTCTTGGGAAAGTTTATATTTTTTTGCCGCTGCACAATTTTTTAATTCCGTTTTTCGAATCCTTTTTAACGCAGTTGTGACAGAAGCGGGGAAATTTGTTTCAACTTTAGCTTTTCTTGAACAATCAAAAGGATGGTCTCATACAAAATTAACTAAATTTGCATCTTGCTGTTCGTTAGTTATACACGATCTTTCTGTCCCTCTTCTTCTTTCAACAGTTTGTTCATTATCCCATCTTTCTTTTAAATTCTGGATAGTAGTTTTGCTTCTATAATATTCTTCGGCCAGTATTCTTACAGACCAACCAGCCTCTATTTTGGAAATTATTTCCAACTTTTCGAAATTACTCAACTGCCTTGGCATCGCTATAACGTAAAATGGAAATTTTCGACAGCATATCCTATTATTTGTCATAGTGACAGGTGTATTAGGTGTCATTTTTATGCAAAGCATGATTGATAGCGAATATTATAAAACCCGATTTATATTGACAAAATCAAAGTGTACCAGTTTTATATGACGCGCAGTGTACGTTTAAAGTAAGTATTTAATGTGACAGCATATACATATTACGACGATCGCCCCCCCTCCCCTCTCCTGGTACCCTATACGCTACGCCACTGGGAGGTGCTAAGTTGAAGCACGTATGGTCAGCACTTATTCGTTGAATATTTCTACCGTATAATATACCACTCTTGGTGCAGTCAAGAGGACAATATCAGTTGAACATTAAAAAGTTTATGATTGCTAAAAATTAGATTGTTATTTATTTCTTAAATCAATATAAAAATAGGTTAAGAGGCAATGCTGGTTCCCGAGGGATTACGGCATTGATGGTAAAGGTGTTCGAGAGAAGCCAAAACTAATAAAGTATTTTTTCTGCAGGCCGTTCCAAAACAATTCTTAACATAGTAAATTTGAAATTCAAACTAAAAATACTGTATTTCCTATAGTAAATTTTTTAAAGCACGACCATGTAGCCAAATAAGAGATTACCCTTAACGAGATCACGTGCTATAGTATATGGGCCCTAATAGATACTAATATTATGTAATGACCACAATAAATAATCTGTTCCTCGGCTTTTATCTTTTTATGCCCTACAGCACCAGAGAGAATATTACCTAATATTGCATATGTTTCCTAATGGCATCAATAACACTAAAGAAAAACCGTGTCAGTTTTTGCTCCAAAGCTGTTATATTTGAGTATTCAATCACAAACTCTTTAAAAAGCATTACCAACTCGTTTTAATGCTTCTCGCTTGAAGAAATGTAAAGATACGCTTTTAAAGTCCCTCTGTTTTCCTTCAGATTTCGTTTACATAATATTATTGTTTATTTTCAACTGCAATATAATGATATTATAATTACATTTCACTTATTTATCAACGTTGCGGGAAAACCCACTGTATTTGCAAATTAATGATACTTTAATTTTATGTCACTTAATACACTTGAAACTGAATATTTAAAACACCATTTTAGCAAATCTGGCGTAACTTAAACAAGCTAGATGCAACCAAATTACCTTTGCGATCAAGCATAGGGTGCATTCAAAAATTCAAAATTTAAATGATTGAAAGAACAGACGTCAATTATTTATTTAATTATCATTTTAATATTAAACTATCCATTATAATTGTTGCCCGCTGCCTTAATTTGCTTTGGTCAAACATAAATTATTGTTTACTGTATTTCTATAGGTTGGGTGGTTCAAAATATGTCAGTTGAAATAAAAGACCTAGTTCTACTGTATCGGTTACTCACCGTCACATTTGGTCTGCGTAGGGGCAAACACGGTTTTACTATTACAATTTAGTATGGTAACTACTTACTTTACTAAATCAGCTACACATTCTACACCACTAATAACAAACATAAATATCGTTATATAA
Organism: Polydrusus tereticollis; assembly: GCA_963920685.1. NCBI lineage: Eukaryota > Metazoa > Arthropoda > Insecta > Coleoptera > Curculionidae > Polydrusus > Polydrusus tereticollis. Next base: position 25,680,126 of record OY987326.1, on the reverse strand, counting down.
TACATCATCCTGAACCCTTTGAAAGTTTATCGCCTAAATTCCACGAATATCCGACTGCTTTTCACAAAATATGAACGGGACTCGAGTCGGGATATAATAATCAAATTATTATATCTTCAGGATGACTCCGCGAATTGATCGACGCAAGGGCCTAGCGACACCTAAAGCACCGGTTCCCGTCAGATCACCGAAGTTAAGCGGTGTCGAGCGCGGCTAGTACTTGGATGGGTGACCGCTTGGGAAACACCGCGTGCTCTTGTCTTAGGGAAGAGTGTAAAATGAATCGACATCAAAACCATCCTATTCACGCCGGACAGGCCGGATGAGATCGGATATCTCGTAGGATGAAGGTGCCGTTTCACACTCCCCAGTCGGTAGACCGCACGATTAAAAACCGTACGGTCGATGACCGGTTCTAGATGGCCTCAGATACGCCGACGAACCGTAAAAAAGTAAAATAAAAAAAAAATCCCTCTTTTTCGTACACACAATATCATCCTGTCATGCTACTTCAATTAACACGTAAGTATATCTAGTTGCCTAACCCTTTTATTGTCACGTACGCTCTAACACCTCGTTTCATAGCGCGGCCGCTCGTTTGTTGATGCAAGGCTCGATGCCATCTTGGTTTTTCGCATTTTTGCTTGCTTCATTTCGGCGAATATTCTAGGAAATTATTCTTGGCGGTTGGAACTACGTTTTAGAAGTTAATTGACTTTTATTTTTGCTTGTTTCTATATGAATTTGTATTTTCGATGCACCGAAGATAAATTAAAAGATTGTAGACGGCGACGTTGCCGTACTTTCTTTACTTTGAATTGATAGTTGTTTTTTTGTTATTAAATTATGCAACTAGATAACTGAACCTTTCTCCAACAATAAATTAATATGAATATTTTTTTTTGTGCGCAACTTATATGTTCTTCATCTATAAGAGCGAGTTTTGTTTTATATTTCTATTTATGCCCAATTGTAATTTTTCTAGGTATCTACTGTGAAAAATATCGAATAAACAATAAATCCTAGCCACTAGGTTTCTAAGAATGTTGTTTTCTCTGACGAAGCTATTTTCCATAATTATTGCGAGCAAGCGGAATGTTAAGTTTTTCCTTAACAGTATTCGTTTGGTTGTTTTCTTCAAGGTTAATGGACACAATTAATTGATCTGAAAATCCCAATTTGATGAGAATTCTGCCAAATGAACATCCCTGATCAATTTCTTTGAATTGGCTCGCATTTCTTTGACCACATTTAAATGGAGAAGTGTACAAACATTTTTCAAGAAATCCGAAACGTAAATTTGACATTATGTGGTTTTAGCAGGATGAAGCTTTACTCCATTATGCAATTTAAGTGCAAATAAATACCGGACAACAATGTCAAAGTCAACATGTAAAATTTCTTTAATTTTGGGTATTCATGAAAGCAGCCGATTTTTCGAGGAATTTGTTTGTTATATTTTCGTGACAGTAAATTGTATATTTTAAATATTTAAAATGAATTTCATGGTCGTAGAAAAACTATAATACACTGAACTGCAAAAAAAGTGGCGCACCTAAAAGTTTGTGAAAGTTTGATGACTCGTAACTTCTGAACTAGTTAATTGATTTGTACGATATTTTTTTATTTCATAGGGTTAAGCTATCTTTAAGATTAATATACATGTTAAATTTAGTTTCTTTCTTATGATTCTGTGGTGTTTCTAACCTAAAACAGATACAATTTTATTAATAATAAATAAAATTAACAGAAAATACCGTAGTTTTATTAAAGAATAGTTATTTTTGTATTAAGTGCGTGAAGTGAGTGTTTTTTTAATGGCATATGAGAGTGTCAATTTTTTGCCGAGACCGCAGGTCGAGGCGAAAAATTCTCTCGAATGTGCCATTAAAACACGAATTTCACAAACGAAATACAAACAACATTTTTTGTACAACTGAAAGTTTGAATTAATCGGTAAAATTGTATATTATAATAAAAATTTTACCATATAATTTCACATAATCAAGTTAACAGCCCTGTCGTTACTATAGAAATGGTTTGTTGGCACGTTGCTTGTTTTGTTGTCATACGTTGATAGCTGTTCATATTTATTGCAATTTTTTAAATAAATAGTATAAGTACTTAAAATGGATGTAGATTACGATAGTGATAGCGAGATTCCTTCAGATATAGCCGATATAGCAAATTCGGCTATAGCTAACATGTTACCGGCGAAATCAAAATTTATATACGAGAAAAATTATAACCAATTCCGTGAATGGTGCGGCAAGAAAAATATACAAAAGGTCTGAAAAGGTTCTTATATGCTATTTTGAGGAGAAATCAAAAACTGTAAAACCTTCTACTTTATGGAGTGTCTACTCAATGTTGAAGAGTACATTGAATGTTAAAGAAAATATTGATATAAAGAAGTTTTCAAAATTGGTGCCTTTTATTAAGAACAAAAACGTCGGATACCGAGGGAAGAAATCTAAAGTTTTATCGAGAAACGATATTAATAAATTCATTCAAGAAGCTGATGATGAAACAAATTTACTTTATAAGGTACAGATGATCAAAATTTTGTATTATTTCAGTAATTTCAATATTTTTTTAATTGTAGGTTGCGTTAATTTTGGGAATCAGCGGTGCTTGTCGCCGTGAAGAATTATTGAAGGTAACTATTGATGACATTGAAGATACCGGGTCTATATTGATTGTTAAAATACCGGATACAAAGACCTATTGCCCAAGAATGTTTACCGTTTCAAATTCTGATTATATTGAGATATATCGCAAGTATAGAGTACTAAGGCCGTCCCATACACACAAAAAGAGATTATTTTTAAAATATTCAAGAGGAAAATGTGTTGACCAACATGTGGGAATAAATAAAATAGGGGAAATTCCTAGCTTGATTGCAAAATGGCTGGGAAAAGAATTGCATAAGAGCTACACAGGTCACTGTTTTAGGAGGAGTTCTGCAACTCTCTTAGCCAATGCAGGGGGTAACATGACATCTATAAAACGCCACGGTGGTTGGAAATCTGCCGCCATAGCAGAAGGATATATAGAAGATAGTTTGAGTAATAAAATTGATATTTCTAATAAATTAAATTGTTCCTCTACTTCCAAACAAATCAATATAACTGACACAATTGTGGACTCAACTTTTCAAGGAATATCTAGCGTTTCTGATCAGCAGCAAGGTGGACTAGCTTCGGGAATTAATATTGGAAGCAATTGTTCGAACTTCACCATCAATTATTATTGTAACAAATGAGATTTTTTGGTAGTTGGTAATTAATTAGTAAATTTGTACAAAAAAATTCAATACATTTTTTAAAAAGTAATGTTTTATCGTTTTTTTTGTAAATCATTTTTCCAGTTAAAAAAAGTCTTTTTTTCACTGTTAAAAAAACAAAAGGTTTACGTATCGATAGCGATGAAAAAATGTCAACTTTTTTTGACAGTTGTACAAAAAAGTACTTTTCACCCTGCATAAAAGAGAAACACTGTCAACAGTATGTTTAAATGGTATGTAGGCGATAAAACACATGTTACAGATTTTTGTTTGATTCTATATGATATAATTTGGAAAGGTTAGTGTGCCAGTTTGTCAATAATAATTTTCTCTTTTAATTAAATGCCTCAACAAATTACACCACAACAAGTCGCTCGTATCATCGCTTTAGTAGCAGAAGGCAAAAGTAAGAGATATGCTTCTCGGGCCGCTGGTGTTTGAGAAGCTACCAGAAGGTATGACGAAACATGCCAGTACCATAGAAGAGTAGGTTCCAGCCATCCTAGATGTACAACGAATTTTGATGATCCTTTAATTCAAGTTTAAACGTTACGAAACCGCTTTCAAACTGCGATGAAAACAAACCATCTGTTAAGAGAAATACGCGATATACATGTAAGTGATCATACAGTCTCTCGAAGGTTAAAAGAGATAAATTTGAGAGCAAGGAGACCAGCAACTGGTCAGTAGAGGAAAACGGAGAGAGCGAGGCCAGGTGGTGCTGGTGGTGCTGGTGGTGCAACTAACCCAGGTGGTGCAGGTGGTGCGTTTTACGATCTAACCCAGGTGGTGCAGGTGGTGCGTTTTATGATCTAACCCGGGTGGTTCGGTGGTGCGTTTTATGACCTAACCCGGGTGGTTCGGTGGTGCTGTTTACAAAATAACCCGAAATTAAACCCGACTTTTTACGACCTAACCCGGATGCTTTCATGAGGCGGCTTCTTATCTAACCCTAATTTGAACCTTAATATTTATGAACTGACCCGAGATAAAACCCGACTTTTTACGACCTAACCCGGATGCTTTCGCGAGGCGGCTTCTCATCTAACCCTAATTTGAACCTGAATATTTATGGTCTGACCCGAGATAAAACCCCACTTTTTATGATTTAACCTTAGTGAAACGCCGCTGCTAAAGCGGGATAATTAAATCCCAATTTTTATAAGCCATCCTTAAACCCAACTTTTTACGATCCGACCTGAGCCATCCTTAAACCAGACTTTTTATTATTTTCCCTTAGTTGAAACGCCGCTGGTGGGTAGTAAAGCGAAATAAATCCCTAATTTATATGGTCTAACAAGATAAGTATAATAATGCGGTACATTTGTCACCCCGCAATAATTATTTATACCTAAATAACCCTCTCAAACCCTCTGCCGACTCGATTTAAAAAGAAAGGGACATAAACCTTTATTTATTATTCCGAAGGACCCTCATTAAAATTCAGTAGCATATCTAATAATTGATTCCAATTTTTGCACCACTTATATAAAATACAATAAAATAATTACCATCTAGAACCATTAACTAGAGATTTCTTTGTACTGGAAATGGATAAATTATAGGACTATCTTGAAATGAGAACAGAGTAATAAAAAGTAAATAAAACTTAAATACGTATAAAATACCAAGCAGGTATAGGTACTATACAACTTGTGTTCGCCATCAGGTAAAAGCCCTCATAATGCTTTTATAAAAATTTCGGATAATATCATAATATAAGTAAATAGGCTACAATTTCAGGAAAAAAGTAAAAAAAATTAATTCACAGTGTAAAATTGTAGTTAAATGGATTGTAAATACGAAATAATATAAAAAGCTACCTTTTGTTTGCGATGATGTATGCACAATAACTCTATATTATTCGGTCCTTAAACTGAAAATACCCACTAGATAGGTATCATAAGCTGTATTTGACATCAGGTAGAACCCCCAATAAAATTATGAATATTAGGCGTAGGCATCAAAGTAGCAATCTTAACTTATTTTCAACACGAGCATAAAAATATAGGGTTGTTAAATATTTTACAACCCTAATTCTCAATGGCAACAATAAGCAAATCACGTTGGTTTTTTAATTTATTATTAATCTGGCTAACTTAAGAAACTCACAATATAACGACCATCCAAAAAAATCATAATACATTACTGGGTGTGAAAGCAATTGCGCTGCAAAATATAGTGTATACCGACTCTGAGGTAGTTAATTAAAATCCCAATTAGCGCTAAAAAAAATCAATTAGATATTTACTTTAGATATTTTAATAAAAAAATTCAATATTATTAGCGCCACCTATCCGTTTATGGAACCTACATATAGGCTTAACAAGAATGACAAACTTTGGGAATATTATTTTACATGATTCTCTCGATTATCGCATCGCTATCACATTTCAATATTCTTGGCAACATTTAAGTTTTAAAATTAGCACAATATCAAATCCGTTACAATGAATTAAACAAACACATACATAATTTTAAAATCTCATAATAAGAATATAAACTAAAATTATAATGCGTAGCAGGTCCAAAATCTAACAAGTTTCGACTAGTCAAATGACGTCAGTTTACATCTGCGAAGAATACCCAACTCTCGAACCATAAAAAATGGTCAAACTTTGTCGGCAAATACCCTTCTATGATGCAGGGGAAGGACAGGTAACTCGAGATGTTTATAAAGAAACGTTAAAGAACATTATTTGCTTATTTCTAGACTCTTAAAAATTACATGCAATCGAACAATAAATGTTTTCATCATGTATATTTATGAGTAACACATTACCTTCGACATACATAAATTCAAATTGATAATTACTCGCCTTAGTACTTTTTTAGAAGCTTGAATCTTTGCATATAACCGTCTGAGGATACCCAAACTTCCCCTAACATATTTCTCCGCAACCGGGGAAAAAGAGGTAGAAAAAGTAAAATAACAACTCCAAGTGTCTTTGCGAACAATCGGCAATAAAATAGAGTATTTCAGTTTTTAATTTTTCGTAAATAAAAGCTGGTTAGATTAATAGTCTCTGTGAATATAATAACATAAACAAAGTGATATGCCGTAAATTTAGGAGTACAGTATAAATTATGCCTCTATTAAAATATACCGCAATAACTAACTACCAAAGGATTTTTGATATTTTGAATATATTTGATGCTCATAGCATTATCACATTTCCAAAGGCTCTAAATTTTAGAAAAATGTTCTAATAGAATATGTCTATCAATATAAAGTAAAGGTATTGTTAGGTTTTTTTAAAAAATACGACCTACAACAGTCTCTGCTACAGCATGGCTGACTCTGTAGAAACTTCTGTGAAACCATAATAATTATATCAATAATCGAGTTGTCGTTATGATAATATTTTCTTCCAATATCCGACTCCACTATCCATAAAAGTTATGTTAGGAAATTCATAATTGAGCGCATTGTAATTTTTTAAAAAGAAATTCAATTCACACACAAAGATGTAGCCATTCAATCCATGAAAATAATGCAAGTCAGTATGCGTATGTTATGGCTAACTGTTTAAATGTCTATTCCTTCCACGTTTATCGGAAGAAATACTTTTTTTATACTAGTATTTTAGTTGAAAATAAGATCATAAATCATCTATACAAAACAAGCGTCCCTTATGGATTTGAACGAAAATCATAGATTCGACTATTTTCATGAAAAATAAATCTAAGTACGGAATAATGCAGGAAGATTATCTATTTTCTTGGTTTAGAAAGTGATGTAGTTAAGATTTATAACTTAGGAATAAATAAATTATTATTAATCTTTTCGACCTATTTCTCTTGCATATTTAATTTCTTTGATAGTAAGAACTAATCTTTTTATTTTACAAAGTAAAAAAAAAAGCTAAAGATCGGCGTTGTCAGTCAGGTATAAGAACTGATTTAACACGATGGTTTTTGTACAAACGTTCACATACAATTGTATGCTTTTTAACCGATTATGTCGGAAAAAATGGCGATTTATAGATTAGATATTTAGACGAAGAGCTAACCTTCTCAATAAAGTATTGATTATTGCCCTGCTAGCTAGACAACACTTTTTATGTTAGTCAAAAAAAAAATTTTTTTTTTCGGACGCTATTACAGATTTCATCGTTAACTAACAAACATTAAGACCAAAAAATTAGCGTGCAAGATGAAATGTATAGGTTCACTTCATTTCTACATTATTTTACAACTCTCAATCGCATTAAAAACAAGATCGAATAAAAAATAACTTATGACATATGGACGAAAAATGTTTTTCGGGCTATTTAGGTTAGCGACCGCATTACGTCTGAAATACTACATTTTTCGAGCTTATAACATAATTTACTATTTTAACGTTAAAATAGGGGAAATGATGTATCAAAATGGATACTTTTTTTTGTCGGTCACGAGATTATAGTTTCTTTTAAAATGAACTCTAATATTTACAACACAAATTATCCTTTAAACCACATTAGTTTAAAACTCGTCTGTCGCTTTCCCTCTATTGTGAGTTTGATTAAAGTATAGCGTAGTATATATTTAGATGAATTTCGCAAATGTTGAATACTTTCAAAACTGAAAAAGCCGCCCTTTGCAATAAATATCTCCGTAGAGTTAGGTACCCTGCAGATTAAGGGTATTTCAGTGGATAATCATATACAAATTCAAAGATTTTGTCTATTTTAATGGATTAACAAACAATATCTATAGGATGACTTTACTGATAAAAAAAAAATAACAAAAATCCATAAAGTCTAGGCTCACATGAAATTCCATAAAGAGCAGCTGCATAGCCTTATCACATCAAACTATATTTTTATTTCGTTCTATTGTCAAAAGTCTGTGTTTAGGAGATTATCGTTCATTTTAAAATGAACTCTAATATGTACATCACCATAAACTACCTCTTAAGCCGTCGTAAAAATACACTTTTCGATTTACCTCTATATTGATTTTCTAATATTAAATATCTACAATAGTCGAAATTCGCTCGCTAATACCTATGTATGCAAGGTTTCTTCAAAAAATGACAATTTTGTTGTTTAATGGCTTGAAAAAATGGAAAAAGGAGGTTTTTGCATCCATTTATTTCCAGATGAGTGTTAAAAATACTTATAAAACTCGGTATACCGAAGATCAAGCATTAATGAGAGGGTTGAGTCCTGTTTGCCAAATCCTGATTTTTAATTTGACGTTGGCAACGGTACAATTTTTTAACATTTATCATAAGAGGCGTATATTTTTGGAGCTTAGATCTACCAGTTTATCCACGCCCCATTTATTGTTAGTGCTTTAGTAATTTTACTTTCCAATTATTTTTTACCAAAACGCGTAGTTGAAACAGTGTCTATATCAGACGATATAATAAATTTTAAGGATTAATTTGCTTACAAATACACTTTAATTTATTTAGGCTAAAGCAGCCAAACATATACTGGAACTACGAAAACCCTATTACAATTTGGTTGCCTAGAGAAAATTTTGTAAAAAACATAGCTTTCTACACAAATGCTTGCACATTATGTACCTATCATTTTAAGATACCTGCCGACATCAATGTAAGCATTGACATAATGACGCAAGATATAGGTAGGTACTAGAATATTCAAGATTTCTATTAACGATACACTTCAGCATACATGCGAGATGTCATTAATGTCTACGGAAGGCAACAGACATACCAGCTATTTTTACATGGGATTCCATAGACTTGGACGCTTCTTGTTTAGAAATATTTGATGTCATCTTGAGGAGTTCCGTATTGAAGCATCAAACCTACCTGCCAAATAATTGACGAAATATGGGATATCATAAAATATGCCCCCCATCGAACTAAATGATCCTATAAACCAGCTTCACAGACCGTAATTTGTGATGCTAACACGATTAATACGCAATAGAACAAGATTAAGAAACAAAATTTAAAGTAGCTCTTTATCACACGAAAATAATTAAATAATTTACGGTTACAGAACAATAATTATTTTAAAAAGCTGTATAACTAAATATATTATGTTATTAGGAATATTCTGTCTAAAGTAACAGCTAATCTTAGTCGAAAATGAGATCGTATTATTGATTGTTGAATTCGTTAGGTATGAAATAAAATTAGAGATTTCGTCTATTTTTTCACGATTAAAAAAGAATACCTCTATTTAGCTAAAAATGAAACGATTACAGTGGTAGATTAATTCACTTTACCAAGCATGTAAACTACTAATTTTGCAATAAATATCTTCTATATTTCTAGGTAGGTTTACTCGAAAATGTGGGGCTATTTTCATCAAAAATCCCGATACGAAATTGAAAAATTTGCCTATTTTTGTCGGTTTACAAAGTGATAGTGGAATATTGGTTTGATCAAAGAACAATAATTATTTTAAAAATGTTGTATAATTAACTAAATGTCGGTGTTATCAGGCAGGCAAGAAGTTATTTATCTGAATCTTATTTGTACCATTAGCGTTTATATACAAATGTTAGTGGTTTTCAAAAATTGATATCTCGGAAATTATTAGGTTTAGACTTATAATACGCTTATTAAAAAATAATGACTACTTTATGCAAAATTCAAAAATATTATAAGATGTAGGGTATCCCAGTAACTTAACCAAAGATTTTCGGTCTTCGTAAAGCTTTACACGTTTCTTCAGCGTACCAAACATTCACTTTTTTTAAATATTGACATCGGGTTAGGATTCTGAACATAGGATTAACATCACTCCAATAGTGAACATGTTGCGTTGTCACAGTTCCATTCGTTGAAAAGTAAACAAAACCGTTTGAGCTACGTGGGGAATAAATAAAGTTGGCTTGTTGAAAAATTTTAATATTTATTAAGGTAAAAGACTATAAATATATCGATACAACACTTTGGCATTTCTAATACTACAAACATGAATATCTAAAATGTGATATTTACAACCGTCAACTCTCTCTCCCTTCTCTAATTTTGGTACACCAATGCTGTCTTCTAAGTTTATAATATATGGCGTCCTGCAGTTTAATTCCGAAAATGTTTTAACTAAAAATTCCTCTTTAACACATCCTTTAACGTAAATAATGTCTGCGTCTATCAGATTGTTGGATATGATATTATGTAGTTCCTTGTAATCGGTATCACCATAATTATAAAGGATACCATGATGTTTTCCAAATAGATATTTGACTTGTTTCTTGCAAGCCTTACTTAAGGTGTCGAATGGTTTAACTGGTTTAAAAAAGTAACTTTTCATACTATTCCCATCATAAATAGCCAATTCTTTCGCGCAAAATTCAGGTATGTTAAATCCTTGAATATCGACTACAACGAACTTCATTGTCTGAAGACTCAAATCAAACAAGTATATTTTCATATTTTTATCGCTCTTAAGTTCGATTTCAAAAGCACACCCCCACTTTTCGATAATTTCACAGTCTTAGCACATAGATCTTATATTTTTATTTACGATCAATTCATCTTTATTCGCCAATCGTCTCAAACGAGTCTGCTTTTGAAAGTAATATAGCCTTAGTATTCAGAAAATATTAATGATATCGGAGCCTAAAACATCCTTGACACTAAAAAATCATTGTGTTTCCTAACAAAACCCATCATCTTGTCTATTTAGCTTGCTTTCCTTTTGTTTAGCAGGTTAAATAAAATTATTATTTCGCTCTTTTTGTCTGTACTGAATCGTTAGGGGAATACGTTTCTAGTTCTATAAGAGAGACAGTTAAAATTTATGTAAGCAATCAAAAATCCTACACTATGAGCTACTTAGTTAAAATTTCATATTTCCTTCCTGGGTCAGGCAAAATTTGTGATGTGTCGGACAAAATTTATAAAAATACAAAAAAAAATGCTGGATGCATTTTTAGCGTGACTTTCTATTTAATACCATCTTATTTCAAGGTATAATTCGGTTGTCAAAATGAGAATAAAATAATTTTCCCATGGTTTATGTCATCTTAAAAAAGTCAAAAGGTTATATTCTGTAGAGGGTCAGATACATTTAAATTTAAATATTTTCTCCAAGAAGAATTTTAAGATAGTATTATAGTAAATAAAAATTCTATACCTCCAATATTTCATGGAAACATATCGTGTTCTAGCGACATAACCCAAAAGTACCTCTATTCAGAAACGCATCGTACTTTTCTTGTCAATAATTGTCTCATTGTCCCATCCATTACATTATTATAATCTTAAAGCACCTGTTACCAGCATTATCTGTTTTTATGGTTTTCATAAAACATAGCGATTACCAATGAAAATTAAACGAAAACTTAATAAATAACTTTTTTTTTTTCAACTGAAATAGACTGATTTTCGATGGAAAAATGTTACTTATAACTAAAAATGAATATAAGTCATATACGCAATGATATTTAGAATAAATCAATCTTTTCTAAAATTACTATGAAATATTCACAAAATCGTTTCGTTATAACCAAAGTAGCAAGGCTTGCAGATTTCGTATAGAGTTCAAACGCGTTACTGAGATGATCTTTTTTTTTATATTTTTGTAGGATAATGCACCACTACGTTGTAAGTACTTGAGAGAGGACTTTCTTGAAAAATCCTCAAATTTCTCTGCAATTTTGTTCCTTCTAGAGTTAAATTCACACAGAAAACCCCGTATTCTTATCTTTCAGGTTGCTATATTAAAAAGGGCTTATTAGTATGGTTTAGAAAACAAGCAATATTAATTAACGGATGTTTTTTCATCGTATGAAGAGTTGAAAATTTTTTTTTTCCACTCCAATGGTTACGATGCAGAGAGTCGGGTTTCATCATAATCTTTCAGGGTAGCTCAGGTTTGATTGCATGTAGAGAGTCGGGTTTCATCATAATCTTTCAGGGTAGCTCAGGTTTGATTACATGTACTAAGGTTAGTGCTCCTTGCAATCGGTTTCAGGTTTGACGCGCCCCCCTCAGGTTTGTTCAGGTTTCTCAAACGTTTGAGAAACCTGAACAAACCTGAGGGGGGCGCGTCAAACCTGAAACCGATTGCAAGGAGCACTAACCTTAGTACATGTAATCAAACCTGAGCTACCCTGAAAGATTATGATGAAACCCGACTCTCTACATGCAATCAAACCTGAGCTACCCTGAAAGATTATGATGAAACCCGACTCTCTGCATCGTAACCATTGGAGTGGAAAAAAAAAATTTTCAACTCTTCATACGATGAAAAAACATCCGTTAATTAATATTGCTTGTTTTCTAAACCATACTAATAAGCCCTTTTTAATATAGCAACCTGAAAGATAAGAATACGGGGTTTTCTGTGTGAATTTAACTCTAGAAGGAACAAAATTGCAGAGAAATTTGAGGATTTTTCAAGAAAGTCCTCTCTCAAGTACTTACAACGTAGTGGTGCATTATCCTACAAAAATATAAAAAAAAAGATCATCTCAGTAACGCGTTTGAACTCTATACGAAATCTGCAAGCCTTGCTACTTTGGTTATAACGAAACGATTTTGTGAATATTTCATAGTAATTTTAGAAAAGATTGATTTATTCTAAATATCATTGCGTATATGACTTATATTCATTTTTAGTTATAAGTAACATTTTTCCATCGAAAATCAGTCTATTTCAGTTGAAAAAAAAAAAGTTATTTATTAAGTTTTCGTTTAATTTTCATTGGTAATCGCTATGTTTTATGAAAACCATAAAAACAGATAATGCTGGTAACAGGTGCTTTAAGATTATAATAATGTAATGGATGGGACAATGAGACAATTATTGACAAGAAAAGTACGATGCGTTTCTGAATAGAGGTACTTTTGGGTTATGTCGCTAGAACACGATATGTTTCCATGAAATATTGGAGGTATAGAATTTTTATTTACTATAATACTATCTTAAAATTCTTCTTGGAGAAAATATTTAAATTTAAATGTATCTGACCCTCTACAGAATATAACCTTTTGACTTTTTTAAGATGACATAAACCATGGGAAAATTATTTTATTCTCATTTTGACAACCGAATTATACCTTGAAATAAGATGGTATTAAATAGAAAGTCACGCTAAAAATGCATCCAGCATTTTTTTTTGTATTTTTATAAATTTTGTCCGACACATCACAAATTTTGCCTGACCCAGGAAGGAAATATGAAATTTTAACTAAGTAGCTCATAGTGTAGGATTTTTGATTGCTTACATAAATTTTAACTGTCTCTCTTATAGAACTAGAAACGTATTCCCCTAACGATTCAGTACAGACAAAAAGAGCGAAATAATAATTTTATTTAACCTGCTAAACAAAAGGAAAGCAAGCTAAATAGACAAGATGATGGGTTTTGTTAGGAAACACAATGATTTTTTAGTGTCAAGGATGTTTTAGGCTCCGATATCATTAATATTTTCTGAATACTAAGGCTATATTACTTTCAAAAGCAGACTCGTTTGAGACGATTGGCGAATAAAGATGAATTGATCGTAAATAAAAATATAAGATCTATGTGCTAAGACTGTGAAATTATCGAAAAGTGGGGGTGTGCTTTTGAAATCGAACTTAAGAGCGATAAAAATATGAAAATATACTTGTTTGATTTGAGTCTTCAGACAATGAAGTTCGTTGTAGTCGATATTCAAGGATTTAACATACCTGAATTTTGCGCGAAAGAATTGGCTATTTATGATGGGAATAGTATGAAAAGTTACTTTTTTAAACCAGTTAAACCATTCGACACCTTAAGTAAGGCTTGCAAGAAACAAGTCAAATATCTATTTGGAAAACATCATGGTATCCTTTATAATTATGGTGATACCGATTACAAGGAACTACATAATATCATATCCAACAATCTGATAGACGCAGACATTATTTACGTTAAAGGATGTGTTAAAGAGGAATTTTTAGTTAAAACATTTTCGGAATTAAACTGCAGGACGCCATATATTATAAACTTAGAAGACAGCATTGGTGTACCAAAATTAGAGAAGGGAGAGAGAGTTGACGGTTGTAAATATCACATTTTAGATATTCATGTTTGTAGTATTAGAAATGCCAAAGTGTTGTATCGATATATTTATAGTCTTTTACCTTAATAAATATTAAAATTTTTCAACAAGCCAACTTTATTTATTCCCCACGTAGCTCAAACGGTTTTGTTTACTTTTCAACGAATGGAACTGTGACAACGCAACATGTTCACTATTGGAGTGATGTTAATCCTATGTTCAGAATCCTAACCCGATGTCAATATTTAAAAAAAGTGAATGTTTGGTACGCTGAAGAAACGTGTAAAGCTTTACGAAGACCGAAAATCTTTGGTTAAGTTACTGGGATACCCTACATCTTATAATATTTTTGAATTTTGCATAAAGTAGTCATTATTTTTTAATAAGCGTATTATAAGTCTAAACCTAATAATTTCCGAGATATCAATTTTTGAAAACCACTAACATTTGTATATAAACGCTAATGGTACAAATAAGATTCAGATAAATAACTTCTTGCCTGCCTGATAACACCGACATTTAGTTAATTATACAACATTTTTAAAATAATTATTGTTCTTTGATCAAACCAATATTCCACTATCACTTTGTAAACCGACAAAAATAGGCAAATTTTTCAATTTCGTATCGGGATTTTTGATGAAAATAGCCCCACATTTTCGAGTAAACCTACCTAGAAATATAGAAGATATTTATTGCAAAATTAGTAGTTTACATGCTTGGTAAAGTGAATTAATCTACCACTGTAATCGTTTCATTTTTAGCTAAATAGAGGTATTCTTTTTTAATCGTGAAAAAATAGACGAAATCTCTAATTTTATTTCATACCTAACGAATTCAACAATCAATAATACGATCTCATTTTCGACTAAGATTAGCTGTTACTTTAGACAGAATATTCCTAATAACATAATATATTTAGTTATACAGCTTTTTAAAATAATTATTGTTCTGTAACCGTAAATTATTTAATTATTTTCGTGTGATAAAGAGCTACTTTAAATTTTGTTTCTTAATCTTGTTCTATTGCGTATTAATCGTGTTAGCATCACAAATTACGGTCTGTGAAGCTGGTTTATAGGATCATTTAGTTCGATGGGGGGCATATTTTATGATATCCCATATTTCGTCAATTATTTGGCAGGTAGGTTTGATGCTTCAATACGGAACTCCTCAAGATGACATCAAATATTTCTAAACAAGAAGCGTCCAAGTCTATGGAATCCCATGTAAAAATAGCTGGTATGTCTGTTGCCTTCCGTAGACATTAATGACATCTCGCATGTATGCTGAAGTGTATCGTTAATAGAAATCTTGAATATTCTAGTACCTACCTATATCTTGCGTCATTATGTCAATGCTTACATTGATGTCGGCAGGTATCTTAAAATGATAGGTACATAATGTGCAAGCATTTGTGTAGAAAGCTATGTTTTTTACAAAATTTTCTCTAGGCAACCAAATTGTAATAGGGTTTTCGTAGTTCCAGTATATGTTTGGCTGCTTTAGCCTAAATAAATTAAAGTGTATTTGTAAGCAAATTAATCCTTAAAATTTATTATATCGTCTGATATAGACACTGTTTCAACTACGCGTTTTGGTAAAAAATAATTGGAAAGTAAAATTACTAAAGCACTAACAATAAATGGGGCGTGGATAAACTGGTAGATCTAAGCTCCAAAAATATACGCCTCTTATGATAAATGTTAAAAAATTGTACCGTTGCCAACGTCAAATTAAAAATCAGGATTTGGCAAACAGGACTCAACCCTCTCATTAATGCTTGATCTTCGGTATACCGAGTTTTATAAGTATTTTTAACACTCATCTGGAAATAAATGGATGCAAAAACCTCCTTTTTCCATTTTTTCAAGCCATTAAACAACAAAATTGTCATTTTTTGAAGAAACCTTGCATACATAGGTATTAGCGAGCGAATTTCGACTATTGTAGATATTTAATATTAGAAAATCAATATAGAGGTAAATCGAAAAGTGTATTTTTACGACGGCTTAAGAGGTAGTTTATGGTGATGTACATATTAGAGTTCATTTTAAAATGAACGATAATCTCCTAAACACAGACTTTTGACAATAGAACGAAATAAAAATATAGTTTGATGTGATAAGGCTATGCAGCTGCTCTTTATGGAATTTCATGTGAGCCTAGACTTTATGGATTTTTGTTATTTTTTTTTTATCAGTAAAGTCATCCTATAGATATTGTTTGTTAATCCATTAAAATAGACAAAATCTTTGAATTTGTATATGATTATCCACTGAAATACCCTTAATCTGCAGGGTACCTAACTCTACGGAGATATTTATTGCAAAGGGCGGCTTTTTCAGTTTTGAAAGTATTCAACATTTGCGAAATTCATCTAAATATATACTACGCTATACTTTAATCAAACTCACAATAGAGGGAAAGCGACAGACGAGTTTTAAACTAATGTGGTTTAAAGGATAATTTGTGTTGTAAATATTAGAGTTCATTTTAAAAGAAACTATAATCTCGTGACCGACAAAAAAAAGTATCCATTTTGATACATCATTTCCCCTATTTTAACGTTAAAATAGTAAATTATGTTATAAGCTCGAAAAATGTAGTATTTCAGACGTAATGCGGTCGCTAACCTAAATAGCCCGAAAAACATTTTTCGTCCATATGTCATAAGTTATTTTTTATTCGATCTTGTTTTTAATGCGATTGAGAGTTGTAAAATAATGTAGAAATGAAGTGAACCTATACATTTCATCTTGCACGCTAATTTTTTGGTCTTAATGTTTGTTAGTTAACGATGAAATCTGTAATAGCGTCCGAAAAAAAAAATTTTTTTTTTGACTAACATAAAAAGTGTTGTCTAGCTAGCAGGGCAATAATCAATACTTTATTGAGAAGGTTAGCTCTTCGTCTAAATATCTAATCTATAAATCGCCATTTTTTCCGACATAATCGGTTAAAAAGCATACAATTGTATGTGAACGTTTGTACAAAAACCATCGTGTTAAATCAGTTCTTATACCTGACTGACAACGCCGATCTTTAGCTTTTTTTTTTACTTTGTAAAATAAAAAGATTAGTTCTTACTATCAAAGAAATTAAATATGCAAGAGAAATAGGTCGAAAAGATTAATAATAATTTATTTATTCCTAAGTTATAAATCTTAACTACATCACTTTCTAAACCAAGAAAATAGATAATCTTCCTGCATTATTCCGTACTTAGATTTATTTTTCATGAAAATAGTCGAATCTATGATTTTCGTTCAAATCCATAAGGGACGCTTGTTTTGTATAGATGATTTATGATCTTATTTTCAACTAAAATACTAGTATAAAAAAAGTATTTCTTCCGATAAACGTGGAAGGAATAGACATTTAAACAGTTAGCCATAACATACGCATACTGACTTGCATTATTTTCATGGATTGAATGGCTACATCTTTGTGTGTGAATTGAATTTCTTTTTAAAAAATTACAATGCGCTCAATTATGAATTTCCTAACATAACTTTTATGGATAGTGGAGTCGGATATTGGAAGAAAATATTATCATAACGACAACTCGATTATTGATATAATTATTATGGTTTCACAGAAGTTTCTACAGAGTCAGCCATGCTGTAGCAGAGACTGTTGTAGGTCGTATTTTTTAAAAAAACCTAACAATACCTTTACTTTATATTGATAGACATATTCTATTAGAACATTTTTCTAAAATTTAGAGCCTTTGGAAATGTGATAATGCTATGAGCATCAAATATATTCAAAATATCAAAAATCCTTTGGTAGTTAGTTATTGCGGTATATTTTAATAGAGGCATAATTTATACTGTACTCCTAAATTTACGGCATATCACTTTGTTTATGTTATTATATTCACAGAGACTATTAATCTAACCAGCTTTTATTTACGAAAAATTAAAAACTGAAATACTCTATTTTATTGCCGATTGTTCGCAAAGACACTTGGAGTTGTTATTTTACTTTTTCTACCTCTTTTTCCCCGGTTGCGGAGAAATATGTTAGGGGAAGTTTGGGTATCCTCAGACGGTTATATGCAAAGATTCAAGCTTCTAAAAAAGTACTAAGGCGAGTAATTATCAATTTGAATTTATGTATGTCGAAGGTAATGTGTTACTCATAAATATACATGATGAAAACATTTATTGTTCGATTGCATGTAATTTTTAAGAGTCTAGAAATAAGCAAATAATGTTCTTTAACGTTTCTTTATAAACATCTCGAGTTACCTGTCCTTCCCCTGCATCATAGAAGGGTATTTGCCGACAAAGTTTGACCATTTTTTATGGTTCGAGAGTTGGGTATTCTTCGCAGATGTAAACTGACGTCATTTGACTAGTCGAAACTTGTTAGATTTTGGACCTGCTACGCATTATAATTTTAGTTTATATTCTTATTATGAGATTTTAAAATTATGTATGTGTTTGTTTAATTCATTGTAACGGATTTGATATTGTGCTAATTTTAAAACTTAAATGTTGCCAAGAATATTGAAATGTGATAGCGATGCGATAATCGAGAGAATCATGTAAAATAATATTCCCAAAGTTTGTCATTCTTGTTAAGCCTATATGTAGGTTCCATAAACGGATAGGTGGCGCTAATAATATTGAATTTTTTTATTAAAATATCTAAAGTAAATATCTAATTGATTTTTTTTAGCGCTAATTGGGATTTTAATTAACTACCTCAGAGTCGGTATACACTATATTTTGCAGCGCAATTGCTTTCACACCCAGTAATGTATTATGATTTTTTTGGATGGTCGTTATATTGTGAGTTTCTTAAGTTAGCCAGATTAATAATAAATTAAAAAACCAACGTGATTTGCTTATTGTTGCCATTGAGAATTAGGGTTGTAAAATATTTAACAACCCTATATTTTTATGCTCGTGTTGAAAATAAGTTAAGATTGCTACTTTGATGCCTACGCCTAATATTCATAATTTTATTGGGGGTTCTACCTGATGTCAAATACAGCTTATGATACCTATCTAGTGGGTATTTTCAGTTTAAGGACCGAATAATATAGAGTTATTGTGCATACATCATCGCAAACAAAAGGTAGCTTTTTATATTATTTCGTATTTACAATCCATTTAACTACAATTTTACACTGTGAATTAATTTTTTTTACTTTTTTCCTGAAATTGTAGCCTATTTACTTATATTATGATATTATCCGAAATTTTTATAAAAGCATTATGAGGGCTTTTACCTGATGGCGAACACAAGTTGTATAGTACCTATACCTGCTTGGTATTTTATACGTATTTAAGTTTTATTTACTTTTTATTACTCTGTTCTCATTTCAAGATAGTCCTATAATTTATCCATTTCCAGTACAAAGAAATCTCTAGTTAATGGTTCTAGATGGTAATTATTTTATTGTATTTTATATAAGTGGTGCAAAAATTGGAATCAATTATTAGATATGCTACTGAATTTTAATGAGGGTCCTTCGGAATAATAAATAAAGGTTTATGTCCCTTTCTTTTTAAATCGAGTCGGCAGAGGGTTTGAGAGGGTTATTTAGGTATAAATAATTATTGCGGGGTGACAAATGTACCGCATTATTATACTTATCTTGTTAGACCATATAAATTAGGGATTTATTTCGCTTTACTACCCACCAGCGGCGTTTCAACTAAGGGAAAATAATAAAAAGTCTGGTTTAAGGATGGCTCAGGTCGGATCGTAAAAAGTTGGGTTTAAGGATGGCTTATAAAAATTGGGATTTAATTATCCCGCTTTAGCAGCGGCGTTTCACTAAGGTTAAATCATAAAAAGTGGGGTTTTATCTCGGGTCAGACCATAAATATTCAGGTTCAAATTAGGGTTAGATGAGAAGCCGCCTCGCGAAAGCATCCGGGTTAGGTCGTAAAAAGTCGGGTTTTATCTCGGGTCAGTTCATAAATATTAAGGTTCAAATTAGGGTTAGATAAGAAGCCGCCTCATGAAAGCATCCGGGTTAGGTCGTAAAAAGTCGGGTTTAATTTCGGGTTATTTTGTAAACAGCACCACCGAACCACCCGGGTTAGGTCATAAAACGCACCACCGAACCACCCGGGTTAGATCATAAAACGCACCACCTGCACCACCTGGGTTAGATCGTAAAACGCACCACCTGCACCACCTGGGTTAGTTGCACCACCAGCACCACCAGCACCACCTGGCCTCGCTCTCTCCGTTTTCCTCTACTCTGGTCCAGAATTACTTTTCAAGCATCGTGCAGCTCGCCGAAACTTCGTCTTCGTCTCGGGTTTTATTAACCGCTGGGTCTCGGTTTTATTTGTTTTCGTGTGATGGTCGTCAAAGAGTTTGGAGACGAACTGGAGGAGAACGATAGGAACAAGCTTTAATCGGCGAACGAGAAAGCTATGAAGGGGATCCGTAATGATATTGGGAGGAATATTACTAGAAGGCCCCACAGAACTCTGTGTGTTACCAAGAAATGCTCTTACGACGCAAATGTATGTCGATAATATTTTGCAGGATTATGTTGTTCCCTATGCACATTTTATTGGGGACAATATTATTCTTATGCGAGACCGCATACCGCCCGAATTGTCAATTCATATCTTAATGAGGTCGGCATAGAAACAATGGTATGGCCACCAAAAAGTCCAGATATGAACCCGATCGAACACTTGTGGAATGAATTGGGGCGGCGAGTTAGATCTCGCCAGAGGGTTTCGCAAACTTTAGATGTCTTAGGCTAGTGAAGGAGTGGAATAATGTTTCTCACGTGACCATTTCCAACCTCATCCAAAGCATGCCAAGGCGAATGGAGGATTTAATTAGGGCAAGAAGTGGTAACGTTCGGTACTAAATTGCAGTTTGCTTACATTTTGTTTCATATTTTCCTGTTTCCGTTGTTCTCAATAAAGCTTTTAAATGTTGACCGTCTTTTTCCTTTATGCAGGGTGGAAAGTACTTTTCTATAATAAAACTATGGTATTCTCTGACCTACATAAGGTAAATAAATCAAAAAACAAAAGATAAACAATATCTCATTCAATAAGCTAATGTTAGCTTATAACAAAATTGAATGCTGAAACAATCCACAGGGTGTTCTAAATTTTCTGAAAAAAACAATCATATCTGTTTTAGGTTATAAACACCATAAAGTCATAAGAAAGAAACAAAATTCAACATGTTTATTAATTCTAAAGATTAGCTCTATAAAATAAAAAAAAAATCATTCAAATCGATTAACCAGTTCAGAAATTATGAGTCATCAAACTTTGGCAACATTTTAGATGCGTCACTTTTTTTGCAGATAAGTGTATTATGATCACAAATTTTATTATTAACTACAGCTTTTGTTTACAAACGAATTGAATTGAAATTACCCGTAATTAAGGAAACTTTATTGTAGCAACAAGCAATTCTACAGCTATAACAGAGACTTTAACAAACGCGGAAATATTTATGACTATGTTAAATGAATACATAATGACTTACGCTGAGAATTTAATACTACTGGATATATCAAGTAATAGTATTCCCGGAAATGTAAGTAATAAAATCCACGGGATCGTGCTTAAGCACACACGCCTATCGTGGTAGTGGTTCTTGCTATCCCATTTTCTAACAGGAAGGAAGACTTATTACAGGTATTATGGCAGAAGCGATTTAATAAAACGCCTAGATTATATTAAATGTTTTTACCGCAGTTATATATTTTGCCTGGTTCTCTCTGCGTAAGAAACTAAGAAAAAGTTTAAACTGTTACGGTTCCTCTTTCAAGCTTCCTGTAATTATTTAGTACGTATAAAAAATAATAGTTATTTATATTACTAGTACGGTATGAGCTTCATTACAGTAACGAGTGGGGAATATCGGTAACCACACGAGTGCTGTAATGAGCCTTATCGTACGTGTGATATACAACATTTTATATAAGACCCACATTTTTTTTTATGTATTCAAAATGATTTTCATATTATGAAAGTAACATTACACAAAAAATGACAGTGACTGACGGAACAAAAAAATCATAGTTTGATTAAAAATTAGTAATGCAATAAGTTCATTACATCACTCAGTACGATAATATAGTATATTACATAACGCAAACAGGCTAAAATTGGTTATGTAATAAGCTCTTTTCGTGTGGGTCTTATATAAGTAATATTAAGTCACTTCAATTCCATAATTATTTTAGTTGCTTATTAATATGATATTTGTGTCCTCATTTCCAAGAATAAATTAATTTTAAAACATTTTGTGTTGATTTAACCTAAATCTAATGAAAGCTTCTCAATTTTAATAAAGACTAACGCAATTCTGCTAATTACTTTATAAATGGAAGGAGCCCTGTGCTTCTTTCTAAATTCGTCGTTTTTTTGCTCTCTTCTGAGATAATTATGGATACTTAAAAAAGTATTTACGTCGTAACATTTGGGAGACAAAATATGTAGATTTTTGGGTTAATTTAATGAAAATTTTTTTGTTCAATTACCGGATATTAGAATGTGACTCAAGCTTGGGCTTGTTCAGGTATTTTTATCAATAGTGTCAGTGTTAAGTGATGCATCGCCAGACTGGCCGTAGGAAATCCCATGCAAAGTTTGCTATCCTCAAACATTGACTTCACCATTAATTTTTCATTTTCTAATAAGCCAATTAAAAATTATTTAATTACCTACTTCATTTCAAGCACGTAAATTAACACATACTAATTTTTTCTTTCTAAACTGTAAAACATGTGAAAAATAATAAAAAAAATCGTTTAGTAACATTTGACATTATCATAATAATACTGGGCGAAAAAAAAATATTTTTTTGTTTTAACATGAATACGAAAATTACCAAAAAAGTAAGGTTTTCATGTTACAATAAACAAACCACTTATAGTTATCGATTGTAAAACCATCGCAGTGGCAATGTTTAGCGTACGGTTTAAAGGCAGGAAACTATTTTAAAACGATTTGCTATCTTAACTGAAAATGTCAAATTTTGGACCTTTACTGTGTTTATTCCCACCGATCCCATTGTTTTAATAGAAAAATAAATTTACGTAGATTAAGGATAGGTGCATTTCTAGGAACGTATTTCTTTTGAAAATACCCGCATACTTTGCAATCCCTACTTCTCCGTTTAAATCTCGATAATGTAATCTCGACCCCGAAACACTGTAAACATCAGTCGGGCTTTGATAACCTAATCACGTTCCAGAACTGTATTAATCATCAATCATTTGTGTTCACCGATTCTAAACAAGGATGCCCCTCATACTTCTCTGTCCATTCCGGTATTGTTCTGCCCGCATCCAATTCATTCGTCCACGTTTAACGTCATAGGTCCCGTCTTGTTGCTATTTGGATACGCTTATTCCCATGGTCTGTCTTTCATTATTCGCCTTGTCCATATTCCATTCTTGCGATGTCGACGTAGCATGCCCTATTCTATTTCAGAGTTCTTATTTTCTCTATCGCAGCCACCACTCCTGATCGTCTTCTTATATCCCTGTTAATGATTCTGTCACTCACATAGTTTAGCTTGCGGAACGCTATCAAGGCTAAATATGAATATATATGTTACCGGCAAAATATACGTGTGTATAATATTTTAGTTGAGATCTGTTATTTCCGAGAAGGGCTGATTCCAAAAACAACACACTTAAAGAGGTCTACAGGCACGCGTACAAGTTTTAACACATGAACGCGCGGTGATGTACAGGGTGTTTCCTCAAATTTTGACAGCTTCTAGCGACTTATTATTTCAGATAGAAAAAAATTGATCAGATAAGGATTGTAGGGTATCATCCAAACAGTTCGAATTTACTACTTAGAGAAACAATTCAGCATCACTGGTGAATTTTTTGACTTATTGTATACTTTTTTTTAATGGAACACCCTATATGTTTATTGGACACTCATAGCGCTTAAAATTCTCTTTTCAAAAATATATAAGTTGCCTATAATTACTTCATCCATTGTTGAAATGTCAGCTATTAAAAATCAAAATATTACTAATTTACTATATGAAATAAATAATAATAATAATAATAATAATAATAATAAATGCCTTTATTTATTAAATTGAGCAAACAATACAAAAAAAAATAAAATACGGGTGGCGGTATCCAACTAAAGCTGCTCATACAACCACCCCCGCTAAAAATGTATAAAGAAAAAGTTGGAAATAGAAAACATAGATAATTACTAAAACTAAAGTACCTGGCAAATTGAAATTATACTAATTGAAATTATACTGTTATAAATTACATATTCATATTACAAAAATATAATGAAAAATCAAGAGAATTGATAAGAACCAAACAATAACGAAAATAAAAATTAAATGTATCTTTATAATATATATACACCCATACATACGACCCTTAGCGGAGGGCACGACCCCCCAAAAGATTACCCTTTACAGCCCTGCAGAATGCAGCGGAACTGGGAGAATTCCTAATGTCATCAGGCAAGGAATTAAAAATCGTTGCCGCCATGTAACTGAACGAACGCTGAAAGAACGTATGAGAATGCATGGGTACAGTATACAGGTCTCTGTAGCGTGTAGAAAGATTATGTAAATCTGAACCCTTAATAAGCTTATCAAAAAGATATCTAGGGACTTGATTAAGCCTAATTTTAAAAACAAGATGCAAAAGATGGATCACAGTAACCATTGGAAAACAAAGTTATCAAATGACATTACTGGCGGCATGCGACATGGAACATTTAGTAGTCAATTCGTTTTTAAATTTGATAATACTGTCAACAAAATGTCGGCACCCATAAGTTTAATCAACTTTCACATGACTCGACCACTGCGCGCCATCAAGAGTCTAACTCACTGTACGCTCACGGTCAAGAACAGTTAAACAATAATCAGCACTTTCTGTGTATAAAAACCGGAGCGTACGATGGGTAAGGCACCTTCGTCTTTCCGACTTGGACACCTCCCATACCCTCAGGAGTGCTATAGAACGAACGATCTAAGCCCCTCTCCTGATTCCTTCCTTTAAAAGAACACCCCTCAGGAGTGCTATAGAACGAACGATCTAAGCCCCTCTCCTGAGTCCTTCCTTTAAAAGAACACCCCTCAGGAGCGCTATAGAACGAACGATCTAAGCCCCTCTCCTGAGTCCCTACTGTGAACCTACTATCCTAGTTAACATCCCCTAGTAGGACCCAGTTACGTCCCCCAAAAAAGGTCCCCCGGAACATGCTAAGCGGTCTCTGGGCTACTGGGTAAATTATTGTAAAATACTTATTTTTAATAAAAGGGTACTTTGTTTTTTAGACGAGCGTCTTATTTCCTACTCCAAGACCCCTCTAGGACCAAAACGGCACTAAGTCGTGACATGGTGGAGGCGCCTAACCGTTCCCGAGAGGCTTAATCATCAAATTAAGTCTACACTAGAGCCAAGGAGGACTCCCGAAGCGTGAAGGACCCAGTAACGAAAACCACCCCTTACCAAGAATTCCTGACAATTTGGCGGACAAGACGATAATATAGCAAGTACATCACGAATTCCTGACAGTTGGCGACGATAGGAAGAATTCAGCCAGAGCCCACGTCCCAAAGCAAAAAGCCGATGCCAAACTACGACCTTATAAGCCGGGAAAAGCAGCGTACCCAGTCAACTAGCGCCCTATCGGACTTCCAGCCTGATCATCAAAGCACAGCCGTCGCCCCCTCCCCGTTCCAACGAAGCCATAGGTTAAACCGCAGCCCAACAGCCTCCCCTACGCTAGTAGAAGTGGTCCTCGTCGATACCCCCCGCAGCGCCACACAACAGACCACCCCGAAACCGAGAAGCCAGTCCTTTGAAAATACAGGAAAACCGACAAAAGCCGCACCACCGCGAACAAGAGTTCAGGAAGCCACGACACCAGAGCGCCAAGCCGGCAGTTCAAACACAGGCAGCAGCGACACGGAAGTATACAACCACACCCCCACACCAATAATGGCGACGGTGAACCAATCAAATATGAACATCACAATATCGGACGCAATGGCATCACCCAGACAAGCCGCCGTACCGCAGTTCGTGAGCCCAGCTATATTCAACCCTACTAAAGTATCAGCCACGAACTACATCAAAACCTACGAACGGACGGCGTTAGAAAACAGCTGGGACGAAAACCTAAAGATAGCATATTTCGGAACATTCATGGACGGAGCCGCAAACATATGGTTCAACGAGTTTAAAGCATCTAACGGCGACAAAACTTGGGGCGATCTATGCAGAGCATTCCTCCACGAATTTCAAGATACAAACACACAAGCAATACATAAAAAAAGAATCGAAGAAAGAAAACAACAGGAAGACGAATCGGCAAGAGAGTACTTCTACGAGTTGCGAGTCCTATACAATGAATACAAGCCCACAATAGACGTAGAAGAGTTCAGGAATTTCTTCGAAAGGGGCCTACTGCCCGACACATTTTATCACTATTACTGGCTCACAAAGCCACCAAATTCACCACCTCAAACAGAAACAGAGCTCAAGAAAATCGCCACGACAATTGACAACGCACCCAAGCTGCCAAACACCCGTACACACACAGAAGCAACAAGAACAATCAGGTTCAGCGAACCATCCCGCAGTCAACAGGATGAATATCGTCACAACGACAGATATAGCAGCCACAGAGCGCACTGGAGACCACCGCCAAGAAGCCCCACGAATTACAGAAGACATTCACCAGCCCGACAACACACGCACGAAGAAGTACAGAGACCCGTCCAAAGTTCACGCACTTTCAGCAGAAGCACGCCAACGCGCCCACAACCTAGGACCTACGACAACAGGCCCACCTGTTACAATTGTCATAAACCTGGGCACTATGACATGTCATGCAGAAGCAACCTACACCCAAACGGCAATGGACGGCGAAACCAATAAAACCCCGCGCCGTACTGCTTCAAACGGGGCAAAACAAGAAAAATCATTCATCCGCCCTATGCATCGACTTAACTATCAACAACAAACGAACTAGGGCAATAATAGATACTGGCGCAGAAAACAGTGTCGTGAAGAAAAATCTACTACCCACAGACACCTGAATGGACAACAGTAACTCCGTACTTATCACGGCAGGAGGACATAAAATACAAGTATTGGGACAAGCCAAATTACCGCTCAAGATATACTCTATGACAAAGCCACTATACAGCTGCTGCATCGCACGAGTCATTGAAGAATCACCAGCAGCAATCATTCTGGGCATGGACTTCCTACGGCAAAACGAGGCACAAATAAACTTACCAGAAAACACACTAACGTTACGAAGAAACTACGTGATACCACTGATTTAAACTAGCGACATCCAACCCTCAATACTAATGGCACACCAAGAAGAATCAACGAAGGAACAATGGAGAGACCTATACAGAAAATATATCGTAGCAAAATGGGTTATACTGAAGAGGAGAAGAGGGAGATAATTTATTTCTTTTATAAGAATAATAAAAATGCCAGTGCAGCACAAGCCGATTATCAAGTTTTTCACCCAGGTATGCCGGTACCGTCAGAGCACTTTGTATAACATAGAAAGACATTATTATAGGTGTTGAAACGCAGGGCTTTATTTCCTCTTACGTTCAATCAATTTTGTGGTATATTTCCACAGGCGTGTGACTCACTGGTCGTTTTTATTGCGATTGGAAATTAAACTCGTGGTAAAGCAAAATAACTCTATTTAACATACTTTCGGAATTAAAACATTATAACTTCTTGCACAGAGATATGCACACTTAGTACCCGTACTTAGGGTAAAACTTCCACTTTTTACATAGAAATTAGTACACTAACATTCCTAAAGATTTACCACTTGGTACAAACAGTAAAATGACCGCCAACAACCAACTTTGGTTATTCCTTTTTGACGGGACGTGTTGCTAGCTTTCTTGCTCAATCAACAGTGACTCTTAATTCTTGATCAGCGCCCAATGCAGCGGCTGGAGCCGCTGCACGCATACCCTATGACACGATTCATTCATCTTTTTTGGCCGACGCCAAGCTTCCGCCAATCCAGTGGGCGCATTTTACAGCAAACAAAATTGGAGCGTGACAGTGGTAGCCAGCCGCTTCCCTGGCGCCGATCTAAAATACATCATCTCTTATACCTACTATGTTATGAATGAAATCGTAAATTTGACATGTTACGCCTACTATGTTGCAACTAAACTAAACAGTCCATCTTTGGACAACTCATTGCAACTTTTAGGGCTGTTCCCCAACATTCTCCCCCACATTGAAGCACTTGTGATTCAATTCAATTTAATCGAACATTATGTAGTACATCCCCTTTCTACACAATCTACTCTTAGAAATTAACACTCTGGTATCCAACATTATACCTAACCTAACAACGACAACCAACATTACATAAACGTTAACAGCCATGACCATCAATATGGTTGTAGACTCTACATCGTCTCATGATCTGAGTCAAATACCCCATGTTCAGAAAGAGAGCTGCGCATGTGCCACGTGCAACGCAACCATGCAGCTCTAACTATAACCATTTTTCTTTTTTTTTTTTTTAACTTCATAACTTATACTAAAATATTTACAATATGACCGAAGGTCACACAAAATTGTTCAGCATGACACACGATTTCATGTATCACATGCCCCTCGTATTTCCAAACACTGTCAAAGTTATCTCGACTCCGCAAATGTTCATTGTCTTTTACTGGACCCACTTGACATAACCGTACACAAGCCAATGCTCAACCGTCCACTTGAAGTCCTGTTTTGTTCTGTGAACATAATCTTGACCTAAGTGTATAAAGTCCCAAAGAAAAATAAAGTCTTTCTTTTCCTTTGTTTTTTTTTTTTTACCATCCTGGACATCGGATGCACAAATGCACTAAGCTGTAGAGCATACCTTTACTTACCTACATACATAATTTTGTCACTTAATATGAACGTAAGTGACCCGTATCCTATTGAAACCTGTACAATGGGTTTCACAACAACCTTAAATTAAAAAGAACCTAAAGTTCTGTACAGCCGTCCTACCCGTCCGTATTGCACAGATTGAATGTCCTATTTGTCATAACTGGCACATTTTTACCGAATCATATATTGTGTTAAATGACTTTGATATTCTTTGAAGAGTATATTCGAAATTTACTTTGAAAGCTCGCTTCGAGCACTGTCATAAAATTCATTTTAAAACTGAACACACGAGGTCCAGATAGCAAGCTCCTTTTGAGCTGCACATAAACGTTGGCATTCCGCAGCGACACCCCTAACTACTTCCCTTGTAATATAAAATAATAATAAAAAAAACTGAAAAACTAAAGAACCGTTTAGGTTTCCCAGGGAGTCTTAGCCTTCGACCCCCAGTGGACTTAAGGCAGGCCACCACGCCAAAAAAGGACTGACACCTTGTGTAAAATAAACCACTATAAATGAAACGTACGTTGAAACTTATTATTCAACAAACTAGTAATCGAGTAGATTAAGACTTAAAATATGGCCACACGCACGAGGTGCGGTAACCTATAATCAAAGGTAGTTTGTCTTAGTCGTGATGAAGTTCAGTATTTACATGTGCCTGGTCATAAATGAGAGGAGACACTTTTGCTATAGACCTAGTGAAAATGCTGTCAGCTGTTTTTAGTTTTACAACCCTCACGTTACCATCCTTTCCAGGATACACTTCCAGCACTCTCGCTAGCGGCCATTGCAACGGAGGTACGTTATCCTCGCGTAATAGCACCACGTCGTTTGGGACTATATTTCTACTAACTTTTAACCATTTAGGACACTGTTGCAGACGATTGAGATAATCTACCGACCATCGCTTCCAAAAGATCTGTTGAATTTTGGTACACTGTTGCCAAAATTTTAGCCTATTATCGTGGATTTCTGTCAAATCGCGCTCAGGGTATGCGGTTAAACTTCCCCCTATCAAAAAGTGCCCTGGTGTTAGATACCCGAAATCTGAAGGGTCGTTTGTCAATGGGCATAATGGTCGTGAATTTAGCACCGCCTCGATTTGCGTCAAAATCGTATAAAAGTCTTCGAATGTGAATTTTGAAGTACCCATTAGTCTAAAAATATGATGCTTCGTGCTTTTTACAGCAGCTTCCCACAATCCGCCCCAATGAGGAGACCTGGGGGGGATGAATTTCCACTGAATTTCATTTTGGGCGAGATATTCTAAAAAAGGCTTACAATTTTGCGCATTACTGAAAAACTTGTAAACATCGTACAATTGATTACTCGTCCCCTGAAAGTTTGTTGCATTATCGCTGTAAATAATAGTAGGATTACCTCTACGAGCGATGAAACGTTTCAACGTCATCATGAATGCTTCAGTTGACAGACCAGTCACTAGTTCGATGTGAATAGCCTTTGTTGACATACACACGAAAATTGCAATGTATGCTTTAATGTACGGCGCTTTCCGTAATCTAGACGATCTTATTAGGAATGGGCCCCCGTAATCAATCCCCACTTTTTGAAATGCACGTGCTGCTTGCACCCTATCTGTAGGAAGATCTGCCATGATCTGCTGAGCTGGAAGAGCTCTAAATCGCGTACACGTGATACAATTCCTTATAACTTGCTTCGTTTCTCTCAAACCGTTAAGTGGCCAGAACCGTAGCCTAAAATTTGACAGCACTGACTGAGCGCCAGCGTGTCCTAACCTCAAATGTTCGTACTTAAGCATGATCTTTACTGTCGCGTTATGTGAAGGCAATAAATACGGGTGCTTATGATCAAATGATATATCCGCATTTTCAAGTCTGCCTCCCACTCTAATTAACTGGCTCGAATACAAAAAAAGTTTAAGATGCTTCAATTGCTTATCTGAAATTATTTGATTGTTCTTTAATTCTGAAAGTTGCTTTGGAAAACTCTGGCGTTGCAGATTTTTTACCACGAACTGGTATGACCTATCAAGCTCACCAACCGTGACAGTTGCATCCTGAATCTTATTATCTTTATTCTGAAGGTTATGTATAAACCGGAACATAAAGGCTAACATACGTATCAGACGTGAAAAGTTAGAAAACCGAGAAAAATAATTTATCCAAAAATCACAAGGTTGCTCCTGGCACACCGTTGGAAGTGACGCCTTCTTTTGCTCCGGCAGATTAGCAATATTGATCTGCTGATCATATAAACTCAAATCCAAGTTAACGACAAGTAAGAACTTAGGCCCTTGAAACCAGAATCCTGAAGCAATTACTTCGTTTGAGAAATTTCCGCGCGACAAAATATCTGCAGGATTGTCTGCAGATTTGACATATCTTAATTTGCTGTTCTCCGTCAAACTTTGAATTAGTGAGACTCTATGAGACACGAACGTGGACCACCTCATTGGATGATCGTTACACCAAGCTAGAACGATTTTAGAATCTGACCATAAATTTATTGAGGCAAAACTCAAAATATCCTGAAAAATTGTCACAACTTTCGTTACTAATTGAACCAAAATTACCAAAGCGCAAAGCTCAAGCCTTGGCACGGTTATTGTCTTGATAGGTGCTACTCTAGATTTAGATGAAACTAATGTGCTTGTTACTGAGCCATCGTCATATATAATACGGAAATACACGCACGCCCCGTACGCCACTGTACTGGTGTCTGCAAACCCATGGACTTCTATACTAGAAACCTCTTTATTGCTACACAATTTTCTTGGAATTTCCAATGACTCGAGAAGCGAAACCATATTCAGAAAAGCAGTCCACTCAGCCAGCAACTCGTCACTTGTGATTTCCGTATCCCAATCCAATTTTTTTATCCATAATTTCTGCATCAGTATTTTTCCTTTAACAACTACAGGATTGATGAGCCCTAGAGGGTCGAAACATTGTGCCAATGTTGAAAGAATAATTCGCTTCGTTACCGTTATCGGTCTTGCATCTGTAGGTATTGAAATTTTTAACACATCTTCCTCAGGACGCCACTTTAAGCCCAAAACTTTATTTGGCGCGTTGTCAAAATTTAAATCGTACTCGCTCTGCTGTTTTTCTGCTATCGACACTAGGAATTTTTTAGAATTTGAACACCATTTGTGCAACATAAATCCAGCGTTACCTAACAAACTGTTCAACTGTGAATATAGCTGACCTAACTGCTCAAACTTTTCACACCCTGCCAAAATATCATCCACGTAACACTGCGACAGTAACGCTTGTGCTGCCACTGGATGCGTGGTTGCGCCCGAGATTGCCACTTCATTGATTGTTCTTGTGGCCGCGAATGGCGCAAAATTTGTCCCGTATGTCACTGTTTGGAGTTCCAAACATTTGAGGTTCTCATGCGGAGCCTCACGCCAAAGAATGTTCTGCAAAAAGACATGATCTGGATTAACATCTATTTGCCGATACATTTTCCTGATATCTGAAATTAAAACGTACTGATGATACCGAAACCTACATAAAATATCGAACAACTCAGGCTGCACCTGGTACCACTTTAGGGTGACGTCATTTAGCGAATACCCTGATGATGATTTAGCCGACGCATCGAAAACCACACGCAATTTTGTAGTAGCACTTGATTCACGAATCACACACAAGTGCGGAATAAAATACTTATTCTCATTATTTTTTGTTTTCAATGTAAGCGGCACATACATCGCATGTCCGAGGTTCACGTATTCATCGATGAAGTGCTTGTACTCCCTGAACAGAGCAGGGTCATTTTGAAATCTTTTTTCCAACGAGGAGAACCGCTTTTCAGCCATGTTAAACGAATCACCAAGTTTCGTATACTCACCCGGAGTTTTAAACGGCATATTGACCTGAAACGAAACGTTTTCTACACGTTTTGTAGTATTAATAAAGATACTTTCTGCCAACTGATCGTCAGTTGACATTATAGGTTTTGAAGACACTTCTTCGACTGTCCAAAATTTTGTCAACAACTTATCCACGTCTTGAGTTTGCAAAAAAAATGACGCACTACTTCCGCCTGCCTGCGTAGCGTGCCCTTTCACCGGCGATGTACAATATGCAGGTACCTTCCCTGCTATAATCCACCCAAGTGTGGTATTTACCAAAGTGGGTTTGTTAGAGCCTAAAATACACTGCCCCTGGCTCAAAATCGAATAGTAAACATCAGCGCCCAACAACATGTCGATATCGGATAGAATATTAAAAGTTGGATCAGCCAGCCGGCTTTGTAAATTATACGGAATATCCAAAGTTTCTACTTTGATAGGGATTTGCGGCAATTTGTACGTGATATTATCCAAAATGATACACGATGCCACTGGATAACAGATATCCTGCGTTTTCGAATATATAGTAACGTTCGCCAATTTAGTACATACAAAACTGTTTTGTGAAACGCTTGAAATATTTAATTTACAATTAATAATATCACACTGTAGCTGCTCTACTAATGATTTAGTAATAAACGAGCTTTGGCTTCCATTATCCAACAATACTTTCGCTGTTATCACATCCCCATTCTTGCTCACAAGATTTACCTGCGCGGTTGCCAATAATACGTTAGAATGTTCATTTGCCAATGCTGAAAGAGACACTGGTGGGGTGGAACTTATTTGGGCATCCCTACTTGACTCACCCTGTAAATTTTGTACACCGATATTTTGAGGACTAGGCGTCTCCGTACTCGTATTTAAACTTGACACGTTGTGTGTTTGATTCCCAGACCCGTTGTACTGCCCGTTTCGCACGGTACCTAAATTTGCATTTCGCGTAGAATTTTGTTGTTGTGCGGTGCCCGAACTTGCATCAGGACTACCTCTTGGCACATTTCTATGCAACGTTGAATGGTGCGATAAATTACAATATTTACATCTACTTTGTGATTTGCACTGAGCGACAGAGTGTGCATCCAGACAATTAAAACACAATCGCTTCGATTGTACGATCTGTTGCCTTCCATATAATGTTAAATCCAAATATTTTTGACACGCATATGTTCTATGATCTGGAATGCCACAAATACAACAATATTGATCGCTCTGCTGTTGACTAGCAAAAAACGATACTCTATTATTATTAGTTGTGCCTCTGGGCTGTGAACTTTGTTGTTCACTACTTCTAGAAAGATTTTCGAACACTAAACACCTACGTTGTAAGAATTCAAAGAAATCTGTAAACCTTGGTAAGTTATTTAAATTACGATCCAGCTCAAATGCTTTTTTTGTGGCGTAATCTAATTTATTTTCCATAATATATACTAACAAATATTCAAGAACTTGAGTCTGACATACCGGCAATTGTTTTAACGACTCCACTGTCTTTGTATTATTCGCTATGAACTCCCTTAAATTATTTGAATTTGGCTTAGTTAGCACCGGCGCACCTAAAATAGTTTTGAAGTGGTTATTTACCACACATGTCAAATTCTCGAATCTATTTTGCAAAATGTCAAAAGCAATCTGAAAGTTACTTCCTATTAATTCAAGAGAATCTATTAGCTTCAAAGCCTCGCCCTTGAGTGCAGATTTTAGGTACATTAATCGTTGTACATCCGAAAGAACTGCGTTCACTATAATTAAAACTTTAAAAGTTTCTGCAAAAGACCGCCAATCCGAAACACTGCCATCGAACGATGGGACCTTCAAATCTGGCAATCTAACACCCGAAGAAATATAATGTTGCCCCTGATTACTACTCATTACACTACCTTGTGCATTATCTGCGCAATATTTCATTAAACGCCGCCACCAAAGAATGGTATTTGCCCTCGACTTCATCCCTATCTAAATCGTCTGGATCTAAATATTCAATATTATCCTGTAAATCAGAGTACGTCCCGTACGCTTTTCACAACGTCTCCTCTCGCGATATAACTTGCTTCAGTGTCTCTTTGTCTTTTTTATTAGTATTATACCATGTTTGAATCCTCGTGATTGCAGCCTTTGCCACCCCACGTTTTTTTTTAACTCGCTTAATTCACTTATATTAACTGCCCCGTCTGAAGGCTCCATTTTTTACTTTTTTTTAATGACTTTTAATTGCTCTCACACTAGCAACACAACTTACACAGAGGTAAAGTCGAACACAACACTACCTTAATGTTGGCTACCAAAGTGTAATGCTACTAACAAATCTAGAATCAATCACCAACAATACTACTACAATTTCTACATGTAACGTTTTTACCTTCCGCTGTCTCTCTGTCGACACTCACTTAACTTTCACTTCACTACTTTCACTGGTTTGGAAGTCTCTTACTGCCTCTTCCTGCTAATTTTTTACTTTAATTTTACTTTCGCACTTATTCAATTTTCCAACATCCGGCTCGAAGGACCATGTTGAAACGCAGGGCTTTATTTCCTCTTACGTTCAATCAATTTTGTGGTATATTTTCACAGACGAGTGACTCACTGGTCGTTTTTATTGCGATTGAAAATTAAACTCGTGGTAAAGCAAAATAACTCTATTTAACATACTTTCGAAATTAAAACATTATAACTTCTTGCACAGAGATATGCACACTTAGTACCCGTACTTAGGGTGAAACTTCCACTTTTTACATAGAAATTAGTACACTAACATTCCTAAAGATTTACCACTTGGTACAAACAGTAAAATGACCGCCAACAACCAACTTTGGTTATTCCTTTTTGAGGGGACGTGTTGCTAGCTTTCTTGCTCAATCAACAGTGACTCTTAATTCTTGATCAGCGCCCAATGCAGCGGCTGGAGCCGCTGCACGCATACCCTATGACACGCGCCAAGCTTCCGCCAATACAGTGGGCGCATTTTACAGCGAACAAAATTGGAGCGTGACAGTGGTAGCCAGCCGCTTCCCTGGCGCCGATCCAAAATACATCATCTCTTATACCCACTATGTTATGAATGAAATCGTAAATTTGACATGTTACGCCTACTATGTTGCAACTAAACTTAACAGTCCATCTTTGGACAACTCATTGCAACTTTTATAGCTGTTCCCCAACAATAGGGTTCACAAAAATTTGCAAGGGGAAAAAAGATTTGTGAAGATAAATGAGGACGAAGAATTAGGGATTTTTTTTTATTTTCAAGATAAATAACTAATTATTTTTTACTTTTTTTTATGATAAGGGACAGCACTGCATCATAAATCCTTTATGGCGCTCTGGGAGCGGTGCGTGTGCGCAGAAGACGATTCACATTGGTCTTGAATTTATGGAGATTATACTCGTAGGTATCTGTTAGGACTTTAAATTTTGTAAAATTAATTTGAAAATGTGTTTGTAGAAAATCCTACTTTTCAACTGAAGATGCCAGTAAATATTTTATTAGGTCTAAAAAGAAAATTAGTATTACCCTTTGTAAATATGGATATCATACATACAAAATTTTACCTCTTAGTTAGTAGGCAAAATTTCTGCAGAGACATGCTTCAAAGGAAAGTAAGAGATAACGATTCTTTAAAAAGATATTATGGAGCGATGAAGCTACTTTTACCACGGCTGGGATGTTTAATAGGGGAAATAGTCATTTATGGACATTAGAAAACCCCCGCGGAATCTGTGAAATTAAATTCCAAGGCCGAAGAGCAGTTCATGTCTGGTGCGGCATTCTTAACACTCAAGTTATAGGCCTTATTTTTTACGAATTTAATTTAAATGATTAAAGATATTTAGAGTTCCTTGAAAACGAGAAAATTATTTGGAAAATTTGCCTATTTGTCAGTATAATGACATAATCTGGCATCAAGATTGAGCGCCACCCCATAATGTCTTGTTGGTTGTCCGCAATTTTCTCGACAATCGATATCCGTTATGGATCGGTAGAAATGGTAGCATTGGAAGGCCACCCAATAGCCCTGATTAACCAATTTTAGATTCTCTCTTTTGGGGTTACGTGAAAAAGACAGTTTATAAAGAACAAAGTGCATCGTTGGAGGAGTTAAGAATTAAAATTATAAATTGCATAAATAATTTAGTCGAGGAAAAGCCGCATTTTATTATAAATGCTATTGATAAAATAGAAAATGACTACACAAAGTGCCTAAATAATAATGGCGGGCATATAGAAAATTTGCAAAAACTTTATACTGAGAATGTAAAAGGAAATTTTTTATCGTTTTTGGTATTAAAATTGTTGATTATTTCAATGGTTACTGTGATTTCTTTCATTTTGTAAATTAGTAATATTTTGATTTCTTAATAGTGGATATTTCAGCAGTGGATAAAGTAATAAAATTATAGGCAACTTATATATTTTTTTGTAAATTAAAACAACACTTCTGTCTTCTTCCATAATTAATATGTATTTTGAAATTTTTTTTAGCGATTGTCCCTACATGTTTCGACTATATATACAGTCATCCTCAGGGGAACTACAAGGAATATGTGAAAGTACAAAAATATCAGGTACCATAAGAGAGTTACCTATATTGAGTGTAAATTGGGTTCTAATAGTTGTCTCAAATTAATGAGTACAACATTTAAGATAATCATAGCAAGTGAAATTTGTTTAGGTGAAGACTAACTTGAGGTAACTCAGAGTTGTGGATATGTAAATCAGCACATTTTAGTTTATTTTAATATTGTTAATAAATTTAAGAGAATTTAATTATTTTTAATGAGTATGGTATAAAACAAATTTTAATGATTAATATATGAACATTTTTCGATATAACGTGGTTTATGTGGAGATACCAAAAAAGAAAGAAAAAATTTTTCCCTCCCTTTCTGAATTATTTTAAAAAACTATTAAATTTCATGTTTTTTTAAATAATAAAACTACATTTTAGTATAAAGAATTAGAAAAATTTTTTTTAAGAGAAACAAAGTTTCGTGCTAATCACTATCACGTTTGAATTAAAAAGAATTTTAAAGAAAGTGTGGTTAATGTATGAAACGAATGGAAGGTGGTTTGACATATGGCATAACAAGTATCAGACTGTAGAAATCCTAAAAATTGAAGTGTCGGTACAATCTGGAGGAACTCGATAATAGGTTTACAAAGTCTACAAGCTATAGTGTACCTGATGGCTGAATGTTGTAATTGTTAAACACATAAAGTACCTGAATATGGGAAAGATTGAGACATCTGTGAATGAATGCATAAATTAATAGTTTTCATAAATTAACAGTTTTTAGAATTTTAAGCGCTATCTAATAAACACATAATATGTAGGGTGCTTCATTAAGAAAAAGTTTACAATAAGTCAAGAAGTTTGCTAGTGATGCCCAACTGTTTCTTTAAGTAGTATATTCGGACTGCTTGGATGATACCCTACAATTTTTATCTAAACAATTTTTTTCTATCTGGAATAATAAAGTCGCTAGAAGCTGGCAAAAACACTAAGACACACACGCGTCGATGTTCGTTAGTGTGTAGACAAATTTTCCGTTAAATGACCGACGTATATGTCTACTAATCCCGCTTGAAATTATGTACGCATTTACACAAATGCGAGTACATGTATGAGGTGTGGAGACAAAAATTTGGTTGTTCTAAGACTTTATCAGTAATAATCAGTATAGTGCATAAGTACCTAGTATTAATAGGTTGACTGCCGGCTTAATATTCTGGGGTCGTAATTGGTGCCGAATAATTTCTTTTTATTTGGTTTCAAAATATAACGACACCGAACAACTAAACACGAAACCAATAAAAGCACGTGAATCTGAAATGATCAATTACATTTTTTGTAAGGTCCAATTTTTTTTATGACGAAAACTCTCATAAATAACAAAATTAATGTATCTTATATGTCTACACATACCTCGGGACATCTTTGAAACCAATTTAATCAATGGGAGAAATGTAGGCAAAGGTTATTGAGTTAGTTTTGGTTATTTAAAAATTCTAGTTTCTTTGCAAAACTAGGTGAATCTTTAATATGTACTTTGCCTAACTACAATAAAAAACTAAGGGTTTCTTTTGACCTAAGTTTGTATGAAACAGTAGGTACGAAGTTCATAAAAAAGCACAAGGGAAAAAGAAATATGTAGGTACTAGTTGTTCGCCTTCGATAGCGCCTAAACTATAAGACATTTATAGAAAAATGTTATATAAAAGTTATAGAATTTACAATGGAGCATAATGTAAAAATATTTTACGATATACAGGATGGCCCAAAAAATTGGAACTACCTACATAAAAATTATTTTTTTTAAAAAAGAAACCTATACTATTTATTGTTTCTCTCTCTGATTCCGATAGAAAGAAGCTCTACAGTCCTATTTACTTTTTTAAATTTGATTGCGACGTCAAGTAATTTATTCTATTCTCGTATTTTAAAAATTTTATTGGACTTGTACCTACACCTTCTATTTTTAACTATTAACATTTTAAAATTTATGGCGAGCTACACGAAAAGGACTAATTTTATTATTTTAATCAAGAATGCCATGCCCCTACCTATACGGTAAAGCATCCTAGGTTAATATTATTTTATGATTTTTTGTGATTTTTAATGCATTATTTATTTTGTTTAAATTGGGGTTTACAGTGTTTGGTAGATTTACTCGACTCACTTAATAAATACCAGGTTTTGGTTGTAAATCTAAAGAGTGATAATATTTTTAGAAACAGTATGGAAGGTTACCCTACTTGAGTGGGGCCTAGACTCCTACGTGGAAAAAGTTGAAGGTACTGGTACACCTAATTTTTTAATTTATTACTGTCAGCTATTTACATGCCTCTATACCTACTTTTAGGTAGTGTTTAGGTAGTATACCTACAGTAGTGAAAGTAATTTGGTGTGTGATCAATTTTTTGTTCCGAAAATTATAAGGCAACTTGATAAAAGGGTAAATTATTGTATTTAGTATTTCTGGCTGTACCTAAAACAAAAACGCGCACTGAGTATGATTACGATCCCTGTTATTTTTAAAGTTAATAGCCCTACTATAAGCCACACTATTGTCCAATTCTTAGGTTTTTCTTGTAAATGTAATTTTTTTTATGAGACTTGATCCTATGTATGTAGTATCTAATCAGACTCACATTGGATACTTAACTGCATTTGCGTAAACTAGTCTTCTCTAATATAACAGCTATAGTTCAATGAATATTAATGTAATTTGATATTTTTTTATTCTCTATCAATATTTATATTTTTGGACGAAGGAATTGATGACCTAAGTTTTAACCTCATAGATCAGGAAACAATTAATAAAGTATTTACTAAGATTGGACCAAAACTTTTATTCCAAAATAATTTTCAAGGGCATGTTAAGAAATTGGTATGTGGTTTTCGTGGCCTCAAATGTTTTACTATATAAGTGTTCAGTTAACCCATTAGTGCATGAACTAATTTTTTTTCTTTTAGTGACTTTTTTCTTTAATTTATGGAGATAGTAGATGAAAAGAAACCTATTGAGCAAAAAAAAACAAAATAATTGTTTTTAGTTTATTTGTAATATGGGGACCCTTTAAAGGGACACCATGCAAACCGTAACATAAAAAATCCAAACACAATTAATAAAATTATTAGTAAAGTTTCTAATTTGTATGGTAAATTTCGAAGCAAATCTTAGGATGTAGCCCACAGTCGCATTTAACACAAATAAAATTGCTTTTCTTCTTACATACTTGACACCTTCTGTCTGTTTCGCTGTACCTTATCATATGTCCGGTATTACCAAATCTGGAAGCGGCTGGATAGGGTGTTGTTGTTTTTCCTCTGCTTGGTGGTTTACCGAATGTCCGTAGTAAGCTTAAAACGATAAACCTGCGAAAGACCAGTAGGGAAACACAATTAGGATCATCGGGAGTTAGCTTCTTCATTAGTATCCAAGCATTTGATACAGAGGCATCTAATAAGTATGACACTATTGGCCAATACCATTTTCTTTGGCGCATTCTTATTCGATACAGTGCAATAAGTCCATCAATTTTGTCGACCCCGCCCATATGGTTATTGTAACTTGATATTATTTTGGGTTATGGAATTTGTCTTTTGGTTTTCGATTCATTGCACCACCTAGAAGTCGTAACGATGTTATTGCTCTTGAAGTTTGTAGCAACCGTCGCCACTTTATTATCCTTCCATTGTACCAAAGTCATGTTTTCACATGAAACAAAAGTGTGTCTTCCCCTTGGCTTGTGTTTCCAAACACTGGTTTCTGGAAATGGACATTTCTCTGTTCGATTTTCCCGAATCGTTCCAGTGGCACATATATTATTTTCCGATAAGTGATTCAATAAATTTAGGCCCGTAAAATAATTGAAGAGTGGAAATGCCAAAGGATGTAAGTGCCAAAAACAAAATTTTACAGGAAATGCAAATAAAGTTATATTCTCTTAT
Source organism: Polydrusus tereticollis (assembly GCA_963920685.1). NCBI lineage: Eukaryota > Metazoa > Arthropoda > Insecta > Coleoptera > Curculionidae > Polydrusus > Polydrusus tereticollis. The sequence continues at coordinate 25,638,688 of OY987326.1, read as the reverse complement.
AAAAGCAACAAGACGTAATTATAGTTTGTTAATTTTATTATTATTAACTTTTTATTTGTTTACAAAGTTATATATTATAAATATTGCTAATAATAATTAATTTTAACAAAATAACACTAACATTTAAGTATTTTGGTATTAACAAGTTGTTGATAATACTGCTTATGACTATCTTTCTCCATATATGGTATCATCTTTTGGAGATTCTTTAGTTTTTCTGCGCTGATAGGATGTTCCTTTTCTTTCGCTATCAAACACACTCTTTTAAAATCTTCGGCTGATTTGTTCTTTTTTAGAATGTTGATGGAAGTCCAAGCCTCTAAATTTCCAAAGGTTGTCTTTACCTTAACACAAGTTAAATCTGATTTTGTAACTTGCAGTGCTGCCTTTCTCCCTTCTTTTTTTGACCAAATCTTGTGGATTTCCCATTATTAAATATATTCTTCCACGTGCACTCGGCAGCAACAGGCCAAATACTATGCAAAATTAGCGGGAGACGTCGTGAACGAGAGAACGTGTTTGTTGGCACATACACCCTTTGGCAGGGAAACAACATTTGCACTTATAACGTTGACGACTTCTATAGGCATTTTGAGTAAGCTTAATATTACTCTGGCACTTAGATCTTTTGGTAGGGTATTGGTCATGGTACATACAACACGAATATGCGAAAAAACGATTTTTGGTCATTTTGGCACTTATATTCTTTGGCATTTCAACTCTTCAATTATCAAAAAAAATTTTGTGTCCATTATTAGAAGGCACCTTTGATTTTTCTAGTAAATTTATAACCACGTCACCACCAAGTCCAAAACGTTTTTCTGTATTTGACTTTCCTGTGTTGCATCGTCGAGCGGGACATAGGAAATCCCATGTAATTTTAAATTGGGTCAATTATTGGCTTCCCTAATTATTTTAGAGAAAAATTCTATTTAGGTTTATTAAAGAGCACTAAAGCCCACATTCAAAAGAATAACTTTAGATATTTTTGATGAGCCCGTTTACGGGTTATCGCCGATTTCTTTTTAACTATTTCTCCTTTTTATGGCCCCGTATTTGCGGGCACCAGTCAAGGTAAAAGAAGACTGTCAAATAAAGTTGTCATTTTGAAATGTGTGCTTTATTGTTATAAAAACTCGTACATCGAAAATATTAAAGGTGTATTTATGAGTACAAATTAATCTGAATAAAACTAAAATAAAGTATCCAATTACAAGGTTAATTATGACATTTTACATGTTTCAATATTTTACTAATTAATAGGTAGGTACTATTAAATTGTTAGAACTTTAGGATTTAAGAAGATGTCCAAATATTCCTCAAAATGACAACTTCATTTGACAGTCATCCTTTACCTTGACTGGTGCCCGCAAATACGGGGCCATAAAAAGGAGAAATAGTTAAAAAGAAATCGGCGATAACCCGTAAACGGGCTCATCAAAAATATGTAAAGTTATTCTTTTAAATGTGGGTTTTAGTGCTCTTTAATAAACCTAAATAGAATTTTTCTCTAAAATAATTAGGGAAGCCAATAATTGACCCCATTTAAAATTACATGGGATTTCAGTAGAGAGAAACTAAGAGAACGAGATCAGGTGGTGCTGGTGGTGCTGGTGGTGCAACTAACCCGGGTGGTTCGGTGGTGCGTTTTATGATCTAACCCGGGTGGTTCGGTGGTGCGTTTTATGACCTAACCCGGGTGGTTCGGTGGTGCTGTTTACAAAATAACCCGAAATTAAACCCGACTTTTTACGACCTAACCCGGATGCTTTCATGAGGCGGCTTCTTATCTAACCCTAACTTGAACCTTAATATTTATGAACTGACCCGAGATAAAAACCCGACTTTTTACGACCTAACCCGGATGCTTTCGCGAGGCGGCTTCTCATCTAACCCTAATTTGAACCTGAATATTTATGATCTGACCCGAGATAAAACCCGACTTTTTATGATTTAACCTTAGTGAAACGCCGCTGCTAAAGCGGGATAATTAAATCCCAATTTTTATAAGCCATCCTTAAACCCAACTTTTTACGATGCGACCTGAGTCATCCTTAAACCAGACTTTTTATGATTTAACCTTAGTGAAACGCCGCTGCTAAAGCGGGATAATTAAATCCCAATTTTTATAAGCCATCCTTAAACCCAACTTTTTACGATCCGACCTGAGCCATCCTTAAACCAGACTTTTTATTATTTTCCCTTAGTTGAAACGCCGCTGTTAAAGCGGTATAGTAAAAAACATTATTTATATTTTCTATCTTAGTGAAACGCCGCTGGTGGGTAGTAAAGCGAAATAAAACCCTAATTTATATGGTCTAACAAGATAAGTATATTAAGGCGGCACATTTGTCACCCCGCAATAATTATTTATACCTAAATAACCCTCTCAAACCCTCTGCCGACTCGATTTAAAAAGAAAGGGACATAAACCTTTATTTATTATTCCGAAGGACCCTCATTAAAATTCAGTAGCATATCTAATAATTGATTCCAATTTTTGCACCACTTATATAAAATACAATAAAATAATTACCATCTAGAACCATTAACTAGAGATTTCTTTGTACTGGAAATGGATAAATTATAGGACTATCTTGTAATGAGAACAGAGTAATAAAAAGTAAATAAAACTTAAATACGTATAAAATACCAAGCAGGTATAGGTACTATACAACTTGTGTTCGCCATCAGGTAAAAGCCCTCATAATGCTTTTATAAAAATTTCGGATAATATCATAATATAAGTAAATAGGCTACAATTTCAGGAAAAAAGTAAAAAAAATTAATTCACAGTGTAAAATTGTAGTTAAATGGATTGTAATTACGAAATAATATAAAAAGCTACCTTTTGTTTGCGATGATGTATGCACAATAACTCTATATTATTCGGCCCTTAAACTGAAAATACCCACTAGATAGGTATTATAAGCTGTATTTGTCATCAGGTAGAACCCCCAATAAAATTATGAATATCAGGCGTAGGCATCAAAGTAGCAATCTTAACTTATTTTCAACACGAGCATAAAAATATGGGATTGTTAAATATTTTACAACCCTAATTCTCAATGGCAACAATAAGCAAATCACGTTGGTTTTTTAATTTATTATTAATCTGGCTAACTTAAGAAACTCACAATATAACGACCATCCAAAAAAAAATCATAATACATTACTGGGTGTGAAAGCAATTGCGCTGCAAAATATAGTGTATACCGACTCTGAGGTAGTTAATTAAAATCCCAATTAGCGCTAAAAAAAAATCAATTAGATATTTACTTTAGATATTTTAATAAAAAAATTCAATATTCTCATCAACATTTAACTTTTGAAATTAGCATAATAACAAATGCTTTACAATGAATTAAACAAACGCATACATAATTTTAAAATCTCATAATAAGAATATAAGCTAAAATCTAACAAGTTTCGACAAGTTGAAACTTGTCAGTTTACATCTGTAGAGAATACCCAACTCTCGAATCATAAAAATGGTCAAACTTTGTCGGCAAATACCCTTCTATGATGCAGGGGAAGGACAGGTAACTCGAGATGTTTGGTACGCTGAAGAAACGTTAAAGAACATTATTTGCTTATTTCTAGACTCTTAAAAATTAGATGCAATCGAACAATAAATGTTTTCATCATGTATATTTATGAGTAACACATTACTTTCGACATACGTAAATTAAAATTGATAATTACTTGTCTTAGTACTTTTTTAGAAGTTTGAATCATTGCATATAACCGTCTGAGGATACCCAAACTTCCCCTAACATATTTCTCCGTGACCGGGGAAAAAGAGGTATAAAAGCGGCTTTGATGGGATGGAGATTTCAGTTCCAAGTTAAACTTGATACCGAAGCAACTTGTTAAAACTAAACTAACCTTACAAGATTAATAATTTCAAAGTAAATTTTGCTAACTTTTATTTTATTTCATTTACATTAAAATGGAATGTATTACATGTCATAAAAGTTATTCAACGCTGTCAGCTTTAAAAAGACATCAAAAACAGCAGCATTCAAGTAGTCAGAAACAATTTAGTTGTCATTTATGTCCGCTAACTAGCAATAGAAAGGATACTTTTAAAAAACATCTTAAAACCCATGAAAAAAGCGATGCAAAAAAAGCCGAAAAAGCTGCCACTTTAGCTAATAATGTAAATAGAAAACAGATTAATCAGACAAATGAAAAACAAGCTAAAATAAATGATGGAGCCTCGACATCATCATCTACTGTTAGATGTCAGGAATGCCAGATAGATGTCAATAGAAAAAATATGAGCGCCCACTTAAAAACATTATACCACAAAAAACATTGCAGTGTTAGCATTGGAACAAATGTGCAATTAATTAATTCTGCTTTTAAAAAAAATATTTGTAGCTATAGAATAAACAACGAGGGTGAAACACTACAAAATGTAAACGAGTTTATGACAGTAATTAAAGCAGATGCCCTAAATTTAATAAAAAAAGAGCTTACCGAGCAAGAAAATGGCCTTAAAGTTAATTTTGAGCTTTTTGCCTCATATATGCTATCGACGAAACAAAATGAAGATGGGAATGATGTGCAAAATGAAACAAAATCATTTAATAGCAAATATCGTATTGCAACAGTATCGTCGGATTTGGAAGACATGTATTCTGAATTTACAGAAATATTAAAAGTGAAAAGCGAAGAGTTCCAGGTAAGTTGTACAAATATTATTATTCGATTTCTTATATCTAAAAAAAATTTATTTTATTTTAGCAAAAAGATTCCGGATGGTCAATGCTCGCAATTTTATATTTAGAAGTAAATATGCTCAGATTTGAACCATTTCGAGGATCGTCTTATATACCACTCCCTAAAGATATAGAAAATAAAGAGGCTATTATCAATATTAAAAATACCGATAATAAGTGCTTTGCTTATAGTATTCTCTGCCATCTTCATCCTGCTGCCGACAATGTTGTTAGAGTTAGCAACTATGAAAAACATTTGGATAAACTAAATTTTAATAATTTATCATTTCCTATGGAATTAAATAATGTTCAAAAATTTGAAAAACAAAACATGGATATAAGCGTCAACGTTTTTGGGCTTAGTAAGAAAAAGGATAAACATGATGTTGTAGGACCTTTATATCATACTAAGCAACGAAAAAATAATCATGTGAATCTCTTATACATCGAAGATCCCGCAACGGGGGCATCACATTTTTGTTACATAAAAAATTTAAGCAGACTAATTTCAAAGCAAAGGAGCGCTTACAACGGAAAAGTTCATGTATGCGATGGCTGTTTAGTTACATTTTTAACAGAAGAGAAATTAAAAATGCATTTAGATCTAAATGACTGCCTTAAAGTTAGAACAGAGCTCCCAACCGAAATGAATAATATTCTCGAATTTAAGGATCATCATAAGGCATTTCCTATGCCGTTCTGCATATACGCAGATTTTGAAACTTTACTCGAGCCTATCCATATAGCAAATCCAGACCCATCCAAGAAATATACAGTGGATACGCATGTACACAAACCATTCAGTTTTGCCTATTTTGTGAAATGCGAACATGATAATTCACAATCATTTCTGAAACAATATAGAGGCTTGGATTGCGCCGAAGTTTTTGCAGAGTGGCTTATCCAAGATGTCAGAGAAATACATGAAACATATTATGCAAAGCCGAAGCCAATGACAAAACTAACAGCTCGAGAACAAGAAAAATTTTCAAATGCAAAAAACTGCTTTTTATGCCAAGACATACTCCAACCTAATACTGAAGACGTCTCACTAAAAAAAGTGAGAGACCACTGTCATTTTTCAGGTTAGTAGATACTATTAATTTAAATAATTTTTAATTATGACAAACTATTTTAGTTATAAAATTTAATAATACATAGATGCTAATGAAATATTGTTGTTTTAGGTTTGTACAGAGGTGCAGCACATAGCAAGTGCAATTTAAAATATAGAACGCCACAGTTTATACCTATATTTTTCCATAACGGCTCACATTACGACTTTCACATATGTATCGAAGAACTATTAAGAAAATCCGAGTCCATAGAAGTCATCCCACAAAATAAAGAACTTTATATCGCATTTACAGCGAAAATTGCGCTAAGTCCGAGCGATGGCAAAAATTTGAATGCTGAAAGCGAGAAGAAAAGGTATTTTTACTTACGCTTCTTGGATTCGTTCCGCTTTATGCCTTCCAGCTTAGATAGCCTAGCGAAAACTTTAAATGAAAACCAACTAATTGAAACCAGAAGACTATTTACAGATGATGAGCAGTTTAATTTAATGCGACGAAAAGGAGTTTTCCCCTACGAGTTTGTGGATTCATATGATAAACTAGAATCTACACAAGAATTACCAGCAATGGGAGATTTTTACAGCACGTTATGTGAAGAAGCCATTAGCTTGGAAGACTACATGCACGCAGAAAAAGTTTGGCAACTATTTAATTGCGAGAACTTAGGCCAATATTCAGATTTATATTTAAAAACAGACGTGCTTTTATTGGCGGACATATTTGAATCATTCAGAAAGCTATTTCGATCTCTATACAATCTAGAAGCCTGCTTCTATTTCACCCTACCAGCGTTGGCATGGTCTTGTATGCTGTCTTATACAAAGGTATGATGATTAACTTTCCATTTTTTCATCACAAGGTTTAATGCTTTATTTTTTTTTTTTAATTGCAGGTAAAACTAGAACTTCTTACCGATCCAGATATGTTACACCTAATTAGAAAGGGGATCCGAGGTGGCGTCGTACAATGTGCGCACCGTCATGCGGTAGCAAATAACCGTTACCTACCACATAACTTAGACGATGATTTCAATTATATAAAATATGATGCTTCTAAACCTACCTCATACATCACGTATCTGGATGCCAACAACTTATATGGACAAGCCCTTTCTCAGTACTTGCCTTTTGGAGGCTTCAGATGGCTCAAAGATGAAGAAGTTCAAAATTTTAATGTATTAACACAATGTTCAAACGAAAAAAGCGCAATAGGATTTATTTTAGAAGTAGATTTAATTTATCCGGAAGAACTTCACGACTTACACAATGAGCTCCCTTTCTGTCCTGAAAATATAGTTGCACCTAATGGTAAAAGTCGTTTAGCTAAGCTAATACCTAATTTAAATGATAAAAAACGTTATGTAATTCATTATAGAAATTTATATCAGGCTCTACAACATGGACTAAAATTGGAAAAAATCCATAGAATTGTTGAATTCAGGCAGTCAGATTGGCTAAAAACATATGTTGATAAAAATACGGCGATGAGGCAAGCGGCTACAAATGATTTCGCTAAAGATATGTATAAATTAGCTAATAACGCAGTTTTTGGTAAATGTATGGAAGCTGTCGAAAACCGAAAAAGCGTCAAGTTGCTAAAACAATGGGAAAATATTCGTCAAAAAAAGGGTGCTCAAACTTTTATTTCACAATCTAAAATAGATAGCGTTAAAGTTTTTAATGAAAATTTTGTTGCCATTCAACTTAAAAAAGATAAAGTTCTTTTCAATAAACCTATATATGTAGGTTTTAGCGTTCTCGATATTTCCAAAACTGTGATGTTTGATTTTCACTATGATTTTGTAAAAGAAAAATATAAAGATAATGCAAAACTCTTATATACTGATACTGACTCATTAATATATAAAATTGATACTAAAGATTTTTATTCAGACATAAAAGAAAATCTCAATAAATTTGATACTTCCAATTATGACTTAAACAATCCGTATTCAATACCATTAGTAAATAAAGCAGTGTTGGGAGTATTTAAAGACGAAGCGAAAGGTCTACCAATTCTTGAATTTGTCGGCCTTAGACCTAAATTATATGATTATGTTGTAGCCAAGCCTAAAAAAAGTAGTGGATACTATGGTGAAGTAATTAAAAAAGGAAAAGGAGTTAAAAAATCTGTTATTAAAAGACTTAAGCATAGTGCTTATAAAAATTGCCTCTTTAGCAAGAATATTGTCTTAGCTAGACAAAATGTATTTCGATCAATAAAACATGTCATACATACAGAAACGGTTAATAAGATAGCTTTATCTGCGAACGATGATAAGAGATATATTTTGCCTGACGGAATAAGCACTCTTGCGTGGGGTCATTATAAAATCGACTTTTTAAATGCTATACATGAAAGTTTTTAATATTTTTTTATTAATTATACTATATTTTTCAAAAATATTAACCATATGCTATTTTTCAAGTTGGGTATAATGCTAAAACCTGTCTAAACAAGAATAAACATGTTTCGACAAGTCTAAACCTGTTTCAACTCGCCTAAAGCTGAAAGCTGTTTCGAGACGTTGAAAGCTGATTTGTATTGCTGAAGGCTATTTCCATCGGTTGATATTTGTTTCGACTTGTCGAAACTTATTTGTAAACGAGGGTGGGATGGGTAGGGAGACTGTAACTATAAAAGAACTTAAAGCAGATGGTTTAAGCTATAGTAAGCCAGATGAGCAAGTCACCGCATCTTCAAAGAGAAATAAATAATTTTTCTAAAAAAATCAGAAAACTGAAAAAAGATATTAAACAATACGAACAAAAGAAGCAGGTTATATATCTATTAAAGAAACTAAGATTATAACATGGCTAGTCAATCTTCTATGACTTCATCAGATTTCTGCTATCCTGAATATATGAATATGTTGCTACCAAATTATAGCGAAAAAATAGAGGAAGAAAAATATTTGATTAACGAGAGCATTATACATCTCCTCACAGTTCCCATACAAATTTCTACAGGCTTAAGTACTATGCAGGGCTTTCTACCGACAGTCAAGCTAACATATGTTGCTCCCTGCTCTAAGGATAGCATTTCTATATCATTCATGGATATAGATTGGCATGAACTATTTGAACATATGCTGAATATGTCTCCATTAGTTAATGTTGACGGAACACTGACTGAGAATGTAATGATTTTTCAGCAGTTTAAACTTACAAGTATACCATGTGAAGGGCAAACATTATTAAAATTGGAAAAATATAATAATATTTTATATTTTTGTAAAGAATGGCTTCAGGAAATTAAATTATATTCTCATGTTATTGACTATAAACTAAAAATTTTAAAAGAAATTGATTTCTCAAGTCATTATACTAGTATTTTATTATATGTAACCGATTATGATAGTGATGTAACATATTCCGAAAAAATTAAAAATGTATGTAGTTTACAGTTATCTATTCAGAATTATTGTATGTTAGAATATTTAGCTTTTAATTATCACCAAATATTATGTGATATTACGAAAATTTTGTATATGAAATGAATAACCTAAAAATAAAAAACAAAGTATTTATTAAAAAGTTGTTTTATTTACCTTTAAGCTACAAATACAAATATATGTAATAAGTCAGGTTAAGAATTAATAATACTATAATATGACATCAGCTTCATTAACCCATGTAGGTTTGGGAAATCCTAGCCAGCGAACTAAAACTTGCTTAACGCCATTTTTTGTTCGTTTTCTTATAATTTTCTCCACCAAATAAACATCAGGAAGTTTGGTTTTTTGTAGTTCTTGTTGATAAAAACAACCCTTTATCGGCTGACCATTCATATCTTCTAAAAGAAACGTTGGTGGATTGTTAATATTCACTTTAACTATTTTGAATAACTCTGGAGACCAGTTAATTTCAAATCCTTTACTGAATGCACCTTTATATTTGCTTATCCTGACAATATCGTCTATTTTTAGTATCTTTCTTCTAACAACTATTTTTGGCACATTATATACATTTAGCAATGTATTAGGTTTTACATCGCAAGGCTTCATTCCTGTGGTACTATGCTTGCTATTATTGTAATCGTCTGTAATTTCTTGTAAGATATCGAACCAAATGTGAGTTCCACGTAAAGAGAAATATTTGTATATTCGGTTTTTTAATGTGCGTATAACACGCTCGACAATTGCCGCTTTTTTATTACTATAGATAAAAAAATTATTTATTTTATATTTTTTCATTAAAGAATTAAAGTGTGAATTTTTAAATTCTGAGCCCATATCAGAACCTATATTTTTAGGTGAATATCCTGCCGATTCAAGTATATCTTTCATACTTTTAGTAACTTCGCTTCCAGTTTTCGATTTAAGCGGTCTAGTCCAAACAAATTTAGAAAAACAATTTATAACCACTAATACATAGCGAAAACCTCTATTAAGAAGCGAATATGGTTGAAACTCCATTAGGTCAATTTGAAAATAGTCATAATAATCTCGTATTACAGTTTTACGCCTAGGAAAATTTCGACGTGTGGGTTTATGGAGTTCTTCAACGACTTGTCTTTTTTCTTTAGAGATCATCTTGTAAATTGTTGACGTGACTAGAGTAGCTTGATAACTAGAAAGGTTTCCAATATACAGCGCGTTAAATTCATTTTTTATTTCAACATTATTTTTTAATCACCACTTTTGAATGTTTAGTATCTTTTATTTTTTCATTTATGATTCGCTCCATCTCTTTTGGGATATTACTTTTATCTAATAAATTGTTTATATGTTTATCTATGTATTCTGTAAGTAGTTTCTCCAGAGTCTCATTTTGCTCTTCAATCACCGTTTTATGAACATATGGTATAACATCATTGTTTATTATATTTGCAAGTTGTTTTCTAATCTCCTTTAGCGTTTTAGCTAAATCTTCTTCCATTTTTAAGCCAATATATGTACTTAGATTTTTGTTTATTCGTTCAGTGGTTTCAGATAGTTTATTTCCCATTTTTTCTTCCAATACTTTCATTTTTTTAGTCAAATAATTCATTGTCACAGCATCATTTAAGTCTGTAGGTGGCGAAACATTGGTTAGCCGTTTTCCTTGTAAATCATAATTTCCGTCGGAAGTTAGTTTGTAGGCGCTTATAGGGGTTTCTCTAAGTTTAAACTGGAATGAGTCTTTCCATTTACGTTTACGACCAAATTTATCTATTGTGTTAACACTCATCATTTTATGTATAAACTGAGATGAAAATTGGAATGTTACGTATTATAAGGCGTTTAATATATTATATCAGCTTCTCGTAGTTCTTCCAAAATGGATATAATTTCATTATCATGCGCCGTGCTTCCCGCTAGTTTAGAGGCCCAAAGGAGGCGGAGACGTTCGATCAATTCCTGGGGAGTATTCCAGTAAACAAATTCTTTATTTTTAAAGTTTAGCTGTTTATTATTTAGCGGTAATCGTGTTAATGATTTTCCTTCTTTAAAGAGGAGAGGTCTTATTAAGTATAAATATTTTTTTGATTTACTGCGGTTAAGTCCTTGAGTTGGATTATATTGATTAAAAATTACATTTGTTTTATGTAGAATTTCTTGATATATACTTTTTGTTTGTTCGCTTATAGCATCAGGATTTTCTAACGCTTTTGGATGTTTCAAAAAAAGTATATCCAAAAGTTCTGCAGATGCTGGATATGTTCCAATATTTGTACTACCGCGCCAAAAGGAAATCTCACTAGGAGGAAATCTAACCTCAGTGTTCCCCATGTGAAGTTTATTTTTTGAATCTACGCGAATTCCATATCTTACATCAAACCTGGATATATTACGTTTTATTTTTTCCACATAACTCATTGAAATTGAATGTGGACTAGCATGCGAGGAAAAGTCTATCTTTCTTGTTTTTAGCTGTTTATCATGTTTGATAATAGGAGGTGTATCACTTAAATCCGGTGTTGAGAAAATATCTTCTGCAGGTATTGTACTGATATGCGGTGAAACAGCGTCAGATGTCTCATCAAAGCTGTCATCATGAACATCGACATCATCAGACGAATAAGGCTGGCTAGTTGTTTTTACAATAGTGGTTTGGCTTTTGTTAGCTGAGGGAGGCTGCATATTAGATTTTTTTGATGCAACTTGAACAGCATCAGAAATAGATTTTAAACGAGTTGTAACAGGCTGATAAAATTCTTCAAGTCCACTCTTGTTTTCAAATTGCTTATTTTTAATGCTATAATATTTTTTACGCACAGCATCAGTTGCTTCAATCAGTTTGCGTTTAAGCTCAATTTCTGAAGTATCGTTCATTTTTTTTTTTACTCCTCTCCCTTTACTGCCTCAATGTTAAATGATATAAAATTTCAAAAATAAATGTATTTATCAAATCCTATTCGATATCTGCCTCTCTTTAAATCGCTATCTTTATCAATAACTAGGAAACCATATTTTTCTTTCCAACACTCTGCACACATTTCTAGAAATTCAGAAAATGATATATCTGGAGAAACATGATCTAAATAAATGTGTTTAAGGTTTGTTTGATCTTGATTAAACAGAATAAGAAAATTTGCATTATCACGAATTAATTGTTTTGGAACTTTAGAATATGTCTGAGCTAAGTAGAAACAGTCAATGTTTTTATGTCTCCCCATACTAAAATATAAACGAATAGTATCTTGTCTTTCACAAATTACATCGTCAAATATAAAAACAGAATTAGGTTTAGCATCCGCGGGATTAACTATTGTCTCATTGGAAGCATAAGTATAGAAACCAATTTCCTTAATCGGCTTGAGTACTTTGCGAATATAATCATATTTTGCTTGATATAAGGACTTTGAATAAATATATATATTTTCAAAACAAAGTCCTTTAGGATGAGTTAGAAGGGTTATCATAGCATTTGTTTTCCCACAATTTGAAGGACCTATTAAAAGCGCTCTTATTGAATTTGGTAATAAAGGTCCATTCCTTTTAGTAGTCGGCAACCCTGCTCCAACGGTCTGATCCAGATTGTCAACTTCCAATTCATAACCTGATTTTTCAATAAACATATTGCTGTAAATATACGTTACTTGCACACTATATTTTATTTTAATGTCAGCCGCCAAACGATTAGGACGTATATCCTCTCGCTCCAGCAGCACCAAGGCGAGTGGTAAAGGCTTAGTTGATACTGTAATAAATAAGCTACCAATTGAATTACATTTACCTGGATATCAGTATTGCGGACCTGGAACAAAGTTAGAGAAAAGACTCACCCGCGGTGATCCTGGAATAAATTCATTAGATATTGCATGTAAAAAGCATGATATAGCCTATGCAAGACATAAAAAGTTAAGTGAACGACATAAAGCAGATTACGAACTTGAACAAAGTGCTTGGAAACGTGTAAAGTCGGCAAACTCTAGTTTTGGCGAAAAAACTGCAGCTTGGCTAGTAACGACTGGAATGAAAATAAAAAGAAAGCTTGGCATGGGATGTAAAAACCCAACTGGAATGAAAATAAAAAAGAAGCTTGGTAGAGGATGTAAAAAAGCATTACCTAAACGTAAAAAGAGTATTAAAATAAATAAAAAACAGAAAAAAATAGTTTTTGGTAGCGGGATTATAAATAAAATTCGTAAAAATTTAAAGAAACGTTTAAATTTAGACCCGAAAAATTCGGATATACAAAAAATGGTAAAAATGGGAATAATAGTGGCGCAAAAAACATTAAAAGTTCACGGAGGTAAAAGAAAAATACAAACTCCGCGCATCATACCATTACCAAAGCAGGGAGGAATTTTACCTCTGATTCCTATATTTGCAGGACTTTCTGCTTTGGGTTCGTTAGCTGGCGGGGCCGCTGGAATTATAAGAGCGATAAAAACAGCTAAAGATGTTTCATCGGGAAAGCGTTATGATAAAAATATAGATGAAGGAAAAAAGGGTAATGGATTATATCTTAAGCCATATCGCAGTGGTTTGGGGCTATATCTAAAACCATATAAAAGTTCAAAAAACTAATAAAATCCCTACCTCCAAAAGCGCTTACAAATTTCGACTTGTCTAAGTATGCATTACAGCTAAATATTCCATATTTTAGAGGTGTATATATGAGAGATGCTATGCCAAAAACAGGTCCTAACAAGTTTGAAAGTGGAATTGTTAATTTGGATGATGCCGAGGGGGTAGGGACGCATTGGGTTGCATATAAGAAGAAAAATGATAAAACATATTATTACGATAGCTTCGGAGATTTACCTCCACCAAGTGAGTTAGTTAGTTATTTGTATACTGGGCGATATAAAACAGAAAATATCTTCTATAACTACATTCGCGAGCAAGATTTTGATACAGTCTGGTGTGGACATTTATGCTTAAAGTTTCTTGCTAAAAAAAGTTAAGAAATGGAGAATGATGCTATAAAAAAGATCTCTCAATCTATGCAAGTGTTTTTCAAATCGAGAAGCTTATTAAATATGACAAAGGAGGAGTTAGTTTATATGCCCAAAGAAGTTATTATAAATTGTGCATTTCGAGAAATCCCGTTTATTTGGTCTAAGCTTCCTAAACACTTACAGGAAGATCCAGATTTAAAAAACTATTTATTTTGTACTGAGCATGAGCAGGATGATAGTGAGGATGGAGATGTAAATGATGGTCCTCCGAAGCGAAAATTATTCTGTTGTTATTGTAAAATGAAGGATATAAATATAGCAACAGAAAATAAAATCGAGGTTTTACCATCGGATAAACGTTGTATATTACAATAAATATTGAAATACATCTAAATTTTTTGTAGTCATGTCGTACACGTTTACCTTATCAGATCATAGCAGCGTGTTGAGTGCTAATTTTTTTCCCTCGCTTGAGCTTGAGAAGAATTCAATATATGGTTTAGGATTGTTGGGATTTTACACTTATAATTCAATTTTTAACATAGATGAAAATAATAATTTACTTGGATTTGGCGAGCCTGATCAGAAAAAGTTTACTTACTTTAGAATTAAACCAGGTGCATATGAAATTGATGAAATCCATAAAGAAATTCAGAAAGAAATCAAGAAAAAGAAATATTTAGAAAATAATAATGAAATTGATGATATGAATAGAATATTTAGTTTGGAGGCTAATAACAACACTTTAAAGTGTCAGCTTAAATCTACATTGGATTTAGATTTTTCAATAAAATCCTCTTTAGGAAGAACGCTTGGATTTGCAGAGAAAGTGTTTAAAGCCAATAAGCTTCATGAATCCACTCTACCAGTGGATATAATGAAAGTTCGAATGATACGAGTTGACTGTAATATTATTTCTGGAGCATATCTGAATTCAACAAAATCTCATACTTTATTCGAATTTGATATTGACGTTGAACCTGGTTACAAACTTTCTAAGGAGCCCCATAATATAATATATATGCCCATACAACCTTTGGGTCGTCAGTTTATAGATAACATTACGTTGAGAATCTTGGACGATCAAGGAGACTTGGTTAATTTCCAAGGAGAGAAAATTATAATTAAATTAGAATTAAAGAAAATTACATAATGGGATTTCAATATAATTCTCAGATTTATAAATATCAAAAATCGTCTAAGATAATAAAAGATAATAAAAGCAGTAAACCTAAAACTATAGCACGCATTCTAAAAAGAAACGTTGATCTGAAAGGAAGTGATATAAGCATCGAAGATCGTGAATTTTTGAAATCCTTGGGTTTACAACTAAAAATTTAAGAAAATATGGCCACCATTTCAACAAGTGAAAAATTGGAGGTTTTCGATGATCCTGTATTTGATTATTCACTTGTCAGTTTAAATGAGCATACATATAAACCTTATGGGTCACCAACATATAGCAATTCTGATGAAATCCGTATACCAATTCATTTTCAAGATCTAATACTCAATATTGCAGATAGTTACATATATATTGAGGGCACATTTAATTCAAGTGATGCTACAAAAAAATGCTATTTGTCAAATAATTGTTTGGCATTTTTATTTGATGAAATTAGATATGAAATGGGTGGTGAACAAGTATCTATAGTCAGAAAACCTGGAATCACCACAGCGTTAAAGACATTGGTATCATTTAATCCACTGCATAGTAAAAACTTACTTACCACAGGATGGGGTTTAAATGAGGGATGTCAAGTTATTTTGGACAAAACAAGCCATATATTTAGCGGAAAGCTACCCTTAAAATATCTATTGGGTTTTGCAGAAGACTATTTGAAAGGAGTCCTTAATGTAAAGCAGGAATTAATAATGGTTTTATCTAGATCATATGTTAACTGCTACGTCGGCGAAGTAGAAGCAACTATTAATGTAAGCAAAATTGAATGGAAAGTTCGTCATATTGTCCCCGAAGATCGAGAAAAGCTTAAACTGCTTTCTCGTATAAATAAAGGTGGCAATAATGCTCAAGTAAATATAGCTTATAGAATGTGGGATCTATATGAGCTTCCAACACTACGAGAAACGACTTCAGATATATGGGCTTTAAAAACGAGTACCAATCTTGAAAAACCAAGATATCTTATTCTCAGCTTTATAGGCGCCGATAGTTTGGATAACTACAAAAAGAATGCGATAGATTTTATAAACGCGGGTATTCGAGATATTCGCGTGTATTTAAATAGCAACGTATTTCCTTATGAAAGATGGAACTTGGATTTTAGCAAAAAGCTTTGTGGCCCTGCATACTACGCATACGAAAATTTCCAGCGTAGTTACTATAATCGACAAGATTGTAGCCCCCTACTTGATTTAGATGAATTTTTCGCAAACCCGGTCTTTGTCATTGATTCCAGTCAGCAAGCGGATAATAACATAAAAAATTCGACAGTAGACATAAAAATTGAATTTGAAACGCGTAACAAATTTGCAAAAAACATTAAAGTTTTTGCATTGGTGTTACACGATGCATTTTTAAGCTATAATGCTTTAGATGGTTCTGTTCGAACCGGGTGTAATTTTTTGGGTAGATAAATTTATACTAATTAGTTTAGCTTAATAACATAGTTAAGAATTATAGTAGTATAGAACATAACATATTATGTAGTTTGTATAATCCTGAATTTTGAATAAATTATGATTAAATTATATTATGGATTTTATTTTACCTTAACTAATCGAATTTTGAATTAAGGTTTGAGCATACCATAAAAGGAAGGGTCATTTAGGTATAAATAATTATTGTGGTCGCAAATAATGTACCGCTTTATTATACTTATCTTGTTAGACCATATAAATTAGGGATTTATTTCGCTTTACTACCCGCCAGCGGCGTTTCACTAAGGGGAAATAATAAATAATGTTTTTTACTATACCGCTTTAACAGCGGCGTTTCAACTAAGGGAAAATAATAAAAAGTCTGGTTTAAGGAGGGCTCAGGTCGGATCGTAAAAAGTTGGGTTTAAGGATGGCTTATAAAAATTGGGATTTAATTATCCCGCTTTAGCAGCGGCGTTTCACTAAGGTTAAATCATAAAAAGTCTGGTTTAAGGATGGCTCAGGTCGGATCGTAAAAAGTTGGGTTTAAGGATGGCTTATAAAAATTGGGATTTAATTATCCCGCTTTAGCAGCGGCGTTTCACTAAGGTTAAATCATAAAAAGTCGGGTTTTATCTCGGGTCAGATCATAAATATTCAGGTTCAAATTAGGGTTAGATGAGAAGCCGCCTCGCGAAAGCATCCGGGTTAGGTCGTAAAAAGTCGGGTTTTTATCTCGGGTCAGTTCATAAATATTCAGGTTCAAATTAGGGTTAGATAAGAAGCCGCCTCATGAAAGCATCCGGGTTAGGTCGTAAAAAGTCGGGTTTAATTTCGGGTTATTTTGTAAACAGCACCACCGAACCACCCGGGTTAGGTCATAAAACGCACCACCGAACCACCCGGGTTAGATCATAAAACGCACCACCGAACCACCCGGGTTAGTTGCACCACCAGCACCACCAGCACCACCTGATCTCGTTCTCTTAGTTTCTCTCTACTGATTTCCTATGTCCCGCTCGACGATGCAACACCCGGTATATCCATTACTACTACAAATTGCCCAGTTATTATGGCCAAACCGTATGAGCTTTCCCCTGATAAACTGCTTTGCGTAATGTTTTCCGTAATATGGAATCATACTTTCATCTATCGATAAATGTTCTTCTAGTCCACCATTATTTATAAAATTTTCATTCAACACATCTAATAGAGGCCGAATTTTATAGAGTCAGTACGCTCAATATTAGCATTGTTATTAAAATGTATATGACGTAGTAACATTTCAAATCTATTCAAACGCATACTGTTACTTAATATTTTTGGTACGTCTTTAGCAGGATTCCAGAATAGTCTTTTCTCGGGGTATTTTGCATATCCTGACAGTAGCATTCCACCAAGTAAAACATACAGTTCGTCTTGGGTGAAATGCAACTCTTTATTTTTTGTTGTCCGTATAGGTTTCTCTCTTCTAAAATTTTTGAAATTAGATTTTTATCAAAAAAGAGAAAAAAAAAGTCTAGAGGATTTCGTGCTTCTTTGGCCTGCACAGAAACTTCACGAGGTGTACATGTTTTATTTATAGAAAAGGAAGGAGGATTGTCTGTCCACTTGTGAACCTTTTTACGTTTATTTGTGACTGAATTGTCATCGTTGGTAATAGACACACGACTTGGTCCGTGCTGTGGAAATAATTGTGCTAGTGGAATTAGGTCTTCTTTATCAAAATTATTTGTATTGCTTGCTTTAGACACATGACTCGGTCCAGGTTGTGGAAATAACTGTGCGAGCGGCACAAGGTCTTCATCGTCAAAATTATTTTGTTTTCTTTGTCGTACTTTACAATTTCGCTGTAGTATACCACGGCATAAATGGTTTACATCGCCAATGTGCTCGTCGTCTGATTGGCCACTGTCTTCTTCCGTATCTGCTCCTTGATCATCAGAAATCCCTATATATATCTACATCTAGATTCTGGTATTCTTGATCACCATTTTTTTTTATAGGGGAAAGCAATTCATGCAGAGGTAAACTGAAACAAAAAAGAAACGGTCTATTTGCATAGAGCTCCTTTTAAGGGACTGGAAGAATGTCCACAATTATTTTTTAAACAAACAATAAAATATTTTAGAAAAAATCTTAACAACATACCTATTGGTAACTACCATATATTCCCAAAGTTTAAAGTTCCTAAGATAACAGAGCTTCTAAATATATAAAAAAAACCTACCCTCCATTTTTGGTGGAATAGAGTTCGGGATCAGCCATTGTATTGAGACAAGCAAACAAGCGCACTCACCGGTTTCTTTAAATCAACTGATGAGCGTAGCGCGTGTACGTTAGGCTATTTAGTATTTTCAAGCGTATAAGTTAGGCTATAAGTACATTAGTAATACGCATGCGCATGAAAACCGTGGCGTCCCTTATAAGGGACTCGATGCACTAATGATCGGAAAAACAAATCTTAGGGAAACAACAAGCTGTTAGTCCATTTTTCTAGCTGTGACAGCATTTTTGCAAAGATTGTTAATATAAACAAGCAAGTAATAATATAATATATAATAGTAATAATATTTGATATTTGAAAATATTATAACTTTATTGGTGAAAGTTCCTAAAATAATACTTCTTAAAGTAGTAGTTAAGTTTTAGTGTTAAATGTATGTAAAAATATTTAAAATAGGTTGATTGTTAAACATTTTCCATTTATGTTCAATACAGAAGTTCTTATTCGGAAATTATTTTTGTTTCATTGTCACTGTAGTCACCTATTTGTATACGTCAAACATCCAAATACTTTACATTTACAAAACTGACTGGTACAATAGGTTTGCAAGAAATAGAATACATTTTTACTATTGATTTCTATTTATAATTATGTTTCCAAATTTCAGTATAATATTACGTTGCCTAATTGTATTCTAAGAGCTAATTTAATTAAATGGTAAATAAATCGCATTCGATTCTGACTTAATAATTTTTTGTCGTGTTCGATGAATATTGTCAATCAACCAATATCTTAGGTTAGATCTTTTAATCATAACCAATTTTCAACTGAGAACACAGTTTAATGAAAAATCGATAATAAAAAAATGTTTCATTTGTTGCAAGCTATTTGACCACCCCGTATATTTAACCAGGCATTTTTTCTTTGCTAAAATTAGAAGATTGCTTAGTATACTTTACTAAGTTTTCTTAGTACATTTTACTAAAACTCTAGTTGTTTTTATTATGACATATTAGTATTTTTTACATACATGTTAGTAACTTTAAAAAAATATCATCACTTAGTAGAAACAAATACATTTGAGGAATATTTTTACTATACATACCTACTAGTATCTGCTACGAACTCTACTAATTAGATGTTATTAATAATTCTTAGTAATGACAACAGTTTTTATATTTAAAATGAATAGGTATTTCTGTTGCTGTTGATATACTGCTTGGTAACGGTTAATACAAAAAGTGCCACATTTAATAAACAGCATAGTTAGTTATAATAATAGAAAATTCTGGAATAACTAGTCCATTTTATACCCTTAATAAGTTTTAATTTACTTTTTCTGATGGATCTACAACTAAATTACTTAGTTGTTTTTACTAAATATTTGTAACAAGATCGCTTTAATAAGAATAACAAGGCATATAGGCTGAGGCCTAGGCTACTAAGATTAGTTTAATTTAACCAATATTTTAGTTTACATTACTAAAAAATTTTCTCAGTGTATTTTGTGTGATTATTTTAGGCGATATTTACAAGTCATTTTTATCAACTTGTTTATTAACCTTTGCCTTCGTTGTTGTATATAGTGATGTAGTTAGTTAAGACGTGGTTCAGACAGTGAGAAATTGGGCCTATTTTTAAGTACGGATGATTATTTTTTTAAAAAATAGGACATTAAATTGTAACAATCAAAAAGTCCAATAATCGATTCTCTTATAGATTAAATAGAATCGACGATTCGGCTCAGTATTCCGTGAAAAACGTAACCTTATATGTCTTAATTGCAGCACTTTTTTCAGCAAGCGAGCGACTTTTTTGATTACAAGGATTTGGTTATACAAACTGGGTACGAAAGGAAGCAAAAACATTGACAAAGTTTTAAGAAATCCATCCGAAGATAGTTTTGCCAATCGTCAGGTCTTAATATTAGCTTATAAAGTAGATTAATTTGAGAGTATTTATTCCGCTTCAAAAGCCATTCGACCGTTTGTGGCCGAAGCCTTTTATTAATTTGATGACACGCCATTGTAAATACAATTAATAATTCATCTTTACATGACATGTTGACCAAATATAACCGCAACGGATAGAAGACTGACACACAATGTTAAGCAGGCCAAGTGTTGTTATTTAACTTGCGTCAACAGTTCATGAGGCTTTTATGTTCCTCGATTGTAGGATAATTTCACTGATTCTTTTATTTACTGAGTGAAGGAATTAAACGAGCTTTTCACTCTGGTAATTTGGCGTTTATTTCTCCAAATCACACAAAACTTCTTTAGTACATGATTTTACAAGAACACACTATAACATAAATATTCACTACTGATTTACAAACACATAACTAGTCACTACATTTGTTTAGTACATTTGCTGGGTGCCTTTTTTAGGCAATGCTATTTGTTTCAATCCGACGGAGAGAAACCACGTGCGTTTGTTGACATACGACGTTGCTTTATCTTAGCCAAAAGTGTAGTGGAGTAGAAAAAGGAAAACTATATTATCTGACAGCAGGGTTACGCCCCCGCTGTCACGACGACTAACCAACAATGTATTCTGCTACACAACCGCCATGTTTTTTCCTAACCAATCGGACGGCAATCAACAAAATGCACCATGCCGTGTCACCTTCCTAGAGCGTCAAAACACTGTCAAAGGGTTTTCGAATATACAAGATTCTAAAAATATACTTTAACATCTAAACGTGAGTTATTGTTTTTTCCTGGAACAACGGTCGACTAGCCGCTTATTAATATGTATTTTAAAAGATGATATTTGAAAGTTTTATGTTTATCCCGGCGATAACATTATTCGTTCCGCAACCATAGATACATTTTGCATCTTTATTAAAATAATATTAAAATCAGATATTTAACAGTAGTATTGATTCTAAAAACATTTTTGTTGCATTCAATTATATCATCCTTAATGCACCTGGATGATCGTTTCTCCAACACAAAAATTTGTGCAATAGTGTCTATGTGTGTAGAGTAAAGTGATCCACAGACATGTACGCACGTATGTCAACGCGCTTACATGTATTATTACTTGTACGCATGTCTCTTAGGGCATTTTGTAGCTACAGGGACACAATAATATTTTGGTTAAGGTACCTACAGCTTTTTCTTAAAGGTAGGCTTAATTACTTTATGTGACTAGGGTATTTAGATAACGACATTATGCTGTTATTATAATAAAATTGTTCTAATATAGTTAATCATAATATCTAGTTACCATGCGCTTATCTTTTACGCAAAGAATAGAAATTCTTATGAGAATTGAATATTGTTATAGAATTCGTACCCAACCGGAAATGTGCATTTTGCTCAACGCTAGGAACCCAGGAAACCCAATCACTGGATCAACTGTGAGTAAAATTGCAACAAAATCTCGAGAAACGGGTTCTGTATATGGTCATCCCAGGAAAGTCCGTACAGCCATTCCGGAGAATAAGAAATTAAATATTTTATTGGCTATGGAAGAAAATTCCCACAATAGCGTCCGCCAGATTGACATATATCATGGGGCTGCTGCTATGACCGTTTATAACGTATTAACCATAGAAAAATGGGACCCGTTTAAAATGTGACTGGTTCACTAGTTGAATGAAGATGATCCAGATCGTAGGATGGAGTTCAGGCAAATTTTAATAAAAAGATGTAACAAAGATCTTTTATTCAAAATGTATTATTTTGAACCTAATCTACTTCTAGATTAAATGGCGAACTCAACTGGCACAACTGTACATACTTGGTCAAAGAAAATCCCAAGTGGATGTGTGAGCATCGTACTCAATATGCTCAGAAAATTAAGGTTTGGGCATATTACTACATATTATGTTAAAGAGTATTTTTAAAAATATCAAGCCTTGATCTAGCCAGCCGACCTTCTTCTTTTTCGATTATAATAATATATAATAGCATATTAATGCGTGGCAAAATTCCAGTTGGTGGAAGTTCGGTATATTAATTGCCTAAATTATGTAGTTAAGTTGGTTTTGGGGTTAAAATCTACAATAGTCATAGTTTAGGCTAGATTAGTGGGAAAAAATGAAAAACCTAAATAACTGTCTATGACTATAGTGAGCAAAAGTAACATTATAATGTGCTCTATTTGAGTAATCATAACTTATTGAACATTTTTTTTTCAAGTTAGTCCTTGTTGTTTATAATAATTTTATATTATTTTTAGATCCTGCATGGTCTCAGTTCTCCCGTCCCCTCTGGCTTTTAAAACGTAAGTTTTTGAAATTTAATAAGCACATATTTAAATAAATAAATATGACCAATCAGTTGAATTTGTAAATTGTTTATCGGTCTATTGGGTACTTCGTTTATGCTCAGTATTGTAAAAAAATAATTAAGGCAAAACGTTCCTTATACAACACTAGGTAACACCCATCTATGTTTGACGAGTTGTTTTCTCTCAATACAATTTTGGCGCTTTTTTTTTTATTATAGTAGCAAACTTATTGGATCATATTTTTTTGACAAACAATGTAATCGGCCGATATTATGTAATTGAAATAATCCTGCAATTCTAGATGGAAATTATATAAAGCAGTTCTGCGCCATTATGTCAAACAAGTTTTTCCGAACAGATGGTTTTGAAGACGTGGGCTTATTGAACGGCCGCCTAATTTACAGCATTTAATGAAATAAATTATTTTTTTACCCCGTAGTTACATTTAAAAAAATCGCCGATGATTTCATATTATCTACTACATGAGTTATCGTATATAATAAATTTGTATGCAAAAAATGCTCAATGAAAACTTGTTATATACACTATTTGACAAAAGTAGAGCAACAAAGTGCTTTTATTTCTATGAATTTAAAAAATTAATTATATGATTGTGATCCCCAGCTAATTTTAATGAAATATTATCCCCACCATATTATTAATATTTCGCAATATTTTGGTACACTTTAAACAAAATGAAGGTAGAGAAATATTTATAATTATAATAATCAACGAAATGAAGTGCGACAAAAGTAAAGCAACAAATTGTGTCAACAGTATTTTATTTTTCATATTACAATAAAAAAAAACATTAAACACATTTAATAATCACAATTTGCTAGAAGTATTATGTTAATAGTTAATAGAGTATCCATTATTTTTTATTACTTGCCGTCAACGTCGCGGCATTGAGGCAATCAATTTTTGAACAGTATTTTCAAGAAGGTTTGTCCAAACTTCATTGATTTTATTTACCAATTAATGTTTATTTGGAAATAATTGGGTACGAATTCCACGTTCAACTTCTTCGCATAGATTTTTAATGGGGTTAAGGTCTGGTGATTGTGCCGGCCACGGCAAAACCCGAACGATATTTTCTTGAAACCACTCTTGAACAATTCGTGAAGAGTGTTTTGGATCATTATTATATTGGAAAATAAAACACAACGGCATTTCCCACTCTGCATAAGGCAACATTCCATTTTACATTATCATCCATGGTGTCATTAATGAAGTTTAAAGAACCCACCCCATTCCATAAGAAACAACCCCATAGAAAAACATTGTCTTTGACATGTTTAACTGTGGGTGTAGCATAGGTATTTGGGATTAAACCTTGTGTTGATTGGCAGTCTTATACACGCTTCATTCTATCAGAATTAAAAATTTTAGAACCCGTTCCATCGCTAAAGAAAAAATTTTTCCATTCGTCTAATGTTCAATTTAAATGTCGTCGTGCAAATTCAAGCCTAGCCACTCTATTTCTTGCTGAAAAAAGGGGCTTTTTAGCCGGACGTATACTAAATAACTTTGCGTTTACCAACCTTCTTTGAACTGTCCGTAGACTAACCATAATTTCGGGAATTTCAGCAATAATTCTAGGTGCAGATATCCAAGGATCGTTTTGAAAAATTCTTTTAATGCGTCTGTCTGTCCAAATTGTTGTTTTTCTCGGCCTTCCCGATTTCGGTAGATTCTCTAAATGTCCCCTTTAAATGTAACTTGAAATTATTTTGGATACGCTGTATCTTGGTAAAATAAACCGTCTTGAACTTGTGACTTGTATTGTATCTTCCCAGTGTGCATTCACTACTCTCTGCTTTAATTCTTTCGAAATTGGAATACCTCTTGGCATTATTAATCCAGCACAGAAATATTAATTAAACATAAAATAAACTCTGCAAAAATGTTTTAGTCTTTACTTTTACTAAAACCTTTCTTTTTTAGGAAAATATTAAAAAGTTGCTTTTTTTTTGACGCATTACAATAGTGTATTTGAAAGTTTACGTCAATATCAGTTCATTTGTTTTGATTGTTGGATTGTATTTAATTACAATATCATGCATTTAATATTATAAAATCGAGATTTCTTTCATTTTTGAAATTGTTGCTCCACTTTTGTCCGATAGTGTACGTGTCCAAAGATGTTTCCGAAATATTTTTGGGTTGTTAAATAATGAATTTGATCCTTACTTTATATACACACTGTTTTGTATAATCCGGTATTAAATAGAATGCCTGAAACAGCTAAAGCCAGGTTTATATAGACGCCAATTGGGAAACGCGAATCGCGGATTTCGCTTTTCTTAGTTCACAAAATGTGTGGTATTTCGTATATTTTCGGAATTTTTAGTAGAAAAGAATTTATTACCTCAGTTGAGAAAGCCGTTCTATACCTGGTACATTATATTAAAGCGCTCGCTGTATAATAGTTCACTTCTAAATCTAGGTATATAATGCACTATTATTATTCAAATTTACGAGTAATACTATAAAATACCGAACATACAACCACCATCATGTAAAGTAGATATTGAAAATAATAATATTTAACACAAGCATCTATGGATAATGCATTGTACATACATATATATTATTTCAAAGGTTTGAGCATTGCAAGTTAATAGCACATTGTCATCAAACAATCAGGTAAATAATATTATTTTAATTCTTCAATTATGCTCTCTAATCCATTATTTAAAATTTTTAAAAATATTTCGGTAGTACTTAAATCAAGGAAAAGGTGCTAAACAGTTTCCAATTTGCCTTAGAAACAATTTATAAAAAAAAATGTTTAAAGGCGAATATGAAACTGGTCTGAAATCAGTCTGGATACATAAGCATGAGATTGAAAACTGAGATATAGGATTAATTTACTACCTTTGTTATTTTGAAGAAAACGCAATAAAAAATTTTAATAGGTAATTTAAACTGCAATGTCAACATCATAGCAACTAGCAATGATTACTGGATTCACGGCAGGCAAAACTATCCGATGGAGAGTTCCATGCCTTATTTAAAAGAGTGCAAGAAAGTACAGAAGATTTAGTTATTCTAATGGCAACTAATTGTTATATTGATGAAACTTTTGTAGTTATTATTATTTATAGCGCTTTAATCAGAACAGCACACGTAACCTTTTTCTACTTAGAGCATCCGGTAACATGATTAATGAATCACAGGGAAACCTTAACTTTTTACTTGGCTCGTGGCAACGTAGGGAGGTTATATATTTCGTGCCAGGGCTGAGTTTTTTTTTGCAGATTTTAATTGAGTTAAATAGTGAGATATTGTACTGTTACATCCAAAGAATTATAAGGATAACTGATATCTTTACTGCCTGTACTACCTGAACTAACCTGAACTAACCTGAACTAAAAGATAGGTTATTTTAATTATGTTTGATACTTGTTTTAATCAATAAGTATTTCAGAATGACTTTTTCATGCCATTTGACCAAGAAACACGATTCTTAAACCAAAATAGGTAAAATTTAATAGAAATTAATGTAGTCTTGGTATGAGTTTGTTTGTCAGGGGGACAACTTTTGACGCTAAAATCATAGCAAAACCTTTAACCCCCTAAGTGGGGGTGACATCCCCCCAATTTTTTCAAATGATAATGGGGGTCAAGTGATACCTCATTCATAATGGCTCTTAATTCCCTATACATCGCTGCTTACATTTTGAAAATCGATCGACTCATTTAAAAAATATGGACCTTTGAAATACCAACAACACGTTTGACGCAAAATGCAAAAATCGATTTAAAACTTACCGTATTATTGAAAATTAAAATAGGATTCGCTGTTTTTTGGTCATTTGCAGATTATTTAGGCTCGTGTGAGTGAGATAACGGTTATCGGGTTTTTGCTTCGCATTGGGCCAGGTAGTTGCTAGATAGTTGTCTTGTGACTTGTGGTTGAAGTGTTTCCAAACTATTAAACCTTTCAAATTTATCAATTATGGTGTACTCAATTGCAGAAAGAGTGGAAATTATTGAGTATTTTTCCAAAAACAATGAATGCGGAAATCGGGTCGCGGTGCTGTATAACCAACCAAAAAGTTGTTCAGAAATTGGTGGCCAAATTTCGCGAGACAGATTCCGTTCATATTAAAAAGAGGCAGCTTGAAAATCTAGTACTAAATGAACCTACGGAGATAGCAGTATTGAGGCAAGTTGCAATGAATAGTACGCTAAGTACAAGACAGTTGCGACAGGCGTGAGTTGTACAAGTGTCCAACGAGTATTAAAAAAATACAAGTTCCGTCCTTATAAGACTCGGTTAGTGCAAGAAATAAATGAAGACGACTTTGATCGTCGCTCTCAGTTTTGCGGAATTATGACTGAACGAGCGATTAAATATGGTAATTTCCTATTTAATGTGTGTTTTTCGGAGTAGTGTACCTTCTTCTTAAATAGTTTAGTGAATCGCCACAATTGTCATTACTGGGCCGATACCAATCCAAGGAATTTCCACGAGACACACACATAACACCCCCAGAAGTTGAATGTATGGGCTGGTATTTTCGGAGATTCCATTGTAGGCCCTTTTTCCTTCCTGGAAATTTAACAGGCGATATGTACCTGGAGTTACTAGAAAATGCCATCGACCCAGCTCTAACAAATATCATAGAGAACGACTCTGCACACAATGAACAGGAACTGATTCTCCAACAAGACGGAGCTCCTCCGCATTACTCGCTACATGTGCACAGTTATTTAAATAACACGTTTTCAGGACGCTGGATAGGCCGAAGGGGTGCAACTGATTGGCCCCCTCGGTCACCCGACTTAAGTCCTTTAGATTTTTTTGTTTTGGGGGCACATAAAACGCAAAGTTTACAGCAGTTCACCTGACACATTGGAAGATCTGCGAAGACGAATCATTGACGTATGTCGCGAAGTGACACTACAAGTGCCCCAGAATATACGGTAACGGTTTGAAGATAACCTGTATCACTGTATGCACGTTGGCAGACAACAGTTTAAGCATTTACTTGACTAATACGGTAAGTTTTAAAGTAAAATTAAACCGATTTTTGCATTTTGCGCCAAAAGGAAGTGTTGGTATTTCAAAGGTCCATTAGGCGGTTGAAAGTTTTGCTATGATTTTTGCGTCAAAAGTTGTCCCCCTGACAAACACAACAACAACCTTGGAATGGTTGTGGCTTTTGTCGAAAACTCCTTTTCCAGCCTGAAATGCCTTGCGGTACGTTTTCGATGAGCCACCCTGTATGTTAAATACATGCACTTTATAATTGAAGCTAAAATGTCTTTGCGTATACACGAATCAAATCTTTACTTACTTTAAGTATTTCTGTCTTCGTGCAAGTATTCCTTTTTTTTCCATGGATTTGTGCAAATATTTATTTTAATTATAAAATTTAAATAAAATATATCTGCAGAAATAAATTGGCAGGAACAGAATTAACAAACTTTTTTAATAATAAATCATAAGCTTTCGGGTGTAATACACAATATATATGCAAATAAGGAACTTTTCGTTTTATGAGATCATACAAAATAAATGGTCATGCCTGGCGGTAACTTTGCACTTAAGCATCATCATCCCCGCTTATTATATATAATCATCTCTGCTGCAACTTTTAAAACTTTTGCTAAAGAGTTTAGCAAGCAGCCATGTGGTGTAATAGTTTTTTCTTTTACAAAAAGTTAAAAAATAAAACTAGGAAAGACAAATCACGAACTTCACCTACTTTTTATTACATATTTAAATTTTAAATTTATAACAATAGTTCAGGTTAGGTAATGTTAAGGACCTAAATTAAAAATATTTTGTCGAAAATTTTTCTGTTCTATCATTAAAACACATTTCATCCTAATTGTCACCTACTGTATATGAGCAAGGCAAAAGATAAGAGCCACTGCTCTCGAAACATGTCCCTTTTAACCCTATCAAAGCTATGGTGACACTAATTAAATTAGTGGAGCAAACTTTGTGTTTTATTTATTCTTAAAACTTTTGATATATTAATTACGTTACTTAGCAGGTTTAGGAATTTCGTATAAAACGTGCACACATTTAGACCTTCAGCTTTTATGATAAGTTTACACGAGTAACATCCAAAAAACTGAATAATTGCTAAACTATTGCAGAATCGTACCTTATTCAAAATGGACTTATTATTTTAAAAGTAACGTCCATTACCATAGGACATCATTCTTTATTAGGGATCGTCCTTGTCTTCTAAGTCAGCCTTTATGAATTTAACTTCTATTCAATGATCTGTAGCGTTATGGGCCGAACTTCACATAAAAATTTGGTTTGCGCAATTCCCTAAGTAGATTGTCATTTGAGAGTGCGTCAATTTTGCTTGATGTTATCACTGTTTCTTCTCGAAATTGGTTTTCTTGTTTAAACTATTATTATATCTCGTCGAGCCCTCCAGCTCAGTGCCTCGCAACTGTATCTGGAGGTAGCCAATTCTTAGAGTAGTTATAAGTGAAGCCTGGCGGAGAATGTATGTGTGTTTGTCTGTAGTAGTTTGTAATAATTTTATTGTAAAATTTCATTAAAGAGGGAATCTCAAAATCTCTATGTAGCACCCTATTAACAGCATATCTCAGAGCGTCCGCAATGACTTTTAAAGCTTTGTTCTGAAATAGCTGGAAGCTGTTATGCTCAGTCCTGCTTATCATGCACCATGATGGCATACCATAAGTCAGGACCGGCCTGACCAAAGTCTTGTTTAAGTTTACTTTAGTTCTATAATATCCTGTTTTACTCTTTTCATTTAAAAGACAGTAAATAGAACCTGCTTTCCAGCCTTTTTAAGTCGTGTCTCGGAATTTTTCTTCTAGTTCAATCTTTAATCAAAAATTAGACCTAGATATTTGACTTGCTGAACCCAATTTACTTGTATGCCATTCACCCTTAGAAGGGTCTCGAGTCTTTTTACCGTGCTTTTCGGAAAGAAAATGGCTTTCGTCTTGGTGGAATTCAGACGAATCTTCCAGTTCAAGAGCCATTTTTCTAGTGATCTAATGTGTCTTTGCAACCTAGAGACCAGTATCCCGGTGACGTTGAAACAGAAGTAATTGCAGTATTATCAGCAAACAAAGCAGACAAAATATCATGAACATAAATGTTATACAGCATCAGGGCGGGAGTTCCGCAAGGATTCCCTCCCGCTCGGGTCTGAAATTGAGCCCTTAAAACTGTTCTCCAAAAAGAAGATTATGACTTTATGGAGATAATTGGGAGCACCCAACCTTATTAGTTTTAATATCAGACCACAATGCCAGACCTTATCAAATGCTTTCGAAACGTCAAGGAAAACCTCTCTCGTGTGTGCTCTCCTGTTAAATCCTTGTAGTTTTCTGGTTGCCAGCCTTGTTGTCTGTCTTACAGTACAATGTTCTCCCCGAATTCTAAATTGTTCATCCGGGAGAGTGTTGCGCTAAAAAACGAAATCCTGCAGACAACTGAGAATGATTTTCTCAATGACTTTGGCCAGACTCGATAATAAACTTATCGGCCTATAGCTTACAGCCTGTGTAGGATCACAACCTTTGCCTTCTTCCACACACATGGATAGTGGCCTATTTTGATAATTACCTGTGAGAAGTTTACTATGTCCTTAATAATATTATTTGGTAAATTGCGCAGTGCCGCATTTCTAATGCCGTCCAAGCCTGGAGCCTTCCATATATTTAAATGTCCTTACACCTCCTCCTTAGTGACGACTGATATATTTTAAACTGGATGATCTATTCCTCGATATATTTGTATTGTTCTGGAGATCCTTTAATCTGTCCGTGGGTCAGTAGATGGGTTCTCGCTGAACTACTCGCAGAGCTTTTTTGCAAAAAGTTCAACTTTTCGCTTACAATCCAAAATTATTACATTACCCTGGGTTTTGACGAATAACATAGGTTTCCTGGTGCCCTTCGTCAGGACCTTGGCCATTTTGTAGATGCTACCATCCTCCGTATTTAAGTCCCTTAGTCTGCCTTTCCAGAGAGAGGACTCGTGCTCAATTAATCGTTGTTTAAAGTATCATTCTTTCTGCTACTCTTAACAGAGTTTTTAAAATACTTCTTTACGATATTAGCAACACCTAAGCGCAGCATGATCATCTTATTGCTTACATATACATGTACGCTTTTAAATCTTGATCCTTACATTGTCAGCCCGTAAGCATATTGGCCCCTACGCAAAAAAATACATCTGTATCCTAACTGAATATTTGGCAATCGACAACATGCTGTTTAATATATTTTGCATTTATTTTTGTTTAAAATTTTTTTATACGTTTTATTTGATTAGTAAGGAAATTACGCCTTGAACAACAATTTGTAAGTTTGTACGTTTTTGATTTATGGTTCTGTATTATAGTTAATTAA
The DNA here is from genome assembly GCA_963920685.1 of Polydrusus tereticollis. Taxonomy (NCBI): domain Eukaryota; kingdom Metazoa; phylum Arthropoda; class Insecta; order Coleoptera; family Curculionidae; genus Polydrusus; species Polydrusus tereticollis. Next base: position 25,607,114 of record OY987326.1, on the reverse strand, counting down.
AAAGGAGCCAAAACCGCCGAGAGAGGCCAATCAAATACCCTTCGAAAAATTTAAGTAAGGTTACCAAAAATTTCAATAAGCTGAATTTATAATCTGACGGTCGTATCACCGTTGGGCATAGGAGGTTATTTTAAGGTTAATATTTCTAAATGTGGTTTTTTATTTAAATTGCAAATTTATTAAAAGATTTTACAAGTTGAATTGACATGGATTATGAATGAGAAATCGCTGACTGTCAAAACCAAATACTAGTCCAACACAAAGTATCCTAATGTGACGTACGTCCAGCTGTTGAGCCATGTGAGCATTCTACGACATGATTAGTTCTATTCCCAACAGCGAACAGAAAAAGTTAAAAGATAACCATCTCGATCATCAAGCCGCCGTCAAATAACACTGGAACAGAATTCTATAAATCGGAAAACAGTAGAGCAATTTACCTACCACGGTCAAACGTCGACCAGTACCAGCCACCGTCAAACTATAAATGTAGCTTTTTATTCCTAAGTGTGCCAGAACAAGTACTATGCAGAACTAGATTCATTATGGAGATCTTCTACACTCCTATAGCAAAGCGTATAACTTTAATTGCTGTAAAATTGAAATAGGTGAAATTCTCAAAATTTGGGAACCACTTGATATAAGAGTAATTTTTTTCGGAATATTCAGCCCGTTTTGACTAATTCCTGTCAAGATAATTTAATTAATGGAGTATATTATTAGAACTACTTATTACTAAAATTATTTAAATAGTAATAACTAAGTTGCTGGCAGTTCAACGTTCCCAAAGTCAACTCCGAGGCTGTAACTTCAATGTTCTTCAAGGTATTCTCGGTATTAGATATAAAATTGGAATTAAAAAATCTGTAACAACTTAATATAAATAACAAAATATAGGAGGTTTATTCTGTGATCACTTTTTTAAAGTTATCTTGAATCAATGTTTCGATATTTGAGGTTCAATTTTGTATCCAAGTTTTCGCATCAACACCGAGGTTGCATGCATTTCTCGAAAAATTATGGCCCGAATTGTAGTTTTAGAATACCTAAGTAGTGGGGATTCCAGCTGAATTTCAAGCGGATAGATGTTCGAGTTCTTTTGTGATCTTTGTGTAACCTTAAAGTGGCTGTAAGGTAAGCGTATGTTTTTATAGCGTCAACACCGTTCCAATCATAGAAATATTATTATTATTTTATTTCTTTAAATAACTGGTATAAAAAGTGTGTTTTGGTGTATTTGTTGTACTATTTATCCTAAAAATTAATTTCTATAGTTACATATCGATTTTTGTAGATAAAAACGTATAAACATCAACTCCGACGCAATCACCTCCGAGGTATATACTGCCGTCATAAGATAAAAGGCGGTAAGTGAATTTTTGAAATTTTTATGTTTTCGACATTTTTGGGTTGTCCCCGATGACGTCTATCTCAAAAAAATTATTTTTGCAGAAAAAACTTTTTTTTTCATCAAAAAAATTGAATAATAAATTAGCAGTAAGTGTGCTACGTAATCGCTTATCTAAATTAAAAGGTGGTATTTGACTAAACCTTAACATAAAGGCGGTATTTATTAAATTACTTCGTTTTTATTTAGAAACTGATTCAAAATTGTCTTTAAACCTCTAAGCTAAAAGGGGTTGCATACACATAACTAAGTATAAAAGCGACAAAGCTAAGTTAACTTCTAGTACCCAGATTTTCAGTGTTCATCTGAAGTATACCGGCGGACTCTCAAAGAATTAAATATAGCTTTTACCAAATTGGGGCACGAAGAATGCGAACAATGTACAGTATTTGAAAAACACGCACATACCGAAGAAACTATTTCCGAAGATTGTGAAATTTGTAGCAAATATGTTAAACATAAGAAAAGCGCCGCCTCTGCAAGAGAATATTATCGTAAAGACGCCGAGGAAAGACATGATACAAATGATGTTTGCTACTCTGCAGATCTCCAAAAAGTTATCATGCTACCAAGAATGGAAACATTTAAAGTAGTCTTATTTACCTCTAGGATAGTAGTATTTAATGAAAGTTTTGTTCCAGTGGGCAAGAAACAAAATCTTAAGCCAATTGCTGCACTTTGGCATGAGGGAATATCAAGACGAAAAAAGGAAGACATAATCAGTGCTTTCTATTCTTTCTTTCTAATAAACAGAGATGCTAAAAAAATAACTATTTGGTTAGACAACTGCTCTTCCCAAAACAAAAACTGGTGTTTGTTTTCGTTTCTTATTCATATAGTTAATTAGCCATTGATGAAATGTGAAGAAATTGTTTTGAAATATTTTGAGCCAGGCCACATATTTAATAGTGCTGACAGTTTCCACCACCAAGTGGAATTATACATGAAAAATAAAAAGATTTGCGATTTTCAAGATTTTATAAACACTGTCAGATTAGCTAACTCTGGAAATGTATTAGTACGTGAACTAGCTGTTAACGATTTCCATAACTGGGTTGATTGTACTTCCCAAATCGAAATTAAGATAATGAACCCCAGGCCATATTTAAGCGACATTGTAAAGACAGTAGCAACTAGAGGCGCCCGAACATTAAAATATTGGACATACTTTGATTTGGAAGAGCCAGTTGAATTGGATTTTTTAAAAATATCGGAATTTAAGAATGGTATTTCCCTTCCCGAAACTCACAAAGATGTACGGGGTATATCAACTGGTAAGAAGCAAGCTATCATTAAAAAACTATGTCCGTTGATGGAAGAATCTCGAAGAAATTTTTGGGCAAATATTAAAGAAGCCAAAAGTAAATTTAAGTGAATCCTTTGATTAGAATATAAAATGATTTGTTTTGTTTTTTTGTTTTGTTTGTATACATAATATTATAATATAGTAAGTAGTTATTTTATCCTATTATACCTATATCTTAACCTTAAAAGATTATTACATGCAAACTTAAGTTATACTTACCGTAATTTAATAAATATTGTTGTTTTATAAATAAGTAACTTACTTATATACTTATATAAAATTATAATAATTTTTTTTTCAATAATACAGCAAATTGAAATTTAAAATATTTTTTTATTATTAAAGTAGTATTAGTTTTAATAGAAATTGATTCAGGTATACCTAAACGAAAAGCTCTATAAAAACAAAATCTATTAACATTACACTAGCAAAAAAATTAAGAAACTAGAAGAAAGTAATGTTTTAATAATATTTGTAATAAAAAAAAATAAAAAGGTATTAAAAATATGCTTGTTTAGTCATTAAAAAAAATTCTTCTTGCCATTAAAGATAGTGGCGGCACTTCAAAGAAGTATAAATTAAAAGGGGGCAAGTAAGCTGAGTTTTGTTACTTGCCGCCTTTTCACTTACAAATGCGGTAGTTTTTAGTAATAAAATAAGAAGCAAAAAGGCCGTAATAGGCATATTTTATTCAAAAACACAGTAAAAATCGAAATTTGGCTTTAAATAAATAAATATAAATTTATTATACCAACAAAAAACAAAAAAATAGCATAAAATTTAACCCAACACTTTTAAACGATTGAAAGTGTTTTTTTGCGTTTTTCTCCAAACAATGCTTATGACAGTTGCCGCCTTTTTTCTTATGACGGCAGTATAGGAGCCTCGATGTTGATGTTGTGCCTCGGAGTTGATGTGACTTTACAAATAACTTACTATAAAGTATAAAGAAGTTAATAAGGCAATGGAAAAAAATAAACATATATTTTCACAGACAATGGCCTCTAAGTCCGAACAAGAAAATAAACGGAAACGAGAACGAAAAACAGAATTACAACGCTTAAGAAGGATGAAGTTAAAAAACAAACCGGAATTATATAAAAAAGAGAAATCCAAGGAACGAGAAAGATGGAAAAGGCGAGTAGAGTCAGACAAAATAAAAAAAATTCAAGATTTATATAGATGTGACCAAAAGACTAAATTGGGCAAACAGTTCACGCCAATATAGACAAAAGAAAAGAGAAGTAAAGGCAGCTGAAGAAAGATTTCTTTTAGACATTACTCCTCCATCCACCCCAGTCCTAATAGAAGAACGGAGACTGGGCAGATATGATGTTGGTAGAAGAAGAGTTAGGAGAGATAGTGCAAGAGCCTACAGGGCCATTGAAAAATTAAAAAGGGGTGTATTCATTAAAAAAAAGGTACTCTAAGTATAAGACACAATATTATAGATTAAAATTTGCGCTAAAGAAGAAAACTTCTCCTAATACATCAGTAGAAGAAATTCTAAAACAGCAAAGAGTTTCAATAATAGTAAGAAATGAGCTGCTATTGCATGAAGCACTGAGCGCACAACTATGTAACAACTATAATTCGCTAAGGAACAAAAGAGATAAGCAATAGCGCGAAAGCTTTTAAGCGGAAACGTTATAAAGAACTACAAGCTAAGAGGCGAAATTGCAAAACTTGTATTAAAACAAAGGCTTCGTGAAAAAACATCAAAAGAGAAAAAAGAAATCTTTAAAAATAAACATGGAATCTGCTTCAAGGCTAGTTTCAAAAATAAAAGATTTCTTGGAACGAGATAGCGGCAGCAGGCTATACCCAGGAAAACTCGATACCATTACAAGAAAAGGTCAAAAGAAGCAAGAAAGACTAATGAACAAATCTCTGGAGATGTTGCATAAAGATTTTATAAAAGAATTTAATATTATGATAAGTTATGCCCATTTCTTTAGAAATAGACCCTTTTGGGTGGTTTCACCAGAAGTGAATAAAAGAGATACATGTTTGTATAAAGCGTGCGAGAATATGGAGCTACTTGTAAAGAAAATGAAGATTCTTAGAATTATTGTGCAACCATGCGCAGAACAACTTATCAGGTAGATTTGCTGTGACGATATGACTCGACAATGCCTCGAAATAACTTGTGGCAGTTGTTACCAAAAGGAGATAATTTTTTTAGAGTTTAATGGAGTAGATGCAGCGATGTATTGGAAATGGATGCCAAAAACAGAAATTGTCTGTGTCTCAGGAAAAGAAAAGAAATAATTTAAAAATACCGAGAAAAATCAATAAATGAATTAGATTAAGTAACAGCGCCATATTAAAATAATAGTTGTATTAGAAAATTAGTGATAATTCCCGAATAATTTATGTAAACTCCAAGGAATTCCCTTTTAAATAAGTCCAACTTCGAGAAAATCCGTTAAATGATAACGACATAATGATAGTTTTTATAATGTAACAAAAGCCTTCCTCACTCTTTTATTAAAACTTGAAATTATTTTTAATAAATTTCTCTTTAATAATTTATAATGGTAGCTTTTTTCTCAAATCGTTGAGACGTATTGTTTTCGAGATATGGCCGCTCCGTTTCCTTATCGGGACGCCCTGTATATGTGAGAAACTTTGTTCTCTAGTCACTGAGATTACCGAGAGACTTATTCCTCGTCTCCTGCCTCCGACAGCATCTTAACTGGCACCCGGATAAATAGAATCAACTAACCCAAAAGTGAATAATTCCCTACTGCTTTCCACCTGAGCTTAGTAAGAACCAAATGTTCAATAACAGACCCCCCGCTTATGAAGCAATAATAAAACAAGAAGAAATTAAAGACATTGACTATACCTACGAGAAACCTAATGATGAACGAACTAATAATGGACTTAATTTCAATCCCTCTTTATTGATCCACTTTTTCAGACTTTTAACAGCCAAGTGACAGCAAAAATATGCCGAATCCAAAAAGACTTCTCTCCAAAAAATAGCGGACACGTCACTGCTCTGAAATTTTAAGAGCCAGCTTTATAATTTTATTTTGAATATTCAAAACAATCTTTTCACAGGGGAAATGTTAACACAATATGACACTGCCTTGCTTTTATTTACGAAAAGGATTTTATGGTATCAGGGGATTGCTCCCTCGATCGATAAATTCCTGCAAAGACAAAAACATAAAGAGTAGAAATTATACCAAAAATATACAATGAGGAAATACATTTAAGATTTCAATATGGGTATCTATTATTCTATTAGGCATTTTTTATTGCAAGTTTTTGGTTTCTAGAAACTGTTTTGTATTTATAATAATTTTTTATTTCTGCAGTCTTTTCATCTAAATTGTAGTAATATTCTTCTCTTGTCTATTTGGAAGGTCACACTTCCGAAGTATATTTTTAAGTTTCAAATACAAGTCAATAAGCCGCTCGTAGGCGTTCTGCGGTTGCGACTAGTAAGAACGTTATAGGGGAAGGGAAAATTAATTCTCTATTAAAGGCCATTGCAAGCCTTACTTGCCTTTGAGTAGAAAAGTTTGACCGAGTCCTACTCGCCCGCTCAGCAGGACCCTGATCGAGTACGTGTGCAGCCATTTTTTTAATACCACAGCAGGTGTTCAAACCCAAACTACGTTTGTGATGCCAGATGACCTTAAAATCACACGGGTGCGATAGTATTTTGTAATAGTTCAGATGTGTATACGAAAGGGATTCGACCTTGAAATACCGTACGGCATTTGGAATCTGTTCACCCACCCTTCTTAACCCTCGACGCTGTTGGTTAAATTCAAGAAACTCTCTTGGTGACGTTAGGTTTCACCTTTAAAGTATACAAGATTTTCAGATATGCTCGCCCTTGCTTCGCGTCAATTTGTGTGTTTATCTGTTTAAATTTTAAACGTTTAAGGGTTATGTGTTTCCGTTTTTGCGTATTAGTTTCCGGTATACCCGCAATACGCGAAATAACAACTAATTTCTTGGCCTTCTGACGAACCAATGTTAATAATACTTAATAAAATATGAATATGGAAATATGGAAATATGCACAATAGAATTAGAAATAATTAGCGAGAAAAAAAACACAAGCATTCAAAATGTCTTCAATTATTTTCTAAGCAATTTTGTTTCACTGGCCGATAGATCTGGTTTTCCAAGAGAGACCAACAACCAGGGAAATCGTGATGGACAGGATAAGAAATATCGTAAGAAGCTTATCCACGGCTGTAATTGAGGCAGCCGCGTTATCAACTGAAAAAAGAATAGCTAAGTACTTAGAAAATGGTGAAAAACATTTTGAACATTTGTGATGTAAGGAACAGAACAAAAAGCACAGTTGGAAGCCACAGGTAGGTAAAAAGGGTGAGTTTTTGGGTGTTAGAAAGCCATAATATCTTCATTAAAAGGCACATACCTACGTTTAAAAATTTTTAAAATTTATAACTTGCAAAACTTTTAAGCTGGAATTATGTACTCAAAAAGTTCGCAAAGCTGAGGTTTAGTTGGCGTTGGAAATAAGAGTTCAATTTAAATTAAATGGAACACTCAGTTTCATTTATAAACTCGGTTCATGCAAAGTTCGATAGATTTCCCGGGTCGTTCGAGCCAATTATTATGTTCAGAGTTCGGAAAGTTTGTTCAAACCAATGTAATGAAGACGCTATTTTAAAGTCATGTGGTTCGTTGTTTACGTCGCCATTCTGCCATTTGTAATTATTGTATTTTCTTCTTGCTGTAAGGTTAGTTCGTGTTTTGTGCAGGAAAATTGGAAAAGAAAAAATGGGTAATATGGAGTAATTTGTTGTAACTTGACTTTATTTAAAATTAAGAAATATTTTATTTCATTCTATTGAACACAAACTTCAACTAATCAAACGATAACTTTTCGAACTTCGCTACTGACTTTATAAATACCATGTTCTGAACTGTCGAATATCGAACGTCACCAACTTGAACATAACTTCAACCTCGACAACTTTTCGAGTTTATAAATCCAGCTAAGTTGTCAAAGGTAGTAAATTATACCGTACCTATTACAAAAATGTCTTCTAAATTTTCATGATGAGATTGTGTGTAAAACGTATACCGGGTATACTTAACTTAGAGAACCGTATTAAACCATGCATAATTATGTCCAGATACGATATTCTAACATTTTAATAAATCAGCTAAATTATCTAGCAGTATGCAGGCAAATGGTAAGCAGCAAAATAATTAAATTATGTGTCCAAGAGCAAGGTTTACCTATTTCTAATGTGCCAAAACGGATTCCGCGCCCTTCTTTATCCACCTGTGGTTTCCAACTTTGCTTTTTGATCTGTTCCTTAAGGGACTTTATCATTGTTTTCGATGACGATATTAACATACTACCAACACTCGTTGCGGCGTCAACAACTTCGATGACAAAACGATTTCTATAATATTATTAATCCTAAAGGTTAGTTGCTTTCCTTCACCGGATTCATCTCCAGACGCGTTTCGCTGTATAACAGCTCGTTAGTGAAGCTATAGAATCCGATGAAAGAAAGCAACAGTAAAGAGTCTACTTGACCCTGAAAGATGGATGAATAACGGCAGATATGTAGCCCTTAAGCGACATCTCGTGGCAATCAAATGCATCACCTGGCCCGTCTAACAAGAATTAGACAGAAACGGAGAGGCAAACTCCTGCAAAAACCCGGCGAGCCGGTATTCTCACAGGAGTCGCCGCCAGGAGCGCAGTATTAAATTCTATAGCTTCACTGACGAGCTGTTATACAACGAAATGCGTCTGGAGATAAATCCGGCGAGGAAAAGCAACTAACCTTTAGATTTCTACTTGTTGGTACTCGGTCCGTATACCGAATTGGCTTTTAATGCTGCGCTCCTGGCGGTGACTCCTTTGAGAATACCGGCTCGCCGGGTTTTTGCAGGAGTTTGCTTCTCCGTTTCTGACTGATTCTTGTTAGACGTGCCGGATGCTGCATTTGATTGCCACGAGATGTCGCTTAAAGGCTACATCTGCCGTTATTCATTATAAATCCTGTATAGAACGAGAAATATCTGATATAAAAATGTTTTCATTATATCAAAAAATTCAAAATTAGTTTTCCAAATTATTTCCAATAGGGCCCTTAAGAAATTCTCTCTACCTCTGAAAAGACAAATGCGACGTGAGTAATAAGTCAAAAAAAAAGAGAATATTCAATATTTGGTAGACCATCAGTGGAAATGGGGAAACATGAAAGTATAATCACTTCAAAAAGGTATTGCACGCGTTGGCGATAAATTAATTAGTTCATACTCGTATACGATCTAGCCTATAAACAATTGCATAGTTTGTCTGGCCAACACTACCATAGTTAGGGTCATAAAACAGATACGTACGTATGCTGTCAAAGTGCCAAAAACAAGCATCCCTCACGTATTCTAGGTTAAGCGTAGCAACACCCCAATCAATCGGTAATCTTAAGAAAAACCTCCATATATTCTATCAAAGATAAGGCATGACGTGGTCAAAGCCACAACTTGATGCCATGCAAGGGCGGGCGGGCGTATTGGAAAATCTCATATACTTCCAGGATAAAATCTAACATCACCAAGGTAGTTTCTTCAATTTAACCAACAGCATCGAAGGGTAAGAAGGCGGGGTGATCAGATTTTAAATGCAGAACGGTGTTTCAAGGTCGAATCCCTCAGTTTTCTTAATGGTGGCTTCCCAGGGCCCGTAATATTGCAGGCCGGGCCGCGCCGTGTCGTTTTGAGCGAGCGCGCATAGGTCACGGGCGACCCCGCACCACGTCGGACGGCACTACACTACGGCGCGTCTTGGCCCGAGGGTTTGTCTCAACCAATGAACCAACTGTCATTCCGAAAATGATGGAAGAAGGAACTGTTACTGCAGCCTCTTTTGTGTTATTTAGTGGATTTTATTTACTCAAAAAATCAAAGAAGGAAAAGATGCTGGTGGTTATCGTCATTTAATAAGAGCCGGCCTCGGTAAGTTCCTATTTGTATGATAATAGTCATCAAAAAGACAGACAGACAGATAATATGCCCGATTCATGCCACTATAATCGGTTTTTTAATTTAAAATACACTGGATCAGATATGTTGACTGATTTTGTTGAAGAACCAAGTAAAAAATCTGTAATTTTCTGTATAATGTCGTCAGAAGACTATGAATATCCTTTAAATAGAATTAGGGTTCATATTGCAAAAGATGATACAAACATGAGAAGGTCTATTACTATTCAAGAACGATTTGCTTTTGCCTTGCATATCTTTTTAAAGTGTCTATTCAAAGAGTTTCAAGGTGCATCGACGATGTTTGCAATGCATTAATGCAAGAAACATCACAAGAAATAAAAGTATCTATATCTACTTAAACATATTTGTAACGTCCAATTCGTAAAAATCTTTCAATGAACCTTTTGGAGCTTTTTTTTTTTTTTTTTTTTTTGTTGTTTGGGCCCGCCTGCAGATCGGTCAGTACTGCAGCCTTTCGGCTTATTGTACTATGTACCCATTTTCTTCATTCCACCCATTCCAGTATCTTTGTACCTTGCACAAGTTTGTACAAGTCCTTAACTGAGTGTGTGGTGTATGTATTTGGTTCTGCCCGAGGCTGTCCATAGATCGACTGCCGTTTGTGATCCAATGCCTCGCATTCGCACAGTATATGTTTGACTGTTTCGGTCTCTTTATTGCAGAGTCTGCATTTCAAGTCCCCGTTGTACAGTCCCATTTTGTACAGTCGTTCCTTGACTGGTGCATGTCCAGTCATGAATCCCGTAAACATTCTCAGCTGGTTCCTGCTCATTGTAAGCAGTTCTTTTGCTTTCTTTTGGCATGGTCTGCCTATGAAGGCTTTCCCATGCACTTGTCTGGGAATATTTTCCCAGTAGTTGTTATATTTCAGTTTTATCCAGTCTCTGATTTGTCCTCGGGCTGTACTTTTTGGTACTCCGATAATCAGTTCTGTGTTAGGTATCTCAGCCTCCGTTCCTCTTTTTGCGAGTTCGTCTGCTTTTTCGTTGCCTTCTATACCTCGATGTCCCGGCACCCAGACCAGTTTTACTCTGTTCTGGTCTGCCAAGATCTCAAGTTCTGCAAGGCATTCCCATACCAGTTTTGACGTTACCTCGGGCTGTGATAGCGCCTTGAGGGCTGCTTGACTGTCTGATGCAATATGGATCTGCTTGTTCTCATAGGCTCTCCTATTTATTTCTCTTGCACATTGCAGGATTGCGTAAATTTCTGCTTGGAACACAGAATTGTGTTTTTCCAGTCTATAGCTGAGTCCCTACCTTTTGGAGCTGGTGATATTGTGAATGTGGTGAGGGTTGTGGGAAAGAAGAAGAGGGATGAACACTGGTGAATGTTGTGACTGGTTACATATCTGCCTGTCATGTGATGATTGTGGAGACGGAGAGGAGCGGACAATTCGTGATGGTTGTGGGGAAGGTGAGAAATTGAAAGTTGGCAATGATGATAGTTGTGAAGTCTGACAGGAAAGGAAAGTTGGTGATGACGATGGTTATGGAGTCTGAGTGGGATGGAAACTTGGAGACAGTTCTGAATGGTTAAAGATTTGCATGTTTGGTGATGGTCCTGGATGGTAGGTGTTATGTGTTGCTAAACGATTTAACTGTGGGAATGGTTGCAACCGATAGAGATTTTGATAATTTAGGGGCTGTGACTGATATAATGATGCCGATGGAATTAGCGCTTGTGAGTTTGACGAAAACTGAAACTGCATTTTATTTTGTATTAGATAAAATATTAATTTTTCAATAACAAGCATAGCAATTTCATGCGTTCTCCCTTGTACTCCTCTCAGTTTTTTGCAAAATAATTCCGTATGCAAAGAACATTAATCTTGCTCCGTCTTTTGGCCATTTGTTAATTTTTATTATCTTCTATCGGGATGTTACCGTCATTTAATTTATCTTGGATCCTACTCCGCGGATCTTTCTAGTCGCTTCTGTTCTTGTGGCTTATATTTTTTGTATCCCATTAAGCGGGTTCATTTTCATACAAACTCAAAACCTCAAATATAGAGTCGTTCGTCCACTCCATATTTATGTAGAAACTAAAGCGTACGGTTAAACATTTGAATAATAAACAAAAAGGGACAGGGTCGCTCGGGTCTCCACAGACCTGTCCGGGTTCGCTCGCGCCGCGCCTTTGTAGTTACTGACTCGCGGTGGATCGGACGCGCCATCACGGACCTTTTTTTTTTCTTTTTGGTTGGAAAAATGCATTTATGCAGACTACATCCTTGATGTTGTGTGACGTATCAGTAGTACTGATCACGGATCTGCCCAGGCTACCTCGGGCGTCACCATTCCCACGGCCTGTTGGCGAGAGCTGGCGTAGTCCGGCCCACAATATTACGGTCCTTGGGAAGCCACAATTACACACATCTCAACTGTTACAAAATGCTAACGCACACGTGTGCATTCAAGGTCATATGACGTCACAAATGAACACATGCTGTGCAAGCGGTGAATAGGACTTGGTCAACCTTTACTACTCCTTTGTCTGAAGGCATGATCGACATATTGCGATTTCAGCCTCGGGCAAAGGCAAATAAGATTTACAATAACCTTGAAAAGTGAATCAGTTTCCATTTTCCAGGAGGTCTGCGAGTGGTTTACTAACGACCAGGAAAATCATCAAAAAGCGAAGCTCGACAGGAGAATAAACCGACATATACAGGGTGAGGATTTTAAAGTGTTACAACGCAATATCTGAAAAACGGCTATAAATATTTTAGTCAAATTTTGGGACGTGGATAGGGAGGTTGGGGGACAAATTTTAAAATATTTTTGATATTTACCCCCCCTCCAGATTTGATGTGGCTAGTGACAAATTTGAAATGTCAAATGGAAAGGTATTTTTTTTTTTTTGATAATTCGATTCCTCGTCAATAACTACGTAAGTGAGCAGAAAATTGTTACATTTGCTCTACTAGTTGCTTAGTTACGAATTTTTCAATAAATAAAATAGGAATACTTAAAAATGATAATTCCTTAAAAAATCTAACGACGATCATGCTTCAAAAGGTGTTCGAAATGACCCCCATCCATTTCTAAACATTTTGCAATTCTTTTTTGACATGAGTTGCGCACGCGAGTTAACATTTGAGGCGTTACTAAATTACATGCTTGTTGAATACGATCTTTCATGTTTTCTGGTGTGGTCGGTGGTGTAGCCATAACTTTCTCTTTTATAAATCCCCACAAGAAAAAATCTAATGGGGTTAAATCTGGTGACCTTGCAGGCCAATTTACAGGACCACCACGACCAATCCATCTGTTTCCAAACATTTCATTTAGTGTATCTCGAGCTTGTCGGGCAAAATGTGGCGGAGCACCATCTTGCTGAAACCATAGTTCTTGTTGATTTCCATTATTATTCAGAAGTTGTGGCAAATCGGTTTGTAAAAAATTATTATACATTTCTCCATTTAGGTGACGGTCAAAAAAATGTGGTCCAATGACTCTATCTCCGACTATGCCACACCAGGTATTAACCGACCAAGGATGTTGGTTTGGCAGAAATCTCATCCAGTGAGGATTTTGAGGTGCCCAATAGTGTAAATTGTGCCGGTTGACCTTAAATTAAGAAAAGCAAAATTGATTGAATCAGTATAAAATTAAAAATAAATCTAAATGTATGTGAATATTCTCTAAACACCCGTTAACGGGTGTTTAGATATGTATTTATTTATGTACACCCATCAAGTAGTGGATTACATATTTTTGATTATTAAAAGTTACATTAATCCATATTGATTTAAATAATTACCTGACCACAATTGGTAAATGTAGCTTCGTCAGAAAATACTAACTTTCTTAAAAATGCATTGTTTTCGTGAATTAAAGTTTGTAACCACGTACAAAATGTAATCCTATTTTGAAAGTCTTGGCTATACAATTCCTGATGAATAGTTATGTGGTAAGGGTGAAAATTGTGCTTGTGTAAAATAGCCAGTACCGATTTTTGGCACATTCCTGAATCACGAGCAAGTTCCCTTGAACCAACATGAGGATTTACAGCTATTACACCCAACACTCCAACGGCCATATCGTCATTAGTTTTTGTTTGTCTTCTAACTCTGTTCTTATTTTTTAGGATTCCCGTGCTGCGGCCTCGATCTTCTAATCGCTTAAATGCCATATGAGATTTTTGAATGGCGGGAAACCTAACAGTCCACAATTGCGCCGCTTCCCGGTAGTTTTTTCTACATTCTCCCAGAATTAACAACATGTCTATTTCAATGTCATAAGATTGTTCCATAATTATTGCACTGAATAATGAACTTTATCAGATTATCACTACTTGTCAAAGTCAAAAGTGGTTTCCTAGGATACAACATAATTAAAGGTTTGGATAAACAATAATCATAGGTGTCATGATTTAAAATGTGTAGTTTTAAGTATTCCTATTTTATTTATTGAAAAATTCGTAACTAAGCAACTAGTAGAGCAAATGTAACAATTTTCTGCTCACTTACGTAGTTATTGACGAGGAATCGAATTATCAAAAAAAAAAAATACCTTTCCATTTGACATTTCAAATTTGTCACTAGCCACATCAAATCTGGAGGGGGGGTAAATATCAAAAATATTTTAAAATTTGTCCCCCAACCTCCCTATCCACGTCCCAAAATTTGACTAAAATATTTATAGCCGTTTTTCAGATATTGCGTTGTAACACTTTAAAATCCTCACCCTGTATATAATGACCCAATTGATTGGGGCGTTAAAACCCGTAGGTTGTCTATTCGAATCCGGCTCTTAGAGATATACGTTTTTTTTTAAATTTTATCCTTTGTCTTATATGCCATTAATTTATTTGAAATTTAAAAATTATCACAGGGGCTAATCCAAGAAAGTTTTTTTCAGTGATTGTTTGCATTTTTTGTGCTTTAGCTTTAAGCCTCATTAAAGCTCTTTTATAGCGTCCCGTCATTAAGTTAATAATAAAAACAAATTAAGTAAATCTAGGAGTTTATTTCTCTAAAAAGAATTGATTATACAAAGGGTATAAAAAAAGCTTGTGTACGATATTATTTGATTACAGACTCTTGGGCTTATTATTTGAAATTGCTTTTATATTACATGTTTTCAAGTTACCCAGATGTACTTTATTACAGTTATTTAGTGTATACACACTCTTGAATATGATTTTTTAGGCGACACCGATGCTCACAAGCAATGCAGTTTTGCGGAATCAGTGGTGCCTTTACTTCACGGCCGTTTTCGTATAGACCAATTAATTATGAAGATAGCCTACTAACTGGAGTGACTGAAGAGACATATTTTTTTTTTATGATAAGGCACAGCACTGCAGAATAAATTCTTTGCGCGTGCGCACAAGAAGCAATTTACGTTAGTCTTCAATCTTTGGAGATTATTTTCGTGAACACAACCTCTGGGAGGTCGTTCCAGAGTAATGACGTCCTCCAAATTAAATAATTTTTGAACAGGGACGTTCGAGAGACACTAAGCTGCACCACAAATGGATGAGCTGCAGTGGTTCGTCGTGTATTTCAACAATACCCCGCTCTGGATGGAATCAAGCGGGCTACCTCAGTTAAACACCATGAAAGTATTTATCAAGAAGGCTCAAGTCACCAACCAGCCTTTGATGTTCTAAGCTTTCAAGGTTATTTGTGAGTTCATGGTCGTTGCTCAAGCGAATGTCTCTTATTTAAATGGACCCCAGCAGTCCCAGTGTATGTTTAGGAGCAGAGCCCCAAATGTCCGAGCATTATTTCAGCGATGGTCAAATTTGAGCTTTATAGAGCGTCAAAAGCTGTTGGGGTGAATAGTAGCTCCCAAGCTTCTGCGAGGCTGCCTTAGCTATAGCCACAATGTGACTACGACGAGACATATGACTGTCAAAATTGATCGCCAATAAATTAATTGATCAAGTCGAGGGAATTGAGTGCCCCGCCCTTACTATATATTTTTCTTTAACATTAACTTTTTTTAAAGAATGCCACATGGGGTCTTTCAGACTTATACTCTACTTGGTTTCTGTCACCCTAAAACAGAATTTATTTCAGATTTTTGTTGCGATGTGAGACTTCTTGCTGCCTGCGGCCGTCCCAAAATCAGATGCCGTATCTGCAGAAAGCGACAAATGGAGAAAATTAAGTTTAAAGTTTTTCTAATGGCCTTCACTTATTACCAATATTTCTAAAAAAGCAAACCATCGTTGTAAAGAAATATCCATTAAAAAGAATAATAAAAAAAACAATACATTTTGATTTAAAAAATTAGATGCGGCCCTTAAAACTTCCTTTATAACTTGGTCATACTAAACAAAAATGCCGCATGTGCGAATAACTGCTACTAAACGTGTTAAAAACTAAGCGCTGCTAAATCTTGATGCTAAATTTTACTGAATAAACATTAAATGTGATTAAAAAAATGGCAAATTAACCCAGAAGTTCTTTCAATTCAACGACATAATGCCACCAAAATCTTTTAGAATAGCCTCCTTTTTTGTTTTCGGAAAATCTCTAGGTCCCTTATGACAGTCTATACTCAATTGGGATATTATACCGCCCTTTTGCATAAAAAATCTTATTTCTCAAACCCACAAACAACATTTGCTACACAGCTTCCAAAAATTGGTATTAAAAATCTCTCATCTTTGGCAATAACCTTTGAATGATACCAAATTTGTCATTTCGTTAAACAGTTGCACAGTATAACTTGAGTGTTAAATTTAATTTGGTACATTCAAGACCACACTCAATAGGGTATATTAACCAGTAAACCTTGTAAAAAAGACATTTTTAATGGTTTTTTTTAATTTTGATGAGTGTTAATTCTTCTAATTTATGGGTAGGTAGTAGCCTGTAATATATATAAATCTTTAGATCGCTTGGAAAAGGTTTGTTATATGTATAAGTGAAAATATTAAGTATTATTTATCGTTTATTTATAAACAAAATTATGGTTACAACATAACTGAAAACCCTGTGATTTTTTTTACACTTGTTATTATAACTAGTTGAACAAAATGACACACCTATTATATTGTTTACAATTTAGTAAATTAAATATATATATAACTACGTTTAATGTACCTCATCGTTAAGGTTAACAAAACAAATAACATAATAAATATATGTATACTTAGAACACTAAACAAGTAAATGAAAGTATGCTATGGAACAATATAAAAGAATGAATATGACGAGTATAATATTAATCGTATATTTATTTAGAGATCTATGAAGTAAAATATGTAGGTAGGTACCTAAGTATTTATATAAAAAGGAATACATTAAATTTATATTATAAGCTTATATCACAATAATTTAAACGCTAAAGGAAAAACTGTAACAATGTGAATACCTACTAAGTTTCTTAAAAATGGCATACATATTAGTAAGGTTTCTATTAAATTTCGTTAAAATGCTTACCCAATTTAACTTGATCCTCTTAAGAGGCACTCTCATTTGGCACTTTTCAGAACTATGCTTTGTTTCTATATTTTAATTTAAATATAACATTATTCTATATCACGTTCAAAGAGCACAATCAGGCTTACTTAAAAGTTGAATTTGCATGTAGCGTCGGCGTCATGTGTCAATTCCTAGAACTTCACACCACTTGTTGCCCCCTGTCTTTTCGGTAACACGGGTTTAGGTATTTTTACCCGGGGCCGTGTAGAAAAACGATTAAAAATAAGTTTTACACTCAATGTGTTAAAACAACCTTCTAGCAGGGTTTATTTACGCGCTAATATGGTGTTATTAATAATTGTCATTGTATTAAATTTTCCTGATATAGTGTAAAATGGAATAAATAACACCCATTTAACAAAATTAACTTTTTAGAAAGTTAAATTCGTAGGCAAATTTAATACAGCAACTTTGGTCCCATATGAGTGTATAAATGTGGTAAATTATGTTGATCCGGGGGTTAACATTAACACTACTTTTTTTTACCACTCCTGAAATGATTTTTACCAGCTTTATATTTTTACAGTGTGGTCTCCCACATCCCGGATTTTAGGCATACTCTGATTTGAAAAGGGTTTGCTTTTTCCTTCTGCCAGAACCATCCTCAGACGCGTTTCGCTGTATAACAGCTCATCAGTGAGGCTATGGGTTCTGACAAAAGGAAAAAGCATCGGCGTCTGTTTTAAAACAGAAAACTCTGATTTGTTGTTTCACTCGACTCCGCCAGATAATTTAAATATATTTCAAGATAAACCCTCCTTCCATTTTACTGGGATATGTTGTGTTACAATATTATGTTATAATACATCGCTGTATTATCGGAAATGTCTGCTGCTTTGGGCACCATAGAAAGAATCTTCTTTGCCCTACTTTCTATAAATATTTAAAGCATATCAAGAACTACTGCAAAATGTTTTTAAGGATTTCTTATATTTTTGCACCGAATTAATTATGGAATAAAGTTAATTTATTGTCACTATTTTATTTATTAACTAAAATTGCATATAATATTATATATTTATGTATACTTAATTTAAAAAAAAATATCCAATTGTTCTCCCCGTAATAGTTTGGATCCCTCGTCACCCGCAGTTTTACAGGGCTTGCCCATAATTTCATATCTTGTACAATAAATTGTTTAATGTAAGATAAGCTTTTACATCAGTACAAGATAATCAACCTATGAAAATTTATTTAATTTACGCATATCAAAAACTGTGTATAGGTGAATCGAGTAAAAATCACAAATGAAAATCGCAACTTAACATACACGTTGATACTAGCAGTGCACTCTGATAACTAAGCTTAAATTGGAATGATTAGTAAATTAAACATTACGGGGCGTTCTCTAATAACAAAAACCGCATCTGACTTGTGAGAAATGCAGTATGTTCTTCTTAAGTGTCTCACCCGATTGGCGATTTTCCTTCCGACTATAATAAAAAACAAATTACATATTTCTTAATAATTTGCGACAAGGAAGCCAAATTTAATGTCAAAAAATATTTAGGTTCACAAATTTAACACATACGATGCCATTTTGAATTTTTTTACATATTAACCCTCATAAATAACCACACGAATAAATTGCATTTCGCGGTCCTATTTCAAAAACCTAAAGTTGTTGATATTTATTTTCAGCCGTTTCGAAAATACGGGGGTTCTAAATTGCCTTCATCGATTTTGTCTTTTAAGTGTCACACCCCTTTATTAAATATACCTTTTAAGCTGAGAAACCTTACTTCTTTCACAGTAACGTAATTTCCCGTGACCAAGCTATTTACGCTGTAATCAAATCCGACAGATGTCAAAAAGTGACAGATGCGACGCGATTATGAACTTTTTTTGAATTGCAACCCTCATCAATAACCAGACGAGGGAATTGCATTTGGCGATCCTATTTCAAGAGCATATAGTTGTTGAAATTTATTTTGAGCCGTTTCGGAAATACGGGGGTTCGTAAATTGCAGTCATCCATTTTGTCTTTCAAGGATCGTAACTCTTTAATAAATAGACCTTTTTGACATCAGTCGGACTTGATTATAGCGTAAATAGCTTGGTCACGGGAAATTATGTCACTGTGAACAAAATTGGGGTTTTAGATTAAAAGGTCTATTTATGAAAGAGGACACTTACAAGACAAAATGATGAAGGCGTCGCCTCTGTCAAAATTGTCAACCTACATAATGTTTGACATTAAATTTGGTTTCCTTGTCGAAAATCATTGAGAAATATGTAATTTGTTTTTATTATGATCAGCAGGAACATCGCCAATTGAGTGAGACACTTAAAAAAATGTCCCTGGACAATGACGCGGCCGCAGATACGGCTTTTATTATTATTAGTATTATGCACGTACTGCATTCTTTCAAAGTGAACATAATACATTTTGTAGATATGTCTAAAAAATATGTAATGTGATGTTCTAGCATTCGACCATAGTTTATAAAGCTAATCATCATTAATTTTTCATGAAGATTCGCACCCTCAAATGTTCGCATATACTGTATATAAACTATTTGACATTAATTCTTCTAGGAATTACCTATTAGAGTAAATGCATGACATGAAACACCACCCTGTATAAAATTTTGTATACGTATTTTCTAGACGACATGTCTGTATAATAAATATCTTTAGTAAAATCATTATTCTTATCAACATACTAGTTAAAATTAATGTTTTTTTCACACAGACTATAATTAGAAAGAAGGATATAACCGTTTTAAGATGCCGCCTCAACAAAAAAACTTTTACCAAGGCCGCTTTATCCTAAACTTAACAGGTCATTTAATATTTTGAATGAAGATAACATTTCGTATGAAAACCTTTTTTTATACCAAACATTTTTTTTCGAACATTTTTTCTTTTTCGACTTGACGTGCAGTAAAACCTATATAAAGCAAAACGGTGTATCGTACTTTATAGAATTGTAATTCATTGTTGCTTTAATAATGATAAAATATGTAATTAAAACAATGCAGTCTTCCTTCACAGTTTAGCAAGTGTAAAAACAAATAAATAGTTTCCTACATGTTTCAAGCGCTTAAGCGTTCATCCTCAGGGGATACTAAAAAGGATATTACAAAGTTAGGAACGATCGGTAAATGTATAGTAAAAGTTTAAATGGGACTTACCAACATCGAGTTGAGTGAAACTGTTAATGCTTGTTGTCTCAAATTAATAAGTACAACTTATCAAGATGAGAAATGTAAAGTTGAAGACCTAGTGTACTAACTAGTTATGTTATTATATTAATTGTATAACGATTCAAATATAAGTGAAATTTTCATTATAAATGTGACATTTTATTTAATGAAGAAACATTATGTACGAAAGATAATAAATTGAGTTATAACATTATTGGAGGAGAAAAGGTTTTTTTATAAAAGTTTCTTAGATTTTTTTTATATAAAGGTTAAGAATAAATAGTTGTTAATTGTTGAAGGGTAATTGATATTGTTAACTAACATGTAGATTAGGGGCTCGCTCCATATTTTTGAAAAAGAATAAAGTTTTTTAATTTTTTTTAAGAAAAGGATTTAAAAGAATAGGTGATGATAAAAAAATTGAATATGACCTGTGCTAACCACAACCGTGTTAACTGCTGTTACGTGATTATTGAAACGAGGTTAATTTAAAGAAAGTGATGACATTAAAGACGTATAACCAAATATTGATATTATATATCAAAACTATCGTTGAAATCAAGTGGGAAGTGTTGGCGCCGCCTTTATGTTGCTTGCGCCAAACATAAACTGTTTAATGTATCTACATAGATTGCTTGGTCCAAAATATGTCAGTTGAAATAAAAGGCTTTTTCTCACACAAATTATATCTATTTACATCTGTTATTTAGTTACTTATCTTAACATTTAGGCTGCGTAGCAGCAAATACGGTGTACTGTTACAACTTAGTACGTTAACTACTTAGTTCATTAAATCCTCTACACATTTTACAGCACTAATAGCAAACTATAATATAGGGCTGCAACACTATATTCTTACACTTTCGAGAATTTATCGCACAACTCCACGATTTTCCGAATGCTTTTTACAATAGATAATCTGAACTTGAGTTGGCATGTAGTAATCACATTACCACACCTTCGGGATGTACTTTCGCGAATTTACCAACTTATTTGATGCCTTGTATACCATAAAATCAACTAAACTCGCGCAAAATGCCACGAGGAGACCGTGTGCTTCCTACAGGGGCAGTAACGTATCTGATTTAAGTCTGGATATAATAATCACATTAGTATATATTCGGGATAACTCCGCGAATTGAACAACTTAATTACTTGGCTTGAATGCCATAAAACAACTAAACCCTCGCGTAAATTACCGCAAGTGAGACCGATGCTTCACATCAAGGCTTAAAACGGAACTGAATTGTCAAAACTGTTGAGTTTTATTGGTCATATATCATCCCTCTCTTTGAACAGTGGTTGGATACAATGGGAATATCTAGGAGAGCTAGAAAATGTTGAGTAGAGACTGGAAGCGGTAAGTGCTATGCAAAAGAGACTGAATTATACACACATTAGCATCCTGTCATGCTGTTTCACTTAATGCGTAAGCATTACTAGTTGCATAACAATATATCCTTCTAATAGATTAATTAACCGCGGCTGTACCACTCTCTTAAAAACATACATCTTCCTCAAACCCTGCCTTCAGTCACGTACGCTTGCCTTATTTCGGCGAATATTCTAGGAAATTAAAAGATTGTAGACAGCGACGTTGCCGTACTTTCTTCACTAAATTATGCAACTAAATAACTATACCTTTCCCAACAGAAAGATTAAAAGAATTCGATATTGGGTTTCTCAAATTCATACAGGATCAGTTGATCCTTAGTTGTCGTCACTGGACGTTTAAAGAACTTAAAGACACCGACAAAACACAAACACTTGTCAACCAATGACCAAATTACATGGCTTTGTTAAAAGGGGGTTATAAATGTCTATCGTAGGGAGATAAAAGCTGCACTAAGGAATATACTTGAAAAGAATGATAACGACACTGACACTAGATGGCGTAATAAATATAGGAAATTCAAAATTTACGATCAGTTTTGCAAAATTATTGAAAAGTAATGAAAACGAATTGAACAACTTAATTACTTGGCTTGAATGCCATAAAAACAACTAAACCCTCGCGTAAATTACCTTCACATCAAGGCTTGAAACGGAACTTAATTGTCAAAACTGTTGAGTTTTATTTGTCATATATCATCCCTCTCTTCGAACAGTGGTTGGATACAATGGAAATATCTAGGAGAACTAGAAAATGTTAAGTAGAGATAGGAAGAGGTAAGTATTGTGCAAAAGAGACTGAATTATAATTAAAATTTACCCAGATTTAAAGCATTGAAAAAATTTGTGCTGCTATGGGTGATTTGGTCGTTAGCACAATCTATATTTAAATTTTTATTTATTTCCATTATTTCAAGAAGATCTAATTTATTGATTTCGTTGCGAAAATGTAAGAATTTAGTGTTTGTATCTAGGTTAAAATTATGTTTATTTGCAGATACATGTCTAGAAAAATGGACTTGATTTTGACTTACTATCTCTTAACAATGTTCATTGATACGGACTTAAAATTTTATCCCTGTTTGTCCAACATAGTAGTTAGAACAACAATAAAATATGTGTTTGGATTAAACCAAGAGAGTCACAGGGTAATATTATCTGCTTATTTAATAGTAGATAGATAGACAAAGATACGAATGTTACCCAACATCGCCGGTTTCATATAAACAAAAATCGTGAACAGCAAGTTTTGCTTGTCAATCCTTTTGCTAAAAGCCATGGATTTCAGCGAAAAGTTAGCTGGAGCAAACTATAAATACGAATACAGCAGAACTACGACAGTACACATTTACTGATATATCATACTTTATGGCATTGTGAAACCCCTATTTATTCCGCTAAACAGTTTTTAATCTTTGCCTTATTCTTACTACTAAATTTTTATTAATGTTCTAATTTTAGATTTACCAATTTCCGTGTATTTTTGTTCACCCGTTTATGCCTTTAGGTCACGTTATAGTAGTAAATTAAAGAGAAGCAAAACAAGCTATGGTTTCGGTTGCTGGTCATGCATACGAAAATGGGCACGTGAAATCGCTTATTTCCTGAATAATGCCCGTCCTTTTCCGTGAATTAGGATTTGTTTTGTACTTTCAATCTTAAAATATCATCAACGACATTTGGAAAAGTTTTCCGCTGGATAAGAAAATATTGTGACTCTCCAATTCATGAAATGGGCGTAGACAAAGATTAATTTGCATTAAAACTTAAAACAGGTTCGGCTGTTAAGAAAAGTTTTATTAAGGAAAAACTGAGATGGGCGGAAATTTGTCGAATTAGCAGACATTCATCTCTAACCGAATCTTGTACATTTTCCCTCGACGCAGCTGCGTTCCGGTTCAGGTTATCAGTTCTAGGTAATTTGGTACTTCATCGGGCCGCTAACGCTCGAACCTGGACAAGAATTAGAGAAGTGTATATATTATACATGTACCATGTACCCAACAATTTTGATTAAAGAAGAATAAGTTTTAGTTATCATGAAACACAAACGTTTTGTAATTTATGAATATATGATAAATAATAAGCAAACCGAAAAAAGAGCGTATGGACACCTAAAGACCTGTGTGTGTCCGTCATAAGCTCATTTCTTATTTAGCTTCTTTTTGATTAATCGATGAATGGACAATCTTTTCTAGCATGCCGTCATTACTTACTATTCGCCATAGTATAAGGCGGTTTGTTTATATCTACATAGGTTCAGTGAAGCTCGGTATAATAAACAAATAAGATCTGTTAGTTGTACTTTAACAAACAAAACATTCGTAACACTTTACAAACTTTTAACTTAAGGGTCTATTACACTTAACGATCAAGAAATATATTCAGCCCTATGATCAAAACACAAGTTAACTTTTAACGTACCGTTCCCATGACAACAACCGAAAAAGCCTACTTGTTAATTTCACACTGTGGTTAAAAAACCGTAAATTTTGTAGTTGACGTCTAGAGTTAACTTGTGCATTTGATCAGGGCCGCGCCAAGTATTTTCGGCGCCGTCGTGCGAAATAATGATAATATTATAATATTGAGCTAAAATTACCGACCTTCTCTCATAGTTCATCGTTAAAATTTTTAAAGAAAACTCTATACTTTTTAGTGCTAATGTCTATATTTATTTGTGACAAACAGAAAGTACACAAAAAATATTAATAGAATACGAAACAGCGGTAACGAAACCAAAACAGTATCAAAGTTACAAAATATTCAACACAATTCAAAATAATAAAGAAATAAAATAACGATTGTTTTGAAACAGATAATACATGATCATGATACATGATCGAGAGGTCTTACAAAAATTGGATTTTTAGCTTTACTTTTTGCAAAATCATTAGCAAGATTTTCCATTTCAAGTTGCATTAAAAAGTCAGACTCTATAGAAATGATAGCAAGATTTTCTAACCGCTCTTGGCCCATTCCAGATCGTAAATAATTTTTTATCAACTTTAATTTAGAGAATGACTTCTCCGCTGTAGCTACAGAAACTGGAATGGTTAATAATATGCCTAATGCGATCATAATATTTAAAAATGAGTGGGTTAGGTTATTTATTGCAATGTAATTAAGTGTTTCTACTACAGACGTCTCGTTTTTGTCGCCATTTTGCAGAAATTGTAATTCGTGTAAAAGTTCTGTTCCGTCTATATCTTTCTCGTTTCGATCTTTGTCAGTTAAGGTTTTTTCCAGTTTCTCACAAAAACTAAATTGATCTTGGTCGGAATATTTGCGGAAATCCTCAACATTCCACAAGAAATTAAAAACATCAGAATGACACGATAATAGTTTAAATCTTTCATGTACGGATGAAAGACTAATGTCTAGCATTCCGAAAAAGCAATTTACTTTAAACTTCATTTCTTGATTTTCAATCGGCTGGTCATCACCTTCGTAAGAAGATTGTTTTTAATTTTTTTGTGGCCTTAAAATTTCTGCGGATATAAATTTTGCATCAAATTCTAAGCAGGAAGCTAGTTCTTTGGCATCAACTAATAAGTCACTGAAGCCTTTGTCAGATCGATATTGTTTTACAAATTCATTGAGGTTATTTAAACTTTCGCAAGCCTGGGAAATATTAAATGTTTTTGATTGCAGAATCTTAGTAACGACATCCACTTTACTTAGAATCACAGGCCCACCATACACACAAACTCATAATTTTTAATTTTTTTAGGGAGGTGGCTAGATGTTTTGTAGTATTGTCAAAATCATTTCCGGATAAAATTTCATAAAGAGCATCGTAAATTTCGCCCAACTAAAATCTTAGAGGGGTTATTGCATCAATTCTCCTAGACCATCTAGTATCTGACAAAGGGTTTAATGTCAGACTTGAAATGTTACTTTTCAGAACAGACCACCGATTGGTTGAGGCAGAGAAAAAATTACGTAATTCTTAAACAATTTAAAAAAAAATTATACTAGAAATATTGGATTTTACAGCATCGTTTATGACAAGGTTGAAACTGTGGTTACGACAAGGTACAAACATTGCTCGTGGATTAATGTCTAAAATTTGTTTTTGTACACCTTGATGCTTACCCTCCATATTTAAACCATTATCATAACCTTGGCCGCGCATACTATAAATGTCTAATTCATAATTCTCCAAAGTTTTTAGTATAAACTTGGTTAAACCTTAACCTGTTATATCACTTATAGGACAAAATGTTAAAAGACGTTCTTCGACACTATATTTATTGTTTTTTAAATTAACGTATCTTAAGCAAACAGAAATCTGCTCCTGGCGGTTCTCATCAGGAGTACAATCAAGTAGTATAGAAAAATACTTTGCTTCTTTGACTTCGTTTTAAATATTATTTCTTATATTGTCACCTATTAATTTAATGGTTTTGTTTAGAATTTTATCTCCAATGTAAAGTGGAATATTTCTTTGAGATTTATTATTATGTGCAGACATGACTGGATCAAATTTTGCTATCATTTCTATAGATTTAAAAAAAATTCCATTATTTCTTTCAAATAATTTGTTGTTAGGACCACGAAAAGCCAAGTTTTGTTCAGCCAAAAATTGAACAGTATAAATTATTCTTTCAATGACACTGCGCCAATGTTTAGTTTCATTTTTAATAAATTTTGCATTTCCGACTCAACGGTTCGATTAGTTTTTAATCTTTCTAGTAAATCTGACCAGACACGTAAATTTTGAAAATGAGATTTACTTTTTTCGTGGATTTTCAAATGTTCGCTTAAATGATGCCAATCATTGAAACCGTCTTGGTTATTTAATTTAGTGTTTTTAAAAGTCAATGGGTTGTTGGGGTTGGAGTCATTGAATATTTTACAGTAGAAGCAGAAAACTGCATTTTTTAAAATAGAATATAGCAACCAATGAGGCTAAAACTTCTTACCATATAACAAAATTCGAGTAAAATATATATCGGAAAACTTACGTCCACTTTGTCTTTAGGATATATAGTTTTATTTTAATAATGCATTGGACCTTTTTCGGCAAGTTCTTATACCTGGATTGGAGACAATA
Organism: Polydrusus tereticollis; assembly: GCA_963920685.1. Lineage (NCBI taxonomy): Eukaryota > Metazoa > Arthropoda > Insecta > Coleoptera > Curculionidae > Polydrusus > Polydrusus tereticollis. The sequence continues at coordinate 25,580,330 of OY987326.1, read as the reverse complement.
CACTCGGCCAAAGACCTGGATAGTTAGAAAGGGGCGCTTTTTCGGATAATTCGTCTTGCTTACTCGAACATGATGGTACCGACACTAACTGAAACGTATCGGGATTTAATTCTTTTGGATCTTCTTTCTCATTAGATAGCAAGTTTGATTTTGTTGAATGTAGAAAATCACTGTTATCAGAAGAAGTAGTGTCTTGTGTGGTCTTTCGGAAAAGTTACTAATTTTGAAAATGGTTTTCTTCAAGTCTTCCTCCCGTTTTCGCTTGTTAAGCAAGTTTTGGTAACCATGTAAATAAAATAAATAAAAAATGTTAAACACTAAGCCTTATTTGTTTCATAAACAAAAGTTATTAAAAAGAAAAACTATTATTTGCACCCTTCTAAATTAATTTACTTAATCGCTTACTTACCTTATTTGCAATTATTTTTCATAATTGCGGTAGATACGTAATAGCAAATAATGCACTATACCGGGTGTTGCATCGTCAAGCGGGACATAGGAAATCCCATGTAATTTTAAATTGGGTCAATTATTGGCTTCCCTAATTATTTTAGAGAAAAATTCTATTTAGGTTTATTAAAGAGCACTAAAACCCACATTTAAAAGAATAACTTAAGATATTTTTGATGAGCCCGTTTACGGGTTATCGCCGATTTCTTTTTAACTATTTCTCCTTTTTATTGCCCCGTATTTGCGGGCACCAGTCAAGGTAAAAGATGACTGTCAAATAAAGTTGTCATTTTGAAATGTGTGCTTTATTGTTATAAAAACTCGTACATCGAAAATATTAAAGGTGTATTTATGAGTACAAATTAATCTGAATAAAACTAAAATAAAGTATCCAATTACAAGGTTAATTACCTGGTTAATTATGACATTTTACATGTTTCAATATTTTACTAATTAATAGGTAATTAATAATTCTTGCATCTCTTCTTTGTTCCTGCCTTTCTTCACATCTGCAGTTATTTATTACAGTGCATTTTTTCTCAAATTTCTTGATAGTCCTTTCGACTGTAGATTTTGCAGGTATCGGTCTATTCGGATACAGAGCAGCAAACATGTCTGACACATTTTGATAACTATTTCCTTGATAATACCATTTAATCATCAATATTTTTTCTTCAGAAGTGTAATTCATGGCTAATATTTTCGATGTACGAGTTTTTACAACAAAGCACACATTTCAAAATGACAACTTTATTTGACAGTCATCTTTTACCTTGACTGGAGGAGAAATAGTAAAAAAGAAATCGGCGATAACCCGTAAACGGGCTCATCAAAAATATCTAAAGTTATTCTTTTGAATGTGGGTTTTAGTGCTCTTTAATAAACCTAAATAGAATTTTTCTCTAAAATAATTAGGGAAGCCAATAATTAACCCCATTTAAAATTACATGGGATTTCCTATGTCCCGCTCGACGATGCAACACCCAGTATACGTCTTGTGCGCTTATCAAGACAAGAATAAAAAATTTACCTGCTACATCAATTACGAACACGCAAAATTTTGCAAGTTTAAACCAACGCGCCGTACGCACGCGGATTTTCGCGCCTCCACAGGAAGAGGAGTAGTAAAAGTTTACCACTGGTACTGGTCGCCGACCAGCGGTCGGTGTTGGTGGATAATGCATTTTCACCACCGGTATTCATAGATAATTTTTTTTTGTTTTATGTTAATTTGTGTTGAAGGCCTTTAAAGCCTTGGCGCCGTCGTGCGCCGCACCACCTTGCCCATATGGACGGCGCATCCTTGCCTTTAATCATAGGGCTGCGTAACGTGAAATACCCTGCAATTTTGCCTGGGATTTAAACTCATCCGAATGAACAACACAGGTCTGTGGCACAACGAAGTTACCACAAAATGACAGAAGAAAAAGTGTATCTTTTTTATTAAAAGATTGTAAGAGAATATTATAATAAATTTTACTGGAGGGAACACATTTTTGTGTTTTAAGATTATCCGTCAAAACGGCAAAACGGCAGAAGAACCAATCTCGAGAGGGAAATATACCGTTTGTCGACGTTGTCGGTGGTCAACCAATAATTAGGGTCGTCTATTAATCCGTTGCCATGACAATAGCGGCCAGTATTTGTACTTACCAATCGGAAATTATTAGAAATATAAGATATACTAGAGTTTCTACTACCGCGGTTCGGCGCTTTTCAAACTTGCTTAATTTAACGTACAACAAAGACTGTAAAGCTACAAATAGCTTACAAATAGACATGTTTTTGAATTCTGTATACTTTTTGTTGCGATTTGAGGGATAAGTAAATGTTTCCTTTATCAGCTATATTGCCTTTAACTGTATCTTGAGACTTTCTTTGCGGCCTTTTAGGAGAATAATATTTTTAAAATAGGAACTATTAGAGGTGAATTGCTTTGTTAGTTATGTCGGTTTTTTACTGCGTCTTGTTGAAGTTTTATTTATATTAGCATTAGCATGATATTTTACTTCGTATGAGAATAGGATTTTGTTTATGAATTTTATTAGCATAAAAGCATATTTCTTAAACAATCGATTTAAACCTGATGTCAGCTAATTATTTGACTTCTTTTTGCCTATATATAATAAAATATCCTGATCAATATAATTATTTGTACCATTTGCTACTATTAATATGCTATATTATGCCAAAATTGGCAAGAATATAAGGGCTTGCTTTATTTTACAATTGGTTTTAAGTGCAATTATTATCTAAACCTTTTAATCTATGTTGCTATTTCGCTTAAATTTCCCGAGACTTCCATCACCAGTTCAGGACACAATGGAAGCACAGTGTATTTATTAATTGATTTCCAAAAGGGCTCAATGATTCCTAGGCTTATTTTAAGACTAAGAGTTCATAATATTACGTCAAACAGGGTGTTACCGTTTAATATTCTTACCTTTTAAAAATTTATTTTTCGACTAAATTAAATTAATGGTATGTGGGACGACTGCTGAAAACTTAAACAGATATTTTGCAAAGTATTATTAGTAATACGAAAATAAGTCGAGATTGGAGAATGATGTGTGTTACAAAATGGGTTATTACGTCATAAAAAAAAATTTAACATGCTGATGTGGTTCGACCTAAAAAATCACTGCCTGTACATAATATTTTAAAATATCATAATGGCAATTTGTAACCACTGAAAGTATAATTTATACAAATATTGAATCCGTCATCTGGAGAACAGATAGAGAAAGGAATAGAAAACAAAAAAAAAAATGTTGTTTATTCTGTAATAATCTGTATTTAGAAGGTTAAACGCTTAAGGACGGTTAATATGTTATTATCTTTAAGCCCTTAAATTGGATACAGAATCACAGCTTGTTCTTTAAGCCGTCGCCTCATAAACAACTTTTTAATTTTCGAAATATTCTTTTTTGGCTGGTACTTAGTTTAAGACAATAATTAATTTTGCTTAATTAACAAATGCACGGCTATAGGGTTTTTTGTTATTATGAAATTAACCTAACAAAAGATATTATACCTATAATACGTATGGTTTATGATCGTTGTTAAACTTTAGGTTAATTAGAAACTGTTAATGTCAGAAAATGAATATTTATTTCTTTAATTAGCTGCAGCACGTTCATTACAGTCTACCTCCATCTCTATGTTCATTTTATATCCCGGTATTCTATATTATACCAATAAACATAAAAACAATATCTTTTTATGGAGTGTATCGGTTCATAGGGATCTATTTCTTGTTCGTCGATTGAAATAACAAAAGAAAAAGAATATTGTTATCTTTTAGTTGGCAAGTCTTTGAATTTATATCCATTATCGAGGCTATGGAAGGAAACCAGATACACGAAAAATGATTACAATTTTTTTCTTATCCTAGCTTATCCCAATATTCATAAATCTTGCATGCGAAAATTATCAACAGGTCTGATACCACTAGAGTAAGTTTGAGATAAAGGAAAGATTTAGTCATGTTTTTATTTTCATCGAATTTTAAACTTCCCTTTCGTCGGGGTTTTGATGGTAATAGTTTTTTTAGGTGGCATTTAATTGATATATTTTATTTCGTGTCTAATGTTGTGTCAATTTAGTTTTTGTACTAGGCTTAATTGTTAGAAAATTTTAGTTATCTTGGTTGCCAGAAATAATATTTTCTTTATAATAAATGGTAAAAAATAATTTTACACTTTCCACAAATACACAAGTTTTATTTTTAGCTCGACATATTTCGCTTCTTCAAAAGACTACAAAAGAGTGATATTTTAAAAACTATAAATATAGGGTATAAATTTTAAAGTAAGCAAGTATACAAGTTCTCGAGTGAAGAGTCTAGAAATGACTGTGTGGTAACACTGGACGAAAATCCTCTTTCGGATCATAGAGTATTAGCGGTCTCTATTGCAAGTAAAATGAAGCAATACGAACCAAAGACTACATATGAAATAAAAGGTATTAATTATAATAAATTTAAAGAATTGTTCAGGAGGATTGTTTCATTTTTGAGTCATTTCAACAATTAATAGAAAAGGTTTCCATGTGCAGGGACCAATGTTAGTATGCAAACGTCATAAGATGCAGACAAAATAACCAATGGATAACAGTAGAACTACTTGAATTAATGAATAAGAGGGATAAGTTGTATAGAGTATTTTGCCAAAAACGCGACCGAAACAGTGAAACTAAATTTAAAAACTTAAAAAATAAAATAAATAACAAAATTAAATCATTAAAAAATAATTATTTTAGGCATGAATGGGAGGAGACAGGTAGTGATTTTAAAAAACAGTGGCTTTTCATGAATAAATTTATAAAAGGTACAGATTGTAAAACCAAAATTGAAGTCTCACAGTTGATAATGAAAAGGTTACAAATACAATAGAAATTACTAACCATTTAAATAATTATTTTTCCTCGGTAGGAAAAAATATTGTAAGTGACATTAACAACGAAATACAAACTTTAGATCCTGCATTCCAAAGAAATATAATTTTTGATCAGATTACATGTGATGAAACTTTCCATATGCAACCGCCCAGTGAACGGGAGGTTAGGGAGGTTGTTGTAGAATTGAAAAAAAATTCAGCTCCAGGCCATGATAAAATCACGGTCTATGATATCCTGAACTTGCAAGATACATTGATTCCCATACTTACTAAGCTCATTGCCTCATCGTTCACTGGTGGTAACTTTCCGGAAGAACTGAAAATTACTAGAATTAGTCCAATATATAAGTCAGGTGATAAAGACAATGTTAGCAATTATAGTCCAATTAGTGTAGTCAGTGTCTTTTCTAAGATCATTGAAAAAATTATTAAAAAAAGAATGTTAAAGTTTATTAGCAAGTTCATCAGTACGGATGATTTTCAGTATGGCTTTATAAAGAACAGTTCTACATTAAGTGCAACTACTGATTTACTAAATAAGATATCAACTGAATTAGACAACAAAAAAATTGTACTCTCTGTATTTGTTGATCTGAGAAAAGCCTTTGACGTTGTAAGTGTAGACATTCTGCTGCACAAATTGAGGGGTATGGGATTTAGAGGCATAATTTTTAATTTATTAAAGTCATATTTACAGGATAGAAAACAATATGTACAGTGTGAGAATAGTAAAAGTAACATTAAAACTAATAGTACTGGGGTACCTCAGGGCTCAGTCCTTGGACCACTCCTGTATTCCTTGTATGTATTGGACCTAAAATCTGCTAGGCTCAGGGCTGAATACTATACATTTGCAGATGATACTGTATTACTTTATAGCTCAGAGAGTGTCGATCAATTGGAGCTTATTGTTAATAGAGATTTAAAATTATATTCAGATTGGCTATTACATAACAAATTAAAGATAAATATTGACAAAACCAAATATATATTATTTAAGCAAAAAAATAAAATCATCCGGACACCATCTATCAAGATAAATAATGTAGATGTTGGACATGTTGATAGGACTAAGTATTTGGGGTTGATAATAGATTGTTACCTTACCTGGAAGGATCATGTTAATTATGTAATAAGTAAAGTAACGTCCATAATCGGTTGCTTTTTTCGAATAAGAAATTATATTAACAAAAAAACTAAAATGTGTGTTTATAACGCTTTCTGTTTGTCGCACTTTAGGTACTTGATTCCTGTTTGGGGTTCGTGTGGGTCAGTCTGTTTTAGTAGTATGCAAATTATACAGAATAAAATATTAAAAATACTTTTTCAATATGACAGGCTGACACACACGGAGCACCTCTATAGAGAGTTAGGACTATTTAATTTACACACAATAATGCAGTTAGAGCAGTGTAAGTTAATATACAAAATTTTACATAAAAGGCATAAAACAAATGTAGATATTGTATTCTGTAATAATATCCATACACATAGTACACGGACATGTGATAGTATTCATTTGACAAATGTAAGAACAAATAAAGGTTTGTACAATCCGATTAGTCTGGCATCGGACGTATTTAATGGGTTATTACCTGTTGAGGTTAGGGACATTGAAAATGAGGTAAAATTCTATAGAGCGTTAAAGCTATATTTTACAAAATAATTATTGTATCATTAAGGCTGCGGATATCATCAGCTCAGTATCTGTTCTTTGTTATAAGTGTTTTTTTTTTTGTGTATTATGTAAATTATGTATAATATAAATTGGCGACGATTTTTGTGATGTCATTGTGATTTAGGTATACCTACTGTTGCTAAGTATTTAAGAAATTATGTAACTATTCTCGTGACCAGTGCATCGGCACTGCTTAGAGGATATAAAATTATATTGTTAAGTTTGTGTTAATTTGGATAAATAAATGTTTTCAAAAAAAAAAAAAAAAAAAAGTTTTACTGAGGGAAAAACCTATATTTACAAACTAATTAAATAGATTCAAAAGAGGTGATTAGTTTAAGTCTAATTGATCATTAAGTAAAGTATTGTGATTTTTAAGTTTATTCATTTCCAAGGATTCAAGCAGATTTAATTTAAAATTTTTGTTTTCAGTATGTAAAATGTCGTAGTTAATATTAAATGTATGATTTATTTTATGTAGGTATTGATTTAATGAAAGTTTTTTATTTTAGTACTTATGTGGCCAATGAGTATATTATTATCTTTAAAAAGGCGATTGTGCGAGTCTCTTGTGCTCTCGCAATGTAACTATGCAGATATCGTTTATGGCCCATGCCTTGATGTTCAGTCCAAAGGCAGATTGCAACGAATTCAAAATTCATGTATTTGCTTTATTTACAACCTTAGTCAGGAATCACACTGAGCGACCATGATCGACCTCCGCGATCGACCGGCTACGACCAACAGGTGAAATAGTTCAAATTCACAGTTCTAAGTCACACTGATCGACCGACCACAACCGACCGCTGTTATGAAAATGTCATACCTGAGATTTTAGGTTACGTATATTTCACAGAAATGTTTACAAACTAACCTTTATTGTTCTGTGTATTTTACACACAACATACTAGTATTACTAGTAATTAAAATATCTTATCAATAATTATTAGCTTAAAACAAAACCAGCGTCACAAAGTTTGGTTAGGTTAGAGTTAGGACGCGCACGCCACTTCCACTAGTTTCACTTGGTGTAAAATAAAAAATAACTAAAAATTTGTCATGCGCATTAAATGGGATGGTCCGCGACCGACCAAAATTTCCAGCAGGTTGGAATTTCAAACACGGTCGTCGTAAAACGGTCGCGGACGGTCGAGGACGATGGTTCAGTGTGATCTTTGTGGTAAGAATGTACGTGTTGGAAATTTGGTCGTTAACGGTCGGTCGCGGACGGTCGATCATGGTCGCTCAGTGTGATTCTTGCCTTAGGCTGAGGGATCATGTAGCACACAAATTACGTGATTTACGATGGCTGAGCATGCGGGACAGACTAAAATTACATCTGGCCTGTTTTTTGCACAGATTGCTCAAAAACGGGACTCCTTGATACCTAAGGGAAAAACTGACATTTCGCTCCGCCACTCACAACCGCGAGACTCGCCACAATGACCTAATGAATATACCGCGTCGCCGAATAGCTCTATATGAGCTTTGCTTTTCTTGTGTGAGTCCCAGATTGTTTAACTCTGAAATTCGAAATAAGTTTTCAAATATCAGTTATATATCGTTTAAGCGGAAATTCAGAAATTCTTTGTTTGATAAATACCTCGATAAATACGAAAGACGATTTTCCTAATGAACCGTCATACTAGCAGTTTGGTAAACACCATAGTTCAAAGAACAATAAAATTGTTCTTTTCTTAAACAGTTGATCATTCATATACCTATAGTTTAGGATTCCTTGGTTGGTTCGCAGATTAATTGTTTATACAGTATACTTCCTATTTTAGTAAAATATTTACCTATTATAATTGTAATGCTAGGTTAAGTAAACAGCATTGCTGCCCTTCGCCGAGCTAAAAAATAAAGACGTTTCTATCTATCTATCTATAATGTACGAGATAACTTTTAGTCCAATAAACGGAACGCTTAAAAAGGAATTTTAGTTAGAAAGCTGCTTTTTTGATTGAAGGTACATGTTAATGTTTGAAAAGACACTTCAATTGGGGTTGAAAATATATTTTTGGGTTATAACTTTTAAATGAAAAATAATATGAAAAAAAGTTTTTCCTAAATGTTGTAGAGCATTAAAATTTACACCAAAAGGGTTATTACTACTTTTTTCTAATCTATAAATCTAAAAGCCATAAGAGGTTTGCAAATTTCAAAAACAATTTTTGGTCAGGTCTTTAATAAATGGGACCTAAATATCGATATGGCATCACTGTCGCCTTTGGAAAAGAGTTGGTTTAGTGCAGTATTTATCGGGTTTTTAGATGCAGAATGATTTTTTGCGGATACAGGGTGCGCAAATACCATTTATGTCTATATTTTAGGTGTATGTGAAATTTGGTTAGTAGATAGCCAATACCTCGGGACAGCACATAGGGTAGTTTTCATTTCGAAAATTTTAAAAACAAAAAATATTACTTTACTTTAGAAAGACAATGTAAGAGAAAATATCCAAATCTGAGTAAGTGATAAATTTCACTGCACAGTTATTAAGTACTTCATACTATTTTTCATATAGGTGATACCTATTATAGGAGTGTATATTAAATTGACACACCATCAATTATTGGCACCCAAAAAGTTGCTGTAAATAAACTGTTTAAAACTGATTTTTTGCTTTACTCTTTTAACCTACAAAAATCGTTTAACCTTAATATCTTCACAGTTGACCGGCAATGGGCAATATTATTATTCAAGAGACCTACTTACACCCTCAATAAAAATATCATAGGTATTAGCAGGGTATATAAAATAATTATAAACTACTCAAGATTTTTGGCTTAGTTTCATACATACCTTTTACAGGGTTATTCAAACAATATTTAACAAAAATGTTTCACTCATAAAAACCTCAAAACAGTACAAAAATAACATACTCTAATAAATTAACGTACCTACCAAAAAACTTTTTTTTCAGACACCCGTATAGAGTCTCAGCCAGACGATGGGCAGTGTTGCCAAGTTGAAAATTTAATGCGTTTGTGAAATTTCGAAGACGCCGACCAACCCTCAAAGTTCACATGATTCTAAGGCCACAACCATTAGAGATATCGTAAAAATCATCATAAACGTTTTTATTCAGATTTAAATGCTCTACAACATTTGTCTAAAACCTTTTTTTCTAGTGTTTTTTGTTTTAAAGTCACGGGTCAAAAAAACATTTTAAAGTAATTTTCCATCCCTTATGCAAGGGTTGAATACAAAATAATACCGAAGTGTCTTTTCAAACATTAAAATGTACCTTCCACCAAAAAAAAGCAGCTTTCTAACCAAAATTCCTTTTTAAGCGTTCCGTTTATTGGACTATTTATAATTGTTTTTATTCTCTCTTAGTGTTGGAAAAACTAAATTTTTCAAAAATCTGAATATTAATATCGCCTTCAAAACAAATAATACTTTAGGGAATCACCTTAAAAATATTAAAACTAAACTAAATAAAGGAAAGAAATCTGGTGTTAATAAATTAAAATGTAACGATTGCCCCAAAGTTTACATAGTAGGGCAATCTGGCAGAAATTTTGAAAAACGTTTCAACAAACATTACTCTAATTTCAAAAAAAACCAAACTGATTCAAATTATTCTAACCATTTGAAAGAAGAAAACCATATATTTAATATTAACTACGATATTTTACATACTGAGAGCAAAAGTCTTAAATTAAATTTGCTTGAATGCTTGGATTTAAACAAACTTAAAAATCACAATACTCTACCTAGTGATCAATTAGACTTAAACTCATCACCTCTTTTGAATCTATTCGATTAGTTTGTAAATATAGATTTTTCCCTCAGTTAAACTTATATACCTGCTTACTTTAAAATTTATTCTCTTTACAGTTTTTAAAATATTAGTCTTTTGTACTCCTTTAAAGAAGCAACCATGTTGCGAAACATGTCGAGTTAAAAATAAAACTTGTAACTATATTTTTGGAAAGTGTAAAATTATTTTTTACCATTTACACTGCTCAAAAAAATTAAAGGAACACTTTTGGATGACCCTATAACTTCTTGGCTTGCTGTTATTAACAAATGAAAATTATATTTTCATAATCGATTTGCATCTTATTTTAGTGATGTGTTAAAAAATAAACGTGATTATGCTCATTTATTCGAGATAAGTTTAATTTTCCACAGCAAGTACAAAAAATAAAGTGATTATGAAAATATTCACATTTAGGTTTTATGTTGAGGCAGGCTTAGAGAGCTTCACCGGGCAACGGCATGACAGTTTGTAGTTGTTGAATTCATTATCTGTCAAAATGAGAGATCTTAGCGAGATAGAAGTCGCTCGTGTCATAGCTTTAATTGAAAATGGTGTAAAAATTCGACAAGTAGCAAGAAATGTTAATCGCAGTCCGTCAGTCATCAAACGTGTGTATGATCGCTATAGAGAGACTGGACGATATAAAACACGAACCGGACAAGGTCTAAAGCGAAAAACTACACAAATTCAGGACCGATATTTAGTAGTTTCTTCTTTGCGAAAACGAATAGCGACAGCAAAGAACCTTCAAAGTACACTTTTGATGGCTCATCAGGTAACCATTTCTGACCAGACTGTCAGAAACAGGTTACAAGAAGCAGATTTAAAACCTAGAAGACCGGTACGAAAACCTGTTTTAACTCGACATCATAAAACTATGCGATTAAACTTTGCTCGTGATCATTTGGGATGGCAACTTCGACAATGGAAACCAGTACTTTTTACAGACCAATCAAGATTTCGTCTCACTCGTTGTGATGGTCGGGTGCGTGTATACAGACGTCCCAATGAACGATACTCCGCTGCTACTGTACAAGAGGTATCCAGATTTGGAGATGGTTCGGTAATGGTCTGGGGTGGAATAAGTTTGGAGGAAAAAACCGATCTTGTAGTGATACCAGGAAGTTTTACAGCTGCAAGATATATTGATATCATTCTATCAGATCACGTTATTCCTGCAGCATATGGTATAGGTCCTGATTTTCTTTTCATGCAGGATAATGCAAGGCCTCATACTGCTGCGATTTCTATAGATTTTCTTAACGAGCATGAAATTCGTAAAATGGATTGGCCAGCGATAAGCCCTGACCTTAATCCAATTGAACACTTATGGGATATATTGGACAGACGTATTCGACGTCGTCCAAATCCACCTCAAACCCTTCAGCAACTAACAGAAGCCCTAGTCGAAGAGTGGGACAGTATACCACAGGAAGACATTCGAAGGCTCGTGAGAAGTATGCCAAGAAGATGCCAAGAAGTAATTCGTGCTGCTGGAGGGCATACGCGATACTAAAACACATTGGTTTTCAGATAGCGGAACATTGCCTTTAAAAAATTTTTTCTTTTCATTTTGTTATTCGCACTTTTTTTATAATTGTTAATCTTAGTTTACGAATAAAGGATTAGTTTAAAGTTCTATTAATCGATTTATTAGAAGAAAGTATGTGTCTTTCAGAATATAAATGTTCATCTGTATATAACTATCACTTAATAAGTTACAGGGTTATCCAAAAGTGTTCCTTTAATTTTTTTGAGCAACGTATTATAAAGTGATAGTGAGTTTCCACCAAGTTACAGCCGAATAAATTCATTTCAAACAACATCTTCCTCATCTTTATGTTGAACCTTCTGGTTAGTAATCTCAGGAGCATCCTGACCCTTATAACAAGATCGGGCAGATTTTATTAGGGCTTGGGTGGTTGAGTAGATGGGGAATCCTCAGGGGTAAGCAAGGTGACTGCCAGCCAGGTTCGTGTGCCTCTATCGCCTATATTAGTAATACCTACTAGTAATCTTAGGCTGTGCCTATGTTATATCCGCGATCAACAATAGACGTTCGATTTATCTAATAAAAAAGACTTGGCCGCCGTATTGATATGTTTTATTTTAAATGTCAAATTAAAGCCAATACCACCGTACTTTAATCCATCCTGAAATATAAACTAATCCTGTAAATGATAATTTTAGCAATGTATAGATCTTAAATTCTACATTCTTATAATTTTTTTAATTTACTTTTTTACGTAGTAGTTTTGATGGTTGTAATAATTTTAGTGGACTTAGTATTATTGTGACAATGTCTCTCTTATTTCTTTGACTTGTGTAAGTAACTTTAGCATCCAATAAAATTATTTGATTTGATTTGAAAACTCAGAACAAAACTCCCGCAAATTCAACAAATTATGCTGTAATAAAAAATCTCAATTTTTTGTAATACTAAATAAATGCCACATGCTCTACACATAGGTATATGCAATTTTTGTTCGTAATATTTGAAAGAAATTTTATGGCAACATATTGTCCTAAAGTACCAAAAAAGTACAATAAAAAGGCTTCTAGTGGTGGAGAAAAACGCCGGATTTCTTAAAGGAAAGGTTATTTATGCAAATTGTATGTCAGATAGTATAATAAAAACATTCACATAATTTATAATAAAAATAGGAATGTGTTTTTCTAGTTTTTGTACGACTTTCAGCTTTCAGCTATTTAAATTAATATGCGGATTTTGGCCATTTAGAGGTTTATCCACCAAACCAAATGTGATGGACAAAATAAATTTAACTTTTTATTAATAGAAAAGAGTCCTTTGTCCTTCTCGCATCGCTTACAATTGCAAGTAGAATGCTAACAATTTGATTACACTAAGCACGGCTTAGAATATGACTATCAATAACTGTGATATTGTGCAAAAAGGTTAAAATCTCTCATATCCTATTATTAGTTTGAAACTTTCTATAATTTTATCTCATTACTCGCAAAATTTTTAATGATCTAAAGTCTGCTTTTAATTGGATATTATTAGGATTCTTTTTATGACGTTAATAAGCGTTATCTCTATATTTTATTAATTTAATTAGATCTGGAGTAACCTAACCATTATTTATGACATTTACAGATACATTACATGATATTTAATGAGTTTAGCTGTTTGTGAAACTTGTTTAGCTTTATTGATTACTTTTGTTAATTCCTAAAGTATTTATAGTTCTAAATTATTAACTTTTTGTGCAAAATTTTGTTTAAAGTTTTCAGTATTAAGATATTGCTTTTGAATACCAACTTCTTGTTTAGATAATATTAGTTTTCCTTTTACCTTTAATATCACCTCTTTGTTGTCAGAAAAAGGTTTATCCTTACCCTTTACCTTCCACCTAGACTTCACTAATCCATTACACAAAACATGATCTATTTGAGGATGTAGACTCAATTACTCTAGTAGCATCAGTTTCATATAAATTATTTACAATCATAAATTTATTTATTACTATTAACTTCTTGATTAAAGAGGAACTATCATTTAGTAAGTTAATATTCATGTCACCTATATGATTCGTTTTACACTTATTTAATATTGCCTTTAAATCATTTAAAAATATGAGCCCCTGGGTATGAAAGTGGTATAAGTCACATTTTTATCATTTTGAGTAAATTGACCTTTTGCAAATGTTTGCACCTAAAAATATGAGTAAATTTTAAGGATTATTTTTTTCGCGGTTTGGGTTAAGCTTAAGTCGAAGTTTATTGGTGTGTACAAGTTTGTTAAAATTACTTTGATTTTACCTAGTTTTTTCACAATTTCTTGACTTATACCACTTTTAAAGTAAACCAGAATTACAAAGTGTTTAAATTCCAATATATTTTTCATTATACAGTATACATTATAATAATTCTTGTAGGTTAAAAAAATGAAGATTATGTCTTAAATATTAACTTTAATATTCAAATAAAAAAATATACAATATTTTATATATAAGAGTCATTAGACGTATATATTTTACATTTCTTCAGCATCTTCCTCATCTTCTGATAAAGGAGTTATTTCTTCACCAATGTTAGAAGTTGTCCGTTTAAGATTTTTAAAATAGTCATGGTAAATTGGAGGAATGTATGGTAGCAGGTCCATCATATCCTTGTACTTAGAGGCACTTACTGGTCGAGGATGTGTATTTAACAGGGTCAACATAATTTTGCCGTAATCCTTGGGACGACCTCGTTTTGGAGACAACTCCAATATAAGAAAAGGTGCATTGTCATCTAAAGACATTTTATAAAACATTTTGTAGGGCTGCGATTTTAGGAATCTTATCCATTGTATTTGAAGCCAGTTGACGTTAACTGACGATGCGCACAAGAGTTTAAAAACAAGTTTTGATCTTTAAAAGTTCCAATTTTCCAAAAATTTTCAAATATTAATTCTCTTTCATTAGAAGTAATTCTGCTTATACACTTTTTAGCACAGGAGCAAGGTTTATGTTCAAAAGTTTTAGACTCTATTTTTTTTCCTTTAGCTGTAAAGTATTCTTCTCCATGATTACGTTTATATTTTCTAGAGTTCTGTCCATAAAGTGTTTCATTTCTAGACCTTTTTCTTCCCATACCAGATGTTGATTTTCCAGGCAATTCTTTATCTGTAGAGATATCAGGAAGGCAGTCGCTGTCCGAAGAGCTGCTGGTCTGAACGTAATTAGAATCTGAATCTGAAATAAAAGATAAACAGTTACGCAATCCGATAAGAAAAATACAAGATGCAATATGTCTAATTTTAAACCAGCATAATGGATTCTAGAATACACATACGATAACATAGCCAAAAAACGGATATTTTAGCATTATACTATCTTAACATTTCAGATTTTTACTCACCTGTGTTATCAGATAACAGCTGTAAGTTAGGGTCTTCCATTTGGTACAAAAATATACTTTAAATACGGAACTATTGAAACTAAACTTAACTATTCACTTGCTATATTGCTTTACCAGTACTCAGTTTCGTTTAGTTTGAAACCGGTGTAATGACTTGTTTCACTTTCAAAGTAAACAACGGCTTCATAACGTTAAGCATGCACACTTGCTGTGCCATCTATGAGTCAATAGGTGAACATTGACTTAAATCACTTTCAAACTAAACATAATACACATTTTTGTATACATTACTGACTTATTCCCATTTTTCCCAGTTTTCGACTTATTCCACTTTCATAATAAGGGGCTCATATATACAGGGTGTCCGAAAATGATGAGCTAAAAACTTGGGCGGTAATTCGGCTCGAAAAAATAATAGTAAAAGTTCATATAACATTTTTTCGAAAACTCAAAAATAATGGAATTACAGGGTGTCAAAATTTGTTTTTTAAAATCATTTTTCCTTTATAACTTTTTGCTAGCTAGATGATCCTCATCAAATATGGCACACTTATTACTACTGTCCTTATGTATTATTGCTCCAAATTGACATAAATCTTTTAATGTCAAAGGGTCTTATTGGCCCCTACCGTTAAGATAATGCCCCTTAACTTTTTTGTTTGACTACCAATCCACTTGTCATTTTTATTATTATCAAAGCATGCCTTGGAAACAAACGCAAGGATTTCCTTGCAAACGAATTTGCATGAAACTAGTGTATGTCATTGTTGTTTTTTCTAGTCATGAAGTAGTAGAAATAATTAACTAAAATAATCTGTCACGTTAATATTTAATTGCAATAATCCTAAGTTTACCACATTTTGTTTTAAAACATCATACTAAAATTAATAACATATTGTTATCTTTATAACAAATTTTCGAAGTAATGCCCCCTTACCTCATTACATAAGTTAATTCTTCTCAGAAAGTTGCAATTAACTCTTGCGAATATTCCTTCCGTTTGTCTAATTACCCCACAGTTATCTATTATTCTTTGCCGCAGTTCTTTAACGGTATTCACTGGAGCCCTGTATACAAAAGATTTGAGATAGCGCCAAAGAAAGAAATCCATTGGATTTAAATCAGGCGATCTGGGAGCCCAAGGTATAAATCCACTGCGTCCTATCCATCTCTTAGGAAAAGATTCATTCAGAAATTCTCTTGCCAATATACTATAATGTGGCGGGGCACCGTCTTGAAGCAGCCACATTGTTTGTCTTACTTGTAGGGGTATATCTTCCAATACTTACTTGGGATCTCTGTTTTTTTTTTAAGTTAGGAATTCTCCTGCGACTTCAATGGAATCTTCGCAAACTGTTTAGGTTTTATCACTTGTAGAAATTTTGAAATTGACTTTTGCCTTGATTATTCGTATTTCTGCTTGTTTGATTTAAAAAGTTTTATACTGCAAAACTTTGGCGCCTATTCCATTGATTGTGAATTGATTGGGTCATTGGTGGTTGATTGATAGTGCCTCACTACTATTAGTGCTTCTCTACTATGGGATTGGACCAACAGGGAGCCAGTCTTTCGGTAGTTTGTACGTACTGTTTGGTCTAGATCTCGTGTGGAAGTCCGTGATTAATGGGTTTGTCGATACGTCCGTACGTCTGTAATAGTCTGTAATAATTTTTGTGAAAAATTCATTTATTGTCTGCATACGAAAGTCTTGATGAAGTATGCGATTCATCGTGTACCTGGGAACATCCGCAATAATTTTTAGTGCCCTGTTTTGTATTACCTGGAACTTATTAAGCTCCGTTCTGCTTATGTCGCACCATGAAGGTGCACCATAAGTGAGAACCGGCCTGACTAACACCTTGTAGAGGTTGACCTTAGTCCTATTACCAAGTCTACTCCGCCTGTGAAGCAGGGGATAGATAGAGCGTAATTGATGCAATGCTAGCTTTAGACGGGCAGCCGATTTCTTAAAAAATCCATTAAGCCTTTGTGGTAACAAATGTGGCCCAATTAAGTGGTCTTCTACAATACCGGCCCACACCTTAACCGAGAACTTGTTTTGAAAACCGCGTTCTATCACCAAGTGAGGATTCTCATTAGACCAGTAACGTTCATTATGAAGATTGATAGGGCCGTCATGTCCAAATCCAGCTTCATCCGTAGAAAGAATAGATTGTATAAAATTTCGATTTTCGTTATGGAGATTTCTAATGTTATTACACAAACTCGCACGAGAAACAGGATCTTCAGGAAATAGTGCTTGCACCTTTTGGTAATGGTAGGGATAAAGGAGTTGCTCTTGCAAAACTTCATGTACCGAACTCTTTGGAATAATTTCCTGAGTTGCAATTAATCTTGTACTTATTTTGCGATTATTCTCAATTGAATTTAAAACACGACCTTCTGCTGCCATGGTTCGAGTACTTCGCGGACGGCCGACATCATAAAGTTTAGTTTTAAAGATACATATTCTCCAAGCCTTTAATGAATAGTTCTGAATATTCGCGATTGTCGTACTCTTCTATTAGGATATACGTCACCATAAAAACGTCTTGCTGCTAGTGCATTGCCGCCAGCTACTCCATAATAATAATGCATGTTACGTAATTCGGCGTTAGAATAATAATTATAATTATTATTGTTCATCTTATTTATTATTAACTTAATAAGTTTATGAAATAATGAATCAAAATTATTATCTGTCACAATAACAAATTTCATGCAATTTCCAAGGAAATGCTTGCGTTTGTTTCCAAGGCATGCTTTGATAATAAGACCCTTTGGCAATAAAATATTTATGTTAAATTTGGAGCAATAATACATAAGGATAGTAGTAATAAGTTTGCCATATTTGATGAGGATCATTTAGCTAGCAAAAAAGTTATAAAGGAAAAATGATTCTAAAAAACAAATTTTGACACTCTTTAATTCCATTATTTTTGAGTTTTCGAAAAAAATGTTATATGAACTTATACTATTATTTTTCGAGCCGAATTACCCCCCAAGTTTTTTGCTCATCATTTCCGGACACCCTGCATGTACGTAAGTGCATAATATTTACATTTCTTTAGAAAACGAGTACTGTAGATTTTAAAATGATTTAGTAAATAAACCAAATTTTAAAAAACTTAACTTGTTTTATGCATAATTCTCAATTATCTGCAATAAATTACTATACCCACCAGCTTCACCACTTCTCTCTGTAAAACGTGTTCTATTTTGTTTAGACTGTCCCATTTTTGATGTTCAGCGTTAAGTCGTTTCATCATCCAAGTTAAACGGGTTCTGTGCTAGAACAACTTAATCGTCAGCAAAATTTAAACAGAACATTGTTCCATTTTTTACAGGTATTTCCTTACGTCTACAATGTTTTCCAGTTATGAAGAGCTGTTTATAGACATGATGTACCCCTTTTGTGATTTGGATTTTTTTGAATAGTTTAGTTCCTTTTTTATGTCAGCTGTATTGTCTTTATTTAATTCGATATAAGCATTGGGAACAGGTGGTTATTGATATTTAGTTATCTTAAACTGCCCACAATAATTACCGTAAAGTCGGGTGACTTAAGACGTATGGGTGACTTGAGACGCAACTTTCCGAATTTCTTTGATACAATCTGACAACGCCGTTTTCGCGAATCAGCGAACGGCGGTTGACGATTCTCGCGCCGGACAGGTCCCAACACCGTTTAGTATAGTTCTTGACTTGGTAGAGAATGTACTTACGCTTCTCTGAATTTTTAACGGAAATACGGTAATTGACAGGTAAAAAATATTCTAAAAAACTTTATCTAGTATTCCTTATACATTAATACTTTGTAATTTAAATTGCATGTCCTACGTATTAATATGCATGCCCAATACTTTTATGTTTGTTTGGTTTATATTTTATATTTCTTGTTAGGAAAAATAATTAAAAAAATAAAAATGTGCCCTTCTTAGGATGACTTGAGACATTGTCTCAAGTCACCCTCCTTGACTCAACTGGTCCTGATTTGTTTTAATTGTCGTCAAATTTTAATTTTATTATATATTATATATTACTTTTAGTTAAGAAATGGGAAAATACAAGCGAAAATTAGGCAGCCGCAAATATGCCGCTTATGATCCCAAAAAATTAGAAATGGCAGTCGAGGAGTACAAAACAAGGGGTGGTAGCTTTCGAAAACTTGAGAAAAAATATGGAGTGAGTCGCTCAACAATACAAAGAAAGGTTAACAATATTAATATGAAAAAACCAGGGGGGCAAACGAAACTAAATTCTGAAGAGGAGGTGAAACTAGTAAAGAATATAGAGACTGTTTGCACATGGGGCTTTCCCGTTACAAGTCGTGATTTAAGAACAATAGTAAAATCGTATCTAGATGCAAAAGGAACGAACCTATTTAAAAATAACTATCCTGGTAAAGACTGGGTATACAGTTTCTTAAGCAGACATAGAGAAGTTTTAAGTCAACGCTGGGTAGAAAATATTAAAAGGGCCAGGGCCGGGGTTACAGCTAAAACAGTTAGCGAATATTTTGTTGAACTCGAAAAAACTGTTGCTGATGTAGATCCAGAATTAATAGTTAATTATGATGAAACCAATATTTGCGATGATCCAGGAAAGGAGAAGGTGATTGCAAGGCGAGGCTCCAAACATACGCACAGGATTGTTGACTCATCCAAATCAAGCAATTCGGTTATGTTTGCAGGAACGGCTTCAGGCACCTTGTTACCCTTGTACGTGGTATACAAGGCTGAACATTTATATACCACCTGGACAGAAAATGGACCCGCAGGTACCAGATATAACAGAAGCAAGTCTGGATGGTTTAATGAATCCATATATGAGGATTGGTTCTTTGAAGTGGCACTGAAATATTTTAAGAAATTTCCCTTGGAAAGCCGCAAAGTGTTGGTTGGTGACAATCTGTCAAGCCATTTGAGCGCAAGGGTAATTGATGCGTGCGAAGAAAACAATATCGCATATGTACTTCTTCCCCCAAATTCAACCCACATATGTCAACCTCTAGACGTCGCCTTTTTTAGACCGCTAAAAATTCTGTGGCGTAAGGTTCTCTTAGATTGGAAGTTAAAAAATAAAGGCACTGTGCCTAAAGACGTTTTTCCAAGATTGTTAAATAAAACTATGCAAAAACTCAACGAAGGGAATAAATGCAAAGAAAACCTCCAGGCTGGGTTTAAAGGAACAGGAATCTACCCATTAAATAAAAATTGTGTGTTAAAAAAATTGCCACCTGATGTAACGCCAACTGAAGAAGCTAATATCACAATAGACAATGCCTTCCAGGTTTTTTTGAGTAATTTATATGAAAAGGAAATTGTGCCAAGTAGAACTAGTACTGTAAAAAAGCAAAGATTAAAAGTCAAACCTGGAGCCAGCATATCAAATAGAGAAAATCCAGAACCTTCTCACGAATCTGAAACTATTCCTGTACCATCGACGTCAAATCAACTTGAAGATCACGAAGCGTCAGATGAAGACCTTCCTTCATTTTTACCATTGAGGAAAACTAACACAAAACAAGTCAAGAGGCGCAGAAGTAGCAATAGCGAAACATGTGAATCGGATTCATATTCCCTTCAAGATTCATCAGATTCTTCAGAGAATTTCGAACCTGATCCTGAAGAGGGGTTCAAGGTAGAAAATATTAAAATACAAAGCTTCATTTTGGTGGAAATTCCTTACGAAGCGCCAAACAAAAAAATAATAAATAAGAAATTCATTGGTCTCGTGACAGAAATAAAAGAAAACTCAAAATTTTGCTGTAAATTCTTAAGACAAAGTTCTAACTCCAATAAAAATATTTATGTTTTTCCTGATATCCCAGATTTCGCAGATATAGAAGCGTCTCAAATCATTTCGGAATTAACACCAACCTTTATAAAAAGGGGAAGACACAGTTTTGCTGTACATATTTAATGGAAAAATGTGTTTCTAAATTTGTTGTTTTGATTGATATGTAATATGTTCACTATATTTTTAAGAGTTAAGTTAAGTTAGCTTGTGTAATAGCTTCAGTTAAGTTTAATATAAACATACATTTTTTATGTTATTTCTATAACAACTTGTTTTTTTTTCTTGCGTCTTTCCAATCTAAACTTTTTTAAATGATATTTCCTTGTCTCAAGTCGCCCGCACCTTTTCTGTCTTGAATTATTCATGTAAAATGAGGTGTGTCTCAAATCACCCGAAAGTGCGGGCGACTTGAGACAACAAGAAAAAAAATAAAAAAAATATGAACACTTTAAATAATAGTTTTAAAAAGATCCTAGTCTTACTGTATAAACTAA
The DNA here is from genome assembly GCA_963920685.1 of Polydrusus tereticollis. Taxonomy (NCBI): domain Eukaryota; kingdom Metazoa; phylum Arthropoda; class Insecta; order Coleoptera; family Curculionidae; genus Polydrusus; species Polydrusus tereticollis. The sequence goes on along the minus strand of OY987326.1, from coordinate 25,558,871 downwards.
TACTCAAGATTTGACACCAATTTTAGATGTCTAGCGCAAATAGTTTCAAAGATATTTAACTTGGTAATTAAAAAGTGTCCTAAGTCACCCGAATTTACGGTATTATGCTGTAGACTGAGCCATATGCTTATTTTTTTAAATTATGAACACAAAATTGTATTAAATTATTTTTAGTTAAACACAAACAAAGAAGATATTTTACTGATAAGATGTTGGAAATGGCCCCACTGGCAGTTTGAAAATATACCAATGGTCAACTAACCTATATACGTTGACTTTGTATGCTCAAACCGCAGCTGCAAATGAACAATCTTGTTTTAAAAGCGATTGAAAAAAATTTTAATGTAACTCAGTATAATAAATAATTGAAAAAATATTATACCAAACAGCTTTATGTAAGCGACGCTTCACAGTCATGATAATCAATCATTTTTTCAACGCAGCAGCGTGGTCATGTTACTACGAGAACGGAAATACTCTTGATCGCGCCAAGTCCTATTGTGGAATCCACGCGGTTATTATCACGGTACCTAGGGACGAAACGAAATTCTTATAAATTTATATTACCCCGGTTTCTAATTTGCAGATATCTGAACCCATTAATAACATTTTTATTTTCCGGTGTATACTTATGAACAGGGCCCGATAAATCTCGGGATTTCAACGAAGGCCGAGAATAAATTTTCTTTCTTTATACTATGGATGGGTATTCTAAATCTTAATTATGTTTACTTAAGGAGCAGGTGATGATTTAAGGTACATTTTTTTGTAATTTATTTTTTCTGTTATGGTTGATGCAACTACCAATTCTTCAATCAAATATAGGGGAGTATATTTCGGGAACACACTGGTAGTTAGACATTGTCAAGTTAACTTATAAAGGGTGAGGACTTTAAAGTGTTACAATGCAAAATCCTAAAAATGGCTTCAAATATTTTATTCAAACTTTAGAACGTCAATAAGGAGGCTGGAACAACAATATAAAAAATATAGGAATATTCGTAAAATAATTATAGCAAACACTAAGAATTCATATTACAAAGATCTGGTTAATAGTAACAGAAATAATATTAAGAAATTGTACCAAATAGTAAAAGATGCCACCAATGAACATCCCAGTAACAAAAAGGAAAGGTTAATTATCGTGAATAACAAGGAGTCTTTTGTAGATGATAATGAAGCTGCTAATTTCTGTAATGATTTCTTTGTAAATATAGGTAGTAAAATGGCGAAAAACATTCAAAAACCGGACAATCCTGTAAAATTGTTGTATAGTACCAAGTGTTTCATGTTTCTTAAACCTACTAACAAAAAGGAAATTATTAACTATATCTCCTCCCTTAAAAATCTACCAAAATAATAAAACGATTTTATACATACTTTTTAAAGCTCCTTGTACATATTATTTACGTGATATTTAAGACTAACACTATACCATCATATTTTAAAACATCTGTAACTTCTATATACAAGACCGGCAATGAAACAAATATAACAAATTATCGTCCAATCAGTCTAATTAACAACTTCAGTAGAATATTGGAGAGGGCCATAAAAGAACGTCTAACTAATTTTCTACTGTGTAATAATATCTTATCAACAAATCAGTTTGCTTTTAAAGAAGGTGCTTGCACCAATGATGCAATATACAACATGGTGTTGAGGTAACAGGGAAGATGAATACTAATAGGAAAACCTCTTAGCAATATACTTAGACCTGGCCAAGGCATTTGACACGGTGCCCCACAGTGCCTTACTGGATATCTTCTCAGGAGATGGGATAAGGGGACCGGTGTTGGGTTTTTTGATTCTTGTCTCAGCCATCGTAGTCAAATTGTAAAATTTAACAATGTCTTGAGTGATTCAATGATGATAAAAATGGGCATACTACAAGGCACAGTCCTTGGCCCAATTCTTTTTATAATTTACATAAATTCGTTCCTTAAAGAGTGTCATACAGGTGGAACAATTCTCTCCTATGCAGATGACACCGTAGTCATTTTTTCGGCTGAAACCTGGAATACCCTACAAGGCATTGCTGAAAGTGGCTTGAAATTAATAAAAAAATGGCTTGATTCATTTCAACTTTCTCTAAATATAAAAAAAAAAAAAACTATAACATTACTTCTTCGCCTACAATAAAAAATCGACCCCACTTTAACAGAATAAGTTTAGATAATAATAATACCATTAATGAATTAGAAGAGACTAAGTACTTAGGAATTATAATAGACCGGCATTTAAAGTGGCACAGACAAATAAATAAAATTGTAAAAAGTGTCAAGAATTTGATCCATAAATTTTGCTTGTTAAGGGAATTCATGAGTAAAGAATTGTTAACTATGATTTACAGAGCATTGGTAGAATCTATCATATGCTACGGAATTGTAGTTTGGGGAGGATTATACAGCGCAACATTAAAACCACTAAATACTGTTCAAAATTGTATTCTAAAGGTAATTTATAAAAAACCTAGACTGTATCATACCGATCTTATTTACGCTTCTGTTGTGCTGAATGTGAGAGGTCCTAATATCCTAAATACGTGTAATTTTGTGAAAAAGCAAGGAATTGTAGACAGGATATCTCACAAATATCAAACATGGGGTAATGTGCATGAAAATCTCAAATATAATATGATAAATCACAAAACCTTGACCATGAAATCAGTTGTCTACATGAGACCCAAACTATTTAATCTATTACCTGTTAAAATACGTAATATAAAAATACCATTTCAGTAAACAATTTACTCAACATATTTGAAAAGTACTATTTGATATTTGGGAGACTGTTTTGAGTTTGTGATTTCTGAATTTAGCTCTTACGATATGTTAATGTTAATCTTGATATTGTCTAATGTCTAAAAGAGAAATTTAAGCGTCACAATAATCTTCACTCAAGGAAAACTAGATTTAATGAAAACTTTGTATTGCCACAACATAAAACTGCCATGTTTACAAGAAGCTTTATCTATCAGTCAATATCAATGTACAATTCACTACCGAAAAATTTTAAATTATTTAATATTAATAAATTTAAATACAAATTAAAACACTTACTGTTGAGCAAGCAATAAAACAAATTTAACACTAATTTGCCGCGCGTGCTTGGGGGTTGTTCGAGTGCTTTTGATTTTGATAATGGTATTATTATGTATATCAATTATATTATCTTTAGGTGTATTTGCCGTCTAAGAGTATTCTTTTATATTTTTTATATTTTTTTTTTCATTTTTTATATTTTATATTATTATAACTTTTATTTCATACCCTACTGCCGTGTGGGGGTTGAGTATGAATAGCCATGCTAGACTTCGCCAACATACCGCAGATAGGGTGTGTTTAATATTATTTTTCTTTCTTGTGCTGTTTACTAATCATACTTATTCTGTAATAATTTAATATTGTTTTGTTTTTTTTTCTGTTTGTGTTTTCAATAAAGTCGATATTTATTTATTTATTTATTTATTTATTTATATTCAGTGCAGTGCAATTGCTATAAGCTGACAAATCATTATTAACTGGGCCTTCCAAGGTCCCAGTTTGTGCAAATTTACTTATTATAGGTAATGAAAATCTATAGACCTAGTACAATACTACACGAAAGCACACACAGATATTACATATCTAAGTGTTTTTGCTCGTAAAAAACTTAACGGAATCATATTCTAAAAAAATTTGTAATTTGTAAAATGTAAATTTATAATAATAATAAATAATAATAAATAATAATGAATAATAATAAATAATAATAAATAATAATAAATAATAATAAATAATAATAAATAATAATAAATAATAATAATAAATAATAATAAATAATAATAAATAATAATAAATAATAATAAATAATAATAAATAATAATAAATAATAATAAATAATAATAAATAATAATAAATAATAATAAATAATAATAAATAATAATAAATAATAATAAATAATAATAAATAATAATAAATAATAATAAATAATAATAATAAATATTGTCCACACTACTCAAAACAAAAAAAAAAGGAGATTTAGGGTACGTTCTTTGAATTTAAATAGGGACAAAGAGGATTTTTATAGAACGTTGATAAAGAGTATGAGAGAGTTAGAATAGGATGATAAGCAATTTATTAGTTGGCGGGAATGATTCCAAAACAATTTGAGTTTTTATTGAAATTTGTCAAATCAAATTTGGAGAATAAAAGTTCCAAAGTTTTAACACCGGAGCAAAGGCTTTTTATTGCGATTCACAGATTATTTTAAAGTAATAATGGTATGTTTGCGTACAATATTTAAATAGCACCTTCTGTTATTATTAACGTAAACACAAGATTAAAATTGAATGTATTTAGGATATCTTGCTTATGGCAACTCTATGCAGTGAATTGCATGGGCATACCGAATTGGTACAAGTACTGCCCACTATGTTATAAAGAAGACCTGTGTCACCATTTATGATGTTTTAGCACTGAATCAATAAAATATCAGTGATATAAATCCATATTATTATTATGCAGGGCAAGAAAAATTATTTCTTTTTATTAATCATTGACTGTCATTTTTCTTGTACCCATCGACATATTGGCATATCAATATCTTGTACCACATACATAACCACATTTTCAAAATTCAAAATAAACTTAGTGCATGCGCGTTTTCAATAAGAATTTGAAAGTCACAACATAACGAATAAGGCAAAAGTTAAATCTAAAAAATCGTTTTGAACGCTTATATTTGAAAACACGGTTTTAACTCATTCTTATTGCCAAAATTGTTACTAGAATAAATGCTAAAATTAAAACTTTTTACATGAATGCACCTTAAAACTTTAAAATTATATGTAAATGATACAATGCAGTCTTCCTCCACAGTTCAATGATTAACAAAGTAAATAAAAAGCTCCATACATGTTTCAAGTGCTTAACCCATATACTATCGAAACTATTTTTTTTTAGAAATTTATTTTTTCTTTAGAAAAATGAAATAGTTGCGATGATGCAACAGATTTTTATAATATATTTTTTTTGTAATATCATTGGTTTTCTCAATATTCACCGTCCTTTATAAAGGTCAGTGGCATAATAGGTGCTAATAAATATAACTACTAATGGATACAACACAGATTTATTTAAATACGTTTCACAATACATGTAACAAGATCAAACTATTTTATTGGAGAAACAAACAAATGGATTTACAAAATTAAAATTTTATTGTCAAAACAAATAAATCTATTGGGCATGAAACTTCAAAAAGCAATTTTTGGGATGCAAACCTATGTTGCACTTATTGCACCTAAATTGTTCTTTTTTGTGGCAATGGCGGCATTTTATTTGGTTTTCTTGATAAACCACGATATGATCTCTACCATCAAATCGTGAGCATTAGATCGCACTGGCCCTCGTTTGGATATTTTTTTGTGAGTTTCTAAAATACCGGTTGCCAGAGACCTTCGAAAGTTGTATTGGTCCATTTTTCCACCATAAAGGCGATGAAGTTGCCAGGCATTATGAATTGCCATATCCAGACAATGGCTAATTAGCGGAAAATACCACTTCTTCCCTCTAATGTTTACTCGGTAGAATCTTATGTTTTGGTCTGCTCTGTCAACTCCTCCCATGTTTTGGTTACATTTTCTTATTATCTTTGGTTGAGGCACAGATATTTGCTTTTTTTCCTTTTTGGAAAATCTCACTACATTGTTGGTTGGCAATACAGACTCGTAGTTCAAAAACATAGACACGATATTATTATCGTTCCAGCGACAAACAATAATATTCTCTGTTTTTTCCCAGGCATACTCGAAGCTCCCTCTTTCTGCGTTTTTAAAAGCTGAACCAGATGTGATTATAGGAACAGGTATTCTCTTCTCTCTAAAAGTACCGGTTGCTTTATACCTTTGTCTCTCAGCACTAAAAGCAAATCCCAAGAACTAAAAAAGTTGTCAAAATATATGTAGAAGGGGAGATTACCTTTTTCTAGTATGATTTTGTCAACAAAAGTTAAAACAACACTGCTGCCCAAACCTAAGTCCTTGTATCTTTTTTCAAGATTTGTGCTCGATCCTTGATATGGCTCAAACTATTAAATATACCCTTTTGTGGTGGTAACCATCCAAAATTTATACCCCCACCTAATGGGTTTACCCCGAATAAATTGTTTTGTGTTTTGAGCCATGCCTGCCAAAATAAGGTATCATCGACTCGTCGACACTATGGTTTTCTTGTAAAGGGACATATTCGATAGACTTTTGACTAAGGTGGTCTAACAAGGGACCAATTTTAGGAAATTTATTATTCAAATTCAATTTCGTGTTGTCATTACAGTGCAAGTTTTGCATTATAAAATTGAAACGATTTCTTGAAATAGCCTCGTATACGATTTTGTGATTAGCGTCGACACTGTTTTCCCAATACAAGAAACGTCCGGAAACGTTGCAGTATCCACTATAAATTAGTACGCAAAAAAAACATTTAATTTCATCGACAGACATATCACCATTTCTATTGTGTCATACTGCATAGAGGTTTGTAAATGTAGTAATCATTTGCCACAACTTTTTATCAAAAAACATATAGAAAATATCCAATGGTAAGAAATTCATATTTGCCACGCTTTCGTCCGTCCAGTTAGGCAACTTACTTATCATGTCTTCTTGGACCCAATCATTATTTTTTCGCTTTTTCTTATATTTCATAAAAGTTGACAACGGAATGTCATCATCACTATCTTCGCTGTCCCCTTCACCAATAATAACCACGTCTGCATAAAAAACTGGTTCGGCTTGGGAATTCAATAAACTTCCTGGAAGATTGTCCATAATTACATTTTCATCGTCACCAGAGTCTTCATCTGTCACATCATCGTTAGCGTTGGCTGGTGGAAAAACAGCTAAGGCATCTGGTAGGTTGGCACCATAATCTATATGCTCTGCCTCATCCAATAGTTCATTTAAAGTTAACGGCTTTTTGCAGTACCTAAAAAAAATGCACCCCATTATACCACTGACCTTTTAAAAGGACGGCATTGTTTGCTAGGTTATGTAGCTAGATAATTAATGAAATAAATCTTCTAGATCAATTAGTGTTAAAAGTACATCTATACTATATTAGCTTATAGTAATAAATAACAGCTACATCTAATAATAAAAAAAATATCTTACCTTTGACTCTCCATGACAAATAATTGAAAAACCTCTCAAAAATACATGGCTACAAAAACGAAACGAAGCGATTTAAATCAATGGAACCGTCAATAAAAAGTCCCAAATATATTACAGATATCACTATATTAGAGGCGCCATCTCGATGGGAGTAGCCTAACTAATTTTATCTGTAGTATCTGGGTTAAGCACTCATCATCAGCAGTTTAGCAGAAATGTAAGTTGTCTCAAATTAATGAGTACAACTAACCCGAACTGGTTAATTGTATTGAAATTGACATATGAATGAAGTTTTGATTAATTTGTATACCAAGTCTTCAGCCTTTACATTTATCATCCTGTGAGTTCAATGTTGGTATCCCCTGATGATGAGGGCTTAAGCACTTGAAACATGTACGGAGCTTTTTGTTTACTTTGTTAATCATTAAACTGTGGAGGAAGACTGCATTGTTTCATTTACAATACATTGACTTCACTCAAAGTATGAACTATTTTTTCAATTCAAAATTCTAGCCCTGCATAATTTACTTGACCCACTGCTTAAGTCACTACTCACAAATTTAAAAATTATATTACTGATTTTCATAAATGCATTAAAACGGTTGGTATTAGAACAGCTAAACCAGAAGTTTAGAGGTGTATCTATCTAAACCTTATCAAAATGTACATTTTATTAAATTACATTTGTAATTTGTATTGCTTTAAAATCACAACGCTGAGAGTTTGGATAAATTTTATTACGTGCTTGAACAACAGAATAATAAGCGAATCGGCGAAATTTACTGCTAATAATTTAGTTGATTTATTTTTGTAGGCCTACATAAATTAGTGAGGGCTTGTTAGCGGGTGTAATATAACTAACTATATATTTCGGTGTTGTTGTAATGTCATATTTATAATGAGAATTCGTCTTCATGCGGTTTAGTAAAAAGCTTAATTTTATAATAACAAAAATATTCTCTTTTTGTATGGAATGATATTTTTTTTTTGTAATAAATCAATGATAAAAACGGAAAATATGGATTAGCAAACACCTTCATTAGAAGCAATATAGGAGGAACTTTTTTGTCGAAACAAAAAAATGGACATGATAAAATCAGAGAATGTTATGATTTGCGGAGTGCCGTTAGGGGCACATTTATTACAGCAAATCCGTGTATTTTTCATTTATTCTCTCAAACAATGTTATAGATATTACAGATACGGGAGATTATTATGTCTGCGAATGACCTTTTTTACGGGCTATTAAGGAAAGGGTATTAAGTTAATTAACCATTTACCCATGTAGAAGAGAGAAAGACCCTTAAAACATATTCAGTCTTGTTTTTTGGAGGGTATATAATTAAAAAGGTCCTTGATTAACGCAATAGAATTCATAATCAACAAAATGTGACGAGTAATGGTACTGAATCAGGTAAGGCATTCTAACCTCAGTTCTTGATACCGGGTATTCCAAAATTCCGTTTGTACACTTTGGAAATATATAACAAAGATAATTAACTATGAATAATGGCAGATGTAGCATTCAAGCGACATCTCGTGGCAATCAAATACATCACCTGGTCCGTCTAAAAAAAATGAGCCAGAAATGGAGAGGCAAAATCCTACAAAGACCAGACGAGCCGGTCATTATTGCAGTAGTCGCCGCCAGGAGCGCAGCATGAAAAACCAACGCGTCTTAGGATTAATCCAGCGAAAGGAAGCAACTAACCTTTTGATTTATAATTAAGTATATTTTGCCTCGAACGGAGATAAACTGGTAACAACGATGTTTTCTCTCAAAACAGAATTTTGAAATTGAATTTCTATTGATTAATAAACGTGTGTTGGAGAAAGGTTTTCTAGTTGCCTAATTTAATAACAACATACAGGTATCAAGTCAAAGTAGAGGAAGGGCGGCAACGCCGCCGTTTACAATCTATTAAGTTTTCTACGGTGCATCGAGGCGAAAAATCCGCATGGAAGCAAGACAGTTGAGTTCTAAAACGTATAACCAATAATAATTTCCTAGAATATGCGGTCTACAATGCCCAGACTAAATTCCCAGAATCAGCCGAAGTAAAGAACTAGCTTCGCTGAAGGCGGAATAAGCCTACGTGACTGAGCGCAGGGTTTGAAACAGCATGACAGAATGTTACTGTGTACGAGAGGGAGGGATGATGTATCGCAAGTAAGACTTGACGTGTTTCGCTTTTCGGGGGGACAGCAGAGTTCCGTATCACGCCTTGCAGAAAGCAGACGGTCTCCTCGCGGCATCTTGTGCGGGTTTAGTTCATTTTATGGGATTCAAGCCATGAAATAAGTTCGAAAATTCGCGGAGTTCTACTCCGAAGGTGTACTAATGTGATTACTACATCCCAACTCTATTTCCGTTTATCTGTTAAAATAACTTGGAATTTTTATTGTCATGAAACTACTGATTGTCGTTTCGACTCTGTGAAAAAATGTAACTTTCTATTAGTTGTCCTTATCTTCAACTGTTCCGAAGATATTAAGTGTTTTCAGATTTGGATGGTTCAGATGGGAAACCATGTCCTGCGTGCAGCAATTGTTATGTGTGATGGTTTTCCGCGTAATATATAATAGAGTTTTGAATTATATAACAACTTTTTCAAAAATGTAACCAGTTAAATTCGATTTTAATTTTAAATTGTGTGTTTCTTCATCTATATACAATGATTTTAATAGTATCTCCAGACGTCGGCTTTAATTACAATTGACTTTGATTTTCAACACATTTTCTTCTCACATGTCTCTTATTTTATACGAACATCTTGATGAACAATCTCAAGAAAGTTCCTCCCTGAGGATGGAAATGAAATAAATTATTTCCGAAAGCTTGGAATAACTTTAAAGAGTATTCTTTCATTTGCTGCACTCCCCAATATTTGCTAGTCTATTTCTCAACTAGTCAGCAACGACTACCCTCTCGACATACATGTATGCATATATAAAATTAACACAAACCAACTATAAAACGTTACTGTTATACTCATCCAGACTGTAGTAGGCTTTTTGCAATAAGATGTCTTTGACATTTTTCCGAAACTGATCGAAGTTTACCATTGATTTTAGCTCATCACTCAAGTGATTGAAAATTATTTTACTCTCATAGAAAACCGACTGGTTCACAAGAGTGGTCTTAGAGATAGGTAGTTGAAAACTTAGTATGCTGGTTCTAGTACTTTAGTTAAATTCCTCAGCATCTGATTTAGAACATCTTTTATGCAAAATACAAAACAGTTTCCAAAATGAATAAAGACGGTACACTTAAAATTCTTTTTGCTCTAAATAAAGGTAGACAGTGTTCACGGTTATTTGCTCTGCACAAATGTCGAATTGCTTTTTCTGCAACAGAAATATGGCGTTTAGCCACTGCCTGTTTGCAAATCTCCAAAAAACAATACTAGGTATATAACGCTCGTGTGATTCAAACAAGGAACGATATACCATTTCAGCGGTTGAGTTACTAACCCTCATTACAGACTATCGTTATTGCATAACAGCCAGCTGCCAATACTTTGCTTAATACATTTAGGTGTTCCTTAAATTTTAGTTTATTATCTAACGTTAGATCTAAAAACTTTGTAAGTGCTTTATTTTGAATTTGTTGAACATCAAGATTTATCTCACTAAAACTAAAACCAAAAGTCATTATATTCGTTTTGTTAATATTAAAACATAATAGGTTTGTATCGCACCATTCTTTAGCCTCACGTAAATCACTATCAATAGCTAATCTTAAATCATTTGTATCTTTACCATGCCACAAGAGACTAGTGTCATCTGCAAATAATGTAAACGCGCCCTAAATATCCAAAAATGCTAAATCGTTTAAATGTAAGAGAAACAAAACTGGTCCTAACACCGAGCCATGAGGCACGCCTCTCGTAACGATAGAGGTATCAAAGCATTCTAATTCTACCCCTACCACCTTTCATGAAGATAGGAAGAAAACCACTTAACTGTCAGCTGATCAAAACCATAGCGATGTAACTTCTGCAGCAATATTTAAAGATATCCTCCTCACCACTATTTATGTTAAGGAAAGTATCGTGGAACAATGAAAATATAGCGTCATATATACTTTTACCCAATACAAAGCCAAATTGAACAGAACTCAGAATGCCCTGGTCCTCCAAAAATCTCATTACTCTTTCTTTGAATAGTTTTTTAATTACCTTTGAAAGTGTTGACAAGAGAGAAATCGGTCGGAAACTGGAAGGATCAGTAGAATCACCTTCCTTGAATAATGGAATACCCACCGCTCGCTTAAGACATGATGAAGAGATGGAAACTTTTGTCAGTACATTTCATAAAAAATATCTTCTTAAACCCCTTCGTCCATCGTTTATATTCCATTTTAATCAAAGTGAAGTACTTTATTACCGATAAAAATATTATTTGCCTTACAAAATTGTTTCTCATACCATATAATTATTACCGTTTTTAATAAGTAATTAAAGAAAAGTCGAAAGCCTGGGATGCCCTAGTGTCACTGGCTCTTAGTCTAATAGGGAACTGTGATACGATTCGGTACTTTTAACTTTTAAGTATCGAAACCTTGAGAACCTAATATGTTCGCAACGTTTATCAAGGTCGAACTTTAAGCCCGATACATTTATGTTTTAAACCAATCGATATCTCTTTGACATTCCTATTTTTGTATAATATACTAGTGATGTCACATTATAGGGGTTGAGTTTCGGTAAACTCTATTCCACAATAATTCGTTGATTTCTCGACCGCAATAAAATTTAAATGACAACCCTCAGTCGTAATCCCAACCATAAATAAGTTGCCTGACAAATATCTATTGTGTAGGCACCGGACCTTTTGAAAGGGTACAGGTCTTGATTACCTACTAATTTTAATAGTTTAGGTTAGCTATTTTCAACAAAACAACAAATAAAAAATAATAGGTAAGTATCTTTATTTTAATCATGTAATTAAATAGCTACTAATATTTATCCAAAATACTAATCTACAATATTATGATAATACAATATTTAACTTAACCTACTCTATATTTAGCTCTGTTTCACTATCACTATCGTCTTCATCTATGCCTAAACTAATTATTAAGGGCCTTACGATACTATTAATTATGTTGTTGGAATCTTCGACTTGGATCACGTGTCTCACAGAATTTTTCCAACTTTCTACTGGGATATTATTTACACATTTTTTAATTAATTCTATAACAGAACTACTTAGTGTAGGGGATGTGTTTTCTCTTCTAATCATCGTCTTTAACTGGCTCCATATTATGTTCTATTAGGTTAAAAATCCAATAATACGGAGGGAGGCGTAAAACTATTTGACCATTAGCACTTGCGAGATTGTCAGAGATATATTCTTTTTCAATATTGAATGTTTTTAAAACATTTAAAAGGTCCTTTTTTGTACAGGTTTCCTCGAAATATATATTATTTTCCATCATATTGTTTTTAATTTCCACTTTTGTATTATTTGAATTCGGCACTTTACTTAGTTGGCGACTGTGGTAACTAGCGTTGTCCATCACAATAACACTTTTTGGGCACATTCGGAAGCAGACGATTCTGAAACCAATCTTCAAACAATGTAGCATCGGTGTCTTGATGGTAATCCAAAGATGAATTGGAAATTTTCATCGTAGATTATAATAGAGCGTTCGGTATAAATCCATTTTTTGAACCTGCATGTAATATCGTAATTCTTTGTCCTTTGTTTGAGGGAGCTTTAGTTTGACATTTAATTGATGAATCGCTTCAACCTTTTTCAGGTTGGTGTCGTGGGTATCAAACCAAGTTTCGTCCAAGTATATAATTGAACGATTTTCTTCCCTATATTGTCTGATAATATTGAAATAATCTCTACGCTATACTTGTAAAGGCTGCGATTCCATTAGTACTTGTCGTTTGTCAATGGTACGATATTTAAAACCCATTGCTTTTACTATTCTCCAAAGGCTTGTCCTGCCACATGAAATGTCGGTTTCGTCTGCTGTAAGTACCTCTTTTAGCGTATTTATTGTTGGGACTATTTGTTTACTGTACATGTCATAAATTTTCCTCCGAATCAAGTCTTTATCAGCTTTTTCGATGCTTCTTAATTTTCCGCTGTCACATCGTTTTTTCCTTGGCTGGATGGGTTTGGTCACTATATCTTTTACTGTCGTTAATGCAACTTCGGTCAAAATACTCGTTTCACTAAAACTTGCACTCCGGGCATACCCTTTTTCTAAAAGGGTACAGTAAACGTTCTTTATGATGTTTTTGGCATCAAGTGATAAATGTTTTTTCTTCGTTACACCATAACTTCCGGAAGCAATATTATCTGAAGTTTCACACAGATCTGACATATTTTGGATGCTCGATAACACACAAGAAAATACATTTAACGCACAGCTTGACAAACACCAAACGACTGATGAATTAAGATGAAAAGACTCTGCTTTATATTGAGCACTTGCAATTTGCCATTAACCTACCTAATATACCAATATAATAACATAATTAATAGTAACGTAAGGCCCTTAATAATTAGTTTAGGCATAGATGATATTATAATATAGTAGATTAGTATTTTTGTATAAATATTAATAACTATTTAATTACATGATTAAAATAAAGATACTTACCTGTTATTTTATATTTGTTGTTTTGTTGAAAATAGCTAACCTAAACTATTGGAATTAGCAGGTAATCAGGACATGTACCCTTTCAAAAGGCACTTATTTATGGCTGGGTTTAAATTTTATTGCGGCCGGGAAATCAACGAATTATTGTGGAATGGAGTATACCTGTGATGATGGAGAAATCAAGAATCTCACTTTCACAGCTGCAATCTTAATCTAGGTATCAATAAAAACTAATAGGTTTAAGTTTCTTAATGCAGACACCATTGTGTTTTCATTTTTGAAAATTAGGTAATATCTTATAGTGTCAAAACCCATATTTTATTTCACATGACACATGCTATAATAACAAAAAATGCAGTACAAGAAATATTGATAAAAAAATCCCACCTCGATTGCGTGACTGGACTAGCTAGCCGTTAAGTTCGGGAGAAATAAAATTAGAATATAACAGCGGGCCTTTCTCAAGTGACTTTGCTAGGAACCTATTTTAGTAGTGATTTGAAGTTGGGAAGAAGAGTGAGTTACTTGTAACAAGGTTGATTTCGGTTTCGCAGGAAAAAGATTTAGCAAATACCTGCTAGATTACACACATCCACTAGTGCTATTAACAACACGTTATTTTTCAATAACATCTTGAATCCGATTTTAGCATTTTGTTTTTGAATAACAAATTTAGCTTTTTATATTTCCAACAACCTATTACTTGTGAAGTGCTGGCATTGTTTTTTATGTGTATTTATCTTAGATGAGAGATAATACAAAATTGATACAAATTGATAATAATATTTTATTTGTAACGCCATCGAATTACATAGAAAAATAAATATAAATATAACCTAGACATCAGTAAATTAACCGATTTAAAATGAATATCATTTCTCTTCTTCTCATGCATCTGCTTCTTCTTCAGCTGGTTCTTCTTCAGCTGGTTCTTCTTCATCTGGTTCTTCTTCAGCTGGTGCTTCTTCAGCTGGTTCTAAAATATTATATTAGAATTTGTTCACGTTCGATATAGAAAATTCGGCCTCTCCAAAGCATCATAAGAGTGCAATTATTTTGTTCACAATTTGCTTGTGTTAACGAAAAAAAGTTTCTTGAAAATAACAATATTTCTTTGTAAAAACACAGGTGAACTGGAAACAAAAAACTTAATTGGAATCTGGTTAGCATCCATTCAGCCAATGAAAGTACTTGCTTATGCAGTACCTTAATTCAAACAGCAATAGAAAATCGTGAACATTACTTTATATCTATAAAAGTTATAATTTATAGCCCCGCGCCCAATTGGCGTTGCCCAATTGTCCGAGAGGCCTTGCGTTGATTTAAGTGAGTAATGATAATTAAGTTATTATATCAAAGACGTAACTAGATAGGGAGAGGGGGGGCGTAGTCCCGGGTGCAAGAAACCAAAAAATGTGTTAGTAAAAATCACTTTGAGAGTCGTTTATAGTACTTTTACTAAAATTTTGATGTTACCTATGTAATGACCACCCTTTAACGGTTAGTGACAAATATAGGAGCCACTGGCTAAATGGACTATTTAAGCATGCCGATAAGTAGGATTTTCGGCCCTAAGAACTTTTAGTACCATTGGTAATGTTCGACGGCATTTATAGACGCCACATGCATATCTGAGCCTCTTAGGATTTTTGATCAGAGATTGGAGATGAAACAAAACCTAATTTGTCACATAGAAAAAAAATTTAATGAAACTTTAATATTTTATAGAGGCCCTAAATAGTGATTAAACCATACTACAGTAGATGTTTTACATCGTCAGGAAAGTCAGGAACGGACTTGCCAACACTCTCGCTAATCCAAAGTTTTCTCCGGTGTTATTTGGCAGAGCTGAAAACTGATTTTTGAAATACTCTGGTTATTCCTCTTCAAAAAAGGCACTCTTGACTTATTTTGATAAAGCTGATGATTTTCGAGATAAATTGGTTTTTATGCGATATACTGAGAAGTATTGTTTTGTTTGTAAATACAAACGGGTTAAAATAAAATACGCAGGGTATGCTCACGTGCATTTAATTTTTGGAAAGTGCTTTCCAACTCTTGGAAGGCAAATAGACTTTATGCTGAACGATTTCCAACTCAGACATTGTCAAGTCTGATGCTCTATAAAGCCCAAATTCGACCATCGCTGGAGTACTGTTCGCATATTTGGGGCTCTGCTCCTAAACATACCCTAAGATTGCTAGCTTCCATTCAAAGAAGAGCCATTCGCTTGATCGGTGATCATAGTCTGACAAATAACTTGGAAAGCCTTGAACATCGAAGGCGGGTTGGCGACTTGAGTCTATTTTACAAATATTTTCATGGCAAGTGCTCAACTGAGGTTGCCCGATTGATACCACCCATGGTGCATGGTAGAAATACACGACGAGCTACTACAGCCCACCAGTACGTGGTCCAGCTTAGTGTACATCGAACGACACTGTTTCAAAATTCTTTCATCAGGAGAACGTCATCACTGTGGAACGACCTCCCTGAGATCGCGTTTCCCAACTAGTATAATCACCAAAGATTCAAGACCAACGTTAATGGTTTCCTGCGCACACGCACCGCCCCCCAAAAAAAATATTAGACTCCAGTGTCAATTTGGTTTGGAAAAAATACATTTTAAGCATTTATTTATTAAAATTGTTAGGGTAAACTGGGGATAGTTGCTGATACTGGGTGAGACGGTGAACTGTCTTAATTCTTATACCGTCCAAGAGGCGGCGCCAGATATGCTGTTGACCTTTAATTTAGTTAGCATACATCTGCGTGTATCACTATCGGTGGTGTATCTGTGGTTTTAGGTAAGTAAATAATAAAATAACTTTCATGATAGGTTATTTTTTTTTATATCTTACATATAAGATGCGGTATAAGCTCATTTATATACATTAGTGGTTTAGATCGTAATGTTTATACCTAAATGTATATTCTAACCTAAAATATTATTACTGGTAAGGTTTTGTTTCCTCATAAAACCTTTCACCATTTGTACCTTCCAAATGGGAGTGATGGTGATACGTTTTGTAGGGAAAGATGGTGAAGGCTGTTTTACATTTTATGAGGGTGTCTCACAATCTCGGCTATTTAATATGAACAGGGAAATCGTTGCAAAATATTTTAACCTTTTGCAAGATTTACTGGTAGAGCACGAACTATTAGATAAACCTGGGAATTGCTATAATGTCGATGAAACGGATATGCTGCTCAATAGTAAGCCTGGATTTGTTGAAGCCACGAAAGGATCTAAGGCTGTGGTAAATGTAACTTCCACTGAAAAAGGCGAGGCCGCTTCAGCTATTGCTTGTTGCAATGGCTAAGGGGTTTTCTCCCACCAGCAAATGTGTTCTAGGGTAAAAATGCAAAATCTGAATACACAGATGGCATGCCAAATGGATCCACCATATTTATGTCAGGAAAATCCGCGTATGTGAACAACGAGATATTTTATTTGAGGCTTAAAAACCATTTTGTTCCCGGAAAGGCTCAAGGAAAAGTTCTTTT
The DNA here is from genome assembly GCA_963920685.1 of Polydrusus tereticollis. NCBI lineage: Eukaryota > Metazoa > Arthropoda > Insecta > Coleoptera > Curculionidae > Polydrusus > Polydrusus tereticollis. The sequence goes on along the minus strand of OY987326.1, from coordinate 25,541,586 downwards.
AATTCTGGACGGACATAGCTCTCATTGCAGCTCGGTAGAAACTCTTGAATTTTTCAATCGAAAGACATTAGGTACACTTTTATGTCTATCAAGTCACACTACCCATTGGCTTCAACCTCTGGATCGTGCTTTTTCTAAATCACTTAGGTCGAATTATTATAATGCCTGCAATGTGTAGGAAACTAAACAGACTATATTTTGGCTCTCTCTTAAGTGAAACTTGGGGAAAAACTGCGATAATGCCAAATGGTGTTGCCGGATTCCGTAGTTGTGGAATTATTGCATATAACCCACATGTCATTCCAGGCTATGCATTTTTAAATCTCGAAATTGCTCAGCAAAATCCATCAATATATGATGTCAATACTGATTGTTAAATACAAGTCTATGATGCAGTTGATACGGGTCAAATAACTCCACAAGGAGATTATACGAAGTTTGATGCTGATTCGATACCACCACAAAGAAGCGAGTCTCCAATACCAGGTTGTCCCAAATGGGATGTTTCTATCTTCCTCAACAACCACCATCTGACTGATGGTAGCCAAAAAATTTACAAAGAAGGCAACTCGCAAATAACAACATAAAAGCTTCTTGATCAAATCTCTCCCATTCCAGACATAAAGAAATTCAGAAAGGTGACAAAAAGATCAAGAAACCTAGCAACAATCTTAAACACCGACGATTCTGTCCAGACCTTAAAATTAAAAAAATAACAGAATATGAAAACAAAGAGGACTTCCCAGCAATTGAAGAATTTGCAGCCTCGCAAAAACCTAATTCCGACAGTTCGGAAGGAGATACTGAAGATAACATTCATTTTTAGATGATGAAGAGGTAATCTTTAAAGTTGTTTAAAAATTATCAGAATATGAGTAATTTTCAAATATATTTTTAGGTCAGGGAAGAAAATTACGAGGTTTGTGTCGCTTGTGAGAAGCCCTACCTATTAACCAAGAATTCTGTAAGCTGGATACAATGTATTATGTGCAAACGGTGGTATGAGGACTGCACCAACTTCTTGAATATTTGTCAATGTTCATGGCTAAGAAAGAATGAATTGACTTAATAACTCTCTATCACAATTTGACCCCTGCTCCTATCACTATCTAACCAATGTCTGGTAGGGCAGGTGATGATGATACAAGTTTTCTTAAGTTAAAGTTTTTCATTATATTAAAAAAAAATTGAATTTTACCATATCGCATAGCTAGTTTATGTTCGTACGAATATATGTCTGTATGTAGTTAAATAAATATAAGTTATAGATTTATAAGCATTAAAAAATTTTATCGCCATCTATCCCTAGTTTACCCTACTACACTTTCACAAAACACGAAATATTTCAAAAACCGTAGGGTTTAAGTAAAATAAACCCCGATTAAACTCATTTTTATTTCACTCGTAGAGGGCAAAAATAAGATAATGGACGGGCATTCCATTAAAAAAAAACTTTGATGCGTTTCGTGCTATGCGCTATAATAATAGTATAATAGACATGTTATGTCTTGTCGAATAACGTGAATACCCCGTAATCTAATATCAAGAAAGTAGCATAAACTGCATAACATAAATAATAAAAAATTATATAAATATATACCTAATAAGAAATATTCTTAAATACTAATAATTTAAAATACTTTTCATAATTTAATGCCGATTTAGAACAATTAGGACGTTGGAAAGTCCAAAAGTAAAAATATTCAAATTTGAAGTAATTGTTTGTATTATTATAAACAGCGATTGTTTCGACAATTTTTGTTTTATAGACCTCAAATTAGACCGCATGCAAGAAGTTAACGAAAAATTCGCTTTTTGAACTAATACAAGCGATTACCAAATTTGATGATGAAAGTCAAAATTAATCTATATTGAAATTAAAAAATGTTATCTTCTGTATCTCGTAATTTTTGTAATTAAACTATTGACTTACCTTTCCCCTTTTTTTTGTCATCCGCGCCTTTCTCGCCTCCCTGGGCTTCCCCTTCTTTCGCGGCTTTTTTTTCCTCCTCATCTGTCTTTTTCTGTTCTTCTGCGCCCTTAAGCAAAGCAACGTTGTGAACAATAACAGCAATAGTGCATCCGAGAACTATTAATAAAATCCCAAACGGGTGTATTGAGAAAATTTTAAGTTTTGGTTTACACGCCATAATTTAGCTTTTTTTTTGTGTTTCGATGAAAAATTGACATTTGAAATAATTTGCTTCAACGTCTTATACTGACACAGTCTTACTTTCAATTAAGGTAAACTCTAGTATAATAATTACTAAAGTCGGCTTCCACTTAACTAGGCGCGTTATGATTTTCTTATATAGTGTTGTCTTGGTCAAACCAAGGTTAAAACGGCATTATAAAGATATCCGTAATATAAACGCGATAAACTTGGTTATTTATGAATCGGAGAGAGAAGCACATCTAATTTTCAGTAATAATTATTAAAATGTGTTGAAGAACACTCCCGTATTACATAATGTCGTGAATAAGCTCCCTAGTTTTGACAAATGTGTCATTAATTAAAAATATTGTGACACAAAATGACGAATATAAATCGGTTTTCAGGTTATTTGCATCCCCAGGTGAAAGAAATAGTTCTTAATTTAATAGATTATTTTAAAAATGAACAGGAGAAAGCTACTGAAACCGGCGAGTTACTAAATCACAAGTCTATTAAAGAAAAACTCTCGGAAGCACTAAAACTAATCAATCAATACAGAGGATTGTTTATGAAAAGTAGTAGAAGTATACCAATGAAGAAAACGCAACGACCATCAAGGAAAACGAATAGTGAAACTTTACAGGAAGGTAAAAAAGTGGATGTAAGGAATGTTATATACGACTTAAATGCATCACAAGTTGATATAACGCTTTCAGTTTTTAAAGATGCTTTGACGGAACGAGGTATTTTAGAAATAGGTCTCAGGTCATTGTCAGCGCTAATAAAAAACTTGGGATTTCGTTATAGAAAGGATTGAAACAGAAGATATTTGTGCAAACTACCAAAAATTGCAAGCGAACGAGTCAAATTTTTGAAAAAATATGTTGAAAATTATCAAAGTTTAGCAATGTAGTTTCTTTAGATGAAACTTGGGTATTTTCGAATGGAAGTGGGTCTAAATCATGGAAAGACAATTTAGTGAAATCAGTAAAATGAAAAAGAGTTTGTGGTTCGGGAAAACGTTAAATTATATTAAATGCTGGCTCATCTACTGGTTTTATAAAGGAAGCGAGTTTAATTTTTTCCTCTAAATCAAAGAGCGCCGACTACCAGGATAACATGAATTGTGAGCTTTTTGAAAGTGGGCTAGAGAAAAGCTGATACCAAATTTGGATGAACTATCCCCAATTGTACTAGACAATTCATCTTATTATTCTCGGGTAATAAATAAACAGCAAAATTCATCCTGGAAAAAGAAGGCGTCTTTCAGTGGTTTGTACAGGAAAATGAGAATCCATCACCTGATTTATTAAAATCTGAAGTGATAATAAAAGCGAAAACTATTAAAGAACAAAAAATATACGTCGTTGATGAAATATTGCGAGAACACGGTCATGAGGTTTTGCGGTTACAACCGTACCATTGCCAATTTAATGCCATAGAGCTAATTTGGGCAGGCGCAAAATCGTTCTATGAAAACAATGTTGGTAATGGTCTAAGTTCAGATAAGGTAAAAGAAGTTTGGAAAAACTCCCTAGCACGCATTACGGGGGACTACTGGAGGAAAGCTCTGTAGAACATACAGAAAATGTTATCCTGGACTGGTGGAACAGACAAAAGTATTACTGCGTTTGTTTTTACTGCGCGTTTGTTTTTGTGAGTTGTCCAAACATATTGTATGTATATGTACCAATAAATAGTTTTTATTTGCAATAATATATACATTAGTTTAGTTAAGATAAATGTACACAAAAACATTCAAAATTATATACAATATAAAATGCAGACCAGTTCTGATGCTTTAAATTTTCTCTATTAAACAACCACCCCTATTTATCGACCAACATTTAATTCCCGAGGGTGGCCGCTAATCAGAGCTTTTACTGTATATTGTTTATCTAATTTTCTACCATCATTTTAGTTATTACATTTTTTAAATATAAAATTATTGTTTCGACCGTGTGCAACAATACGAACGCTCCCCTGAGAAATTAATTTTGGAACGAGATCCGTCACCCGTCATTTTTATTATGACTGATAGTTTCAAATTAATTGTTAACCTAATAACATTCAATTTTATAGAAAATCAGCTATCCATATACCGCCATATTGGTTTTTATATTTTAAAACATTTTTTAAACCTCTCATTATACTGATTTGATTCAGAGATCACATGCGCCTAGTTAAGTGTAACCCGACTTTGGTAAATTATTTATGTCAGTTGCAGAACTCATATGCCTCAGACCTTAAGGTATTTTGCATGTAATCCTAAAATAGTGTTATTTGCAATAAAATATCACCTGTAGCACCCATAATATAGGTACACCCCTTTGTTGAAATATACGAAATATGTCACAAGGGAGGGGAGATGCCGACAAACGTAGTGGCTTGTAAGCAAACAGAAAAATGTAAATGTAAAGAACTGACGACCTGGCCGAAGCGCTGTTGCTATTTTTACCGATAACGATACTATTTTTATATCGCGAATTTGAAACAAAGGACAAATTAGAAGCGTAGCATTGTAATAATTACTAATGGTTTCTTAAAAAATGTAGCTGACTTAAGTTGGACAAGCTGCAGTTTAAAATTCCTATATTTTAATTATAAAAAGGGTCAAATTATGGTGACTTATTATTTTCATTAAAATTGTCTGCAGTTTAACGAGGATATTAATTAAGTTTGTAGTTTTTCCGTTGTTTTTTTGATAAAGTGTTATTTCTATTTTCAGTGACGTATTTAGGGGGGGGTCCGGGGGGTCTGGACCCCCCCCCCCCGTGGACTCAGTAGTAAAGAAAACTGAAATTCACATTAATTTATTTGCAATAAATAACATGAAACATTATTTCAAATTTTCCAGATGTTTGGGGATTTCCACAGTCTTTTAGTTTAATACTTGTTGAATTTTATTTTTTGTTCCGTGTTTTCTAATTCAGCTGAGTAAAATAGTATACCGTTATACATACCTTCAAAAAACTAATATTTCAAAGGCCAATATTGGCGTTTATATTTAAAAATTGCTTTATTTCTACGTTTTTTTTGAGCCGGGCTATCAAAACGTAAAATTTGTAAGTTTAGAGGGTCCAAAAAAGGGCGTGGCACCTAAAAAAATTTTCCCTGCGGCGCATTTTTTTAAGACACATAAGTGAACCCCCCCCGTGTCACAATCCTAAATACGCCACTGCTTATTTTATGAAAAGATAGTTTTGTGCAAGGTTAATCAGTGATTTTGAAAAAAAAACAACAAAATCCAGTAAATTTAAATTACAGAGAAACCTAACCTGTCAGTAAAAAACTTCAACATTTTTTTTTCTCAAAAACAATTAGTCTATTTAAAAAAATGTGGAGAAAAACTCTCCGTCTCCGGCGTTCCAAATAGTTACTTTAACAATTTATTATTTATGTTATGCTGGTGTAAAAGTGTCAAAGTTTAGAGCTAGTTATTAACTATAGTGTTGGGCAATCGAAACTAGGTTATGTTGACCTGCCACGGTCATATTGAAGTCAGTGTCAGTTTAAACAGGGATTTTGGTTTTGTCTATTTTATTAAGTTATTGTTGTTCAATTTGTGTTTTCTTTTCGGTTATTTATATTTATTAATACTTACAGTTTTTTTACCAACAATTTGGTCAATTTGGCGGCAAATCGATTTTTAGGATCGTGAGGTGCACAGAACTCGACTGAAACTAAGCATTGAATCCGTGTATATTTGGCAACATATTTGCCTTCCAAGGCCATATTGAATTGCTCGTTGAATGTTTTTGAGTATGGCCGTGGCAGGCAAATCGTAATTTGACACATCGTTGGATTGCCTAATTCCGACTTTATTCAACTTATTTGCTGGTTTAAAAATTAGGACCCTCGCACCTTTAAATTACACCTAGTACTTCAAAAGTTATGTAAAAATACATGTAAAAAATTGCTCACATGTTCTGGAACACTTTACACATACTTAATGAGAATTTGTTGAAAATAATTTCTTATGTTCTTGTTCGACTAGGATTCCAATGCAATTTCCTTATTGATTCTTTCGGTTTGCGACTGCACCTGTCTCGTTCGGATTCCAATGCCACGCTAGCATCACAATCCGAACAAAAATGTCTAACAAAGATTTCAATGCTACTTCCTAGTTGAACATTCTTATTTGGTAATACTGGTAATCTTTTCAGTAGGAATGCATTTTATTTCTTTATCTGGAAAATTTACTCTCAAGATTCAAGACCAACGCGAACCGCTCCCTCCTCACAGGCACCCCTCGCAGAGCGCCTAAATTATTTGTCCTGAAGTGCGACGGATCATAATAAAATAAAAATTAAATGTTGTTCCAATTTTGTTTTCAAAGCTTATTTTTATAGACATTTTTATGTTTTTGGACCGAATTGTATGAGAAAGTAAATATACACTTTTTACATTAATTCCTCTATATTTGAAACTTTCAGGAATTATTTATAAAATTTGACTAGTTTCGCTATCACTATAGCCTTATCAAGAATTCTTGAAACTTTAAAGGATAATATAAAATTCGACTAGTTTCAAATATAGTGGAATTAAAGTAAAAAGTGTGTTCACTTTCTCATATAATTTAGTTATGGATTTCCCTAAGTAACGGCAGTCAGTTAATTTATTTAGACTGAGTTTAGCCAACTCCCTAATAGATAATAAGTCTAATGTCTTTATTTCCTTTTGGTAAAAATTATAAAGAATAATGTACAGGGTCTTCCAACGAGGACTGAACAGGGGCTCATTTTTGAGCTTCCTTGTATTTAAAGAAAAATCCTAAATAGCCAATCGATGTACTTTTTCCTGCAGAATTCAAAAATGAAACCAAAAATTTATTTGAACCAGAAACAAAAGAGTTACGCTATGGATAAGGTGTTTTGTAAATGGAACATAGCTTTTTTTATACGATTTTTGGAACGAGTAATTTTTTTTTTGTCCGTTCTGATTAAAATATTTAATATTGTGACAGCTATTTTTATTAAATTTTAATGTTTTATCCAGTATAATTTAACTTTAACCTGTTTGAAACATACACTAGGTAATAAAGGTATAATCACCTTTGAATCCTTCAAAGTCAAAAAATTTGACAAATTTACTATAATATTGTCGAAATGAAATATTCATTAGATGAGAGATTGCAGATTGTTATCTTGTTCTACAAATGCCAAGAAAATGCAAGAGAAGCAAGGAGAAGATTTATTGCAAATTTTCACAGAAATATATCCGTCAATACTATTCTAAGGATAAAGAACCTATTTGAGGAAAATAAAACATTACATGACAGAAAAAGAAATCCAACTCTATACTAATTTAAAAAAAAAACATTAATAATTTAGTTGTTCAATGTGACCTCCGTTGTTCTCGAAACATGTGCGATAACCTCTTTGTAGCCTTTCCAAACTTGCTGTTATACGGTGATTTTCCTGGTTAAGGCGACTTATTTCATTCACAATTTTCTGCATGATCTCTTCAATATCGTGGTTTCGCTGCTTGTATACCACGTTCTTTAAATGGCCCCAAAGAAATGTGTCTAATATTGACAAATCGGGACTATTGGGTGGCCAAGCATAGGTTCCATTTCTACCAATCCATTCTTCATGGCGTCCGTTTAAATATTAAGTAACCTCACGCACGGCATGCGGAGGGGCCCCATCATGTTGCCAAATTAAATTTTGATATTCTTCCAATGGTAAATCTTCCAAAAATTTCTCAATTTCGTTTTCTAAGAACTCGTAGTATCTCTGTCCATTTAAAGTCCCGTTAAAAAATATTGGTCCCAAAATTCTATTATTTTTTATGCCACACCAAACATGGATTGAAGTCCTTCCTTGAAATTTATTTGTCTGAAATTTTCTTGGATTTCCAATGGACCAGTGATGATTATTATGTCTATTAAAAACCCCCGATGTTGTGAATGTGGCTTCGTCAGTCCATAAGATATTTCTGAATAAATTAGGGTCTTCGTTTTCTTTCCGAATCACAATTTGGGAAACAAATTGGAAGCGAAGTTCTTTTTGTGCCGGTGTTAGATGTTGAAGTGGAAGGATATGATAAGACTTAAACTTATGATTTCTTAAAGTCCTGTGAACAGTTCCTTGGGTAAGTCTTCTGCGTCTTACACCGCCGCCGTATTGAACGTCCCGAACTGCGTCCGAAATTGATTTGGTTAGATTCGGTCGAAAATAATTCACAATGGCACGGTCTCGATTTTTATTCCTTTCTGGATTTCTTTTTCTGTCATGTAATGTTTTATTTTCCTCAAATAGGTTCTTTATCCTTAGAATAGTATTGACGGATATATTTCTGTGAAAATTTGCAATAAATCTCTCCTTGCTTCTCTTGCATTCTCTTGGCATTTGTAGAACAAGATAACAATCTGCAATCTCTCATCTAATGAATATTTCATTTCGGCAATATTATAGTAAATTTGTAAACTTTTTTGACTTTGAAGGATTCAAAGGTGATTATACCTTTATTACCTAGTGTATGTTTCAAACAGGTTAAAGTTAAATTATACTGGATAAAACATTAAAATTTAATAAAAATAGCTGTCACAATATTAAATATTTTAATCAGAACGGACAAAAAAAAAATCACTCGTTCCAAAAATCGTATAAAAAAAGCTATGTTCCATTTAAAAAACACCTTATCCATAGCGTAACTGTTTTGTTTCTGGTTCAAATAAATTTTTGGTTTCATTTTTGAATTCTGCAGGAAAAAGTACATCGATTGGCTATTTTGGATTTTTCTTTAAATACAAGGAAGCTCAAAAATGAGCCCCTGTTCAGTCCTCGTTGGAAGACCCTGTACCTATTATACCTTACCACTATGGTTATAACTAAATATTTTTTAATGTATTCCTGGAAATAAGAAATAAAGAAGTAAGCATTAGCAACTAAGAAGTTAACTAAACTTCTTCTGCAAAGCCAAATGTATGCTTGATTCTTCGGCGCATGCGAATTGACTCAAAGTTCCGTTCACTAGAAAAGGACATCTCGGATTCCCTATTATAATATTATTTACATAAGCTTAATGGTTCTCACTTATTGGCAGCATCATCATCTGTCTATTTCTAGCCTTCGCGAAACTAAAAATAGATTAAATCTAAAATATAAGATTTTTCGTTGTTTCTAAAAATTAATTAATTTTTTTTTTAAATTAGGAATACCCTACTAACTTACACAAACAATTTTTAAGTTACATGTATTATCTCGGGGGCCATAAAAGCAGAATAATTAAATATAACAAATCAAAGATTAAGTTTTAGATAGATCGAAGTCGCAATATTCTAAGAAACCCACACGAAAGTTCCCAAAGTCAGTTTCTTGTGGTTGCAACTTAAATAATAAATAAACTCCCATTCAACCGAATCAAAGCCCATACAAAAGTTTGAAAAGATACTGTTGGTGAAGAGCCTAAGTTTGAGATCCATTAAGAAATTCTGTTTTAGAAATATCTTATACTATATTTTTTAGCGTTCAATATTTTGTTAGACGTTTAAAAATGCTTTTGAAATATTACCTTTTTATGTAACAAAGCGTCAAATATAGCCCACTAGCCATGTATACACTTCACAAAATCCTGTAATATTCATTTACTTCCTCCTTTACTCCTTTTGCGCCATTATAAACCAGCACCACTACAACTTTCAATTTTATGCGAACAGCACTGGATCAAGTGTGGAATTAATTTCGATTGTAAATTTTATAACAATTTAGCGGCTTACCATTTACTTCAAAAATTGAGGTTTCATAGACTTTTAACTCGTGCTGCTGGTATTTGTTCTTTAGAGCCTTCTAATAAATGTAAAAACAACCCCTTTAAATGAATGAGACAGTATTTGACTTTTATAATAGTGATACGAAAAATTGTCTGTTTTTGATATTAAGACCAACTAATAAAACTTGGTGTCTAGTAAACGACACAAAAACATTATATAATTTTTAAATTGCACACAAATAGAGTTAAAAGAAGAGACGAACCGTGCACCTAAGAACTTAAATTTGTGTACAAATTTGTATAGACAACTACTGAGTATGAGTTTTAATTTTGATGTTTGTTATGTTACTTCAGGTGCGGTTCGTGAGTTGCCAGCCAGGCTCGGCAGTTTGGTACAGGCGTGGAACCAGGGGAAAACGTAAGGAGCGCCGCAGGCAGACATTTCAGAAATATAAAATACGCCTATGTTAAGAAAAACCGTTTCTGAATTATTTCAGTGCATGTAGTTAGCCGTGCTTGGCGATTAATAATAGAAATGTAACAGATCTACATTGCTAACTAAAAGGTTTAAATCAAACTTAACTGTTGACTTTTTTATATTTTTAGTTGGTTTACAGTAAATAATATATTAATTATTCCTCTCGAGTTAATGACAAATAAACTTTTTTAATTTTATTAAAGTTTGAAGTATTCATGCATGGTATGGTAGCGTTCTTTGTTTACGTGATATTATATCCTAATATTTTTTTCTATTTGGGAATCATAAGGTCTTCATTATGGATTTCAATTGGGTTGCATAAGCAAAATACGCATTTTTTATTTTTTTTTTCAGTTGGTAACAACACAACATGACTGTTTTTAAATTTCATGGCACACCTACTTTTTGTTTTAAGAAATATTTCGGTAGTGGCAAGCTTCAATTATCTGTTTTATACCTACCTCCCTGAGACTATCTTTAGAAGTGGGACATATTTTATAAAAAATTTCAATTACAAGAAATTAAATAAATTATTTAAATTGAAATGTTCTTTTACTGGTTGTGTAATACAGAATATACGTAGGTATATCTTTACTAGGATTACGCTCACGCTGCTTTACATACATCCGCAAACAACATAACCTACAAAATATGCGACTGTGGTTTACGTATATTTATTTATTTCAAGCACAAAGCACTATAATATTAGACTATTAAAATAATAGTGAGACAAAAGTTAAATAGTGCTCATTTAGTTTATTTAGTTACAATTATAAATACTGCGGTATTTTCCTTAATTTTATTTCTTTAAAGGAACAGACTTGGAAAGAGATGAGTAAATATCTACTGTTACTGTTGAAGTGTTAAATGTTCGGGGGCGTTAATGATTATCCCTGGAATATTCTGGGTAGACACAATATTTTGTGCGAGACCTTGCTCATTTATAATTAATCTAGTCGTTCCACTTGCATGCAATTTTTCAGTTGTCGATATCTCGGAAACTATTAGGTTTGGACTTATAATACATTTATTAAAAAATAATTGCAATTTTATGTAGAATCCAAAACTGTTCTAAGATGTAGGGTGTTCTATTAAAAAAAAGTAACTTTGTTTCTCTACGGCTTTTTCACTCATCCTGTATTCTAATTTTTCTAAAATTCTAATAGACTTTAAAAAACGCTAAAACTTTTGTCTGAAATATTTTTTCCTAGCTGTTTTACTTTAAGAAATAATCGACCGTTTCCATACATACCAACAACCCTATATTATATATTACACAAGATTTCAAAAATTACGGTACGAGCGTTAGCGAGTGTGTAGTAGGCTTACCACTCGAGTTGTGTACTATAATTTTTCTGCGACTTCATATTTTTTTAATAATTTACTAATGTAGTCAAGAATAATATACAAATTGAAAATATTGACGTTTACAATTATTGTCTGTGTTAATACAAACATTTATGGTGTCAAGGCGACACGATGCATTGCACAGCAGCCAACTTTGCGCAAGATCTATTAAAATCAGTGGCGTAGCCACAGAGGGGCGAAGGGGGGCGATCGCCCCCCCCGCCCTACTTGGCCTGGCGCCCCTTTACTACTTAAAAAATAATTCTTAAAAAACAAGATCGGTTTTATTTTATTTTTAGTAAAGAACAGCGATGGGAATAAACTTAATGAAACCGGTTTTGAGAGCGTCCCATCACATTAATTTTTTTTTTTATATATAGCGGATTTTACCTTCATTTGGGGCCAGACCCCTGTTCCCTAAGGAGCATGAAGAAGGTGAATTCCTACGAAATTTGGCCGTGGTCCCAAAATTTTTTTGCCTGCGGCGCTGTAGCTCCGCAATCTGCGCCTCTTCGGTAGGTCGCCCCCTCCGCCCCAAAATGCTGGCTACGCCACTGATTAAAATTATTATATGTTACTGATAAAGTAGACAGGGCGCAAGTAGATTCTTACCAATATAGGAGTAGAAGAAAATGTTTATCCAATTTGGTTTTATAAAATAGCTATTTATACAACAAGTTACGACATAAGGGTCTTAGGCACGCGACGTGAAAATTGTCCTACGAGGCGAAGCCCAGTTGGACAATACGTCAGAGTGACTAAAAGACATTGTTGCGTAACGAATGGTATACAATATTTTTTCTACGGCCTTTTTATAATAAAAAAACTTAATTTATTTTACCAAACATTTTATTACCTGTGTTTCATTTGCAACTTTCATGTCAAAAAAACTGACACTTGTCAAAAAGAAATTCAAAGGGACTTTTTTGTCAAAAACTGCGGCAAATATTAAGTGAAAAATAAGTGATTTAGAAGACTCAGACATTGAAAATGCAGCAAATGAGGCAATGGTGAACCTTGTTCCCCAAAAACCAAGGAGTTTGTATGAGGGCACATACGAAAAATTCAAAATCTGGTGTGAAGAAAAAAAGGTAAAAAACTTATCGGAAAAAGTCGTTTTGATATATTCTTCACGATTATCCGATGCCAATAAAGCATCAACTTTGTGGAGTACTTACTCAATGCTTCGAATGATGGTTTATTTAAATAGAAATGTTGATATAAAGACATTTACGAACCTAATCGCATTTTTGAAAAGGAAATCTATGCCCAAAAAGTTGAAAGTTTTTTTCAAGGAACAAATAGAAAGATTTGTCAAAGAAGCAGACGATAAGAACTATTTATTGGACAAAGTCATTCTTATTGTGGGAATCTCTGTAGCATGTCGCAGAGATGAACTCACATATTTAAAGTCGAATAATATCAAAATTTCGGAGTCTTTAATTAAAATAACCATTCCAAACACTAAAACAAATGTTGCAAGAAGCTTTGTAATTAGCGAAGGCTGTATTGACGGCATCAACTTCTTGAATATTGTTCGAAAGTACGCCCAATTACGTGCAGCACACATAACCCATGAAAGATTTTTTATCACGTACAGAAACTCCAAATGTTCCATACTTCCAGTGGGCATTAATACCATTGGAGCATCGCCAAAGAAAATTGCTGAGTTCTTGGGGCTTCCAAAGGCAAATGAATATACAGGCCACTGCTTTCGAAGATCTTTAACAACTTTTTTAGCGGACTCTGGAGCGGATATATTGATGCTGAAGCGACATGGAGGTTGGCGATCAAATGCCGTGGCTGAGGGGTATATAGACGATTCTTTAGAAAACAGAAGAAATATTTCCGAAAAAATTCTTGGTGAAAAATCTTTGGACGCTAACAACAAACGTGTTAAATCTAATAAATCAGAATGTTCTACCAGCTCTACTAGTGGTATGATTTAATTGATATTGCTGTTGCAGATTCATTTTCTATTTCTAGCTCAAATTCCTCATTTATTTTACAAAGAGAAATATCTCAACGTACTGTTTTAGGTTACCCAAGCATTACTTTTAATAATGTAAGTAACTGTACTTTTATTATTTATAATGAGTAAGTAAAATTATAGTCTGTGTTTATTTTTTAATTGTATATAATTGCTTTTAGGCACAGTGTGCTTAAAAAACTTTTAAGCACGCTGTGCGTAAAAGGAGGTTATTTAAAAATCAAAAAGGGGCTATTATAAGACGTCAGCAAAAAAAAGCTGTTTCGATATCGTTTTCAGTATCGTAATGAACTTTTTATGAAACAGTTTTCTTTATTCTTCTAAGGTTGGTTACGATGTTCACAAATATTTTATTTTGAACATCATTACCAGCCTAAGATGAAATGGAGATGACTTAAAAAAAATCAAATAATCTTACAAATTTACTATATTATAAAACATAAAACCATAAAATTTACCGTAATTTCCCTTAACTTTGGTCGAGTTAAACTAAACTCATGCTCCATATTTTAAAATTATGTAGGTATGTTAGAAAAGTTAGGAAACTTCGTGGCAAAATGGCTGACACGAAAATAAAATTATTTGTTGGTTTCAAGGCAACTAAAGGGTTTTCCAATAAGAACGATATGATTTTGAAACGATATGGTAACCATGGTAATAAAGTTATACCTGTCACCAGATATCAGTTATTGTCAGTAAACTATAACAATTTATTATGGGTAAATACGCGCTTCAAGAACGTTTGGTTATTATCCAAAAATTGTATGAAAATAGACGATCTTTTGTGAACACTTATCGCGCACTTCGCGAAAACTTTGGTGTAAATAATCGTCCTACTTTGCTTGCCATTCGTCGCATCGTTGAGAAATTTGAAAATAATTTTACTCTTCACGATGCAAAAACACCAAGAAGACATCGAAACGCAAGAACTGTTGAGAATATTGCTGCTGTAAGAGCTAGTGTTGCAGTGTATCCAAATTTATCAATTCCTCGTCGTGCTCAAGAGTTAAGGATTAAAAAAACGACAACTTGGCGTATTTTGAAAGAAGACTTGAATTTACACCCGTATAAGATTGTTTTGACCCAAGAACTTAAGCCACTGGACCATCGTCGGCGCAGAGAATTTGCTGCTTGGAGTTTAGAACAACTTGAAAGGGATCCTAATTTTGCCAAAAAAATTATCTTTTCACATGAAGCTCATTTTTGGTTAAGTGGATACGTTAACAAGCAAAATTGCCGTATTTGGTGTGAAAACAATCCACAACAGATTCATGAGAAGCCTTTGTATCCGCTAAAGGTAACTGTATGGTGTGGTTTATGGTATGGTGGCATCATCGGGCCATTTTTTTTCCAAAATGAGGCAGGAGATGCAGTTACAGTGAATGGTGAACGATATCGACAGATGTTAAGAAATTTTTTGTGGCCAAATATAGATGCACTTGATTTGGAGGATATGTGGTTTCAGCAAGACGGTGCCACATGTCACACTGCTCATGAAACTATCGATATACTGCAAGAAAAGTTTGACGAAATGATAATTTCAAGGAATGCTACTGTTCAGTGGCCTCCAAGAAGCTGTGATTTAACTCCTCTAGATTACTTCTTTTGGGGCTATTTGAAATCTAAGGTTTATGCAAACAGACCACAAACACTTGATGCATTAAGGTTGAACATTGAACCCTGCATTCGTCAGATCACGCCCGATTTATTGCATAAAGTCATCGAAAATTGGGTTCGTCGAATTCGCTCGTGTACACGAAGTCGCGGAGGACATTTAAACGATGTGTTATTCAAAACATAAATGTTATCAACTATACTTTAAGATAATATAAAAAGTTTTATTGTATCTGAAATAATTTTAATTTTATTTCATTTTGAAATCATATCGTTCTTATTGGAGAACCCTTTATGATAAATAATTTGATTGTGTTACCAACATAAAATTTAGGTCTAACAATTTTGAAAATTTATATGTTTAATTTTCTTTTTAAATATGGATTTATTTATCGAAAAGAATGCCAAAATAAAACAAAAAGTATAAAACACACGTTTTATAAAGCTATTGGCGCACTTGCCCGTTATAAAACTCGCCGCAAGCGGCTCGTTTTCTAACATGGACGCGTGCGCTAAAATGAACTTTATAAAACTTGTACTTTAATATACTATTACAACACAGTGTATATTAATATGGCGGACCTAAGAAGTATATCTAGAGAGTTCGTTGCAGAATTAATTGAAGTTTATAGAGAGAACGTCTCTAATTTTTTCAGCCATTTTTTAGACTTTTTGGCCACCGTTTTGTAGACTTTGTGCTAATATACAGTGCATTTAAAATATCTTCGGAACCCATATTATTTTTATTCCCTACCAAAGGAAAATTTGGAAAGTTCTTACTGCTAAAGTAGCGACTTTCCCACTACTACCAGGGTCAGAAAAGTTATAGGTCGTCGACAAAATCTGCGTGTGTGTCGATACAAGGACGAGTATCAGACTTAATATTCGACTAAGCTTGTGCAAGCCAAGTCGTTCGACTTGCATGAGTAAGCCATTTATTTCAGTAATTATTCTTCTCTTCGTTTCTTTCTTACTGTATAGCTTTGAATATTTCTTTAACAATAGTTTTTTTTTATATATAAAAGAAAAACTACAATGAAGGTACTAAAAAAAATTATTTCCCGAATTTCCGAACTGTTTTAAATTCAAAGACAAATCCTTGAGAATATTGAATTTTGCCGGGTTATTTTGTCGGAAATTAAAACTTATAAATCCTTTTGTAAAAAATTAATTAGAAAGTCAGGACAATTTCGATGAACATCATTTATTTTAACAAAGCCTCAATAGGTGAGGTATATTTTTTCACCCGTTCTTATATCTTATATCAGCACATAACATATTTTATATTTTGTTGGAAAATTATTTCTTTATTTCGTTGTATGGCCAACCTACGCAGGTATTCACAACAGGCTCTTCTAATTTTATCCTGCTTATTATGCTAGAAAAATCGTTGATATTTATTTTTCTTTTGTTGAGATTTCGAAACAAAAGGAAATTATAAGGTTTCCGCAGCTTTTAAAAAATGAGGTCGCAAGTATTTATTTTTCAATTTAAGTAGGTATAATAAAAATTTATTATGTCAAAATGTTATGAGCTTTTGAATTAATTTTGTAATTAACAGAAAAAATAAGACGCCATCTGACATTTCTTAATGAAGGGGGCAGAAAACATTTTTTGAGCAGCATTTATTTCACTAATTCCAACAGACAACTTTAGGATCATACACAAATTATTACACAAGAGCAACAAGAGTGCTGCAAAACGATATAAGTGAACTAAACATATAATAATTTTAAATAATATTAAGTATGTTAAAAAATGACAGAAAGAAGAGAGAGAAAAAAATAATTCGTTTAAAATTTTCAAAACTTTTAATTATTATAAAATATCGGAGAGATAATACAGGGTGTTTCAGAAGTACGATACGTCGCTTAAGGGGGTGATTTCTTATGATATTCTTAGGAGAGAAAGTTCATACGAACATGTGTCAGGAGTTGCCCTGTTTTTGATATTGTCACATCTAAAATTGATATTGGTCTAAAGGGGGTTTTAGAGGTGTAACACGAATAAAAGGACACATGTCTACACAACAAAGCTCTTTACTTTTACCATGAATACTTGACAGGAACATTTAACTTAGTCTCAACTTACAATATAACTCGATGTGCCCTCGGAGTCGCGGGGATGAAATTACTTGGGTGACTGGAACCACGGAGCTATTCAGCTACTATCGGCTATCAGCGATGGCTTTTGATAGCTTTTGATAGCTCTTTGAGAGCTATCTTTTGTATCACCGAGGATGCAATTTATATTAATTGTGGTTTGTCTAATAATCATTTGTTATTTTGTTATTATGAATGTTTGTATAACATGAATAAATAGCAGACTCGGCGTTGTGCTTTAAATGAAAATAGTCAAATAGTAAACTAATGAATTTGTAGGTCACCAGGCTGAACAACGTAAATAAATGATTCAAATATACAGGAAGAAATAATAATTGGGAAAAATTCTGGGTGTTAAAGCATTTTAAAAAAAATCGGTTATTTATAGTATTTTCAAATATCCTTTTTCCGATTTTATTGACATTTGGTACCGCTATTCATAATCATATTTAAAAAAATTATTTTAATTCAATTTAAATGTTTTCATTCATTTTGATATATACAGTGTGGCCCAAATTGGGCCTACACGATGGGGATCTTGGAAACTATAGAAGATAGAGAAACGGTTAAATGGGGAAAGTTTTTGACAATTATATTTTTAACTGAAAACCGTTTAGTACGCGGCCCTTTCTTTTTTGGTTTTTGAAATATGTTGAAAAAACCAAAAAGATGTATTTTCGAAAATATGCTGTAGATTTCTTATTATTCACTATTTTGGCAATCTGTAAAAACATTTTTAAAGCAACTGTTTAAGTAGATTTCAGTTCTGCTATTTAATTTTGAACACGACGTTTCAGTTATTTTATACCATCATCAGGTTCATTTTTTCTTATGGGCGCCATATTGTATTTTATACTTAAAAGGTAGCTTATGACGTCAGCTTTTCAACGATGTATTATTTATTTTATGGAAGTAGTCCATCTCACAGTGGAGTAATATTTTAGGTGAGGAATGAAACACAAAGTCTGCTCCACTAATTTAAATTAGTGGAGCAGACTTTGTGTTTCATTCCTCACTTGATGTATTATTTGTTGGAAAACAAATGAAATTGACTTGAAAAATAAAGAAAATTCATTTTCGCAACACGTCAAATTTGAGAAGAACACATTAGGCAGGGTTAAATTTGTTTAAAATATCATAATATTATAATACATTATTTTATTTTTTCCTTATGGTTAAAAATCTCATATTAACATTTGAAATAAAGAAAACTAAAAACGCAATGAATAATAATTATTGTTTTGAAAAGAAAATAAGAAAAAATATCTAACTTACTATACTTATTCGAAATGTTGGCCGTTTTTATTAATACATTTTTGACACTTTTTTAACACAGTATTGATGACCCTGCGAAGCATGTTGCCATTTATGCTCGTAAACACATTCCTCACTCTCTCTTCTAATTCTTGTACAGATTCCGGGGGTTCAAACTCATATACTTCATTTTTTACATAACCCCATAAATAAAAATCGAGAGAAGTTATATCAGGGGATCTAGCAGGCCAATTAACTGGTCCGCCGTTTGAAATTAATTTGTCATCAAATATCTGTCTTAAGAGAGTTTGAACTTCCCGAACATTATGTGCGGGACAACCGTCTTGTTGAAACCAAATATTATTCAATTGATCTTGAGAAACTCTTGCTCTAATTGCCGGTAATATTTGATCTTCTAACAGCTCCAAGTATCTTTGGCCATTCAACGTATGATTATAAAAGAATGGTCCTATAAGTCTGTTGTCTAAAATGTAAGGAGAAAAGTAAAGCTGGGTTACTTAATACCTGCTAAGTATTTAGCAAGCTAGGTGACATTACTTACCATACATACCACACCATACATTAAAACCAAATCGGGTTTGCAGTCTTCGTTGAGCCAATTGGTGAGGGTTTTCTGTTGCCCAAAAATGATGGTTATGTCTATTAAATACCCCGCAGTTGGTAAAATGTGATTCATCGGTCCAAATTACAAGACGACTGAAATCATGATTTTGTTCGCATTGATTCACATACCAATTTGAAAACTGCATTCTTCTTGGATAATCCGTTTCTCGTAAACCCTGAACTATAGTTGGCTTGTATGGTCGATATTTATTTTCATTAAGGACTCTTTGTATGGTACTTCGCGGGGTGGTAAGTCTCTTGCCGACGCTCTTGTAGATGATGTCGGAGCGGCATTAAAATAGGCTCTGACATTTTCGTCACGCTCGTTATTACCTGCTTTTTCGTAACTCTTGGGCGCGGTTTCTCAAAACTTCCATGGTTTCTCAGGTTCATAACAATTTTTGGAAAAAGTCTGACACTTGGCTGCGGTCTTTCAGGAAAATTTTCAAAATACCTTTCTAATGCAAGGTTTGCATTTCTGTTGCAATGAATGTAACATTCTAGCAAATCAAATTTTTCTTCGTGAGAAAAACGCAATGCCATTTTCTTTTAAATTCAGAATACACAAATAAATCGTTATTATTAGATAATAATAATAAAAACTATTATACTTTTACTCGTTCTGACAGGTAATATTTTTGTTTCATTTTCAAACGGTAGTGGTTGGTCATAGGCTACTGGATTTTATTTTTGATTCATAGGTTATTGTAAGGTCATAGGCTACTGGATTTTATTTTTGATTCATAGGTTATTGTAATATTGTTGATTGAAACAATGCAAGCAGTGTTTTGTGAATACTACAAAATGTAAACCTTTTAATTGGTATTCAATTTAGGGAGTTATAGTGCAGTTGTCAAATTTGACGTGTTGCGAAAATTAATTTTCTTTATTTTTCAAGTCAATTTCATTTATTTTCCAACAAATAATACATCGTTGAAAAGCTGACGTCATAAGCTACCTTTTAAGTATAAAATACAATATGGCGCCCATAAGAAAAAATGAACCTGATGATGGTATAAAATAACTGAAACGTCGTGTTCAAAATAAAATTGCAGAACCGAAATCTACTTATAAAGTTGCTTTAAAAATGTTTTACAGATTGCCAAAATAGTGAATAATAAGAAATCTACAGCATATTTTCGAAAATACATCTTTTTGGTTTTTTCAACATATTTCATAAACCAAAAAAGATAGGGCCGCGTACTAAACGGTTTTCAGTTAGAAATATAATTGTCAAAAACTTTCCCCATTTAACCGTTTTTCTATCTTCTATAGTTTCCAAGATCCCCATACATGTAGGCCCAATTTGGGCCACACTGTATACATAGGTATATTTTTTGTACATGCAATAAAATGATTTTTTCTACAACCGAGCGAAAAGTACAAGTTTGCGCTTCCAAAAGAAAGCGCAAAGTAGCACTTTTTCGAGGAGCGAGCGTTTTTTTTTACTTTGTCGCTTGCGCGAGCGACAAAGTAACATTGTCGCTCGCTTAGTCACCATGGAAACCATAACGAAGGAACGTCTAGTATATCTGCGACATTTGACACAAAAGTAGGCGTTGAGGGTATTTGACAGATTATGTCGAAAATTTTGTGACCAGAGCGTGAATGTTCTCGTAAAATAAAAATGTCTTTCCGTGAAAATGTAATGAAACTCGATGAATCTAGTAAAGTTTCGTGTACGCCGCCGGAAATTGCTCAAACTGCAAAATCAGTTGTTCTTAATTTACTGCCAGTGAAGTCGAGAAGCAAACATAAAAGGCAATATGAACTTTTTAGTGAATGGTGCGAATCAAAAGCAATCAAGGAGATATCGGAAAATATTTCACTTGCATATTTTGCAGAGAAAGCCAAGGTAATAAAATCCTCTACACTTTGGTCAATATACTCAATGCTGAGATCTACAATTTCAGTAAAACATGATATAAAGATCAGCGAGTACAAAAAACTATTGGCTTTTTTAAAGCGTCAAGCTGTTGGCCAAAGACCTACAAAATGAAAACTTTAAATTTTGATGAAGTAAAAACATTTTTAACACAAGCTCCTGACAAGACATATTTACTAAAAAAAGTTATCTTAATTTTGGGTATCGCCGGGGCGTGTAGAAGGGACGAACTTGTCAAAATGGCAGTGGACGACATTGAGGATAAAAAGTCAATCCTTATTGTAAAAATACCTGATTCTAAGACGTACTGTAGCAGAACATTTACAGTGACAAATAACGCAACACTTGACTATATATCAATATTTCGAACATATATTAGCCTCAGGCCCAAAAATTGTACGATCAGTAGACTATTTTTGAAATATTCAAATGGTACATGCCATAATCAAGTAGTAGGAATGAATTCTATTGGAAAAGTACCAACAGACATAGCGCAGTACCTTGTACTTCCAGAACCATGCAAGTATACTGGTAATTGCTTTAGGAGAACTTCTGCCACTCTTTTAGTTAATGGAGGAGGCGACATCACGCAATTAAAAAAACATGGAGGATGGAAGAGTACGAACGTAGCAGAAGGCTACATAGATGAATGTCTTACAAATAAAATTGTTACGTCTGAAAAAATCTTGGGACCGACACCGATGATATATAAATCACCGATAATTGTGGAAGCGAGAAATTCTGAAAATATCCCGATCCATTCACCATCAGAAACTTCCCCACAAATCGCCATCAATAATTGCAAAAATTGTAGATTGACCTTTAATATTGTAAATAAGAGGAAAAATGATAGTTCATAAATTATATAGTGTTATTAAAAAATCCTATAACATCCGTTAATATTATTTGTATTGGGTATATAAATTTGCAGCTACCATTGTCTAGGAATTTAAGTTCTGAATGTATATAATATATAAAATGTATTATTAAACAATAATAAATAATTTACCACTAATCTAAAGTACCTACTCATTTTCATCGGATTATTTAAAGTAAGCTGGTATAGTAGCCACCATTTTATTGCCTTAAATGTTAGGCAAAACTTCCAGTACCTACCCTAGTTTAATGTTAGTAAAATACAAATTACCAACTTTAGTTATACAGAATAATAAAAATCCCGGCTTGGATAGTTTAATATTTCGTTCTTAGGTAGTTTTTTCCACTAAAGAAATTTACTTTCTTATAAATACATATTCAAAGAAATAATATCAATTTTAAATAGGCACATAACTACATTATTACGTTAAATAAAACAAATTACCAACTTTAGTTATACAGAGTAATAAAAATCCAGGTTTGGACAGTATGGACAGTTGGACAGTCTAATATTTCGTTCCTATGGAGTTTTCTACCACTAAACTGTGTAGAAATTTACTTTCTTATAAGTATCCATATAAAGTAATAATATAAATTTCAAATAGGCAAATCTACATTATTACGTTAAATAGAACAAATTACTAACTTTAGTTATACAGCGTAATGAAAATCCAGGTTTGGATAGTTTAATATTTCGTTCTTAAGTAGTTTTCTTCCACTAAAGGGGGTAGAAATTTACTTTCTAATACGTATCTATTCAAAGAAATGATATGATAGGCATATCTACATTATTACGTTAAATAAAACAAATTAAACCAACTTTAGTCACATAAAGTAATAAAAATTAGCAATTTTTATAATAATCTATCGTTTTAGGAAACTTCCATTATACTAAAGGTCGTAGAAATTAATATTTAGTAAATAATTCGCGATATCTGTAAATCACATTGGTGCCCAAACTATTTCGTTAAATAAAATACAGACTACCATCTTTAGTTACGGAAAACACTATAAAAATTGGTTGGTAGTAACTCATCTTCTATTTTTTAACAATTGTGTGCTACTAAAGGTGGTAGAAATTTATTTTTGACCAATTCAATGAGCTTATAAGTATAATTTATGTGATACTTGTAAAGAATTGTGCCATGTGCAAATACGACATTCTAGTTTAGTATACTTAACTGCCTTAATAGAAAACTGCGAACAAGGCATGCCAAAAAATGGCTTGTTTACGAAAATTCAAGAACGTCTACTACAAATGTCGACCAAATATAATTATTTTCCCAGAAGAAAACTGAATACAATAGTTTCGAAATATTACATATATGTCATTAAACACAGACATTTATTACCGTTTAATTCTTCGCCTTGCTATTCACCGCTAAAGAAGGAGGAAGTGTTAGAAGAATTGCAAAAACATTTAGATTCTGTCATTATGAAATACAAGTATTTAAATAAATAAATAGGTACTAAAGCAATTTTTATTTTTATTTTGCATTAAATGTAACAAAGATTTTTTACAAAAACGCATATTATTATGTAGCGCAAAGTGATGCTCATTTTTGGAAACCTGAACTGTCAAGTTTCAGGTTATCAATAATTATTATTAAGTCCAAACATTTTTATAAAAACACCCGCGGTTGTAGAAAAAATCTTGTGTGTAATTCGAGCGCAAAGTGGCATTGTCGCTCTCGCGAGATGGCCAAACTTCTCGCTCAGAGCGACAATATATCACTTTGCGCTCTTAATACACAAATGCTATTAATATCACACATTTATTAAAAAAACAAAACCTGTTTTAGCAAATAACAAAACAGGTTTTTTTAATAATTTTAACTATTTTAGAAATAAAGTTTACATTAAATAATACCTAAATAACAAGGTATAGTTAAAAATTTTAATAGGTAAGAGCCAGGGCAATATAGAACATTTTCAAATTAATTTTATTGTTTTAAAATTAAATGTTAACAATTCTCACACGCTAGAAATAATTTCTTTTATTTTTGGCGACAATTTTAAATTATTATACATAATAAACATGGCAGAATAAACTCACCAGTTTCATTTGATAAACGACATCCATATGCAAACACATTCTAATTGAATTATATTTTGTCTCTGTTTTCTGTTAATTATTGTTAAAAAAGTTTTATTTTAAATAAATGCCTATGTATTATTAAGCAAATTTCTTATAATTTTATTCATGGCATTCTTGACCAAATATTCATTTTGAGTAGCTTAGGATAAATTTTAAAATATTCCAAAAATTCTCAAATTTAGGCATTGCTATGATTTAATAAACAATTATTTCTTCTGTGTATTTTAAGGTAGATTCTAATGGTATATATATATATATTTTTGTTACCTAAGATAAATACACAGATTTGAGATTACTATAATTATTTTATTAATTCGCTTTAAGTTCCTGAAATATCAGAGAAAATTAATTACTTGGCCGCACCAGGGCGAAATTTAAAAAAATATGATTATAAAGTTTCTTCTTGACTTAATCAAACTGCCAAAAAATATATATGGTGTTTATTTTCTTAAAACATTTATTTGGTAACTTTTTTTAGTTTTGGTAAATCCTACAATTTTTGTATTTTACTTTCTTGTCCTCATATCTTAGATGCTATCGGAAATAAACATCTTTTTGATGCACCATTTATAAATTTATACAGGTTCTGACAATTTATACAAGTTCTTTAACATTATATACACATTATTATTTTTAGCATTTTTTCGTGAATTGTAGGAATACTAGGTTAAAATTAAAAAAAGGACGACAGTTTTTGTAGAAAAATATGTCGAGTTTGATCAGTTTTAGTATGGATTCGTTAAGAACAGTAGCACGCTTAGTGCGCAGACTTCATGGACCACATATCGGTAGCACTTGATAATAAATTGTTAATTGTTGCAGTGTTTGCGGACCTGCAAAAGGCTTTTGATATCGTCAGCGTTGATGTATTATTGCAAGAACTACAAGGTATGGGTTTTAGGGGCTCTATACCTAACTTAATTAATTCCTACCTATTAGGGAGAAGGCAATATGTTGGGATAGACAATGTTTATAGCAAGCTGCTCTCTAGCGAGTTTAGGGTGCCCCAAGGCTCTGTACTTGGACCTTCTACTGTATTCACTTTATGTGCTAAGCCTGAGATGTGCAAGCCTCAGTGCTCGGTACTATGCCTTTGCTGATGACACAATTTCGGTATGTACTAGAGAGGAGCGGAGGTCGTTGGTCAACGCGTTGAACAATGACTTCAAATTATAGTTATACTGGTTGTATTGCAACAATCTAAAAATATATATTAATAAAACAAATTTTTTAGCAATTCGACAAAAAAATAAATACATTCGTGAACTTAATATACAAATAAGTAATTCAGAGCTTAATTGGGCTCAGAGTGTCAAATATTTAGGTTTAATTTTTTATAATCATTTAACTTGGTCTGAACATATAAACAATATTTCTAACAGGATATCAGCAGCAATGATACAAAGAGTTTATAGATGCCCAAATTACCTTACAGAAAAAACTAAACCTAGCGTTCATAATGCGTTCTTTCTCTCTTACTTTCGACATCTACTACCGATATGGGGAGCATGTGGCAAGACAAATTTTGACTCTATTCAAATTGTTCAAAACAAAGTTCTAAAAGTATTGTTTAAATATGATATACTTACTAATACAGAGACTTTATTCAGGGAACTAAAGATTCCAAGACTATTATACAAACTTTTAAATAAAACACAAAAATCTAATATAAAAATTGTAATGTCAAATAATATACATATAAGGAGCGGAAAAAATGCAAGCGAAAAACCCCAATATATGCGCATTTAAATGCATAAAATTTTCAGAATATATGCATAGAAATGAACAAAAAATGCAAATATGAAATTTTATTATATGAAAAATTATGAACATTAATTTTACTTTAAATAAAGCCAGAACTATTTCTTCATAATTAAACCCGTTCTTCAAAAATCCTATAATTTTTTACCTATTCCATTCCACCTATCCCATCCTATACCTATTCCACAGACCTATTTGAGTAAATATAAATGAAACAAAAAAAAATAGTAATAAAAGTTTTTTATTCAGAATACAGACATTGATACTTGCATAGCAACTTGCAAAACATAAAATCTAAAACATAAAAATCTTACTGTGACAAAATATTATTTGCGATTATAAAAAAAAATAATAATAATAGCAACTTGTACAACCTACAAGTCGTAAATTAACAAACTATTCTTTGCAGTTACAAAAACAATTTATAACTAAATGTTTTTCAAAATTTTCCAAATCAAACTTGTGTCTTTTATCTGTAAACATATGTTTAAAAATGGAAAAACTTCGCTCAATATCTACAGAAGTTATCCGACAGTATTTTAGTTTTGGAATTAAGTGTGTTTCTAATTTATACAAATCCAGTTCTGTTTCGAAATTAGTGAAATTGCCTATTAAAACTTCTGAAATATTTTTTAGGATTTTGAAGCTTGTGTTATTTTCAATTACTGACATAAATTTTTTTTATAACCGCAGCCCCAACAGTACCTGAAACCTTTTTGCAATTTACCTCAAATATATTTATCTGTCAAAGAAACAGAGGTAGCCTCCAATTTCGTGAGTGCTATAGGTACGAAAGAATAATTTGTTTTTATAAATAATATTTAATTTTCTTTCACTGTTGGGTTAGAAAAAAGAGTTTTTGCATTTATTAGAGCGGCAGAAGACGAGTCGTTTAGATCTTCGATAACTTTTTAACTAATTCAAAGTTCTCGGCATAAAATATAGCAGCGGTTAACCAAGTTCCCCAGCGAGTTATTACTGGTTGTGGTGGTAATTGAGTATTTGGACAATTTTCCTTATAAAATTTGAACTCGCGAAGGTGCTTTTAGAAATACTTTTTTTACTTGATTAATTAAATCATTTACCAATGGAAACTTGTCTCTTGTACATTCTGCCACCCCATGAGTGATACCATGAGCCAAACAAGTAACATGAAATAGGTTAGAATAAAATATTTTTAAATTGTGTGATGCCTTAACCATATAGGATGCAGCATCCGATAAAAGGAGTAGGAATTTTTCTGACGGAACACTGTCGGGCAAAAAGAAGTTGGTTAATGTTTCTTGAACAAATCTCGTTACACCTAAATTGTTGGTTTTTTCTAATTGTTTGGATGCA
Source organism: Polydrusus tereticollis (assembly GCA_963920685.1). Taxonomy (NCBI): domain Eukaryota; kingdom Metazoa; phylum Arthropoda; class Insecta; order Coleoptera; family Curculionidae; genus Polydrusus; species Polydrusus tereticollis. The sequence continues at coordinate 25,514,348 of OY987326.1, read as the reverse complement.
ATTAAATAGGATTTACCATAAACATTGGTTTCCCCTAAGACTCCAATCAATGCGTGCGTGCAATATATCTCCCACATGAGTCAGTTGTTTCATCAACCACAAGATAAAAATAATTTTCACCCACCTTTTTTTTAATGTCATTTACAGTTTAGCCGGCCTCGGTAGCTCGGTGGGTAGAGAGCTTGCCTGGCAACCGATAGGTCCCTGGTTCGAATCCGGGCAAGGGCATGGATGTTGGTATGAATGTGAATGTCTGTATATAAGTTTTAAAAAAAAAACAATAATAAACAAAGAGAGATGCTGGCCAGTTGGTACAAACCAGAGCCATAAAAAAAAAAAAAAAATTTACAGTTTGTTTGTAAATGACATCAACACTACCTTTACGTACAGTTGACTCGTCCGGTATGTTAAATTTACAATATTTTGTCAAAAAAGAACTTAAATTGGGGTTGTTCAGTTTTTTAAGTGGTATATTGGCTCCAATGAATGCCTTACATAAGTCCTCATTGAACTGGGCTTATTCGCTGTTTTTTGGTTTTTCTTCAAGACAATATTGTATTGTTTGCTGGGAGGGTTCCCCTCGTTGCAATTTTCGCACATTGAGCTGGTGTTTTGCTGATTTGGCATGCTGATCCACAATAAATTTTTTATCTGCATGAATCTGTAAAATCCAAAAAAGCAATAATTAATTTGGGTTTACGTTCGTTAAAAAATCGAATTTTAAAAAATCTTTCTAACTTCTACCAAATAAAATATTTGAGTAGAAAACTTTTGTAAATACATTAAAATTGTTAACATTAGCTACCAATAATTTGCTTAAATACGTAATTTATAAAAGCAGCAATCTCCTTATAGCAAAAAACATAATATATCTTTCTTTTTTTACTATAAAATAATTGAGTAGAAAATAATTGTTATAAATACTTTAAAATTGGTAACATTAACTACCAATAATGTGCTTGATATAAAAGCCACAATTTCCTATTATACCAAAAAACATATATCTTTCTTTATTTACTATAGACTGGAAAAAAAATAAATGTGAAAATATGGTTTATACTTACAATTTTCGAACAAGCTGTACAAAACAAATTGGTGCCATCCCAAGTGAACTCCCGATAGCTCTCTATCCACGACATATGGAAGTTAGTTTTCGGCATTTTAACAAACACTGGACAGACAGACACAGACACAATTCACTTTAAAAAACAAGGCACACAAGAACGTTTCAAGTAGACGATATCAAAGATATTAAAAATGGCTACCTCTTTGAAGTATCGGATTCTGTTTGCAATATTAAATATAATTATGATTACTTTTTCTGAGAATAACATATTAGTGTGGGTTAATCCTGGGTAATTCTATGAATCTATTCATTATAAAGTACCTGAGTCGGCCCCATTGTAATGTAATAAACTAATAAACACGTGCCGTGCAATAAACAAGCAACCGAAAAGGGCCAGACAGGGTCTTTATTTGGCAATAAAATGCAATAAATGCTCTATTATTGAAAAAATGCATTTTTTGTACAAAACAGCCAAAAAATGCAAAAAAATGCATTTTGCATTTTCTCCGCTCTTTAACAAAAACTATGACGCCAGATCTCAAGACAATGTTTATCAACTAGCTGTAAGAACAAACATAGGTTTAAATAACCCAGTGATACAGGCTAGTAAGATATACAATAAATTGCCTGAAAATATTAGAAACATAGAAAGTTACAGATTATTTATAAAACAAATAAAATATAATCTAGGTATATTATTAAATCCAACCAACACTGATAAATAATTTAGAAGAGTATTCCCGAGGCCAGACCTATAGGCACTGTTCGCGGAATTATTGTTATTGCTGTAATGTATAGAGTGATAAATAAAGGATGTTTCTAGAAAAAAAAAAACAACAAAAAGATTAACATTACGTTGCGCCTATGTTTAATTTAAATTTACTTAGACTAATCAGATATATCAATTGAAAGTTTATCAGTAAAAAACAGATAAAAATAGTATTATACTGACACTTTCATCGTGCATAACCTGGTAAAAGGTCTAAAATGTGGAAATACCTTTATTACGCATACCTACTAACAGAACTTCTACTTGCTAGTGCCGATAATCCATGCAACGTAAGAGAAACCGATGATGGCTTCATTTGTGTATGTGACTCAACTTACTGTGATACAGTGCCGAAAATTGCACAACTTACAAGTAATCAGTATCAGTTGTATTCTACCAGCAAAGCAAGATTAGGTTTTACGTCTGTAACAGGGAATTTTTCGAACTCATCATCTTCAGCTTCTGTTACGGTAACAGTTGAAGATGTAAGTAGTACTCATCAATCTATTATTGGCTTCGGAGGGTGTTTTACAGATGCAACGGGTATTACTATTGCTACTTTACCGGAAGCAGCTCAAGAACTATTACTACAAAGTTACTTTGGTGAAGATGGAATTCAATATAGCATCGGTAGGGTTCCGATTGGAGGAACTGATTTTGCTACAAGACCTTATACTTATTGTGAGGAAGAAGATGAAACTTTGGAGAAATTTGATTTGCAGCCAGAGGATAGACAAGTTAAGGTAAGATAGATTTTAATGGGATGCAATTTACAAGATAATTGTCAATTTTGAGAAAAGCTTTTAAGGGATATCTCCTTGCCTTACCTTAAAGCCGTGTTGAGAAACGGTCCATATACCGCTATACAGAGGGTAGGCCAACAAGGGCGCGTCGGTCTATAGTTGGTAAAATGTTGAACTTATGGGAAAATTTTCTTAATAAAACTTATAACGTTTCGCCTCTGCTATAACATAAAATTATTTTTAAGAATGGGTGTCTCAAAAAAGAGTAATACCAAAAACTATATTTTTGTTAAATGGAATACCCTACATCTTAGAATATTTTTGAATTTTACATGAAATAGCCATTATTTTTTAATAAGTGCATTATAAGTCTAAACCTAATAATTTCCGAGATATCGACTTTTGAAAAAATACATTTTTTGAAATTTGACAGCTTCTAGGCTTCTAACGGTACGTCTTTGAGTAAAACGGCTTACATGTCCCTATCTTACTTTTTTATTATCTTCCCAAAAACGTCAACTTCCGGTTAAACCGGAAGTATTGTATTTCCGGCCTTAGAGTTACATCCGGTTTAACCGGAAGTTGACACTTTTAGGAAGAGAATAAGAAACTAAGATAGGGACATGTAAGCCGTTTTACTCTAAGACGCACCGTTAGAAAGCTAGAAGCTGTCAAAGTTCAAAACTGTCATTTTTCAAAAGTCGATATCTCGGAAATTATTAGGTTTAGACTTATAATGCACTTATTAAAAAATAATGGGTATTTCATGTAAAATTCAAAAATATTCTAAGATGTGGGGTATTCCATTTAACAAAAATATAGTTTTTGTTATTACTCTTTTTTGAGACACCCTGTATACTTGAAAATAATTTTAGGTTATAGCAGAGGCGAAACGTTAAAAGTTTTATTAAGAAAATTTTCTCATTAGTTCAACAGTTTAGCATCTAGTGACCGACGCGCCCTTGTTGGCCCACCCTGTATACAGGGTGTAATTTAATTGAGTGCCGATACTTAAGGGTGATAATCTATGAATGATTCTAAGATAAAAAGTTCATATGGACATATGTCCTAAACCTCTTCATTTTTGAGCTACAGGGTGTTAACATTTTAAGAAAAATATAACCTTTTTATATAAATCACTCTTAGATATGTTTATGAAATTTTGTACATACCTTTTAATCAATAAGGAGCATTTTTTGACCTAACAGATTTATAAAAATTTTTACCAGTGACGTCCGTACGGGGTTTGAACTGAATATTTTTAAAGAAAAAATGGATACGCCACTGCTTTTTCTAAAAACGAAACTTACTTTTGAAATTCTCATTTATTTTAAAGCAAATTTCGTTTATGGACTTACTTTTGTACGACGCACCGTTTTCGCGTAAAAAAATAAAAACAAAAAAAACATTTTTTTCTTCAGTTCATTGAGACTGCTTTTATTTATTTTGTTGAATTTGGTTGGCACCCACCATGAGTGGAAACACTTTTTTTGGGACAACAATTTATTTTCTACTCACCAGTGACATTCAACTGAACGTTTGAAAAGAAAAAAACGGTAACCATATTAAATGCCCTCTTAAAGCAAATCAAATAAAAATCAGTAGGCTGGGTAAAGCTACATCAATTTTGACGTTTCTTTTCATAAAGACAAAAGGCCTGGCATTGATTTTGCATTATTAAATAATTATTATTACAGTAAGACGTTAAATTATAATAAAAGAATGGGTAATTTTACAAACAGTGAATTAACTGACATGCATTTTATTTATGGGCTTGCAGACGGTAATGCATACGAAGCCAGGCGGATATACCAAGAGCGGTATCCAAATCGCGTACTACCCGATCCGAGAACATTTTCTAGGATTCATAGACGTCTCCACGAGACCGGAACTTTAAAAGTAGACCACAGTGCTAAAGGAGTCCATCAAACAGTAAGAACACCGGAACTTGAAGAAGGAATTTTACACGAAATTGAGGAGAACCCCGAAAGTAGCACGAGGAAAATCGCGGCAACATTTAATGTTTCACATTTTCTTGTTTGGAAAATTCTCATCGAAAATTTATTATACCCATATCACATTCAAAGAGTCCAGGCATTACTCCCTAGAGATTTCCCGATGCGCATTAATTTCTGTGTGTGGTTTCTTCAAAACCTGATGGAAAATCCGTTATTTGACAGGCACATTCTTTTTACCGACGAAGCTAATTTTTCTCGAAACTCAATAAGAAATTTCCATAATAACCATTTATGGGCGGATGAAAACCCTTATGCAATTGTAGAATCAAATCATCAAGAACAGTTCTCAATAAATGTTTGGGCTGGCATTATTGATGATTATTTGATAGGCCCATTTTTTCTCCCAAGAAGACTTGATGGACAATCATATTTACACTTTCTTGAAGAAGATCTGCCGCCAATGCTTGAAGACCTTCCATTATTATTAAGAAACCAGATGTGGCTAATGCACGATGGTGCGCCTCCACATTTTAGCTTACGAGTGCGTGAATTTTTAAATCACACCTATCGCAATCGGTGGATAGGTCGCGGAGGAACGCAGCCATGGCCACCTAGATCTCCGGACCTTAACAGTTTAGACTATTTTTTCTGGGGGCATCTGAAAAGCTTAGTGTACCAAGTGCCGATTCATACCGAAGAAGAGTTACGAAATCGTATATTAGTATGCTGCCAAACCATAAGAAACACCCCGGAAATCTTCGAAAATGTGCGTCAGTCTATGGGAAGAAGAGTCCATGCTTGCATACGTGTGGGTGGACGACACTTCGAACAACTACTGTAAATAATGTGGGTTCTTTATTCTGTTTATCTTCTCTTGTCATTTCGCTTTCGATTTAAGGTTTGGAATTTTTCCTTTTAAATTAATCGCGATTTTTGAAATAAAATTTTTTATTTTTTTTTGTTTTTATTTTTTACGCGAAAACGGTGCGTCGTACAAAAGTAAGTCTATAAACGAAATTTGCTTTAAAATAAATGAGAATTTCAAAAGTAAGTTTCGTTTTTAGAAAAAGCAGTGGCGTATCCATTTTTTCTTTAAAAATATTCAGTTCAAACCCCGTACGGACGTCACTGGTAAAAATTTTTATAAATCTGTTAGGTCAAAAAATGCTCCTTATTGATTAAAAGGTATGTACAAAATTTCATAAAAATATCTAAGAGTGATTTATATAAAAAGGTTATATTTTTCTTAAAATGTTAACACCCTGTAGCTCAAAAATGAAGAGGTTTAGGACATATGTCCATATGAACTTTTTATCTTAGAATCATTCATAGATTATCACCCTTAAGTATCGGCACTCAATTAAATTACACCCTGTATGTCGGCTTTCTTGATAAAGTTTTACTTGCGGAAGATATGCTTCTGAATTCACACCAATATTTTTATTATTTATTGTTTTGCGCCAATATAATGTATATAAATATACATACATCATACAAAAAGGTCCTAGAAGGTAAAACGATTCCTTGCTGTTGTAAGCTACCAATGTAGTCTATAAATATTACCGCTAAACTAGCCCTCGGCCAGTCATTGGTAAAGATGGCAGTTTAAACTACCTGCTTTAGTTTATAAAAACAATATAAAATTGGTGCTTTTGATCTATTGTATAATGGTATGGAAATAATTTGAGTTAAAGGACATAAACACAACAGGTGAGATATTACCTACATTTTGCATTTCTACAAGCTAGTACCAGAATGTTTTGAGTTAAAACTGTAAAAAAACATAAAAATTGCAGTAATTGTACCCACGCAAGTTTTGTCAAAAGTTAAATAACATTTAAATTAAATACAAGCAGTAAAATTAATAACAAATTTGCAAGAAGAAAATTAAATTTAAGTAAGTCGTTATTTAATTAAATGTTGAAAATGTCCCCCTCCCACAGTTTGACAATGGGCTAGGTTATAATAAAATTTGTCGATGACGGTTTGTAATAATTCTTAGTTAATAGATTCGCATTCTTCAATAATTCTTCTTCTTAATTCGTTCAGATCTGCAGGTTTTGTCACGCACACTTTATTTTTTAGTTGTTCCCAGAGAAAATGATCAAGGGGCGTGAAGTCTGGCGACCTAGCGGGCCATTCTATGGGGCCCCTTCGCCCTATCCAGCGGTTAGGAAAAGTATTATTTAAGTAAACTATTACAGCTTGCCCAAAATGAGCAGCTCCGTTCTGCTGAAACCACTTATGTCGTAATAGCGGTCCTACTGTATTGGTTATTACTGATTTTGCAGCATGTGAAGATAATATTCTGCATTCAAATTCCCCTCTTAAGGAAAGGTCTCACTAATCTATTACCAATAATACCAGCCCACACATTTACTTTTTGGGGGTGTTGAGTGTGTGTTTCTCTCATCCAATGTGGGTTCTGATCAGCCCAGTAACGACAATTATGTCGATTGACATTCCCGTTTAATATGAATGTTGGCTTATCCAAGAAAAGTATTTGATTATAAAAATTGTTATTTTCTTCCTGTTTTTGCATCATTACTTCGCAAAATTCCATTCTACGTTCGAAATCGTCTTCTGATAATTCCTGGACTAAAGTTATCTTATAGGGGTAAAAATTGCTGTTTTTTAAAATAATTTCAACTGATTTAAAACATAGATCAACTTGGGTAGCAGCTTTTCTCAACGACAAATGTGAATCCTGAATAAAATGAAGTAATGTCTCTAATTTTTTTTTCACTAGTTGCCCATTTTGGTCTTCCGGAACGCACTTTATCTCTGCAACACCCGGTTTCCTCGAATCTTTGAACTGTTCTTAAAACTGTAGATTTTGATATAGGCTGTCGGTTTGGAAAAGTTATATTGAAAAATTGCTTTGTTTCGGTAAACGATCTTTGTCGGGCTCCAAAACCTGTGATCATTAGTGAAGTTATACGTTCCCTTTCGTTGAGAGACATTTTCAGAAATTAATATGACAGTGACGCAAGACATTCTGGTACTAGCTTGTAAAAATGCAATATGTAGGTAATAGTTTTGTTTACCATGACTGTTTGAGGCACCCTGTATAATTACAGGTGTCCTAGTTTTATAGATTTTTTTAAGGCCTGAGACTTTTATACCGGAAGTTTTTTTATATTGTGTTCCATTTTATAAATAATTGACCGGTCCTGGACTTTTTACACACTGTGTATGAGCGCAACTAAGAAATATTTATTTTATGATTTTTCTTGGTGAAGCGCCAGGTTAACTTCTTCAGCTGGCGAGCCGCCACTGTCTACTACTCTAGAGGTATTACATATCGTTTACAAAATCCTGCTTTAGCAGGTAAGTAGACTCTTGAGAAACTAATAATAATCTTATAACGATTAATTAGAAGTAGGTAAATAAAAACAAGGAGAATATCAATTTATCACAGCATTTAAGATAATTGTCCAGAACTAGGCACTTCAGTGTTTGTTGGCGTGGCATATTTTTCCGGAGCCTTCCGAAAAGTTTTTTTACTGGCCCCCGACTATAGCAAAAAAATATGTAAAATTATTTTGCGTAAAAGGCACTTTAAAAGAAAATTCAAAGGAGTCCTGCGGACCCCGGGCGTTGCAGGTTCGGGTTTACACCCCACTGTTAACATTATACGTTTTTTTGGATACTATAACTATTAAGTACACTATTTCTTAGAGGGGTGGTTATGTACATCTTTTCCCTACGGTAATAAGCATTGTTTTTTATTAGAAAATTTGACTGAGTAGACAAAAACCTCGCTGCCTGTTTTGCCTGACCCTTGTCAAACTAAATGGAAGGGTTTAAATCGTAATATATTTTAGTGAATCGACATTCAGGATAACGGTAAATAATACTTAAATGTGTCAGTTCTCTAGCCATTCTTTCGTTCCAGTTAACCAAAACATATTTATCACGTTTTTCGATACGATAGCAATTTGTGTTTATATCTACACTGCTATTATTTTCCTCAACATGAACATACTTTCCTTAATTAACCTTTACGCTTTTAGGCTCATAATAAAGTCCGGAGTTCAAAGTTAAGGTATATGTTTTATGTCTACGCAAAGTTAGCCTTAACACCGGATTGTTAGGCCTTCATTAATTAGGAACAGTTGCGCTCTCCACAAATTTAAATTACCCAGATTAACACAGTCGCTTTGTTTAGATAAAAATATGTTACCAAGAAAACATCGATAAATAGGGTAAACCCGACAGTTATTGGGCACTTAAGGACTCTGCTATAAATTTATTATTTTATTTATTTCTGTTTCAAATAATCTGCTGCCATATCAACTTTTGTGTACACATTCGCCATCCCTTTCTTTAAAAACGGCATTTTAAATTAGTTTAAACCTAACGACTTTGATGTAATGTGGTTTAAAATATCAACACAGATAATTACCAAATTCATCTGCTGCCTTTACCGGCCGCCAAGCGATACCCGTTACAGAGACTTGATCTCCTCTCTTGCTAACAATATTGACTTTTTGCCAACCCACCATCCCAATTCCGAAGTTGTCATCCTTTGCGACTTCAACGTTCATAATGTCAACTGGCTCAAATACTCAAATATGACCGACGAACAAGGTCACGAAGCTGAATCCATTGCCATCAGCTCTGGCCTCACCCAGCTCGTGGGTGAACCAACTCGGATTCCAGACCAAGATGGTGATTTTGCCAGTTTGTTGGATCTTTCCTTAACTTCAAACCCCGACTTGTACACTGTCACCGTGAAGCCGCCGTTAGGAACGTCTGACCACAACTTTATTTCGGCACAAGACAAACTACCAATTAGTGCCGAACAGCCTCCTAAACCACGCAAGGTCTGGCATTATACATCAGCTAACTTGGACCTAAAGAACCATTTTCGAACCTTTCCTTGGCGGGACGTTTGTTTTACCTGATGATCCATCCATCTATGCAACAGAAATATCGGAGGTTATCCTTACTGGCATGGAAGCCTTCTCAAAATAGTGCTCTTCTAACGGCAAGCCTTGGTTTACCAAAAATTGCGAACGAGCTGTTAAATCAAAAAATTATTTCTACCGACAATGGCGTAAAAATCCTACGGCCGAAAATCGTACCATCTTTGCTAACGCTCGAAACCAGTTCAAGCAAACAATAAACCAAAGTAGAGAAGCACACAACCAGAGGATCAAAGACAAACTTCTTGAATGCCCTAATGGCTCAAGATCATTTTGGTCTGCAGCTAAAGCCGTCAGTCAGAACGTTACCAAGTCAACCATTCCACCTCTAACACGTTCTGGTGGCACCATTGCGACCAAAGCACAGGAAAAGCAAACTTACTAGCGGAACTATTCTCTTCACATTCAGCGGTTAATTTTCAGGGAAGTATTCCACCGAATATTCTCCCTGTAAAATCGAAAGTGCTCGAGATTGCTTTCCGCCACCGCCATGTTAAACGAATCTTGAGGAGTCTTGACACTAAAAAGGCTTCTGGTCCTGACGATATTCCAGTCATTGTAATTAAGACATGCGCTGACGAACTGACACCGGTATTTTGTAGACTTTTTAACCTATTCTACAAAAAAAGAGATATTTAAATCTTGCTGGAAAACTGCGCGAGTCCAGCCCATACCCAAGAAAGGCAAGAAGACCTTGCCAAACAACTATCGTCCAGTCGCATTGCTTTCAGTTATATTAAAAGTTATGGAGAAGGCTCTGAACGAAAAATTACTAAAATACCTGAAAGGCTTCAACATTATAAGTGACCGCCAGTATGGATTCCGTAAGTCTAGACCAACAGGAGACCTTCTCGCTTATGTTACTCACGTTTGGAATAACGCAATAGAACATCATAAGGAGTCCCGGGCGGTAGCACTGGACATTTTCAAGGCTATTGACCGAGTATGGCATGAGGGGCTCCTAACTAAAGTGAGAGCATACGGAACGCCGGTTCAATTTTTTCATGGCTCTCGAGCTTTCTTAAAGACCGTTCTCTGCGAGTGGCGATGGACGGATTTTTTTTAGACACATTTAACATCAACGCCGGAGTCTCTTAAGGTTCTATATTGTCGCCCACCCTCTTCTTACTATACATTAACGATCTTTTGGAAAAAACTAAAAATCCAATATATACCTTCGCTGATTATAGCACCCTTGTTTCAAGTTTTACTTTGGATGCTCGGACATCGGCTGCCAATGCACATCTTTATAGGCAGCAAGAGGTCTCACATCTCATCAAAGACCTGGAAGAAATTCTGTCTTGGGGTGACAGTAACCAAGCGGAATTTAACGCTAAAAAGACCCAGGTGGCAGTTTTTTCTAAAAAAGGTAATGTTGAAGAATCGTATATAGCTATGGCGGGACACTCGATTCCCTTGGCTTCATCAATTCATTTATTGGGTGTTAATTTGGATAGTCATATGTCTTGGCATAGTCACGTTGTGGCCATTGCTAAGGCAGCCTCGCAGGAACTTTGAGTACTTTTCCGAACTAAGAACCTCTATACAGCCCAAGAACTCTTGATGCTCTATAAAGCCCAAATTTGACCATCGCTGGAGAACTGTTCGCATATTTGGGGCTCTGCTCCTAAACGTACCCTGAGATTGCTAGATTCCATTCAAAGAAGAGCCATTCGCTTGATTGGTGACCATAGTCTGACAAACAAACTGGAAAGCCTCGAACATTGAAGGCTGGTTGGCGACTTGAGTCTATTTTACAAATATTTTCATGGCAAGTGTTCAACTGAGGTTGCCCGCTTGATACCACCCAGAGCAGTGCATGGTAAAAATACACGACGTGCCACAGCAGCCCACCAGTACGTGGTTCAGCTTAGTGTCCCTCGAACGACACTGTTTCAAAATTCTTTCATCTGGAGAACGTCATCACTTTGGAACGACCTCCCTGAGATCGTGTTCCCCAACCACTATAATCTTTAAAGATTCAAGATCAACGTGAATCGTTTCCTGCGCACACGCACCCCTCCCAGAGCGCCATCAAGGATTTATCCTGCAGTGCTGTGCCTTATCATTAAAAAAAAAGAAACAAAAAATTATTTTGTAGGTACATATTTTTAGAAAAAAACTACCTATCTACCCAATTTCGAAACCAAAAATCTGAACATTATTAATTAAAAACTAGTATATAAATAGTAGGAACCTGGATGGACATTTAAAGATTAAACCTTCAGCGGAAATAACAAAGTGTTTTAAAATCTCATATGGTATGTTCTTGTGCAGGAAATACATTCAATGCCATTGTTTAAAATACCTATATTAAAAAACAAGTATAACAAATACCCGTCATTACTCTTGCGTTCATAATCGGATTTTTGGTTTCAGCAGACTTAAGAAGAACACCTGATAGAATATTCGCTTTTTTATCACTCGTCACCAAATTAATTCCGTACAGTATTTTCTGGGATTAAATATTTAGATTAGAGGCTTCTGAAACGTAGCTCTTGATGCCTGTACTTTTTTCTTTAGAGTTACAAGCGTTAGGAATTTGATCAAATGTGCCCTCCTTTAAACAAGGTCCACTTTTACCGCTATTTCTCTCGTTCAACTTCTGTATTTTCTCTTTCCTTTTTATTTTAGCCTCCAGTTCTCTCATTTTTAGCTTCTAGTCGGTGAGCTTTTCTTTCTCTTTTGATTCCTCACCTTCTTTCTTTTTCTATATTTTCTATAAATGTTCCTTTTGCCCCGCACTGGATAATAAAACAAACGGCATTCTTTCACCATACACCTTTTCGTTTCTCTCAGATGTTTTTGACCGGAATACGATATTTATTCAATAAAGAATTGGAACAGTAGCGGAAGCTCTGAATTTTCCGTTATTTTTTTATCGCAAGACTCTATAAATTCAATGTTATCATTGTTGACTTCATTTTGATCTGAGACTTCAATTATTTCTATACTATTGGTTAATGACATATCGCTTTCAAAAATTACATTATTATGTTAAATAAAACGGGTGCAACAATATTACAGGCAGATTTTTTTATTTTCACTAGGTTTTCATTCTCATCGGACATCACCACATTAGAATTACTTTCTTTAAATTCGGAGCTTTTAACAGTAGCTTCTTGCATATCTTGCACAGCTGCTTTTGAAGTTGTATTTGCTTTAAAATGATCCAACATTTTTCAAATACGTTTTTATTTTCATCTTGATCGGGAACATGTTCATTAATATTAATTGGTTTTCACCTAAAATCGTTTCGAATGGCCGAAATGTTATGACACTGCTGTCGTTAGAATCTAAAGGTAGATTCAATTGTGCTATAGTTACGGGCTTATTTTTCCCCAAGCACGTTTTTACAAGTATAGGAGCAAATTTTTCTTTGGTATCAACATCATAGGGACTATATCATCTGAATTGGAGAACTTCAATTTTTCGTTCTCTAGCGGTTTAAAGCACGCTACATCAGCAGGTTGCATGACTCTTGTGGCGTTAGATATAACCCAATAAGTATTATTTATAACTTGACATACAATTTACTTAGGTCATACGTTAAGTGAGTAGAGTGGCCGTCAACAAACAACCAAACAGGAAACTGAGTCCCATTTTTTTAAGATGTTTATGAAATATATTTTCTATACAGTGTGTCCGCTTAAGTTCTGTACAGGGTTGTTCCTTATATTTTGACAGCGTGTGGCGACTTTATGAAAAGAGATAGAATATAAGTTTAAATGTAAAAGTTGTAAAGCTTCACTTATGTCGCAAGAATTTGTTAACTACAAAAACAAATAAAAATTGCAAAGCTGTCAAACACTCACAACTTCGGTTTTTTAAATTGAACAACGTGTATATTATTTTTTAAAATGAAGGAACTTTTTTCTCTGATTTCAAAAATATATAAGTTGTTGATATTTGTATAAGCCGTTTTCGAGATATTTAGGTTTGAAATTGATTTAAATCTCTTTTCTTTTTAAGTCAAAAGCTATAAGATTCAATTTATTTTAACAATATTTTACAAATGTTCAATGTGTGCGCCGATATTAATTATACATTTTCTACAGTCCCCGTATATTTTTTCAACGGTGTGAACGATAAATTCAGGATGCTCGTTGTTGACAATGTTTATGCAGTCTTCTATTTTGATTTTTAAATCGTTCAAAGTAGCACTCTGCTCTTTATAAACTTGCTCCTTTATAAAACCCCATAAAAACGAATCCAAAGGTGTAAGGTCCGGGCTGTTGGCAGGCCACCTTATTGGTTCATATCTTCCAATCCATGAATTAAATTTATTATTTAAATAATTTTTAACTGGAGCTACGTTATGAGGTGGAGCCGCGTCTTGATGCCATACTAAATTTCCGTATTCTGCTAGTGGTATATGGTCCAAAAAATTTTCAATATTGTTTTCTAGGAAAAAAATACATCTCGCGCCTGTTAAGGATCCTTCATAGAAAATAGGACCAATTATTTTATTTTTAAGAATCCCACACCAAACATTTGTAGTTCTGCGTCCTTGAAACTGAACTTCTGAATACCCATGAGGATTTTCAGTGCTCCATATATGGGTGTTTCGGCGATTATAAATTCCTGCAGTACTAAAAGAAGCTTCATCACTCCATAAAATCTTCTCAAAATAGTGATTATCCTCATTATATATATTTACCATTTGTCTGCAATATGCTACCCTTTGAATTTTTTGATTTTCTGTAAGTTTCTGCACCGGCATTATGGGTGGTAATTATATTTATGGAGAATTGTTAAAACCTTTTTCCTATCTTGTCCCAAATATTTACTAGCATTCACTGTCGATTGTCTTGGGTTTTCTAAAGAGGAAATAATATATTAGTTTGTTATTATGTTATTATGCTCTTGCACATAATATTTTACCTTGAAAATACAACAGTATTTGTAATTCATCATCTTCATTACTGGCGACCATACGTTTTTTTCTTTGAAGAGTTTTCCGTTCTCTAAAACATTTTTCAACATAATATAACGTGCCCCGACATGGAACTGGCATTCCAGGATGTAAACGAATATATTCTTCTTGCGCTGCGACAACTTTATTATTATTTTTATAAAAAAGCCGGACAATTTCAAATTTTTCAGCTTCGCTATATCCCATTTTGGCAACATAAACGCGGCAGATACGCAACAATACGAAGTTATGTCGCGTTTGTGTCACTGTCACCCAAATAATTATAATTGACATACTAGCTTTTGACTTATATTTAAAGTGAAAATATATTTAAATCAATTATTTTCATACCTAAATATCTCGAAAACGGCTTATACAAATATCAACAACTTATATATTTTTGAAATCAGAGAAAAAAGTTCCTTCACTTTAAAAAATAATATACACGGTGTTCAATTTAAAAAACCGAAGTTGTGAGTGTTTGACAGCTTTGCGATTTTTATTTGTTTTTGTAGTTAACAAATTCTTGCGGTATAAGTGAAGCTTTACAACTTTTACATTTAAACTTATATTCTATCTCTTTTCATAAAGTCGCCACACGCTGTCAAAATATAAGGAACAACCCTGTACATATGGGAAACTTTTTTAATATTAATTTTACGACAAAAAGTTCCTCTTTATAAAAAGTTCTGCTTACTGAAAAAATAATATTAGACTATTCAAACTTGAGATAGTACGTACAGGGTGATCAAAAAGTAAAAAAATGAAAATTGAGAATTGAAAAGTACCCTTAATTTTAATATTAGAGCAAAATGGAATAAGAAAATGTTAATAGGCATTAAAAATTATATCTGTTTGTACTCTTCGTAGACTATTATTGAAAATAAACTTAAACATTTAAATCTTAATTCTTAATGGCATGCCCATTATTTTGCCACCATTTCCCACCTGAATTTTAATTTTAACTGCCAGCTATGTTATTTGTCTGAAACATTACATTTGAATATTTAATTAGATAAATATGCTGCTGAAATTGAGTATGCTTGATAAAATTGAAATAATTTTAATTGTTGCTGAAAATTACAAAACGTAGGTATCGGAAAACTGTCGAAATTTTTAACTACAGACATCCTGATAAAATTATTTATTTTACAATAGTTGGGAACATATTGACTAAATTCAAGACCTTTGGAAGTGTAGAAATCAACTACAATGAGAAACGTAGACCAAGGGTTGCAAATAATGAAACTGTGAACCAAGTAATGTTGTCTGTAGTAGAAGATCCTAAAAAATAATTGCGAAAAAGGTCAACAACATTACCAAATGATGTAGGGAAAACTACGATTTCAAAAATATTAAATGAAAACAAATTTGGGCCTTATAAACCAAAATTTATACATACCTTGAAGCCAGGTGATTTTAAGCGAAGCTTAGAATTTTGTTTTTTAATACACGGAGAATTAGAAGATAACCCTTTTATGACAAGAGATATATTTTTTATCGACGAAGCAACCTTTACCTCGAATGGGACTGTAAGTTTACACAATTGTCGTTGATGAAGTGACGTTAATCCAAATTTCACTATACAGACACGTGATCAGTACTCATTTAAAACAAATTTGTGGCGCGGAATTTACAAAAATATAATAATAGGACCATTTTTTTTCGACAAAATTAAAATGGTGAACGTTACTTGCATTTTTTAAATGATTATTTGTTTAATTTTATTCATGGACTTTACATACCCGATAGACTTCGGATATGGTACCAACAAGATGGTGCACCATGCCGCAGTACGAGAAATGTAAGACAACACTTAAATACCCTTTTTAATGGAAAAGGTATCGATAGATATTCTGACCTTTTTTGGCCCGCTAGGTCTCCGGACTTGAGCCCCCTCGATTCTTTCTTGTGGGGTTACTTAAAACAGAATGTATACCTACAAAGGCCATTTCAAAATGTTGACTATTTAGAGAGGGTAATTAGAGAGACAATTACAAATATAACTCCTGTCATGATTAGAAATATTTTAAGAGAATTTTCGCAAGAACGGCTAAATGTATTGAAATGGAGGGAGGATATGTCGAGGCAAATGTACAGTAAGGAAAAATTATTGAATAGTTTTATTTAAATTCATATTTTATTGTTTATTATTATAATTATATTTTTTCAAAATAACTTATCATGTTTCTATCAATTATTTAAATGCGTCATAAAATTACTACAAAACAGGGATAAAGAATCAAAGGTTACGTTTTAAATAAAAATAATTGATAAATGTTTATTAGCTTGAATTGCATAATAAATACAATTATTAATTATAAATCATTTCAGAAAATGATATTTTTTGAAATGTCAAATTTATATTTAATAATAGTCTACTAAGAGTAGAAACAGATATACTTTTTAATGCCAATCAACATTTTCTTATTCCATTTTGCTCTAAAAGTAAAATTAAGGGTACTTTTCTCGTAGGTCAATTTTGATGTTTTTACTTTTTGATCATCCTGTACATACTATTTCAAGTTTGAATAGCCTAATATAATTTTTTCGGTAAGCAGAACTTTTTATGAAGAGTAACATTTTTTCGTAAAATTAATATTAAAAAAGTTTCCCATATGTACAGAGCTTAAGCGCACACACTGTATATTCATAAAAAATTTCATGTTTCAACTACCCGTTATCACTGTTTGTCATACCCCATGTAGGTGGAACCGATTTTACAATATTAGCAGGTAACCTTAGGTAAGGATAAATTATCATGGGAAGGGTTGTCTCACCATTACCACAAAAAATAAACATTGCCGTAATATTGACGTTTGGATGGTGTTCCACTTCGTACACATTCTTAAACCCTTTGGATGCTAGAATTTTGGTTTATTTTAAATCTTTAAGGGAAGTTTAGATTTTTAGACCAAATGCAAAGAAATGAGATACCAATAACTGTTTAATATGCTTAGAACCATCATTGGCCACCTGGCCAATATTTGTTTTCTGGCATAGTGGTTGGCATGTCAAAAATAATAAATAGTTTTGTCTGAAATAAGTTTTACTACTGTTAAAATTAAATTTAAATATTTTAAGCCATATATAATATTAAAAAAAGATGTCTTAAGTATGCAAAAAAGATTAGATACAACCGTATTTACCTAAAACACCCACATTAAAAGTCAATTATTTAAATATATTAAAACTCAATTATTTACATAAATTAATCGGTAAACTTGTTATAATCTAGCACATCGTGAATTGGGTAAAGAGTTGTGTAAACAATTTAACTTCAAAATATCTTGGATTAAATTTTGATGGCCGATTATTAACTGTCAGTTAACAACCATCCATTTTATCATGCACAATTGATTATTGGCCAGCCCTGTCCAATTACTACTTTCTACTTGAATTTGCATACAGTTATAGGCCACGTAAAAAGGCGGGAAAATCCTAACCTAAAAGTCATGACTCATAAAGAATAGTAAAATACCATGTCTATTTACCCATAAAAGCAAAAAAAGGAATAGAATATTATTTTCCACTTACCAGTCTTACTTAACAAACAAAATATTCTTAAGAAATTGACTAAAAAGTCCTTAAATTTCAATGTAATCTGCGGGCGTACCAAAATCATATCACAGAAATATTCGAGAAAGAAAATAACTAAATCCACCCTTGTCAGATTTACCGTCATTAGTTTCAGATTATTCGAATGCACTGTTTAAAGGTAGAATCTATTTGTATTTCTTGTTATTTTGTTTTTAAATAAAAGTGACCAACTAGTATGAGGTGGCCAACAACTGTCTAGTTCACTCAAACTATAATATTATATTATTACGGATAAACTAACTTAAAATACCCCCAGAATTTTCGTTTTTTCGTATATTTTGGCGAATCCTTTAGAGCCTCTATTTTACGTGCAAGAAAAAAATTTTAATTTACGAAAGGTAAATGAATTTTTCTGAACAAAATGTGTCATTGGATAAAACAAATAAAGTTTGTTTAAGAACATCAAGTCTAATGACAGATTATTGGAGAAACTTATATTTGCGTTGGGTTTACCGGAACGAAGTTAGCAAACCCCCACTTTTTTGCTACCATGTATTAGGAGACCTTTTCATAGAGCCCCCATGTGACCTAGGTTACCATTAGAAAAAAAAAATGACGGATGAACAACAATTTAAATTAATTTCCGTGTTTAAGCGTTTTTCTTAAAAATAACTATTTGCATTTTATGCAGAAATTTTGAACAACCCTGTATATTACGTTGATTGTATTCGCCTAAGTCGTTTTTGAAATATCCAATTTAAAATAATCATGTTTCTTCAACATGGATCGATAAAAAAAAACAAAAAATAGTTCTCATTTTGAAAACAAATTTGCACCCGAAATGCTTATTAACTGATAAGAAACGTAATTGTACAACTTTTATCGGTCAATCTCCAGGGTTGCTGCGATATACTGGGTGTTGCATCGTCTGACGGCTTTGAATTCCCAAGTAAACTTTCAAGTGCGTAATTAGTGACTTCTCTTATTATTTTAGAAAACAAAAGGTTTATAGGAAAGCCCTAAGAGCTGCACTGAACCTGAACTAATAACCCAGTATTTCTAAGAAACATAATTATTTTAAATAGAATATTTTAAAAACAACTGAAGCGGCTATAGTCATACGCTGATGATTGTCATAATAAACTTGACATTTGTTGCTACAGTGGTCCGAGGTTTGAGAGCACAGTGGTCCAGAGGTGTGAAAAATATAAAGTTGGTATTTTTAAGCAAATTTATGTTCGATGTTCGTTGGCTTTTATCCGATGACAAATAATACTGTTTTTCCTTTAATTTTATAATATGACTAGTGGCTTAATCAAACTGTTCTGCAGTAATTTTCTGAAATTAAAAAATAAGCTAGATTTGCTGGGTGATTCTATAAATTTAATATATTATCCATCAACAATGTTAAAATTCCTATTGGCTACTAGGCAAGAAATCTATAGGTCTTATAATGAATAATTATTACGTAAGATTTAAAAAACGTAGAGTCACTAGCATATATAGGCAATTTCTCAATTTAAAATTTCATATAATTCAAGACATAATATTACTATGCAAAAAATTAAAAAATATGAAATTTTTGTTTACGCTTTATTAATGGAAAAGAAAAGAGGAAGAATAAGTCATAAAATAATGGTGCCATTCTGTAACTTCGCTCTTTAGCTCTGTATAATAGCACATCGCTATAAAGTTATTGCTGAACGTAAGGACCGAACTTACATTGGGCTCAAAATATAATATTCTGTAATGCCAAAATACATTGCATTACATTTCTTAAAGCTTTAACAGAATAAGAAAGGTACTGAACCTTAAATAAGTTCATTTCTTCCGTCCCATTTCCCGTAAAATCCCTCTTCATTTGCATTTATACATTCAACTGTTCTTGGAATTTTATCCAATTATTCAATAGATGTTGACTTTTTAGCATACAACATTTCGATATGGATCTCCTGATCATAGGTTGGCTTAAAGATGTCCCATATGATGTATACAACAGCGCCTTGAAATTATTCTTGGATGCTGAACCCTTGACTCAGCTAAACATGTTCTGACAACTACTACTTTTTAGTAATTTGATGAACACAACAGCTTTTGCTGTCTGTACATTTTAATAGGCTGGCATTTAATATGGCAATTAAAGTGCCTTTTGTTGGTCCCTAAATATTATTCGTCTTAAATCAATTTTGTTTCTAAAAAGAACAAATCAGATTTTGTAAATTCGACTCTAGGTAATAAGTAGTAGGTACACAAATGAATATTGCACAGTTTTTTTAAGGCTTCCTCGAAATACAAAACAACATCCATTTTTTCCATATAATAAAAATTAGTATGTTTTTTACGTAACAAATTCAAAATAAAAACGTGAATGTAACATTTTTAAAGAAATTTTAGGTTGTCATTCGTTATAACCGCTGTAACGCATTTACGTCGCGCGTCGCTCAAATCGGTCTTATAAATTCATTGTGAATGTAAGAAATACCTTTGGAAATACTTACAGCGCTTTTTAAGGTACAGAATCGCAATATTTGATATTGGATGTAATATGTCAAGATCCATGGGCTTATATTTAAAAAATGAGTTTAAGAATAATTGTTCCAGTGCTTTATCACAAAATTATTATACCTCAAAGCCTCGCAACTTACTTAGAAAAACAACATTTCAAAAGCGATGTTGTCACACAATATCGATATTAGATTTTGTAGCCCTTTGACATCACAGAACCTCAATAAATTTAGGAGGTCGTTTCCTGTAAAATTGCTAAAGCATAAAACTCTGACCCTCCTGCGCTGAAGTGTTCACGCTCTCTTTTTTGAGAATATATACATACAAGGTGCGCCAGTAAGGAATTCATCTTCGCTCGTACCCAAGCTACAGGGGGATATGAAAGAATTATATGCAAAACTTGTAGGGCTTATCGAAATGAATAACGCGAAAATATTTAGAGTGCACTAAGTGACTCAAAAAAAGGAATTAAATTTAATTTAAGTGTATTTTTTTTAAGAAACACCCTATATGTATTTTTGTCTAGTAAGGAAACACTTATATCATAGCAATATTTTCTTTTTTGAATTTACTTGACATGCTGCCTTGTAATTATTATTTTTCTGATATTTATAGAACTCGTTTGGAAAATTATAGTTATTTATGCAACTTAGATAAAAAGAATTTATACCATTAGTACCTTAAAATACGTGGTACACACCAATACCCCAAAAGAGTTTTTTAGGTCAATACTCTGTTTTTCAACTTACTACTACTTTCTAACTTTTAAATTCGGCTGATTTAGGCATGTCATTATCTAATACTTTTTGAAATAATTTAAAATTTATCCTAAACTAAGGAAAATCAAATTATTATTATTATTATTATTGAAATAATGGAAATAAACAAAATAATCGAAAACCCAAACATAGATTGTCTAAATGACCAAATTATTCATAGCAGTACTAATATTTGCAATGCTCTGAATCTGGACAGATCATAATAACAATACAGTGTGGCCCAAATTGGGCCTACATGTATGGGGATATTGGAAACTATAGAAGATAGAGAAACGGTTAAATGGGGAAAGTTTTTAACAATTATATTTCTAACTGAAACCCGTTTAGTACGTGGCCCTATCTTTTTTGGTTTTTGAAATATGTTGAAAAAACCAAAAAGATGTATTTTCGAAAATATGCTGTAGATTTCTTATTATTCACTATTTTGGCAATTTGTAAAAACATTTTTAAAGCAACTTTTTAAGTAGATTTCAGTTCTGCAATTTAATTTTAAACACGACGTTTCAGTTATTTTATACCATCATCAGGTTCATTTTTTCTTATGGGCGCCATATTGTATTTTATACTTAAAAGGTTGCTTATGACGTCAGCTTTTCAACGATGTATTATTTGTTGGAAAATAAATGAAATTGACTTGAAAAATAAAGAAAATTAATTTTCGAAACACGTCAAATTTGACAACTGCACTATAACTCCCTAAATTGAATACCAATTAAAAGGTTTACATTTTGTAGTATTCACAAAACACTGCTTGCATTGTTTCAATCAACAATATTACCATAACCTATGAATCAAAAATAAAATCCAGTAGCCTATGACCAACCACTACCGTTTGAAAATGAAACAAAAATATTACTTGTCAGAACGAGTAAAAGTATAATAGTTTTTATTATTATTATCTAATCATAACGATTTATTTGTGTATTCTGAATTTAAAAGAAAATGGCATTGCGTTTTTCTCACGAAGAAAAATTTGATTTGCTAGAATGTTACATTCATTGCAACAGAAATGCAAACCTTGCATTAGAAAGGTATTTTGAAAATTTTCCTGAAAGACCGCAGCCAAGTGTCAGACTTTTTCCAAAAATTGTTATGAACCTGAGAAACCATGGAAGTTTTGAAAAACCGCGGCCCAAGAGTTACGAAAAAGCAGGTAATAACGAGCGTGACGAAAATGTCAGAGCCTATTTTAATGCCGCTCCGACATCATCTACAAGAGCGTCGGCAAGAGACTTACCAACCCCACGAAGTACCATACAAAGAGTCCTTAAGGAAAATAAATATCGACCATACAAGCCAACTATAGTTCAGGGTTTACGAGAAACGGATTATCCAAGAAGAATGCAGTTTTCAAATTGGTATGTGAATCAATGCTAACAAAATCATGATTTCAGTCGTCTTGTAATTTGGACCGATGAATCACATTTTACCAACTGCGGGGTATTTAATAGACATAACCATCATTTTTGGGCAACAGAAAACCCTCACCAATTGGCTCAACGAAGACTGCAAACCCGATTTGGTTTTAATGTATGGTGTGGTATGTATGGTAAGTAATGTCACCTAGCTTGCTAAATACATAGCAGGTATTAAGTAACCCAGCATTACTTTTCTCCTTACATTTTAGACAACATACTTATAGGACCATTCTTTTATAATCATACGTTGAATGGCCAAAGATACTTGGAGCTGTTAGAAGATCAAATATTACCGGCAATTAGAGCAAGAGTTCCTCAAGATCAATTGAATAATATTTGGTTTCAACAAGACGGTTGTCCCGCACATAATGTTCGGGAAGTTCAAACTCTCTTAAGACAGATATTTGATGACAAATTAATTTGAAACGGCGGACCAGTTTGTAACCTCTTTAACCGTGATAGCTGGTACTTAAATAAAGTTACTCATCTTTTTTTTTTAATTATACATGGTCCACGGCTATCACTTGCCTCAGCTAGCCCAAGCTTGGGGCAATTATTGGTTGGGGTGGTCCTTTAATAGGGTTTTAGCAGGGGTACTTGCCAGTGGGTCAACAAAATGCACAGGTGCGGGCCCCAGAGGATGCTGCAAGGCGAACTAAGCCAAATGGTGTTATTTCGAGCGCCACTCACAGTTTCTTTTTAATTCTGGCCCGCCTTAACAACAACAAATCTCTGTGAGTAGACAATGGGGTCCGCAACGGTGGCAAAACACAACACAAAACTAGATTGATAAGTTATTTAATAAAAAAAATATGTAGGCAGGCAAACTTCAACAGTTGTTCTATAGTTGTACTAATTTAGTAGAAATAAGAAAGTGTGGGCCTTATGTACTAATTTAAAAGGGCGTAAAAGTTGCAACTTCCTTACATTGTGCTCAATACATTTTGAATCTGAAACCGTCGGGGTGTATCACTTAAAGTGTTGAAAACTTACTGTGAAAGTATGATATTTAAATGTAACCTAGCTGATGGCTTTATTAAGAGAAAGGGTAAGTTATATAATCACTAATTAGGTATTTTAATATTACATTCGGCTGTGTATTAATACTCAAGTTTAAAAAAATCAAATGATGTGGACTTTAAATAATGAAGGGGTACTTATCGGAGGAGGTCCTCTTGCAGTGACTGGTCCTAGTTAGGCTGGTCAGCCACGTTGATGGCTCTCAATTGGCCTCAAGTCGGGGCAATCAAAGAAAAATCCAACCTGGCCGGAAAGTCTATAGCTAGGCCTGGAAATAGGAGCTAACAATCAGCTGTAGTCAGCTACAAACTATCGGTGTAACATATTAGCTATATCCAAGCTAGGGACATCGATCAACTACAATCAGGAACTAGGAACTGGTCTAAAAGGGTAATGAACTTTCAGGTTATATTGCAAAAAAAAATGTCTCAAAAATATCGGTCCCCCATGAAAATACCTTTCCCGAACTTACCATTTATGTGCCTCAAATAGGTTTTAGGGTAGAAAAATCAGAGATGGAAAGTGATTTCCGGATATTCTTACACAAAGGCAATGTTCTGGCCAGTCACAGAGAATGTATTTGACAGAGTGACGTTGGTGAAAGATTCTCCTGTCAGCCCAGAACATCCACAGATAAACAGGGAATACCATATATTTAGACCGTAACCACAGAACTGTGCCATACCTTGAAATACGTCTCGCGAAGCGAGGCAGAACCACAAAGTCGCGGATCTACGACACAATATAAAATAAACCTGAAAGTAACACGTTACACTGCCCCCCTCCAAAAAAGGAAAATTGACAAATTTTCATAATAAAAGCAACTACAGCCAAAACTTACATAGCTCTGATCTACATCAGAAATTATGAAGACAACTAAAATATATATATATAGAGTAAAAAGGTTTTAACTCGTACACCTGTATGCAGTGACCAACTTACTTGATCATGCTCAACACAAAAAAAAACCACAGACTTATCATAGGTGGGGTACCGAAAAGAACCTTCCAACTAAGATGTCAAAATGGTGGATCGTCGGTTTCTTTTGGCACCTAAAAACGAAAATTAAAACCTCCAACAGGAGTTAACAGAACAATAAAATCCCCCACCCACAACAATACCGTCGAAATTAATCAAGCCAATGCACAACCAAATAAACGGCCAAAGGGTCTAAACAAAATCATAGAAAAGTTAATATAAAAATTTTAAGTAAACAACCAATTTGGACTCACGCCCGGGACATGACCAATGCCCTGGTATCTTTGTAGCAAAACACCGCGCTAAAACATATACTAAATATATGGAAATTGAAAATGAAAACAAAATGGGATACTCGGTGATTAGACACTGTTGATAGCCTTCCGAACTCTGACAATGGGGAGCGTACCTGATACCCAGGTCGCTATGCCTTCATGGTCTTTCACATGATTTAACATAACGTTGCCCTATACGAGGCTTCCATCGCCACTGCTCGTTTTACTATAAACCCACAGTTCGAAATCTGCCAACACCTGGCAAAAAACAGTCCCGTAAAAATTTAACTTAATGAAAAACCTGTACCACTCGGTACCAAGCGACTTACAAAAGCTGATGTTAACTAAATGCAGACCAAAAAAAAAACGCCCGTACAATTTTTAACGCTAAAGTACAACGTTAACGTAATAGGCTATAACCCCCTAGTAGGTCCAGACAAAACCGACTTGCGGCCAAAAAAAATCAAAGACGCAAAGATTACACGTTAAATGACAAAGCTGAGGTTCTTAATTAGACAAAATTAAGCGGACCAAATATTAATAAAAATAGTGAAATTTGTAAACCTAAACTGTAAAAATTTTAATTATATTACAAGAAAATTAGAAAAAAAAATAGAGTGAAACTATACGGATCAAAATTATAAAAAACCGCACACCCTGTTCTTT
Organism: Polydrusus tereticollis; assembly: GCA_963920685.1. Classification (NCBI taxonomy): domain Eukaryota; kingdom Metazoa; phylum Arthropoda; class Insecta; order Coleoptera; family Curculionidae; genus Polydrusus; species Polydrusus tereticollis. The sequence goes on along the minus strand of OY987326.1, from coordinate 25,488,785 downwards.
GAACAACAAAGTGTTCACCCTGCACACGTTTCGCGCCGCCTGAGAGCTTACCTTTGCCATCCTCGAAATCGAGTGATACGATAAAATTTAAACGGTACGCTATGTTCTTTGAACAGCCAAGTGTTCACCCTGCACACGTTTCGCGCCGCCTGAGAGCTTACCATTCGCCATCCTCTAAATTGAGTGTTTAAATGATATAATTAATGTTAAAATGACCCGACCACAAGACATTTAAATTCAGTCAGCCATAAAACGTAAATCTGGAAAAATTGCCATTAACACGCGCCAATCCTGACAGACAATTTTACGTGAACAGTAGGATGTTGATTGCTCAAACAAAGAGTGGTGTTCATTTGCTCGCCTCTTACGATTAGGTTGATACAAACCTCTGAGCCAATTCTTCGACCGGAGCTCAGACGGCCAACAACTCTAACGACGCAGCGATACTGCAGCCCGCCACGCATCCAAATAAGCCACAACTAAGCTTCCTGAGTGGAAGGGGTGTTAAGTTAAAATTCTAAAACTACTGTATGCGATTTGTCATAAACCGGAAAGTTAGGCTTGAAAAAGGCAAACTACTCTCTAAATCTACCCTATACTACTTATATATTAATATTGGTATATATCGATACAATATATATATATAATGCTAAACCCTAGAGCTAGTTCCATATCGATACCTACATCTATCTTAACCCATGGCCATGGTAACCTAATCTTACTATACAAGTTCTTAACCTACTATATCAGCAGTACTGGCTGAAGCAAATAAGACCTGATGATAAAATCACCACATCTCCCTAAACTAAATCGATCTACACATATTTACAAGAGCTCTTGCTATACACATCGAGTCCACCTAACCCAACTAATGGTTTTCAAAACCAAAGAAAATTAAATCACCATAATGATTAAAAAAACGCACCCTAATGGCCGTAAAACGAAAAATTTGACCTCAGAGGTCACCAATAAGCTGACATCTTTAATTATCCCAAAAAAAATTAATATTTTAGTCCCGATTGATGCCTATTCCAGCTAAAAAATTGTTCATGTTCAAAGAACAGAAAAGAACTTAGACAAATATTCAGGGCAAAATTAGGGCTCTGACAAGTTAGAGTTAGACCCTAGGTATGGCTTTAATTTGGACACATGCCAAACTCCAGCATCAGTACCGTCCAAGTTGTTAAGTTCGTATACGATGTTTGAACGTGCTTTTCTTATTTTACATAAAACAAAACGGTCTGCCAGTTTAGCTGAAAAATCGTTAGCTGCATTCGACAAAACAAAATTTCTTTTCCAAACTTTATCACCTACTTGATAAACCTGATCACGTCGCCTTAGATTATATTGATGACAATTTTTTTTGTATGCATCGTCAAGCTTATTTTGAATTTCCTTGTATAGGGGTGGAAACTTTTTTAGTTCTTGAGCATACGCTACCCGGTCACAAGCGTTTAGGTCTAAATTACCTGAATCCACCTGATCATAGAAGTCCCCAGAGATAGGTACTTTTCTCCCGAATACTAGATAGTTTGGACTATACCCAGTAACCTCTGACACAGCGCTTCGGAGGGCTGCTGCAATCTCCTGTATATGGAGATCCCATTCTTTATGTGAATCTTTAATATAAGATCGAATGGCTGCACCAATAGTTCTGTTTATTCTTTCAACTGGGTTTACTTGTGGGTGGTATCGGCAATTAAACCAAACTTTATTGATTTTAAACCTTTGAGAGAAATTTTTAAAGATATTGCCAGTGTGAGCCGGCGCGTTGTCAAGAACTAAAATACGAGGAACACCATAAGTTAGAAAAATGTCCTCCAAAAAGGTAGAAATCGCCTGGGCGGTTGCTTGGCGCACCGGTTTAACAAGGGTAAATTTGGAAAAGTGATCAGCAGCAACGATTAAAAAGGCATTTTGTCTGGAACTACGCGGGAATGGACCCATAACATCCACTGCCAATAATTCAAAAGGGAACGAAACCTTTTTCTGTACACCCATAGTACCAAAACGCGAAAAATTAGGCATTTTTTGACTGTGACAAGTTACACAACGACGTACATACTTTAATACATCCGACCTTAAATTTGGCCAATAATAAGATTCCTGAATTCTTTTTAAAGTTTTGAAATAACCTGAATGCGCCCCTGTAGGACTATCATGGCAAGAAAATAAGGTGTTTTTTCTTTCAGCCCGAGGTACCACAAGTTTCCACTCCGAAACATTAGTCTTTAAAGGCAATCTGTTGGAAGTATGTTTGTAAATATACCCATCTTTAACAGTCCAGTGAGGGTAGTTGTCTGGATCCCTCAAAATCTTTTCTCTAAGACTAGTAAACCAATTGTCTAAATCCCTTAAAGAAACGTCCAGAACGTCAACATTGCCGGTCGGTTCCAATCTAGATAGAAAATCTGGCACAACATGCTCCTTTCCAGGACGATACTTTACTTCAAAATCATATTGCTGAATAGTTGTCAACCATCTCGCTAGTTTACCTTGAGGATTTTCCATGTTACGAAGCCACTGAAGACTGGCGTGATCAGTTCGTACCTGGAATTTTTGACCTTCAACGTAACACCTAAATTGTTTGAGACCAAAAAGCAAAGCGAGAAGTTCCCTGTTGGTAGTTGACAAATTCCTCTCCGGACGAGTGAGACTCCTACTAGCATATGCTATTACCTTTTCAACACCATCCTGTACTTGAAGTAAAACAGCACCAACTCCATACAAACTTGCGTCGCAGTCAATAGTAAAAGGAAGCGAAAAATCTGGTGAAGTAAGAATCGGAGCAGAAACCAATCTCTCCTTAATTTCCTTAAAAGCTTCTTCGGCTGCTGTTGTCCAGACAACAGGCTGATGTTTCCCTCGACCTTTCAAGAGATCGTTTAAAGGAGCAACTAAGGTGCTAAAATGACTAATAAATCTCCTGTACCAGGAACACATAGAAACAAAACTCTTAACCTGCGTGGTAGTTTTGGGAGGTAATGTCTCAATCATTGCTTTCACTTTGGATGGATCTGTTCTCAACCCAGAACCATCAACAACAAAACCAAGATATTTCAGGGATTCACGGAAAAATTGACATTTCTCAAAATTTACAGTTAGATTCGCATCAAGCAAACGGCGATGGACTTCCTTTAAAACAGAAATATGATCCTCAAAACTGCTACCAAGAACAATCAAATCGTCCAAATAACAAAAAACTTTGGGTTGCAATTCAGGACCAAAAATGGAATCCATCAACCTCTGTTGATTCTGCGCAGCATTAGTCAGGCCAAAAGGTAAAACTACAAATTGAAATAAACCTCGAGAAGCCACCGAAAAAGCAGTCTTTTCCTTCGAACTTTCAGACAAGGGAATCTGCCAAAAACTGTGCCGGAGATCAATGCTAGAAATAAACCTTGCATCTCTCAGCATGGCTAGTATGTCATCAATCCTAGGCAAAGGATAACTGTCCTTCTTGGTCAGTAAATTAAGACCTCTACTGTCTAAACAACACCTGTAGCTGCCATTCTTCTTCGGAGTCATCAGAATGGGCGAGTTCCACGGACTTTTAGAAGGTTCGATCACCCCAAGCCTAAGCATCTCATCAACTTCCTTGTTGAGGTGTCCCATCATAAAAGGCGACAAACGATACTGCCTCTTTTTAACTGGTTTGGCATCCTCAGTATCGATATCAACACATAACTTGTCAGTTCGACCCAACCTATCATTTGACGATAAATCCCTAAATAACTCTACAACACCATCCGCAACACGTTTTTGTTCTGGCGCTAAAAATGAACTAAGACCAACATCATCATCAACCTGTACCTGATCTGAATTTGAAACTAGAGAAACTGATAGATCATTGTGATCAGACAAGATATTCCATGTATTGTCTTTAAAATTTACATTTAATGAGAATTTTCTGCAAAAATCACTTCCCAAAATAAGACCATATTTCAGTGAAGGTACTACTAAAACTTCTAAAATTTTGCAAACATTGCCTAAACACAATGGGATTTGACAAACACCTGTATTCTCTTGCTTTCTGCCGTCAGCTACTGTTACAGTACGAGGCAGTGAGTAGTCAGTTGATATTTTGTACTTGTCAAGAAGCTTAAGGCCAAGTTTGCCGATGCAGGTTTGATTAGCACCGCTGTCTAGAAGTGCAGTTACATTCTCATCATACAAGGTGACTGATATGTATGGTCTGTTGTCTAATGGTTTATTCATAAAAACGGGCGCTGTGTGTCTAAAAAAATCCCTAACTAACAACTTCCACGAATTCCAATCTTTAAGGTCAGTAGTAGGGTGCACAGAAACTCTAGAATTACTTTTACTTAAGTGACTATTTGAAAATTTACTATTAAAAAATAACCGACTATATATTTTGACTCTAGGAGTTTGATTGCGGTTCACAACAAACTCTCTAACTAGTTTTTTTGGTCTACACTTAGGGCAAGAATAAACTGTCACATTATTCAAACCACACTTAAAACAAAACTTCTTAAGTGGCTCAGTGCAGTCCCTAAAAGGGTGCCCGTCCTTTTTGCAGTTATGACAGACGACAGCAACTTTATTCTCTGGCCTCGAAAAATTCCTACCAGAAGAACTAGATGTTGCACTACAAGAAGTCTCTTTAAAAATCAGATCAGTTTCCAAACAATTCGCAGCACTCGACTGCACATAACGTGATTTTGCTTGCGATGCTTCATCAATCAACTTGCATAAATCAAGAAGCTCAGTTAATGACTTAATATCCTGCAGGACTAGTGCATTCACGTACTTGGGCAAAAGATTTCTACGAACTATCTTCAACTGATCCACTAAACTTGGCGGAGTCGAAAGTCTAGAAAATAAGTTATGCATGGAAGAAACAAAAAGGTTTACAGGCTCGGACCTACCCTGAAAACGACCCTTGATTTGGTCTAATAAAATCTCGTCATAGTCTGATGGCAAGAAATCCTTCAACAAGCGTGCCTCAATATCATTCCAGGACTTAAAACTATCACGGTTTGCTCTATACCAAGTCAAAGCAGGACCCTCAAATAAATCAATGCTAGACTGAAACAGTTGATCATTTGAAACCGATCTAGTCTTAGCAAGTTCTGTTACTCGCTCTAAGAAAGCTTTCACACTAGTGCCACCTGAAAATGTGACAGACCATCTACACACTGGGGTAGAAGAAACTGCAGGTATCGAAATTGGAATGACAGTTGGCGTCTGATTAACACCAGTAGGGATAGAGACAGGAACAATTCCAGGATTTGTATACCTAGCTCCAGGCTTCATATGAGGCGATACTTTAAAAAGGAGTGTTGTATTTAACTCCAAACATTTACAAGTCCAATCGCAAACCAAATCTTGATACTCGTCTTGTTCATCAACAGGAATTTGAAAGCGTTTAATTCTGAAAAACAGTGACATCAACCGTGCTCTTAGAGATCTGCAAAGTACATCAGACTCAGTGCCATTAAAATCGATAATCAACATCTCTAGAGCTGTCAAGGTATTCTTAATAAAATCAGTTTGAATCTGAAGATTAAAATCATTATCAACAAAACTTTCAAAATCCTGTCTTCTGACCAAACTGCTAGCCAAGACCTTGCGCCGTGCTTCCAAATCCCTTTGAGACCGAGTCGACAATTTTATACACCGTACTTGTAACTCATAATTTAATTCAGCCTCAGTTAAAAGCCAGGGGTCAATCTCACCTATGATGTCACACATAATGAAACAATAAAGTCGCTTAAGCAAAAATATCAAAAAAACAAATATCTAAATAAATTAGACAGGGAATATACCCTATTCAAGGTCAAATAAACTTAGGCTCTACCTAAAAAAATGACATTATTCATGCATAAAGTAATTTCAACTCATAAGGTCTAAAATACTATAGGCTTAAAAAACTTCGCAAAAGTAAAATGGTTTTAGTCGAATGTTACCCAATAAACCAAGATTGCCAAAATAATTACCAGCACTATAAGTACCTAGTACCTACTCAGTAGCAAAAGCTCAAAAACGAATGATAAGTACCTACAAGGATAATTGTAAAGAAAAAAACAAAATTTATTACGTAAAACTGAAAAGCCAAATGTATCAATATGAAATGTTATCAAAAAAATTAATAACTCAAAAGGTTTTACACACCCTGTACACATTGAAGCTCACTGGGCAAGTATACACCAAAAAAGCATAATCATTAATGCAAAAAAATTAAAAATACTGAAACTGAAAAAACCCTCAGGCCCGTCACGTTGCGGTGCCACTGTAACCTCTTTAACCGTGATAGCTGGTACTTAAATAAAGTTACTCATCTTTTTTTTTTAATTATACATGGTCCACGGCTATCACTTGCCTCAGCTAGCCCAAGCTTGGGGCAATTATTGGTTGGGGTGGTCCTTTAATAGGGTTTTAGCAGGGGTACTTGCCAGTGGGTCAACAAAATGCACAGGTGCGGGCCCCAGAGGATGCTGCAAGGCGAACTAAGCCAAATGGTGTTATTTCGAGCGCCACTCACAGTTTCTTTTTAATTCTGGCCCGCCTTAACAACAACAAATCTCTGTGAGTAGACAATGGGGTCCGCAACGGTGGCAAAACACAACACAAAACTAGATTGATAAGTTATTTAATAAAAAAAATATGTAGGCAGGCAAACTTCAACAGTTGTTCTATAGTTGTACTAATTTAGTAGAAATAAGAAAGTGTGGGCCTTATGTACTAATTTAAAAGGGCGTAAAAGTTGCAACTTCCTTACATTGTGCTCAATACATTTTGAATCTGAAACCGTCGGGGTGTATCACTTAAAGTGTTGAAAACTTACTGTGAAAGTATGATATTTAAATGTAACCTAGCTGATGGCTTTATTAAGAGAAAGGGTAAGTTATATAATCACTAATTAGGTATTTTAATATTACATTCGGCTGTGTATTAATACTCAAGTTTAAAAAAATCAAATGATGTGGACTTTAAATAATGAAGGGGTACTTATCGGAGGAGGTCCTCTTGCAGTGACTGGTCCTAGTTAGGCTGGTCAGCCACGTTGATGGCTCTCAATTGGCCTCAAGTCGGGGCAATCAAAGAAAAATCCAACCTGGCCGGAAAGTCTATAGCTAGGCCTGGAAATAGGAGCTAACAATCAGCTGTAGTCAGCTACAAACTATCGGTGTAACATATTAGCTATATCCAAGCTAGGGACATCGATCAACTACAATCAGGAACTAGGAACTGGTCTAAAAGGGTAATGAACTTTCAGGTTATATTGCAAAAAAAAATGTCTCAAAAATATCGGTCCCCCATGAAAATACCTTTCCCGAACTTACCATTTATGTGCCTCAAATAGGTTTTAGGGTAGAAAAATCAGAGATGGAAAGTGATTTCCGGATATTCTTACACAAAGGCAATGTTCTGGCCAGTCACAGAGAATGTATTTGACAGAGTGACGTTGGTGAAAGATTCTCCTGTCAGCCCAGAACATCCACAGATAAACAGGGAATACCATATATTTAGACCGTAACCACAGAACTGTGCCATACCTTGAAATACGTCTCGCGAAGCGAGGCAGAACCACAAAGTCGCGGATCTACGACACAATATAAAATAAACCTGAAAGTAACACGTTACAAGTTAATTGGCCTGCTAGATCCCCTGATATAGCTCCTCTCGATTTTTATTTATGGGGTTATGTAAAAAATGAAGTATATGAGTTTGAACCCCCGGAATCTGTACAAGAATTAGAAGAGAGAGTGAGGAATGTGTTTACGAGCATAAATGGCAACACGCTTCGCAGGGTCATCAATACTGTGTTAAAAAAGTGTCAAAAATGTATTAATAAAAACGGCCAACATTTCGAATAAGTATAGTAAATTAAATATTTTTTCTTATTTTCTTTTCAAAACAATAATTATTATTCATTGCGTTTTTAGTTTTGTTTATTTGAAATGTTAATATGGGATTTTTAACCATAAGGAAAAAATAAAATAATGTATTATAATATTATGATATTTTAAACAAATTTAACCCTGCCTAATGTGTTCTTCTCAAATTTGACGTGTTGCGAAAATTAATTTTCTTTATTTTTCAAGTCAATTTCATTTATTTTCCAACAAATAATACATCGTTGAAAAGCTGACGTCATAAGCTACCTTTTAAGTATAAAATACAATATGGCGCCCATAAGAAAAAATGAACCTGATGATGGTATAAAATAACTGAAACGTCGTGTTCAAAATTAAATTGCAGAACTGAAATCTACTTAAAAAGTTGCTTTAAAAATGTTTTTACAGATTGCCAAAATAGTGAATAATAAGAAATCTACAGCATATTTTCGAAAATACATCTTTTTGGTTTTTTCAACATATTTCAAAAACCAAAAAAGAAAGGGCCGCGTACTAAACGGTTTTCAGTTAGAAATATAATTGTCAAAAACTTTCCCCATTTAACCGTTTCTCTATCTTCTATAGTTTCCAAGATCCCCATACATGTAGGCCCAATTTGGGCCACACTGTATAGTCTCTCTTACATAATATATACCTCTTACTGTTTCTACTCAATACTTTCTAGCTCTCTTTTGCAAATTTGATTATATCCACCTATTATTTTTAAGTTTGAAAGTTCTACATCATTCTCCAATGTTCTGTTGAATTAATTTAAAAATCCATAATATTCCCATAGTTACTGTGACAGTGAAGTTTAGTGTTATCACCATCCCTGAAAAGTGTATTTTTAGTTTAGTACAGCGCTTCATCGGCCCCCCCAAATCATTTAATTTGTTGACATATGTTTATATTCTGCCAATTCTTAAGTACTGTATACGTCCAGTGATGACAAATACTATTGATTGATCGATCCTGTATTGATTTTGTAAACTTAACATCGAGTCAGTTAAATCCTACACCTTCATTTCAACAATCATTTTGTATTTTAATATTTTAATATTTCTTATAATTGAACTTGGTTATATGTCGTTTAAGTCATTTCTCTTTTCAAAGTAACCTCACTTCAGCCTCCACGTTGCGACAGTTCTGCGGTAGTGTCTGAAGAACAGGTTGTACTTTTTTAAATTACTAAAAATTCTAAAAACTTTCTAAAATATAATTTATTTTTAAACAATTAAATAATCATGATCATAAAAATGATTACCCTCTACAACTTCTCCAAAATATGGGGCATAGGCATTAATTCTAAACGCACAACTATAATTTAAAAAATTTCTTGTCCTTCATAAATTTTAAACTGTTCCATTATCCACTCACAATGTTTTTTCTCAGATCCTCATATTTAACCAGAACTTCATTCATTTCTTAAGATAATTAAACATCTCACATACCAAGTCTTCAACTTTCAAGTTACTATGAGTCAAATTTGAGACAACGTTTTGTCTACAAAGCTCGATGTAAGGTACCGTAAAGTCGGGTGACTTAAGACGTATGGGTGACTTGAGACGCAACTTTCCGAATTTCTTTGATACAATCTGACAACGCCGTTTTCGCGAATCAGCGAACGGCGGTTGACGATTCTCGCGCCGGACAGGTCCCAACACCGTTTAGTATAGTTCTTGACTTGGTAGAGAATGTACTTACGCTTCTCTGAATTTTTAACGGAAATACGGTAATTGACAGGTAAAAAATATTCTAAAAAACTTTATCTAGTATTCCTTATACATTAATACTTTGTAATTTAAATTGCATGTCCTACGTATTAATATGCATGCCCAATACTTTTATGTTTGTTTGGTTTATATTTTATATTTCTTGTTAGGAAAAATAATTAAAAAAATAAAAATGTGCCCTTCTTAGGATGACTTGAGACATTGTCTCAAGTCACCCTCCTTGACTCAACTGGTCCTGATTTGTTTTAATTGTCGTCAAATTTTAATTTTATTATATATTATATATTACTTTTAGTTAAGAAATGGGAAAATACAAGCGAAAATTAGGCAGCCGCAAATATGCCGCTTATGATCCCAAAAAATTAGAAATGGCAGTCGAGGAGTACAAAACAAGGGGTGGTAGCTTTCGAAAACTTGAGAAAAAATATGGAGTGAGTCGCTCAACAATACAAAGAAAGGTTAACAATATTAATATGAAAAAACCAGGGGGGCAAACGAAACTAAATTCTGAAGAGGAGGTGAAACTAGTAAAGAATATAGAGACTGTTTGCACATGGGGCTTTCCCGTTACAAGTCGTGATTTAAGAACAATAGTAAAATCGTATCCAGATGCAAAAGGAACGAACCTATTTAAAAATAACTATCCTGGTAAAGACTGGGTATACAGTTTCTTAAGCAGACATAGAGAAGTTTTAAGTCAACGCTGGGTAGAAAATATTAAAAGGGCCAGGGCCGGGGTTACAGCTAAAACAGTTAGCGAATATTTTGTTGAACTCGAAAAAACTGTTGCTGATGTAGATCCAGAATTAATAGTTAATTATGATGAAACCAATATTTGCGATGATCCAGGAAAGGAGAAGGTGATTGCAAGGCGAGGCTCCAAACATACGCACAGGATTGTTGACTCATCCAAATCAAGCAATTCGGTTATGTTTGCAGGAACGGCTTCAGGCACCTTGTTACCCTTGTACGTGGTATACAAGGCTGAACATTTATATACCACCTGGACAGAAAATGGACCCGCAGGTACCAGATATAACAGAAGCAAGTCTGGATGGTTTAATGAATCCATATATGAGGATTGGTTCTTTGAAGTGGCACTGAAATATTTTAAGAAATTTCCCTTGGAAAGCCGCAAAGTGTTGGTTGGTGACAATCTGTCAAGCCATTTGAGCGCAAGGGTAATTGATGCGTGCGAAGAAAACAATATCGCATATGTACTTCTTCCCCCAAATTCAACCCACATATGTCAACCTCTAGACGTCGCCTTTTTTAGACCGCTAAAAATTCTGTGGCGTAAGGTTCTCTTAGATTGGAAGTTAAAAAATAAAGGCACTGTGCCTAAAGACGTTTTTCCAAGATTGTTAAATAAAACTATGCAAAAACTCAACGAAGGGAATAAATGCAAAGAAAACCTCCAGGCTGGGTTTAAAGGAACAGGAATCTACCCATTAAATAAAAATTGTGTGTTAAAAAAAATGCCACCTGATGTAACGCCAACTGAAGAAGCTAATATCACAATAGACAATGCCTTCCAGGTTTTTTTGAGTAATTTATATGAAAAGGAAATTGTGCCAAGTAGAACTAGTACTGTAAAAAAGCAAAGATTAAAAGTCAAACCTGGAGCCAGCATATCAAATAGAGAAAATCCAGAACCTTCTCACGAATCTGAAACTATTCCTGTACCATCGACGTCAAATCAACTTGAAGATCACGAAGCGTCAGATGAAGACCTTCCTTCATTTTTACCATTGAGGAAAACTAACACAAAACAAGTCAAGAGGCGCAGAAGTAGCAATAGCGAAACATGTGAATCGGATTCATATTCCCTTCAAGATTCATCAGATTCTTCAGAGAATTTCGAACCTGATCCTGAAGAGGGGTTCAAGGTAGAAAATATTAAAATACAAAGCTTCATTTTGGTGGAAATTCCTTACGAAGCGCCAAACAAAAAAATAATAAATAAGAAATTCATTGGTCTCGTGACAGAAATAAAAGAAAACTCAAAATTTTGCTGTAAATTCTTAAGACAAAGTTCTAACTCCAATAAAAATATTTATGTTTTTCCTGATATCCCAGATTTCGCAGATATAGAAGCGTCTCAAATCATTTCGGAATTAACACCAACCTTTATAAAAAGGGGAAGACACAGTTTTGCTGTACATATTTAATGGAAAAATGTGTTTCTAAATTTGTTGTTTTGATTGATATGTAATATGTTCACTATATTTTTAAGAGTTAAGTTAAGTTAGCTTGTGTAATAGCTTCAGTTAAGTTTAATATAAACATACATTTTTTATGTTATTTCTATAACAACTTGTTTTTTTTTCTTGCGTCTTTCCAATCTAAACTTTTTTAAATGATATTTCCTTGTCTCAAGTCGCCCGCACCTTTTCTGTCTTGAATTATTCATGTAAAATGAGGTGTGTCTCAAATCACCCGAAAGTGCGGGCGACTTGAGACAACAAGAAAAAAAATAAAAAAAATATGAACACTTTAAATAATAGTTTTAAAAAGATCCTAGTCTTACTGTATAAACTAAGACTCAAGATTTGACACCAATTTTAGATGTCTAGCGCAAATAGTTTCAAAGATATTTAACTTGGTAATTAAAAAGTGTCCTAAGTCACCCGAATTTACGGTAAGTCATAAAAATTTTCTTTTATATTCATTGATCGTTTAAACTTTGTACTTTCCTTTATAGTAGTGCTTAAGCGGTCGAAACCTTTTCATCTATCATCATTTTTAATAAACTGTGAAGGAGGACTGCTTTGTTTTATTTATATTACATCAACTCCACTGAAAGTATGGACTATTTCTTCAACATATTATTATGTATGACATATAAATATGTATACATGTGAGAACTTTGTTCTCAAGCCACTTGCTGAGACCTTATACAATAAGGATTTTTGTCTATTTATTCTCTTACTATTTATTATATTATTATGTTGTTATTTTAAAGAAGGCCATGAACAAGAATAAAATAAATTAGTTCAATGAAAGTGTATATGCAGACCAATTAGGAAAAAACAAATTAAGGATTAACGATCAACATTAATATGTTTCCAAATATGTGTATATATGTGTATTCATGAACTAATCTTGAGCAAATCATTTCATATAAACAAAATATTGTTTGACATTGCTTTCTTTTTAGAATACAGGGTATTATATTTGATAATTTTCTTCACTTTTTAAAATTTATCTGATTTATTATACTTATTTATTATTACTATTACATGAAATAACCTTCAGAGTAATACTTTTTCTGGATTATGTAATATCCTCTCAATTTCTTGCTGCGCTACGACTCAGTTTGATCATTTAGCCAGTTTTCTTATATTATTGCAACTTTTTTGTCTCTTGAGATTGGCTCTAAAACTTGCACAAAAAAGTTAATAGAAAAATAAAAAAAATTTAATGCAAAGCAACGACAAAAAAGAATTTGAAGCCATGAAATACCCGCAAATAAGTATAATTTTGTAAATTTCTTGACGTAACAAGAAATCAATTTTGCTGGAAACGAAAAAACTGTTACGTGTAGCAAATCCTACCTAATTATCTTAAACCAATAATGTAAATTTAAAAATGTGAAAAAAAATTATTTTTATTTTAAACTTTAAAACCCTCTAACTGAAAATTTCCGTATTATTGAACAAATAATTGAATAATACAATTGGATGCTTAAAATTCGCTAAAAAATAACCTTTTTTGCAGATATTTGGAAACACCTTGTATAAACGTTCGTAATGCTCTGGTGAGAATAATTATGCAAACTAACAATTACACAAAGTTAATACAAATTAAAGAAATTTAAGGTGTTAATTATTATTAGTCTGAGTAAATCCACTTTAACACAAATTAGTTTAAAAAACTTTGTCAACAATTAACAGAACAGAATGGGCAAAATATCTTTTAAATAGATGGTAAAATAAAAATTATAATTTTACACTTTCCACAGATTTTTATTTTGACTGGACATATGTTTCGCAACACAGTTGCTTCTTCAAAAGAGTACTATTAAATGGTATTTTAACAAGTGTATACTTAGGTGTAAAATTTTTATTGCAGGTAATTTTTAGGTACGGTTGTTGGAAAAACCAATAATAATATTTACCAACTAATTAAAGAGATTTAAAAGAGGTGATCCATTTAAATCCAATTGATCATTAAGGAGAGTATTGTTATATTTAAGCCTATTTATCTCTAAAGATTCAAGCAAATTTAATTTTATGCTTTTGTTTTCAATATCCAATATCAATATCCAATTCAGCAAAATTAAAACCTAGTCATACCATTTTTTCTGATCATAAATTCTTTGATAGATTTGTAAACCTTAGTACCACTAATTTTTCAAACGATGAAATTGGTTTGTTAAATAAAGGCTTTAAACATAACATTCAAGATATTAATACGGTTAAATCTTTAGAGACTCTCGGTGTTGATGCAGACCTAGCACTTGCAAGTCTCCCTAACAACATAAATCTTAAATATGAAACATCAACCTTATTAAAAAAACAATTTATAAAAGAATCTACCCCAAAGCAAGAAACACAAATTATTAAACAAATTAAAAATAAATCTAAAAACACTATTTTTACAAAAGCCGATAAAGGAAATACTGTAATAGCCATTGATAAATTAGATTATATTGAAAAGACTTTAAACTTTTTAGATCCAACTAAGTATATAAAATTAAAAGTAGATCCTACAAATAAATACCAAAAAATCATAAAACACACGATAAAGCTTATTTCTTGATATGGATTTACGCAAATTTACACTCATGAATCCTTTGGCCCCTAAGTTATACTCTCTCTTAAAAATACATAAAATAGGTAATCCAATTCGACCTGTTGTTTCATTTTTTTCAGCACCTTCTTATAAACTTTCTAAACATTTAATCGATATTATTAAAATTAATACTAACTTTTCGGCAAGATACTCTATTAAAAATTCGTATGATTTGGTTGGCAAGATCAAAAATATTATTTTACCTAGTAACGCTAAGTTTGTTTCCTTTGACGTCAGTAACTTATTCCCTAGTATTCCTGTAGTAGACTCTGTGAGACTGGTGGAAAAATTGTTATTAACAAATAAAGTTAATCCTGTTAAAAAACAGGAAATTTTGAATACTTTAGAGGTTTGTTTACAACAAAACTATTTCGAATTTAATAACGAATTTTATACTAGTAAAGAAGGTCTTATTATGGGCAATCCTCTAAGTCCCCTCTTAGCGGAAATCTTTATGGACAATATAGAGTCTATTATTTCGAAACATTCACTGTTTAAAAAATTTCTTTATTGGTATAGATATGTGGACGATGTTCTAGCTTGTTTTATAGGTACTGAAAGGCAATTGGATCAGTTTTTAGAATTCATAAATAATATACACAACAATATAAAATTTACAATAGAAAAAGAAGTTAATAATTCCATTAATTTTTTAGACCTAACGATAACAAAATTCGAAAATAAACATGATTTTTCAATATACCATAAACCTACTCATACTGATACTACTATACATAACACATCTTGCCATCCAGTACAACATAAATTAGCTTCTTTCTTTAGTATGATACATCGACTAGTAACATTACCTTTAAACAAAACTAATTTTCAAACCGAATTAAATATCATTAAGCAAATTGCAGTTAATAATGGTTATTCCGCGATACCAATAGATAAAATCCTAAATAAAAAATTGTACAAAAAGGCTATAAACCTAGTGTTTCCAACAGCAAATAAGAATAATAACAATTATAAAGTTATCTCGTACATAGGTCATATTAGCACTAAAATTAAAAACTTTTTAAAAAACTTGAACATTAATATCGCCTTCAAAACTAACAATACTCTAGGAAAACACATTAAAAACAATAAAAGTAAACTGAACAAAGGAAATAAGTCTGGCGTTTATAAATTAAAATGTAATGATTGCCCTAAAGTTTATATCGGACAAACAGGTCGAAACTTCGAAAAACGTGTGAATGAACATCATACAAGTTTTATAAAAAACAAAACAGATTCTAATTATTCTAACCATCTGTTAGAAGCAAATCATACATTTAATCCTAACTACGATATCTTGCATATTGAAAACAAAAGCATAAAATTAAATTTGCTTGAATCTTTAGAAATAAATAGGCTTAAATATAACAATACTCTCCTTAATGATCAATTGGATTTAAATGGATCACCTCTTTTAAATCTCTTTAATTAGTTGGTAAATATTATTATTGGTTTTTCCAACAACCGTACCTAAAAATTACCTGCAATAAAAATTTTACACCTAAGTATACACTTGTTAAAATACCATTTAATAGTACTCTTTTGAAGAAGCAACTGTGTTGCGAAACATATGTCGAGTCAAAATAAAAATCTGAGGAAAGTGTGAAATTATAATTTTTATTTTACCATCTATTTAAATTAACAATGGATTTCCACCAAGTAAAAGCCGAATCAATTCAACAAAATATCTTTATTGTTTCGATACGACTAGGTTGCAAAGATTAAAACCACATTTCTGTATTCTCATAAAATACTGTATTTAACTCGAGTGGTAAAAGTTTTTAGCACCCTTGATTGAACCTAAACTACACTAGCGTGCGCTACAAACCTAGTTATCACTCTTACTGCTTAATATACTATTATTCGCATTGCACCACATGTACAGAGTCATCCAACCAGAACTAAACAGGGGCCTATTTTTGAGTGTTCGCTGCATTCTTCCCATAGAATCTAAAATTGAAATCTCGACGGCGGCGGCTTACCTTAAAATAAAGGAACTGTGGCATAATGTTGTTTTAATAGAACACCCTGTTAATTTTTTACATTTATGGAAGGTCTTTCTTTGCTGATTCCAACAATATTTCGTTTGTCTATATACGGTTTATTCGAAATATAGGTCCAAACACGTGAATTGCAAACGTGTCTCCTAGTCCGGTCCGTAGAATTTTACGGTATTTTTGGGGTTTTACTGAGAAATAATATAAAAAATTTTCAACTGAGACGACAGTTAAGTAATGATCGACGGCTCTGTACTATTACGGTAGTGAAAACTCGCTTTATTTTCGACAAATCGGTCAAAATACTTATAAAATGTGCACGCCAAAAATTCCATAAAGGTCAAAATCCCGTGGCAAGACAACGATAAACAATCAATTGTTCGTGCAGCGTGGTCTATTTCCGCCAGTGGCTGATGCAAGTAGTGAAGGTTGATTGAAACATGGAAGATGAAAGTGTTAATAAATTGTCACCTGAACACTAAGCATTATATAAATTACTATTACAGGCAAATTTAAACCAAACTGAGGAAATTGCAAAGAAGATTGGACAAACCATCGAAGCACTTCATTTGAAAAATGAGAGTTTTGAGAAAGCCATAGATTCTCTAAAAATACGGTGCATGATTCTTGAAAGAAAGGCCAGAAAAAATAATATTTTAATTTATGGAATTAAAGCGGATCCACAAAACACGAACTTGTTAAAACACACTCTCAACCGAATAAACAACTTATTGGATACCCAAATTCAAGAAAGTGACATTAACAATATCTACACAATAGGAAAAAGTTCAACACCCCCAATTGCCCTGGAATTTATTTCCTATCTAAAAAAACAGAAGCTTTTTGAGAACAAAGATAAGCTGAGAAAATTAAAAGAACACGGACTAGCCATTGCAAATGATTTATGTTATGAAGATAGAGAGGAGAACAAGAAACTTAGAAAGCATCTAAAGTTGGCAAAAGAAGAAGGTCACGACGCAAAAATATCTGGACGTAAACTCATAGTGAATGGAAATCCCTTTACTGTTGAGGAATTGACCAAGCTGGAAACATCTGACACTGCTGGAAGTGAGTCAGAAAGCGACGAGGTAATAGAGGAAAATAAAACTGCAGAAAGGACGGCAACACAGAGCAAAAAAGACTTGGATGCGGATGCGAAACAAAATACAGGGATCGGAAAAACACACAAGTTTCAAAGGCCAGTGGTGCAAAACGATAACTCTAGAAAGAACTGTAATAGTAAGAAGCAGAAGGTGTCTTACAGCCCAAGATACACTAGAAATACCGCAAAAAAATAGCTAACCATACTGCCTCTAATCTCAATACGGTAAATTCCTAAGAGGGAAAAGAAAGAAAAAGAAAAATATATACATATAGTTAAATAATTTTCGATATCTGTATGTCATTGCAATTTAAAATAAATGTTGAATTATATAAGAAATCTTGAAGACTTTGAGGTTGACACGTTGGAGGCCGAAAACACTGACAAATTGAACGCAATTTTACAAAAAAATAATAGTAACGGCTTTTTAATTTTTCACACAAATATTCGAAGTGTGCATAAAAATTTCGCAAATCTGGAAGTATTGTTGCATAGTCTTGCTGTAGAGCCTGATATAATCATACTTGCGGAAACATGGACCCTCAATAACGTTCACCAATATCAAATAGAGGGTTATGGGAGAATCTATAATGAAGGTAAGTTTAACCAAAACGATGGAGTAATGGTGTACATTAAATACATCTATGAATGTCGTTCAGAAATCATTAAAGTTAACTTAATTAACTTCATTTGCATTGAAATCAAATACGAAACTAAATATTTGTCTATAACATCTATCTACAGACCCAATCCAACGGACCTAACTAAATTCAATTCAGATTTGGAAAGATACATTAGGGCTAGTTGTAGAAATGATACTGAAATTATTATAGGTGATATAAATATAAATTTATTGGGTAATAGTCAGGAGGTAAATGACTATCTGGACGTAATGAATGAAAATGGCTTTGTTTCTCAGATTAACGGATATACAAGGGTTGACAATATCTCGCAAACCTGTATAGATCATATATTCTTTAAGAGTAAGTATATTGCACAAGATCACTTATCACCTATTATTTTACACTCAAAAATTTCGGATCACTACCCGATTTTACTTCAATGTAAAAATTTAAATAATAAACCAAAATTAAAAAATGGAAATTGTGTAAAAGAATTTATTAATTATAAAAGGCTAAAAGAAAGTTTAAGCAAAGAAAATTTTAAAAATAATAGTCAGAATGTTAATATTGTCACTCAAAACTTCATAAATTTAATAAATACACACATAAAAAACTGCACTTATACAAAAAAAATTACATCTAGCGCGAAAAAGCCCTGGATAACAACAGGGATATTAGAATCTATGAAAAAAAGAGACAAATTATATAAAAAATTTAAATTATCTAAGAATGCTAACACTTATAATGAATATAAGATATACCGAAATAAAATAACATACTTAGTATCGAAAGTGAAAGAAAATTATTACAGTAATAAGATCGGGGAACACAGTAACAACTCAAAAAAACTTTGGCAAGCTATAAACGAATATAATGGTATTAACAAAAAAAATAAATTAGAAGTTATCAAAGAAATTAAAAATGTAAACAATGAAATTGAAAATAACATTAAAAATGTTGCAGACATTTTTAACAAACATTACGTCACAGTTGGAGAAAACATGACAAACAGTATTAAACAAACAAGTTCAGTGGACAGTAATATAGAGAACGATATTAAAAATTTAGAATCAATTTTCTTAAGCCCTGTAGATTGTAATGAGATGAAATCTATAATTAGGTCATTAAAGGTAAACTCTACACCGGGTTTTGATAGGGTTACTTCTAAGGTTCTGCAAGAGAGTGCAGAATATATTAGTACGCCACTGTGTGATATCGTGAATCTGTCTTTCTCTACAGGGGTATGTCCGGACCACTTTAAAATAGCTATAGTCAAACCTGTATTTAAAAAAGGTGATAAAAAATTAGTTGAGAACTATAGACCGATTAGCTTACTATCAAATATAGCAAAAATATTTTAAAAGGCAATTAAATCAAGACGTATTACATTTTTAAATAAATATAACATCCTGTCTCATTTGCAATATGGATTTACGCCAAATAAATCAACTAATGACGCCATAGCTTGTCTAATGGAAAAATATATGATTGTATGGACAAAAAAGAACAGTGTGCCACGGTTTTTATTGATTTGGCAAAGGCTTTTGACACTGTTTGTTATAAAAAGCTTTTGTCAAAGCGGTATGCTATAGGTATTCGTGGACTGGCGTATTCCCTTTTTAAGAGCTACTTAATAAATAGGGTACAAAGAGTAGAATACAGAGTGTTTTAAGCGATCAACTAACAGTTACCTATGGTATACCACAAGGAACTGTATTAGAACCTGTATTATTTATAATTTATTTAAATTCATTGCTCAGCTTAGATCTACCGGGACATATAATATCTTATGCTGACGACACAGCATTTTTTGTACAAGGCCACAACTGGGTAGAAGTTAAAGAAAAAATTAGTAGGGGACTAACAAAAATAATTGAATGGTTTGATAAACATCTTTTAACAATAAATATAGATAAAACTTTTTACTTACCTTTCTCTTCTTATAAAGCAAATTTGCCTATTGATAATTACATAGATATAAACATTCCCTTTCGAAACTATCAAAATTGGATAATAAAAAGTAAACAAAATATAGACTATTTAGGAATTTGTATAGACTCAAGTTTAAAATGGGACCAACCTGTTACAAAATTGACTAAAAAACTGAGATCCTTAATGTATCTTTTTAAGCAGATAACAAGAATAACAAATATTGAAAATATAAAAATTGTATATTTTGGACTTGTTCAATCGCTTCTTTCATATGGTATAATTGGATGGGGCGGATTATATAACAATACATTGAGACCACTAGAAACAGTTCATAAACGAATACTTAAAATTATGCATAGACTCACGATTTTATACAGTACAGACAGGTTGTATCGAGATACACGACTTTTGAGCATTAGGCAGTTATTTTATAAAACCAGTATTTTGTTTCTGGTTAAAACAAAAACAATAACTTCAACATCAGGACTCACGCATCAACATGAAACCAGATATAAAATTGGTGACAACTTAGAAATACCTAGAACACAAAAAACAATAGGTGGTCGTTCATTCGTCAGTGTTGGATATAAGGTGCACAACGTGTTGCCACATGAAATAAAAAAACAGATTTTTAAAAGAAAATTTAAGATAATCTTAAATAATTGGATTATTCAAACTCCAATTAATATATTGTAACATACATGTATTTCATTTGCCCTTCGCTTTTTTTTTGGCATTTCTTTTTTTTTTCTCTTACTTTGTAAATAGTGTAATATGGGAGGGAAACTATTAAGCAATAGTAATCAAGGTTTATTCTGGGAACCACAGAGAACTGAATGAATTTGTTTTTTCTTTTTTTTGAAATGTATTGTTTGATCTATGATTGGACTTTTATCTTACTTGAGGGGTGGGCTTTGAACTTAGAGACACGTATATTATAACATATTATAACATGTCTAGTTGTTTGCTGTCAAGTTTTATCTTAGTAAACACTAGATATGAGCTAATTTTTTGTAGTATTGTAAAGAACGAAAACGAAGAAGCCTTGATTAATATTTATTTGTATAGAATGTTATGTTATTTTCTTTATTTTTATTCCATTTTTTTGTAAACCTTGGCAAATAAATATTTAAAAACAAAAAAAAACAAAACGGTCAAGCCGATATTAAGATAATAAGATATGTTTTAGGCCGAGTCGCCTTTTAAATATAGTGGTCTGTAATGAATGCGCCATAGAGTAACCACCGATTCTACACATGAAAATAATAGGTCTCAGCTAAACATGCCTCGGTAAAATGTAAGTCGTTAACGAGATACATGGTGTTAAAGTTTAATTTCTGAATTAATTTTCTTTTCATATCTCAACCTGTTTTTGAGATATAAACATGAAAATTTGCAATGGGGGGCTTCTTCGGGCAAGTGACATGAATCTATCCCTGTTTTTCACATAACTTGTAGAGGGCGCTAGTTACACCCTACACGCCTACTACATCACGCCCAAAATTTTTTGCGCGTAACTTTATTGGTAATCTGATTAAAATTTATAATAGAATGGTTATTTCTAAAGAGAAAACGTATAGTTCATTTATTTTGTTAATACAATCGGATCCGGGATATTTGCAATTCAATATTCTGTTGCATAGAGAAATACGCGATCATAAAAACAGTTTGCGGTCAACGAAGTATAGGCTATGGACAATTAAACAGCAAGAATATCAAGACAGCACACGCCATACTAATTAAAAAGTTATGCCAATAATTGATCCATGTAAAAGTTGTTCTCACGACTCACGCATTAATTTTTCGCAATATCGAATTAAACAATTTTCTCATAAATAATGCCAAGACATAATGAATATTGAAATAGCGAAATGAGAGATATGATTTGTATTTACGCCCAAGAAAATTTCAATGGACGTGCAGAAGCAAGACGACATCGGCAAAAATATCCAAATAGGAGGCACCCAGACAGAAATATTTTTTAAAGACTGTATGGTCGCTTAGGCGAAACTGGGTCATTTTGTCCTCAGAGGCATATTGGACGTCCTAAGGTAATCACTGTCGCTCAAGAAGAGGATATTCCAGTGCGAGTTGGTGAAAATTCTAAGATAAGTACCAGACATTTAGTGAATGTTACTGATGTTAAAAAACCTCAGTTTTAAATGTTTTACACACGGAAAAAAATTGTATCCATATCATTTAATCCTATCCAAAATTTACTACCAAATGATTTACAAGCAAGGCTCCAGTTCTGTCAGTTTCTAATTCATTTACAAAGTCAAGATCCAATGGTCATCAATAAAATCGTTTTTACGGAAGAAGCGACCTTTACCAGACGTGGTTTGTTTAACTGGAGAAACAACCATACCTGGGAACTGGAAAATCCACACTTAACAAAGGAACTCCATTTTCAACATGAATTTTCTGTAAACATTTTGTGTGGTATAATGGGCGATTTTATCATTAGACCATTTGAATTACCTGCCAGGCTGAATGGTGAGCAGTATTTGTAGTTTTTGAACAATGATTTAGTAAATTCACTTCATGATATTCCTTTAAATTTAAAAGAAGATATGTGGTTTATGCACTATAGTGCACCTCCCCATTTTTCACTTGCAGTTTGCAATTATCTTGATCAGCGATTTCCCAATAGATGGTCTGGCCATGGTAGCAACTTTTAATGGCCGCCCCGTAGCCCTGACCTTAACCCTTTAGTTTTTTTTCTTTTGGGTTATATAAAATCATTAGTATATAAAGTAGAGATCCAGACACGCGACCGTTGCAAAGGATTCAGGAGGCAGCCACTGTAATTCAAAATAAAGAAATAACTTTATTTAATGTAGAGCGCTATTTGGTAAGACGTTCAAGAAAATGCATAGAAGTGGGCGGTGAACATTTTTCACGCTTGGTGTAATGATTTTAATTCATATTTTTATTACAGTCTAATATTTTGTCAAAACTGAATAATTGTTTTTGTTGAAAATAAAAGCTTTCATGCAATGTTGTTTAAAATTATATCCCGGAAACGGATTGTATTAACAAAATAAATGAAGCATACCTTTTTTTCTTTAGAAATGACCATTCTACTATAAATTTTGATCAGATTACCAATAAAGTTACGCGCAAAAAATTTTGAGCGTGATATAGGTGGCGTGTAGGGTGTAACTAGCGCCCTCTACAAGTTATGTGAAAAACAGGGATAGATTCGTGTTACTTGCCCTGAAAAGCCCCCAATTACAAATTTTCATGCTTATATCTCAAGAACAGGTCGAGATGTAAAATGAAAATTAATTTAGAAATTAAACTTTAACACCCTGTATCTCCTTAACGACCGACATTTTACCAGGGCATGTTTAGCTGAAACCTATTATTTTCATGTATAGAATCGGTGGGTATCCTATGGCGCATTTATTACAGACCACCCTGTATAAATTTAAAAATATTCGGGAGAACATAGACATTGATGGTTTTTAATAAAAATAGAGGGAAACTCAAAAATAGGACCCTGTTTATATTTAGTCCGGGTTTTATGGCCCTCTACCTGCAATATTTTTCTTACAATCCACCAGGTATCGTACATAATTGGCCCAAATTTACATTGACTTAAATAGCAATAACAAATATTTGTCACAAAATTTTCAGATCCCTTATATCCAGCGAGCAAAAAGCATACGTGGAAATAAGCCTTTGAAGTTGTTTGCTTCTGCCTGGACGGCTCCAATTTGGATGAAAACCAATCAATGGTAAGCATCGTAAAAATATTTAAATACTTTATTTGTTTTGCTTAATTCAACTTGAAATGGAGATTCGTTGCAATATTATGGAATAAATAAATAAAAAGTCGAATAGCATAATCTCGTTCCCAACATAATGATTTGTTTTTTCCGTTTTTTGCAATCGTCAATGCAAACGCTATGATTAAATTGGCAGTGGCAGTAAAAACTCTTGCCCAACATTATCTTGCGACAACAAGTTTATTGCTTATTCCTTCCATTATTATGTCTCATCTAATCATTCATAAACATATATTTATTTTGGTTTTTTATTATAGAATGATTTTTATAGGTTTCTACTAAATTAATTCTTGAAACCCTTTATTAGGGGAAATGACTGAATTTCGGATCAATGTTTAACCAACATCTTTTCTCAATAGCAATCTTTCTCAAATTTTTGAATTCTGTTTAACTACACTGAAATAAATCTTATAGAATATTATGTAATAATAAAAATAAACACTGACGTACCTTTACATTACCTTTCTCGTATTAATTATTTAAAATGAAACACAAGATTTTAGTTCGTTTAATTTTAAATAAAAATTCGTATTTTACTTTACTATTAAGTTAAACGCGATTTATTGTTAATTAATTATGATTGAACTAAGTTTCCTAAAAAAGTTAACGCTAAAAAGCCAGACAGAGTCATAGCAGGATAGTTGATTTTATTTTCTTTTATAAGTGACTCCTTAGGCATCAATTTGCCATGCCTATTTCCTTCTTTGATAGCACAGTTATTTAGAGAGCGCAATATCTAATGCAATGTACATATTGATATTTTTTTTATTTCGACGTCGCTTTGGAGATAGGTAAACACATGCAATCATTTTATTAAGCTTTGATGGGCGCATATTATAGCGATATGCAAATAATGGTTATGTTGTTACTCGTCGTCTGTTACACGAGTAATAGTCTAAAGGCTATTATTGCTTAGTGATAAGGCGTAATTATGAAAAAAATATTTATTTGGAAAAAACAGGGGCGTATAATTTTTTTCATTAAAAATTTCGTTCATGTAGTAGACAAAATCTTTTTTATGAAAAAAATGTGTTTTATGCCCAGTTATTAGCAAATAAAATTCAAAAATAATCTAAAGCAATCTGGGGCATGTTTAGAAAATCCTGTTTTTTCAAGTTTTCAGCACTGTATATTTCAAAAATAAAGCGGTTGCCATATGGATATAAGCTTTTTTCCTTAAAATATTTAAGGTTAATACCTTTAAGTATTAGCATGTAGTTATGAAGCACCATGCAATAACTCTATCTATAAAAATAATAATTAAAAAGGGTATAGTTACAATTTAAAAAATAGGAAAGTTATTTCTTTCACGCTTATACTTATAATAACATAAGAACAAATAGTAAATCCGTTTTCTCTAATTTAACAACAAATATTTGTTATTTCCCTTAAAATTACGAAACCTACTTACAGTTTGGACTTCTTTCAATAGTATAAACTTAATTATTGTGGATACTAACCCGAACCTAACTAGTTATAACTTCTGTGTGTATTGTTTAAATTTATACTTTACAATGGGATCAACCATTTAGTTTTATGTATGCGACATCATATTGGTACAAAAGCGACGGCAGACTCCATCGAAATTCCTTTAAATCGTGCGTTGGTCGCACCACTAGCGCGATGGAAAAAACTAAATGGAAAATAGAAGAACATTTTGTATTATAAAAAATTGGCAAATCCAAATACAAAGTAAAATAAATTTTATAGGTGAGACAATATTTTTAGTTTTCTGTCTATATGATTTTTTTGAGGCTAGGGAGTTAACCTAGTTGCATATTTAAGAGTATAAAATATTTTAAGTCTAATAAAAAGTTTAATTAAATATCTTATCGTAAGTTGTCTCGTTATACTGATAATACTAGTAATAAACAAACTAACCTAAACGGGACGTGTCCGATCTTCATCATATGTTGTTTCTTGTCTTATTTTTATTTAACAGTTTTTTTAATAGGCACTGTACTTTACAAAGGAGTTAATAAATAAAATTAATCATGGATACAAAAATGGTTTATCTCGATACAGATTACAAAGAAAATAATAAATTATTTTAAATAATAATACAAACCAGTCAATTTACACAATTAATGTTTTATTTTTGGTATAAAGAAATAATATTTTATGGATTATTATACTCCAAAATAGGATATTTTCTGCGATCGTTTATAAACTGACATCTTTCTGGCGTATTTTGACGCCACAAAAGTCATTATTCCAGTATTGTTAACGGTTGCTAAGCAATAAGACAATATAACAGTACTAGAACATTATATTCCCGGCCTAGGTCTCCAACACAATATTATATATTAATATCTCTGAGCTTCATTGATTTTTACTTGTTGGCTTCTGTATTTTAGGTATGACTTAAATACTTTTTGGGCTGTAACTCTAATACTAACATTTTATAGTCTACAAAGCAGTACTGGATGTGTCACAGTGTCGAGGGCACGCACCAGATCTATGGAAATACCCATGATTCTGTCACATTTTGTACTGCATGCTCAGTATTTCTATCCACTCTAAATCCAAATTGTTTTGATGACAGCAAATTTTCTTTCCCTAGATAGTTGTATAAACGTAATTTAATACATTTCCCAAATAATTTATTTATGGTGTTAGTCACCACTATTATTGGTCGATAGTTATCTTTATGTTTTATGATTCCTGCTTTAAAAATTGGGGTTATTACTGTTTTTTTCAAAGTGTCGGGAAGGAAGAAAACAGATTTACTGTTGGTTCTTAAATTATTATTTGTAAGTGTAGAAAATACATCTTATATCCCTTTTTAAAACAATTGTAGTATGCTTAATTGTATAAAAGAAAATAAATATAACCATATTGATATAATCTTGTAATGATTCCTCCAATTATCGTCTTATATTTTTATTTTTATAAATTTTTTGAACGCACAGTTATATTCATAATAATATCACGCCCTTGGATTTTATTTTAACTTTCAGTAATTTTCATCTGTTTGAACACCTACTAAAAGCACACATTAATGTATTGTTCTGGCATAATCAATATTTACATCAATAAAAACATTTAAGTGTCCTGAGGATGATTAAATAAACAGTCGATTGGGATTTATTTTGGCCCGTCGATTAAACCACCACCACCACCACTTAAAATATATACTGAGTCGCAATCATCTTTTCAAATAAACATTAGAGCCGAATCTACTAAATCAAAGTAAATGAGCAGCATCTAGAATTGGGCCATTAGTGTCGTCCTTTTCGTTAAATATTAATATATTCAGTATTTAAGGGATGCTTATTACATTTTTTTATTGTTCTGGGTATAAAAGAGAGCTGCAAAATAAAAACTTGTATACAATATAATGGCTAATTTGCTTAATAATAAAAACATGCTTCTTTTCTTGGAGCTTAAATACTTTTTTTATGGTAAAAGGTTTTTAAATTATTCCTGTTAATCAAAGAATAATTTTTTTTATATAGATCTCAAAGGTTCTGAATAAATAACAAAACTTTGCAATAAACCTTGCCAATTAAAGATATCTCTGATAATTAAGACGTGACTTCTTACCGAAAGGAAATTTTATATTGACATTTATAAAAGGTGAAAATGTCTTTATAACTCCCCGACAACTTCTACTAATTTTGCCGAGTAAAGTCTGGCAGGCGGCACTAACCTCAAGTAACTTGGTAACAGGTCGTTATGTCTGGAAACGTAAAAGTAAACAACAAAAGTTTTATATTTTTAATTCTCCCACTGTGGTTTGCTACACAACAACTTAGTCAGGTTTTCGATATGAAAAGTAAGTATTAAATATTTCTGTAGTCATAGGGTAAAAATGCTCGACTCTAATACAAATAATTCCTTAACTTGCGATATAAATAAAACAAGTTTTGAGCATATTTGATTTAATTACAAAATTTTACTTACATTCAGACCCTTTTTCTTTTTATGGCAAATACCCTATTTTTAATAATAATTAAAAATAAAATTGAGATATTAATTTTTAACGACTTATACTCCGGTACCAAAATAATTGGCAGTGACTTATTTTTACCGGGGTGTGCAAGAAGTAAGGGCAAAGCCAATCCCAGAGGCGTATGATTTTAAACAATAATAATTAAAAAAATATATGAATTTTTTGTTTATTATTATAATATATTTACATTTACTATAATAAATATAATATTATAAATTAAACTAAAAAATAAATCAAGCTTTTACATTTGGTGATCTAATAAAGTAATTAGAGAAACTAAATTACGCAGGTGTAAAATCCAAAAGGAATAATAAAGCAACGGTACATGTTATTTTCATAATGTTTTTATTATACTACATAATAATAGAAACATATAATAGTGGATTAAGGGCAAAACCTAAACCTAAATTATAAATGTTTATAAATTTTCTAACTATTGTTACCTAATGAACACTAATTGATAATAATTTGACAAATTAAACGCCGACATTAAAAAGTGTTATAATGAAAGTACGTTACAATTTTAAATTCATTATTACTTTATTACCATTACAGCGATTATTCACTGTCTGACGATAAAAACATTTCTTTACTGTCGCTACTGCTGTCATCTGCAGGATTTATAATAATAGGTTCTACCATGACTTCAACTCTTACATCTAAGTCCACATTTTTTTTTCTACGCCCTCGACATGTTATACGCACTTATGCCAATCTGCTGCTTGTACATTCGCTATTGCCGTTTTTAACAGTTCTTTAACATATTTTGATTTAAAAGTTTTATTTTCACGCACCACTTCGCCTTTTATCTGTGCCCAACTAAGCTCGATTAGATTTAGTTCAGAATGGTAGGGCGGTAAACGTAATATTGCAACACCTCGTTCACGAGCAATTTCATCCACTACATATTTTGTATATTTTTTATTGTGAAGTCTTGCAAGATCGAGCAACTGCACTTTTGGCATTTTTTCGCCAAATGCAATTGTTTTTTCTGCGAGCCAGTCAACGATCTTTCTTTTTGGCCACGCAGAAGTTGGCAATGCTTCCACCCGACGGCTGTGGTATGGTGCATTATCCATCACGAATACCGACCCACGTTCAATACGCGGTAAGATGGATTTAAACCAATCTTCAAACAGTCCCGAGTTCATATCTTTATGATAATTACCGACTTTACGAGATTCAAACACGTTTAACCCACCTTCAAGAAAACTAGAATCACTCCCGATGTGGGTTATAATTAACCGACGGCCTTTTCCTGAAGGAGCTTTCAATCCAGTGGACAGTCCAATAATAAAGGCGTTACGTGCATCTTTAATGTTGAGATCTGGCCAAATATAATTCACAGTATGCCCTTCATTTAACCATATCTCGTCCGTAAAGTAAATTTTCTTCCCTGCACAGCAATATAGTTGTATTTCTTCTAGATACTTTCTACGCCACAATACGATCCCTTCCTGTTCCACCAAAAGACTTTTGGGATTTCGTTTTAAGAATGGAAAATTCAATTCTCGTAGTGTACGCATTAGAATTCTCCGTGAAATCTTTTGCATATTTTCATCTCTTTCAATTTCGGCAGAATTTTTTTTTAAATTCGGAAGTTCATCTCGAAAAAAAAATGCATGCACTTTCCGACGAATGACTAACTTTGTTTGCTGATCAATAAACATATTTTTCCATCCTCTTCTTTCCTTCTGATCGGACACTAGTATTCCTATTGTCCTTGGTAGTTCTATAAACAATACTGCAAGATGTCTTAGTCAATGCGGCACAAAGTTCTGCTGAATCAGTGAATGATATTCCACTGTGTGTACTTAGAATTCCCTCATACACATTTGTTACCATTGTACGCTTCCCAGGTTTTAAATGACGTCGTTTTGTAACTTGTTGGTTATTATCACTTGAAGAACTCGTCTGCAATATAATATTTGCTGCTTTGAATAACCACCAAAATAATAAAACTAAATTGCTTATATCCTCTTGATTGAAACTTGTTTACGACACTGAACGTTGGTTAGAGGCGATAAGAAAGCGTGCGAGCGCCTTTAGACATGGGTTTTTCCTACCTGCGTTGCCAAATTAAGTAGAACAGGTACCGTAGGGTAAAAAAGCCCTTAATGACATGCCGATTTCGGTAAATTTTATAGAAACTTCAGTAAAATCTATTAAAACTTGGCAACATGTAATGACCTATTTATGCACAATCTTCCCAAGCGGTTTGGATTGCTTTTATTTAACTTAAAAGTGAACAAATCAATGTTAATTATTTTCGCCTCTCACCGTTAATGGTTATATGAACAGTTTTGCCAATTATTTTGAGACCGTAGTATAAGTGATTTTGCCCACCGGATTTTTGTGGCATACGATATATTCTTCCTTGGTCATAAACTCAAGGTAAACCAATCTTGTTCTGAGGTGAATGATAATTTTCAATGGAACAAAATCCTATTATGAATTAAAAACGTTAACCCACAGTTCCTTTAATTATAGATTATTGAATTAGGTATCTGATCTTAATAGGATTGACCCTGACTAGAAAGATGTGCTCTCCGAAAGATCGTACTTTTTTATAACATAATATAGGATAATTTTATCTTATTCAGCAACGAATATGACTTAAGCAATGGTACCCTCTAACCAAAGATTTTAATTGAAATTGTATTGATAATAATAATTTTAGGTACACTGGATTTGGTACCCTCAAAGACCAATATTGGCAGTTATGGGCAGACTACCACATAAAATTCTTTGAAGCCTACAAGCAAAATAATATCTCATTTTGGGGAGTAACAACACAGAATGAACCACTTAATGGACTCATTGGATCAGCAGTTCAAAATATAGGTTTTACTTCCACTCTAATGGTATGTCACGATTTTTTAATTTTTTTAGGTTTAACTGTTTTATACCAACTTCCTTAATACAACCAGTCAGGTTCTGATCCAGGCCAAGTGTCAGTTCAAGCCTAGTATATTTGTCCTAATTTTAGTATAAGTTGGTGCCATATCGAATTCCGTAGGTTCTGTCATTCAACTACACTAAATTTGTATCTAATTCACTATTATGCAGTTGCTTTTTTTCTTATACGAAAACTAACTCAAAGGGATTAAAACTTCGTAGTAATTAGTTAGTTGCTGATTGAGCCTTTCTCCTTATAACTTCTGACTAATTTCTTGATGGTGTTATTACTATTTCCATGGATGTTAGGAACTAAACCTATACAAGTAATAAGCATTCACTCAAAAGATAAGATTTATCAAAAATATCAATAAGCCCTTTAACATCAACAAAGAAGTAAGACAAAGGTGTACATATTTCAGAATGTTCCTTTAAATATTCTATGCGACAAAACATGGATAATTATTAACATCAAGTCAACAAAAATGCTAGTAGTTTCCACCCTCAGTAATTACACTTCCAAAAATCTTCGTGAAATTAGCTGTCTTCGGGAAGTGGAATTGATGAAAGAAGTAAGATATAGTCCGTTCATTGAGTGATTTCTCATATCGGATTAAGGATGCATAAATTAAATATTACCTGGCGCCTGTAAATTCCAGTAACCCTCAATAAGTCATCTATTATATTAATTAAATGCTTAATGTACAGGTAGTGACTGAGCCTGGGGATTTCTTTGTATTTTGTTTGTCGATTTGTCTTCTAAGAAAATGGAACAATTAATTTTAATTGTAATAAATATTTGTCAATAGGTAATTTATTATATCAATTAAATGCATAATGTACAGGTACTGAGTGGGACTTTCTTTGTTTTCTTTAGTTTGGCTATATATATATATATATATATAAAGAAGGGTAGTCGTTGCTGGACTAGTTAGGAACAACAAGTCTTTTTGTGGGGAAGCAGCAAATGAAAGTGCACTCTTTTAAGTTAAACCAAGCTAACCTGAACTAACCTGAACTAACCTGAACTAACCTACTGCACAGACAGGATGTTAACATCAATTTGAATGAATATGACAAAAGAACAGCAGTAACGTTCAATTACAAGTGAGAGTGCATCGTATACAAACCTCCGTCCGAAGAGGAAATACCCACTTTCAATTTCAAACTCACCCTAACCTCATTTATTTGTCATCTGACATATTCAACTGTCGACATCATGATGTAGTACGTTGTAAATTTTAATAATTTTAATTTATTGTTGTTATGTTAGACCATCTATGGATTTTATTGTGTTTAAACTAAACTAGAAGCTTCATTTTTTGTAATGCTGTATATATATCTCCTGAAAAACAATGCGATAACATCAACTATGAACAAACTCATCTAAGATGTAAGTAACCATCAGTGACTTTGCATTTTATACATTTTAATATTGCATCGAATTGTTTTTCAGACCCTGAAGATGGAAATAAACATTTCCGAAAGCTCGGTTTAACTTAAAAGAGTGCACTTTCATTTGCTGCTTCCCCACAAAAAGACTTGTTATATATATATATATATATATACATTTGGGTTAGTTTGGCTTATTTTTGTCTCACTTGCTAACGTAACGTTCGAAACCAGATATATTAAAATGGCTTCTGATAAACATGTTCTTACACCAAATGAAAGACGTCTTATTTTAAAAGTTGAGGAATATTTCAAGAAAGAGAAGGAAAATGGTGGTCCTTTATTATCTACGGTGGCGGTACAACAACAAACAGCGAATTCCTGTGGCATATCACGAAGAACTCTGATAAATATTCACAATTTAGAAAAAGAAAAATAAAAAACACCGTTTAAGTTTGAAAACCAATGATTTGCCAGAAGGAGTTGAATGTCAGACCCGAGGAGTTATTTATGATATGTACAAACAGAAACAGGTGGTAACTCTTGATTCGAAATCTTTATCCGAAATTAAAGTACACAGTGGTGGTAAGGATAAGTCGGTGCGAAATACGGTCACGAGGTCTTACGTCTGCTACCATACCATCGTGAATTTAATGGTATTGAATTAGTGTGGGGAATTTGCAAAAACTACTATGACAAGCATGCATGTCAAACGACGAACGAAGAAAGCATTTTAAATTTATGGAATGAAGCTTTAAAACAAATTGGACCGGAGACTTGGTCAAAATGTATTGACCACGTGGAAAAATTGATTCAAGAGACTTTTGACTCGGAACGGGTCATTGATGAAATAAGGCCAATTATTACAACTTCTGATAGTGACAGTGATAACTAACAGTGCTGATAGTGATATTGACGATTAAATGTACATTTTATGTAATAATATTTCTAATTATTGTTATTATTATTAATATTATTTACATAGTTATGAAATAAAAAATAATTAAACAAATAATTGTAATGGAAAATTCTAATTACGGCCCATATATCTAAAATGAGTAGAAATTGTTTAAGGACCGCTGTTTATTTTATTCTAGACTAATTTTGACCATAATCGGTTAATGACAAATGCGCATTCACTCACTGAACGCACTATATCATAAATGCGTAACTTTTGCAGACAAATAAGAATCTAGACCTTGAGCTAAGACTAGTACGCTCCTATAATTTTCATTTTACTATACGGATGGACCCTCAAAAAGGCAAATAGGAAAAATATGGATTCTCTGGGTCTGTAAAATAAGAAACATAGAGGTACTTAAAAGAGTTGCAAAAGAAACAGAAATTATGCTTTATACATGGTGTCCGGTAAGAACCTCCTAATCTTTGAAGAGCATACAGAGGAGGTCAAAATAGCCCTAATTTATCATAAAAAAATTCCTAAAATACTTCTTAACGGAGATACAGAGCCCCAAGGGATGCACAGCGATTTACTCTTTTTGCTCTAACTTTTGAACAGGCTTGTATAATTTAATGAAACTTTAATGTTTTGTAGGGGCCATAACGAGTCATTAAACCATACTACAGTAAATGTCTCACATCGTCAGGGAAGTCAGGAACGAACTTGCCACCACCCTTGTTGGTTCACAATTTTGAGCGGTACCATTTGACAGAGCTGAAAACTGAATTTTTAAGTACTCTTGTCATTCCTCTTCAAAAAATATACGCTTAATAATTCTGGCTGGCGGTTTTCGAGATAAATCGGTTTTTATGCGAAACACTCAAGAGTTACTAATGCTAAACATAAACAGGTAAAAATCAGGTTGTTATTGTTAATACCTACATAATGAATTACTATTGACAAAACTTGTCAAAACCGCCTTCAAGCAAAAATAATTTTTAAAAAATAGAAGAATATTCTTACGCAGAATGATATGCATTTAATTTTTGGTAAAAGCTCTGTCCAACTCTCCGGAGGCAGAAGACTTTATTCTGAAAGATTTCCAAACCGAATGTTGCCAAGTCAAAAATCCTTTCAGAAGGTTGATCGTAGCCTAAGAAAAACACGTAAAAGATTGTGAGAAAGTAACGAACTAATTTTTAAAATTTATTATTCAGGGTAATTTTTGTCGCGACGTGGCGGTGAGGGACGTCCAAGAAAAGCACGAGACCCTCACGTAGAAGAACAAATTTTGCAAGATGTTGCTAACGACCCTCCAAATAGCAGAAGAAAGATCGCGACAAAAAACAATGTTAGAAAACGAATTGTACATGAAACTTGAAAAGAACAGGGAAAGGAAAGAAAGTAATAAAGTCCTTCTCCACTGATTTAATAAAGAACAATCAAAGGCTCCATTTTATAATAAAAAGACTACATGTTTCGAAGGTAGTGACCTTCATCATCAGGAGACATAGAGGTGTTGCTGTTAGTATTAGAAGTAGAGAGAAATTATTGGTGGAAGGTGACGTTGATGAAGCTTTAAAATTTGAAAATATATTAAGCAGGTTAGTTAAACCTCCATGAACGTCACCTTTCACCAATAATTTTTCTCTACTGCTAATACTAACAGCAATACTTCTTTTGTCTCCTGATGATGGAGGTCACTACCCATGAAACATGTAGTCTTTTTATTATAAAATTGAGCCTTTGATTGTTCTTTATTAAATCAGTGGAAAAGGACTTTTTTACTTTCTTTCCTTTCCCTACATTTCAACTTCACTTTGAGAATAGTCTATTTCTTTAAATCTAAATGAACAGTTACTTCACCCCTACCATCATCAATTGTTCAAAAAGTACACGCTATATCTCTGGATGAGTATCCCGCAACATTTCAATAGTCCAACTGGTTTATACAGTAGCATAACGTAAATCTAAATTTTTTTAACCTAATTGGGTTTACTGATTAAGCCGGTTTTATAAGAGATGGCATAATAAACTCACACAATTTAATTTCAAAACAAATACCAACGAAGGTTTATGGTAAATGTGTGGGCTGGCATTATCTAAAATAACCATTTATCCATTTGTTTTGGAAGAAAGACTCAATGGTGAGATGTATTTATTTACAAATTTTGCAGCACGATTTGAATCATTTATTGGAAGACGTGCATCTTGATAGTAGAATACAAATGTGGTACATGCATGATGGTGCTCCACCTCATTATAATCGTATAGTGCGTCAATACATAAGAAGCGTTTTTGACCCTCGATGGATAGGTCGAGGTGGGCCTGCTTTATGGCCACCAAGGTCTCCAAACCTAAATCCCTTAGACTTAGTTTATTCAGCACCAGTAAGTACTAGAGATGAACTACTAGCGAAAATAACACAGCATTCTAACGAAGTCCGTAATAATGCTGAAGTATTATTTGCAGAGCAGCGGGAAAATATCCAAAGACTAAATAAGATATTGAAGTACGTGGAGCCTATATTGAACAGTATTTGCCAAAATAACATTTAAACGTTTTCATCATTTTTGTATTTTAATAACATTGCAAATTAACTAAGCTCCGATCAACCCTTTGAAAGGTCTTTGGACTTGATAATGTCTGAAATGGAAATCTTTTAGCATAAAGTCTTCTCACCATTGGAAAGCGCTTCCCAGAACTTAAATGCACATCATCATGCCCTGCGTATTTTATTTTAACCTGTTTGTGTTTAGCATTAGTGACTTTTTAGTGTTTCGCATAAAGACCGAATTATCTCGAAAACCGTCAGTTTTATCAAAATAAAGTAAGATCACTTTTTTTAAAGAGGAATGACCAAAGTATTTAAAAAATCGGTTTTCAGCTTTGTCAAATGACACCGGTTAAAAATTTGGACTAACAAGTGTGGTGGTAAGTCCGTTCCTGACTTACCTGATAAGGTATTACATCTACTGTAGTATGGTTTAATGACATTTTATGGCCTCTATAAAATATTAAAATTTCATTAAATTATACGAGTCGGTTCAAAAGAGAACCAAAAACGTAAATCGCTGGGTACACCTTTGGGGCTCTGTATCTCCGCACTTTAATGATGATAAATCAGGGCTATCTAGACCTCTTCTATATGTTCCCGAGAAATTAGGAGGTACTTACCGGACACCCTG
Source organism: Polydrusus tereticollis (assembly GCA_963920685.1). Classification (NCBI taxonomy): domain Eukaryota; kingdom Metazoa; phylum Arthropoda; class Insecta; order Coleoptera; family Curculionidae; genus Polydrusus; species Polydrusus tereticollis. The sequence goes on along the minus strand of OY987326.1, from coordinate 25,452,611 downwards.
TATAAACACTAAACTAGAGTTTCTGATAGTTCTAGTTGGACGTGACAAATATAAAATCCCTCATGTCAATATATGCAAGGTAGCATTGAGTTGAGGACAAAATAATTGTTGGCCGTAAACGCATTTCATGTCTTAGAAGTCTCCAAAAGTGGTATCGGGAGACCAGCCAGTGGCAAATAAAATAAAAGTTATTACCTATTATTATGATCACCGAACTCACCCAAAAGTGGAATTATAAGGAAAGGAAGGAAAATGAGAATGGAGGGAATTGATTGAAGGAAGCAATATAATTTTATTTTTCATTATTTGAATGATGTGTAAAGTACCTCCCAACATATTTTGTTTGGCTTAATGGCTGCAACAAAACCCCTCATAAACTCGGCTTTCGCTTTCGCAGAAACGTATTAACCTACATTTATTGTTAATGCCAGTTTATAATAACAATAGATAGGTGTATTACTTGATGTGTTATCAAAATTAATAAACTGTCTAATTAAGGTTTTCTAGAAACAACTTAATTATTAGGATATTTCTCAAAACTTTTTAGTTACAGGTACCTGTTTGTATAGCTTATATAAATAGTAAACATAATATTCTAAATAGATTACTACCTATCTATTTTACTTTGAAATAGTGTGCAACAAGTTAATATTAAAAGTATGTGGAGACCTTGGGAATCTTCAGCTAATGCGATATCTAGCTACCCTAAACATTCCAGGAAGCATTTATCTTCTGACGCCATAGTGATGGTGAAAAATGTTTGTGAATCGTTATTAAAGAGCGGCCACCCTAAAGTAATTGCAATTAAAAATATCAGTGAAATAATAAAAGTTCCATTATCGACGGTACAAGATATTATGCTAAAAGGACATTTTAAAAGAAAAGTTCGCAAAAATACCGGAAAAATGAAGTGCGTAGATAATTGTGACAAAGATGTTATTCGCAGGAAAATATACCAAATGTATCGAGAAAATGTTGTGCCTACGTTAGATTCTTTAAAAACACGGTTAACAACCGACGATACAACGATGTCATTTAGCAGGATAAGTCTTAACCGCGCTTTGCAAGAGATGGGATTTAAGTTATAAGACACAAAAGACAAATTATTATGGAGTCCGAAAGATTAAGAAAAATGAGATTTCTGTACCTTACGGAAATAAAAAAGTTTAGATCCGAAAAACGTTCAATAGCTTATCTGGATTAAATGTGGTTTGACACTTATAAGACTGTCAAAAAGGGATGGATTGATTTAACTGAAAAATACCAAAATAAAGCTCCTTCAAATAAAGGAAAAGAAATAACAATAATTCATGCAGGTTGGCAGAATGGATGGATCCCTAATTGTTTATTACTTGGGGAAAAATATAAAGGATATCATGAAGATACCAACGCCGCTCTTTTTGAAAGCTGGTTTAAAGACAGTTTGCTTTCAAATGTACCAAAGCACAGTGTTATTTTGATGGGCAATGCAAAATGCAAGCTACCACAGCCGGCAACTGGAAAAGTACCGAATGTATCGAGCACAAAATCCGCAATAAAGGAGTTCATGCTAAAAAATGACTTGTACTTCGAGGAAACGTATAGTAAAAAACAGCTGTTAAAAATGTTAAAGGCATCTAGTATTAAAAAAGAGTATGATAAGATGGCGAAAGAAATGGGTGACACTGTGTTGCGACTGAAACCCTATTATTGCATTTTGAACCCTTTTGAACACATGTGGCATCAAATTAAATCGAAAATAAGAACTGAAAATAGCACACCTACTCTTAGCGGCAGTGTAATAGGAATAGATCAAAACGTTTTATAATTACAATTAAACCTTCTGTGTATATATGTAAATATATTTTTTTAAGTAGGTATATTAATTGTTATTATTACTTTTACCTAAATGCGTGCGAAAAGTTGCCCTTTTCCGCACGCAAACTTTTCGCACTTTTTTGGATAAATTAATATACATATAATACAAGTTTGGTAAAAATAAACATAATGAACATTGGCTACTATAAGGTATTACTATGGCTTTTCATTTAACTACAAAATCCGTTCCTGTGCAAAGCAGAACCCCCTATTTCATTTCATTTCAGTAATATGAACAGTGATGCCACCTAGGGCCAGGTAGATTTTGCTGGTTGGCACGCTCATCGACAGTTTTATATGGGTAATTTTACTAAGAAATTCTTTAATAACGTAGGTTTGGCAATCGAACAGCTAACAGGGTTTCTTTAAGTGTTTACAATATAATAAAACTATTATTGCAGTTATTAGGTCAAACAAAATATGTTTCGATAGACTTTACCTACTCCTAAATTTTGTCGTTTTGTGCGAGCTCACAGCGGTATACCAAACATCTATTTAGGTTTGGGTAAGGGTGAGTTATTCTCCCTAATACCTAGTATGTTTTCTATACCTACCTGATTCTCACTTTTTCCATTTTCTTTGTAACGTCAGTTCTATAGTACATAGCTTGGTATCTTGAAATGTACCCGATTATTCCGTTACATTTAAATATGGTATTTGGTCGTTGTTTATTCAGGGTTCGTAATGACAACTAATACCAAAAATTCCTTAAATATTTACATACGTTTGTTTATTTCTGGCCTTTTTATTATTTTTTTTTGCCTGTTAACTGAAGCGTTTAATCACAAAAAATAAATTACACACGTATTGAGATACCGATTTGGAATGTGAGCTAATATTTGTACTGTTACGGGTATAAAACAAAAGTTTCAAATAACGTCAAGGCTATAAATTTGGGTCCGAATAGGTTTCCATTGGAATTAATCCGATTGTTCTGATATTTAATGAATTCTTCACTAAATAGTTTCGATAAGTGCTTAAAACGGGCAAACTAAAACGAAATTTTGTTACTCCAAACAAGTAACCTGAACAATAATTGCCGTTTATCAGTGATTCGTCAAATGCAAGAGTTGTTACAAATAAACGATTTAGAAACTAATTTTCTCAATATGAATCACGTAAATTAAATTCCGCACGTGTATATACCTAACCCAAGTAGATACTTATATAGATATATATTACGTCCGGAGAATATGTGTTACTTGAAAAATTATTGTGAAAAAAAATTTACAGTTAATAGGTTTATTCAAGTAATTGAAAATATTTTTTTTTTCGGGTAAAACCGGTTATCAAACAAAAATTTTTCATGAAATAAAAAAGCTTCTAAATACATTCATTTACCTAATAAAATATTAAAACTCATCATAACTTTGATGACAGAAAAAATCAGAAGGATTGTTTACGTGTGACGTTACATCTACTTATATCACTTCTGCTTATTTACAGCCGGTCACTATACTACTACAAAAAGTAGTTCTTTAGTGTTAGACTTTACACCAAAAATCACTAAAATCAAATAACACGTTTTCAAGAAATTAAGGAAAAATTTAAAAAAGTTCTATGTTTGACGCCCTCTACCGGCTAAATGAAGCAATTTCGGATATAACTAACTTGGTTTAAATCGACTTATTTTGACATTATATACGTAATTTTTGGACAGTCTGTATATTTTAATTTTATTTATAAAGTTTGTTTTATATAGTGTGCAGAGAAACTTTCCTGACAAACTTTAAGGAAAACCCGTTTTCTATTTTTATTTTTAACGTCCTGTATTTCAAAATTCAAGTGGCTTCTGACCTATGTTTATATGAACCTTATTGCTAATTTTTTTATTGGATAATCACTGCTTAAATTTTGCCAGGGGAGTTTCTGGATACCCTGCATCATATGACGTGGTGATTTCCTATTAATTTTAGAGAAGTTGGATTACTCAGTATCTGGGGCCCACCATTAGGAACTCTACATCATTCAGTGATCTAAAAATTATTCTACACGATGATCAACGTTTTATGTTGCCCATTTTAAATTGGGTAAGTAAAAAAGCCCTAATTATGTTAGGACAAAACTACTATAACCAAAATTTTAGTTTGTTCTTTCTGACGATGAAGTAATCAAGTATGCAGATGGTATTGGTATCCATTGGTATGCAGATTTCTGGGCACCGCCAGAACTTTTAAATTTTGCAAAAAGTGACAAAAAAGACCTGTTTCGTCTTGGTACAGAAGGTTGTGCAGGTATGTTTATACAGTGTGTAAATAATGTATGAAATAAATTCTATTAAAATTCAGATAATACGTTTTGAGAAGGACGCTGAAACACGTCAAGAATTTTATAAAGATGCGCTCTCTTTGACACTTACAACATTTATTCAGGGTGTGGCGTTTACAAGATATGATAATATGGATGATTTTTTTTAATGGAATGCCCTGTATGTAACTTAAAATTTCGATTCGAAAGGAGCCGCTTTTAAAAACCTAATACACTTAAGGCTCAGAGCGGTAAAAGTATATATAAAAAGTATGTGCTACATAGGCAGTATTGTTTTTAAGCATTGAGAAGAACAAACTTTTTGCAATGTTTTCCCCTTTGCTGCTTCTCAAAAATAAACTTCTCTCTTATGGAGTTAAGGCAGTTAACTAGGACCTCGATATCCTTAGAAACTACAGCTACACTTTCCGATACCTACTATATTTATAGCTGTTTTGAATATTAACGTACCGGCATTAGCTTCTGCTTGACAAATAAAAATATTTTTCTCTGAAATTTTTTTTTCCACCATATTTATAGGTCTGATCTTATTATTTATGATATTATCAAGAAATTTCTTTTGTCCTATTTTAAGTGGCATATCTTCGTCAAACATATTTTTAGTAGGTGCGAACCGCGATTTCTTTCAACAGATTTGGTGCAGTTTTTATCATAACCATCAAAAATACCACATAAAGTTTTCTGCCGTAATTATTTCTTAAATATTTTACATTATATTCACAGATTCTTCTGAACTTTTCTTCTTGTTGCCATTTACAGCGATGCAATAATATCCCTCCATTAATTACATATGTGCTTTTTTTAGCATCATTAACATATATTGTTAGTTCTGGAAATAGTTCATAAAACACTGACTACTTTGTCTTTCTCATTTCGCCATTTTCAAACTAGGCAGTTAGTTGAAAAGTCATATTATCTGTTTTCCATTTTTCTTCCGATTTTTTTGATATCCAAATGTGCTGAAAAATTAATAATGGATCTATTGCTATTCGATGTAATCTTGTTGTTTACATACAATAATGAAGTAACTTTATCTTTTTTATTAATTTCAATTGTTTTAAATTTTGGCCATTCATTGTTTTCATTATCTGCAAGCCCTTGTCGAAATAATCATAACAATTGATTGTTTCGTCACCAGTTGTTACAGTAGCAATAGACATTCCAGCGTCGTCATCTGGGAAAGAATTGTGCTGTAAAAACAAATTGAATAATTGTTTATACATTATCGCTGTCTCTCTTTCTTCGAGCATCAATTGAATCAGCATGCTGATAATCTTTTTTAAGAGATATGTGACAAGATTACTCAATCCCTTCAATTACATCTTCTGTAAAAACTAATTCGCTAATTCACTTCTTGTATACAATACTCTCGGTGGCGCCACGTTTGAAATGTCCCCCTTCGATGGTTTCGTCTGTGGAAATGCAAGAAAAATATTTATCCGAACGTCTTGGAGTTGAATATCCTTTTTTAAACTTCCGAAACTCTTCATGGTTCATGTTAGCTGGTAATTCTCTTATCTTTCATAAATAAATTTGAGCTAATTTGGCATAATGATATGGAAAATGGCCCGCTGAATGAAAATATGGAATCATCAACTCCATAGTACCTATGTACGTGTAAGTCCCAATCGCCGAAAATGACTCACCCATAATTTTGAGGTTTTATTTTTATTCTCAAGTTTTACTAATTTTTCGGACGTTTCGTCATCATCGAGCACAGTAGAAAATTCCGCATTATTTTTTTTAAATCTGAGAAAATCAAGTTAAATAAAGCTTGTAATATAAAATTAAAAAGCAAAAAGAAAACATATAAACATTTTAATAAGTAGTGTCGGATTCACATTCCAAGAGAAAAAATGATAATTTAATCACCTGCGATTTCGTTCAAGAAATAAATCTAACGACATTCCACTGTTTATACTGATTGAAAGATTTCCAGTTATTATTTTACTATATCATTCAGTAATAATAACACTTCGATGTCACGATTTTTGAAACACAGTTCATCCCATTATTCTCACAATTAAGCCCTAATACGTACGACCTTTCAATGGGATCATTAGACCCTTTTGTATTGGCAGGTAAAGTACTTCCCAACATATTTCGTTTGGCTTAAAGACTTTAATGAAACCCCGCATAAGCTCGGCTTTCGCTTTCGCAGAGACGTATTAAGTCACATTTATTTTTAATGCTAGTTTATAATAACAATCGATAGGTACACATTACTTGATTTGTTATCAAAATTAATAAACTGTCTAATTAAGTTTTTCTAGAAACTTAACAACAGGTAACTGTTTATATAGCTTATATAAATAGTAAACATAATATTCGAAATAGATCAGTACCTATCTATTTTACTTTGAAACAGTGTGAAACAATTTAATATTAAAAGTATGTGGAGACCTTGGGAATCTTCAGCTACTGCGACATTTAGCTACCCTAAACATTCCAGGAAGCATTTATCTTATGACGCCAAAGTGATCGTAAAAAATGTATGTGAATCGTTATTAAAGAGCGGCCACCCTAAAGTAATTGCCATTAAAAATACCAGTGAAATGACGAAAGTTCCATTATCGACGGTACCAGATGCTATGCTAAAAGGACATTTTAAAAGAAAAGTTCGATGAAGTGCGTGGATGATTGTGACAAAGATGTCATTTGCAGGAAAATATACCAAATGTATCGAGAATATGTTGTGCCCACGTTAGATTCTTTAAAAACACGGTTAACAACTGACGATACAACGATGCCATTTAGCAGGAGAAATCTTAACAGCGCTTTGCAAGAGATGGGATTTAAGTACAAGACAATAACCAAGAGATAAATTATTATGGAGTCCGAAAGATTAAGAAAAATGGGATTTCTGTACCTTACGGAAATAAAAAAAGTTTAGATCCGAAAAACGTTCAATAGTGTATCTGGATGAAACGTGGTTTTACACCCATGAGAGTGTCAAAAAGGATGGGTTGATTTAATTGAGAAACGCCAAAATAAAGCCCCTTGAAATATAGGAAAACGAATAACAATAATTCATGCAGTTTGGGAGACTGGATGAATCCCTAATTGTTTATTACTGTCGGCAAACAATATAAAGGCTTCAAGTCTGCCGCTCTTTTTGAAAGCTGGTTTAAAGACAGTTTGCTTTCAAATTTACCAGAACACAGCATTATTGTTATGGAAAATGCTACCACAGCCGGCAACTGGAAAAAGTACCGAATGCATAGAGCACAAAATCTGCAATAAATAAGTTCATGTTAAAAAATGACTTGTACTTCGAGGAAACGTATAGTAAAAAACAGCTGTTAGGAGTGTTAAAGGCTATTAGTGTGTGATAAAATAGCGGAAGAAATGGGTCACACTGTGTTACCACTGCCATCCTATTATTGCATTTTTAACCCTATTGAACACATGTGGCATCAAATTAAATCGAAAATGAGAACTGAAAATAGCACACCTACTCTTAGTGGCAGTGTAATAGAGCTAATAAAGAAAGTTTTCGGTGAAATTCCAGATGAAACTTATTCTCGTATTCAGTCTCCCTTTCAGTTTCGAATTGAGTGGTTCTGTGTAGTTAAAAGAGTTTCTTCAACGACAAAAATATCAAGTGAAACGCGCCTCAGTTGCAAAAACTCCTTAGGAGTTTTGTTATATTTGTGGCGAAATTCTGGTAAAGTCACAAGCCAGACCATTTGCTGAAAATGTGAAAAAAACCCTATTTCATATATTTTGGTGCTTTAGTCAGAGATCAAGATAAGCAGTGGGCTCCCCATGTGTCATGTATCAGCTGTAGCGTGTCATTGGTACAGTGGATGAAAGGAAAGAGGAAAAGTATGCCTTTTGCAGTTCCAATGGTATGGCGAGAACCCACCAATCATTTTAACGATTGCTATTTTTGCATGATAAAGTCTGAAAGTTATCTCAAAAAAGAAAAGCGCAAGATCAAATATTCGAATTTGCTTTCTGCCATGAGATGTCTTCCTCACAATGCAGACTTACCAGTACCAACTCTGCGCCTCTAGATTGGCAAGGTATTGTTTTAGGAGATACTGAAGATAACAACGCATCGTCAGCTGACTCCGAGAAACAATGTACCGACCCCAATCTTACTCCCGGTTCCAGTTCCAGCGAGCCACATTTGATTGTTTAAAGTGAGTCAAATGATTTAGTACGTGATTCGGGGTCGTCATAGCAACCGTCACAACTTCGTGGTTCCCATCTTAAAGAGTGGGTCTTACGAGCCAAAGAAATAAAAACTACGACTTTTTAGAAAAGAAATGCTAGGTTTTCTGCATTTTACAATATAGAAAATTCGTTGTGTGCGTGCAAAAACTCAATATCGAGCATTCTCCTTGAGTGGGCGCTTGCTCATAGACTGATCGAAATATAGTTACTACATAATAGAAATTTAAAACTATCTATACCAGTTGCCCATTCAGTGACAATAAAAGATGAGAATATGCGCATCCTGGTAGATTAAGATAAACTATAACCAGTACAAATGGCAGATATATGGGGATATAAAATGTATAGCAATTTTATTGGGACTTCATGGAGGATTTACAAAATATTGCTGTTCTCTTTGTTTTCTGGAACAGTCGTGCAGTGAATGAACATTATGTAAGGAAACTTTGGCTGGAAAGGAGTGAATTTTAACCACATCACAAAATCATGCTCTCTTCTCACATTTAACTTGGACTAATGGAAAACTTTGTGAAGGCTATGAATAAAGAGACGGGAGGATGTAAATACCTACGACAAGTATTTCCTCAGTTAAGTGACGCCAAATTAAAATAAAGCATTTTTACTTGGCCGCAAATTAGAAAATTGCTGGACGATGTTAATTTTATAGAAAAGCTCAGCACGTAAGAACTCAGAGCTTGGAACTAATTTTTAAATGTAGTGAGGGGATTGTTAGGGTAAATATGGATGCAAACTACGAATAACTGGTTAATTGACTTTTAGACTCCTACAAATAGCTTGGTTGCGGAATGTCATTAAAAATTCCGTTTCTTCATTCCCATTTATCATTTATTCCTAAGAATTTGGGCGCTGTCAGTAACGAGCAGGATGAAAGGTTCCATCAAGATATCAGGGCAATGGACATTCGGTCCCAAGGAAGATGGGATCCAGCCATGATGAGTGATTACTGTTGGCTTTTGAAGAGAGAAGAAATACAATACAATAATACAATATTATTTATTTGTTCAATAATAAGATGCTTACATTTACTATAAACATAATAAAAAAAAACCCAATAGCAATAGCTGTTGAACAATGTCTGGAGAGATTTTTGTAAATAACTATTTTAAATTTGTAATTACATTACATTTAAAAAATGACAATTTTAATAAAATTACACATGCTTAAAATTGTAACAAACATATAAAATTTAACACTAAATTATTCCTTTATCAGGATCATCAAAGAATTCATTAAGGTTGTAGAAGGCCTTACTGACTAGATATTTTGATAGGGTATATTTTAGTTTATTCTTTGGCAGGTTTCTAATTTCGTCTGAGAAATAATTAAAAATTTTTATGATACAGTATTTTACATTTTTTTGGAGGTATGTATAGTTATATTTTTCTGGTACTAAATTACTTTTATGGCGAGTATCATAATCATGTTTCACATTACAATCGAGGAAAAGATCCCTATTATCACATACAAATATTACAGAGTCCAAAATGTACATTCCTATTACCATCAGAATATTTTTTTCTACAAAAACAGACCTACAACTTTCCTGCTGTTTCATCCTAAAAATATTTCGGATGCACCTTTTTTTGCATGACCATAATTCTGTGTATTTCCGATAAACTACCCCAAAATATCACTCCACATCTTAGCCTGGACTGGATATATGCATGATAAGATGCAATGGCAGCCTCGGTATTCACGTGATCGGATATTACACGCAGGGCGTAGCAGTATCGGGATATAGTGCTTGTTAAACTCTCAATGTGCGCCTTCCAGTCTAGCCTCCTATCAATCTGCAATCCCAGAAAACGCATACTCTCTAATGCTTTTAACTCTTTGCCATTGTATGTGAGCGTAAGATTATTCTCTTTTCTGTTTCCAAAGATTAGGGTCTGCGTTTTTGATACATTCAGCAACAGATCATTTGCCGAGAAATACTCGTCAAGGGCGTCCATTAAAGTCTTTATACAGAAGTGTTTCGCTATTCTCTTCACCAAATATGAGCGACGTATCATCGGCATATAATACAGTCGTCAGATACATGTGACCCCCATAAAAGGAAAACATAGAATTCGTGTGTTTGAAAAAAAATAATTTTGATATTTGCTTTTTTCTTAGATGTTAACTTAATATAAATTATAAATAAAGTCGATATATAGGGCTCAAGAACTCGTGAAATCACTTTTTCAATAAATAATAAATGGTACCGTTTCCATCTGGTTGGCTTAATGTAACAAGAAAACCTTACGTGTTACAACTTCTTGGTTATTTTCGTATTTAGATAGGTTCATTCTACTACAATATTGCTATTCAGCTTAATGTCGCTCAGTGTAATCAGTCATAAGAAAATCGATTGAAATAAAACCATATTAAAATGGTACATTTTAGGTCTCAAATTTAATTTTTGCGCCGTTAACATTTTAATTCTCGTTCGTACCTACGCATTCTCCTGATACGCGATAATAATTATTACGAATAATATTCTAGAATATTGGTTTGTTAGATCCATTCTGGTAGTTCAATTAATTTTACCGCTAAATTTGGCAAATAAATAAGAACAAAAATTTCGTTTCCATATTTCAAAGCGGAAATTAAACAAAAAATGGAGCTTTTACAATTAAAACCATTTTAGTTGCCACACGTGCTAGGAATATCGTTCTTTATTACATGAAGCAGTGCAGCGTTGTAAATAATAATTCCATTAAAAAAGTAGTCCATACTTGCAGTAGAGTTCGCGTTATGCAAATAAAACAATCAAAATTTTTAATAGAAAAAGGTTGGTAATGTTCCCTACATGTTTCGGGCGTCTAGACGTCCATCTTCAAGCGATACCAAAATCGAGTTAAATAAAATTACTTAGGGTTGCCTAAAATTAATGAGTACAACTAGAAGTGAGTAGAGAACAGAGTGAACTTGTAAATTAAATTATGAAATTGTCATATTGATAGTATACATATTTTATGTGAATTATGAAAAAGTATTTAAGTTTGAATAAAATTGTTTTTTCAAATTAAGACATAAAATTTTATTGAGTATTTTATCATAAACCATCATAAAATACTCAATAGTACCGAAAGAAATTTCCAAAAGATTTTAAAAAAATTGTGAATAAAGAAATTTAATTAATATTTGTTGTCTATTTTTCATTTTTGGTTACCATGGGTATAGCCCCATTTTTTCAACTTTTTCGAAATTAACCTTTCAATATCTGTAACAAATTTTAATTAAATTTCTTTGCTCACAATTTTTTCGAAATTTCCTTTTAAACCATTATAAAATACTCAATAAAATTTTTTAATAAAAAAAAAAGTGTTTATTCAAACTATAATACTTTTTTATAACTGACATAAAACCTCCATACCATCAATATGACAATTTAATAATTAAATTTACAAGGTCACTTCGTTTTCAAATATTTTTATACTCATTAACTTGAGGCAACTGTAAGTAATTTTATTCAACTCGATTTTGGAATCCTCTGAAGATGGATGTCTAGACGCCCGAAACATGTATTAAACATTTTAAGGAGGAATACTTGATTGTTTTGTTTCCAATACTTTTATTGACAAATCCATACACGTAATAATGAAATATTTATTCTAAAACAAATACTACTCTTTTTTACTTCTTTTGGGCCTCCAATTAAGTCTTCTTAAATTTGTTTACATATTTTAGGGTACTTGGCAAAATCTGGTATTGAAGAAGCTGTAATTTTGGGCAGTTGGCACCGGGCTGAACTATATCTCAATAGTATACTTGATGTAAGTGGATTCAAAACTGCTAGAGCTCTAGGAAACTTTATTAATATAAAGTATACGAAGTTGGCCAATCAAAACAAAACGAACGCGAATTTTTATATTTTTATCGTTATTCGCTATTTTATTTTCAATCCTCCTGCTAGTTCATTATTTCAAAGAGAAGTTTAGACGCGATTAGGGATCACGTGATATTTTAATTTGGAGGTCCTCACATTCTCTATATCTTTTAATATTGACTAACAGTTAGGATAGAACTTAAAATAGTACGATTTCTTTTTAAGCTGCACTTCTTAGCCATCATTTGAAGGTATTTTCTTAGAAAGTGTTGAACCAAGTTTAACACGACAGACTATAAAAAGAGGACTTAAGGACCTCTATATTGAAGTTACGGGATTGAAAATATTAGCAAAAGGTTTCCCCTGTGGAAACTAAATTGACGTGTCTGATCGATTTTTTTAAAGTGGCAATTAATATGAAAAATCGGATATGTTTCGTTTTAATTGACCAACCATGCATTTCTATTTATTACATAATTTATAAATTTATAAATACTATAGAAAAAATAGCAAAGAGCTGGTGTATTTCAAGAATTTAACAATGCATTGATAATATTTTAATTGCCTCTTGGCCAAATGATCTGGAGTTGGAATGAAAGATCACAAACGTCAGTACAATTATCGATGTCTATAACTACCTAGTTAATTCCTCCAAGTATTTCATTATCCTCTGCCCCATCATCAGCAGCATCAGTATATTTTTACGATATATGATATAAACAATAATATATTTTTTATGGTTTTTAAAAACGACGCAGTGGATAAAATGCTTTAAATCAAGCCTTGAATAAATCATGTTTTATGTTATATTAAAAAAAAAACTACCTGAATAATATTCCTAAAGTTATTTTTCCTACATGTTCTGTACAGACTTCTGGAACGGCTCTAAATATTACCAATTTAAAAAAAAATACGTAAGTGAGTAATATGAAGAAATCGTAGAATTACAACAGGTCGAACCTGGCAAGAAATAGGTGTTCTAAATTTGATGATTTTTGTGCTGATTCGCGGCCCAACCAAAACTGCAATAGGATCTCAAACTGACTGGGCGACATTCGACAGAAATTTCTAAATCACCGATTGTATCTGTAGGTACTTTACATTTAATTTGTCAAGATCGTCCTCTATTAAATCATTAAAGTTCAAATTATGATTGCTCTAGTATTTCTAAGATAACTTCTAAGGATACCATTGTTGTAACAATTGTTTTCATATAAGGGGCCATCCATAAAAGACGTCACGGCTTGAGGGGGACCCGGGGGGGGGTCTAGCAAAATGTGACCATTTGTGACAGAGAGGAGGGGGGGAATTTCATGAAAATGTGACGTCCGGAATAATAATTCCATTTAAGTAATAATTTGAATTCAAACCCTACATAGTCTTCCCGCGCTCCGCGAGATGTCAGCTCTTTACGGAGTGCGTGAAGTCTACTACTACATGCTAATGACATTATTAACCGCAATAATGTGTAATTTTCGATTTTAATTTTGTGACGTGACATAGGGGGGGGGGGGGGGGGTGAAAAAATGTGACCATTTGTGACATGGCCCCGGGATGGGTCAAAAATCCTCTGAAAACCCGTGACGTCCTTTATGGCCGGCCCCTAAGTTGGCTGCTAATTAGAGCCTAAAGGGAGATATAACAAAATGTATCCTACTTAATACGTCAGAACAGTGCAGTCAGAAAAAAGCATGTACGCCGTTCTCTTAGTAAGCAAAAGTAGCTCATGGTGCGAATAGCCCTGGCACGGATAAGTTCCATCACGTTTAGACGAAATATATTCTATTTGTCATTATCAATGTTATAGCCCGGCGCGCATACTACAGCTGCATATTCCATTTTTGACCTAACGTAAGCATTGTAGCCCTTGATAGCCTCAATACTCATAAAACCTCTCATACATCTGAAAATAAAACCATATGCCTTCGAAGCTTTAGTAACAATGGTGTTCATGAGTCGAGAAGAAAACTTCATGGGCAAAAATTACACCTCTAAGCTCTTGAAGTCAACGAAGTACTTAAATATATTTTTCTAATTTTGTCTCGAAAAATAGATATTTCGAACGCGCTAGCGAGTTCGAAATATATCCATTTCGAACTCCGAATTTTATTTTTTAAAAGTTGGCATTGGTTATATTTAAATGTTTTATTCTGTTGACGTCTGACGTTTCCTGTTATTGTTATCCATGAGAAAAGAAAGTTTTCGGGATTTCTCTGGTAAAAGTTGATTTATCGTTTTATTAGCAATATCCCTTAACTCAGGGGGAGTTAAACTTAGATTATCATGCTCCATATTTTTTTAATTATAATTATGAACAACTCTATGAAATATTAAATCACAAATTTCGTGACAATGACACAAAGAAAATATTATTTATTGTCAAGGCTACTATGATAAAAAGAAATTTAGAGTATTACCAACATAGAATTTAGACACACAAATTTACAAAATTTGAAGGGTTGATTTTCTTTTTAAATATGTATTTTCTTATTGAAAAAAATACAAAATAGAAAAAATAGTATAAAGTACGTGTTTTATAAAGCAGTTAGAGCACTTGTCCCGTTAAAAAACTCGCCGCAAGCGGCTCGTTTTTTAACATGGACGCGTGCTATAAGATGATGCTTTATAAAACATGTACTTTAATATACTAATATATTTTTTTTATTTTACTTTTTTACGGTTCGTCGGCGTATCTGAGGCCATCTAGAACCGGTCATCGACCGTACGGTTTTTAATCGTGCGGTCTACCGACTGGGGAGTGTGAAACGGCACCTTCATCCTACGAGATATCCGATCTCATCCGGCCTGTCCGGCGTGAATAGGATGGTTTTGATGTCGATTCATTTTACACTCTTTCCTAAGACAACAGCACGCGGTGTTTCCCAAGCGGTCACCCATCCAAGTACTAGCCGCGCTCGACACCGCTTAACTTCGGTGATCTGACGGGAACCGGTGCTTTAGGTGTCGCTAGGCCCTTGCCTACTTAAATATAACTAGTGACACTTTGGCTGTAAGAAAGAAAATATTACACCTATATGTCCACGGAAGGTGGCCCGCCCCCATAACTTTTTTGTTTTTAAGGATAATGGAATGAAATTTGGAGGATTCGTATGCAATATAATACTGCCTTTTTTGACGGGTGATTCAATTTTATAGAACTTCCGGTTTTACCGGAAGTGACATAAACTTTCAATTTTTTAATGAGACATCTGGTATATTTTTATTTTCTTTCAATCCATTTGACATTCTAAATACAACCATGTGTCGCTTTTGTCACTTTTTGTCATAAAAAAAATAAATAAATAAAAGAAAAAGAACTAAATGTGTACATCCACATATCTATTAATTATTAGAGTTGCAGATGTTCAAAGTGACCTCCATCTTGTTGTTGACATAGTCGTACTTTTCCTACTGTCGCTCTTGAAACGTTTCTTAACTGCTGTGGTGTAATTCTATGAATAGCTGGCCTCACTCTTACCTCTAATTTATTCCGTGTGGCAGGAGGTACATCATACACCTCGTTTTTAATAGAACCCCATAAAAATAAATCTAGAGGCATAAGGTCAGGTGACCTGAAAATATTGAAAAAGGAATAAGTCTTGGTAAAGGTATAAATTAAAAACAATTCTGTTTTACCTAACCGGACAACTAACTGGACCTCTATTTCCAATCCAGTATTCGTTGTATGATTCGTTCAAATATTCTGTAACTGCCCTAATGTTGTGTGGTGGGGCACCAACTTTTTGGTAAAATAGTCCCACTCGATTTACTAATGGTATCTTATCCAAGAGCTGCTCAATTCTTTGCGTGAGGAAACCTAGATATCTCGCCCCTGTTAGCGAACCGTCAAAGAATATAGAGCCTAAAATTCTGTCCCATAAAATCCCAACCCAACAGTTAAAACCAAACCGTTCTTGAAAATTTAAAATTTCCCTCCTGCATCAAGTGTAAATTTTTCGTGGGACCAATATCGCTTATTATTTCTGTTGAAATGTCCAAAATTAGTGAAACGGCTTTCGTCAGTATAAAGAATTTTACATAGAAATGTATTATACTCAAAATATTTTCCTAAGAACCAGTTGCAATACTCAAGTCTCCTTTTATTATCGTTTGGGTACAGGTGCTGATGTAGTTGGTATTTATATGAATGATATTTATGTTTACTTTAAATATTGCCGGCACAAGACTTACAAATAAATAAATAAATAAATAAATAAATAGCCATTTATTTCCGACAGGCCGGAGCCACTTATAGGAAACTCAAACAAATTAATCGAATTATAAACAAAAATCTTACAAAAGTAATGCCCTTACTATACTTAAAATCTAATAACAAAAAGTAAGAAACTAAAGCTAAGTTAACAGGAACCAATGACTACTAATGAGGATAGCCGGACATATTGCGCAAGTGTTTTAATATGGTTGGGAGGCTGTCATGAAATATGTCGGAGAGGGCTGAGATACGATTGAAGTTGTAGCACATTTTGTGAATGGGACCTTGAGGCAAAATATTGGATCTTGCGAATGCAAGGAAAAATGTAGGCCGATGTCGGGCACCTCTGCGGGGAACATGAAGCGATAGTTGCTCCAGTATAAATGGGCTGTCGATTTTAGAGTTAAGAAGTTTATGGAGTATCGATAGTGACTGTGAGCCGCGACGTACTGTTAAGGGCAACTCACCAAACCTAGCGAGGATGTGTCCATGCTCGAAACCCCGTTGCGGGTAGATACCATCCTCTCTAAACATAAGATACTTTAGGAATCGCCTTTGGACGGACTCCACAGATTGATTATGGCAATTATAAATGGGGGACCATATTGCAACGCGTCTTTCGCTGTTATTAAAACTTATTTTTTTTTATTTTTTTTTATTATTATTTTTTTTTTTTTAATTAGAAAATTTATTTAAATTAAATTAAAGTTAAGTGAAGCCAAAACGAAGCCAAGCTGAGGTGAGAGGCTGAGGGGCCGCGTGCAAATGGCCTAGCTCTTTTGCCAGAGAGTAAGGGGGGGTTTTAAATTGGGCGCCACCGTTTTGCAGCTAGGTCAAAACGGAAACCTTCAAGATCTGGGGCCTCACTCTCAGCTGGACTTCTCAACCTAGGTAAAAAAGAAGAAGAAAACCACAGGGGGAGCTGTATAAATAAAACCACAAAGAATTACAAATGATTGCTGGCTTTATTCAAAAATGAAAAAAAAAATATGGGGGTTAGTACTTAACCTAAACTTAGCTGTACGCCAGTAAGGTTGGTAAACTTCTTCCGAGGGGAAGGAGACGATGGTGCGTCGAGGGACGTCAACAAGACGTCAGTAAGACGAGTAAGTAAAAAGGAGAATATTATAAGAAGAAGAGAAGACGGAGAAGAAAGAGAAGAGTAGAAGAAGAAAGAGAAGACCCTGTTAAAAAAAAAGAAAAGCACTAGCTGATGACTTATTAATAAAAAAATTACCTAGTTCCTTTTCCCTTCGTACAATAAATTTGTAATAAAGTCATTAAATTAAAATGGCCAAACCAACCAAGCGAAAATAAACAAAAGGAAAAAGGAACTATATAAAAAAAATTAAAGCAACTATAAAAATGTCAAATTATAAGCAGGAATTAAATTAAAATTATTTTGAATTAAATTAAATTTGAATTAAATTAAATTTGAATTAAATTAATTTTGAAAAATGTAAATAAAAGGAATTGACGTCATAAGTCAAGTTTCGGTTTGAGATAAAAAAAAATGAATTTATAAAATTATATTCAAGGACGTTAGTATAGTGATCTAATATTTTATTTAAACTTAAAGAGCCAAAAACTTAAAATAAAATTAATCTATCAAGCCAGCACGTACGCCTATGTACTAAGGTTCCATCATAAAAAAAAAATAATTAATTATGTACACACATAAGGGAAATATACAACTAGATAAAATATAGCACAAGTAATGTCAACATATTTATTAGTTATCAATTAGCAAACCAATCAATAATTTATTAAAGCTAGGACATAATAAAAAAAATAATTACATAATCAGGATATGCCGCTATTAAAAAGAGAGCTCATCAGACTCTAGTGTTACTATTTAAAATAAATAATACAAACAAAAAAAAAACATCTTGAAAAATTGGTGGATTTACAATAATTATAATCAAATGATTAACACTAGAACATCTCAAATTTGATCAAATAATTTATTTTAATTTTGTAGATGTTAAAATGATTTAAATTGTGACAATCAATTATATTTGGTTTGATTTTAAAGCACTTAAAATATTTATATTTAGGGCACACCCTGTATGGCAAGAATTAAGATACCATGTCACACTGGCCTCCAAGCAAACTTGTGCTATATAAAACAGATATGTAAACAACGAGGCAAATTGGACCCCTTTCTAAAGGAATTAACAAAACACAAAAAAAACACTGGTGTTGTGATAAGATAATTTTATTAATTAAAAATTTCAAGGTCATGACCCCTTGATTACTTTTCATTAAACTTCAAAAATAATTACATACAAATTGACAGTACACCAGCAACTGAAAGAAAATATGAATCTCTATTTAAATACATGTCTCGATAGTACACATTACACGAATAAAATGGGTCAAACTACTCGAGATGTCCAATTGCCTCATAAAAAAAATTAAATGGTGTCAAGAAATATTTACTCAGCTAACGAAGCCAATTATACTCGGTCATAAGTACGAAAGCACATTTATCTGAACAAAGTATGTGGTATTAAATTATATGGATTTGAAAGCAATATACAGGGACAAATATGAAAGAAAAATTAATTACGCTTACCTAATGGGAGCTGTAGGGTCTTTAAAATTGATATTGGGGTTCCAACGTTGATGTGTGCTCCAGATGGTCGGCCCCTTACGGTCTTAGCGACCCGACTTAACTAAAAGAGAGCCCCAGAAGATGTTTTTAGGAGAACAGTTGAAAAATCGACAAAGAAACGGCATGGTATATAAAAAAAAATCACCTTCAATCAGCGAAAACACAACTTAAATCCCACGTCGGTGGTTCCTTGGTCGCCCACGGTAAACTTACGCCAATAATACACCACGTCTTACAGAATTACCGTAGAGGCGACGGAAAATATGGTCTTTAAATCCTATATCCCGCAAGGATGATTCAGGAAATCCTGGATTTGAAGCCGGTTGCTTGTTTCGCTGCTAGAAGTCAAGTGAGGTCACTGAAGAATTTCAGGTTAAAGCTAAAAAAATGTGCAGTTAACAGGATGTGAGAGAGAAGAGAAACGCCAGAGAGAGGTGGAAAGAGATAAAGCGAATTTCGATCCGAAAAGAGATCAGTTCACACACTGGCGGCGACACGGAATGAAGTCTCCAGAGCCATGCCCATTCAATTGCAGATACTCCAAGCCAAGAGAAATGAAACAGATGTACCCAAATTTAGTTTTACATAAGAAGTCAATTCGTAATTCATTCAATCCATTATAAATTATTTAAAGAAAACCCAAGTCCTAGAATATCCCTGTCATTCGAGAAGCAAACGGCCATTGAAGTTTGGCTGCCGTATATTATGGCCCAAACTTGTTTCAGAATGGGAATATTAACCTAGAAAATTCATTAGTCGATTTGACAGGTGATCATAAAAATTATAAACAAACAAATATATTAATTGAATTACATAATGAAATACTAGAATAAGTCTCCGATAGTGTATTCCAGGGAGATATGTGATTTAAAATGGTAGGATAATGTAGCTTTGCTCGGTCAAACACAACGAAAACAGAGGCCGTTGACCTTAGGTATGTATTTACTTTATACAGGGAATCAAACATCGTTTTAGAAAGGTAAAATACAATTTTTTAAAAGACACAATACAAGTCAGACATGTGATATGAGGCATTAGATTATAATAGTTCATTTGTGACAAAATCGGATTGTCACAATATGATTGAGCAATAATCCAACTTTGACCTCAGATAGGAGTAATACAACAGTTTAAATGTAGATACATCAGAAAAATGATTGCAGTTTCGCAAGACAAAGCCCAAGGTTCTAGAGGCGCTAGAAACCATTTGATCAATATGTGGAATAAAGGAGAACCTCTCATCGAAAACGACTCCGAGATCCCTTATGGTGGTGAGTCTGTTCAGTGTGGATCCGTTTATAGAGTAATTGAATTGAAATGGAGTTTTTGTCCGAGAGTAAGAAACGACGTTACATTTAGAGATGTTGAGATTCAGTTTGTTATCCAGGCACCACTGGTTAGGAACATCGAGACTGTCGCGGAGGGATACACAATCCGCGACAGCGTCGATGCGGTTAAATATTTTGAGGGCATCAGCATAGGCGAGTCTGTTGCAGTCAAGCGTCGAGACAAGATCGTTTATAAATACGTTGAAAAGAAGTGGCCCCAGGTTAGAACCCTGGGGGACACCCGACGTAGCTACAAACAAGTCCGACCTAAACCCCTCAAACTCAACAAACTGAGTACGTTCCAGAAGGTAGGATTGTAAAAGTGAGACAAGCCTGTTAGAGAAACCGAACTGGTCAGACGCCTTATGGAGTAGAATGTGGTGGTCAATTTGGTCAAAGGCTTTACTAAGGTCCGTGTAAATGACATCGACTTGGCTCCTCTTGTTAATGGCGTCACAGACGTAAACGGAGAATGAACAAAGATTAATCATACATGATCTTTCGGAAAAAAAAACCGCGTTGATATATAGAGAGTCTGTTTCGAATTTTGAAAAACAGGGACTTTTGCAAGATGATCTCAAATACCTTGGAGAAGTTACATAGAATTGAGATACCTCGATAGTTTTTAATATGAGATGGATCGTCCTTTTTAAAGATGGGACAAACTTTGGCAACTTTCCATATTTCTGGAAATACGCCATTGTTCAATGACAGGTTAAAGATATGACAAAGAGGAGCGCTCATGACAAAGGAACAGTCTTTCACCAGAAAGCCGGGAATGTCATCGGGGCCAGACGTAGCTTTATTTTTTAGCGTTTTGCAGGCCGAAATAACGTCCTGGGATGTAACACTGGGTATACCGATTATCTCATATTGGTCTGCTGGATTAAAAGGCTCAGATTGCCAAGGTTGCCCAGAGGTTTTATAGATATTCTTAAAATAATTCGCGAAAGCAGAGACGATGTTATGGGGCCCGTGGATTTGTTGATTTGCATAGTTCATGGTGGCTGGGATTCGAGATTGAGCCTTTTTACTTTGGACAAAGGACCAAAAATTGGAAGGGTTGTTTTTTATGTTTAACTCAGTGTTCCTAATATAACCCCTGTAGGCCTGCTGAGACTGTAACTTAATCAGGCTGCGCAAGGCTTTGAACTTCACGAGGTCAGCATTGGATTTGTGAACTTGCAGGCAACGACGTACTCTTTCTTTTTTAAAAATATTGTTAATTAAATCTTTAGTAAACCAGGGGGGAAATCGTCTTCGCCTAGGGGATTTTAGAGGTGTACAGGCGGCAAAGTTGTTATTCGAAATCTCGTAAAAAGTTTGACAAGCATTAGCTACATCAGAAGAAGCAATAACGGGGGACCAGTCGGTGTGCGACATCAGCTCATAAAATTTAGGATAGTCAGATTTGCGAAAGTTGAAGTGGAGTGGTTCAGATTTGTTTACGGGAAAGTTGACAACGGGAGGAAGTGCTGCTTGAAAATCAAAAGTTAGAGCAGGGTGATGTGGATCCTCGGCGACCAAAGGCGAATCATTGTGCGCCAGATTGATTTTAAAGTTGGCAAAGACGAGATCGAGAAGCCGGTTATTGGAATTCGGGATGGTGGTGTACTGTGTAAGGCAAAGGAACTCGCTAAGATTTAGTAAACATTTTTTTCTGAGGCCAAGAGGGGTCGGCCCTGAGAATGAAGGAACATTGAAATCTCCAACGAGGATTATATTTTTTTGGAGCATTGTATCCAGTGACGAAAGGATTTCGAAAAAATTTTCCACCTCGAGGCTTGCGGTGCTGGGAGGAATGTATACAAATGCCACCTTCTAGCGCGATCTCCCTGAGTGATGCATTGATATTCACTTGCACGTATGCCAGAACATTTATTTCTATTTCTTCACTCACAATAATTGGACCGTTTTCATTATTATCAGGCTCATTTCGCATTTTCTGAACCAGTTTTGAATAATAATGCTGGGTTGGGTGACGGTGTTCAGGATATCTTTGTGCGTAAACACGTGCAGTATCGGTTGAGTTTTGCCCACACTCTCTCAAAACTAATAACATATCAACTTTTTCGCACCTTGTATAAATATTATTATTTTCCTTGATTTTTAAACAATAACGTACACAATAATTACCTAATTTACTAATGCACAATAAGATGTTGACTTGTCAATTTTTTACAAGACATCTTAATGTTTTATTTTTATCAGTTGTGTTAGTCACAGGCTACTCGATAAAATCTTATTTTATTCTCAAAAGGCGCTTTATTTTAGGAAAGTCGTACATAGCGTAACATTTTTACAGTTTTTTAAAGGAAGTTTGTTTAAAACCTAATAATAATAATAATAATAATAATAATACCATTTATTTGCAGTTCAAAAGTTCACAAAAATATACATTACATAATATATATAAAAAAAAATATGAAATGCAAATAGGAACTGAAAGCAATTTATAAAAGATCTAGTTCAGTCCCTAGAAACCATAAAACAACAAAATTAGATTGTTCACAATGAGAATAAATTTGTTTCCTATAAATACCCATAATTTATATAAATAATAAATAAAGAATCAAAAGTTATCATAGTAGGAATGAGACAAAGGCTCAAAAAGACCATAAAGAAAACATAATTGCATTAGTTAGAAAAGTTAATAAGGAAATTCGCGCTTCAGCCTCCTTTTAAAAATTGATGGTTTTAGAGATCTCAGAGAGGTATGTACATTGTTGTATAGCTTAAAAATAGTATATGAAAAACTTCTTTTAAATGAAGTAGACCTATGGACAGGTGGCGGTATAAGCCCCTTAAATCTTAAGTTTAGCCTGTGGACATCTGTGCGATAACCTATCTTATTTGTCAGGTATTCCGGACATTTATTGGATATAATAGTATGGAAAAGAACCAAAAAGTGAACCTTACGCCTTTCCTGCATACTAAGCCACCCTGCATCCCTCAGCTTATAGGAAACTGCATCAAACCTTCTAATGCCGTATATAAACCTTAAGCAACTTTTCTGGACTTTTTCAATCTTAGCTATGCCAGCCCTGTCCAGACATGGCCCATATACAGCATCACAAAAATTAAAGTGGCAAAGTACCAGAGAGTCGCACAGTTTTGTTTTAAGATTTTCAGACAGTATATGACGATGTGGATATAGCATTTTCAAAGATAAGTAAGCTTTTCGTATGCAGTAATCAGTGTGTTTTCTGAATCTAAGATCAGTATCCAAAATGATTCCTAAATTTTTTGCACTCGCTAAAAACTCCAATACCCGTCCGGCGATTTGCACCCTTACCATTCCTTGAACTCTGTCCTTGTGCCTTCCAAATGCCATAACTGATGACTTCTCCGGGTTTATCTGCAATCCGTGTCGCGTCGAGAATACAGTTAAATTGTGCAAATCACTCGCAATACGCCGTTCCGCCGCAAGACAGTCGTCAGGAAAAAACGAGTAGTAGAGCTGCGTATCATCCGCATAAAAGTGAGCTGTCATATGTGCCAAACAGGAAGCAAAGTTATTTGTATATATAGTAAACAACAATGGCCCCAGTATTGAACCTTGAGGAATACCGCATCTCACTCCATCTCTCGACGACTGACCCACTGACGTCTCAACGTACTGCACGCGATCCTTAAGGTAATCGCCGATAAAACCTATTGCGCTCTCAGAAAATCCGACGAAATTTAAGATGGCTAGTAATAATGCGTGACTAATAGTATCAAATGCCTTTGAATAGTCTAACAGAACTAATATGGTCGTTTTACCAACATCAGACGCACGAAAAATATCGTCGGTGATGTTCAAAATTGCAGTTGTGCAACTATAACCCGCTCTAAATCCCGATTGGTTGACGGGCAACACAGAATATTTATCTAAATAGCTACGAATTTGCTTATCCATAATTTTTTCCAATAATTTTGACAAACAGGGTAGTATGCTAATTGGCCGCAATTCATTAAAAGAACTAATATCTTGCTTTTTAGGTAGCGGGATTACTCGAGCTACTTTCCACTCATCTGGAAACTTTCCTTCCAACAAACAAGAATTTATAATATTAGTAAGAATAGGCAAAATTCTAGGACAGCACAACAAAACCATTTCAATATTCATCAAATCTGATCCCGCAGACAGTGATTTAATAGTATTCAAATGTTGAGTTATATCATCTAAATGTACCGTAACAAATTCAAATTGTTCAATAGTGTGTAGTATCAAACTAATCGTAATAAAATTATTTTTTTTCCTAATCCGACGAGCTATCATGTTGCCATTTGAAAAAAAATTAGTAATACAGATTTCAAAATTTAATTTGATACAGCAGAGAGGTTTTGACCGAAGTTGTATTTTCTCAAAGATGTTAGGACTGAAATTAGTGATTTTAACGTATTAATAGCCTTCTAGATTAAAAAATGAAATAAAAAAAAAATAAATAAAATGGTGACAAAAAGTGACAAGTGGCACATGGTTGTATTAATTTAGAATGCCATATGGATTAAAAGAAAGTAAATATATACCAGACGTCTCATTGAAAATTCGAAAGTTTATGTCACTTTCGGTAAAACCGAAAGTTATATAAAGTTGAATCACCCGTCAAAAAATTTTGTTTTATGTCGCATACGAATCCTCCAAGTTTAATTCCATTATCTTTAAAAACAAAAGAGTTATAGGGGCGAGTCACCTTCCGTGGATACCCGGTATATTCAACTGCAATTTTTTGTCACACAACAATCAGTAATCAGTCTGAGATTGTACTAAAGTTCAACACAGTCATGTGTGTTTCTTACTTTTGTTTATATTTTGACATCATCAGCGTATACAAAGAACTTTACAGTAAGATTAGAGCCAACGTCATTAATTAGAAGGTTAAAACCCGAAGGTTCCAGTACAGAACCTTGTGTAACGCCTCAGAAGCAAAAAACTGACCTAAATATTATTTTAGGATCTCAAATACGATGTTGGCGGATGGGTTGACTGGAACCTGGCTCTCAATGAAACAGGAGGACCAACTTGGATCAACAACGAAGTAGACGCGCCCATAATCGTAAATACAACATCAGGGGAATTTTATAAACAGCCCACCTACTATGTCCTTGGACATTTCTCGAAATTCTTGGATCCAGATTCCGTCAGAATTGATGCCGAAGTGACTGGAACCGAAATAACATCGTTAGCATTTAGACGACCAGATGGAAAGATAGCAGTTATTTTAAGAAATAAGTAAGACATATTATTATACCGTCTATATATATTTTAATATGTTGTATAATAAATGTTTTCTTTTAGGTCTGTGGATGAAATTGCCGTGAAAATTAATATCTTGGGCTTGACAGAGGTGTTTAATATAGACGGGTATTCCATTAACACTCTACTATATTCCATCTAAAATAAAGAAAATTGTAGTATGTTGTAATGAATATAGAATCATTTTATAAATAATATATTATTAACAAACATACTAAATTATCGTATGTTTGTATTAATCTGTTATTACAAAGCTTGTTTTATTTATATGCTTTCGCGAGTCGTTTCCAAAAATAATCGTGTTTAAGGCTTATGCAACCCATACAAAGGTATTAATTAAGAGGTCGGTCTACGTGGCTCGAATCCTGCGCCCTTGAGCCTTGAAGTTGGTTGAGCACACTAACCTAGAAACTAAAAGGATAATTACTGGATAACTGTTTTACTATTTTTAAATAAAGTACGACTCCGAACTGTTTTTCTGCTTGAATGGAGTATATTTGTTTAGTGACTACATATATACAGTGCGTTTATTTTAAGGCGGGACATAGGGTGTTACATGGTAAATCCTAAAGCCTATGTTAGGCACATTTCTATTGAGAACTAGAAGTTAAAATTTTACACAAATATTCCTTGTGGTATCATACCCAGGCTCATGTTTGAATTACTTTACTAACGCGTTTTGTCTAGCCCTGCATATTAAGTTTACCTAGGTATTTTTGGCATAAGCTGGTATGTGACATTATTATAATATTAGACAACTTGTAAATTATACAATTTTGATGACTATTTAGGATTTTTATTTCAATTCCTAAGTTTAATAATTTTCCTAAATATAATCTACAACAATAAACTTAAAACTCATATAAAGTACCCTCCATTTACAGCCAAACAGTCCCCAAACAATCATAAAAATGCTTTCTAACATTCGACAACTGTCGCGCTGTGATGCTGCGTGAAGCCTCGATTATTCTGTTTTTTAATTTATCTGCATCATTTGATCTTCCTCTTACGTTATTAAAAACGTATGATGTGAGGTACCCCAATAGACGAAGTCCAAAGGCGTGATATCTGGGCTTCGAGCGGGCCATTTAAAAGGTTCAAATCGTCCTACTCAGCTGCCCGGAAATACAGTATTTAAATACTCCGTTACAATAATTGCGCTATGAGCTGGAGCTCCATCATGTTGAAATATAATTTCCTCCCTTTTGGGGGCTAGCGCAGGACCTACTTTCATATGTAAGTTATCGATGCATTTTTCTTTGGTTATCGTCTATAAAAATGGACCAATAATCATATTTCCTAGAATACCTGCCCATATATTTACATTTTGTCGCCACTGAGTATGCGTTTGGTGCACCACGTAGGGATTTTCTTGCGACCAGATTCTATAGTTATACCCACAATATTTTTATATTTTACATTTTTTCTTTTAATAAAACTAACCTTAATAATGGTTAATGTTTTGTTTAAATTTTATTATTCTAAGATAACCAAGACGATTCTGCAATCTTTTAAATTGAGTAATAATTCTCCACTTTTATCCTACACAAAATCACAAACGTTTTATTTCACCATGAAAATGCATTTCCTGGAGAAAAGAGAAACAAAAATCAAATGCAATTTTTGGTTCTACTAGCCATACTTATGTAAAGCTAACACTAAACTGCTCGAGTCAAGGATTTATGTTTATTTCTATTGTTGAAAACGTAACATAGCGCAAAATTGAATTCATTCTTTCGAATTTTTAATTTATCTTTCTTTTTGTCGCCAAAATGCGGACAATAGTACAGCACATTTGCCACAATAATATATAACAATTGTGATTTATTTTTAAGCTAATTTATATTAACAAGCTGTTTTTGATTACTACAGATTTAAAAATGTATTGTTTTATGTGGTGTGGACGTTAAGATTTTTTTGACTTAATACGAATTTCATTTAATTAATCATCTGGTGGGCACGTTTCTGTAAAAATGTGTTGTAATCATTGTCTTATCAAGTAGCGTAAATTGGTAGAATGCTTTGATTAATGTTATTGTTTGAAAATAACATTTATCTCATTTTGTAAATGGTGCTTTAGTTTAGTTGACAATATGGAATAGTTAAGGCGTGGGTTTTAAAAGATAATGGATTCTGAGTAAAAAAAGGTGTCTCTTCTTCTGATAAACTACTAGTCAGTAATGGCCCAGTCTAATGGATGAAACGAAGGAAAAGAGGCAAAACCAACATAATGTAAAAACACAATTCAGATAAAAAAAAAAACTGAGTCAAAATTGATTACAAAGCGATTTTTAATAAATTCTGGTGCCGTTTCCAATTTAAATCATCCAGGCAATTATTTATTTTTTTTTTGATTAAATTTTCCCAAATCATTTATAATAAAAAAAAAAGATAGTGGATACGTGTTTGTTCTACAGTCGAAAACCCAAAAAAAAAAATTTAAATTAATAAAAAGTGAAAAGTTCAAAATTGATCGAAAAATTAACTTGTCTGTAATTGTTACAATTAATTTTTCTATCGAAATTTATACTTGCAATGACTTGTGGTCAACTTAGGGTTTTTCGCACTGACAATTCTAAAATTTCATATCTAACCTTTTAACTTTTTTGTAATTTCTCCTATTGTCCTAGTGTCCCTGCAGCAAGCTTATTGTCCCTCGAAGCGAGCTAGCGGCATTGCGCCCACAACTAGCCCGTTCCCTCGATGCCAGCTCCGGTGCCGCGGTGTGGTAACAGCTGGTTGGAGGTCTAGACGAGATCTTGGCTTCTTCTAATTTCTAGTCTAATTTTCTTTTCCAATTGTTTGTTGGCTTTTGAAAAGCAGTAAAATAAAAATAGTACCAAGTACTATAGTAGCAATCTCCATTGGGGACATCTTTAAGGTTTGTGTAGTTACACCTCCACTGTTTCCTGCTTCAGCGATAATCATCGCTTCTCTTGACTGTGTTTTGTCCATTTCCACTTTATTACGTACACTTTTTCTTCATCACGGTAAAATCACTGTCAAAACTTCACTTAGGACTGGCAGGATCGCCATGTGGTCAACTTAGGGTTTTTCGCATTGAGCTTAAAAAGAAACGACACCTTACGCGGTTCTATTTAATCTGTATTTTCTATATTCACATATTGTATGTACAAGTTAAAATTGCAACAAAAGCTTCCGTCCTCAATAAATAAGTAAAATAAACTTAATTGCTAAACCTAAGAATTTTCCGTCAAGTAAGCTGTACCGGATATTGTAATAATTAAACAATACTGAAATTAAAACACAACGTTTGAAAACTTAGGATGACTGAACTTTTAAACTTATTATTTCAGTACAGACTGTACTGACTGTACGGTTATCTTCTATTCTAATTTTTACTGAACAACTTACCTCACATATTTAGAGATAATCACAACGCTAATTTTTATAGCGACCACCTTGGTCATGGTTGTCTTGCGTGTGAAATGTACGACACTGTCAACTACTACGTGCGTGCACTTATTGCTTGTACTTCTGACTCAAATTGCGTCCCTGCATCAGATTTTCCAAAAAATACCAATTTAATTCTTCAATTTTTGTATTTATTTTTGCCTGAAAATAACCAAATAATAATATCGGCAATTTTAAGGCACTTATGTTATTACCACCAAAAACATCAAGGAATATTTACCTGGACTATGTCGACTTGAGAGCCCTTACTATAAATTGAATGGTAATATTCAGCGATCAGTATTAGTTTTTATTTAATATCTTACTGTTATGTAATATCTTTTTGATACCTGTGTATCATTCCGACCATGCCGCTGATTAGCATGAGAATAAGAGGACGCCCAGGGCCCAGAGTCGTGTATAAGAGCCCGAAGCTAGCGCTTTAAATGACAAATAATGCCAGTCCCTATAGGCAACATCTTTAACTCAATGATGACTGCATTAAGCTCCATTTATCATATATAATCGGCACGATGGATCATTGCCGGTTAAATTAAATTTTAAGGCACAAACACGTTTAGAAACTAATGAAAGTAGACATATCAAAACGATGACTTTGAAGTCAATGAACAACTCTTCAAATATCTTTTATCTCTGTCTAGCACGTTATACTTTCAATTCGGGACATATTGCGCAACTCTGGAGATGCTCTATTAGGTTTTTACTCACACAGAAAGAAACGCTTAGTTCCCAATACGTAAATATAATTCAGTCAATGAAATAATTTAATGGATAACGGGCAACTAAATCTTGAACTGAAGGAATTATGTAATTTAATTGAAATTTCCAGTAGATATATAACTAGTGCATGAAATATTTCCGGAAATTTTTGAAAATTTTGTCTTAAACCAATTTTTTAACAAAAGCATGAGTGCATTGCACCTGAAAAATCCCGAACCCGCAGGGTGAGGGATTTTTCCTTTGGTGCAATGCTCGAATGTTTTTTTTTTTTTTTTTAAATTGGCTGGAGACCAAACTTTGAAAAATTTCCATTAGGAAATATTTTAGGCACGTGTTATGTTTTGATCGGAAATTTCCCGAGTTGATAAAAGTTTATTTAGGTAGTTGCTAAAAAGTTGATTTTGATATATTTATTTATTTAATTAATACCATACTTTAATAACAATTAATATTTTTTCTAATGCTAATAGTAAAATAAAACTTAAACTTAGTCCTGCTTCTGAAACTATAATTGCTTATTATAGTATTGACGGGAGTACTATTTTCCGCAATTTCGTTGATATAATTTATAGAAACATTACCGAAACGGGCCATTTCTGTTTTTTGTTTAAAAAGTTCAAAATTACTGTGAAAATGACGACCAAATCGAAACAGAAGGTACTTTATTTACTGTAGCAATTTTGTTTTAGCTCCATAGAAACTAATTATAATAGCCTACTAGACTAAGTTTATGCTGATTTAAAATTTTGACAGGTCGACTGTTTTGATATTGAAGCAAAAGAACCAACACAAAGTCCCGGTCTCAATAAATTTAATATTTAAAACAACTAATTGGTTACATGTTTCGCCCTATCCTTACCTGCGTTAATGAGGTCTTTAATTTCGAGCCTTATTTTATTTTTAACAACTTGAATAACTAGCAACGGACTGCTGTGACCAACATTTAACCTATAAATTTTCCCCGGTCCGCCAAATTCTTTTGATTGACAACATTGATGTTTTTGATGCCGGTACTTTGGTACGCTCGTACTTTGTGTCGATGGCTGTTACATTTTGGGCTGAGTTTGCTCTCTAGGTGACTGCATCTTCCCCCCGTTTAATATACCTTGGACTTGTTTGACGAACCTTATACTTTTAGTTTTTTGTTATACCGTTTTTGTTTATATACAATTCTTAGTTTAAGTTCTGACTGTCATGTAGTGATGTAATTGTAACGTTTATCTATTTTTTTGTTTTGTTTTATATTTTGACATTTTTATTCTTTTTGAAAAATTTTTTAAATGTTTTTTTGGTGTATCAGGTGGGTTTACTAGTAGATTTGTTTACTTTAATGCGTGATTATTGACTTCTTTTTAGGTCTGATGATGCCTTATAGGCGAAACATGTAACCAATTAGTTGTTTTAAATATTAAATTTATTGAGACCGGGACTTTGTGTTGGTTCTTTTGCTTCAATATTATATTCAGGTCTCTTAGAGAAATATGGACACTTTTTTTGATTTTTTTGACTGTTTTGATGTTTTGAAACTATAAATGTCAAAAATGACAATTATCCCCGGAATATTTCCAGATGTAATTTTCAAAACGGGTGCAATTTCCACTTATCAATTTTTGAAAATTGCCGTGTAAAATTTCCAGTTAAATTGACACTAGGGACATTTCCAGTAGAAATATAACTAGTGCATGAAATATTTCCGGAAATTTTTGAAAATTTTGTATGAAACCAATTTTTTAACAAAAGCATGAGTGCATTGCACCTGAAAAAATCCCTAACCCGCAGGGTGAGGGATTTTTTCTTTGGTGCAATGCACGAATGTTTTTTTTTTTTTTTAAATTGGCTAAAGACCAAATTTTGAAAAATTTCCATTAGGAAATATTTTAGGCCCGTGCGAGGGGCAAATCACTGGGGTATTTTAGTGTACAGAGCCAGGAATTGCAGGGGAATTTCGAGGAATTTCGAGGGATTTCGAGGAATTTCGGGAAATTGCGGGGAATTGCGGGGAATTGCGGGGAATTGCGGGGAATTGCGGGGAATTGCGGGGAATTTCGAGGAATTGCGGGGAATTTCCAGGTATCTCGGGGAATTTTCAGTGATATTACATAATATTTCATTAGATTCTCGGAACGAAAATACCAAGTTTCACTAAAGAAACCAGCAAAACCTACACTAAAACACTTTTTGCTTTTTAATGTTTCATGCTTTAATAGAGAATTACTCTATATATGTTTCGCCTTATTAGGGCTTTTTCAAGAGTACCTGATTAATACTAAATTTTAAGAAAGATCCTTTAACTATATATACCTTCTTTTATTGACTTAATTATATTATGGGGTTTTTATTGCTGTTTTGGAAAGTCCCGGGTTGTTGATGAAATACATTTGTCAATAATAGGGGTATGGTGGAAATTTTGTTAGTCATTGGTAGTAATAGATGTATTTTTTTCAAATTTTTTTTTAATTTCTAATAAAATTGTTCTAATAAATATAATTTTTTACTTTTGTTTTCAGCATGAAGTAGTTCTATTTTATTTAGATTAATGAAATGATTATTTTTAATACAATGTGTTCCTGTGTTTTTAACATTATTTATAATTGATGTTTTATATTCTTTAAGTCTATTTTTGATACATCTACCACTTTGACCAATATTACAGCATTACAATCTGAACAACGTATTTTATAAACACCTGATTTATCTAGCTTATCTATTTTGTCCTTATTATTCACAAGTATCTTACCTAAGTTTTGCTTGTTAACGCAAATAGTTTTACATCCTAAATTATTTAACTTATTGCTAACTTTATTACTGAATTTCGATATGTGATTGACAAATTTGTTATTAGTTTCTTTTGGTGTATTAATGCAATGAAATTCTTTCTTTAACAGTTTCTTTTGTTTCTCTTTAAGTAGATTATCTATTAAGTTTTCTTTGTATCCGTTGTTGTCTGTTATCTGTTTGATGATACGGAGTTCTTTAATAATAATATCTAGAAAATTTATTTCACTATTCTGACCTTTTTCTATAGTAAACTGTATGTTATTATTTAAATAATTTAGTAAAACTAAAAACTGGTCTAAGTTTCTTTCCGTACCATTCCAAATGCAGAAAACATCGTCTACGTATCTGTTCCAACAAAAATGGAATCAAAAATTAACTTTTCAAAATTTGCCATAATTATTTCGGACAATAAAGGAGAAATTGGGGACCCCATTGGCAGTCCGTCTTTCTGTTGGTAATATTCTTTATTTAATTGAAATTAATTTTGTCCAATATATACTTTAAGTGCATTTTTAATTTCCGTTTTAATAGTATCCTCTATTGTGGCTTCATTAATTAAATTAGTTAAAATGTCAGTGAGTTCTTTTATCGGAATTGAAGTAGAAAGGCTTTTAACATCAAAGGATACTAAATTTGCATTTTTCGGGATTATAAGATTTTTTGTATTATCAATGAACTGGAATGAATTTTGAATTGCATATTTTGATTGAAAGTTTATTAGATTAGGGAATGTTTTAGTTTATTATTTAACAAATATTTCACAAGGAACCAACTGCCGATTCAATCGAATTTATTAAAAATATATGTATTGCACTAGTTACTTGACTGAATTAATATTTTTTGGTTAGAATAAAATATTTACGAATATAAAAATATACATTTATTTACGATTAAAATTGTTGTGACGTCATAAAACGTAAAAAATTTTGTAGGGAATTTCAAGAGTGCCTTGGGGAATTGCGGGGAATTACGAGGAATTACGGGGAATTTCTTCTGAAAGGGGAATTTCAGTGTACAATTTTTTTTTGTGATTTCCCCCTCGGGCCCGTGTTATGTTTTGATCGGAAATTTCCCGAGTTGATAAAAGTTTATTTAGGTAGTTGCTAAAAAGTTGATTTTGATATATTTATTTATTTAAATAATACCATACTTTAATAACAATTAATATTTTTTCTAATGCTAAAAACATATTTTTTTGCAGATAATGTATTATTCTATCTATAAAATCATTTGATTGTAACAATTATTTTTGTACGAATAAATGCATATTTATTTATTTATTTATCTATTTATTTATTTTATTTATTTCCTTTAATATTCACAACAGTAAAAATAGGATATTTTATTGTCATCGATTATAAAAAGTATACAGTATATATAAAACAATACATAAGTAATAAAATATACAATGGAGCAATCCAATAAGCACAATATACACAAATACAAACTAAAAATTTAAGGTCCTTAAAATTAAAAATGGGAGGTCAGGTACTCCGATAAAGAATAATAAAATATGCCTTATTGGTCAAAATCGTTGTTACTGTTTTATTGAATATTTTAAAAGAATGTATCTGCTTAATTTGCAATGGTAACTTATAATATAATTTGATCGGTAGAACCAATGGGCTCTTTGCCACCGTCAACAGTATATGACGAGGAATATCAATATTTAAGTTATTGCTAAAGCGACATTGCTCATTCAACTCACGAGTCTGCACAAATGCATCAATGTTTGACTTAACATAAGTTAGGGAGTTTAAATAAACAAAAAATTAAATGTCAGGATTCCAAGCTGAGGAAACAATTCACGACATGAAAAAGATCGATCTTTAAACATCATCTTTCTAATACCTCTTTCTTGTTGAATAAAAATTTCATTTACTCTTGAACTGCAATCCCAAGTTAAAACTTTAGTTTTCTCAGCACAAAGTCTACTTGATGATTCCACGATAGTTTTGAATCTATAAAAATTCATATAAATTTAACGACAGATTTGATGCCTGTTTAATGGTTTTATTATTTATTTTTACCAATAAACTCTTATTTTGATCCGAAGACAGAAAGAAATCAATTTAGTTTTATCTTCATTCAGAATCAACCCTTTTTCCTCGCAGCAGTTCTGCATGGAGGATACCGCACTGCATGAACCCCTGCTAAAAGCATCTGAACCAGCACACGTAACAGCGGTGTCATCCGCAAAGAGAGGAATATAATGTTGTTTGAGTCAATGCTATTTATTATAAAAGCTATAAACAACAATAGATCCAGTATACTGCCCTGCGGCACGCCGTTAGTAACAACGCTGTCAGCAGAAAAGTAGGATTCTTGACGGTGTGTTAACACAACTGTCTGAGATCTACCCGACAAAAAGCTACTCAACCAATCAAGTGCATTACCACGATCACCATAACTTCAAAACTGTGCTCCCTTAATCAAATAATCTGATTTATTTGGTGAATAATTATTGGTAATAAATAAATGTGATTTTAATTAACTAAATTTGATTTAACTGAAATAAATGAGAGTATTTCGTTTTATTTGCAAAGTTATTTGACTGTTGGTTGATTTGTGTCAAATAATAGAACCCTTCAAACAAATATCTTCCCAAAAAACCACTAAAATAACAAAATCTAAATAACTAATTATTTAATCGAACTAATTTTTATTTAGGAACTAAATCCCGTTAATCGCTAGTTAAATCACCCAATAGAGAACTATTTAAATGTCTAGGTCATTTAAACTAAATAATTATGTATTTACATTAAATCGTTAATATAAAACAACCAAATATTTACAAATAACTAATTATTTAATCGAAGTACATTTTAAGTTAAGAACTAAATACCTTTAACTTTAATTTAAATCATTCATTGCCGAACTTTTCAAATAATTTGGTCATCCAAACTAATAATTAAGTACCTATTTAAATGAACTCCTGTCGCCTACTTTGGGCTTTGAGTAATTTGATGGTTATACAAAAGTGGCCTGATCATCGCGTCTTTGGTCATTGGTGTTCGATTTTGTCTTGTAGAAATTTATGAGTGAGAGTGAAATCTTCTTTGTTAGTGGTTCCATCAAAAATTAAAACGAAGATATGGGGAATAAACGTACCTAATATGAATAATTATTTACAAGATTGGGGTATATCGAGGGGTATATCCCATATGTTAGATACTTTTCAAGGTAGGAAACTATATTTGAATATTTTAGTTACACATGAAACGAGTTAAAGAAGTAAGATAAGAGGCAAAGAAAAGATACTTGTAATACCTAATTTGAAATTTCGAACACAAAATCTTTTTAGAAAAATGTAGCCAGCTATTTATAAATCATGGCTACCTAGGTTGCAAATAAGACAGTTTTTCTCAATTTTCACCATAATTCAATACCTATCAAACCTCCTAACGTAAAAAATATAATATAACTAATATAATATTAATAATTATTGTACCTAATATTTGCCAATTTGACTTTACTTAATTTTTTATCAAAGTTATTAACTTCTCTATAATGTTTTATTGACGTATATTTTAAGGGGAACAACTAAAAAAACTAATGGTTGGTTTATACAGCAAGATAACATAACATAAAAATAAAATAAGAGTTGAATCTACAGATCTGCCATAAGACGTTTATAGAAACACATAATATAACATAAAAATAAGAAATAAAATAAGAGAAGGTTATCTTTTAAATTTTATGTTATTTTTATGTAAAAATCGTTGTGCGCGTGCGCGTAATTTGTCATAACCTTTATTTTCGGCAAAAATGTGTTTTTTCTGTTGGTTTGCCTTATTATTTGAACACTATAAACAATTTGATAAGGTTTGTGATTATTATGGTATAGGTACTGATTAAACCATATTCAATAGCAACATTTCAATATTTCTTATTTTTATGTGACGTCTGTATAAACACGTACTTGGATAAAATAAGAACTGATTTGAATGAACATTCTGATCTATTGAAAATTAAAAAAAGGTATTTAAACCAAATAAATTTATATTTGATCTAAATAAATATAAAAGACAAGTTAAACAATTATGTACTTAAATAAAAAAACAATCACTTTGATGGAAATTACCGGTTTATTTAAATCAAATCACTTAAATTGTTTAATTAAATAACGATGTAGTTACGGCAAATACATGTAAAACAAAAGTAAAATAAATATGTACTTGATAAAATATATATAAATATCAATCAAATAAACATTTTGTTAACTTAACTTTTAACCTATTTACCTTAAGTCATTGAAACGGCTTATTTAAGTTAGGTTAATGTTAAGGAAATAAATATTTGCTTGAATTTTGTATTTAGTGATTAATTCCAAATAAAAAGTAATTTGTATCAAATCAGATGATACTAATTGAGTCAAATAATCCCTTGGTATTTTTCAAATACATATTTGTTTGGCTAATAGGAAACAAATATTTATTTGAGTCAATGGTAAATTTTTTTAACTCAAATAATTAATTTTATCAGTGTATATAGTTTATTTTAAAAAAATAATGGGTTTTCTGATATATTAACAGTCTGTTTATAAGAGAGTAAAATGGTTGTGTTTAGAATAAAGGTATTATTCCGTAATGAAATTGATTTTGTTAGGGAAATTATAGACTAGCTAATAAAAACATTTATACAAGATAAACCATATATCACAAATGGACCTAACTTTTGGTTTTTTGACAAAATGTCATTCTTTATAAGAAATTTTATTTGCCAAAAAATATGATTTGTGACTCAAAAAATGAGAGGTAAAAATTTAAATAATATTAGATAATAATAATTGTACCTACCTAAAAGTAAACTTAATTTATTTGCCGTTTTTAAGGAACATGACATTAGAAAATGTTGGTTAGGGTTATTTTTTTGTCATAATCCAAGATGTAAAGAGACTCTTATTTAAATCGATTTTTGTTGTATTTCATATATTCGAAAAAAAAACTGGAGCATAAAAAAAAATGATTTAAACAATACTTTCTTTCTCAATTTTGAAATGTATAAGTAAAAAATTATCCCAACCTAGACTTTCTAATGGCATCCTCTTTAAAAACAAAAGGTAATTTACTCTTAGTTAGAATAATATTTTTAAGATTCAAAAATTCTTTATTTTAGATATTCGTCACTTGTGATAGGTACCAAAATTGAAAAATATAATACAGCGGTTATGATTCGATAGTTAGAGTGCTATGTAGCATTGTGTAAAATAAAGAAAAATCAGTTTATTAAAAATATTTTTTATTTTTAAGAAAATGAACAACATGCAACTTAACTTTAGCACCAAATTGTTTTTTTGTGTTCCGTAAATTAGGTATATATATATAGTATGTGTACTTACTTACTTAAGTTAGCTGCAAATAAGAGACTTTTTGATTACTGATTTTACGAATAAATGTTACTCACTTATAAAAAGCTCTGTGTCTTAATCTGACATCAAAATTGATTAGTCATATTAAGGCGTGTAATAAAATATGAATTTGGAGTAAGGGCAAAGTACTACAATGTTTTGAAATATCAAAAAAGGTTATAAAGAAAGTTGTTTTGAATTAAAAGCAAGTTCAAAGTATGCAGTCACGCCTATATGTTGTTTAAAATTTGAGTTTTTTCATATTCTACCACATATCAGCGAATACTATATATTTCTAATTAAAGTTGCAATAATTACAATGACATGTCTCTCAGTGAACGTTAAACATTATTATAAAAGTTTAAATAAGTAGAAATCCATGCGACATTGCATTCCATAAATATATACAAAGCATTTAATAATATACCCTTCTAAAATACTTGGTGCATTCCACGATCACAAAAGGTTGAAGTATTAAACCATCTCTTTTTGCCTCCTATCTTTGAGTCTTAATTAACATTTCAAGTTGATGAGGTACCTAAGAAAGAAACTAATATTAAAATTTAAAATTGTGTTACAAGCACTACATACATTGTAACAGAGTCATAAATAAAAAACTGTTTATATAGGTTTAGATTCGGGCAGATGCAGAACCATTAGGCATAATTAAGCAACTGAAGCAAAGCAAAGGAGAGTTTTTACTCTTAATTTAATACACCCTATGTCATTAGGTTAATTAAAAAAAAATAATTCAATTTTATGTTTTGCCTGAAAAAGTATGACAGTATTTGTTAATAAGAATATGTGCCTATCTACGTAGTGTAACAAATATTTAGCTCTGAAAGAAAGAAAAAATCAAGGAGTAAAATTTAAAAATAAAAATTCTGTACGCAATAAGAATAGTCATATTGAGACTGTATAAAAGATAATAATGTAGAAAAAACATATAAGTCTCTATTCAGCAGGTGAAACAGACATTAATGTTTTATTTTTAAAATATATAATATAGACACCTATCGACGTCAATAAGGCGCGGCCACTATGAACGATTAGATACGCATGGCCAAGGATTTATAATGAATGCGACCAATATAAGCTATGCCATAAGTGTAGATTGTGTTTTACTTACCTTCAAACACAGTTGTTAATATTTCCAAGTCCCAAGTACAAGTCATAAGTACGTCACGCACCTTCCAAATGCGCATCACAAATGCACCAACGCAGCAATGTCTTTATGCTTTCGTAGCTTGCAAAACTCTGCATGGGCCAATGTGTTATTTACTACGGGGAATACCTACCTGGTTTAAATATCCAAAGTAAAATTTAATTCGCTCAATTCTGGCAGAATAAATTTATTTTGTAGCACAATAAAGCCGTACCACAGTGCCTATACGGCAGTAGTACCGAAGCGCGCCGCTACTACCCTCTCAAAGCGCCACCAGTATTCTGCCAAGCAGCCCTTCTACGCGCCCTTCCATCCAACGCATCTCAAGCGAGCCCCGGACTGTATAAAAGACGCCAGCCGCCCTAAGACCAGCAGAGTTTGCCGCCGACTCTCGACCAGCCCTTCTTGCTCTGCTTGACTGCTTCCTTAGGGGACTTTCGCCTGTGGACAAAATTGACGACCGAGAATCTACGGAGTACCAGTGCTTCCGATCGGAACGCTGACGCCGCGCCCTTATTGTCATTCACTATACTGTATATCGGACATTGTAAATAAATACTGTTGTACGTTGATCGCCTTATTCTTCGTGCTGAAAATAACATCATCAAACCCACCTTAAAGTGGCAGCCCAACGTGTGAGCCCGAAGTAAGTGCGAAAACCAACGTGTGAGCCCGAAGTAAGTGCGGAAATTAACCACACGGAATATACATTTTTGTCGCGAGTGTTACGATAGAAATTGGACTTATCGCAGTGTGCCGCTTTGTAAACTCATATCCGTTAGTGTCGAGAAAACAACATTTTTCTCAAATTCTTTGGTCCAAGTAGTAATAGTGCGTAAACATACCGCGGACAAGGAGCCAAACCCGTGCCATGGAGCTATCAGCCAACGACCTGGAAGCCATTCTAAGAAGAATGCAGCCACCCACTCCAGTGAAACACTTCACGCAATGCACCGCCCGTTTTGCCGGAACACGATCCTTGGAAGCTGTAGACGACTTCGTTACAAGCGCCGACTTCTTTAAGGAAAGTGAAGGCATAACCGACGCCAACGCCCTGGCTGGACTAACATTACTATTGGAAGGACCAGCACATACATGGTGGTCAGGGGTAAAAGCCGCAGCCAGGACATGGAATGATGCGAAACAAATGATTCGAGATGAGTTTGCACCCACATTACCAGCTTATCAGATTTACCAGGAGATATTCAGATCACCGCAGGACAACCGCACGCCTACTGGAACATTCATCGCAGGAAAACGAGCCTTGTTTGCCCAACTTCCGACGCCACCAGATGAAAATGCCCAACTCGACATGCTGTATGGACTACTACGCCCCTACATCAAGGACCGAATAAACCGCGAGTCCGTCGCGACACTGGCTCAACTACTGGCCAAATGTCGAATTATAGAAGCAAGCACACCAGAAGAAAAGGAGAACACCCACAGGGGGCCGTCGCCTAACAGAAAACCTAGGAACCGATGCAC
Source organism: Polydrusus tereticollis (assembly GCA_963920685.1). Classification (NCBI taxonomy): domain Eukaryota; kingdom Metazoa; phylum Arthropoda; class Insecta; order Coleoptera; family Curculionidae; genus Polydrusus; species Polydrusus tereticollis. The sequence continues at coordinate 25,412,139 of OY987326.1, read as the reverse complement.
CCACTGCCGTGCACCCGGACATGACGCCACCGTCTGTCGTAAACGACTAGCAAGTTTAGGGAACAGTGGAGCAACCCGTGGTACGACCGTTGAGCCAACGGGCGCTAATACCCTACGATGCTATGGATGCCAGAAGCCTGGAGTTATTCGTAGGAACTGTCAAAACTGTAGCACTAAACACTCTCCACCTATTCCGGAAACGGGATTTTGCGCAGTCAGCACGCAGGATCGAGCCCGACCCGCTGTAAAAATCACCGTTGCCGGCATCACCGGGACCGCCTACCTGGATACAGGAGCCCGAACCAGTATAGCCAGCCCGGACTTACACGCAGTACTAAAAAAGAATGGCCACACTTTCTGTTACCAAAAGATGTATGTCACTTTCGCAGATGGCCGCCGGCAACTTCAAAATGTCCAAGTAACCACCGTGCCGGTACAACTGCAGGAAAGGATCGTGGGAGCGACGTTTGTTATCCTGCCAGATACACCAGACGCCAAAACGCTCCTAGGTATCGACTTTATCCAGGATGCCGGCCTCGTTCTTGACTTCTTCCACAGACGATGGTTCTTTGCAGAAGCTCCAACACGAAAGCATGCCTTTATCATTAAGGACTCATTCCCTGCAGCCCAGGAAACGGATGCCTACCCCCGTAAGGAGATGGCCGCTTTCTACCAAATACCGAAGCTCCTATCACCACTATCACCAGCTCCAACCCAGAGGCATGCATTTGATATCAGGGACTCGCTCCCAGTATCCCATGACGCGGACGTCTACCCCTGTGAAGAGATGTCCGCTTTCTACCAAATACCAAACGTCCTATCGCCATTGGAGGAATCCCCAGTACGTCCTATGGAGTGCGACCACATCTCCGGACTAATCGCGGGATATGGCCCTGACCTCTCGACTGGAAATCCTAACAGACATGAATCGTTTATAGGACCCGAAATTTCAGGACCTCCATCCATACCGAACCCTTTCTCTCGCCAGGACTACGTCATGCATGATGCAGCAGGACAAGTGGAAGAGATGTGGGCCGAACTAGATGAACTACCACCCCTCTACCCGGACGTAACCTTCGCCATCATAGACCTACAACTGCGTCCCAACGATGAAGCAACCACACTGACGGCGCCTGAGCGAGAAGAATTTAACAACTTATTGGAAGCCCACAGTAAGCTGTTCCAAGATAGTGGCCCGCCGACACCTTACGCTGAGCACCGTATCGACACCGGCAACCACGCACCCATTAGTAGCCCCCCATACCGATTGACGCCGACCCGACGGGATGCCCTGGCCAAGGAAGTAAGTGCACTACTGGCAGACGGCATCATCGAAGAATGTGAAAGTGCATGGGCGGCTCCAGTGGTACTCGTGCCCAAGCAAGGTGGGGGCATTCGCTTATGCATAGACTACAGGAAGCTGAACGCTATTACCGTTCCTGATGCATATCCACTCCCAGGCTAGATGACTTACTCCAGCTAACTGGAGGAACCTCGTACATCTCTACAATGGACCTGAAGGCCGGCTACCACCAGATCCAAGTACGACCGGAGGATCGAGACAAGACCAGTTTTGTGACCCCCATGGGAACCTACCGCTTTAACCGATTACCGTTTGGATTGCGCAACGCTCCTGCAACTTTCCAGAGACTGATTGACCGTGTCCAAAGGGGCGTACAAGATGTACAACTCCTCGCTTACCTAGATGATCTAATTGTGTTGTCACGAACTTTCTCCCAGCACATACAAGATCTACGAGCCGTGTTCCAGCGGCTTCAACTGTTCCAACTACGCGTCAACCGCAGCAAATGCCAATTCGGATGCCAGCAAGTGTTGTATCTAGGGCACCTCATTACACCACAAGGAATTCACCCCAACCCTTCCAAGGTAGAAGCTATCATCAGCATACAGCCTCCACGCCATATCAAACACTTGACGTCCTTCCTACAAACTTGCAGCTGGTACCGGAAATTTATTCCCAAATTCTCCGAAGTAGCACGACCACTGAGTCGCTTAACAAAGAAAAACGCAACATGGGAATGGGGACACCGCCAAGACCAAGCATTCCAGGCCCTAAAGAGAGCTCTAACGGAAGCTCCCATACTGAAGCAAGCCGACCACACGAAGCCATTCACTTTACGCACTGATGCAAGCGCCTACGCCTTAGGGGCGGTTTTACTCCAGGGGGAGGGACACGAGGAACACCCGATTGAATACGCCAGTCGCCTATTGTCGCCCGCCGAACAAAATTACTCGACCACCGAACGAGAAGCATTGGCAGTAGTATGGGCCGTAGCCAAATTCAGAGGCTATATCGAGGAAACCTCGGTTATAATCCTGACCGACCACCAACCACTAAAATGGCTAATGTCATTAAAAACACCCAGTGGCCGGTTAGCCCGGTGGGCCCTGCAACTACAACCCTTCAATCTACAGATAAATTACATCCCAGGAAAAGCCAACATCGTCGCCGATATGCTCTCTCGAGCACCGTGTACTGAAGATATTTCCAGACACTGTGACCTTTGTACCATAACCGTGGACTTGCCAACCCGTGGACCGAAGGATCTCCGAGAAGCCCAGCTGGCCGACCCTGAGATAAAAAGATTATGGACGCCTTTGACAGAGACCGTCCAGAAGAAACGAGCCAATGGACACAGAGAGGTTACATATTGTCACAGGGTGTCCTATACCGGTATTCAACGACTGACGATGATGAGGAAGCGCAACTAGTGGTCCCATCAGAGGAACGGGTGAAGCTATTACAACAGTTCCATGATGCACCCACCGCCGGACATTACGGAGTTGAACGTACCCTACACAAACTTTCCCGCCAGTTCTACTGGCCCGGCATTCGACGCAGCGTGACACAATATGTCTCCAATTGTACCGCCTGCCAACGTTATAAACCCAGCAACCTCAAACCCGCCGGACTATTGCAGACCCCCGTCATGAGGCAGAGGTTCGAAGTGCTAGCCATCGATCTCTTTGGGCCTCTCCCAGAATCATCAGATCACAAGAAATGGATACTCATCATCGAAGACACCGCCACCCGTTGGACCGAGCTCTTCGCCTTGGAAAGTGCCACCGCTGAGAACTGTGCCTGGACACTTGTACACGAAGTATGTCTCCGCTACGGTATACCTAGGAGACTCATCAGCAACAATGGGACCCAGTTCATAAGCGCAGTAATGCAACAAATCACCTTTTGCCTAGGTATTGAGCAGAAATTCACACCAGTCTATCATCCGGCAGCCAATCCTGTTGAAAGACGAAACCGAGATCTAAAGACCCAGTTAGCAATCCAGCTAGGAAACAGCCACGACCACTGGTCCGACAAACTGCCGACGATACGCTTCGCCCTAAATTCAACACGCTGCCAATCGACCGGATATACCCCCGCCTACCTAGCTTTAGGGCAAGAATTACGATCACCTGCCGAGATGCACCACGATCTCCGGACAATAATCCAAGCAGAGAACTTCGTCCCAGAGGTTACACCCCGCCTACTACGGATGGCAGCTAACCTTAAAACCGCCCAAGAAACCCACGAAGCAGAGCAGGATCGCAGGAAAATCTACGCAGACAGGCGTGTCCAAACTAGTCCCTTGTTCAACCCTGGAGACCGTGTATGGGTGGAAACCCATACCCTAAGCAGTTCCGCAAATAAGCGCTCCAGCAAGTTCGCCCCACGCCGAGATGGACCATACGTGATCTTATCCAGAAAAGGTCCCACCAGCTTTGAAGTTGCATCCAACCAGAACCCGGACGACCCGATCGCCACCTATCATACCTCAGCACTGCGACCCTGCAAAATCGACGACCCCGAAGAAGGCATCGCCCCAATCCAGCCATTACGCCGCCGAGGACGCCCCAAGAAGGTCCAGAACCACCAGCCGAGACGTCAGGAAGGTTCTGAGGGGGAGACTGTAGCACAATAAAGCCGTACCACAGTGCCTATACGGCAGTAGTACCGAAGCGCGCCACCAGTATTCTGCCAAGCAGCCCTTCTACGCGCCCTTCCATCCAACGCATCTCAAGCGAGCCCCGGACTGTATAAAAGACGCCAGTCGCCCTAAGACCAGCAGAGTTTGCCGCCGACTCTCGACCAGCCCTTCTTGCTCTGCTTGACTGCTTCCTTAGGGGACTTTCGCCTGTGGACAAGATTGACGACCGAGAATCTACGGAGTACCAGTGCTTCCGATCGGAACGCTGACGCCGCGCCCTTATTGTCATTCACTATACTGTATATCGGACATTGTAAATAAATACTGTTGTACGTTGATCGCCTTATTCTTCGTGCTGAAAATAACATCATCAAACCCACCTTAAAATTTTATAATCTGTGTATAATTAACAATGCCAAATTATTATTGCTATAACTGAACGGTGTGTTATTGTTGTAAATAAATTTAAATTTATTTAAGAAAATAATTATTAAAACAGTTCTTCAATTAATAAGATTAGGAAGGCGTTATTAATGCAATTAAAAGTTAATTAAATTTAATATATATTTTTCAATAAAATCGTGTACTTTTCGGAATTCGACAAAAATCTTTTAAAATATTGTCTCAAGTTAGATTTAGTTCAGTAAAATAAACTTTTATTTTGGTAAGTGTTTTTTTTTCAACTAAGTCGTTTAATATGGGCAAAAAAGAAATTTCTCTTTGTGCACTTTTAAGACTATAATAAATAAAGATGAGGAGTTGTTGTTTCTTGATCGCTAAGCAATGACGCACCAGCAAAGTTCCACAGTGGCGATTTAAGAGATATTGCTTTCATGCTCTTAAATACGGAATAACTTTATTTGATTTATTTTGATGGCAAATATGACACAGACACAATGGTGGGAGTTTATGTGTATATTTATTTCTCTCATATAGTATCAATATCAATCGAATATATATATCGAAATATACCCTTTTTAATTTTATATTTACAACTACAAATTCGATATTTCAAATATGATTATTTGCTGAGATTTAGATTGTTTTCTGAAGGAAAACAAATTTATTTCTTTAGCCTAGGGCTAAGGAAATAATTTGATTTCCTTTGAAAATTGGCCTAAACCCTAAGCAATCCAATTTGAGACATTCATGCAGAAGATATAAAGATCACGCCAATATTTAAAACGATTTTTACAATAGCTACAGGGGCTCACACTGCAAATAAAGAAACATTCAATACACGTCAAATTTAATGGAGGGATAGCTAAAAATTGAGCCCAAAAATGAGTGAGAAGACTCTTGCGAAGGTATTAAATAGAGAAAGCTCGGTCTTACACTGCGTGGATAGATCCTGCGCCCTTGAACTTTATCGAGGATTGTGCTTAAGAGCGGGTAAGTAATTCTACGACCTATGCGAGTTTTTAAGTTAGTTCCGGTTAGTCTAGTTCAGTTTAGTTAGTTTATGTAAGCGGAGAATTTCCAACTCTAATACTAACAGTATTATTACCTGTTATAGCAGTGATTTCTGATCACGCTAGGAAGGAAACAAGAAAATGCAAATGAATTTCTGGAGTAGGGCGCTGAAATTTCATGAAAAGGGAAAATGTTACAAGTGAACCTGCATTGTTACTATTTATTTCAATAACTACTGGGAAACATCTTTCATCATCATTTCCAGATTAATACTGGACAATTAAAGATACTCGCTACAAAAGTAGATAGACAACGTGATTTACAACACCCCATCTTTATTTATTATAGCGTTAAAAGTAAATAAAAACATAATAAGGCATCTCCGGGTTTGCGCAATACATCTTGAAGTTAATGTAATGTGCTAGACAGAAACAAAAGATATTTGGAGGGTCCTGCATTGATTTTAAAATCATCGTTTTAATCTGTCAACTTTAATTTGTTTTTTTTTAACGTTTTTGTGTCTTGAAATTTAGTTTAATCCTAAAAATTGTTCTTTTTGGAGCTATTTTTATCGTATTTTCGTATTGGCGGTAAGTATTTATGTATATTTGTTAATGTTCATATAAAAGGTACTTAAAACAACCGTTTTAGAAAACTGGTAACTTAAGTACCTACCTACCAATTCGCAAAAGAATTTATTAACTTTTTCTGACTATCATAAATACGTACCAATAGAAACACTTCACAGGTTTTGGAACGAAATAATGGATTTCACCTAATCCTATGCAAAGAGAAATAAGAGCTAAAAAAATGGCACTCAAACTATGACCGTAATTCAATTTGAATGACAAGCTAAAAATCGGTAAATATTCTAGTTTAAGCACTTTTTCTATTAATTATAGTCTAGTTACTTATTCCGTTTCTGCTCTAATCATTTTATTATGCCTTTATGCATTATGGGTGCCTCTATTGGAATAATACACCTATTTATATCTATACATACCTACCTTGGATGTTTATTTCTCAGTGAAACTAGTCAGTGTTTTCTTAATGAAATATGGAGAATTTTCATAAATTGTTTAAACGCCCTGGGTCCATGTACAGGGTCTTCCAACGAGGACTGAACAGGGGCTCATTTTTGAGCTTCCTTGTATTTAAAGAAAAATCCAAAATAGCCAATCGATGTACTTTTTCCTGCAGAATTCAAAAATGAAACCAAAAATTTATTTGAACCAGAAACAAAAGAGTTACGCTATGGATAAGGTGTTTTTTAAATGGAACATAGCTTTTTTTATACGATTTTTTGAGAGTTTTTTTTTGTCTGTTCTGATTAAAATATTTAATATTGTGACAGCTATTTTTATTAAATTTTAATGTTTTATCCAGTATATTTTAACTTTAACCTGTTTGAAACATACACTAGGTAATAAAGGCATAATCACCTTTGAATCCTTCAAAGTCAAAAAATTTGACAAATTTACTATAATATTGCCGAAATGAAATATTCATTAGATGAGAGATTGCAGATTGTTATCTTGTTCTACAAATGCCAAGAAAATGCAAGAGAAGCAAGGAGAAGATTTATTGCAAATTTTCACAGAAATATATCCGTCAATACTATTCTAAGGATAAAGAACCTATTTGAGGAAAATAAAAGATTACATGACAGAAAAAGAAATCCAACTCTATACTAATTTAAAAAAAAAAACATTAATAATTTAATTGTTCAATGTGACCTCCGTTGTTCTCGAAACATGTGCGATAACCTCTTTGTAGCCTTTCCAAACTTGCTGTTATACTGTGATTTTCCTGATTAAGGCGATTTATTTCATTCACAATTTTCTGCATGATCTCTTCAATATCGTGGTTTCGCTGCTTATATACCACGTTCTTTAAATGGCCCCAAAGGAATGTGTCTAATATTGACAAATCGGGACTATTGGGTGGCCAAGCATAGGTTCCATTTCTACCAATCCATTCTTCATGGCGTCCGATTAAATATTGAGTAACCTCACGCACGGCATGCGGAGGGGCCCCATCATGTTGCCAAATTAAATTTTGATATTCTTCCAATGGTAAATCTTCCAAAAAGTTCTCAATTTCGTTTTCTAAGAACTCGTAGTATCTCTGTCCATTTAAAGTCCCGTTAAAAAATATTGGTCCCAAAATTCTATTATTTTTTATGCCACACCAAACATGGATTGAAGTCCTTCCTTGAAATTTAATTGTCTGAAATTTTCTTGGATTTCCAACGGCCCAGTGATGATTATTATGTCTATTGAAAACCCCCGATGTTGTGAATGTGGCTTCGTCAGTCCATAAGATATTTCTGAATGAATTAGGGTCTTCGTTTTCTTTCCGAATCACAATTTGGGAAACAAATTGGAAGCGAAGTTCTTTTCGTGCCGGTGTTAGATGTTGAAGTGGAAGGACATGATAAGACTTAAATTTATGATTTCTTAAAGTCCTGTGAACAGTTCCTTGGGTAACTCTTCTGCGTCTTACACCGCCGCCGTATTGAACGTCCCGAACTGCGTCCGAAATTGATTTGGTTGGATTCAGTCGAAAATAATTCACAAAGGCACGGTCTCGATTTCTATTCCTTTCTGGATTTCTTTTTCTGTCATGTAATGTTTTATTTTCCTCAAATAGGTTCTTTATCCTTAGAATAGTATTGACGGATATATTTCTGTGAAAATTTGCAATAAATCTTCTCCTTGCTTCTCTTGCATTTTCTTGGCATTTGTAGAACAAGATAACAATCTGCAATCTCTCATCTAATGAATATTTCATTTCGGCAATATTATAGTAAATTTGTCAAATTTTTTGACTTTGAAGGATTCAAAGGTGATTATACCTTTATTACTTAGTGTATGTTTCAAACAGGTTAAAGTTAAATTATACTGGATAAAACATTAAAATTTAATAAAAATAGCTGTCACAATATTAAATATTTTAATCAGAACGGACAAAAAAAAATCACTCGTTCCAAAAATCGTATAAAAAAAGGTATGTTCCATTTAAAAAACACCTTATCCATAGCGTAACTCTTTTGTTTCTGGTTCAAATAAATTTTTGGTTTCATTTTTGAATTCTGCAGGAAAAAGTACATCGATTGGCTATTTTGGATTTTTCTTTAAATACAAGGAAGCTCAAAAATGAGCCCCTGTTCAGTCCTCGTTGGAAGACCCTGTACAATAAATGAAAAAATAATTTTTAACTGTTGCGATGTACCTTATTTCAAAGGGAATTCAATTGCCTTCCCAACGCGACCTTGCTCGTTTAAATCGAGTGAATACTTCCTGAGAAATAGGGCTAAAATATAAAGAAAATTTAAAAGTAATAAAGTTTATTACCGCTTGTATTAATCAAGTAACTGTTGAAAATATCCACCTCCAACCCCCATGCAATTATAAAGGCACTGTTCAAAATGTTCGCGAACATTATGGAGCATTGCGGGAGTTATTTTCGACACTCGTACACTATTCGTTGTCGCAAGTCTTCCAAAGAATTGGGTTGAGTTGCATAAATTTTAGACTTTAAATGTCACCACAAAAAAAAGTCCAGTGGCGTCAAATCAGGAGATCTTGCAGGCCATTTAATAGGACCGCTTCCTTCAATCCATTTTCCTGGAAAATTTTCATCCAGAAACTTTCTAACAGGGAACGCATAATGCAGAGGTGCTCCGTCTTGCTGAAAGTAAATATTTTCTGGCCGATAACGGTCATTTTCTTCTATGGCATTCGTTAAAGCAGGGTTAATAGTCGTTTCCAACGGGTTCAGTTACATTTCACCTGTTAAATTTCCAGGTATAATACGGTTCCCAAAAATTCCAGCCCACACATTTAATTTTTCGGGATGTTGAGTATGCACTTCTCCAGAAATTCTAGGGTTGGAATCAGACCACTACCTGTAATTCTGTCGATTGACAGTACCGTGAAGAAAAAAAGTGCATTCATCGGAGAAACAAATGTTAAAAATAAATTGTGGATTGCGAATGGTCATGTCACTAATTAACTCACAAAATTGCAAACGGCGATCGTCATCGTCTTCATTAAGTTCATGAACCATTTTATTTTATAGGGATGGGATATGCGTTTTTAAAGTACGCTGAATCGTTCTACGCGAAACACCCGATACATCTGACACTTTCCTCGTGCTAAGTGTGGGATCGATGGCAATATGACCCAAAACTGCAACTTTCTGGATAAAAGTTTTCCAGGAAAATGGATTGGAAGAAGAGGTTCTATTGAATGGCCTGCAACATCTCCTGATTTGACGCCACTGGACTTTATTTTGTGGGGGCATTTAAAGTCTAAAATTTACGCAACCCAACCCAAATCTTTGAAAGACTTGCGAAAACGAATAGTGCACGAGTGCCGACAAATAACTCCCGCAATGCTCCATAATGTTAGCGAACATTTTGAACAGTGCCTTTACAATAGCATGAAAGTTGGAGGACATTTTCAACATTTACTTGATTGATACGAGCGGTAATAAATTTTATTACTTTTAAATTTTCTTTTCTTTATAGCCCTATTTCTCAGGAACTATTCACTCGATTTAAACGAGCAAGGTTGCGTTAGGAAGGCAGTTGAGTTCCCTTTAAACAAGGTATCACTCGATCCCCCTTTCCATTTAAGATTTTAAGGGTGAAAGCCACCCCGTCGTAGGGGTTTAAGCAGGAGGGGTAAAAATAGCAAAAAAATATGTCCCCCTGATAACTAAGGTTCCCGTGGTCGAGCGAATTTTGATTTATTTATTAACAAAAAAATAAACCTGGGTGGAAAGTTTTCGGTGCGCCACCCTGTATATCGATTTTGTGGTTAGTTAGGTAGATAATTAAATAATATACAATTTGTACCTGCTAGTGCATCGCCTTGGAATATTTAACGAAAGCTTGTGTTTATTCACTCGTTATTAAAATAATACGATTTACTAAATAAATATTAATTCACATTACTGTTGTATGCCCGCTTAATGCGTTATTAAAATAATAGTTCTAAATATACTGAAAACAGCTCTTCAGATGCTTTTGGTGTAATGTTGCAAAAATGGAATTTACATTCATTTTCTTACTTACTATGTTTATTCTTTGTAAAAATAATAATAATGATATTCTTCATAATGGGCATTTAAGAAAGTTTGACAAATTATTATTGTAGGCACTTTCCTATCTAGGATGATTGCTTGCTCCATTAAAACTTTTTTATATGGTAAACTGATCTCGTTTTCTCCGGTGGCTCATAAAATTTAGGAAATCGTTAATATGTTATAAGGTTACTGTATTTTATTGTCGGCAATAAAAGAAAATTATGTTTTGGTACAGATAAAGGTTAGCCGACCTGGGAGCGAAACTAAACTAAGCCCGGCGAAAATAAGTTTTATATTATAAATCAGCTGCTGTACTTTTAAATGTATCCGCGGCCACCTAAGCTCTGACAACCGGAGCTGTCGGAAATTGAATTTAAATTGAATTGAATAAAAAAATTTTGTTCAATTACTCGATTAAATTATTGTAATTCAATTGACTTTTGGAAATGATAATTGTAGTTGGTTTTTCAATTACTAGGATTTAGTAATTGTAGTGATTGCTAATGCCTTTTTTGAAATCTAAGATAAATCAACTGCTCAAATGTAACTAAATTACTCCCAAATAACTGCATGACATAAAAAGTAATCGGAATTCGATTTTTTTTATAATTCAATTACTCGAAAGAGAAGCTAAACATTCAAAGCGCGGCTTACGAAAAAGGATCGTCTTTGAACTCGGCGGCTGGTTTTTATTGCTTTGCTATGCTATTAAATATTTTCTATAAAAAGTCTGTGAGGGTAGCAAACCAATTTTATTAACCTAGGAAGCAAAGTAGCCAACTATTGCATCTTTCACCCTGCCTCAATTCAAACTATAGTGGAAAAATTAAATTCCTTCTTCCTTGAAGATGATCTAACAGAAAGCATCACGAAATTTATTTTTGAAAAAGCACACAGGATATGAATTTAGAAGATAAGTTAGGGGCCAGCGAAGAGTTTGAATTAGATACTAATAAAGACCTACAGAATGAAAATGATAGAAAAAAATACAAATGAAAATTGAGTTGGATATTATCCAGTATCCAGTGGAAAGCTTGTTTTCTTTCGCTAAGCTCACTATTAGCCCCAAAAGACATGCATGCCCTCGCTGATGAACATTCCGAAGCGTTAGTTATTTTGAAAGCAAATTAAACAACAGGTTTTGTAGGTACCTATTTGTTTTTTTATAAAAAATTTTGCGTCTCTTTGTACCTACTTCTTCTTTATTATTTTTCTATTTTACTTAATTGTTACATTTCTTATATTTTAACTAATAAATCATATTAACTAACATAGAGAGACAATTATTGTTATTATTCATCATGTTGAATTATTCTAGTTTTAATAGGTTAATTGTATCTCAAAATTAGAAGTCGAAGTTTAACAATTGTGTAGCATAGAAAATAAAAAATTCCAAATTTTTAAAATTTTTTCTGTAATAAAATGATTGTGCTCTGATAACAAAGTAGTAAATATGAATTTTGTTTTTCTATAATAATATGAAAAAGAGTAATTCATTTTTTTTATGATTAGGCACAGCACTGCAGGATTAATCCTTTATGGCACTCTATGAGCGGTATTGTGTGCAGGAAACGATTCACGATGGTCCTAAATTTTTGGAGATTATACTCGTTGGGGAATAGGGCCTCAGGGAGGTTGTTCCAGAGTGATGACGTTCTCCAGATGAGAGAATTTTTATATAGTGTTGTTCGAGGGACACTAAGCTGAACCACTTACGAGTGGGCTGCAGTGGCTCGTCGTGTATATCTATCATGCACCGCTTTGGGTGGAATCAAGGGTCAACCTCAGTTGAGCACTTGTCATGAAACTATTTGTAGAAGAGGCTCAAGTTACCAACCTGCCTTCGATGTTCAAGGCTTTCCAGGTGGTTTGTCAGGTCATGGTCACCGATCAAGCGAATCTTCTTTGAATAAAATACAGCAATCATAGGGTATGTTTAGGAGCAAAGCCACAAATATGACGTGAACAGTTTTTCAGCGATGGTCAAATTTGGCCTTTATAGAGTGTCCCGCCATGACTATATCCGGTTCTTCAACACTAAGTTTTTTAGAAAAAACTGATGCCTGGATTTTTTAGGCATTCAATTCAACTTGGTTACTGTCACTCCAAGACAAAATTTCTTTTAGTTCTTTGTTGAGATGTGAGACCTCTTGCTGCCTATAGAGATGTGCATTGGCAGTCGATGCTTGCGCCTCCAAAGTAAAAGATGAATCATCAGCGAAGTAAACAGAGGGTGAGTGACAATATATGACCTTGAGGTACTCCGGCATTGATGTTAAGCAGAGAACGGTCTTTAAGAAAGCTTGACAGCCATAAACAAAATTGAACCGGAATTCCGTATGCCCTCGCTTAAGTTATGATTTCCTCATGCCATACTTGGTCAAGGGCCTTGGACATGTCCAGTGCTACCACCCGGGATTCCTCATGATGTTCTATTACGTTGTTCCAAACGTGAGTGACATAAGCAAGAAGGTCTCCTGTTGATCTAGACTTACGAAATTCATAATGGCGATTACTGATAATGTTGAATCCTTTCAGGTACTGCTCATACACTAATTCAGTTTTAAAAATGGAATTGAATTGCTTGGAAAGTAATTTAATTACCAGAAAGTACCTAATTTATAGATTCAGAGTAATTCAATTACTGTTCTGGTAGTTCAATTACGAGAAAGTAATTAAGTTATTTATGAAAGTAATTGATTTAAACTCAGTAATCCGAATGCGGCAATTGATTAAGGAATCAATTATTTTTAGTTCAGTTAGTAGAAAGTAGTTGAATTATTAATAGAAGTAATTAAATTAAACTCAGTAATCGAATGCGATAATTTAGTGGGTAGCTGGTAATTAAAATTTTTTATCATCATCATGCTTTTTTCGGAGTATAATGGGTAATTGTAATTTAATTACTCTTTAAGAGTAATTACGACAGTGCTGCTGAAAAGCAAATGAAAAACGCCTCCAGTGGTCGCTAAAACTAGATTTAGTTTAGTTCACGTTCTCTTCGCTTAAGTTTGCTTAGTTTCATATCGTTCGCAGTTGCCTCCTGGCTTAAGCCAAATAAGAACATCTGCAAACTTATAAAATTTTAGAGGTTAATACTATTTCTCGCTTTACACTTAACAAACTTTTGGAAATAAAAGAGTCCCTTTCAACATAATTTGTTTTCAATGTAGTTTAATGTCAAGCCATGCATACAGGACGTTTCAAGTTATTGCTTTCTTTTATCTAATAAGTTTTTCACATACAAAAAAGGTAACAAAATATTTATGATAGAAAACTGTCATGTGACTAATTAATATTTAACGGACAAGTATTTTACGTGACTGATTTGAAAAATAACATACACGTCAACCACGGATTTGCCAGGACTGTCCAAATATTTTTTTAAAGCTCGTGAAAGCTATTATGTCCATAATTTTTTATTTAGTTTATAAAGTTACTTGAACAGTCATAATAATATCATTTCATTTAATATTGAACAGCATATTAAGCATTAGTTAAAAAAAATAATTATTAAAGGAAAGTGCTAAAGCGCGAACAAGATAAGAAGCATTATTTTAACTGTAATTTTCCATTAAAACAGTCCAGGTCATCATAAACCTATACAGTGGTAGCTCTATACACTTCTGCTACTTTTAACCAAAATTTCCGCATGCCCTTATTTATTTGTCGGCTATTAGAGCGTCTCTTAAAATTCACCATTTTGCCCTTGTGAATTAGAACTAGAAGTAGTACCTAACTATGGTTCACGGAGATTTAAATTCCCTATTTAAAACATTTTGAATTACACTTCCGGTTTAAAGATGATTGTATAAATATTTGTTTAGTTTTCCGAATTAGGCAATCCAACGACCTGTCAAGAATGGCATTGGTTGGCACACATTTGTATGTAAATAACCGTTTGAGCTTACGCCGAAAGGGAAAAGGAGTATGCTATATTCGTATTTTTACTACTATTTAGCTAGTTGTTATTTCGTTTGTGTTTTTAGAGAGCTTGTTAGTTGTAAACAAACTTGACCAAACCAATGACGTCCTTTTAAATTAAGAGTAATGTTACATTTACAATCAGCAATCCCAATTTAAAAGGGTGTACTTAGCTATTTAAACGTAAATATTTGAAAAATGGTTACTCGGAGCCACATTTATTAGGTATTTTTCTTCTAATGAAGATAAAAAAGTAATATTCATTCAAAACCTAAATACACTAAGCGCAAAAAAGGAAACGCTAGCAAACAGCGTCTTTTACAATCTACATTAAACATTTAAAGAAACTTAAATTTGACGTTCCACAAAAGCTACAAAAAATACCAAATTTTGTGGAAAACCGATAGTTTTCCAAAAGTTATTTTAAAGAACTGAAAAGGAACTTTAAACTTTTACACCTTTGTTTTGGACAGAGGTTTGCCCTGGCCTCACATAGACACTGTATCACCCACAGTATAAGGTTGATTCATTTTATTATTGTTAGACCAATTAAACAAAGCTTATTTTGATATATCTTTTTATTCTCCCACTTTCCACCACCCTTACAATATTACAATTTTTACATTGATAAACATGAATACATCATCTTACCAATTCTAAAGCACTGCATCGAAATACCGTAAAGATTTCATTGGTTTTTACCGTACAGAATTAATCAGAACTTGAATTGATTACAGCCTCATTGCCAACTGAATATCACGAGGGTTATTGGAAAGACATGTTCTGTATAGAACAGAATATTTGACGTATTTACGCGAACTGCAAAACACTGAGGTGCAACTTTGTGCGCGTCTTAACCTAACACAAAGAATTTAGCCTATTTATTTGCGAAATTCTCAGTACTTTTACTATACGTTTAAAAGAATAGTAACATCCGTTCCCGGGCACGCGTTCCCAAAATATCAATTACTTTAACATTACAAAATCACTTTGCCTGACACACATGTCAGATTAAAACACGTGCTATTACTGTCTTTAGTCACGTGGAGCACCTGCTTACTTTGAAGTCTAACGCAAACTAACCTAATCTTGCAGCCGCAAACATATTGCAAAGCTACCGATTAGCGGTTTCTAACGTGTTTCCCAAACAACCATATATCTCGGTCATTGCGAACGTTCGTACCAATATTTACATTTGGTTAAAGCTTAATATTTTTACATAAGAAATATACGGTTTTTCTGTGTATGATTTATTAGCAGGCACCCTGTATATACATGCTGCAATCAGCGGAAATAAAAGTTGTGGATCATTTTCTTTATTTGTATTGTTATTGGCCAAATTGATTGTGGCTTATAACCGTTAAGTCTGAAAACGTATTTGACACTATTTAGTGAAGACAATTTTTTGCCTTATATGAAACCAGTCTCCGGCAGCACAGTCGAGACAAATATGTTCTTAATTAAGGTTAGATTTTGAAAACATTAATCAAACATTGATATATCAGAAAAGAGGGCCAGCATTTTTTTGACAGAAGCTGTATATAAGTACCCAATATTAATTAGAGAAGACTTTGTTTTGTTTTTCGTTTATGCCCCAAAAATGTCTCAGAGGCTCGAATTCTGCAATATTTTTTTATTACTCTCATTTATTTCAAGGCAAGTCTTTTCGGATATAGAACATACATTAAATCTACAAGTAGAAGTTATAAAGATAGATAATAAAACCTGTGATAAAAGTAAGTAACTGGTCTTTCGCTCGAGTTATTTTATTACATTCTGCCTAAAATTAAATGGTTCATAAGGAATTGTAATAAAGCTCTGATAAACTTGTTTGTGAAATTTGTATTATGTATCTCATTTTCAGACTTTCAAAATAATTATTTCATTCCAAAAATTATATTTTGATGTAATTTATCTTATATAAATCTTTACAAAGGTTTTAATGTTGAGAAAAATAAAAACGATGAGGATTATTTTATCGAGGTTAAAAGGGGAACAATGTTAATTATTTCTAACTATATTGAAACAATCTTTATGAAATTGAGGCGTTATCGCTATTTTCTATCACACATTCATATTTTCCCGACAGAAAAGGTAATAAAACGCAGACGGTTTAGAAATTTCCTTATATACTCGACAATATTGGAATAGAGGATTCCGAAAATGTGTTCTTTGTTATTGAGATTTAAATAATATTTAGGGATTTACAAAGATGGATTTATAGATGTCGTTATAAAATTTATAGATATAGTCTGTGTTAGTCAAGCGTCAAACCTGAGAGTAAAATACATATCGAGGGCTGAAAGGCAGGACCTCGTAACCCGCAAAATTATTGCAAATAAGATTTTGCTTTTATTTCGATTTAGAATTAGTTCCGCCATCTATTAAAATTTATTGAAATCAAACAAAAAATCCGTTGCGCAGGTGTAACAGGAAACATTACCTCGTAGGTCTTTCGCGCCGAAATCTAACTGCGTTACCTCAAACTGCAGCCGGGTCTTCCATATTATCACACGACGGTATGAGGTAAGTACTGAAAACATTTTTGATACCTTAGTCTTCGTTGTTTTTGATGTTCATAGAATAATATTGTTGTTTCATGTGTGTGATTTTTTTCATGTACATTGTTTATGATGAGGTAATTTATTTTTAAATCATAATTGTAATTTCAGTCAGTAATTTGCTCATAAACATTAATACTTTTTGAAGGTAACAGTTACGAAGTCCTGCTGATTCAGACTTATTGAAGCTCTGAGGTTACGAGGATTTGTATTCACAATCAGCGGCAAGTAAGTAGAATAATTGTGTTAAATATCAAAAGATATTTTTTGCTTTCTTTCTGAAAAAGCAGTATTATATTAGGCGTAAAAATGTATTTTTTCGAAAATACACCAATTTTCCAAATTTTTGCTATTTTTCAGTTACGAGCTTCGTTGTTTTCCACATTGTTTTATGTACCTAATAAATTTTGTTTATTAAATTGTTCTCATTTTTTATTACTATTAAATTTCTTACAGGCTGATTTTATGGGAACATAACTAAAGATTTCAAGCCAAACAAAAAAGATTATCATGCTGGTTATTCAAACCCAAGGAGAAGGACAAGAAAATATCCAAGGCAAGCGATGCTTTTGGAAATGGTAATATTTTTAATGAAACTCTGAGTCCCGAATATGTAGCAGAAATGATCCAGGATGCAGAAATAATTTTTGAACACGACTTTTTTATTCCCCAGCATTAACTCTATTGCCCGAAAATTTTCCGAATCAGAAAAAACGGCTGAAGAGGACACGATACAGGATATGGACACCCTCGAAAAAGAGATAATGATGGAAAGCAGCTCTGGTTCAAATGATGAAATGCCACTGGGAAAACTAAAAAAGATCAAAGGCCAAAATAAAAGAGAACTTAACAAGAAACTAAGAATGACTGGAGGGAAATAAATACATTAGGTTTGGAAAACCAAAAAGTCAAAAATAGTTATTTTCCTAACAAGTGCGCAAAGTGATATTTTTCCGCACGCAAGTATAGTTGGACGAACGACGCGTAGCGGAGTTCGGATAAATTCTTGCGTGCGGAAAAGCACTTTGCGCACGTGTTAGGACCAACATTTTTCCTACGAGCTTCATATCAGATAACAACAAAAATAAAAATATGATAATTTATTCAATAATTTTTAATTTAACTTAAAAAAAAGAACTAGGTATAGTACAACTAAAAATTACATAACAAAAAAAAAATAATAGAAAATTCAAAAATTACATAACAATAAAAAATAATAATAGGAAACTAAATTATTTGTTTATAACATTTATAACAAAAGAGCAATTGCTGGCATTATGCAAATTGATAGCCGATGCAGTAAGTTCACTCAGTGGGTGGTTTATGGTATGGCTTGATGAGCACTGACTTGGCAAGGAAGGGCAGTTGTTCGTGGCCAATATTTTATTCGACATGTCCTTTTTTTGATTCGTCGAATCTTCGATGTAGCTCTCGGCGACAGTCGTCAATTTCCAGCCTCCGAGTCGCTTGACATTAGTGATTCCTGCTCCAGAATCGGCCAACATGGCATCCGATGAACGACGGAAACTATGTCCTGTATAATGCTTTGGATTTTTCATTTGTAGATATGCAGCTATTTCCGAAGGCATCTTACCGAATTAATTTATTCCAATACATTGAGTACCGCATGTTCCTTGTCGATACTGCACAAAATAGCGCTTGTGCGGAGTGGATGGTTTTCGCAAATTTGCATATTTATGAGAGAGTTGTAAATAATATCCCTTATTTGTTTCATTAGATACTACAAAGATTCTTGAAGTATTGTTTTTACTGTCAGGAATTTTCACGACTATCAAATTTCCTTTATCCTCTATGTGATCAACCATTATCTTGCAAAGCTCATCGCGCCTGCAAGCACCGGCCAACCCAAAAATGGTGGCGACTTTTATTAGAAGGTAAATTTGATCAGGTGCTTCTTCCATAAATCTGGAAACTTCAATTTTGTCAAAAATTTTGGCCTTTTTCGGATGATATCCCACATTTTGCTTTTTTAAAAACAATGTTAGCTTGAAATATTGACTTAAATCCAAGTCTTTTTTTTTTTTTTTTTTTGTATTTGGCTGAACTGATTTTCGTAAATCTGCAAAATACGCTAAGAAGACTCCCTCCTTAAAACTATTTGTCCCTTTGTTGCGGCACCAGTATTCAAATTGTTTATATTGCTTCTCGTATTTTTCTTGGGATTTAGCGGGCAATAAATTTAAATTTGCAGAGTTAGCGGCCTCTAGAATGAAATCTGGTAGCTTCTGGTCAGAGCTGCTTATTTTAGCAGCGTTTTTACTTTTTGAGGATTTGATGGAAAGAAAAATGTCGGTGTTTGTAGATTCTAGTTGATATAGAAACGGAGGAAAAGTCTGACCTCATGTGCCAAAATCAACATGTACATTTCTTGTTGCTTGGCAATATTATAATCATTTATCACTATACGAGGTACTTAAAAAATATATTTTTTATCGTTTTAGGCTGAAATACGAATATCATGAATTACGATTAAAAGGTAAAAGAGAATACACTTGTAACGGCTTCGCACATTGCATAAAATTGTTTACAGCTACTAAAACAAATATAATTATTCCCTGCCAAGGAGAGTTTTGAATAGTGCTACTTTTCCGCACCCGGTGCTGATAAAAATCTTATCCGCACTAGTGCGAAAAAGTGTAACTTTGCACACGGAAATGCGTGCGTAAAGTACTACTTTGCGCACGCTCGTAGGAAAAATACATTTTATGACGCTTCGAGGGATGAAAGACATCTAAAACCTCGATGCAATTACAAAGATCCTTCAAAACAGTGCCTAATATTCACAGGTGAGCATAGAAAGAACATTTTTTCGAAATTCTGGTCACACATGTCATGGGAACAACATAAAGTCTTTGTAGCAACCACAGTGAAAGTATGTGACAGAAAAAGACCCGAAACGAAAAATTCAAGACGGTCAATTCCGTTGAGGTATCATTTGATTTTGAATAATACATACCTTCCTGTTTGTAAATTGATGTATCTTAACACACTAAGCTTAGGAGAGTGGACTGCAAGAACTTGGACTTTATCCGCAAATAAGGGGATGGTAAAAAGTGATGAAGTTGAAGTTTCTACGAGACTGGCAGGCAAAGATATTTTCAAGGAAGATCGAGAATTCCTAGAGGCGTTTATAACTATGTTAAGTAAATTGCCATCCCATTACTGCAGAAAAGACACGGATCAGCTTTACCTGGAGCAAAATTTCCAGTCCTAGAGCGACTTGTTCAAGGTTTACGAAAAACAGTGTAAAGATAGAAATCGTAAGACTCTTTCTTCTAAGCTACTGAGGCGAATGGCAAAAAAAATTAAGATCGCCCCTTTTCCTCTCGAAAAGATTTAAGCTTGGAAACGTAGCTGAAGAGGACTACAAGACGCACATAGAGGCAAAAAATACAGCTACAGCTGAAAAAAAAAAAAGACAAGGCACGAGCACTGGAGGGAAGATGTCATGTTATTACAGTGGATGTACAAGCTGTTAAGCTGTCGCCGCAGATTCCCGCGAGTACACTCTATCACAAGACTATATTGTGCTGTCACAATTTCACATTTTACGATCTTGCCACTAAAGAAGTAGTTTGCTGTGGTATAATGAGACCCAGGCGGATGGACAGGCCTCAATATATGCTTTCCTCCTGCTTGATTTTTTCGTAGAAAAATATCTCAGCGATGGTGAAACAAAACCTACTATAATATACTTCGATGGGTGTACTGCTCAAAATCGGAATGCAATCTTGGCTAATGCTCTATTGTATCTATCCGAAAAACATTATGTTAAAATCACTTAAAAATTCCTTTAGTAGGGTCATACGCAAATGGAGTGCGACTCAGTACACAGCGCAATAGAGAGATGACTTAAAAATAAAGAAATACACCTACCTAGTGACTATTTAAGAGTTACTGGCAAAGCCAAATGTTCTCCACCGTACATAGCAAAAACCAAAGATTTCCATTTTTTTTAGGGATTTTAGTAAAATTTGTTTAATGAAATACAGATCAATAAGACCATCCAAAACATCAGTTGTGACCGACATTAGAGCCTTGGGATACGAACGAGGTATTATTAAATAGAAACTGGATTTCGACAATGAATTATTTGATGATGTGCCCAATCGTCCAAATAAAATAAAAGATTTTAAGCTGACTAAATTTCCCGCCTTATACAGTTATACACCCAGAGAAATAAAATTACAAAAACAAAGTATGAGCACCTTCAAGCAATAAAAAATGCATACCTCAAGATTGTTGGGGATTTTATGATAATCTTCCTTTTGATGCTAAATGAGTAATTAGTTCCTAATTTAACGAGGTTTCCTTTTTTTGTGATTATACTTTCTAAGACCAAAAAAAGTAGTCTACGTTTTATTTTGTATTATACTAAAATTTTTTGTATTATAATTTATTTTGTCAGAATAAATTTTGTTTTCATTTGCTATTTTTCAATAAAATGTTATTTTTAAATTGGACTTTGTGTTCTTACCCTCAGGGCATTTCCACGTAAATGACCCTTTAAAAAAAAAATACGGTACCTTGTATCCAACATAAATATTTGTGTAACTAAAAATCAATCCAAGTTTAGATTTATATTATATAACCTTACTAACTTGTAAATATTATTTACAAAAAAATTGCTGAGGAACGGATTCTCTGAATTATATTAAGATTTTGTGCTCTCCTGTAAAATTCATACTTCAAGGGTTACGAGGTCCTACCATTCAGCCCTCGATATTGTTAATGATAAGTTATTAAATGCAATTCCTGATCCAAAAGTCACTGAGTTTTTGAAATCTATGCACAATCTTCCATTTATTGATCGAACTAAAAATGTATTCAATCCTAGTAGGGCCGTAACGGTGTAACGAGCGAAGCGCTTGCCTCGGGCGTAACCGCGGGGGGGGGGCGCCAAAACTTGGTCAACTTTTATTGAAGGAAAAAAGGATTTTTTTTGACCCCACCATATTTTTTTGAGCACCATATTTCTCCATTTCCGAATTCACGTTTCCAAAATATGCAGCGTTTCTTATCATTCGGTCATAGATTTTTATTTTTGAAATTTTTTTTAATTTTCCCGGGGCGATTCAAACTCCACCTTATAGCGACAATTAACAAAGATCATTTGGCTGCACTGCCGCTGAGTGCACTCAGTCTAGAGACTAGGACAGCTCAGTCGCTCTTAGTCGCTCCAACCAACAAGCTCAAAGTCGCGAAATCATGTTCTAAACAGTAAAGAGGAAAAAAAATGAAGCCCAAAATCGCAGTGAAGAAAAAAAAAAGGAAAGTTGAAAATGAAAAATTAGCAAATTCTTTTGAAAAGTGACTTTCAAGATCATCAACTCAAGATCTTAAATGTCTTCCCCGTCCATTGTTGGATGATATTGGTAAGTAAACAAAACAGAAAATGAAAGTAAATGTTTACTCTGGCGACTTGTGAGAAAAATAGATCTAGAAAAATTCGGAACGTATGGTGTGTTTTTAATATAGAAGGTCGCATCGGCTGATACTCTTGAAATAAAAAATTTGTGCGAACGATCAAGAAAGAAGAAGCGATTAGAATTGTATGAAGGAAAAGACGATGGGCCATATCTTTCAGGAATTCAAGAACTTTGTATCAATCTTAACAACCCAGCCAATATTCTGATTACCGAAATCAGCTGGAGATATGAGAAATTATGATAATATGAAAAGACATGATCGTGGTTGAGTTTGTGAATGAGATTTCTGATTTTAGGCATGTAGTGTTGTGAGTTTTATTTCATAACATTAAATCTGCGATGGTTTTAGAATTACTACAACTGATCCCTAATTATAACTTGAGAGAATCGTACCCATACGTCGATATTGCATTTCGAATCTTTTGACAATGCCAGGAACTATAGCTACGTGTAAACTCAGCTTCAGCAAACTCAAACTCATTAAACATTATTTTAGATCGACTATGGGCCAGAAAAGATTGACAAATTTAGCAATTTTATCGATGGAATATGAAAATGCGAATAAAATAAATCTTGATGATGTCATTGACGAATTTGCAGTAACAAAATCTCGCAAAATCAAATTGTAATTGTAAAAAATTAGTATTCTACAAGATTATGCTCTTTCGATACAAGCGTTATCTTACAAAAATCATGACTATGTACCTGTGGATTCTCCGATAAAAAAATACATGCATATCCGAACGAAAAATCCTATTTATTTATATTGCAATGAAATTTTGTGACCTTTCACCTTTTCTAAGAGGGGCGAGGGGGCGCAAGATTTTGAATTCGTTTCGGGTGCCAATGAATCTTGTTACGGCTCGGAATCCTAGTAAGTATTTAGATATTGAACACATTATTTACAAATTATAAATTTGTTCTGGTTTCTATATTATTATTCTATCATAAAGAAACTTAAGTTTAAACACAGTGGCGGCTCCTATATACCTAAGGACCGTAGAGCTGCAGAACTATCAAACTCTAAAACCAAATGATTAAAACCATCGGTTCATAATGGTTAATACATATCGATTTCTGAACTATACTAAATCTACACCATATACCCGAAGTATACAACCGAGTATTACTATTAGAAGATGCAATGAAAGGTGGACGCAATAAACCGTAGGCACGCTCAATTCATCCGCCTATTCCTACTCGTCAGTTCTGGGTCTGACGGATCTGGCGGATGCATAGAGTAGGACCTACCTAGATCCGTCAGACCCAGAACTGACAGCGCCAGAAACTTAAAGAGGTTTACAGCGCATTTCCTTCTTTATTGAAGTTAGCCGAATATATACGGCCGGGTTTGTTACAATAGGCAGATTTTGTTGGGTTCACTCTTCGAGCTACTAATGTCAATAGAATTTTAATTTTACAATAATATGCTGTGCGCATCACAAAAGGGTTAAAATTTGGGGAAACCTAGCGGCAAGCATTTAAAGATTTAAATCTTCTGATCGTTACGGGTTTGTACATATATGAGCTCCATTGCTTTACTAAAAGTAATATAGGCCCTGTTCTATAAAAACTTTGTTAATACACCGTATAAAACGAAAAATAAAAATATGTTGTTTGTCGATCAGCACTCTATAGCTCTCTATCCAAAAGGGGCTTATTATAACGGGTGTTTTCTTTTCGGGTGTCGTATTTTTATTAATATTTTTAAAAATAAAGCAAGACAGCTCTTAATCAATATAAGTCCTCATGTCATGGCTGAATTGTGGGAGAAAATATAACGTACCCGGGTGGAAATTACAATTATTATTTTTTTATAATTTTATTAAAAATCGACATCTCGAAATAATATATGAACACACCAACATAGACCCTGTAATACGCTTACACTCATTGCACAGATTTAACGACAATAAATCTTTATTTTTTAAACGAATTATAATTTATAAAAAACAAAAAATTAACATGGTTTATGTTTTACTTGTTTAAATTAATTAATATATTGGCATTATTGTGGGCAGCCACTGATATGTTCAAACCTTGCTGATTTTTTTTTTAAGGTATAATTCCTGATTATTTAAAGTTAAAGTAGTGTTAGTAAAATTTGAGCTTGGCGTTGAAATCAATTTCGCCGCACTGGCTTGAGTAGCGACAGAACTATCTATGTATCCAGCTACTGTGCTAGATTTCCAGCCTCTCAACCGCTTAATTTGAATGAAGTCGCCAGCATTATTTGCGAGCAAAGTTGCCGCTGTTCTTCTGAAACTGACTTAAAGTGTTGTGCCCGATATATTGTTTAGTAATTTTTTCATATCTGATTTGCATGAAAATTTTTCCATCTTGTATATTTTCCCGAAAAGTTATATACGCCTTAAGTGGTGCAATCCATTTCTTATTAGTTATCAAAAATGATCGTGACTGGTACTTTTTTGCTGTTCTGTATTCCAATCGCGACCTTTCCTTCCAAGAAGTGAACGTATGTTGTTTTTATTTTGTATAATTCATCTGATCGGCAGGCGCCTGAGACACCAATAACCAATGCGACCTACAAATGTATAAAATAACAAGTTGATAAAGATATTGTCAACCTTTTGGCCTAAAATACTTTTTGAATAAGAAATTCCATGTGTGCTTGTTCCAAAAAAGTTTCACTATTTTCCATAGACAGTGTGTTCGATTTTTTCCGCTTGTTTCGTTTGTTTTGCTTTTTTTTGAAAATGCCAATAGCTTTGCGTATTTAGGTATATCTACTTTTTCCCTGATTGATAGAGTGGTCTTTAGCGTTGAATATACTGACCAAAGCGTTGATATTTTCTTTGTGTTGGCATTTTTGCTAAAATAAGCTAGTAGCGCCGATTCAGAACCAGGATTTTGAACTTTGTTTTTTGTACATCATTCTTTAAAGCTAATATATAACCTTGTCATATTTCGGGCTGCTTTTAGTTGGTAGCAGATCTTCTTCTACTATTATTAATTATTTTAATGTTTTCCACGTTATCTCAGAAAGCACTAGAATTACTGGTACAACTGCTACGTGCATAGACAACATCCTTACCAATTTTGATGGAGAAATAACTTCTCAGGTACTACACTCCTTTATTTCGGATCATACTGCACAAAAACTAACAGCGGATATAACAACCAACTCTTGGTACTAAAAAAAATAATTAATAGAAATAACAACATAAAATTTAAAAATGCTCTTGAAGCGGCTAATTGGCAATCGGTTTACTCAATTGATAAACATCTAGTTAATAATCAGTGGAGTAGTTTTATGAGAATATTTATAAATTTATTCAATGACAATTTTCCGGTTCGAAAATTACCTCCTAGAAATCTCAATAAATCAAAATATTTACAAAATTATCCTGTAATAAGAGAGTGTAAGACTCAATTAGATATTCTACTTGCAATAAAAAACGTAAATACTAGATGTAAACTTTTATATTATATAGAAAAAAAGAAAGTTTATGATAATTTATTAAAAGAACAAAAAAAACGAAACTTCATGGAAAGATTAAAGAATTCAGACAATAAAACTAAATCAGCATGGGCCATAGTAGAGGAGTAAAGGAAAAACCTGAGGGTAAGACAGCTACCATTAAAGGTGATAACAAAACTGTGGCAAATAATTTTAATAAATTTTTAGTTAGTATTGCCCCTAATTTGTTGGCTGAATAAGAAACCTTACCATTTAGTCCAAATATGGAGTATAATCCAATAAACATCAAGTTGGAATTAGTGGATGATCAGGAAATATTTGAAGTGGTGAAAAAACTGAAAAATAAGTTTAGTTGTGGTTACGATGAGATATTTAATAATATAATAAAATTTGTTATACAAGTGATTCTACAGCCTCTATTACACATAATTAACAACTCTATAAAGTTTGGCATATTTCCTGAACCACTAAAATAGGCGTTACTTGTACCAGTCTTTAAGAAGGGTGATAATATTAATATTGAGAACTATCGTCCCATAAGTTTGCTTCCGTCTTTCTCCAAGATATTCGAGCGTATAATATGTCATCGAATTGTAAAATTGATGATTGACAATAACCAATTAAACAATACTCAGCATGGATATATTCAAGGTAAATCCACCCAGACAGCTCTGTTCAAATTCACAACAAATATCTTGGATATATTGGAGAATGATGGGATTCCATTGGGGCTGTTTCTTGATCTGTAAAAACCATATGACACTTTAAACTATGAAATACTTTTTCAAAAACTAGATCTTTATGGCATAAGAGGAACAGCTTTGAGGTGGATCAAATCATACTTGTCGGGTAGAGAGCAAAGGGTAGTAATAGGTAGAGGTTCAAATAAGGTATTTTCAGCTAACAAATCTATTACGGTAGGAATACCACAAGGAAGTGTTATGGGATCAATATTGTTCGTTTTGTATATCAACAACATAAACGAATTAGGTAGAATACAACATAATTGTAACATATCTAACTATGCGGACGATACAAACATTATGTTGTCATACACGGACCTTGCTACTCTAAAAATGAATGTTCAGCAATTTATGATTGAAGTGAATAAATGGTTTGTAAAATATAAATTGATACTAAATAAAACAAAAACAGATGTCACTTTGTTTAAAACAAATCGTTCCATACTGAAGGAACCAGACACCATAGCAATGAATAACAATGATGTTAGTTTAAGGGATAGTGTTAAGTTCTTAGGCATGTTCTTAGACAGTAAAATATCATGGGAATGTCATGTTTAGTATGTAGGTAAGAAATTAAATGCTGTATGTTACACGTTGCGAATTTTAAATAGATATGTCAATTTCGAGACTAAAAAACTGGTATACTACGCGAACTCTAAATCTATGATAAGATATGGCATAATAATGTATGGAAACTGCAGAGACATTTTGAGGGTTTTTGTTTGTCAAAAAAGAGCAATAAGAATAATTCTTAATCTGGGCATCAGAGAATCGTGCAGAGGCAAATTTAAACAACATAAGACAGTTTCTGCAGTCTACATACAAGTGAGTATATTATTTTTCTTTAGACATAAACAACTTTTTGAAAGTAGTGAGTCACAAATAACATAATATGCAACACGAACTCTAAACTACACATACCCTAGACATAGGCTAGCACTGTATGAAAAGGGTGCATATTACCAGTGTATTAAAATCCATGACTCTTTTTGCCAAATGATATTAGACAGACTAACAACATAAAAAGGCTAAAAAGAACTGTTTTTAATCTACTGGTAAATATGGAACCATATACCGTTAAAGAATTTTATAGACATTTAAGAAATTAGAACTTCAGGTAGCTATTGTGTGTGACATTATTTTATTGTATGCTGGTATACTGTTAAAATAAATAGTTTATTTATTTATTTTATTTATTATTTACTATTTTTGCAGCTTTCAGAATTTCTGGTGGAGTAGCAGCAAACTCAAATTCCACATCTGATTGTTTTTCGATGTTTTGCGA
Organism: Polydrusus tereticollis; assembly: GCA_963920685.1. Taxonomy (NCBI): domain Eukaryota; kingdom Metazoa; phylum Arthropoda; class Insecta; order Coleoptera; family Curculionidae; genus Polydrusus; species Polydrusus tereticollis. Next base: position 25,384,280 of record OY987326.1, on the reverse strand, counting down.
AATTTTTGATACTATATACGTTTTCAATATTCGCAAAATTATATTTGCCATCTTGATGTGTCTTATTATTTTACCACTTGCAGTTATTTCAAATTTTAATGTCTGTCTATTTTTAAATGATAAAGTCAAAATGGCCTTTCGCTTTTAATAACAATTTTAATCATTTTAATTCAAAATAATAAGAAGTAGATGAAGTGGTTGTAAATAAAATAGTGTGCAAACCTCGGTGTAAAGTTTCATTACCGTCTCAAGGTTAAGTTAACCTCGCCGCTTTGCGCCTTGGTTAACTACCGACTCTCTCGACAGTAGTGAAACACTTTCCACTTCGGTACGTAATATACTATTTTTGGTTTGATTTGACATTTTATAGCCTCCATTGACCAAGATAATTTTCGATATGTCGGTACAAGCGCTAGGAAATTTTAGACAGAGTAAACTGTTTCAAAAATCACACAGGACCTTAATCCCTGAGTTAGGTACGTTTTCAAGCAAAATGATAAAACTATTATGCATTCATATAATATGTGAACTGCAGCCATTCCAAGAATATTTTCTTTGAATTTAGTTCAGGTTACAATCTTTAATATCCTGAAAAATGGTTTTTAATTCTACTGTTACCTTAAACGAACAGACTTCCGGCATCGCAGTAAGTTCCCATACAGGATAATTTCGTAGCGGATATGAAACGCTAAATTTACATAATAAACCATTTTACATGTTTGTCCGAATAACTAGATAAAATCCGCAAAATATAACAGGCCTTAGATATTTAATTTTCTGAGCACGTTTGCTAAACGATAGTCTCATTACAAAATTTTCTCAAGTCCATTTCTAACTATTTAGTAGTGTTTGTTTGTTATTAGGTAACGGTGATCATTTAGTGGAGAATATTTAATTATAGGTAGAAAGACCTTATTTTATAGTATTTAAATAATTTTCAATCGTTCTGTCGGTTTTTAAGTACCGGGTGATCCATTATAAATGTCCCCCCCCCCCCATTAAATCTTTTATTTCAGGTTTCAAAAAAAAGTGTAAAATCCAAAATAGAAATAAAGGTCTGTCTTTACCACCAAATAACTTTATTTGCCCCTCTAGGGTAGAAAACAAGGGTTATAAAAATACATAAAATGACGATGAATTAAATTAAATTTCTTAATGCATGTGTACTAGTTTCGACTTTAGAGAAAGTCATCCTCAGCAACTAACCATTTAAGAGATTTTTATATGAAAAGAAGTTAAAACAGTTGGGGGAGCAGAGAGGTGATTCAACATAAAGTTATAATTATTCATAGGGATAGAGAAAAGTCTGTGAAAAAAGGAATGAAAGGCACTTAACGTATGGCCTATTGGATGGTTAGAGTTGAATGGTATAATATTATCGGTCGTTGAAGGTTTGTGAAAGATTGAAAATTGCAGTTCTTGGTTGTATTTACTAATTGTTAAATCAAGAAAACTGACACTATTGTCAATTTCATGTTCTATAGTGAATTCTATTGAAGGGTGTATTGTGTTCATAAAGTTAAGGAAACTATTCAATTCTTCCTCTGTGCCACTAAAGCAAGCCAATATGTCATCTACATATCCATAGTAAAATAAGTTGTGAAACAAAAAGCCTTATTGCTATCTATTAAGTTGTGAAACAAAAAGCCTTATTGCTATCTATTAGTTCCTAAAATTTGAAAATTTTTCTCTTTTCAGATGCATTCCCATTTTATTTGAAATGACATAGTCTCATTTTGACAACCCCCTTTTTTAGAACAACAAGTTCATTTAATTTTATTAACAAATATTTAATCCACCATAACATTAAGCATGTCCCCTCGCTAATTTAGTTTCACTGAAAAGAGAATGAATTGATATGTTACAATTCTTCTTTTTCAACACGTTTTGACTTCGACATTGCTTAAATCACCCGACTATGATTAAGGTCCTTAATTCTACTTGCGTATAAATCAACCCCTACCTTCACATGGAGATACATCGTTCTTATACTAAACTCCTGTCGATTCCAAAGGTTGCATAATCTGCATTATATTGTATTGTATTATTGAATCACCTCTCTGCTCCCCCAACTGTTTTAACTTCTTTTCATATAAAAATCTCTTTAATGGTTAGTTGCTGAGGATGACTTTCTCTAAAGTCGAAACTAGTACACATGCATTAAGAAATTTAATTTAATTCATCGTCATTTTATGTATTTTTATAACCCTTGTTTTCTACCCTAGAGGGACAAATAAAGTTATTTGGTGGTAAAGACAGACCTTTACTTCTATTTACAATCTCGCCACAGAATATGGACTACTTCTTAAATCTTAAAATCCAAAAGTTGTAGGATATTTTCCGGTAAATTTTCTACGCCTATTGAAACTTACACAGGGTGTCCCAAATAAGTTTGGGGAAATAAAGTTATGTTTTTTTAAATGAGATACCCTGTATATCATACCACTATGAGGGACCCCTTTAAATGCTAATTTCCAAAATATATGATACATTATAGTTATGTTTAATATTTGGTCCAGAATCCGCCAAAAACTAAATTTTGACTTAGTTGGCCGTGTATGGTCATCTTGTCATGAATTGTCTTGTCTTTTGTTTTTACATCTGTCTTATTTTTTGTTTCATACTTTACCGCAATACTGATAAAACACAAGTTTAATAACCAATTTATAACACTTTATTTGAACTATATAACCCTATATACATAACTCTATAATAACAATAGGTAATAATAATATAACACAAAAAATTATTTATTATTATCTATCTATTTAGTACTTGTAATCGGCTAAATGTTAAAAGTGACCACCATTTATTTGAATACATAGTCGATAACCCTTCTTTAATTTATCTAAAGCTTTATTAAGCCAGTTAGGATGATTATTATTTATATTGTTTATTTCCCTCCTAATTTCTTTTTTAATTATATTAGTATTGTCGTTTTGTCTCAAATAAATTTTATTTTTTAAATGACCCCACAGAAATGTATCTAGAAATGTAAGATCTGGACTATTAGCTGGCCATATAATTATCCCGTATCTTCCAATCCATCTTCGATATTTGTTATTAAGGTAATTTCTAACTCGAGCAACATTATGGGGAGGCGCTCCATCTTGTGGCCATATAATTTGGATCGCTTCATTAAGTGGCATATTATCTATAAGTTCTTCTACATCTTCTCTTAAAATCCTTAGGTGTCTATCGCCAGTCATTGAACCTTCATAAAATATAGGGCCTAGAACTTTATTTCTTCCAATTCCACACCAAACATTTATAGAACGTCGGCCAGAACGTTTATTTTCAAAATATTTTTCCCGATTTTCTATGGACCAGTAATGTAAGTTTTTTTCTGTTGGGTACGCCTTTTGTCGTGAAAGATGATTCGTCGGTCCATAAAATTAAAAAAAAAGTAGGCCATTGTCCAATATTTCCAGCATAAGCCTACAAAATATTAGTATTTTGGCTTAATTTTTCTTAGGTTTATTTTTGCTTAAAGTTCTCCAAATTTTTCCAAAACTTAAGCGCAAATCAAGAACTTCGTCACGAATAGAGTTTAAAGGGTTTTCTAAAAAAGGATTGCATAGGTAACCAAACAAAATTACAAAAAACAAAATATTGTATCATACCAATATAGGCGTATTCTGAGCCAAATATTAAACATAACTATAATACGTCATACATTTTCGAAATCAGCATTTAAAGGGCTCCCTCATAATGGTATAATATACAGGGTATCCCGTTTTAAAAAACATAACTTTATTTCGCCACACTTATTTGGGACACCCTGTATAAATTTCAATAGGTGCAGAAAATTCTCCGGAAAATATTCTATTGAAAAAAATTACGATTGAACATATCAATAGCTAAGACCGTATTTCTGAGGATTTATTTGTAAATCAAGCAAAACATTCCATCATGTGTTTATTTATTTTCTTTTTCAATTCTAATATTGCTGACTTGTTACCGTTTAGTCCCATAGAAGCTGTATAACATTTTTACCTCTAATAAGTAATTGTCAAGCGTAGTTGAACAAGAAAAAATTGAAATTTTATGCATGGTTGGGTTTGGTGATAGAACACGTACTCAAATAGAAACAGCTCAATTATTCAGTGAAATCCATCATGATCGTCCTCCTATATGTCAATAGGTGTTGAGTAGAATAAAGGCCAAATTTAGAGAATTAGATCGTGCGAAGTGCGTGCTATAACTCCGGAAATGGTTGAAAACGTGCAAGGAGAGTTTATTGATCGCCTTGGATATTGTCAAGCCGTAAATGATGCACATTGTCAATATTTAATTTGATTTGTTGTTCTGCTCTATTTAAATAAACAGGTCTTACTTAGTGATGTGTTCAATGGTTTTCTTTCCGAAAACTGTGGACTTTATGTATACATATAGGACACGGTACATGAAACATACTTAGAATTCGATGCAAAATTCAAAAATAAAATATGTAAATATATACTTCATTTGAAAAAATGAAGTTGATGATCGTAACCTATTTTTGGTCTACCCTGTTTACATGAATTTACTGTAAAAAAAAACACACATTAAGAAACAAAAATCGAGGGGTCCGAGCGTTTTTCTCAAAAACATACCGCTGAATTTTAAATGATTTTATTTCATACTGTATTGTAAAACACACCTTTATATATTTGAATTTAGTCCAGAAAATAAGGTTTTACAGCAATAAGTCCGGTAAAATTTCTTTATCTACTTTCATTTAGTAATATGAATTTTACAGTTCTGTAAATCGTTTTGTAAGGGCATCTATTACAGCACTAGTGCTGTAATAGATGCCATTACAGCACTAGTGCTGTAATAGATGCCCTTACAAAACGATTTTTAATAGCAGGTGCATTTTTATTTTTAAAAATGCCTTTTGCCAAATATTTTTATTCATAGATGAAAGTAGATAAAATTTTGTACAATATTCTTGTTGTAAATTCATATAACTACACTCGATGTTTGATTAAACTCGGCTGACGCCTCGTTTAACAACTTTAACATCTCGTGTTGTAATATGAATCTTTACAACACTTATATCGTAAATATCTATTACCGGACTGAAATTTGTAAGTTTTAGTTTAATCAACGTCAAACACACAATGTTTCCACCAGTAAATATAAGCACTTTTCAAATGTACGAAGCAGAATAAAACTTCATTATAATTTCAAAACATAATTATAATTTTCAACAGAACAGTATGAAATAAAATATTGTACGTCATTCGTCCGGCAAATCCCTTACAGTATTCGTCTCAAAATTCCAGACTCGGCTCCTTCGTCACCTCGTCTCGAAACATTTCACTCATACTGCAAAAGTTGATATACCGGACTTATAACGTAAATATCTAATACACATTACTTCTGGGACTCACTGTACGTTTTGTATAATACGCTCAAGATGATAAACATAGATTAAGTTCCATTTCGAATATTTTTATAATTCTAAATTATATTTTGACGGGATCTTGGCCAAAGTAAACATACTGTTATTAGATTTGAGTGATATATTCCAGATTTCGGAAATTGCCTAGGGTACTAATAATTTTGCCATTATACATGAATGAACAATATCAGCAGTAAGGAAAGGGATAGAAATTAAAAAGGAAGGTCTGCAACTATAGAACTATACCTGTTTAATAAAAAAAAAATAATTAATGGCATAGATAAACATTTCTCATTAATTACACTGGGCGACAAATTTTTCCTTTGTTGTAACATGACAACTAAGAACAATCATGACAACCCTAAATCACGTACTAAATCATTTATAACTCACTTTGAACAATCAAATGTGACTCGCCGGAACTGGCAGCTGGATTAAAAGTGGTTCGGAGCTGATGTGTTATTATATCCATTATCTCCCAAAACATTATCTTGCCAATCTAGAGGCGCAGTTGGTACTGGCTAAAGCCCCTACACAACCACCCAATCTGCAAGGTCCGATTTGCATGGCATATAGTAAAGGGAAAATCGGGTGCTGCTCCCCACACCATCCGATCGCGCAGTGCGTTTCGAAAAAGCTAACTTTATTTTTCTGTGGTTTTGAGGCGGAATTGCGATGACATTGATATTGAAAAATAATTCGCGAACAAAGAAAAGAAAGTGCTGGATTAGAAAGTGGCTATTAGAGAAAAAATAGTTTAGCCATATTCTTAAAGAACTAGGACCAGTTGACTTCAAAAACTTCCATTCTTTGACTCGGCGGCATGTATCTATTTAAATTATTGGCGTTGGAAATATCCCACAGACTGGCTAATCCCTATATAGCTCAAAAATCTCTCTCCAAGCTTGCTTCTCCCTTTCAGACATAGGATTTGCATGGCGTTTGAGTGAAGAGTCGAGAGATCGTATGGTCGCCTCAACCAACCGCTTAATCTGGATCTTGTCGGTCCGGCATGCCTCTTTTAAATGACCCCTTATAAAATTTACTACCCACCAATATAAGAGAATCTAATGAGCCAGTCGAAAAGTGGTCCATATTAGAGCTTTATGAATATATTTTCTATTATTGGAAAGGTATAAGTATTTTGAAAATAATGGACTGTGTTACAAAACTCGTTAATCTCTCCTTGGAGAATATTTTTTTATTCTTCAAAAGTCATATAAGATCCCGGATGCTCGATAGAATTTAGGTCGGGGCTACAAGAAGGACCGTTTATGTTTAAATTTTAAAATATTCACCGACTAGGTACTTCAGTAATATGCGAAAAGCTTTTAATGACTACAAGACACAAAATCAATAATAATTTGTTATGTTAAAAACGCATAATAATTTAATCGGAAGGTTGTCTTTAAAAATGTGTAAGTACTTTCTTTAAGAAACGAGATATCGAGATGAGTTAAAAATACCGTTATAAGAAAAGATACTCCAAAATATTATCCCACTGCACAATTTCTCTAAGCACAATATTTTTAAAAGTTAGGTAAAAGAATAGTTTTTGATTCCTCCTTGTAAAGTCATTATTTTATGAAAACCGGAGTACATGCTACAACCCCAATGAATGTATGTTTACAACGCCGAAAATTTCATCAAAATCGGCAGTAGATCCAAAAATTTATTGAACATTAAACTTAACACATATTTTTTGCGCCTCTTCTTTTTTTAATCAGGAATATATTTCAAAGGGCGTGTAATAAAAAAAGGTAAGCGGCGAGTCCCTTTTATTTTATTATGCATTGACGGTAGAATCGCCGATCTTATCCTTATAAGGTAGTTCCAACATAATACAGTGTGTACATAAAATAAGGAACAAATTCAGTATTTAACAATCCAAACATATTTTCGAAAAATTCTCGTACACGTAGTAGTATCATCGACGATTTTTTTAAATGGAACCCCCTTCTATATTTTAGTTTAGATCTGTTATCTCCAAGAAGTGCTAATTCCAAAAACACCAGTAGGCATAAAGTTGATAATTGTACATTGTAAGGGTTAAATATAGTATTTTTAATAAACGATTTTTCTTAACATTTATGACTCTTGATTCGAAAAAAAAACGTCCGTCATATAAATTCAACTGTACCAAGTCCACGTTAGTTACCAAAAATTTCAGTGGTAAAATATACTAAGTTCCTTTGACAAAAAACTAAAATGTTTTTTTGACAACTAAGTTTATTGTACATAAAACAATACATACAATATATGGAGTCAGTGTAAACCACTTATCCCTAACTAGCTGTATAAAACAGCAGTAGACTAAATTCATGGTTTCGTTTCTTTATTCCGCTTTTCTGTAAAAATTACTTTATGTGACATAGTACACTTTACCTCTGGGGTACAGAATTTATTTTACTCAATTTGAAGGTAATCACGATTCGCTTATTACAATGTCATGTAACAACATCATTTGCATACATGTATATCGTGTAACTTAGGGATAAGAAGATTAATGGCGCCAAGATACATAAATGGTGTATCCTAATTGGAAATTACCTATGTCACATTAATTTCAAGCCTGCTTTGCATGCCATATTCACAAAATTCGTAACATCAAACTTCTCACAGAGATGGATCTATAAGGCAAATAGAATTACGAAATAAAAAATCATAAAGTAATAATGATACATTTGCTCATTATTATGTATAAAAGGTCCGACGTGTTCTTGATAAGTCCCGATTCATATTTAAACTAAAGTTTTTACGACGTACTAAAATGGAAATTATGTCCTAGGCTTTCTATATAATTTAGTACTTACCAGAGTTTTAAAAGACATTATTTTATGGCAAGCTTATATTATTATTAAATTTTCTCCTGGGGGGCATACTTTTCTTTGAGTAGAAACGAAATAAGTGTAGAGAGGTAGTTCGAAAACAATTGTTTAAAGAAATACGGTAAATTCAAGACATTGAAACAAAATTTTTTAGTATGATTAAAATGTAATATTTACCCATTATATAAACTGTAAAAAGTATCATGGCCAAGTAAGAAAAAAATAGTACAATATGTTATTATATAGGGAGGCAAATGTAAGGTTTTAAATGACGCGGACTGACGCCTTGGTTTAAAGCCCGTGTGATCCAAAAATACCGAAGGTAAAAGAAATTTCTCTCCGGTCGTTTATACCAGGTGTCCACGAAAGTCCCTATAACTCTTTTGTTTTTAAAGACAATGGAATGAAATTTGGAGGATTCGTTTCAACTTTATAGAACTTCCGGTTTTATTGGAAGTGACAAACTTTCGATTTTTTAATGGGGCACCTGGTATATATTCACTTTCTTATAATCCATATGACATGATATGTCATTCTAATAACATATACAGCTGTATAAACACTTGTGGATGCTAAGTACAAAAATTAGTAGGACACTCAAAATATAATCTGTAGAGACATTTACAATAATATATAAAATATTGAATGGAAGTAGCCGATACTTGATGGAAATTCATCGTAAACTTATTGAATAGAAACACGCGTTTTAAATTTCCACTAAATTTTTATTGTTCTTAACAATTGTTTCGCCACACTGTGGCCTGTAGACCGGTAGTTTCGTACTTAACTGCCCCCGCAGTTGTATTATCTAACAAACTGATCAATATCCTATCACATTATTGTAAATTTGTTCCTAAATATAGTATAAAAAATAGTAATCAATTAGTTAGTAGAATTGAAGGACTTGTACTTCCTAAGAATGCTAGGTTAATATCATTTGATGTACAAAATTTATTTCCTAGTATACCTCCAACAGATGTTTTGGATTTGGTTGAAGACCTTTTGATCAAAAATAAAGTAAATCCAGTAATTAAACATGATATTGTAGAATCGCTCGCCCTTTGTTTAGATCAAAATTATTTTAAATTTAATAATAATATATACATTAGTAGAGAAGGTTTAATAATGGGAAATCCTTTAAGTCCTATATTAGCAGAAATATTTATGGATAATTTAGAAAGAAAAATAGCAGAAAATCCGTTTTTTAAGAATTTTATCTATTGGCATAGATATGTTGATGATGCTTTGGCATGTTTTGTTGGTACTGATAGACAGTTAAAAAACCTCTTAGATTATATAAATAATTTACACAAGAATATACTTTTTACTATAGAATTAGAACAAGATCATACTATTAATTTTTTGGACCTAAAACTATTAAAAATAACAAACATGATTTTCAGGTATTTCACAAACCATCTTACACGGATATAACTATTCGTAATTCTTCTAATCATCCTTTTTCCCACAAAATGTCGGCATACAAGAGTTTTATACATAGATTAATCAGTTTACCTCTTTCAAATGAAAATTTTAACAAAGAATTAAATATTATTTAACAAATCGCTGGTCAATAATGGTTATAGTGAATTGCTTATTGACAAATTAGTTGAGAAAAACAATACAAACAGGCAATAGAATTAGTATTTCCCGTTAATAAAGTTAAAGAAGATAACTTCCAAACTTTAACGTATACTAGTAAAACTACAACCAAAGTTGCGGCATTTTTAAAGAAACGAGGATCAAAAATAGCTTATAAAATTAATAATATTTTGAGCAAATACATTAAAAACAATAAATCAAAAACTAAAAAACAGAATAAATCAGGAGTCTATCAATTAGATTGTGGGTCTTGTTCTAAATTTTACATTGGCCAAACAGAAAGGTCATTTCAGAAGAGAATAAAAGAACATAAAACTAGTTTTTTAAACAAAAACGAAAATTCCAATTACGCCACACATTTAATAAACGAAAACCATACTTTTAATGATGATTTTAAGATTTTACATTTAAACAACAAAGGAAAAAGATTGAATTCATTAGAATGTATGGAAATAAACAAACATAAAAATACAAATTCGATACTTAACGATCAATAATTAGACTTGGGAAATTCCCCGTTATTGAACCTTTTTCTTTAACATAATATATTTATAGGGTATTAATTATATAATTGTGTATGTTCAGGTAAACAGATTTATATTCTTTGCGTTAAACTTTCATTATTTTTGTAACTTCTGAAGAAGTCACAGTGTGGCGAAACAATTGTTAAGAACAATAAAAATTTAGTGGAAATTTAAAACGCGTGTTTTTATTCAATAAGTTTATATATAAAATATATCAATAAAACATAAAATATAACAATAAGATAATATATAACATACAAAAGTATAAGTAAAAGCAAAAGTAAGCTTTGATATCACTGCGTACTCACCTCCAATTGTGTTAGAAATCATTGTTAGGTATACTGCGTATAAAATGTTTTTCTATAGTATAATTTCATAATGTTACAATGTATTTTATTTGTTCACCACTAAACCTAGGTTGATTGGCCAAGTATCTAGTATAAAATGGTTGTATATGTGCACATTTTCAATAGATCAAATAATTGAGCTTATAACGAGAACACATATAAATGTATAGTGGCTTACAGTGTTTTGAGAATAATGCGTCGCATAACCCTAAAAAAAAGTCTCACAAATAGTATAAACTTTTTCTATAAAGCTTATTAAATTTGCTATGGTTAATATTTTTTCCTCCGAAATATCTACAATCGCAACATGCAAAATATATTTTTTTAAGGAGAGAAAAAGCTTCAAGGACCTGCTCACAGTGATTCGATGAACTGATCGTTATTATTTGATATCTTTAACAATATTTATCGGATCGACTTGTACATTTTTTCGAAATTTATAATTATATTTATTATTGACTTAATCAATTATAATAATTTAAAATAGTTGATCTTTCTGTCAGAAATGAAAAGAATTCAAAGTTCAAAATTTTATTAAAACAACATGGATTAAAATTTGCCGGCCATGCATTAATACAGTAATTTTCTTTCCAGCATACGTTTTCAACTTACCTGTACATATGTTGATTGACACCAAATTTCTGGATATGAACACGACAACGATAGCCATTCAAGGCGACACGTCCCAAGAATTTGTTTCGGATATCGGAAGTTCAAATATGGACCGAGACGAGAACCTGGCACGAATTGAAATTGCCACTTTGGCTTTTATATTTTTAACGACCGTGTTGGGAAACGCAACTGTTTTACTGGCGCTTTGGACCAGAAAAAGGTAAGAACTTTCTGAATTCTTTTGGGATATACTAAAAAAGTTCCATCAATGTATTAACATGCGTTGAATATCTTTGCCAAATTCTCTGGCAAGATTATTGAATTTTTAATTAATTAATTTAATTTATTCATTTCATAAAAATGATTTGCGTTTTATAAATTCTGGTTTTTCAAGCCTTCACACTGATAGAAATCCAGTGGTGACAGATGAGGAGATCTTGTTGGTAACTCACAATTTCTTTATTTCCTATCCGTCAACTCAATCATCAAAAAATCTCTTACTTTAAGGCTCGATAGTTTCACGTCCGAACATCTTTATTCTCAGTAAAATTGCTATAGTTTCAATTGTGTCGACAATTGTTTCCATAGAGATTAATCGACGAATAGCGGTATCTGTACATGAAAGTACCATTACTAGGGAGAAGCTCTTGCTGAAACTACAAATTTCGGAACAGCAAGGATATTATAGGGTGTCATGATGTGTTGAGAATGGATGACATATCTGACCATCGCCTGGTTAACTGTACCCTCAAAATTATTAGATACCGCCTTGTCACTCATTTTAGAACGTACAGAAACTACTCTCTTTTCAGATTTAACAATTTTTTAAATAATTTATTTACCGTTAATTGGGATCACATTTATACTCTTACTGAGGTGGATAGTAGGTATGATTGATTTTTTTAAGTCAAACCTTATTAATGTCTTTAATGTTCATGCACCACTAAAAACATCTAGATTTGCAAAATCATTAAACCCCTGAATAACAGATAATATTAAATTAATGATTAAATTAAGGAAGAGGACCCTGTCAAGGTATAAAAAATTAAAAACGGAAGTGACCTAGAGTGAATATAAGGAATTGAGAAATTTCGTTACGATAGGAATCAGAAACGAAAAAAGAGCTTATTTACAGCACAGATTTAGGGTGGACCCTAGTGGGTTCTGGAAGACATTAAAAACTCTTAATATAAATTCTCAATCGAGACCGATTCCGACTGATTTTGCCACCTCAGATATCTTTAATCGGTTTTTTGTTGAGAGTGTACCTTGTTCAAATATCACGAACAACACCCTGGTTGCAGATAATTACGTGGGCAAACAATATCAAAATATTGGGAAAAAATTCAAATTTTCATTAGTTACCGAAGAAGAAGTTCAAAAAATTATAAACAATCTAAAATCAAATGCTAAAGGTTCCGATCAAATTGATCTAAAGACGCTATCCTTATGTACCCCATATCTTGTCAATTATGTAACTTTATTATAAACAATTATCTCTCTTCGGCTACCTTTCCCTCAATATGGAAAAAAGCGAATGTGATTCCAATCCCAAAAGTAGATACGCCCCGGGAAATCAACAGTTTTCGTCCCATAAGCATCCTACCAATCTTCTCAAAAATGTTAGAAAAAATAGTGGGCGAACAACTGACTGAGTTCTTTAGATTTAATCAGGTTCTTTCGTTAACACAATCGGGATTTCGACCATCGCATAGCACCTCGACTGCCTTAATTAAAGTCACCGACGATATTTACAATGCATGTGATCGCGGTCTAAATAGCTGCCTTATCCTTTCAGACTACAGTAAAGCCTTTGACACTCTCGATCGCAATGTTCTACTTGTTAAATTAAATTTTTTTGGGCTAGGAACCACCTCACTTAACTTTTTGAAAAGTTTTCTTCAGGGCCGGTCACAACGGGTTATGGCGGGCAATTCGGCATCGGAATACCTTGCACTTAATAAGGGTGTCCCGCAGGGCAGTATCTTATCTCCCTTATTGTCTTCCATTTATACCACCGATTTTGCTAAATTTTTAAAAAAGTGAAGTTCCCACCAATATGCAGATGATTCGCAGATATATTACTCGTTTTCTCTTAAAGATATTAATTACGCATCGTTACCTATTAATTAATGAAGATCTTAAAGCTATATCCGATTACTCCAAGGGTCACGCATTGGTCTTAAACACGAGTAAGACGCAAATGCTAATTTTCGGGAAGCAAAAAGATTTATTAAAGGATAATTTAAATTTTCAAATAAAAATCGACGGACAAATTTTGGATTCCACCGAGAGTGCGAGAAACTTAGGGGTGATTATGGATGGTCAATTTCGTTTTGATAAACATATTTCTAATCTACTTCAGAAAGGACATGGTAAGCTTAAAACACTTTACTTGCATAAAGACTATTTACCCCCTGATGTTAAAATCAGATTATGCGACACATTGATTTTATCAGCCTTGTCTTACGCCGACGTTGTTTATTGGCCGGCCTTGTTGGAAAGGGATAGGGATAGCTCGCAAAAACTGCAAAACAATTGCTCGAGATTCTCCTATGGGGCGCGAAAATATGATCACGTTACTCCACTGTATGTTTTCTCTGGGTGGCTTCGGCTCAGTGGCAGATTCTCGCTTCATTTTGCAACCTAATAATCCCCTTTATCTTAGAGAAAAACTTATACATGGATTCAATATACATAGGAGAAATACTAGGCATGGCTATCGGTTGGCGGTGCCGAGGCATGCGTCCGCCATGTTTCAGAGGTCGTTTTCTTATAACGCATTAATAATTTATAATAAAATACCCGAAAACATTAAATCATTAATATTGATACCAGCTTTCAAAAACGCAGTAAAATGCTGGATTTTGCGGGGTCATTAGAAGGGCGTGAGGAGCGTATATTGTTATGTGCTTTGCTGTTAGAATTAGTATACAGGGTGTCCGGTAACTTATGGGCCATAGAGCAACTGGAGATAGTAGATATAAAAATATGTCTTTTAAGCCAAATTTGCTCAAGTAAAATGTTAGAGGTTAAAGAGATACAGGGTGTTGAAAGTGAAAATTAATTTTCGAAAAATGATGATAAATTTTGAAAGATAATAAGATATCGAATTCAAAATCGGTATAACTAGGTTTTCGAGAGTGAGAAATTCGAATTTGGTGTTAATTTCAAGATACTCCCTAGAGGGCGCTTGCTACGTGCTTCATGTTGAACTAATTCATCCATATTTTTTTTAACCGTGCAGTAACTAGTATTTATACTTTAAACTATAAAAGAACCTACCTTTTTACGTAAAAAAGGTACTCTTGGTCGATCTCGATATCTCAAGCCGTTACCCAGATTCTAGCGTCTGAATGTTCCATTGCACATTATGTTGATTGCTGAGAAATATTTAATTCACAAAGTGTGCCTTGCATTTTGACAAAATTTGTTGCGGTGAAAACTGTCAATATTTTCTACTTTTTCCCGTCAAAGGTACGTAAATAAAAAGTTTTTGCAATATCCAAGTACTGTAATCTTTTCAAATAAAAATGCCCAGGCTTAATAAGTTTTCTAACCGTGATTTACGTGATATGGTCTGCGTTTATGCACAAGAGAATCATAATAGTCGTGCTGCACTTAGAAGGTATGTAGAACTCTACCCAACCAGAATCATTCCAGACCGAAAAATATTTCAAAGAATATTCAATCAGTTAGGTGAAACAGGTTCGTTTTATGTCAAAAATCCTGGTGGACGACCGAAAACTATAACGGTCGAACAAGAAGAAGAGATCTTGGTTCGTATCGCGGAAAATCCTGAATTAAGCACTAGGCGTTTGGAAGCTTCTACAGGAATAGGTAAATCGACCGTCTCAGAAGTCATCAATGCAGAAAATTTATTTCCTTACCATTTCACGCCCTTTCAAAATTTACTGCCAGGAGATTTGCCAGTCAGATCAGAATTCTGTCAAAATCTACTAAATAAGAATAACGAAGATCCCATGTTCCTGAGAAAAATATTATTTACTGACGAGGCAACTTTTACAAGACGCGGAATTTTTAACTGGAAAAATAATTATCACTCTGCTTTGGAAAATCCACGACTACCCAAAGAAAGACATTTTCAGCACGAGTTTTCGATAAATATTTGGTGCGGCATTATCGACAATTTCTTGATCGGCCCATATCAGCTTCCGCAGAGACTTAATGGAGAACAATATTTGCAGTTTTTAGAAAACAATTTACCTTACCTTCTGGATGATACACCTCTGAACATAAGACACAATATGTGGTACATGCAAGATGGTGCCCCAACACACTTTGCAGTTCCTGTTCGAAATCATTTAAATCAGCGTTTTCCACATCGGTGGATTGGTCGCGGTAGCGAATTTCCTTGGCCACTGCGTAGCCCAGATATTAACCCGTTAGATTTTTATCTGTAAGGTCACATGAAGGATTTGGTATATGGTGATGAATCCAATACACGGGAAGAACTTGAACAAAAAATTCAGGAAGCCGCCATTGTTATAGGAGATAATCAAAATATCTTCCTGAATGTGAGACGTCATTTGTTAAAAAGCTTAAGAAAATGTATTGAAGTAAACGGTGGACACTTTCAACATTTACTAAAGTGAATTAAAACAAATTTTTAATAGTTTCCAATATTTTCATTTTGTTTTTTTTTCTGCCTTTTTATCATCAAGTCCTAGAATCTGGGTAACGGCTTGAGATATCGAGATCGACCAAGAGTACCTTTTTTACGTAAAAAGGTAGGTTCTTTTATAGTTTAAAGCATAAATACTAGTAACTGCACGGTTAAAAAAAATGTGGATGAATTAGTTCAACATGAAGCACTCTCGAAAACCTAGTTATACCGATTTTGAATTCGATATCTTAAACCGTTTCAAAATTATCATCATTTTTCGAAAATTAATTTTCACTTTCAACACCCTGTATCTCTTTAACCTCTAACATTTTACTTGGGCAAATTTGGCTCAAAAGACATATTTTTATATCTACTATCTCCAGTTGCTCTATGGCCCATAAGTTACCGGACACCCTGTATATATATATTTTTTAAATTTGGAGTATTATATTGTTTTTGACTTGTCAATTTAGGTAATATTGATTTCTGATGTAGTGTTTTCTAGTATGTATCAAAGCCTTTTTTTTTTTCAACTGAAAATTAAATGCGTTTTTTTCTTTTCTTCTTTTTTCTTATTCTTGTGTTTGCGTTCAACTTAGTTAAGGTGAATGTAGGGTTAAGTTTGCATTTTTTTGTTATATTTCAATAGTAATATTGCATTACTGATTTTTGTTTACCTATAGAAATAACTAACAATAATGGATGATATCTAAGGCGGTTAGATAGTGTAGCCTGGCTAGACCTCGCCGCCTACTTTGATGTAAATCTGTAATTTTTTTTATTTGTAATGGAAATAAAAAGACATTTATTATTATTATTATTATTATTATTAAAAAAATATAGTAAGTTCTTGAAAATCTATACTTAAACACTGAATACACCATTAGAATTATCATTATAATCAGTATCCTGAAAGATTCAAAACTTGGATAGCGCTCTTATGACGTTTTTCTGTTGATCATAAAAACATAAAAATGGAAACGAGACATTGGGCTCAATTCTGCCTTATTTGATAACGCGTTATTTCCAAGTTCCTTTTAAAAGAAGGATTTTGGGGAAACGTGTATCAACACGTAAAAGAGAATAGGTTGGTAAATTGTGTATGCATACGATTTCAATCTCTGCTATTTTTGGTTGTAACTTAACGCAATGATTGACATTCAGTCAAACGCGCTTCGCGACGGGACGAGTATAACGTCAACATTGAGACCCGAGCTTCCTATTTGGCCAGATATGTTAGATCGTATCGCGCGCCGGTCTATACAGAGACAAAAGACACGCGGCACAATGGTCCAGAGTCCAGAGAGAGCAGTCTTCCATGATGGCTCTGTGACGCAAGGTGCTCTTACGCAAGTGGCACGTTTTTAGGGCCTGTTTGGGCAATTGATGGTTTCTTTTTAAGTAAGACTAAGCAGAAAGCGATTCTGCGTTATCTGATGTACGACGTTGAACTCCCTACGATACCGGAGCGGTTTCGTAATATACCTTAAAGTGATAGTTAGGGAAACAATGTAAACAAGCAGTGAGTAATATGAATATGAACGTTATGTATCGACCTGTGTATTGTCGTGAATCTTTGTTATGCACTACCACAACCTGCATTTAAGAATAAAAACACAAATGTTTAAGTAAACAATTGTTTCAATCAAAGGTAGGAAAAAATTAACGAACCAGTGAGCACCCCTAGTGGTTACGCAGTATAATTTAATGTAACCACTAGGGATTTAACCTAGTGTACCATCAAAAGACTTAAGTAGCAATCCAGTAAACTTAATGGTGATTATGCGAAAACGCTCCAAGATGTTTTGATTATGGAAATTTATATATTAAAAAATATTTGAGGATTCTCATTCGCCAAAATTCGCAGGAAAATATATGTATATAAAAGCTATGCCTAAGAATATGCATTCAAAAAATTTCCGCCCTCTACTAATATTATAATGATATATTTCAATTCATCTTGAGATCTATTCAGTTTATTGTACAGCATAAAATAAGGGTAGTCTAAAATTGACATGATAAAAACCATTAATTATAGGAATTTTTGAACTGAATCTAATCTGTCTCCATCTTCGCTTGTCTGAAGCCTTGTCTAATATACAAATCCGTTTGTAATCCCCAAGTTGTTATCTAAATCGCTTAGAAACTTTAGGGAAATTAGTCTGGGCCAGCTACTGAAAGGCAAGTAATATGATAGCTCTTACTATTTGGGAGTTGTGACATGATGAAAGACACAAAAAAAGAAGCATAAAACATTTTTTTTTTTAGAATTTGAACAACCATCGAATTGAGCATGCTTTTCTACACAAAAAGCTAATGGTGTCGCTGATATCTTAATAATTTAAATAATAGTACAGCCAATCTGTAAAATTTGCGAGAAAAAAATACCATAAGCGATTTATTTATTAGCTTAAAACCAAATTGTCGCCCCCCCCCCCCTGGGCGCTTATGGGAAACTCAAAAAGAACTTTGACTTAATTTCCCGCAAAAACGGTAAGTCACAGAGAAACATTTTGAAAACAAATATTGTAGAAAATAATATTCTCCACAATTTATCTCAAGGAGTCACTGAGCTACGACTAAAAGTGCAGACAGCAGATAGCGCCAAAATCGCCAAAAATCACTTTTTCCTTATTTTCGACGCGAAATAGTTATTATCCTAACAAGTGCGGAAAGAGCCACTTTCCCGCACGCGACTGCCGTTACCCGAACGACGCGAAGCGGAGTTCGGGTAAGCAGTCGAGTGCGGGAAAGTGTCTTTCCGCACAAGTTAGGATCAAAATTTTTCCTACAGGCGTTGGAAAAACTACAACAAAATATTTCTAAAAATTTAATTTTACTGAAAAACAAACACAGATTTAATTTCTAATTATAACTAATATTTACATTAAAAGTACAATTTGATGCATTATGCAAATTGATTGCGGATGAAGCCATTGAAGCCAACTGATCCTGATGAGCGGATGGTTGCAAAGAAAGAGGTATCGAGCTGTTGTTAGCGCTGCTGGGAAACTGTGGAGTTTTTGCTTCTAAATTATAGCTCAAACTTGATGGACTATTGAGATTGAGAATTTTGTTAGACATGTTTTTTTTGTGTGTGATGGATTCCTCCAGGTAGCCTTCGGCAACAGACGTGGATTTCCATCCTCCTAAACGTTTAATGTTTGTTATTTCTTCGCCAGAATTAGCAAGTAGAGTGGCCGAGGAACGTCTAAAACTGTGGCCTGTGTATAATTCTGGATTTTTGAGTCCTATATAAGCTGCAATGTTGGAGGGCATTTTTCCTATGGTATTAATTCCAACACATTGGGTACTGCATTTTCCATGTTTGTAGTTCAAAAAGAATCGGCGGTGTGGAGTTTGCTGTGGACGTAAGTTTGCATATTTTCTGTATAGATTTAGAAAAATTTCATTATTGACTGCCTTAGTTATTACAAAGGATCTAGCAGAATGGTTTTTGGAGTCGTTTATTGTGACAATTATAACGTCTCCTTTGTCGTCTATGTCGTCAATGGTAAATTTAGTTAGCTCCTCACGGCGGCAGGCACCAGCCAGTCCAAAAATCGTTACCACTTTAATTAGAAGGAAAATTTCATCAGGTGCTTCTTTCATAAATTTCGCAATCTCTTCTTGTGTAAAAACTTTTGCTTTTTTTGCTCGAAAACCTACATTTTGTCTCTTGATGTACGCAGTAACTTTATAGTATTTACTGATATCTAAATCTTTCTTAACCTTAAGTACACTTTTCAACATGGAATATCGAGACCATAAAGTATTTGGCTTCCAAAGTTTAGACATTTCCAAGAAATATGCCAAAAGTACTTCTTCTCTTGGTGCTTTTACATTTTTCGCTTCACACCAAGTAACAAAATTATCGTATTGTTTTTCATACCTGACTATTGACTTTTTTGGTAGCAAATCCAAATTTGCGACACTTGCAGCTTCTAGAATATCTTCTGGAAGCTCATCGTCCGAGAAATTATCTACGGAAGACATCTGTATCAGAATCTGAACGAAATTATAAATCAAAGCCACGCTCCGGTGAAATGTTGTAAGGTGTCACTTTGACAATTAAATTTTATGTGTGTGTCGTGGTTACCATGTTAACATCTATGTACGGGGTTTTTGAAATAAACCGTTTTAAATCAGCTTTTTTAAAAATGTTTAAAATAAACGGCAAAAATTAGTGTTTCTGTAATATACCTCATTTACTTTCAATAAAAATTTATATTTTATTTATTAAAGTGTCTTTCCGCATGAGTTAGAATCAAAATTGTTTCTACAAGCGTTAGAAAAACTACCACAAAGTATTTCTAAAAATTTAATTTTCCGTGCGGGAAAAATTTTCCCGCACCGTGCCGGAAAAATTTTCCCGCACCGTGCGGGAACATGGGTCTTTCAGAACCAAAACGAGTGCGGGAAAACGGTATATCGCGCACGCTTGTAGGAAAAATATTTTTTTGCTCAATCGCATAAATACAAAAGTTGTAGAGCCCAAAAAATCCTATAAATTGAGTACGCGTTATTTTTTTACAATGCACGGTTACGGAGATATAGCGCCTGGAAGTACCAACGGAACGCAGCGTCATAGCATTCTATTAATATTGACCCTTATCTGGCACACTAATCACAGGAAACTGTTACGAAATAAAACAAATGAATATGGCAAATTAGTTGAACATGCAACCTTGGGTAACTTTAAGTAGAACATCCAGTATATTTTAGAAACATGTAATGCATTTTTTTTTAATATTAAAAATATAATAATATTATGTTGATATTTGCTCCAGCCGTTTTCGAGATATTTCAATTTAAAAATGCCGACTAAGTATACCACTATTATATCAAATCACAGTTGCCATGAATGAACATACGATACGAATATTAATAATTATCCGGCTGTCATTTATTGTTTGATTTTTTACTGATTATTGTATTGTTTTACCAAATCGCTTTAAAAATATCAACAAATTTTAATCAAAATAATACTGATAATGTATGGTTATGAAATCAATTTAGTACATTTAACTCTACAAATATACAATTGTACTAGAGTAATAAAATTGCAAAAACGGCATATTTGATAACATCGGTAACTACAGATTATTGACGTCACAGAAAGGCAGGCGTTTTGACCCACATTCAAAATGTTAATGGTAATTTTATTGTAATCTCGTAACACAATTAGAATTAGTTATTAACAATACTTGTATAAGGCCATTATACTGGTATTCTAACGTCGATTTGAAAATATCACTCCATTCTACGAGTTCTTATTACTCCATATCAAGATATATCCCCTAATTGTTTTAAAATATCAAGCGTATTTAACATTTTTTTTAAATTTACACTTTCCTATCAATTTCCTATCAATAATTTCTGTTCACTGTTGAGGTTGATTTGAAGCTAAGTAAATAAATCGCCCATAGTCGATGATTCACAGGGTGGAACCGTTTTGTCAATTCGCCTTAATGTAGGCATATTGATTATTCTATTCTATAACTATAATAAACTTGTGAAGAAAGACTTCGACTTTCCTTTCCCCTATAAAGCATTTTTGGTTGTGGCGTAGTGGTCATATTAGACGTAAAAATCTGTAACAATAGAATGCTACGATCACAGGACATAAAACAATTGATGCTGCATTCGGTTGGTACTTCCAGGCGCTATATCTCCGTAACCGTTCGCACTCAATTTATAGGATTTTTTAGGCTCTACAACTTTTGTATTTATGCGATTTAACAAAAAAATATTTTTCGCGTCGAAAATAAGGAAAAAGTGATTTTTAGCGACTTTGGCGCCCTCTGCTTTCTGTACTTTTAGTCATAGCGCAGTGACTCCATGAGATAAATTGTGGAGAGAATTGTTTTCTACTATATTTGTTTAAAAAATATTTCTCTGCGACTTACCGTTTTTGCGGAAAATCAAGTCAAAATTCTTTTTCAGTTTCCCACAAGCGCCCAAGGGAGGGGGGCGACAATTTGGTTTTAAGCTAATCACATGCCCCCCTAACCATTTATGAAATAAAATCGCTTATGGTATTTTTTCTCGCAAATTTTACAGATTGGCTGGGTTTTTGCTCGTATCGAAAAAGTTATTAAAAAATAATACAACTGTTTCTCCTGAAAAGTTTGTGGAAATATTTTAGAACTATGGAACTATTTTTAAATTCGGTCGTGATGTAATGGTATACGACTGGAAGAAAGACACACAAAATGCAATAAAATCTCCTGCACAGTGGCACTTTCGTTTCAACATTAGTAAAAGGTTTTTACTCAAAAGAGGCAGAAATAAAATAGTAACAATTTGAGGCGAGCAATCTTAAAAGTTGATTTATGCAGCGGTGTTTTCAAATGTTGATCGACTTGGAACTTTTTTTCACAAACAATAATTTTTGCACAAGCTTTACAGAAGACCTTTTCTCCACTAAACTCTAACTCTGAGAAATTTTTAATCTATACGAAGACTTTTTCGCGACATTAGACATTTTGAACACAAATTTGAAATCACTAGTTTTACACTGAAAATACTGAAATCTTTCGACAAAGTAAAACAGAAGTACGTATTACAACCCGATATATATACAGTTTGTTAAGCAGGTAATAATAAGGCATTATTAATTGACAATAAATAACCCCTAACAATATACCTGCAAACCCCGGAAATCCCCAATAAATACCTTGTGTATAACCAAAATGTAAATATTAATTATTATATAATTATCTTCAGATTGATAATCCTTGAAACAAGTGCCGGACTGGACGTTAAACCTATGAGTCTACGAGTTTTCATGACCGGGCGTTTTTAATTTTTTGATAACGCCGGAATCATAACAATTTGCTCATAGAATAAGAATTTGGGAAAAATATGAATTTTATTATAAAATTGACAAAATATAAAAAAAAATGCATATATATGCATGCACTTTGCATTTATATTCCGCACTTTAGGTATAACCAACGACTTAACACTTAAGTCGATGAGTATAACATATGTGTTACAATTTACACTTTTGCAAAATGGCATGCAACAAAAGAAAACACATGTTTAGGCTCTAAATGTACATTTTTTTCTTTTAAATACTTCTAAAGTTACTTGTAGTTAAATCTAAAAATTAATAATTATCAATTTTTCATGATTTTTGGCTATATTAACGGTCTCGACCAATAGTAAAAGTCGGCATCTATGATTTTTTATTTAAAAACACATGCTTAATAAGATGGTATCGGTCTCATAAAGTTATACCGAACTACTGGGTTTCCCTTTTTGATGGACTTGCCGCCCGTCTAAAAGTATAGGTATTAGCCAAAGAATTTAAAATTAGTTTGTAGCTCATTCTATTTCAAACTAGAATATTTAGGCGCACGGCTTTGTTTTAAAGTCGCATTTATATTTTTTTTCTCTTTAATTTTAAGGTAGAAAGAATATATCAAGCAAATAGCCTTTCGGAGCGATAACCCTTAAATATTTTTTTTGGTTTGTAGGAACAGAAAATAACAAATTAAATAAAAGGAGTAATGAAAGGCTCGTTTCAGCAAAGTTATTTATTTTTAGGGGAATTTGAATTTTTTCTTTTTCATTTACAAAATAAATAGTAAGTAATTAAAAGTTTAACACCTTCCCGATCGGCTAAAACATTTATTAGTTAGCTAAATAATTTTCTAATTGGCTTTTTTATAAATATTTAATAGTGCAAAATCGGTTTTGACTGAAACTACAATTCGCATTCATCCTTAAACTGGCAGACCTAAGAATAGAGTTGTTGTCTCTCAATCTTGTTTCAACAAGCAATCCGTTTCAAAACTGACACTTGTATAAATCATTACAGAATCTCAAATGGTTATCTACAATAATTGAAGGGCGCAATAAATTATCAAAACGTTCTCTGTATTATAAAAGTTTTTAACTGTTTTATATCCCAACCCAACCCATAAGCGTCCGAATGTAAATTGCGTCTCTTAACAGCAGCTACTTTTCCGACCCTTAACTTCGACAAGCTGACGGTTTGCTAACTTCGCTACGCAGAGTCTGCTGGCAGTGCTGGGCACAGACATAAATCCGGAATAGAAATTAAAAATTAGCAGAAGCTGCGGATTTGCTACTGTGCATTTGTGGCGTCCACAGAAGGGCAAGATAGAGGTATCGCTTGTCGCGTCATTTTGGCTTGGGCAGTCAGTAAATATTAGCATATTGTCGCAACTGGGGGGCTCTGGGGAGTTTTTTCCTTAACAGGGCGTGAATGAAACTCTGACTCAAAAACACAGATCCGTATATTTATACTTATAATTTGTTTACCAGGTAGCCTGGAGGAAACCCAGCATGTCTCGTTGGGGGCTGTCAGACTAAACGGCATTATTAGCCTGAGGGGCTTTAGGGGATTGTGGCCTAGAGGGCTTTACTTGAACTACGTCCGGGGGATCAGTGGACGGGTGAAGACTCAGGAGAGAGGCTTTGTTGGGGAATGGTCAGTTATCTAGTGCATAATCCAATAACAAAAAACAAGTATCAATTCAAAGTAGAAAAAGTACAACAACGCCGCTGTCTGTAGTATTTCCGAGAATATTCGCCGTCTACAAAAACAACGTGGTTCAGCGTACGTGACAAAAAGCAAGATTTGAAACAGATGTACATTTTCTAGTTGAGTAGCACAACCGCGGTAAAGAAAGGTTTTATTGGTTCTTCTTCTTCTTTAGGTGCCTTGTCCGCCTCGGACGTTGGCAATCATCAGCGCTATCTGTACTTTGTCTATGGCTCGACGGAACAATGTGGTGGTGCTCACTCCATACCATTGTCTTAGGTTTTTTAGCCAGGATTCTCTTCTTCTACCCGGGCCTCTCCGTCCCTCGATCTTCCCTTCTATAATGAGTTTTAAAAGTCGATACTTGTCATTCCTTAAGATGTGGCCAAAATATTCCATATTGCGCTTTTTTAGTGTGAACAGAACCTCCGGCTGTTTATCGAGGCGTTGAAGCACCTCGGTGTTACGCACTCTTTTTACCCAGGAAATTCTTAGGATCCTTCTGTACGACCACATTTCAAAGGCCGCCAATTTTTTGCACATCGCATCTGTATCTGGCGCATCCTCAGGAACGAAGCACGAGCTTGTTCTATTCTTGCACGAATCTCCTGCATACCATCCCATTTTTCGTTTATTTGACACCCAAGATATTTAAAAGTTTCCACTCGCTCGATCCGTTCGCCGTTGATTTCCAGCAGCCCATCCACGTTGTTTGACTTGCTAACTGCTAGCCACTTTGTCTTTTTCACGTTCAGGCTTAGACCGGCCTCCGAGCTTGCAGCCCTCACGCGGCTAACCAGTTCCTGCAGGCCTTCCAGAAGAACAGTGTCATCCGCATACCTCAGGTTATTGATATTAATCCCATTGACAGTGATCCCCTCGTGGCATTCGTCTAAAGCTTCCTGAAATAGCCTATCGGAATACAAATTAAATAACAGTGGCGACAAAATGCATCCTTGACGGACGCCTCTCAGGATTTTAATCTCGTCGGACGCGCAGTTATCGATTCTCATATGGGCAGTTTGATTCCAGTAAAGGTTGGCTATTATTCTGAGGTCTCGTTCGTTCAGTCCTATTTCTTTGAGTATATTGAACAGTTTTTCATGTTTAACTTTATCAAAGGCTTTTTGTAGTCGATAAAACATGCGTAAACGGTCACCGATATGTCCCGACATCTTTGAGTTAACACCTGTATGCTGAATAATGCCTCCCTTGTTCCAAAGCCATTACGAAAACCAAACTGAGAATCACCCATCGCTGTTTCGCACCTCGCATACATTCTCTTGTGTATTATTTTTAGGAAGAGTTTAAGCACATGGCTTATTAAGCTAATGAGACGATAATCGTCACAGTTCTTGGCTTTCGCTTTTTTGGGGAGCGGGACAAAAGTGGATTTCAACCAATCAGAAGGTATGCTGCCGTTTCGGTATATAAGGTTGAATAGTTTTACCAAGATGTCAAGTGATTCTACGTTCTGTAATATTTTTATAACCTCGATATAGACGTCATCAGGACCGCTGGCTTTTCCATTTTTTTAATTTGACAGGGCGCATTGAATTTCTGCCCTCGTTATGTCCAAGCCTTGGCCTTGGTCAGAGAATTGTACAAGGAGTTCTGGTCGAGTATCGTGAAATAGCTGCTCGATGTAATTGCACCATTCCTTTAGTCTCTCTGAAGTGTCCAGCATCAGCCAGCCCTTTGCGTTCTGGAATGTCGTTACGCTTCTGTTTCTACAGATACCTGCTGCTTCTTTTACCTTCTTATGCATGTTTAGAGTGTCGTGCTTTGCTTCCATTGTTTCTATTTCTTGACATTGCTCAGAGAGCCACATCTCCTTTGCTTCCCTTATCTTGTTTTTAATTATGCGGTTTAGCGCTCGGTATTCGTTGTTCCTGCACTTGCCCTTTTATTGGTAGGCAACTAAATAGACTTACGTGTAAATTAAAACAGCGTCCCCTACCGACGTTCTCAAAAGCTCTAGACCGGAAAGCGGATAGGGGTTCGAGATTATTGAATTCGGTTTCATACCTACATTTCCTTTAGTTTAGACAGAATAGTTTTAAGTCTTTGTAGAAAGCGCACGGTCTCCTCGCGGCAGTTTTGCGCGGATTTAGTTGATTTTATGGTAACGAAGCCGTGAAATAAGTTGGTAAATTCGCGAAGGTACATCCCGAAGATGTGGTAATGTGATTACTGCATCTCAACTCGAGTTCCGTTTATCTATTGTAAAAAGCAGCCGGAAAGTCGGAAATTTGTGCGATAAATTCCAAATAAGGTTTAAGAAGTAGTATTGTATCACGATATTATAGTTTGTTAATAGTGAAGTAGAATGTGTAGCTAATTTAACGAAGTAAGTAGTTATCATACTAAGATGTAACAGTAAAACCGTATTTGTTGCTACGCAGCCCAAATGTGTAGATGAGTAATTGAATTACAGAAGTAAATAGATATATTTTATGTGCAAAAAAGGCCTTTTATTTCAACTAACATACTTTGAACCATGCAACCTATGGAGAAATACAGTAAACAATTTATGTTTGGCCAAAGCAAAAAAGGCAGCGGCAAACAGGCTTTGAGTCTATAAGACGTAGAACTTCTCCTGGGGGGTGATGAAATGCGAGGAAAAACTAAGGAAAAACTAACACGCTTGGATGTTCTGCACATACTAACTTTATTAAGGACGGAAACATAGAAAACCCACATCACAGTATACTTTATAACCGGTCAAGGTCTAGTTTCCCATTATACATAAAGATGGCGCGATGTGCACCAAATCACATTATTTTTGATACAAACTATAAATTCCAACACCCCCACTTATCAAAAATTAGCAGCAAAAGTACAGAAAATATCAAAACATTATTTAACTAAGAACTTCTAAGCCTAATCCTGCATTAAACTTGTCAATTTTAACACTTTGCAGGGCTTTTGTCAAGATGTCTGCTATCATCTTGTCAGTGGATAAATACTCAATATTTATAATTTTATCTGACACTGCATCTCTGACAAAATGGTATCTAATGTCTATATGTTTTGATCTGTCATGGAGAATTGGATTAACCGTCAATTTCTGTGCACTCTGATTGTCATTATAGAGTACGATACAATCCAATTGACCAGTTAAGTCAAATATCAAATTTCTCAAAAATATTGCCTCCTTCGAAGCATCACTTATTGCCATGTATTCGGCCTCGGTGCTTGAAAGAGCTACTGTTTTTTGTTTAGAACTTTTCCATGAAATTGAGCCCCCAGAGAGTTTAAAAACATAACCCGTATAGGACTTTCTGTCCAGTTTGTTGGACCCCCAATCGGCATCTACAAATCCCATAAGATTCAAATCATTTTTCTCAAACTTCATGCAAAAGTTCTTTGTACCCTGTAAATATCTAAGTATTCTCTTGGCAAACTTCCAATGATAGTTACTATTACAATTATTAAATTGACTCAAAAAACTTACACTAAAGGAAATATCTGGACGAGTCAACACTGCCAAATACATTAGGCTACCAATCAATTTCTGATACAAAGGATTTTCAATTGCAACATCATTATCGTTAGTAAAATCTTTACAATCTGTCATCTTAAATTTTTTAAGCAGCTGGTTAATATAGTTTTCTTGATCTATAGTTATAGTATTCTTCTCATGATCATGATTAACCCTCATTCCAAGAAACTGTTTAACCTCACCTAAATCTTTTATTTTGAATTCTGAACTAAGCTATTCTTTTAAATTTTCAGTGTTTACATTATCATTGGAAAAAATCAAGAAATCATCAACATATAAAGCGATAATCGTCGAGAGATTGTTTTTCTTTTGGGTGTACAAACATGCCTCATAATTTGATTTTTGAAAACCCAAATTTATTAAGACTTTATCAACTCTTTGATTCCACGCTCTTGACGACTGCTTTAACCCATAAATAGCTTTATTCAATTTACAAACTTTGTTTTCATTCTCTTTCTCTATGAATCCTTCTGGCTGTCTCATTAAAACTCTCTCTTTCAAATAACCGTTCAGAAAAGCGGTTTTTACATCTAAGTGCATTATACGCAAGTCAAGTTTCAATGACAAAGCAAGAAGTAGTCTCAAACTAGAATACCTCACTACAGGAGCATAGGTTTCTTCAAAGTCAATACCTGGTTGCTGCGTGTAGCCTTTTGCTACTAGTCGCGCACGGTAACTCACTTTATTTTCATGATCACACTTTTTCTTAAATACCCATTTACACTGTACAACTGTACCACTGTCAGGAACATCAATCAAGTCCCATGCATGGTTGTCCTCAAACGACCCCATTTCATCTGCCATCGCCTGTCTCCAACAATCAGCATCTGGTCTGGCAAGAGCTTCCGACACTGTCACAGGGACGTCTTCCAGATCTACATCACTAATACACATATAAGTCACGTAGTCATTATACACCTTTGCCTTTCGCTCTCGTTCCGACCTTCTGACTGGCGTATTCTCCTCTGGAAATCTTTCTGCATTTGGCAAGAAAAAATCATCATCATCCGAAGTATCAGCATCATGAAAACTATCATAGGTATTTTCATAAGTCGATTCATTTTCACTGCTTGTTATATCCCCCACTGAATGTGGTGTTATTTCAGTAATATGTGGTTCTGAAGTAATCTCCACCGATATATCTTTTTTATCTTTTTCTATCACTATTACATCTCTACTTGTGATCACTTTATTTTTGTCTGTATCCCAAAGTCTGTAACCTTTTATATTATCACAAAATCCTATTAAGATCATCTTTTCAGATTTTTTATCTAATTTTGTGCGTTTTTCTTTGGCTACATGAACCATAACATCACTTCCAAAGATTGTAATATGACTCACATTCGGTTTCTTATTATTCCATAATTCATAAGGTGTCCTGTTGTCTAATCCAGTAGCGATAGAGCGATTTCTCAAATACACTGCGGTATTAACTGCCTCTGCCCAAAATTTCTTTTCTAGACCTGCATCAAATAGTAGGCATCTTTTAGTCCTGGTGCAGGAAGTGCAACTTTTTGTTAGTTTCCGCAGTCTGAGTTTGTATTTTAGTACTAAAAGTGTTAGTCAAAATACGGCAAATTGTGCCTTTTATTTCAGCGCTCGTTGGAGCATATAGCCCAGAAAATAGCTATGTTAGCATAATTTAGTTAATCCTTATTATATAAGGTCTCAACAAGTGGCTAGAGAACAGAATTTCTCATATTTATATGTCATATTATGATTCCCACTTGTCAAGTAGTATTCACTTGCTATTTTCCAGCACGCACATGAGTGTGGAAAGTAGTTACTTTACGCATACTCTCAGAAATGGTTATTTTCTTCATGTCCAGAATAATCGATATAAATATTTTTAACAAATTAATTTCGGTAAGGCACAAAACCAGGTAAGCTAACTTTTTTAACTGAGACTGAATAACGAATATAAAAAAATATAGAGGTATTTATCTACATGCGGGATTCTTAAAAAAAACGAATAGAAATTTATGGAAATTTGTTGTTACGTGATTTATACAACTTAGAAAATCGTTCTTAGTCAGCAATATGCCGTAAGATCAAAAAAACACCGTTCTTAAGGTATGGCGTATAATCAATCACACGTGTCTTCAATTATAGCTCTTGGAAGGTAACCTAGGTAAGAGGTAATGTTAAATGAAAAATAGAACTATAGAGTTCTGAAGTTTTTATAGAATTAAATATTTATGGTAATGATGGCCGAATAAAAAGCTTTTATGATTGAAAGCTACTTTAGAAATGATAAAAGGGTTGAAGGCGAGTAGGTTTAGTCAACACGGCCAGTCAGTATCCTTAAGTAGAATTTTCACACGTAGTAATGGATTTCGACCCGGATAAACTAGATCTATGAATTTGTTTAAAGAAACAGTGTGCAAGAAAAGAAAGGCGGTGGACGACTCAAAGTTGGCACTGAACAAAAAGTAGAAAGTAAAATTGATTAAAGCCTGAAATATGATCTACAAAATAATATGCACACTCATCATCTAAGCTTAGTTCCGACGACAATCCGCAGCGGCCATTTCGAAAGGAAGGTAAACTAAACCGATTTTTTTTAGAGAGATTTTTAATTCGGCGCGATATCGTCATGAAATTTTAGTAAAATTAAACGAAGGAGAGATGCAACAAGGCTACGACCAGCAAGGCCGGGCACCAATTGCTGTAACTCTTGATAATTACAAATCTCTGAAAGAATTTGTCGACGGAAGAATCAGCCGCAATATGTCAGTCAAGTGACCACCACGATTCTGCGAGATCACGGAGTATGACTTATTTTTATGAGCACACGTTCAAAACCCCCTCAGAGAAGCTACGGGCTAGAATTACAAATATATTTCAGGAGATTAACTACTTCAAATTTCTTGCAACAAAAATGAAACAAATTTTAAAGGCAATATTAGAAAATTTTGAATTCCGCCTATATTTTACCAACATTATTTAGTTTTTCAATCATGAATCTAGTCGAAAAAGCAGCTGCAAATTCTAGTGAATTCTTCAACTTTATCCAGAATGTATGTCATTCTTTATAGCCAGTACAGATCGGCATAATATTCTAAAGAATTGTCGGCTGAAAACAGTTTCCTTGTTTTGAAGAAGATCAACGATACTAACTTGTCTTGTTGAGCTGATACCAAGGAAGCAGTTGTTAAGAGATATCATTAAATTTTAGAAGCTTTTACTACTAATTATTCGTCATCTGAATAAAAAGGCATTGTGAAAAACGAAGCAACGGCTAAGTTGTTACAAGAATTAAAATGATTCTTGAATTTTCAGTGCATGCGTTAGAATCTTTGAGGTATAAAATCCAAGAGAGATGAGCTTGATAGATATAAACAACAAGCGCGAGAAGTATCAAATACTGACCAGTTTAAAGTCACAAACCAAGAAAACGTGAGGCTGAATCCACTAGATTATTGCAAAGCCCAAGAGGCTGACATGTCAGCGAAAGACATATTTAAAATAACAGGATTCATCCCAGTGACCGATACGACAATGTACGTGCACGGATTGGATTTTTTAATTATAAGAAATGGATGCTACACGCGGCGGCAATTTAGTAGATATATACAAAGATGATTTATTTGGAACCTAGTCTCGGAGACGAGTTAATCCAATTTATTTCATTGATAGATGTATACGAAAGGGATCATCAGAGTTTCAGTAATAATTCAATACATACGTGACTGATTTAATTGCATACTTTAAGGCCATATACAGGTTGTTACAAATTCGACATAGGTACGAGCATTGGAATCTCGGAAACCATAGGAGTTAGAGAAACGGTTAAATATGAGCAAAGTTGTGCAATTCGGTGCTGATTAAAATGCCGCTTTAAAAGTTTTAAAATTCCGAATACTTCCGATATTATTCGAAAAAAACCGAAATTTTGCAAAATCGTTTTTATTTTTTCCTGAGCTCATTTGAATAGCTATTTAAAAATAAATGACACTTTGTCGTTGCAACTTTTTCTCCTCTACAAAATGACGTTATTAAACTAAAGATCCGACGTTTCGTCTCCGAGCGGCTAACATCAACTTTATTTTTTGAAATACGGACCTGGAATTTTTTTTACCGCTTTTTAAACCCCCTACCCTCAAAATGTAACGGCGGTATTACTTTCTAATAATGAATTGTTTTTGCTTATTTCCTTTTAAATTCGTATTTTACATTTGTCAGTCCAGTCCTGGCAACGAATCACAATATTAATTAAACACTCTATTTTATTTAAAACATTCATATATAAGTAACATAATTTATTTTATAAGAATTTTCTAATAATTATAAATTCAATGCAACGATCGATTCTTCTTCCAATTTTGGCGACAGCCCTTTCAACCGATCTTCTCCTTATCCTACCAACTGCAACCTGTATGCGTTCTTCCAGTTCCTCCATGGTATCTAAGCCATTTTTATAAATAAAATTTTGTAATGCCCCCCATAAAAGAAATCCAGAGGCGAAATATCTGGCGACTCTATTGCCCCACCATTTCCGATCCACCTATCAGTAAGATCAACTTTAAACAAACTTTGAAGAATTGGAAGAATAATACCACATACAGTTCGTAGGCTATAAAGGTCAATTGAAAGGGGGTAGTATAGCAAGGATCATAAGAAACATCGATCTGTGCATAGGTAGGTACCTATGGGTTAAAGGAAATATTTTTGAACATTTTGGAAATTAGAGCTTTCCTAATAAACTCAAATTTTCATGAAACCCATTTGTAAAGGTTTTTATAAAAATAACGTTTTTAATAAAATTATAATTGTGATTCGTTGCCAGGACCGGACTGACAAATGTAAAATACGAATTTAAAAGGAAATAAGCAAAAACAATTCATTATTAGAAAGTAATACCGCCATTACATTTTGAGGGTAGGGGGGTTTAAAAATCGGTAAAAAAATTCCAGGTCCGTATTTAAAAAAATAAAGTTGATGTGGGCCGCTCGGAGACAAAACGTTGGATCTTTAGTTTAATAACGTCATTTTGTAGAGGAGAAAAAGTTGCAACGACAAAGTGTCATTTATTTTTAAATAGCTATTCAAATGAGATCAGGAAAAAATAAGAACCATTTTGCTAGATTTCGTTTTTTTTCGAATAATATCGGAAGTATTCGGAATTTTAAAACTTTTTAAGCGGCATTTTAATCAGCATCGAATTGCACAACTAACAAATAAAAATGACATTTAAACAGGGTGTCTGTAAAAGGTCTTTGCAATAACCTACCACATATTCTTCAGACCAAAATTAGCCGATTTAAGTAAACTTACCCTAGTACAAAGTTGCTTAGTTTAGCCGCTAGACGACGCTGAAGTGACAATTTTTCAATCGTTTTTCTAGATTAATTCAAAAACTGCTCATATTATTTTGCCGAAATTTGGTACGTTGGCATAGCTTTATGGGTCAAAAAAACCCATGTCACAATTTTTCTGATTAATATCCAATCCATGGGCGTAGAAACTGGGTTTTTTACTAATTGCTTGTTTCAGATTTCTATGCCAATGGAACAAGAGGGTTATGGGTACAAAGTTCAGATGAACCAACTCATTTCCTACAAAAAAGGTATTCTTGATAAGACTCGATTCCTCTGACGGTTTTCGAGAAATCTGCATTTAAGTACTTAATACGTAGTAGTTTTTACCACGTAGTACTTGGGTTTTATAGAATTTATCTGTTTCTGATTTCTACGCCAATGGAAGATAAGGGGTTTAAGAATAAAATTTAAATTTAATCAACTTATTTACTACAGAAAACTTTTGAACAGTTTTCTTATCATCTGCTTTTTGTTCGCACGGTATTTTCAGGTATGTACAACACGACCTTACACCTCACAAACGATTGTTATTGTTGGTTATTATTAGTTTCATCTGACAACATAAGATTATTGTTAAGTTTGTAACATTTAATATTGTTGCTTACGTTCAATCATTTTATCTGCTTGCATTAATTATTAGAAAACTTTAATTGTCATGAATTATCATGACGGTGCAATACACTAATGCAGAATATACCGATATGATATTGGTAATTGGGTATTGCCAAGGAAATGGTCGAGAATGTGTGAGAGTCTATTTCGAAAGGTTTCCAAATCGTCGTATACCAAGCCACCCGACGTTTGCTGCTGTTGAAAGACGCCTGCGGGAAACGGACAATTTACTCCTAAAGCCATTGATAATGGAAGGCAGCGTTTTGTAAGGGTTCCTGAAGTCGAGGAAGACATTTTAGAACGTGTTGCAGAAGATCCAGAAGTAAGCACCAGGAGGCTAGGTAGGGAAATAAGAGTGTCCAAAGGTATTGTTCATGAAGTACTTCAAGAACAGTTGCTTTATCCATACCATAAGATGCCAGTTCAAGATCTTTCACCTAATGATCCTGAAATGCGCCTGGTTTTTAGTCGGCTTGTTCATAGACAGAGAGAAGAGAATCCCAACTTTGCCAGCAATATTTTGTTTACCGATGAAGCATGTTTCACAAGAAGAGGGTTTACAAATTTTCATAATGAACATGCTTATGCGGATGAAAATCCATATGCTTTCAAGGTAAAACATTTTTAAAATGAGTTCAGAATTAATGTGTTGGCTGGAATAATTAGTAATCACATTGTTGGTCCTGTCATTATTTCACAAAGATTAACCGGGGAAATTTATTTGCAACATCTACAGAATACACTGCCAGATTTCCTAGAAGATTTACCTTTACAACTTCGGAGAGATATGTGGTTTATGCACGATGGAGCTCCACCACATTTTTCAATAAATGTTAGAAACTTTTTGAATCAGCAGTACCCGACTAAATGGATTAGTAGAGGTAATGTCCCTGTAAATTGGCCACCAGGATCTCCGGACTTAAATCCATGAATCTTAAATTAATCAGAATAATTGTGACATGGGTTCTTTTACCCTATAGAGCTATGCCAACGTACCAAATTTTGGCAAAATAGTATGAGCAGTTTTTGAATTAATCCAGAAAAGCGATTTAAAAATTGTCACTTCAGCGCCGTCTATCGCCCAAACTAAGCAACTTTGTACTATGGTAAGTTTACTTAAATCGACTAATTTTGGTCTGAAGAATATGTGGTAGGTTTTTGTAAAGACCTTTTACAGACACGCGGTATGTACTACACTTATTTACATAAAAAAAATGCGGTTCTTATATATTAGACTCTGCCGAGCGTGTATAAAATGATAATAATTTATAATAAGTAACAGTACTCCAACTAAATTTAAAACAAGCAATATTTGCTTAAACTTCAAAAAAGCGATAGAAAATTTAGATCATACTTAATATAATTGACCATATTCTTGTTTTATAATGTCTGCAATTTTTTCACCAATCATAATTACTGGACTCATAGTGTGCCCAGCAGTCAATTCAGGTATAACACCACCATCTGCAACTCTCAATGCTGTAACACCGTGAACTTTAAGACATAAGTCTACCACAGAAGTCTTGGGATTTGGTCCCATCCTGTTAGTTGATGCGGGATGATATATCTAAAAAGAGAAACACGTAACAATATGCGGGAAGTCGGAGCAAACATATTGTGGGATTAATTTCCATTTGTATTGATGCACCTATATTTTTAACAGTGTAAGGGTTCTCTAGTAATATCGTCCAGAAACGGGGGGAGACGCGAGACTACTGGTGAATATTTTAACACTGAAACCAAACTTTCAAGTACAAAATGGATTTTTTGCTTTAGATCACTTACTAATATTATCAAATGCACTAGAAACATTTCTATTTTACAAGAATGTTTGGTGAAAGATACTCCATTATCAACGAGATTTGTGACAGCTTACTACAGACTTTGAGTCTGTTCTCTACCTGTACTAAGAAGTATTTGCCAGCTACGGGAACCACGGGTCCAGACATCTTAAGAGCCGCAAGCAAATTACAAGCAGCAGCCAACAGTGTCACAAGTTGGATGAAGAAATTGAAATTAGATGAGGTGAAGTCGGCTGACATCAATTTCACCAACAAGAACTACCGGTACGTGTCGGTTGCAGAAACTAGCAGACAACGCAGATGTAAATGAAGCTAAGTATCTGGGTATGATGTCGATCGAAAATGCTCAAAATCAAGCAAATGTATTGGTTCCATGAACGATACCTTCTCTAAGTTAGTGGTCAATACACAATAAACTGCTTCTCTACAAGCAAGCAGTAAAGCACAGCATACAACCCTGTATGCACCAAGAAATTCAACGTAAAAGTAATCCAGACATTTCAGACTAAAGTACCTAATTTGTACGCATAGTTAATACGCAATAGTACAGTAATGAAAATGTTTATCGAGTCTTACGAGTGCCTATCATTCAAGATCAGGTCAAAAGATTTGCAACCATACATCAGAAGCGGCGTTGAAGTAGTATCGCTACTCAACATCAACGAACTTGGTCGACGGCTAAAGAGACTAAACTTTCTCTAACTAGTGTGTAGTGTCGTCTAAATAATGATAATAGTTTCCGTCCTTTAACTTACCGTATTACTAAGATGTCTAATAGCGCATACCCACCAATCTTTAGATAACTTTTTAAATATTTCACACTTCGGATAATCAATAACGACCATTGTAGCTCCATATTCTTTAAAGGCTTGAGAATTGTTTAATGCCATTAGAAATTCAATTCCTTTGTATAGCGTCTCAATGTCCTCCTGGTCCGAGAGGAAATTTGGGTCTATAATGGGCTTGTCAATCGGATTGTTTGATTTTAGGGTTACGGTGCCTTTCGATTTTGGATGTAAAAGTGCCATAAATACGTAAAAATCAGTTTCTGGGTTTATTTTGTGGGCGGCAGTATATTCATCGTTTAACCTAAAACATTAATATACAGAATATTGATGTAAAGCTGCTAAATTAGTTATTGATCAACCAAAGGGGGGCACCGTTTCACACAGAAGAAAATATTTTCGGCTAAAAATGATATTAATGACTGACTATCGATTGTGTGAAATTACTAAACCGATAACCATAGTCAATGAACTAAATAAAGATTGAATTGATTCGGCTTTTACTTGGTGGAAATCCATTGTTAATTTAAATAGATGGTAAAATAAAAAAATATAATTTTACACTTTCCACAGATTTTTATTTTGACTCGACATATTATGTTTCGCAACACAGTTGCTTCTTCAAAGGAGTACTATTAAATGGTATTTTAACAAGTATATACTTAGGTGTAAAATTTTTATTGCAGGTAATTTTTAGGTACGGTTGTTGGAAAAACCAATAATAATATTTACCAACTAATTAAAGAGATTTAAAAGAGGTGATCCATTTAAATCCAATTGATCATTAAGGAGAGTATTGTTATATTTAAGCCTATTTATCTCTAAAGATTCAAACAAATTTAATTTTATGCTTTTGTTTTCAATATGCAAGATATCGTAGTTAGGATTAAATGTATGACTTGCTTCTAACAGATGGTTAGAATAATTAGAATCTGTTTTGTTTTTTATAAAACTTGTATGATGTTCATTCACACGTTTTTCGAAGTTTCGACCTGTTTGTCCGATATAAACTTTAGAGCAATCATTACATTTTAATTTATAAACGCCAGACTTATTTCCTTTGGTCAGTTTACTTTTATTGTTTTTAATGTGTTTTCCTAGAGTATTGTTAGTTTTGAAGGCGATATTAATGTTCAAGTTTTTTAAAAAGTTTTTAATTTTAGTGCTAATATGACCTATGTACGAGATAACTTTATAATTGTTATTATTCTTATTTGCTGTTGGAAACACTAGGTTTATAGCCTTTTTGTACAATTTTTTATTTAGGATTTTATCTATTGTTATCGCGGAATAACCATTATTAACTGCAATTTGCTTAATGATATTTAATTCGGTTTGAAAATTAGTTTTGTTTAAAGGTAATGTTACTAGTCGATGTATCATACTAAAGAAAGAAGCTAATTTATGTTGTACTGGGTGGCAAGATGTGTTATGTATAGTAGTATCAGTATGAGTAGGTTTATGGTATATTGAAAAATCATGTTTATTTTCGAATTTTGTTATCGTTAGGTCTAAAAAATTAATGGAATTATTAACTTCTTTTTCTATTGTAAATTTTATATTGTTGTGTATATTATTTATGAATTCTAAAAACTGATCCAATTGCCTTTCAGTACCTATAAAACAAGCTAGAACATCGTCCACATATCTATACCAATAAAGAAATTTTTTAAACAGTGAATGTTTCGAAATAATAGACTCTATATTGTCCATAAAGATTTCCGCTAAGAGGGGACTTAGAGGATTGCCCATAATAAGACCTTCTTTACTAGTACAAAATTCGTTATTAAATTCGAAATAGTTTTGTTGTAAACAAACCTCTGAAGTATTCAAAATTTCCTGTTTTTTAACAAGATTAACTTTATTTGTTAATAACAATTTTTCCACCAGTCTCACAGAGTCTACTACAGGAATACTAGGGAATAAGTTACTGACGTCAAAGGAAACAAACTTAGCGTTACTAGGTAAAATAACATTTTTGATCTTGCCAACCAAATCATACGAATTTTTAATAGAGTATCTTGCCGAAAAGTTAGTATTAATTTTAATAATATCGATTAAATGTTTAGAAAGTTTATAAGAAGGTGCTGAAAAAAATGAAACAACAGGTCGAATTGGATTACCTATTTTATGTATTTTTAAGAGAGAGTATAACTTAGGGGACAAAGGATTCATGAGTGTAAATTTGCATAAATCCATATCAAGAAATAAGCTTTTACAAGTATTTATCGTGTGTTTTATGATTTTTTGGTATTTATTTGTAGGATCTACTTTTAATTTTATGTACTTAGTTGGATCTAAAAAGTTTAAAGTATTTTCAATATAATCTAATTTATCAATGGCTATTACAGTATTTCCTTTATCGGCTTTTGTAAAAATAGTGTTTTTAGATTTATTTTTAATTTGTTTAATAATTTGTGTTTCTTGCTTTGGGGTAGATTCTTTTATAAATTGTTTTTTTAATAAGGTTGATGTTTCATATTTAAGATTTATGTTGTTAGGGAGACTTGCAAGTGCTAGGTCTGTATCAACACCGAGAGTCTCTAAAGATTTAACGGTATTAATATCTTGAATGTTATGTTTAAAGCCTTTATTTAACAAACCAATTTCATCGTTTGAAAAATTAGTGGTACTAAGGTTTACAAATCTATCAAAGAATTTATGATCAGAAAAAATGGTATGACTAGGTTTTAATTTTGCTGAATTGGATATTGATATTGGATATTGAAAACAAAAGCATAAAATTAAATTTGCTTGAATCTTTAGAGATAAATAGGCTTAAATATAACAATACTCTCCTTAATGATCAATTGGATTTAAATGGATCACCTCTTTTAAATCTCTTTAATTAGTTGGTAAATATTATTATTGGTTTTTCCAACAACCGTACCTAAAAATTACCTGCAATAAAAATTTTACACCTAAGTATATACTTGTTAAAATACCATTTAATAGTACTCCTTTGAAGAAGCAACTGTGTTGCGAAACATATGTCGAGTCAAAATAAAAATCTGTGGAAAGTGTAAAATTATATTTTTTTATTTTACCATCTATTTAAAATAAATAAAGATTTTTGAAATGAAGGAAAAAGTATTGTACAAGAAATAAATAACTTTGTACCTGATCATCAAAATATTCATGTTTCATGATGATTCGTTTCATGAAATATACCAATTTATGATATTATACAGAATATAACAAATGATCTTATAGCAAATTTAAGTTAGACTAGTCAATAATAGCCTTCTAATTTGAGATTTTTCGGAAGAATAAAAAATAAATAGAAAACGTCCTATGTTTAGGGCTGGCTGTCAAAAATATATGAATAATTACCGTTTCATTAGTGTGATAAGTGCCTTCTTAAAAATTTTAAATAGAATTTTGATTAAGCTAAGAATGATGTCTTTTATTAACAAGTATTTACCTCTATAGTCTAGATGTATATCAGTACTTTAATGCTTTAATGAACATAGTAGAACTTAAAATACGGTAATTGATCTCATAAATAATATTTGGGTGCGGTTGGATGGGGGTAGAATAGTTACTGCGTTTTTTTATAGATTTGCAGACAGCCTATTTGATGTGCTTAGCCTACATATTTTATTATACAACTTAAGCAATATGGGGTTTATACAAAATATGAATAATATTGTAAAATTATACTTATCGAGCAGATGTAAAATTAGACCCTATAGTAAGTCACACTGCAAGCTGTGATTACGAAGTACCCCAGGGCTCTATTCACGGACCTTTATTTTATTCTTTGAATACTATATTAATGTTAAGAAATGCTGGCTTTGCCGCCAGATATTTTACATTTGTAGCCGATACAGTCCTTAAATATAGTTTGGATAATGTGGCTGAACTTGTATACACTATTAACCCCTTCGCTACCATGTAGCCATAGTGGCTACAAATGTATGTTCTCAAATATACCATGTTGCCACTATGGCTACATGTTTGTTAGTTGCATTATTGTTCATTTTACGGGCCAGTATAATTTCGTTGATAGTATTCTAGCCCTGGTATAGCAAAATTTTATAGGAGGAGTCAATTTCTGATTGGTCCTCCCAAGGTCACGCTCGCTATTGTGGTCTTGTGGAATTCATAAGCGGTCGGCAGTCGCTGTGCGATATTTTTTGTTCAGTTTAGTGGTTGCTCTTATTGGGGTTAAATCTTTTGCTCCCGAAAATGAGTAGTTCAAGCGATAGTGAGCCATTCCAGGACTCGGGCTCTGAATACGTACCAGATACGGATGAGGAAGATGATAATAACAGCCTGTCCAGCATATCGGATTATTCTGATGGAGAACCCGTAATGATGGGCGATTGGTATAATATAGTAGATAGCGAAATCGGTCTGGTAGCGAAGGGGTTAATAGTGATCTTACAGTTTACGCAGACTGGTTAATACACAATAAATTAAAAATTAATATAAGCGAAACAAAATATATGTTATTTAAACAGAAAAATAAAATGGTGCAAACTCCAAATATAATATTATGTAACAAACAAATGGAACATGTTACAAATAATATGACATATCTTGGACTGTATATTAATATTAAACTCAGCTAGACTGATCACATTGAATACGTATCTTGTAAGATTATGTCAATATTTAGTACTATGATATTAGGAATTATCTTTCATAAAGAAAAACAAACTTAATAGGCACATATAATATATAATTCTCTTTTCCCAATGCACTTTAGATATCTGATTCCGGTATGGGGCACTTGTGGAGTAGTAAATTTAAACCGAATGCAAATTCTACACAACAAAGTATTAAACGTCTTATTTAAATACTTAAATACAGTCGATTGACACACACTAATGACCTATGAGAGAATTAAAAAGAATGTAAATTAGATAAGCTACTGCATCGAGAACATTGTAAATATACAGGATGTCCCAGAATATGTGTGCAATCTTCCTGATTCAGATAGAACACAAATAATTTGACAAGTTCTTATACATTTTTTTTTTACGGAGCCCATAAAAGACGCTCCTGGAAATCGCTTGTTTTTAAATATCTGTTGAAGCACTAATTGTAATTTAAGCAACAGTTGCATCCACACCATTTTCAAAAAGTTCATGCCTTTCTTCCTGAAGACTTTCCGCGGAGGATGGAGTTTTCTGACTGGGTTTTAGACCGGCAGAGAAACCATACAAGTTTCCTTGGTTCATTTCTCTTTAAGCTGGATTTTCTAAAAACGGCATAATTTGCAATTATGGGAAGAGAAAAATATACATGCTTCTATTGTAATGCATTATCAGCATCAATTTCAACCCATCAACGTGTAGGCAGGAATCATCAGACAACGTTTATTTGGACCATTTGTGTTGCCAAGAAGGTTAACTGGAGAACTCTACTTGGAATTTGCCAGAAGTTAGAGAAGAGCTACCTCTGCCAATACTACGTGATATGTGGTTCATGCATGATGGGGCCCCGCTACATTTTAGTCTAGTAGTTCCAGAACACCCATATAAGCAGGAACTTCGAAAATCGGTGGAAAGGAGGAGGAGGACCAGTGGCTTGGTCTCCTCGATCACCTGACCTAAATCTATTAGATTTTTTTTGTGGAGCTATTTAGAACTTTAGTGTATGCCAATCCAATAGACAATCGAGAAAACCCTTTGGAAATGATTAATTTTCATTGTCGCGAAATAAGGACTAATGTTAAGGCATTCTGGATGGTCCAACAATCTTCAATTCTTAGAACTAGGAAATGCATAAGAATAGAAGGAGCTCATGTTGAACCGACATACCAAATTATTCAATAATGCCATATCTGGTGACGTCATCTGGTTCTGTTTTATCGTGTATTTTGGGTTATATACTAGTCGACCTCGGTTTGATAGGTTATTCCTATATTAGTTATTTAAATAATTTTCCGACTTTTCTCGTCGCACAGAGTGGCACAAGTTTATCCAGTTTTTCTGTTATCCCTACCTTTTTTTTCTATTTTTCTGTTTGCATTGCCGTGTAGCGAGTACGTTGATTTCATTAAATTTTGTGGGAGTTGAATATTTGAATTTCAATGACTTTTTAATTTGACCGGAAGTTGTTTTTTTATTGGTACCATGGGCAGCTGTTCCCGTCATGCCTTGTGCAATTTTTCCTCTGCGCTTCAGCACCACTCTCTGACCCGCCTTCGACGTGTAAGCCTTTATGCCTGCAAATATTGTCACGTGTGTGGATATTGGGCCAAGTTTCCTCAAAAATACCCCCAAATTGCTGTTTGGATAGTTTATTATTGAATTGGGGGCTTTTTACGGCAATAGCCGGATTAAAAAGGGTCGGAGGACGGGTCAGACAACGTGAAAACATGCCAAGGAGCCCCTGTTGTCACCGGGGCTTTTACACAGGGTTTTTACCTAGGGTACCTAGAAGCGCCCACCAGCTTTAACACGGGGCGTACCCAGAGTCGCCAAATAGTTTATGCTAGGGTGCATCTAGGCCACCAGTTTCCTACCTAGAGTGCACCTAGAGTCACCCAGAATTGCCCTACTAGAACAACTAGAGTCTAGAGGAATCGGCGAGACTGTCCCGAAGGAGTAATACAGGTTTCTTTTTTTTTGTTACGCATAGCATTTCCTTGTATCTTTGATTGATATTCTTTTGACGGTTTTTGGTATAATGTAACAGGTGTGATCACAGCTGTAGGTATATATAGATAGATAGATAGATAGATATTTTATTTAATGCCAATAATCAAAATAGATTTTACACACGTCAAAAATACATTCAAGTAGGTATTCAAAGTAAATGACAAACATATGCTTAAACTTACATAAAAATTTCACATGTCACGATTCTAAAATACAATTAAAAATAATTTAAAAATAAAAATACATTGATGTACACAAGCACACAAGGAGATAGATCATGAAATCACATTGCAATTAAAAAATTCTTCAATGGAGTAAAAAGACTTTTCAATTAAAAATTGCTTTAGTTTTAGCTGGAAAACTCGCGCAGACAAACTCTTCCAGGCCATTGGAATCCTGTTGTAAAATTTAGGAGCATAGTAATTCATAGAAAATCTACTCCTACTTATACGAGAAAATTCTGGTATTAAATGTGAAGCATTTCGAGTATTATATTCATGCACCTCACTATGACTTTGAAAACGGTCCAAGTTCTGTCTAATCCACAACAGACATCTATATATAAATAAAGATGGAAATGTTAATATTTTTAGTTCCACAAACTTTAATCTTACATCAGCACGAAAAGGCATGTGTGTGATAATACGGACTGCTTTTCTTTGAAAAGAAAATATTTTTGTGCCTGTGGAGAGTGACCCCAGATTAGAATTCCGTAAGACATTATAGAAT
The DNA here is from genome assembly GCA_963920685.1 of Polydrusus tereticollis. Taxonomy (NCBI): domain Eukaryota; kingdom Metazoa; phylum Arthropoda; class Insecta; order Coleoptera; family Curculionidae; genus Polydrusus; species Polydrusus tereticollis. Next base: position 25,340,465 of record OY987326.1, on the reverse strand, counting down.
GAAACAAACTGAAATATGCATTCATACATGTACCCTGATTCGCGATGGGCCTTAGGTTTCTAAGAAGATAAAGATTTTTTGACAATTTGTTAGCAAGAAATTCCACACGTTTTTCCCACAGAAGCTTCTGGTCCATGACAATACCCAGAAATTTAACCACTGGTTGTTGATGCAGTACCTGCCTCTGTGTGAAAATAAGTGTTTGGGTTTTGCTTTCATTTAATGAGAGAGAGTTTGCCGCGAACCACTCCGAAACCCCCGACTGCGCTCCCAACATTTCATCCTGAAGTGCCAGAAGATCAGAATTTACGTTGATCAGAGTGGTATCATCAGCGTACAACACAAGACCAGTACCAGGGACACTAGTCGAAAGATCATTTACATAAATGATGAATAGGACAGGCCCTAGCACCGATCCCTGCGGCACTCCAACATATATTTTTGGTTTTTTTTTTTACACTGTAAACTTACCTGAATTCAATTTTCTTTGGGCGTCAAACCCAATCATTGTTGTTAATAAATGTAACGATAGTGTGTTTTTAAAAATATCGTTGTTTGATTTGAGACGTCCCACAGCACCCCTTACTTTTTTGTGTTTTTTTTATTCATTGCTAAGTTCAGTTGAGAGTGAGCTCCCAGCTTCTTCTTGGAGGTCTCCGTTTTGGCCCGGCTGCAAAACGGTGGCGCCCTTCTTTAAACCCCCCCCCCCCTGCTGTTTGGCATTTGAGCTAGGGCATTTGCTTGCACGCTAAGCCTCTCACCCTCGGCTGGACTTCATTGTCAGGTATTCAATTTTTTTTTTGCCAATAATTGAAATTTAATTTACTTTTTTTTTGACATAACTTCATAATTAATAATCAATCATTGGCGAATTAAAAGCCTAGCACATTTTACCACGAAAAATATCAATGTACCTATAACGCGATACTTAGTAGTCTACTACTAGTAGTCTACTACTAGTAGGCTACTCCGTAGTCTCAAAAACGACAATAGAGCAAACTGTACTCACTGTATGAACGTAAACGTGAACAACACTGACTTATCAATCACAACTGTCTGATGCAAGACACCTACGACGCGATAACACGACTGGCAGCATGGCGCCGCGGTAAGCGGATCGGGACGGAAGCGGACGGAACTTTACGAACGTTTTGTGCCGTCTGTTATCAATTTAACGGGCTTTAACGGCGCGATCGGAAGACATTATCCAAATGCAGATATATGTTTTTCGGCACTGTGACGTTTACAAATACTGATACAATACATTAAAAAAATATGAAAAAATGAAAAATTTGCAATATTTGCAAATATTCAGACGTTTTGCGCGATCGGAAGATATGCTTTAGAAGCAGTAATATTATTTTTGCAGACAATCCAATACTAGTACTAACGCTTTAGCACTATAATAGCGCTAAAGAAATACAAACCTCAAATTAAAAAAAAAAATTACGAAGAAACTGTCAAATTCGTCATTTTTTAAAACTTTCGGCGTCTTGCGCGATCGTTAGATGTTGTCCGATTTTGATAATTTTTTCTTGTTATCCAAGTAATACACCTAAGGCAACTTTTCGGCGGTATAGCGAATCAAAAATATAATTTTTTTTTTCGCACCACCCTATTATACAACCATATTTGTCAGACCTATAAAGCATTTAATAAATTATCAAGTAATATCAAAATCATTACTAAATATGAACAATTTGTAAGACAATTGATATTATACATAGATGTCTGTAAGTTTGATTTATAATAGTAAGTAGAGGAAAACTAAGAGTTCTGGATCAGGTGGTGCTGGTGGTGCTGGTGGTGCAACTAACCCAGGTGGTTCGGTGGTGCGTTTTATGATCTAACCCGGGTGGTTCGGTGGTGCGTTTTATGATCTAACCCGGGTGGTTCGGTGGTGCGTTTTATAACCTAACCCGGGTGGTTCGGTGGTGCGTTTTATGACCTAACCCGGGTGGTTCGGTGGTGCTGTTTTACGAGACCAGTGATGCTGGTGGTGCTGTTTTACGAGATCAGTGGTGCTGGTGGTGCTGTTTTATGATCTAACCCGGGCGGTTCGGTGGTGCGTTTTATGACCTAACCCGGGTGGTTCGGTGGTGCTGTTTTACGAGACCAGTGATGCTGGTGGTGCTGTTTTACGAGATCAGTGGTGCTGGTGGTGCTGTTTTATGATCTAACCCGGGCGGTTCGGTGGTGCGTTTTATGACCTAACCCGGGTGGTTCGGTGGTGCTGTTTTACGAGACCAGTGGTGCTGGTGGTGCTGTTTTACGAGACCAGTGGTGCTGGTGGTGCTGTTTTACGAGACCAGTGGTGCTGGTGGTGCGTTTTATGATCTAACCCAAGTGGTTCGGTGGTGCGTTTTATGATCTAACCCGGATGGTTCGGTGATGCTGTTTATGAGCTAACCCGGGTGCTTTTGTGAGGCGGCTCTGTCAATATCTCTCTACTGTGTTAATTTATGCGGATAATAAAACCGACAAGGGTCGGATCGGCCTGCATGCTTATAGAGGTAAAAAACCGCTTTAGAATGTTTTTGGTATATCTTTTTTAGATAATTTTGGGGGAAATAATTTGCCTGAGATGCCAATTAAAAAAAGCCTACATTTAATTGTATTTTAGATTCTTGAATTTTGTACATGGATTAAAAATCTACTATTTCTTGAAATTGTATACATTATGTTAGATAATTAAGGAATAAAAAAGATGAAAATAGCAATTATAATTAGAAAAAAAATATTTTAATGTTATTAAGACTTTGTAAATATCTGTAAAAACTGTTCTAAATCCTGTCATTTCTGAAACTTGTATACTGAGTGTTTAGAATTTAGTAAAAAAATTAAAAAAATGTTTTAACGTTATTAAGCCCTGTGAAACTTTGTAAAAATGACTAAAACTGTACAGAATTGTATTATTTTCTGAAAATGATATACTGAGTGTTTAGAATTTAGTAAAAATTAAAAAAAATGTTTTAAATTTGTTAAATCATGTGAAATCTTGTATAAAATGACTAGAACCGTTCTTAATCATGTCATTTCTGAAAATTGTATACTGAGTGTTTAGAATTTAGTAAAAAATTAAAAAAAATGTTTTAACGTTATTAAGCCCTGTGAAACTTTGTAAAAAATGACTAAAACAGTCGCAAATCGTCCTATTTTCTTAAAAGTGTATACTGAGTGTTTAGAATTTAGTAAAAATTAAAAAAAATGTTTTAAATTTGTTAAATCATGTGAAATCTTGTATAAAATGACTAGAACCGTTCTTAATCATGGCATTTCTGAAAATTGTATACTGAGTGTTTAGAATTTAGTAAAAAATTAAAAAAAATGTTTTAACGTTATTAAGCCCTGTGAAACTTTGTAAAAAATGACTAAAACAGTCGCAAATCGTCCTATTTTCTTAAAAGTGTATACTGAGTGTTTAGAATTTAGTAAAAATTAAAAAAAATGTTTTAAATTTGTTAAATCATGCGAAATCTTGTATAAAATGACTAGAACCGTTCTTAATCATGGCATTTCTGAAAATTGTATACTGAGTGTTTAGAATTTAGTAAAAAATTAAAAAAAATGTTTTAACGTTATTAAGCCCTGTGAAACTTTGTAAAAAATGACTAAAACAGTCGCAAATCGTCCTATTTTCTTAAAAGTGTATACTGAGTGTTTAGAATTTAGTAAAAATTAAAAAAAATGTTTTAAATTTGTTAAATCATGTGAAATCTTGTATAAAATGACTAGAACCATTCTTAATCATGGCATTTCTGAAAATTGTATACTGAGTGTTTAGAATTTAGTAAAAAATTAAAAAAAAATGTTTTAACGTTATTAAGCCCTGTGAAACTTTGTAAAAAATGACTAAAACAGTCGCAAATCGTCCTATTTTCTTAAAAGTGTATACTGAGTGTTTAGAATTTAGTAAAAATTAAAAAAAATGTTTTAAATTTGTTAAATCATGTGAAATCTTGTATAAAATGACCAGAACCGTTCTTAATCATGGCATTTCTGAAAATTGTATACTGAGTGTTTAGAATTTAGTAAAAAATTAAAAAAAAATGTTTTAACGTTATTAAGCCCTGTGAAACTTTGTAAAAAATGACTAAAACAGTCGCAAATCGTCCTATTTTCTTAAAAGTGTATACTGAGTGTTTAGAATTTAGTAAAAATTAAAAAAATGTTTTAAATTTGTTAAATCATGTAAAATCTTGTATAAAATGACTAGAACCGTTCTTAATCATGACATTTCTGAAAATTGTATACTGAGTGTTAAGTATTTAGTGAAATGGTGGCTATTTAGTTAATTCGTGACTTGTTTTGTACAGATTCTTTAGCATTTCTTAAGAACCGAAAAAGAAAACAGAAAAGAAAAAATAAAAGAAAAAAAACAACTCCAAGTGTCTTTGCGAACAATCGGCAATAAAATAGAGTATTTCAGTTTTTAATTTTTCGTAAATAAAAGTTGGTTAGATTAATAGGCTCTGTGAATATAATAACATAAACAAAGTGATATGCCGTAAATTTAGGAGTACAGTATAAATTATGCCTCTATTAAAATATACCGCAATAACTAACTACCAAAGGATTTTTGATATTTTGAATATATTTGATGCTCATAGCATTATCACATTTCCAAAGGCTCTAAATTTTAGAAAAATGTTCTAATAGAATATGTCTATCAATATAAAGTAAAGGTATTGTTAGGTTTTTTTAAAAAATACGACCTACAACAGTCTCTGCTACAGCATGGCTGACTCTGTAGAAACTTCTGTGAAACCATAATAATTATATCAATAATCGAGTTGTCGTTATGATAATATTTTCTTCCAATATCCGACTCCACTATCCATAAAAGTTATGTTAGAAAATTCATAATTGAGCGCATTGTAATTTTTTAAAAAGAAATTCACTTCACACACAAAGATGTAGCCATTCAATCCATGAAAATAATGCAAGTCAGTATGCGTATGTTATGGCTAACTGTTTAAATGTCTATTCCTTCCACGTTTATCGGAAGAAATACTTTTTTTATACTAGTATTTTAGTTGAAAATAAGATCATAAATCATCTATACAAAACAAGCGTCCCTTATGGATTTGAACGAAAATCATAGATTCGACTATTTTCATGAAAAATAAATCTAAGTACGGAATAATGCAGGAAGATTATCTATTTTCTTGGTTTAGAAAGTGATGTAGTTAAGATTTATAACTTAGGAATAAATAAATTATTATTAATCTTTTCGACCTATTTCTCTTGCATATTTAATTTCTTTGATAGTAAGAACTAATCTTTTTATTTTACAAAGTAAAAAAAAAAAAAGCTAAAGATCGGAGTTGTCAGTCAGGTATAAGAACTGATTTAACACGATGGTTTTTGTACAAACGTTCACATACAATTGTATGCTTTTTAACCGATTGTGTTGGAAAAAATGACGATTTATAGATTAGATATTTAGACGAAGAGCTAACCTTCTCAATAAACTATTGATTATTGCCCTGCTAGCTAGACAACACTTTTTATGTTAGTCAAAAAAAAAATTTTTTTTTTTTTTTCGGACGCTATTACAGATTTCATCGTTAACTAACAAACATTAAGACCAAAAAAATTAGCGTGCAAGATGAAATGTATAGGTTCACTTCATTTCTACATTATTTTACAACTCTCAATCGCATTAAAAACAAGATCGAATAAAAAATAACTTATGACATATGGGCGAAAAATGTTTTTCGGGCTATTTAGGTTAGCAACCGCATTACGTCTGAAATACTACATTTTTCGAGCTTATAACATAATTTACTATTTTAACGTTAAAATAGGGGAAATGATGTATCAAAATGGATACTTTTTTTTTTTATCGGTCACGAGATTATAGTTTCTTTTAAAATGAACTCTAATATTTACAACACAAAATATCCTTTAAACCACATTAGTTTAAAACTCGTCTGTCGCTTTCCCTCTATTGTGAGTTTGTTTAAAGTATAGCGTAGTATATATTTAGATGAATTTCGCAAATGTTGAATACTTTCAAAACTGAAAAAGCCGCCCTTTGCAATAAATATCTCCGTAGAGTTAGGTACCCTGCAGATTAAGGGTATTTCAGCGGATAATCATATACAAATTCAAAGATTTTGTCTATTTTAATGGATTAACAAACAATATCTATAGGATGACTTTACTGATAAAAAAAAAAATAACAAAAATCCATAAAGTCTAGGCTCACATGAAATTCCATAAAGAGCAGCTGCATAGCCTTATCACATCAAACTATATTTTTATTTCGTTCTATTGTCAAAAGTCTGTGTTTAGGAGATTATCGTTCATTTTAAAATGAACTCTAATATGTACATCACCATAAACTACCTCTTAAGCCGTCGTAAAAATACACTTTTCGATTTACCTATATATTGATTTTCTAATATTAAATATCTACAATAGTCGAAATTCGCTCGCTAATACCTATGTATGCAAGGTTTCTTCAAAAAATGACAATTTTGTTGTTTAATGGCTTGAAAAAATGGAAAAAGGAGGTTTTTGCATCCATTTATTTCCAGATGAGTGTTAAAAATACTTATAAAACTCGGTATACCGAAGATCAAACATTAATGAGAGGGTTGAGTCCTGTTTGCCAAATCCTGATTTTTAATTTGACGTTGGCAACGGTACAATTTTTTAACATTTATCATAAGAGGCGTATATTTTTGGAGCTTAGATCTACCAGTTTATCCACGTCCCATTTATTGTTAGTGCTTTAGTAATTTTACTTTCCAATTATTTTTTACCAAAACGCGTAGTTGAAACAGTGTCTATATCAGACGATATAATAAATTTTAAGGATTAATTTGCTTACAAATGCACTTTAATTTATTTAGGCTAAAGCAGCCAGACATATACTGGAACTACGAAAACCCTATTACAATTTGGTTGCCTAGAGAAAATTTTGTAAAAAACATAGCTTTCTACACAAATGCTTGCACATTATGTACCTATCATTTTAAGATACCTGGCGACATCAATGTAAGCATTGACATAATGACGCAAGATATAGATAGGTACTAGAATATTCAAGATTTCTATTAACGATACACTTCAGCATACATGCGAGATGTCATTAATGTCTACGGAAGGCAACAGACATACCAGCTATTTTTACATGGGATTCCATAGACTTGGACGCTTCTTGTTTAGAAATATTTGATGTCATCTTGAGGAGTTCCGTATTGAAGCATCAAACCTACCTGCCAAATAATTGACGAAATATGGGATATCATAAAATATGCCCCCCATCGAACTAAATGATCCTATAAACCAGCTTCACAGACCGTAATTTGTGATGCTAACACGATTAATACGCAATAGAACAAGATTAAGAAACAAAATTTAAAGTAGCTCTTTATCACACGAAAATAATTAAATAATTTACGGTTACAGAACAATAATTATTTTAAAAAGCTGTATAACTAAATATATTATGTTATTAGGAATATTCTGTCTAAAGTAACAGCTAATCTTAGTCGAAAATGAGATCGTATTATTGATTGTTGAATTCGTTAGGTATGAAATAAAATTAGAGATTTCGTCTATTTTTTCACGATTAAAAAAGAATACCTATATTTAGCTAAAAATGAAACGATTACAGTGGTAGATTAATTCACTTTACCAAGCATGTAAACTACTAATTTTGCAATAAATATCTTCTATATTTCTAGGTAGGTTTACTCGAAAATGTTGGGCTATTTTCATCAAAAATCCCGATACGAAATTGAAAAATTTGCCTATTTTTGTCGGTTTACAAAGCGATAGTGGAATATTGATTTGATCAAAGAACAATAATTATTTTAAAAATGTTGTATAATTAACTAAATGTCGGTGTTATCAGGCAGGCAAGAAGTTATTTATCTGAATCTTATTTGTATCATTAGCGTTTATATACAAATGTTAGTGGTTTTCAAAAATTGATATCTCGGAAATTATTAGGTTTAGACTTATAATACGCTTATTAAAAAATAATGACTACTTTATGCAAAATTCAAAAATATTATAAGATGTAGGATAACCCAGTAACTTAACCAAAGATTTTCGGTCTTCGTAAAGCTTTATACGTTTCTTCAGCGTACCAAACATTCACTTTTTTTAAATATTGACATCGGGTTAGGATTCTGAACATAGGATTAACATCACTCCAATAGTGAACATGTTGCGTTGTCACAGTTCCATTCGTCGAAAAGTAAACAAAACCGTTTGAGCTACGTGGGGAATAAATAAAGTTGGCTTGTTGAAAAATTTTAATATTTATTAAGGTAAAAGACTATAAATATATCGATACAACACTTTGGCATTTCTAATACTACAAACATGAATATCTAAAATGTGATATTTAAAACCATCAACTCTCTCTCCCTTCTCTAATTTTGGTACACCAATGCTATCTTCTAAGTTTTTAATATATGGCGTCCTACAGTTTAATTCCAAAAATGTTTTAACTAAAAATTCCTCTTTAACACGTCCTTTAACGTAAATAATGTATGCGTCTATCAGATTGTTGGATATGATATTATATAGTTCCTTGTAATCGGTATCACCATAATTATAAAGGATACCATGATGATTTCCAAATAGATATTTGACTTATTTCTTGCAAGCCTTACTTAAGGTGTCGAATGGTTTAACTGGTTTAAAAAAGTAACTTTTCATACTATTTCCATCATAAATAGCCAATTCTTTCGCGTAAAATTCAGGTATGTTAAATCCTTGAATATCGACTACAACGAACTTCATTGTCTGAAGACTCAAATCAAGCAAGTATATTTTCATATTTTTATCGCTCTTAAGTTCGATTTCAAAAGCACACCCCCACTTTTCGATAATTTCACAGTCTTAGCACATAGATCGTATATTTTTATTTACGATCAATTCATCTTTATTCGCCAATCGTCTCAAACGAGTCTGCTTTTGAAAGTAATATAGCCTTAGTATTCAGAAAATATTAATAATATCGGAGCTTAAAACATCCTTGACACTAAAAAATCATTGTGTTTCCTAACAAAACCCATCATCTTGTCTATTTAGCTTGCTTTCCTATTGTTTAGCAGGTTAAATAAAATTATTATTTCGCTCTTTTTGTCGGTACTGAATCGTTAGGGGAATACGTTTCTAGTTCTATAAGAGAGACAGTTAAAATTTATGTAAGCAATCAAAAATCCTACACTATGAGCTACTTAGTTAAAATTTCATATTTCCTTCCTGGATCAGGCAAAATTTGTGATGTGTCGGACAAAATTTATAAAAATACGAAAAAAAAAAATGCTGGATGCATTTTTAGCGTGACTTTCTATTTAATACCATCTTATTTCAAGCTATAATTCGGTTGTCAAAATGAGAATAAAATAATTTTCCCATGGTTTATGTCATCTTAAAAAAGTCAAAAGGTTATATTCTGTAGAGGGTCAGATACATTCAAATTTAAATATTTTCTCCAAGAAGAATTTTAAGATAGTATTATAGTAAATAAAAATTCTATACCTCCAATATTTCTTGGAAACATATCGTGTTCTAGCGACATAACCCAAAAGTACCTCTATTTAGAAACGCATCGTACTTTTCTTGTCAATAATTGTCTCATTGTCCCATCCATTACATTATTATAATCTTAAAGCACCTGTTACCAGCATTATCTGTTTTTTATGGTTTTCATAAAACATAGCGATTACCGATGAAAATTAAACGAAAACTTAATAAATAACTTTTTTTTCAACTGAAATAGACTGATTTTCGATGGAAAAATGTTACTTATAACTAAAAATGAATATAAGACATATACGCAATGATATTTAGAATAAATCAATGTTTTCTAAAATTACTATGAAATATTCACAAAATCGTTTCGTTATAACCAAAGCAGCAAGGCTTGCAGATTTCGTATAGAGTTCAAACGCGATACTGAGATGATCTTTTTTTTTTTTTTATATTTTTGTAGAATAATGCACCACTACGTTGTAAGTACTTGAGAGAGGACTTTCTTGAAAAATCCTCAAATTTCTCTGCAATTTTGTTCCTTCTAGAGTTAAATTCACACAGAAAACCCCGTATTCTTATCTTTCAGGTTGGTATATTAAAAAGGGCTTATTAGTATGGTTTAGAAAACAAGCAATATTAATTAACGGATGTTTTTTCGTCGTATGAAGAGTTGAAAAATTTTTTTTTCCACTCCAATGGTTGCGATGCAGAGAGTCGGGTTTCATCATAATCTTTCAGGATAGCTCAGGTTTGATTGCATGTAGAGAGAGACGCGCCCCCCTCAGGTTTGTTCAGGTTTCTCAAACGTTTGAGAAACCTGAACAAACCTGAGGGGGGCGCGTCAAACCTGAAACCGATTGCAAGGAGCACTAACCTTAGTACATGTAATCAAACCTGAGCTACCCTGAAAGATTATGATGAAACCCGACTCTCTACATGCAATCAAACCTGAGCTATCCTGAAAGATTATGATGAAACCCGACTCTCTGCATCGCAACCATTGGAGTGGAAAAAAAAATTTTTCAACTCTTCATACGACGAAAAAACATCCGTTAATTAATATTGCTTGTTTTCTAAACCATACTAATAAGCCCTTTTTAATATACCAACCTGAAAGATAAGAATACGGGGTTTTCTGTGTGAATTTAACTCTAGAAGGAACAAAATTGCAGAGAAATTTGAGGATTTTTCAAGAAAGTCCTCTCTCAAGTACTTACAACGTAGTGGTGCATTATTCTACAAAAATATAAAAAAAAAAAAAAGATCATCTCAGTATCGCGTTTGAACTCTATACGAAATCTGCAAGCCTTGCTGCTTTGGTTATAACGAAACGATTTTGTGAATATTTCATAGTAATTTTAGAAAACATTGATTTATTCTAAATATCATTGCGTATATGTCTTATATTCATTTTTAGTTATAAGTAACATTTTTCCATCGAAAATCAGTCTATTTCAGTTGAAAAAAAAGTTATTTATTAAGTTTTCGTTTAATTTTCATCGGTAATCGCTATGTTTTATGAAAACCATAAAAAACAGATAATGCTGGTAACAGGTGCTTTAAGATTATAATAATGTAATGGATGGGACAATGAGACAATTATTGACAAGAAAAGTACGATGCGTTTCTGAATAGAGGTACTTTTGGGTTATGTCGCTAGAACACGATATGTTTCCAAGAAATATTGGAGGTATAGAATTTTTATTTACTATAATACTATCTTAAAATTCTTCTTGGAGAAAATATTTAAATTTGAATGTATCTGACCCTCTACAGAATATAACCTTTTGACTTTTTTAAGATGACATAAACCATGGGAAAATTATTTTATTCTCATTTTGACAACCGAATTATAGCTTGAAATAAGATGGTATTAAATAGAAAGTCACGCTAAAAATGCATCCAGCATTTTTTTTTTTCGTATTTTTATAAATTTTGTCCGACACATCACAAATTTTGCCTGATCCAGGAAGGAAATATGAAATTTTAACTAAGTAGCTCATAGTGTAGGATTTTTGATTGCTTACATAAATTTTAACTGTCTCTCTTATAGAACTAGAAACGTATTCCCCTAACGATTCAGTACCGACAAAAAGAGCGAAATAATAATTTTATTTAACCTGCTAAACAATAGGAAAGCAAGCTAAATAGACAAGATGATGGGTTTTGTTAGGAAACACAATGATTTTTTAGTGTCAAGGATGTTTTAAGCTCCGATATTATTAATATTTTCTGAATACTAAGGCTATATTACTTTCAAAAGCAGACTCGTTTGAGACGATTGGCGAATAAAGATGAATTGATCGTAAATAAAAATATACGATCTATGTGCTAAGACTGTGAAATTATCGAAAAGTGGGGGTGTGCTTTTGAAATCGAACTTAAGAGCGATAAAAATATGAAAATATACTTGCTTGATTTGAGTCTTCAGACAATGAAGTTCGTTGTAGTCGATATTCAAGGATTTAACATACCTGAATTTTACGCGAAAGAATTGGCTATTTATGATGGAAATAGTATGAAAAGTTACTTTTTTAAACCAGTTAAACCATTCGACACCTTAAGTAAGGCTTGCAAGAAATAAGTCAAATATCTATTTGGAAATCATCATGGTATCCTTTATAATTATGGTGATACCGATTACAAGGAACTATATAATATCATATCCAACAATCTGATAGACGCATACATTATTTACGTTAAAGGACGTGTTAAAGAGGAATTTTTAGTTAAAACATTTTTGGAATTAAACTGTAGGACGCCATATATTATAAACTTAGAAGATAGCATTGGTGTACCAAAATTAGAGAAGGGAGAGAGAGTTGATGGTTTTAAATATCACATTTTAGATATTCATGTTTGTAGTATTAGAAATGCCAAAGTGTTGTATCGATATATTTATAGTCTTTTACCTTAATAAATATTAAAATTTTTCAACAAGCCAACTTTATTTATTCCCCACGTAGCTCAAACGGTTTTGTTTACTTTTCGACGAATGGAACTGTGACAACGCAACATGTTCACTATTGGAGTGATGTTAATCCTATGTTCAGAATCCTAACCCGATGTCAATATTTAAAAAAAGTGAATGTTTGGTACGCTGAAGAAACGTATAAAGCTTTACGAAGACCGAAAATCTTTGGTTAAGTTACTGGGTTATCCTACATCTTATAATATTTTTGAATTTTGCATAAAGTAGTCATTATTTTTTAATAAGCGTATTATAAGTCTAAACCTAATAATTTCCGAGATATCAATTTTTGAAAACCACTAACATTTGTATATAAACGCTAATGATACAAATAAGATTCAGATAAATAACTTCTTGCCTGCCTGATAACACCGACATTTAGTTAATTATACAACATTTTTAAAATAATTATTGTTCTTTGATCAAATCAATATTCCACTATCGCTTTGTAAACCGACAAAAATAGGCAAATTTTTCAATTTCGTATCGGGATTTTTGATGAAAATAGCCCAACATTTTCGAGTAAACCTACCTAGAAATATAGAAGATATTTATTGCAAAATTAGTAGTTTACATGCTTGGTAAAGTGAATTAATCTACCACTGTAATCGTTTCATTTTTAGCTAAATATAGGTATTCTTTTTTAATCGTGAAAAAATAGACGAAATCTCTAATTTTATTTCATACCTAACGAATTCAACAATCAATAATACGATCTCATTTTCGACTAAGATTAGCTGTTACTTTAGACAGAATATTCCTAATAACATAATATATTTAGTTATACAGCTTTTTAAAATAATTATTGTTCTGTAACCGTAAATTATTTAATTATTTTCGTGTGATAAAGAGCTACTTTAAATTTTGTTTCTTAATCTTGTTCTATTGCGTATTAATCGTGTTAGCATCACAAATTACGGTCTGTGAAGCTGGTTTATAGGATCATTTAGTTCGATGGGGGGCATATTTTATGATATCCCATATTTCGTCAATTATTTGGCAGGTAGGTTTGATGCTTCAATACGGAACTCCTCAAGATGACATCAAATATTTCTAAACAAGAAGCGTCCAAGTCTATGGAATCCCATGTAAAAATAGCTGGTATGTCTGTTGCCTTCCGTAGACATTAATGACATCTCGCATGTATGCTGAAGTGTATCGTTAATAGAAATCTTGAATATTCTAGTACCTATCTATATCTTGCGTCATTATGTCAATGCTTACATTGATGTCGCCAGGTATCTTAAAATGATAGGTACATAATGTGCAAGCATTTGTGTAGAAAGCTATGTTTTTTACAAAATTTTCTCTAGGCAACCAAATTGTAATAGGGTTTTCGTAGTTCCAGTATATGTCTGGCTGCTTTAGCCTAAATAAATTAAAGTGCATTTGTAAGCAAATTAATCCTTAAAATTTATTATATCGTCTGATATAGACACTGTTTCAACTACGCGTTTTGGTAAAAAATAATTGGAAAGTAAAATTACTAAAGCACTAACAATAAATGGGACGTGGATAAACTGGTAGATCTAAGCTCCAAAAATATACGCCTCTTATGATAAATGTTAAAAAATTGTACCGTTGCCAACGTCAAATTAAAAATCAGGATTTGGCAAACAGGACTCAACCCTCTCATTAATGTTTGATCTTCGGTATACCGAGTTTTATAAGTATTTTTAACACTCATCTGGAAATAAATGGATGCAAAAACCTCCTTTTTCCATTTTTTCAAGCCATTAAACAACAAAATTGTCATTTTTTGAAGAAACCTTGCATACATAGGTATTAGCGAGCGAATTTCGACTATTGTAGATATTTAATATTAGAAAATCAATATATAGGTAAATCGAAAAGTGTATTTTTACGACGGCTTAAGAGGTAGTTTATGGTGATGTACATATTAGAGTTCATTTTAAAATGAACGATAATCTCCTAAACACAGACTTTTGACAATAGAACGAAATAAAAATATAGTTTGATGTGATAAGGCTATGCAGCTGCTCTTTATGGAATTTCATGTGAGCCTAGACTTTGGGGATTTTTGTTATTTTTTTTTTTATCAGTAAAGTCATCCTATAGATATTGTTTGTTAATCCATTAAAATAGACAAAATCTTTGAATTTGTATATGATTATCCGCTGAAATACCCTTAATCTGCAGGGTACCTAACTCTACGGAGATATTTATTGCAAAGGGCGGCTTTTTCAGTTTTGAAAGTATTCAACATTTGCGAAATTCATCTAAATATATACTACGCTATACTTTAAACAAACTCACAATAGAGGGAAAGCGACAGACGAGTTTTAAACTAATGTGGTTTAAAGGATATTTTGTGTTGTAAATATTAGAGTTCATTTTAAAAGAAACTATAATCTCGTGACCGATAAAAAAAAAAAGTATCCATTTTGATACATCATTTCCCCTATTTTAACGTTAAAATAGTAAATTATGTTATAAGCTCGAAAAATGTAGTATTTCAGACGTAATGCGGTTGCTAACCTAAATAGCCCGAAAAACATTTTTCGCCCATATGTCATAAGTTATTTTTTATTCGATCTTGTTTTTAATGCGATTGAGAGTTGTAAAATAATGTAGAAATGAAGTGAACCTATACATTTCATCTTGCACGCTAATTTTTTTGGTCTTAATGTTTGTTAGTTAACGATGAAATCTGTAATAGCGTCCGAAAAAAAAAAAAAATTTTTTTTTTGACTAACATAAAAAGTGTTGTCTAGCTAGCAGGGCAATAATCAATAGTTTATTGAGAAGGTTAGCTCTTCGTCTAAATATCTAATCTATAAATCGTCATTTTTTCCAACACAATCGGTTAAAAAGCATACAATTGTATGTGAACGTTTGTACAAAAACCATCGTGTTAAATCAGTTCTTATACCTGACTGACAACTCCGATCTTTAGCTTTTTTTTTTTTTACTTTGTAAAATAAAAAGATTAGTTCTTACTATCAAAGAAATTAAATATGCAAGAGAAATAGGTCGAAAAGATTAATAATAATTTATTTATTCCTAAGTTATAAATCTTAACTACATCACTTTCTAAACCAAGAAAATAGATAATCTTCCTGCATTATTCCGTACTTAGATTTATTTTTCATGAAAATAGTCGAATCTATGATTTTCGTTCAAATCCATAAGGGACGCTTGTTTTGTATAGATGATTTATGATCTTATTTTCAACTAAAATACTAGTATAAAAAAAGTATTTCTTCCGATAAACGTGGAAGGAATAGACATTTAAACAGTTAGCCATAACATACGCATACTGACTTGCATTATTTTCATGGATTGAATGGCTACATCTTTGTGTGTGAAGTGAATTTCTTTTTAAAAAATTACAATGCGCTCAATTATGAATTTTCTAACATAACTTTTATGGATAGTGGAGTCGGATATTGGAAGAAAATATTATCATAACGACAACTCGATTATTGATATAATTATTATGGTTTCACAGAAGTTTCTACAGAGTCAGCCATGCTGTAGCAGAGACTGTTGTAGGTCGTATTTTTTAAAAAAACCTAACAATACCTTTACTTTATATTGATAGACATATTCTATTAGAACATTTTTCTAAAATTTAGAGCCTTTGGAAATGTGATAATGCTATGAGCATCAAATATATTCAAAATATCAAAAATCCTTTGGTAGTTAGTTATTGCGGTATATTTTAATAGAGGCATAATTTATACTGTACTCCTAAATTTACGGCATATCACTTTGTTTATGTTATTATATTCACAGAGCCTATTAATCTAACCAACTTTTATTTACGAAAAATTAAAAACTGAAATACTCTATTTTATTGCCGATTGTTCGCAAAGACACTTGGAGTTGTTTTTTTTCTTTTATTTTTTCTTTTCTGTTTTCTTTTTCGGTTCTTAAGAAATGCTAAAGAATCTGTACAAAACAAGTCACGAATTAACTAAATAGCCACCATTTCACTAAATACTTAACACTCAGTATACAATTTTCAGAAATGTCATGATTAAGAACGGTTCTAGTCATTTTATACAAGATTTTACATGATTTAACAAATTTAAAACATTTTTTTAATTTTTACTAAATTCTAAACACTCAGTATACACTTTTAAGAAAATAGGACGATTTGCGACTGTTTTAGTCATTTTTTACAAAGTTTCACAGGGCTTAATAACGTTAAAACATTTTTTTTTAATTTTTTACTAAATTCTAAACACTCAGTATACAATTTTCAGAAATGCCATGATTAAGAACGGTTCTGGTCATTTTATACAAGATTTCACATGATTTAACAAATTTAAAACATTTTTTTTAATTTTTACTAAATTCTAAACACTCAGTATACACTTTTAAGAAAATAGGACGATTTGCGACTGTTTTAGTCATTTTTTACAAAGTTTCACAGGGCTTAATAACGTTAAAACATTTTTTTTTAATTTTTTACTAAATTCTAAACACTCAGTATACAATTTTCAGAAATGCCATGATTAAGAATGGTTCTAGTCATTTTATACAAGATTTCACATGATTTAACAAATTTAAAACATTTTTTTTAATTTTTACTAAATTCTAAACACTCAGTATACACTTTTAAGAAAATAGGACGATTTGCGACTGTTTTAGTCATTTTTTACAAAGTTTCACAGGGCTTAATAACGTTAAAACATTTTTTTTAATTTTTTACTAAATTCTAAACACTCAGTATACAATTTTCAGAAATGCCATGATTAAGAACGGTTCTAGTCATTTTATACAAGATTTCGCATGATTTAACAAATTTAAAACATTTTTTTTAATTTTTACTAAATTCTAAACACTCAGTATACACTTTTAAGAAAATAGGACGATTTGCGACTGTTTTAGTCATTTTTTACAAAGTTTCACAGGGCTTAATAACGTTAAAACATTTTTTTTAATTTTTTACTAAATTCTAAACACTCAGTATACAATTTTCAGAAATGCCATGATTAAGAACGGTTCTAGTCATTTTATACAAGATTTCACATGATTTAACAAATTTAAAACATTTTTTTTAATTTTTACTAAATTCTAAACACTCAGTATACACTTTTAAGAAAATAGGACGATTTGCGACTGTTTTAGTCATTTTTTACAAAGTTTCACAGGGCTTAATAACGTTAAAACATTTTTTTTAATTTTTTACTAAATTCTAAACACTCAGTATACAATTTTCAGAAATGACATGATTAAGAACGGTTCTAGTCATTTTATACAAGATTTCACATGATTTAACAAATTTAAAACATTTTTTTTAATTTTTACTAAATTCTAAACACTCAGTATATCATTTTCAGAAAATAATACAATTCTGTACAGTTTTAGTCATTTTTACAAAGTTTCACAGGGCTTAATAACGTTAAAACATTTTTTTAATTTTTTTACTAAATTCTAAACACTCAGTATACAAGTTTCAGAAATGACAGGATTTAGAACAGTTTTTACAGATATTTACAAAGTCTTAATAACATTAAAATATTTTTTTTCTAATTATAATTGCTATTTTCATCTTTTTTATTCCTTAATTATCTAACATAATGTATACAATTTCAAGAAATAGTAGATTTTTAATCCATGTACAAAATTCAAGAATCTAAAATACAATTAAATGTAGGCTTTTTTTAATTGGCATCTCAGGCAAATTATTTCCCCCAAAATTATCTAAAAAAGATATACCAAAAACATTCTAAAGCGGTTTTTTACCTCTATAAGCATGCAGGCCGATCCGACCCTTGTCGGTTTTATTATCCGCATAAATTAACACAGTAGAGAGATATTGACAGAGCCGCCTCACAAAAGCACCCGGGTTAGCTCATAAACAGCATCACCGAACCATCCGGGTTAGATCATAAAACGCACCACCGAACCACTTGGGTTAGATCATAAAACGCACCACCAGCACCACTGGTCTCGTAAAACAGCACCACCAGCACCACTGGTCTCGTAAAACAGCACCACCAGCACCACTGGTCTCGTAAAACAGCACCACCGAACCACCCGGGTTAGGTCATAAAACGCACCACCGAACCGCCCGGGTTAGATCATAAAACAGCACCACCAGCACCACTGATCTCGTAAAACAGCACCACCAGCATCACTGGTCTCGTAAAACAGCACCACCGAACCACCCGGGTTAGGTCATAAAACGCACCACCGAACCGCCCGGGTTAGATCATAAAACAGCACCACCAGCACCACTGATCTCGTAAAACAGCACCACCAGCATCACTGGTCTCGTAAAACAGCACCACCGAACCACCCGGGTTAGGTCATAAAACGCACCACCGAACCACCCGGGTTAGGTTATAAAACGCACCACCGAACCACCCGGGTTAGATCATAAAACGCACCACCGAACCACCCGGGTTAGATCATAAAACGCACCACCGAACCACCTGGGTTAGTTGCACCACCAGCACCACCAGCACCACCTGATCCAGAACTCTTAGTTTTCCTCTACTATAGTACTATAATGTAATTAATCCTTATGCAATTCACTGTCTGCTGATTGGAAACCCAATAACATTGTTACCAGTGTTCAAAAACATTGACTAGAGGATCAATGAACCATGTAACATTTAAGATGTAATTGTTAATAAATAATACAGTGTTTCAAAAAAAATTAAATACAAAATTATTTTTCCTAGATTAGAAAGTAAGTCAGCAGATTTACCCTCAAACAGTTTAAGGTTATAATTCCATAGACTCCAGTCCATCTGTGGTACACATAATGATTTGCACAACTACTGTTATGAAACCGTCTCATCAACCTTTAATTACTAAAGAAAAAAAACAAGAAGAATGTAATTGGTATAGCGATTCTATACATACCAAACTATTGTCCTGGCACAGTTCGCCTTCGCTTCCTCCTTCGAGGGGCTTATCCCTGGAAGCACCACGGCTAGCTCCAACCATTTTCTCAGGGGCGGCGGTCTGTGTAGGGCAGTTTGAAGTCGACCCAGGACCCTTCCTGGTGTCGGCCTCGGTAGTCTTGAGCATGTACGGTTGTTCTTCGCCCTCAGCCGTCTGGGCTGGGGAATTCTCGCTATCTAATTCTTTTTCTTCACTCATTTTGCGGTTTGCCACACTTGGCTTCGTCTTCGCCGACCTGGGGCAAGGTATGCCCAGGTGGTGGGTATTCGTATTCGTCCTCTAGGCTCTGGCACTAGCGGCTAGAGGCCTGGCCTCGTCGTTCAGCTCTCGGCGTTGCTGATTCTTCACTAATTCGCAGTTTTTACACGTTGCCACGTGGTTCTCTCACTTTGCCGACCTGGTGCAGGTTATGCCCAGGTGGTAAACACTCGTACACGCTTCTCTGGTGA
Organism: Polydrusus tereticollis; assembly: GCA_963920685.1. Taxonomy (NCBI): domain Eukaryota; kingdom Metazoa; phylum Arthropoda; class Insecta; order Coleoptera; family Curculionidae; genus Polydrusus; species Polydrusus tereticollis. The sequence goes on along the minus strand of OY987326.1, from coordinate 25,320,650 downwards.
TGGCGTCAGTCGCAGCAGTTATGGCACTGGATGTCCAAAGTCGGCAACGTCGGCAATGTCGAGTTCTCGTCGTATTTCGCCTTGAAATTATTCTGCCAACAGGCTTTCTCTTCTCGCCGACCTGGTGCAGGTTATGCCCAGGTGGGAAACACTCGTAGTCGCCTCTCTGGTGATGGCGTCAGTCGCTACGGTTATGGCACTGGATGTCCAAAGTCGGCAACGTCGGCAATGTCCAGTTCTCGTCGTATTTCGCCTTGAAATTATTTTGCCAATAGGCTATCTCTTCTCGCCGACCTGGTGCAGGTTATGCCCAGGTGGTAAACACTCGTTCTCGCCTCCTTGGCGATGGCGTCAGTCGCAGCGGTTATGGCACTGTATGTCCAAAGTCGGCAACGTCGGCTGCGTACAATTCTCGTCGCTATTCGTATCTCAACTCTATTTCTCTAGGTGGCAAAGGTGCTTGAACGATTGGCCCTCCTCCGAAGATCGTAAGCGGACTCTTTCCCCTAGGTGCGTGCAAAGCCTGCCCGTATTCCAGGTACAAACTTCTAGGACGGCTAGGAACCACTGCCTTCTGCAGTATCGGGTTCGACTACGGCGTCCCTCCGCCGGTGCTTTTTCCTCAGCACACCTTGCTTTTAACTTTAGGTTCAACGTGTACCACCTTGGTACACCCGGGTCTCGGAATCTCCAAGATCAACCGGCAACTTGCTTGGTGACGTTCGTCCAAAGAAAAGACTTATGCAGATTTTAAAAACCGGAACAAATGCTCAACAATACTTTTACTTGTTTACTATTCTATGGTTCTGCACCGACTGATCGTTCCTTGCGAAATCGCGCTTCTTATAGCCGATTTCCACGTGTCGAGCGTCAAAACACTATGCACCAAATACTTACATAAAAACAAATTGTGCCATCTCGCTGGATAATGCAGGAGTTCCAATTATATATTCTATGTCGGCCCTTTTTTTTTGATCCTGTGGGAAATTGGTGAATCCCACCATTTCAGCAAAGAAAGCAGCAGTAAGTGGTCGCTTATGTTGCACGTAAAGTTTCAATTGTTCCACGAAAGTCTGATTATATAGTGTTTGGTTTGTCCTAAAATTTATATAGGTATATTATTTTAATACGAAATATGAAAAACGTGACCAAGGTCGGTCAAGGCCTCACACCAAGCTATTTTAACTCATTACCGGCCGAGGTGATAAAACTTGGTAATTTTCAAAAAGTATTTATTAAACTACATTAAAAATACATTAACTAAGACTAATGGCGCAAATAAAAGAATTAATATAATGCTTTTGAAAAAATACGTGGGTGCGTATAAGCACCTGTGGCCAAAAACAGCATATAAAAAATAATCCGTATATCATTGTAATTTATGTTGTATTTTAGGTATTTGCATCACCGAAATATTATACTTTATAATATTAACTTAAAAAAAAAGCGGAGCGTAAGAACCTTTTACTCTTTTGCCCATTGCTTACTAACGAGTGATTTTTAATTATTTTGCTCAAGGGAGGCCATGCATTTTAAAAGCATCATAGCCGTACTGCGTAGATAAGATGACATGATTGTTTTATGACATTTACGTCTTATTTGAATTTGTGTATTTGTAAAGTTTAAAAATTGGAGAAATTTTGTAATTTTTGCAGTTATTTGAAGGTAGGTTACTATTGCTTTAACTAATATTTCTCCGGGGAGTCGTCTTTTGACTATTATAAAGTGCTATTTGCATGATATGATTTTATTTTTTATTTTTTTTTTATTTTTCAGCGTATCAAGTTTTGGTGAAGCTTTGTTGCCGGATTGAAAGTTCTACAGTAAAAATGTTTAGTGAAGCACAACAAATTTTTATTGTTGAAAGTTTTTTTAGAAATGGAAACAAAATAGGCGGTGTGTGGAATTACTCTATGCATGACTGCTTTGATGAATTTCGAACCGAGTTTCCTGATGTTGCGGTGACTTTTCATAATTTTCGTACTGGGTCACAATACCTAATTGATAAATTTCGTCAGACTGGTTCTGTTCAACATAAAAAAGGGGCTGGAAGACCAACGAAACGATCGAATGAGGTTATTGAAGAAGCGCGACAAATTATGGAAAATAATCCTTCAACTTCCATTAGGCATTTATCTCAACAAATTCAGCAAACGGATTTATGCTACAGTACATGTCAAACACTTTTGAAAAAGGATCTGCATCTATACCCTTATCGTGTTACGGCTATTCATGAACTCCTTCCCAATGACGTTCCCCAAAGACTTAATTTTTGTGAATGGTTTTTAAACAATTTTCAAGAAGAAAATAGTGGTGCTTTTGAAAAAACATTTTTTACCGATGAGGCTTATTTTTATTTATCAGTTAATTCACAAAATATGCGAATGTGGAATACGCAAAATCCGCATGTTTTTGTAGAAAGACCTCTTCATCCTCAAAAAGTTGGTGTGTGGGCAGCAATTAGTTCTAGAAGAATAGTAGGCCCAATTTACTTTGATGGCACAATTACAGCTGAGAGATATCGGATCGAAATTCTGACAACATTTATTAATGAATTGCGGGAAGGTTACTTCCAACAAGATGGCGCTACACCTCATGTAACCAGAGAAAATTTAAATTTTTTAAGTGAATTTTTTGAAAACAGAGTTATAAGCCGAAATACGCAACAAATATGGCCACCTCGTTCCTGCGATTTAACACCCTGCGATTTCTTCTTGTGGCCTTTTATAAAAAACTCCATTTATCGAACACCAATTGAGGATATAAATGATCTTAAACGAAGGATTTCAGAAAAAATTGCCGAAATTAATAATTCTCCAAACGTATTGGTTAATGTGTCTCTGAGGGTAAGAAGAAACATCAGAAGGTGTCTAGAAGTAGGAGGCGGCCATATAAAGTAGGCTTTCAAAGTAAGATAGCTCAGGATTTTATATTACATACCGTCAAAAAACATTATTTTAGGTTTTCAACGTGACAACGCTGCTTTCTTGCAAATTCGCCCTATGATTTAATCTACGCGCTACTGCTACACTATGTATACTGGGTCACAGCCGCCCTTGAGCAAAACAATTAATAATCACTCGTTATCTTCAATCGGACATTTCGCAGTACAGTTTTCTCTTACTGTGTCTGTTCCAAGAAATCCATTTTCTTTTAAATTTCCCAAAAGAGCATGGGAAGTAAAAAAATTGTAAAAGAATACTCTATGGATGTTATTGTGGATTTTCGACCACCGATAAAAGCTCCAAAAGAAAACTCGTTCCTAATGCAAGATTTAGGTCTGTTTTCTCTGCTTTGCCACGATATGGAATAATAGCCAGTATCTAAGCAAAGAGCTTGAAGCTGAATATAACCGACTCTCGACGAATGAAAGTTTTGCAGCGCCCGAAATAAGGCACCATTTCTTCATCAATTGAAAGATTTTCGGCGAAAATTCCAAATTGTTTTTGATTTATTGTTTCAAAAATTGGTGTCAATGAACAACAATTCAGCATTTTCAACGTCTGAGTCCTCTTCTAATAGCGTCATCGATTCTTTAGTGTTTAGTGCCCTTTTCATTTCAAGCTTTGAAAATTTGCTGAAAAATTATATTCAAACTGTTCTGCTTACCAATAAATAAAAATAATAATAAAACATACCTCATATTTCTTATTTACAGAAATCGCTTATGACCACAACTAAACTTTACAGATAAATAAAACTTACTTGGGATTGAATCCCTTATAACAGAACGCGACGAGAAGTACAGCACAGTTCCCAATAAACTGATAATATTTACGTTCTTAGATTTTCGACTCGTCGGGACTTGCAGTTTAGCATGTTACTGCTTTTGGCCAAAGGTCCGTATATGCATCCATCATATTTTTATGAGTCTTGAATGATATTTCAAAAATATGAGTAAACATAAATATTTACTAGGTAACATGTACGATTTGTATGTAAGTTTCACTCTCAAAAATTTTCAGATAATCTAAAATTGCTATTATAACGTAAAATAATAGGTACCTAGTTTCCTAAATTTAGATAAAATCAAATTTGTAATTAAAACAAAATTATTTGTACTTCATAAGTCCCTAATAAACAATATTGTAAGACCAGAAATGCCAAATATTGTCCGCGGCCTCAAAAACAAAATAGTTTGAAAGTTGCGCTGACGCACCTTTCGCCAATAATGGGTTAACCAACCAATAACGCAATATTTATTATCTTACGCAAACTAGTATAATAGGCTAAAAAACTATGCATAAATTTATAGCTATATTATGTTCCTTCCTTGTATAAATAATTTAACTTTCTTATTTACTGGAGAGCCTCGCTCCATATTTCTACTCGGGGTCCCAAATCAAAAAAGCGATCATGCGCGTATCGTAAATCATTTCTTGTATTTTACCTGAAATACATGCCCATAAACATGACGTGATCTTGAAAATGTTGACCAACAGGTAGATCTTTTTTAACTGGTATACCTAAATTATTTAGATGTTTCTTTGGGCCAATGCCTGAGAGCATCAAAAGTTGCGCTGAATTGATAGCCCCAGCTAAAATATTGATTTAAGATTTAAGATCTATATCTATAGTGAAATTTATGTATACATTCCAACGACATAAATAAATGCATGGAAAGAGCACGTGAACAAGATGTGCTAAGACCGTCCCCGAACGGTCGTTCAACTAATAATAATTTACCACTGCAACAAAGGATTGCCAAGTTAAAAATTTAATTGACAGGTTGAAAATGATCGTTCGGGGTCGGTGCATATTATTTACATCGTTGGAATATGTAAATGAATTATAGTGTACTTTAGGGTCAAGACACAAAATCAGTGATTTCGAAAATTATATGTAAAATATTTAAATATGGAGTACGCATCTAAAGTCTCCCCTTGGACCCTGTTAACTAGCAGGTGGAAATGTATTTGCAATCTATAAAAGATCTCAGGGTGGGATAAGATTTTATTGATTAATTTTAAAACGGCGGTCAATTAATATTTAGTATCTAGATTTTTATTGTTACAATGTAATAAAAATTATTTAGGAACTTATTTGACAGATAATTGTTTCAATAAGATATTAGATTTATGGGCGGCATCTCCTTTATTTAGCATGTACGCTGTTCCAAGAACAACAGCAACAACAAGTAAAATAGTAAAAAGTAAAACACATCAACAGCAAAGTCTGAATTAAACACTCCGTAAACCTGCCAAAAACGAAGATTATTTTCAATATTTCAATCAAGCTAAAGAAGAAAATATGCGGTAAGTCGCGTAAAACTCATACGCCTTCAATTTGCATGTAGTATGCAACCCCTTATACCCATTAAATTTCGCAGTGACCAACCAAATGCGCTAGACTTCTAATCCCGCCCTCAAATTTCGTGACTCGTAATGTCCACGTTGAGTCTCTTACGAGGAGCCGTTAGTAAGAATTCAGTTTCTTAGTGCAATGCAAGGCGGGTTTTTGTTCATTTATTTGAATAACTATTCATAATATAGGGTGTGCTGTGTACGGGTGTAATCTGGATAAATTGAAAAATAATTTTGATAAAATATAAGGTTTTTCACTTTTGCTAAGGATTCAAAAATAAAATTAGAATGGATTATACGTTTGTCTAAACGTTAAGATACATTTGATGGAACTTCCGCATGAATGTACTCAAAACATTTTAATAAAGATGATTATGTGCGAAATTTAAAACAAGATGTTACTTGGAGAGAGAAAGATCAAAAATAATTACCTACCCACATAAAGTTAAAATTAGGTATTGTAATATACAGGGTGTTATGGAAATGACTTATTATTTTTTAACCCGTAAATATATAGGTCGAGACGAATTGGGGAAAAATTGCTATAAATGGCGCTCGAAGCTAGAAATTCGAGAAAAATGCCTTCAAAAATTTAGGTCCAAAACACCTACGCGCCAATGACCCAAACAGCTGATTTGGGTAATTGTTTACTTTAGTGCAAATGTTGAATTTTTCGCTAAAATTTCGTATATAGGCTAATTAAGGGTAGCTGATCACAATTTTCCTTTTGCGTTTAGGCGGCAAATGCACTGGTTTTGAGAAAAAAAATGTTAAAGTTTTTCTAACTCACCGGTATGTTATTTTGCATGTAATCCTAAAATGTTGCTATTTCCAATAAAATATTACTTGTCGGAGTCATAGTATACACTTCCGAGTTGAAATAAACGAAATATGCCACAAGGAATCTCTGAAAAACGGGATAACTTGTAAGCGAACAGAAAACTCTACGTTATCTGGAAAAAGACGGGAGACAGCTCACTGACAGCTGGCCAAAAAAGCAGAAGCAAACTGCACCCATGTTGTCAGATTGTTAGTGTATTATAAATTGCCTATACTTTTCAATTCATTTTTATTAATTGAATGAATCCTATTGGCTCGAGCTAGCATATCATTCTCCTGGATGGAAGCCATTAATAATTACAAGAAAAAGAAGAACAATCTGGCAACGTGAGTGCAATGAATCTGAAAAGAGACGCTTCTACTTTGTCGGCGTATTAACAACGAATTTAATTAAATTTGTGCCTTTTCCATTGTTTTTTTGCTAAAATGTTGTTCTTATTTTATGAACAGATAGTTTGGTGAAAGTTTTATCACATATTTTGAAGGGAAAACCATAAAATCTAGGAAATTGAAAGGAAAGAATACCCTAACCTGTAAGTGAAAAACTTTAACATTTTTTTTCCTCAAAACCAGTGCATTTGCCGTAAAAACGCAAAAGGAAAATTGTGATCAGCTACCCTCAATTAGTCTATATACGAAATTTTAGCACAAAATTCAACATTAATTGCACTAAACTAAACAATTACCATTCCAGCAGTTTGTCTTGTCAAAAACACATGTGTTCAGGGGCATTGAACTATCATGGAAGGCGCACATAGTCCGGTTTTAAGGTATTTTACAAAATTCAAAATACTTCCGATTTTAGAAAAAAAAACTGTAACTCTAGACCACCTCAGGAGTGGCCCCTTAAAATATAATAAGTCATTTCCATAACACCCTGTATATTTAATTTTATATATTTCTTCGAATAAAACACATTCTTTTTCTTTGAAATTAGTAAACAAATATATACAGGTAACAATAGGTTTTAAGGGGGGAATATCTTCAGCTAATTTTAAGCATAAAAGTTAAAATAAAGTTGGTTTATTGGCACTACAAATATCACCTTGTTATTTTTAAAAACAATTAAGATTATTAAAAAACAAAATAACTTTTAAACGCCCTATGTTTTAAAAACTAAGCATTAGCAGCAAATTTCATCATATTATTCTGCCGGCGAACAGGCAACAAACATGCATGCACGAACAAATTGCTTTTTGCTAGTACAAAAATCAAAAGTAATAAAGGAGGGTATTTACCCCCATTATCCCGCCCCTCGTAAATTTCGCACATATTTGGAAACGGCATGTTTTACCTACAGAATGTAACTTTGTAACATAGGTCTTTATTTATTTCTTTATAAACTATTTAAAGCTTTAAACTATGTTCTATAGGAAATAAATATATATAGTATGATATTAATTTTTCAATTCACCATTTGCACAAAACTTGTTAACAGCGAATAGTACTAAAACGCTTTATTAGCTCTCACTAAATACATACATATTCTCATAAAAAGAATGGCTAGTTAATTGGTTTAATTCTGTTAAATTATGGTGGAGTTAGCACTGCGATACACATAATCTTGTATGTATAGTATATTTTTCTTTATTATTGATTTCTCAGAAAATATTATTCTTGGTAAAAGTTGGTGGGTGTAAACATAAGAAAAACTGCTTTTTGGATAGAAGGCTGTGGCCTAAAGCGAACGCATGCGTCTACGTTCCCAGGTAGCTCCGACGCATGTGCACTCCAATTTAAAATTCGCTGACGATCAGCCAGTTCAACATATACTTCTTTAACTTCGTCTTCACCCAGCATTCCCCTCGGCTGTACATCTTCACACCACGACCAGAGATCCTCTTCTTCAGGCTTAGTTGTTATTGCCTGCGGTGAGTCACCCACGGGGTTTGGGTCGCTTGCCACTTCCTTGCCACTCGGCCGGCAGTCGGTCGGAGGTTTAGAGGACCCTAACAGGTCCTGGACACCAATTGGCAACTTGGCATCTCGGTCAGGGCCCTTTGCCACCTCCGTATCGTTGTCGAAAAAGTCATAGCAGACTTCCTGTAGTTCTGGGTGCCCTTTAGGCGCTGGTGTATCCATGGCATCGATGGTCAAGGCCTCCAGAGAGTTTCCCTGGAGGTCCGTGTGCCTGCTGGACGTCTTAAACCCCATAGCATCGAGGAGCCAGTCCTCCAGGAAGCCGCTCGGCGAAGACGGTAGCAGCACGTCTTGCATTCTGTCTAAAGCTGCTGCGTAATTTAAGGCCATGTGTCTGACTCACAACAGCTTTGTTAAAACGTAATAAAAATATTTCAAAACTTTTCTCCTAACTCTGTATATTATATAAGTCTTATTCTGACTCTATATAATAGTTAACTAATAACACTTTTTATGCCTAAGTATTTTATTCTAACTTAAAACACAAAAGAAACGACTTTGTAACTTTTAACACTTTTTTATTTGTCCGACAATATATATGACAACTCCCATAAAAGTCCCAGTTTATGCTTTAGGGTACTTTTTACTAAATGCGTAATTTGAATTTAATTACTTTAAAAACAACTCATCAACTCGAGTTGTGACGTCATATGATGACTGCAGCTAATTTGATCTTATCTCTTTGAACCCCCCGTGAATGACTGAATGTAAACTAAAATTGTCGGCTATTTATAGGCAATTTGAGTGCTAAAACACCCCCCCCCCCTTAGAGATCACATTAGCTGTCGTCGAATTGACAACAACAGCAAAATATTTACAGTTACACTTTCCTACTTATCTATATATACACTTTTCTTCATCTGTTTCTTGAGGATTGTCCTGGTGTTGATCGCCATCCCTCTGGCCGTAGCTCCATTTCTACTCTATGCTACGCTTTAGAACGTTCGGGTCTGGAGGATCGTCTTGGTGTTCATCACCATCTCTCTGGCTGTGGCTCCGTTGAAGTCATCTCTGCGGCTCCTGGCTTGGTTCAGCAAGGACTGCAGCTGTAGAGGCCATTCTTCTCTGGTCATCATTAAAATTCTGGTCTTCATTCGTTGGAATGGTATCATCGTGGCGGCTACTAAGCTCTCTGCCGTGCCAACCGTTGTTATGTTGGTTGCATGGGCTATCTTCTCCCTGTACTCTGCCACATCTGGCGCTAGCATCAACAAACTGGGTGTTCCCCATCTGCTAATCACTTCGGCTTGTACAAATTCTATTAGCGAAGCTGGGTGAATACTTCTGTGTGGTCTTGCTTCTATAAATCCACTGAATACATCTACAGCACAGTATAACGTTGTAAATCTACTGTGTCTGGTCTTTGGTAAATCTTCAATTATTGTAATTAAAACTGCGCCCCACGGTTTTAACATTCCGTGGCACAGGTCATCTTCTTTGAAATGCTGACAACACAAACACTGACTAAAGTGCGTGTCCACATCCTTTTCTATCGACGGCCACCATAACCACTTCTTGATAGTCTCTTTCATTCCTTGTCTAGTATTGTGGCGTATTCCATGAGCCAAGTTGAGGATATTCTTCCTGTGGTTCCTCGGACACCACACCGCCACTCCGTCGTCTCCTTGACGCCCCACAACTCCAAACCGATCTACCAGCGGCACCCTCGCATCCCTCTTGATTGCGTCCCGTAGGTCCCTGGCAACCGGATCGATTGCTTGCGCCCCCACGATCCCTAGGAGTGCGGTTATCCACCGCCCATCTCCCGGGGCCTCCTCCTCCAACTTGCCATGTAGCCACAAGACTGTCTCCGCATCTACTTATGTTTGATGGGACACCACTTCAGGCACGTCACATTTCTTTATTTCATCTTTTGATGTTAATTGGGTCTTCGACCTAGGCGCATCGAAGGGCTTTAAGTCTTCCTTGCCTTTAACGGTCTTTTGCTCGGGCGCCATGAAGCGAACGCATGCGTCTACGTTCCCAGGTAGCTCCGACGCATGTGCACTCCAATTTAAAATTCGCTGACGATCAGCCAGTTCAACATATACTTCTTTAACTTCGTCTTCACCCAGCATTCCCCTCGGCTGTACATCTTCACACCACGACCAGAGATCCTCTTCTTCAGGCTTAGTTGTTATTGCCTGCGGTGAGTCACCCACGGGGTTTGGGTCGCTTGCCACTTCCTTGCCACTCGGCCGGCAGTCGGTCGGAGGTTTAGAGGACCCTAACAGGTCCTGGACACCAATTGGCAACTTGGCATCTCGGTCAGGGCCCTTTGCCACCTCCGTATCGTTGTCGAAAAAGTCATAGCAGACTTCCTGTAGTTCTGGGTGCCCTTTAGGCGCTGGTGTATCCATGGCATCGATGGTCAAGGCCTCCAGAGAGTTTCCCTGGAGGTCCGTGTGCCTGCTGGACGTCTTAAACCCCATAGCATCGAGGAGCCAGTCCTCCAGGAAGCCGCTCGGCGAAGACGGTAGCAGCACGTCTTGCATTCTGTCTAAAGCTGCTGCGTAATTTAAGGCCATGTGTCTGACTCACAACAGCTTTGTTAAAACGTAATAAAAATATTTCAAAACTTTTCTCCTAACTCTGTATATTATATAAGTCTTATTCTGACTCTATATAATAGTTAACTAATAACACTTTTTATGCCTAAGTATTTTATTCTAACTTAAAACACAAAAGAAACGACTTTGTAACTTTTAACACTTTTTTATTTGTCCGACAATATATATGACAACTCCCATAAAAGTCCCAGTTTATGCTTTAGGGTACTTTTTACTAAATGCGTAATTTGAATTTAATTACTTTAAAAACAACTCATCAACTCGAGTTGTGACGTCATAATATGATGACTGCAGCTAATTTGATCTTATCTCTTTGAACCCCCCGTGAATGACTGAATGTAAACTAAAATTGTCGGCTATTTATAGGCAATTTGAGTGCTAAAACAGGCCTTGTATTTATACCGGGTGCCCACTAAGAATTATCAACCAGGAAGAGATTGGAGTCGTGTATACAGAACGATGGGCGACAATTTGAACATTTAGGGCGCCACTGAGAATTATTGTCGTAACGATATATTTGCTTGAAACAAACGTACCTTCATCTTTTGTTTTTCCAAGGCCTATTTGACTCTTTAAAAAATCTTTACAATGGCAACTTGAAAATAAAATCATAATGTTCCGTAATTATGATTACATATTGTTGTTGATATCTCCGGATTGAAAATAGATATTAACTTGCGGTTTTCGCTGACTTCTTAGACTTTTAATCATCCTTGTAATCAGGTAAAATTGAATATAGGTACTATTATATTTACAATTATGGAAAAAACGCGCAATGTTTGTGAAGTTGTAAGACAGCGCCCCTTAGTGCCTAGTGTAAAACACATATTGCCGTAGTTCATAAGACGATATATAGAGTGAGAAAAGCCCTTTTTAACAAAACTAAGTTTACTAAATTATGTTAAGCCAGACCGGAGTTATCAGCATTTATTACAAATAATGTTCAACCTTCCCCAACCACTTTATTTGAAAAGTGACGAACATGTTCTATAGGTGAATTTTATTAATAAATCTTCGAAATATACAAAAATGTTATTTTCGGGATACCTTAACTAGGCGACTTATAAGGAAACTTCGTGATTCATATTTACCGTTACTGTTGCGCCCTCTAGCGCCAGTCTGAGAAACTTGAAAATATTTTCCAGCAATTTCTCATGACTACTTTACCTAATATATTTTTCTTATGCAAGCCATAAGACTAACACTTTCTGAGATACGGCCGACAGCCATTCTTAGTGGGACACCCGGTACATACTTTTTAATTCTAAACAACTCATTCTTTATATTCCCTACTTTTTTGACAGGAGGGTACTTTACTCTTGAACGGTGGTCGTATTATTTAACTTGAAGCCATCCCAAGCGCACCTGAAATAGTTATCTGTCATGCACCAACTTTTATCAAGAATAAAATTTTCTGAGAAACCGATAATAAGGAAGTTTCTCATTTGCTCAGAGACGCGCCAAGTATTTTCGGCGCCGTCGTGCGAAATAATGATAGGGGCCTTTAACCAATATTATAATATTGAGCTAAAATTACCACCCTTCTCTCATAGTTGATCGTTAAGATTTTTAATATTAGAATACGAAGTAACAGTAACAAAACAATAACAGTATCAAAGTTACAAAAATACAAAATATTAAAAAAAAAAAAAATAAAATAGCGATTGTTTTGAAACAGATAATACATGATCATGATACGTGATGAAGAGGTCTTACAAAAATTAAATTTTTCTTGCTTTACTTTTTGCAAATTCATTAACAAGATTTTCCATTTCAAGTTGCTTTAAAAAGTCAGACTGATAGCAATATTTTCTAACCGCTCTTGGTCGATTCTAGATCGTAAATAATTTTTAATCAACTTTAATTTAGAGATTGACCTCTCGGCTGTAGCTACAGAAACGGTTAATAATATGCGCAATGCAATCGTAATATTTGGAAATGAGTGGGCTGGGTTATTTATTGCAATGTAATTAAGTGTTTCTACTACTGACGTCGCGTTCTTGTCGCCATTTTGCAGAAATTGTATTTCGTGTAAAAGTTCTGTTCCGTCTATATCTTTCTCGTTTCGATCTTTGTTAGTTAAGGTTTTTTCCAGTTTTTTAAAAAAATCGGCTGGTCGTCACTTTCGTAAGAAAATTGTTTTTTAATCTTTCGTGGCCTTAAAATTTCTGCGTATACAAATTTTTTCAATAACTTCTAAGCAAGAAGCTAGTTCTTTGGCATCTACTAATAAGTCACTGAAGCCTTTGTCAGATTGATATTGTTTTACAAATTCATTGAGGTTACTTAAACTTTCGCAAGCCACTTTACTTAGAATCTTGTACCACAAGACTACCATACACACAAACTCATAATTTTTAATTTTTTTACCTAGGGCGGTAGCTAGATGTTTCGTAGTATTGTCAAAATTATTTTCGGATAAAATTTCATAAAGAGCATCGTAAATTTCGCCCAACTGAAATCTTAGAGGGGTTATTGCATTAATTCTGCTAGACCATCTAGTATCTGACAAAGGCTTTAATGTCAGACTTGAAATGTTACTTTTTAAAACAGACCATCGATTGGTTGAGGCAGAAAGAGAATTATATAATTCTTGAACAGTTGAAAAAAAATTTATATTAGAAATATTGGATTTCACAGCATCGTTTATGACAAGGTTCAAACTGTGGTTACAAGGTACAAACATTGCTCGTGGATTAATGTCTAAAATTCTTTTTTGTATACCTTGATGTTTACCCCTCATATTTGAACCATTATTATAACCTTGGCCGCGCATATTATAAAATAAATGTCTAAAGTAGTCTAAACCATAATTCTCCAAAGTTCTTAGTAAAAAATTGGTTAAACCTTCACCTGTTGTATCACTGATAGGACGAAATATTAAAAAACATTCTTCGACACTAAATTTATTGTTTTTTAAATTAACTAATCTTAAGCAAACAGAAATCTGCTCCTGGCGGCTCACATTAGGAGTACAATCAAGTAATATAAAAAAATAAATTGCTTTTTTAACTTAGTTTAAAATGTTATTTCTTATATTGTCACCTATTAATTTAATGGTTTTGGTTTCGTTCAAAGTTTTATCTCTAGGGTAAAGAGGAATATTTTTTTGAGATCTATTAATATGTGCAGACCATGACTGGATGAAACTTTGCTATCATTTCTATACTTTTAAAAAATTTCCATTATTTCTTCCAAATAATTTGTTACTATATAGGACCCCGAAAAGTCAAGTTTTGTTCAGCCAAAATTGAATAGTATAAATTATTTTTTCAATGGCGCTACGCCAATGTTTAGTTGCATTTTTTAATATATTTTTCATTTCCGAATCAACGCTTCGATTAGTTTTAAATCTTTCTAGTAAAAAGTCTGACCAGACACGTAAATTTTGAAAATGAGATTTACTATTTTTGTGAATTTTTAAATGTTCTGTTAAATGATGCCAATCATTGAAACCGTCTCGGTTACTTATTTTAGTGTTTTTAAAAGTCAATGGATTGTTGGGGTTGGGGTCATTGAATATTTTGCAGCAGAAGCATAAAACTGCATTATTTTCAATAGAATATAGCAAGCAATGACGCTGAACCTTCTTACCATTTACCAAAATTTGAGTAAAATTTATATATCGGAAAACTTACGTCCACTTTTGTCTTTAGGATACAGAGTTTTATTTTGAAAATGCATTGAACCTTTTTCGACAAGTTCTTGCACCTGGATTGGAGACAATACACTCGGCCAAAGACCTGGATCGTTAGAAAGGAGCGCTTCTTCGGATAATTCGTCTTGCTTACTCGAACATGATGGTACCGACACTGACTAAAACGTATCAGGACTCGTATCAGAATCTAATTTTTTTGGATCTTCATCCTCATTAGCTTGCTTTTCTAATTCTGATGGCAAGTTTGATTTTGTTGATGTCTTGTGTGGTCTTTCAAAAAAAGTTAGTAATTTTGAAATCAGTTTTCTCCAAGTCTTCCTCCCGTTTTCGCTTGTTAAGCAAGTTTTGGTAACCAGACAATTTATTTTTTCTTCTCTGGCCATCTAAATAATATAAATAAAAAATAATAAACACTAAGCCTTATTTGTTTCATAAACAAAAGTTATTAAAAAGACAAACAATTATTTGCATCCCTGTTAATTAATTTACTTTATCACTTACTTACCTTATTTGTAATTATTTCTCACAATTGCGGTAGATACGTAATAGCAAATAAGGCACTCTATACGTCTTATGCGCTTATCAAGACAAGAATGAAAAATTAACCTGCTACATCGATTACGAACACGCAAAATTTTGCAAGTTTCAACCAGCGCGACGAACGCACGCGGATTTTCGCGCTTCACAGGGAGAAGAGTTGTAAATTTTCACCACTGGTACTGGTTGCCGACCGGCGGTCGGTGTTGGTGGATAATGCATTTTTATTACCGGTATTCATAGATAATTTTTTTAGCTTATGTTAATTTGTGTTGAAGGCCTGGCGCCTTTAAGGCTTTGGCGCCTTTAAGGCTTTGGCGCCTTTAAGGCTTTGGCGCCGTCGTGTGTCGCACGACCTTGCCCATTTGGACGGCGCGTCCCTGCATTTGCTGCACACTTAATCGATCACACTGTATAATCATGAAATACTGTTCAAAAACTAGTAACAACATGCGTCTCCCTAAGCACTCCATAAGCAATTTAAAATATCTCTCACGCGATGACGTCAATGCGCCCACCATACGAGATTGAAACGGCTAGGTATCATACCTTGTTTATTTGTACAATGAAACCATACCCTTGTTCCTTTGCTTTGCCTAACAATTAAATTAACGTACATTGACAAGAGTAGCCGCCATTGTAAAATTAACTTATGAAATCTTATCCAAGAAAACTAACCACTGCCCAACTTGTGTTTGTGTTGTTGGTCATTTAATGTACCATACCAACACATGTAGGGTGTCTATTTGTTCTTACATTTCACCGAATAATAAAACTGATCCATTGTAAGTAAATTTTCATATGCGATTACTATTTATAATTTAAGTGTGGCACCATCATTTTTAGTTTGGGGTGCTTGGACTTATATTTACCTTTTCTGATTAGTTTGTAGAGACGTTCGTTTGTTTGCAATAATTTGGTAACAAAACTATGTTAGTGTCTGAATATGTAGGTCGCTGTGTATGACATGATTGGATAATCACATGTTAACAGGAGAACATTACTTTAAACGCACAATATATATTACATACTAAAATACCTAATTAGATGTTTCGAGAGCAAAGATTGACTGATATTTATAAAATGACCTTTAACACTTCTTAGTTTTTTTCTAATATTCTTACCTGATAATATAACTTCTTTTCGAATTCTTGCGACATATGTTTGTCCATCTTTAACAAATTTTACTCCACACGCAACATTGTTTTTGTCAATAATTATTGACGTAACAAAACTGTTAAGGCTAACCGATAAGTTTGGCCTATCTAAAAAATTGTTTAAAAATGCTGTTGCGGTGTTCACACGTTCGTTACCATTTATAGTAAATTGTGCTTTAGAGATTCCATTTTGGAAGTGACCATTGTAGTCGATGAAAGGCAACCCTTGTTCGTTAAAACCCCTTATTATTGTTCCTATAAAATATATATAATACATATCTAGTAAAAGTTTTAATAGATAGGCTAGAATTTCGTACTTACCAAACCCGGAGTTTCTGTAGTATAATTAACTGTAAGATAGCCTCCCACTCCATGGTACTCTAAATCTCTGGGATAAAAAACTGCGTTTTCTGATTTTTTAAAATATGGCAAAACTTCTTTATATGACCATCCAGGGTTACCGTAAAAGTTCGCCTAAATGTAAAAAGGAGCAGTAAAAATACATTGTGTGAAAAAGTATGGACCTACCAAAATGCGTTTGATATCACTGGGGAACAAATTTCAACTTCTTTTTTGTTTCCTGAACAAAATCTATTTTATTTTATTGAACTACACCCAAGTAACTAAAAAATACCTATTAAATATTTTAGTTAGCTTGGAAAAAAAATCTGAATTATTTGTTACAAGATCTTAATTTATAGGCATATATAATAAACATTTTAATTTATAGGCATTTACAATGAACATAAAAACAATATATTATTGGTTCAACAATAGCAACTAAATAGCACATTTTTATCAGTGAGCCTAAAATTTAGACACTCATTTTACGTTTCTTAGCCTGTCTTTTGAAAGCAGCCTCGGTGTCATCTCCAATAATAGTCCAACAGTAGTGGGCTAACATCTCACAGTTCCATTTTCCCTAATTCCTTCTTTCCATGTTTGAAATATCCTGGTGGAATCTCTCACCGTGCTCGTCACTTACAGCACTACAATTTTCCGGAAAATAATCTAGATGAGAATCCAGGAAATGAATTTTCAGCGACATATTACACCCTAGGTTTTGGTAACATAAAAGAAGTTGGGCAACCAGGTCTTTATAGTTTTCTGCTTTTATGTGTCCCAAAAAATTTGTTGCAACCATTTTAAAGGCATTCCAAGCGTCCTTTTCCTTGTCTTCAAGTATGGAATCGAATTGCGCATCTCCGAAAAGCTTCCTAAGCTGGGGACCCACAAATATTCCCTTTTTAATTTTAGTGTCACTGATTCTAGGGAACTTTTCTTTTAAATAACTAAAAGTGCGTCCTTCTTTGTCCATGGCCTTCACAAAATTTTCAAAAGTCCCAATTTTATATGAAGTGGCGGATTTTTCTGGGGGAACCAATGGCGCGCTTGCTACATTTTTCTTTCCTGGCTCAAAAGACTCTCGGTGGCCAAATCTTCTTTATGTTGTGATCCGATCGTGTTCGACTGTCCCATTCGCAAAGGAAGCAGCAGTATTTCGTATAACCTAGCTGCATTCCAAGCTAAATCGCCACAACTTTTATGTCCCCACAAATTTGCCAATTCTATCTTTCATATTGTATGGTCTTCAGTAACGATTTCAAATTGCGATACGTTTCTTTCATGTAGACTGCATGACCAATTGTGACTGAAGGCAACTTGTTTCCATTATGGAGTAACAGTAGCTATAGGACTTACTTTTGAGGAATCAATGAAAAGTCTCCAGTCTTTTGGATCATAGTCGAGATTTAAAGCTGCCATTAATCCCTCAATGTCCCTACAGGCTACCAAATTGTTTTCCATGTTAAAAAATGGTGTTAGGTTTTTCTGACGGCTTCGGTACACAAAAACTTTTACTTCACCTTGAAGTAAGTTCCATTGTCGTAATCGAGAGGCCAATAGTTCGGACTTTTTCTTAGGCAATTCCAAATCCCTTATAAGGTCACTTAATTCACTTCACGACTTATTTTGTGACACTTTTTACTGAGAAGTTAACATAAAAAATCGGAGTCTTGCGAGGTTGATGGGCCGGCAGTACACTATTGTTTGAATCCATTGGATCATCATCAGAGTCAAGGCTATATTCCTGAGGTGGATTAGGTATAGGCAACTCGTTACTATGAGGCATCGGGCGTATGGCGGATTGTAAATTTAGATACTGTATCGCAGACCTTTTTTTCTCCGATAAGCCTTTTTTGATGGGAGGTGTCAAACAAAACTAACAGTCAGTAACGTGGTCTTTCGGTTCTCGCCAGTATAATGGTCAATCTCAAAATCATCGCCAGTTATATAGCTATTGGTTAAATTTACAATGTATACATTCCGATAAGCCGTTATAATATATCACATAATATTATGATAATAGGTAGGTACATATTATTATTAATATTATAACATTGAAATTTGAGGTCAGAATTCAAAGTCAGTATGTATCTAATAAAAATTTGGCGCCTGATCTGGCAACGTTGTCCCCAAATGTCGAGACGTAGAGGAAAGAAGGATGAAGATCTCGGAAACCTAACCTGTTTTGATAGTGCCCCAATACGACATACGTACGTATAACGTTTTTATGTATTTATGTTCAAAGCATAAGCTCCGGAATATTTTGTGTACCTACTGTGGATCCTGCCGAGACCGAGAAGTCTTATGTTTTTTGGATATTTACTTGTCTCTGCTGTAAGTAAGTTAATACTTATAAAATAATAATTATTGTTCAAATTAGAAATAGGTTAATTCTTTTTAGTGTTAACCTTATTTAAGTTTAATTCATATTTTTAGAAATTATTAAAATATTTCCGTGTCTCTTTGTAGAATTAAGGTGGATTTATGCAGACCAATTTTAAGACCTTAATTTTTATTAATTTTTGGGTCATTTGCATAAATGAAAGCCACAACTTAACGAACGTGGCGCAGCTCCAGGGGGTTTTTGGGGTTAGCCCACTTCCAAGTGTTGTGATCACAGGTCGATCACCCATTTACGAAATAGATATTTCATATTTATTATTTATGTTGTTAATAAATATTTTCAATATAAGTACATAGATTTAGTTTTAGAAATGTATTAAGATTTTACCTGTCAGCCGTTATGTTTTATTAAATTTTTGTTTGTTTAATAAGAGTTTTTTCTATTCCTTGTATTTACAAACATGTTAAGATCTAAAATGATATACAGGATGTTGTAATGACTGTTAAAAATAATATATTGTTGATACACGTTAATGTTCACAGAGATCTTCAAGGATGATTTCAAAAAAATGCAATGCGTTGAAATGAAATTCCAAGTAGACCTGGTCTAACGACAAGATTCGTTCGATCAAGACCTACTTCAAGTTTGATCAATGGTCAAAAATAAGGGCAACTTAAGAGTGGACCACGTCTGCTTAGAGAAACCACGTCCCTTTCTACCAATATATACGTCAATTTTGAACCAATAAGTACATCTCTTTTGACCAATAAATACGTCTCTTTGACCAATAAATACGTCACTTTTGAACCAAAATTTACGTCATAGTATTACGTCGTCTAGATGTTACATATTGTCGTCCTATTAGCGTAGTAGAGACGTCTTAAAGGGACGTCATTTCGTCAATTTTGTACCAATATTGACGTCGCGATAACGTGTTTTGGTTAACTGGGTAGCTCAAGAAATAAATGACTACCATTGGATCAACAGCCCAAGTTTTTTCGATCTGTGTGAGCACAAGGTTTTACGCTCTGTGTGTGAGCTCGATTCCTTCTTTTCTCTCTCGATGTGAGCTCAACTTTTTTTTGCTCTGTGTGAGCGGGATTTTTGATTTCAAACAAAGAAAGTCTCGATTCAACGGTATCCAAAGTCCTAGGTATTCGTGAGATATCATGGTTTTGGTTTGGAATTTGTTTGCAGCATAAATGCTCCAACGTAGGGGAAAATAGAACGTTTGGTGAAGACGCGTTTGTAAACCCAAAACTCAAAAAATAGTAATTTCGGTTAAAGAATACATCCTCCCAGCGCGCGGCACCAACAAGTGCAGAACGATTTCCGAGAAATTATGGCCCTCTGATTGGTCACCTCAAGATCCAATTTTTATAGCGCTAATGAGTTTTATCAGAGATGATGTTAAAATTTTGGCTGTTCACGATTGTGTGACGTGCATGACGTTGCAGCGACAATAACTCTTTTTAAAAAGCCGCGACTGCTGCAGTGTATAATCTAAGTAAGGACATTAGCTGAATTCAAAATGAGTTTTAGTAGTAATAAAATAACCATTTAACAATTATCTAGCGAGATTCTGAGGCACTGGGAGTATCACTATTCCCTATCCAGAGACTCGCATTAACAGGAACACAACAAAGTATTTTGAGAAATTGTGTTTTCCCCCATGTTTTTTTTTTAGATTACTCCGATAAAAATGTTATAATATATTTAACGAGTCATGACAAAAAATGAAATTGATCGATGCTTCCTATATTCTGTTAGGCATCATTGATCTTAATAATTCCGGCAATAGTAGCGATGAGGAATTCAACTATATAATTGCAATAAAATTGTGCTTAGAAAGTCTTATCAATTATTCATGTATTCATATTTTGACGAGTTTCTTTGGTGTATCTGTGTCATTTGCTAGTTTTATTTATATTTAGAAATAAAGCATGGGTTCTTATTATTTGTTTTCGCCCACATTATGCTTTTTTATATACTTGCAGCAATTTAAATTAATAAGATAAACAACAAACCGCAAGACCATCATATAATAAAAGTGTTTAATCATTTTTTATGCATGAATATAGATATTGTAAATAACTAGCATTCTTTCCAAACAAAATAACCCCAAATTTCTAACCTTCATTTTTGCTGTTGTTGTCATCAGTTCATGATGTTCATATTAAAGATGTAAGAATATATTTAGGAAGTATACTATACAACTTAAAATGCACTTGGAAACGATGACATAATAGTCAACCCTCGCCATTGAAACTGTATAAAGTAGTTGTCTTCCCACTCAGAAGAAAACCCTGAGTAGAACAGTTCCTTTCCTTCATGATTACCCTCACCATTAACATGCTGACGAGTCAAGTGCTGACATCTGGCTTCAACAGGATGGTGCACCACCGTAATATACACTGAATATCCAAGCGTACCAATATACATTAATTTAGTCAGGTATTAAATTAAAAGTTGAGGTGTTCAACCATAAAACAAAAATCATTACAGAAACATTTGGGTACGTCCATTTTTTTTGTATGCACGGTATATTTTTAATTCAACAAAGTAATAAAGTGTAAATTAATAGCAAAATAATTAAAATATTGTTCAATATCTAAGACTAAATTTCACAAAAAAAGTTAACTTGCTCGTTTTAAAATTGTTTAAATTTATTTACAACGGGAAAAATTAAGGTTTTCCAGTTTTGTGGTGGTACAAGCCCACAAGCGTTGAAATCTTTTTGCGTGAAGGGTACGGAAAAATTCAGACTTCAAATATTAATATTATAAAATTGACGGTACTATTGATGAACTAATAAGCAATTGCATGGGATTCAATTTTTCGCATTAGTGCGAAAAGTCGACTTCGCCGCTTACTTGCAGAAAATATCCTATATCTTATAGTCTTACCCATCTATCAAAGTCTTCAGGATCTCCTCTGGAATATATCCCAGCATTAATAGTAGAACCACCGCCAAGCACTTTGGCCTGTGGGTAAAAACAACGTTGATTGCGAAATCCTAGAAATTAAGCAACTTATTCAAAAATCAATTCAAATCAAAAAATCATTGCTATTCATACATACTCTTATAAGTATAAAATAGACTTTCAATCAATGAGTTTTGAGTATCATGCAATACCTTTTTTTGTTCATACTGTTAATTGGCTTCTGTCTATCGATTTGTTATTATTTCTGAGTTTTTTTTAAAGCAAAAATAATATCAAAATATCTTTTTTGAAAATGCTTACCCAGACAGGCGTTTTTCTGGACAGTTGTATTGTAGCCCCAACTAAAATCAGAGTAAAAGTTGTACAGATTTAGACCCATAATTTTGGTGAAATCATTATCTTTTCCTCCAGCCTCCAAAACTAGGATGTTCCAGCCTGAAATTTCCGAGAGTCTGTTTGCTATAACCAACCCAGCAGTACCCCCACCAACTATTATAAAGTCGTAAGTACCATAATCTAAAAGAAATAGTTTAGGTTAGCCCCAAAAGTATTAAAAATACACATTTAAAGTTAAAGCTGATTTATTTATGTTTAAAGTTTATTTAAAATTCTTCTCAAGCCTAATTACTTGAATTATAAGATTTTTTTGGCAGCAAATATTGTTGTTAATTTTTGGAAGACAAGAAAGAAATAAAGAAAGCGAAAGTGGAGAAGGCCAAGGGGAACAAATAAAATAAAAGGTCTTGACGAGGCCAAGAGAAAAATACTAAATTCGCCTATGAGAACCAGCAGCGCCAGCTCAAGAAGACCCAAAGATGAAGCGCGTCACTACCGAAAAGAAATTCAAAACTGAAAAGAAAATCAGAAAAAGAACCGATTTAACATCATCTGACTTAGATATTGAAATGGACGATATCTGCAGTGATAATGAACATAATGAGACCGATTTCACTTTATGTGTGATTTGTGGTGAATATGGGGCAAATAATAAGATGTGGTACAGGTGTATCATATGTGAACAATGGGCACACTCCCTGTGTTCTGAAAGAGACTCTCCAACCGCATATATTTGTAATTTTTGTATATGACTGGTATTACCCATTCTATCACTGGTACCTAATACCCGAATGTTACGACAATACCGGTCAAAGTCACTTTTTTTAAACTTAAGAGTTCTTACCAAAAAACGTTAGATTTTCAGTTCGGTTGGTACTTCACAAGTTAGACTAACTTTTATGTTTCATTTCTCTTCTATTAGAATAAATAATATTATACAGTGTCACCATTAAACTCCGCATCATATGGAACTTTTTATTATTAATGAGGCTAGTTTAAATTAAATAACGGCAATCGTTTTTGCTTCAAATTAGACTAAAAATTATATATTCATTTGTCACCATCTGTCATTCGGTATCTGTCAAAAATTACATTTTTGTCAAAAAGTGCTGAAAAATGGCATTGTTCAGCCGGTTTTCAAAAAATATTATTAGAAAAAGTTGTTTCTAGTTTTAGGCCTATGAACAAAGTTTCAGATGTCTAGCCCGAAGTTGAATTTTTTGCCACTTTTTCGAATTAACATGTTTTTCTTATAATGTAAGTTGACTTAAAGGATATTAAACTATTTGCTTACACCATAGTCAATATTTTATTTAGTTTCTATGCTTATTTTTGTAATAGAATGCCATTTTTTTTTTCGAAATATAAAATTAGATGAAAAAAATTTGACACGGGTGGTGCAAAGTTATCATAATTTAACAATTTTAACAGATAGACGTCAGATGTTCCAGTTTTTAAATGATAAATTCACTCCTACAATAAAATGTCCATTTGACCCTCTCCAGCTAAAAAATAAATGGTAAAAACCTCTCCAGCTTAAAATCAAGTAGCTTTTCTTTTTATTGCTCGGCAACCTGACATATTGTTAAGCCGGCATTACACGGCCTGTGGAGTGACACTCCTGGCGTGGAGTGGAGTGGAGTGACGTGTCTTGAAGATCGCGGTCCCACGGCCTGTAGGTCGACAGTTTCGTGCCGCCCAGTGAAAGTGCGCGATATGCGAGGTGAGGTCTTCTCCAACAATTTTAAATTTACGGAAAAAAATAACCTCTATTAATAACTTCAATAAAAATAATTACCTCTGAACTTTGTGTTTTTCTGGGGTTATATACTGAATGCAGGAATTTTGCCATTTGTTCGTAGGCGAACCAGTCTGGTTTATAAATATCTTCTGCACCACTTCCCGTCTTCATGCTTGCCTTTACTTTAGCATGTGTCTTTCGAAAAGTGCCCATTAGTGTTTCTTTTTTCTTTTTTATTTCATTTAATGTGCAATTAACACTTAATTTTTGTTGGATTCGCATCCACGAATCATGTACACCATTTCTGTCTTTATGACCTAGATGTTTGGGATTCCAAATGGCCGGTTCTTGTTCATACAGTACTAAAAATTCTGAAATAACTTCGTTTGACCACGACATGTTGATGGTTCCAGTAACAAAACACCACTAAATTTCGGAGAACATCCCGCTCGCTCGACGCGCCGTGTGACTGCAAAACCCGAGACGCTCCACTCTCGCGCAGCGCGTTTCCTTTGAACTGTGCAATATTTACCGCTCATCGACGGGAACAGACAGGCGGCGTAAAGTTTGTCGCGCCGGGCCACGCCGAACCATTCCAACGGCGCGTTTTCCTTCGGTTATCACGCCAGGAGTGTCACTCCACACGCCGTGTAATGCCGGCTTTAGAAATTAATTTGATGCTGTCAAACATTTTTTTAGTGAAGTATTATTTTTTTTTGTATCTATTCATGGCTAAATTTGTGAATTTCTCTAGCTAAAAAGGATTTTTTTTTAAGATCAGATAAACTTTTATTTTTTAAACTCAAACTAGATCACTTTTTAGCAATTTAAACTCGAACAAACGATAATAGATAAAATAGAGCGAAGCTGGAGCGTTTTTATCATTTCGTTTGTTCTCGCTAATTTTCTAAGCAATCTAGTTTTCGCAAAAAATAAAAGTTTATCCTTTAAAAAAAACGCTTTGTGGTTTTACGTATGACAAATACATCTAAATATTTGATAAAAATTTTATTTTATACTAAATATTATTTAATATAACTAACTTTATTACTCAAAGGAACAAAAAATTTCACATTTCAGTGTGACGTCCTTCTCGCTCTATACAAACAGTCGTCCGTCTATAAACGTCTTTGGCAGCATCTTGTAAAAAACTTAGTTTAATATCGGCACAACACTGTCTGGTCGTTTGTTCCAAATGCTCGATATTTCTAAACGGTCGATTCTTATAAACTATCTGTTTAAGATAACCCCACAGGAAAATGTCTAGTGGTGTGATGTCAGGCAATCTGGGTGGCTAGTAACATTCTCTATCACGCCCTATAACTCTGTTTTGAAACAATTGGTTTTTGCGTTCTTTCACTGCTGCAGTTTGATGTATGGGTGCACCATCAAGCTGATGCCATAAGTTATATCTATTGTGTAAGGGCATGTTATCCAAAACTTCGGCAATCTCATTATCAAGATAAGTCAGGTACCTTACACAACTTAAGTTTACTCTAAGGAAGTATGGTCCAATAAGCTGATCTTTCTAAGTCCCATACAATACATTGGTTTTAAAATGATACTGGTCGCGACATTCAATTGTGAAGTTGGGATTTTCTTGGGACCACCATCGGCAATTTTGTGAGTATTGTATAATTGAGTGTACCATTCGAAAAGAAAGTGGCTTCATCTGTCCATAAGATCTTTTATGGAAAAAGAATATTCTCCTCGTATTGACCCTGATACCAAAACGAAAAATCTAGACGAATATCAAAATCGCAATCTTTCAATGTGTTTATAAACTTGGGTTTATATGGCCGAAATCGATTTTTCTGAAGAATCTTTCTAACACTTTCCCTCTTGTACCCTGTTGAATCACTTATCTTGGTTATACTAGTTTGACCGTGGTCAATAACACTTAAACAAACATCAAATTGTGCTTCTTCATCGTATTTACTTGCTGTGTGAGGTTTTTTAAAATTATTTTGAAGCAGATCCAGTTTCTCTAAAGTTTGACATAATTCTTGAAACGGTGCTATGCTGCAAATCTCTTTCTGGATACCTCTCATTAAAAATGTCAGATACCTACTTACGGGTGAGACATATTTTCTCCACAAATTAAGAAAATCTCTATTTTTTCTTGAATGGACAACATTGGTGATAACAGTGAAAAGTATAACTTGCAAAAATATTCTAACTTATGACATTTCTTTTATTTATTCGGCAATCTAATTCCGTTTTTTTTTCCATAGCCTACTTATAAAATTCGAAATTGCCAGGATATTTTATTATGGATAACAAGAAAATGCGTTTAAATTGTGAACTAATCTGATATCTGCGAATTTAATTATAAGTTTTTCTAAGGTTGTACGTGTATCTATTATAAGGAAAAATGGAACATCTGACGTCAATCTGTTAAAATTGTTAAATTATGATAACTTTGCCAACACCCGTGTCAAATTTTCTTGCCTCTAATTTCGTATTTCGGAAAGAAATGGCATTCTAGTAAAAAAATAAGCATACAAACTAAATAAAGTATTGGGTATGGTATAAGCAAATAGTTTAATATCCATTAAGTCAACTTACATTATAAAAAAAACATGTTATTTCGAAAAAATGGCACAAAATTCAACTTTGCGCTAGAAATCTAAAATTTTGTAGATAGTCCTAGAATTGTACTAGAAACAACTTTTTCTAATAACATTTTTTGAAATTCCGTTAAACAATGCCATCTTTCAGAATTTTTTTAGAAAAATGTAATTTTTGACAGATACCGAATGACAGATGGTGACAATTGAAAATAATTTTTAGTCTAGTTTGAAGCAAAAACGATTGCCCTTATTTACTTTGAACTAACCTCATTAATAATAAAAAGTTCCATATGGTGCGGAGTTTAATGGCGACACTGTATAATACGTTTTATATTTTGACTTTTATGCCCGAATTTCGTTAAGATACCGCCATTACTCAATTTTACCCTACATATTATAGAAAAATCTGATCTTTTTTTTAATTTGAACAAAAAAAATACAAATACAAAAATGTTTTATTCATAAATATTTACATAGTAATATTACTGTTTTTCTAATTACCTGCACTTAAACCCACAGCGGGCTTTTGTGTGCAATTATATTAATACCTATGAATTAGATTTACGTTCTAATAATATTATTCTTCGATGCATCACATTGTGATAAAATACAACGATCATAACAATGAGAAATTCAAATTCATTCTTATATACACTTCCGAACTAATTCAGATACTTAGGTACCGTCAAGAACGCAGGACCCACCCCCCACGCATACATGGAGACTGGAGAGTCCGAGTATACAATATTGAATTATATAATTAGTCGCTTTAAATGAAGTGAGTTTATTGAAATAAAGATTTTAAGTCTCGATTTGAAAAGTTTATGACTTGGTATTTGTCGCAATTCAGAGGGTAAATAATTGAAGAGTTTGATTCCCACATAATTAACTGATTTTAGAAAGAGTGTATTGTTTGCTTTAGGTAAAACTAGTTGATCATTTTTGCTTATTCTTGTGGCATGACCGTGACTAACAGTTTGAGAGAAATTTGCACTTTTTTTTATGAAGCAGATAGTTGCATATATTATGTATAATTCCGATAAGTCAAACAAATTTGTCTCCTTAAACAACAGTTCTGTCGAGTATGATCTTGGTTTTTTGTACATAATCTTTATAATTTGTTTTTGTATTGTTATTAAAGGTTTAAGAGTGGTCTCATAAGCATTGCCCCATATTGGTATTCCATAATTTACTACTGACTCCAGCAATGAGGAGTAAACCAATTTTAATCCTGCTGGACTCAAAAAGTGTCTTAATTGATAAAATCTGAAAATTAGCTTTCTTAGTTTGTTAGTTATCATTTCAACATGTGCGTCCCATTTTAAAAATTGGTCTATTTTAATGCCTAAATATTTTACATTGTAAACTTTACTAATGGAGTCCTTACAATTATTACAGTTATTAGGGTTGTCACACTTATGTAATTTTATTGCCGTAAACATTGAGGAATTAGTTGAATTAAGTGAAAATGTTAGAAACTTGGTTGTTTCCGAATTTAGAGTTAAAGGATTGGCTCTCAACCACGACGATACTTTACACAGCCCAGTCTCAGCCTTGTCCCTAGTTCCCTCCCACGTAGCATCAGTGAAAATCAGAACGGTGTCATCGGCATACGAAACGATCCTACCCGATATATCCAAATCAAGAATTGTATTCATATATACCTGAAACAATATTGGTCCCAGAACAGTACCTTGTGGAATTCCCATTTCTACCTCTAGTTCTTTACTTTGATTTTCCGCTATTCCAACGCTTTGATATCTATTTGTTAGGTAATCCCTGATAAGCTCCCCTCCCACGCCTCTGACACCATAGTTATTTAATTTTTCGATAAGCAGGTTGTGGCTCACGGTGTCAAAAGCCTTTGCCAGGTCTAAAAAGACTGCCAAAGCCTGCCATCATTTAACGAATTTTGAATATTGCCCGAGACCGCATATATTGCGTACAACTTAGAAACACCCTGCTTAAAACCATATTGATTTTTGCTATTATTTTGTGTTTATTGAGATGATCTAATAGCCTTTTTTTAATGCATTTCTCAAACACCTTTGCCAGATTTCTAACTAATGAAATTGGCCTATAATTTTAAAGAGAAAGTGGGTCACCTGATTTAAAAATTGGGATTGCAACCCCCTTTTTTAAGGCGCTGGGAAACTTGCCTGCTTCGAAAACAGCATTAAGGATGTGGGTTATTGGTTTGGCAATATAAATACTAGTTGCTTTAAGAGTTTCGCATTTTAGGTTATCTGGTCCCGGCGATGAGTTGTTTTTTAGATCACTAATGGTTGTCTTAACTTCTATTTCAGTTACTGGAGATAAAAAAATTGTTTGCATAATTTGGTTTGTTTCATTTGGTTCTTCTTCAGAGACTATTATTTACTATTTTTATTGCCATTTTAGTACCTATTTTAGTAAAATACGCGTTGAACTCGGTGTTTATGTCTTTGGGGTTGGTTAGATTATTACCTTGCTCATCCCTTACTTCGTTGATTTTTTTTTTTATGCTAAAGTATTTGAAGCTTCATTAATACTATGCCATATTTTTTTTGAATCTTTATTTGCGGTTTGAATTTTTTCTTTATAGTATCTGTACTTTGTTTGTTTTATAAGTTTATTAACAGAGTTTCTACAGTTCTTATAAATATTTTTTAAATCAATGTTATTAGGATTTTTTAATGTGGATTTTCTTAAGAAATCTCTTTGTTTAATGGCATTAATAATATGATCATTTATCCATGGTTTGGATTTATGTTTTGTATTATTTTTGACAACTGTTTTTGTACATTTGTTTATTAAAAAATTAAATTTTGTAAAAAACATTTTATATGAAATTTCCGGGTTTGCTTAATTCAAAACATCTTCCCATCTTTCATTTTTTAGAGAGTTTATCAACGAAGTATAATTAATTTTTTTGATGGTGCAAAGTTTTGATTCCTTCTCCGCTAAATTCGGTAGATTTAAGTGCAAAATGGTCGGATTATGATCCGTAACGCATGATTCTAGAATAAAAGACATTCAGTCAGACATTCTTGTTGGTTTGTTATTTGTGGGTAAAAGCCATATTCACATAATATATTTACGTAAGTTTGTACCAGGTGACTATTCATGTCCATTAAGTTAATATTTATGTCTCCGGCAAAGATGTTTAAGTCGGAATTGCTACCATTTCCAACTTTATGTTATCTAACACCCTCTATATGGTAAACGGAGCCGTTGCGGAACAATAATTATATACACACATTTGTCTTAAAATAAATCAAAGATTAATTCCTTAAAGTTTCCATACTGCCTTAATATATACACCCTGTATGAACATTTCGGCAAAATTGTTTAGTTGCTTTATAGTATTCCACCCGAATTTTGTTTCACCGCCCTGAATGTGATTTATCATCATGTCCAGTATATTAGTCAGTTTTGATTAGATAAGAGTACCCATTTAATTAAAAGTGACGAAAGTAATTAATATCCTTATTTGTTTTACTTAAGTAAAAGCGAACAATTTAAATTGCTAACTAAACTACATGTTTTAACTAACTAGATACGTTTTGGAAATTTTACGGCTGCCGTCCTTTGATACGAATAATTGATAGAAACCGGAAATAAGTCCATAAAATTTCTATTTATTTTTGGTATTCGTTCAGGTTAAAGATCCAATGAAATTTTATTTTGAAGGTATTTAGTATTAAAAAAAATTGACAAATTGCATTTTATGTTCGAACTGTTATAAGAATCAGATAAAATAAATGCCGTACTGCGTGTACTTCTCTTACCTGCCTTCATATGCCTAACAAGTATAGAAATGTTAGTTAAAGTTAATTCCATGTTAGAATTTAATTAGTTTCTTTATATTTACCATAATAAAACTTGATCAAGAATGGTAGATAGATAAGGTAATGTCCCAATAAGACGTTAAAATGTGGTAATATGGTGTCCAAGCAAGTAACAATATAAAATATTAATTACCTATTGTTACTTTCAAAATATTTTTTATGATCGATTATGCAATTCAAATAAAGTGCTACTAACTGCTTCTTAAACATCTTACCTTTTTCTGATGGACTATTTAGCCTCAGTATATCGGAGTTATCTGTGGGTATCACATAATTTCTTGCAGCAGTAATATTTCCGTCAACCATCCGTAAAAACTCGTCAAAATCATCATGCTCTCCCAGTGAGAAAACTACGTTTCTTGACAAAAAAATTACCCCATAAATTAACACAATCATACATTGACTTTGCATTTTAAATGTTTCACATAAAATAGTTAATATCTTATTTATGTATTCGCCTCTTTAATTGTTACGAGCAACTGTTGCAGTTGAACACTAGCCGCTATATATGTACATAATTTCTTTCTTCAGATTAGTTAATAGGTTTGGTATCATCATAGTATAAAACAACCTTAAAAAATACCTTGTAACTTATAGCTGTTAATGGATATATTATTTTCTTAATAAGTAAATACATAAGTGACCTTAATGCATAATATCTTGTGTTATCTTAATTTTAAAAAAATAGTTTATGGCTCCGAAAAAATAAAATTTAAATATTTTGTTAGATTAAAATATATAGGAAACAATTTATTTTTAAAACCGACAAGTTTTAAAATAAATTACTTAAACAAAGCTATTAAGTCTATAGGTTTTAGGAAATTTTTGCCTTCCAAAATATACTGTGTAAAAAGGAATTGGGTTTCTATAATTCAACAAAAAAGAACGAAACCGAGTTCTAATAAATATTATTTATCCAGGAACCTTTAACAATAGGAATAGTTTTTAATTTTTCTAGATGCATATAGATAATGTGTTCAGGTTGTCCAAATTTACGTTCTAAGATATTGATAATCTTATCAACATTTTGTGGCATTATAAGTAGACTTTGAACAAGTTTAAATGCATTTCCTTTCAAACATTTTTGCAATCTGCAGTGGTTTTCTTCTTGTAAGTAGCCACATATTTCGGTAGAGTTTCGAAATTGAAATATAAAATTTAGCCATTCTGTCGGATTTCCACTGAAGATTGGTAATTATTTTGGCATTGATTATCGTGTTAAAACTTTTGAAAACTGAAGCGGGTCAATTTGTACGTTAAATGCAGCATGATTAAAAGGTGGAAAATCTTTTATCTTATTTGAATTTTCTTTAACGTTGACATCTTCATTTTTACTTTTTACCTCTGTTTCCCAAGGATGACATCCTTGCGCCCACTTTCTAATATCTGGAGCTCTAATTTTTGAATCACTCGACTCACCATCCAATGACTGAGACTCAGCCAGCTCCTCCTCGTCCAATCTTGCTAACCATAGGGCTAGTTCCAATTCAACATTTTCTTTCTCGAGTACGTTTTTCTTCAGTGCTGCCTCCAACTGAAATTTACGGCGTAACAATTCACTTTTCTGACTTCCTCCTTTTGAACTGACCTTTGATTGCGTCCTCTTACTACTTTTGGATCCATGCAACGATCTGCATGGTACCAGACTAGAGATTTGGTAGTTTGAGGAAGTGTTTTGTCGTGGTCTTCGACGTCGGGAGTAGCCTTTTCTATTAGACGTTTACTTCTACGCAAGTTACAATTTAAAGACATGATTTTGCCATAGGTTCTGTTCTGTTAACGGCTAAGAACCATTTTTGTTGCGTTTTTTACCTAGAATAAGATATAGGTAACTGAATATATATCCGGCTCGAAGGACCATTTTTGTTGCGTTCCTTAGCTAGAATAGGATATAACTGAATACATATCTAGTCGAACGATGATTTTCGTAAGAAAACTAAATTTTTACTCGTCTACTTTTTGAAGTATATCTTTTATTATTTATTATTGTCATTCTTTTTTTTCTTTTTCAACAACGATTATTTTCAACAATAAATTAACTAGTTCAGGTAAATATATAAAAAAATAAACACTTTAATCATAATTTAAAATGTAACACAACCACACGGAACTAGATTTTAGATTTTCTCATCGGATGTGGGGGCGAGAAGAATCACTAATCTATTTAATTTCATTAAAATGTGATTGTGTTGCAGTGGTTAGGGCGGCGTCTTTTAGATAAATATCGTTTTACCAGTCGCTAGTTTGTTTCTACTTCCAAGTGTTTTTTTTTTAAATTATTTTTTGTTGCTTTAAATTTTTTGTAAATTTATTTCTACAATATTATTGGTGGATTTATAGATTAATTGTATATTTTTCACTAGCATCGCATATCTTTATTACTCGTTTTTAAAACTTTGACGGAAAGGTGTATTTATATAGGACTTTTCAAATCTAGGAATCAGTCTGTGAACAGATGAATATGGTGCCAGTCTTCTTTCTTTTACACAATATAGCAGCCTGTAAGAGGATATAATGTACCAATTTTGGTTTAATTCCCTCTACTTGATGGGAAGAGAATTAACAAATTAATATTTTTTTAAAAATACATCAATATACAGGGTGTTTTAGAAGTACGGTACGTAACTTCAAGGAGAGATTCCTTATGATATTCTAAGAGAAAAGTTCATATGAACATGTGTCCGGAGTTGCTCCGTTTTTGATTAAACGGGTGGTAAAGTTGTTTAAAAAAAAATCTGTTTTTTATAATATTTTTAAATATCCTTATCCCAATTTTATTAATATTTGGTACCGTTATTCATAATAATAAGAGGCTTAATTTACCCTAACTAGGTTATGTTTAATAAGTTCAGTGACATCCCGGGGACCACCTTAACGAATATTATTGATAACAAAATGTAGGCTACTGACTTTTTTCTAATTTTGATATTTTGTTTCGGATTTACCAACTAATGTTACAACTTTTTTGTTCTTTCAATTGTTTTCATGTCTTGCTTTGTTTTCGAGACAAAACATAAAAAACACTTTATTGCGTGTACAAAAGAATACCTATGTATTTGAAAGTTAAATTAAAAATAAAATGAGGCGCAGGTAAGTTTTTATGTCTAATTTACCTGTTTTGTCAATGAATGACTTTACTAATGCTGGAATGACCCAGATGCATTTCATTTATAGCCTAGGAAATAGAAATGCTGAAGAAGCTAGGCGATTTTATCAGGAACGTTATTTAAACAGAGTACTGCCATGTGCCAAAACATTTAGCTAACTCCATGCAAGATTGTGACACTGGGAGTTTTAAACGTAGTACCTACGGAACTTCCTGGTAGACCTGCAATAGTAAGCACGCCTGAGTTAGAAGGGGCTATACTTCGAGAGATAGAAGATGATCCTTCAACTAGTGCCAGGAAGGTAGCAGTGCAAATTCATCAAGTGCAAAGTGCATCAAATGTTCGGAGGGTTTTGCATCTTTATCAACTATACCTATACCATATTTA
Source organism: Polydrusus tereticollis (assembly GCA_963920685.1). NCBI lineage: Eukaryota > Metazoa > Arthropoda > Insecta > Coleoptera > Curculionidae > Polydrusus > Polydrusus tereticollis. The sequence continues at coordinate 25,287,057 of OY987326.1, read as the reverse complement.
ACAGGTGCAAGCTCTGCTCCCCGTGATTCTCAGTGGAGCTTTGATTTTAGTAGGTGGTTGCTGCATATAGTAGCACATGGCTCTAGCTGAATGATCATATTCCATCTCTCGAAGTATAGCCTCTTCTAACTCGGGCGTGGTTACTGTTGTGATTTTACCTATGACCAAAAACGTGTATTGCTCACTTCTAGGTGCGGTTAAATAAAATTATTTCGGCAGATACAAAAAAAAATATAAAGTTTCTTATACAAACGGATATTCTTTGAACCACCTTATATGATGTTGTTAATATAGTTAAATTAGATTTTTTATTTTATTTTTTCGTCATTGAACTAAATTAATAACTAATATTTCGAAAATCCTAGAATTTGTCAAGAGTGTATGCCAAAAGATTTCGTATAAATTTAAGGAAATATATTTTGTGAACACTGTACAAAAAAATCGATTGAAGTAGTCAAATTGAAGATTACAGTAAACTCCTACACTGACAAAAATGGATTTACCGATGTCGTGGGTTGCAGAACTAGAGCTACTTCTTTAACGCACGTTTCTATGTTGTTCAAACTCAGCCTACGAATTATCACAAATCATAACGCTACAATAACTCAGTTTCTTGTGGTTCGCCTCAACACACAAATATCAACATTTTAAACACATTTGGGATTACCACAATCCTTCATTTTGTAACCATTTTATGAGTTACCTGAACTCAGTTTTTGGATTGGGAAAACTTACTAACTGATTTTAAAGTGCCGTCTTGACCCAGACGTGCATAATTTTAACTCATTACCATGTGTTAAATTATTTTGAATTGGAATAAGTCGTAAATAGTGCTCTAAAATCTCATGTCGAGGGTAAATCATCAATCGAAAAGTCACGGAAAGTTCCGAATTCACGCTCGTGCCGATTTGGCGCGGTAACTTTATAGTAGTATCTCGTGCACGTCGCGTCGTCATGGACCACATAACTGGACTTGCTATCCGTGCAATCGTTTATCGGAGGGATGTTTTTTTTATTTTTGTTCAGAGTTTGTTCTCATACAGGTGCGTGAAAATGAGAATAATCCAATTTTAGTGTTTACCTTATTGTGCCTAGCTTCGTTCATAGAGTAGTTCCTTTGCACTTGACGTTTATCATATGTTGTTAAATATGTCAGTAATGTCAGTTAACCTAGCATGTGTTTTCGTAACAGTTTTTATAGCTCGAATAATGAGTTAATCTAGCCCTAGTAGTGACGCATCACAACTCCCATATTGGTCTCTGGCAGCTTAAACAATGAATTGCTGCAGCCCACGTCGCATGTGTTCGTTAAACCCAGTTACGATTAGCTAAGCTAGCTAGCTAAAACAACCCATCTTCAGGGCTATTATAACTCATGAACAGTGATTTGATGCAATCTCTTCGATTGAGTTGCCGTAACTCAGAGGTCTGAGCTGTCCCTTATTAGCAACACGAGTCGGTCTAGGATAACTCATATTTAAGTTATGTCAACTCAATATTTGGCTCAGTGTAGATTTTAACACTTAAATTCAAAAATGAAAATATTGGTTTACCTTTGGGGGCCGCGCCGTATTGTTTTATTGGGTCTAGTAATCCCAATAACCAGTCTACAAATTTAATTAGTAATTCTAAAGACTATATTACATACCGTAGTGGTGTCCATTGCTTCGCACCAGGATAGACTACAACTCTGGACGTGCATTCGGCAAAGGCCGGCCGCTTAACGAAGAAGGATCCCCGCTTTGAAAACTGGGATCCATCGAGAGATCGAATTATTATCATTACATCGTTTTACATTTGCTTTAACACATCGTCATATAAAGTACAAGTAGGTACTATGTAAAATATGCGGGACAATTATTTGTGAATTAATTAAACTCTATTGTTATACGAGTAAAAGTATAATAAACAACAAACCAGAATAATTTCCATAAAAGCCCGGTCGACGATCTACCCTGTAACTCACACGGCACCTGACACGACGAAATACGCTAAGACATCTTCCAATCGTTCCATCTCGTTTTAACGTAGTACGCTATATCCGTGCCTTTCAATTCGTATTTTAGATAATCAGAATTTTTGGGTGCTGCCTTCAAATGAAGCTAAATCCAAAGAGTTAAAACACCTTCTTTGTGCTCGTATTGATCACCTAGATGGGAAATTTTAATGCTGATTTTAGTAATTTCGATTGCTTAAATGCCTTTGTTGTTTTGGATGATTGATGTTTCGTTTATGTTATATTTCTTGGAACATGCTTTGATATGAGTACATATACAATATAAAGGGCGTCCCAAAATGTACGCACATTTCAAATCTCGTGGCATTTTCGTTTTTGTCATAGTAGGCTTCTGAAAATTTTATAGCTCTCATGTAATTTATTGCAATTAATAGACATGGAACGCAACACGGTAGAACAGCGCGTTGTCATCGTAAAAAAGTATTATAAATGTAAAGAATGTTATGCGGAAACAGTTCGTAGAGTGCGAGCCGTTTTTGGAAGAAATAATGCACCAAAACATACGACAGTGCAAAGATTGATCAAGAAATTTGAGCAAAGTGGTTCAGTTGGAAACATAAAATTAACAGGGCGGCCGCGTACTGTTCGATCTATTGAAAACATTGCAGCAGTGTCGGAAAGTGTTGGTGAGAATCCAGGCAAGTCGATTCGCCGTCGGTCACAGCAAGTGAATATTACCAAAAGCAGTATGCAGCAAATTCTTACAAAAGATTTGCATTTGCATGCCAATAAAATCCAATTGACCCAAGAATTGAAGCCAGCAGATCATGGGTTGTGCCGTGAATTTGTTATTTGGATTCTGGAAGACGAGGCAAATGACGGAGATTTTTCGAAGAGAATCCTGTTTAGTAATGAGGCACATTCTCAATTAAATGGATACGTCAATAAGCAGAATTATCGAATCTGGGGGGAAGAGAATCCTCGTGTTATTCACGAAAAACCAATGCATCCTCTACGAGTCACCGTTTTATGCGGTTTTTGGTTCGGCGGAATAATTGGGCCATTCTTTGAAGACGAAGCTGAAACTGCACTCACAGTGAATGGCGAGCGTTATCGTGTAATGTTAGAAGAGTTTCTGTGGGCTGAATTAAACCAAATTAATGTGGAAAACTTATGATTTCAACAGGACGGAGCGACCTGTCACACTGCGCGTAAAACAATGGACTCGTTACGACTGAAATTTCCTGGTCGTGTCATATCTCGCAATGGTTATCAGAATTGGCCACCACGATCCTGGGATATAACACCGTGCGACTTGTTTCTCTGGGGTTTTCTTCAATCTCGTGTTTATACCAATAAACCAACCGCAATTCCTGACTTAAAAAATGAAATTCGACGCGTCATTGATGAAATTCGACCACAAATATGTGAAAATGGTATCAATAATTTCGGCAAAAGTGAAAGGGCCTGCCAGCAAAGCCGCGGTGGACAATTGTCGGATATTATGTTTCACACTTAGTCGTGATATATATTCTTTCTAATCCCAGTAAAGTTTTGACATATTTCAAGAAATTGTTAACAAATAAAAATGTGCATTCATTTTGGGACACCCTTTGTATATGAAACTCCGGAGACGCTCTAATATGTATTTATTCGCTTCTAACGCTATAATAAATAAAGATGGGGGGTTGCAAATCACGTTGTCTCTTGATCGTTTGTGCGTGTCACACCGGCAAAGAACCACCGTTTTGACTGTACATTAGTTTATTACGGCCATCTTGGCAACTTCCTAAATCAATCTTCTATTTAAGATATTTTTCTTTTAGAACCTGACAATATTTTTAATTTTTTCAAAATCACTTAAATTTAACCCAATTTTAGATATAAAAGTAAATGACGAAGTAAGGATTTAAGAAACAACTAATTTTTCGTAAGACAGAAACAAAAAGTCAGTTTGAAAAAAATTTATTTCCTTGGATTGGTTTACTATGTTGGTTTTTCAATTTAACTGACCATACTTTTTCTTAATAATATCTGAAAGTTTTTCGCCGATCATCATCGATGGAGCCATAAGATGTCCTGAAGTTAATTCAGGTATGATACTACTATCAGCAACTCTCAATCCTTTGATTCCATGCACTTTAAGAGTTGGGTCGACGACAGACGTTTTGGGATCTGGCCCCATCCTGTTAGTGGAAGCAGGATGGTATAGCTAAAAGTTTATTAAAACAGCAGTATACAGAATGTGAATTAATTATGTACACACACTTGATTGATTTTAAGACAATAAAAGGTAAGGATTAGTAAGTTTTTGAGTATAAAATTGCTAGTTTTTATCATTGGTGTCAAGTAGATTTTAGATTATAATATACAGGATAAATTTACAGGTGCCATTATGTTACGAATTTTTCTGGCACTGGATGCTGAGGACGTCACCGTTAATAGCGGATACTATATTGATTGATGCGAAGGGTGGCTAATTAACTCAATAATTACGAATTAAACCTAGTTGAGGCATGGGAGAAATTTGGAATTTCATAAATTTATGTGAGTTATTGCACTGTGTTTAATAATATCTTTCCTAATAATGAGGTTGCATTTCTATGTTAAATTGTAAGTCTGGATGTTCCCGCCTGCGTCACATGGGTGGTAGAACTTGAATGACGTGTGGTCCTAAACGGAATATTTTTGGAACTTCGACTGATAGATAGCCATTACAATAGCACTTGAATTGAGTTTGCTAATTTAATTCTTAATAATATATCGGGCTTGTGATTGCTTCCAACATTGGGATTCGATATTGAGAATTAAATTCTATATAGTTGTGTTGTTAGTGATTGGGGTTTTTGTATTAAATACTACACAATTTATCGACGTTTTGCAGATCTTTGGCAACTCATCGACAACCATTTTTAACTAATTGATACGTGAAAATCAATCAATATGCCACCCGACATCCACGTAAGTTTTCTTCATATTTTTATGGGGCTGTATAGTTTAACGACTTCATTTCTTTACCATACTAGAGCTGTTTATTGTGAAGCTCAATCTTCAGCAGTTGGATGAATTAGACCATTAGGAGACTACTTTTCTGCCAGCGAAAGGGCGCTGCCGCCTTTCCTAGGACCAACAGCGAATACAGATAAGACAGATGTAAGACTGCTGCCAATAGAGATGTGCATTGGCAGCCGATATCCGAACATCCAAAGTTAAAGATAAAACTAGTGTGCTGTCATCAGTGAAACTATACAGGGCCGTTGGTATGTATGGAAACGGTCGATTATTTCCTAAAGTAAAACAGCTAGCAAAAAATAATTATTACAAAAGTTTTAGGATTTTTTAAAGTAAATAAAAATTTTAAAAGAATAAATATACAGGATGAGTCAGAAAGCCGTAGGAAAACATAGTTAACTTTTTAACATTGAAAATGTTTATATTATCGCACGGGCACGTAGTATGGGTACGGAATTCGAAATTCTTGTGTTGCATTTGTCCCTGACGTCACACCGAATTAAATGATCGGGATCAGACCAAGTCGACAGTAATCGTATGGTTTCGCTGTAGCAGTCAGTGGGTGCAGCTGGCGTTCGCGATCGAGCGTAGCATGGTATCAATAATCGGCCGTCGCCACAGGGTGGTTTGGCTGGCGCGGCTGGAGCGCGCTTCAGATCATATTCGTATTTCGTAGTGAAATCGCTTATGTATGATTTATAATGAACGCCGATAACATTAGTTGCATGCCGTTGTTGGAGGAAGAAGACGTAGAGGAGATGTTAGCCCAAATTCCTCCATTTCGACAAACGTCATATTAACACTTGAATTTATACTATAGGTACCATATTTATCAATCAAATCAAAGCTGCAGCATACCAAGTAAACAAAATTAGAAAAAAGTCAGTGGCGTGCATTTTTTTGTCAATAATATCAGTTGAAGTGTTTCCCGGGACGCCACTGGACTTTATAAATTTAATCTAGTTAGGGCTAATTAAGCCTCTTATCATTATGAATGACGTTACCAAATTGCAATAAAATCGGGAAAAGGATATTTACAGAAATAATAAAAAAAACGATTTTTTTATAAAAACTTTAACACTCTGTACATCAAAAACGGGGCAACTCTGGACACATATTCAGGTTAGTTCAGGTTAGTACTTCTGAAACACCCTGTATACAGCAAATACAACGGTCAAAAACACAAATATTTATATCAAAATATTGATAACAAACAATAACAACAAACGATACAATGCAATAATGCGAAAAGCACGGGTAAACTAAATTCAACCCTGTCGCCCATTGCCTTTTAGTTTTATTGCCGCTTGACCAATCGAAATAGAGTTACGGTTGTCATTAAGCACTGATCAATATTTTCATCGTATGCATAATCTCGGATTTGAATATGGTATAGGGTAGACTGGGGCAAGTGTAAAAATGGGGTAAGTGAAAAATCAGAGCGCCAATCAGGCAATATTGAAAGTTTACTTGTCTGTGTGGTTCGAGGCAACTAACTATACGTTAGCGCTGTTGAATTATCTACTCCCGGCGAGTTACCAGGTGTTTTTTTCTTTCTGAGTAGTCATTTGTAACATAACCTCCGAATCGGTCCGTTGAATAGTGTGTGATATCTCCATAAAAAATTGGTCAAAGGTAAAAACTTATAATATACTTTTAGTTTTGTTGCATTTTCTTATGTTTAGTCAATTGTTGTAGCTTTAAAATCCTATATACCGACCAAATCTAAAAGCGGTTTTTACTCGCGAACAGGTTTGCACTTCCCCCATAAGAAACATAATGTGGGGCATGTGTGAAAATTGTAATAAGGAAAGTGTAAAAGTTAGTTTACACTTGCCCCATTTTCCTGGGAATGCTAAAGTTCGTTGGCACTGACACTTAAAGCTTTTATTCTTTACAGAGAGTTGACGTCATGGTACGAAATTATAAAAGAAAGTCCGATAGGGCTGCCTATGGAGAGGAGCAATTAAATGCTGCAGTAAATGCCGTCAATCAAGGTCAATTAACCATGTCGATGGCTAGTACCGAATTCAGAATCCCATACATTACAATCTACTGCAGAATAACTGGCCGCCGTGGCGAAAAAAGCAAGACACAGGGCCGACCTCCAATACTTTCTTGGCAAGATAAGAAGTGGGGATATTGATTAACTTCGAGAGAGCTTCAAGAAAAAGTTCGGGACTTTGTAACTTTAAATAATATTCCCAATCATTTTAAGAACAATATGCCAGGCACAGACTGGTTAATAAAGTTTAAACAACGTCACTCCTTGAGTATGAAGAAACCACAAAGCTTAGAGTACTGCAGAAAGAAATCTACGGACCCATTCATAATAGACCAATATTTTGTTTTATTGGAAAAGGCTATATTGGAGTTGGGTCTTCAGGATCGTCCTGAATGTATTTACAATTTAGATGAGACTTCACTGTGTACAGATCCTTCTCGTCTTAAAATTGTTGGCGCGAAAGGCAACCCCTCTTCAAGCATTATTGCTGGATCGGGCAGAGAAAATATAACCGTCCTGGCAGGAGCAAGTGCTAGTGGTAGAAAATTGCCATCATTGATAATATTTAAAGGCAATAACATTGATAATATTTAAAGGCAATAATATTGCTGGATTTCAGAAAGAAATGAAGACTTCTTCAAAGACACCGTAAATGCAGCCAGCGCCAATGGATGGATGACCTCCGAAATATTTAGAAATTACTTTCTAAAGACTTTTATTTCTTTGGTTCGTGATCAGGCACCAATTATTGTTATATATGATGGGCATGTCTCGCATGTGGATTGCTTATTAATTCAAGCCGCAAGAGAAGAAAATATTCATACACTTAAACTGCAGCCCATACAAGTCATTTACTTCAACCTCTCGATTTAAGTATGTTTAGATCCTTTAAGGCAATATGGGAGAGGGAAGTAATAACATGGCAAAGACGTCATCAGGGACAATGACTACCAAAAAGGGACTTCGCCACATTGCTAGTGAAAACCTGTGCTGAAGTAGATTCCGGAATCATAAAAACAGGATTCAGAAAGGGTGGTATTGGTCCATTTAATAGACATGTTATTCCTAAAGAAAAGTATGACATCGATGTCCTAAAAAGATGGCAGGAACACTTAAAAAATCAAAGATCTGTAACAGATTTACAACCGAGGCCAGAACGCATTGATCGTGAAAGGAATGAACATGATGCGGTAGCACCGAATGTAACAGAAAAAAACCGCTACTTTCGAACAGTCAATGTTTAAAATAGTAAAGCCTTCCACATCTGGCGCTTCATTTAAAAGGAAACTAGCATCTAATGCAGAATTACTTACAGCTCCTTCAGCATCTAGTGCCACCAATCTCAAAGTAATTGTCAGCTCTGATCAAAATGAAGAAATATACGAAATAATCATCAGGAGCCTATAACTGAACCTGCAGTACCAGCTACAACCGAAAATCGGCAAGAAAAGAAGGCAAGTTTTGATGATCTACTACTTGATTCGCTCCGACAGAGTCCTTCTTCTAATCCAAGGAAACGAAAGCGCTTAATTCAAGGTGGCCAAACCATTCCAGGTACTATCGCAAGTAGTCAGTCAAAAATCTCTACAAGTTCATTTTTACTATATCTAAACCAGCTATGAAAATTGACCGAAAGAGTTAACAAAGTCGGCCAAGTCCGTATCAATTTAAATCCAGCTCCAGTGAATCAGATAATGAAAGTGTACCTTTTATGGAATCGGATCAAAGTTTCACTTTAGAATCGGATTGCGAAGATCAGATTCCTGAAATAAACAAAGACAATATTTCCATTGAAGACTGGGTACTGGTTAAATACACATTACCAAAAGCAAAGAAACATTTTATTGGCCAGGTAAATACTGTTGACAACGGCTTTGAAATCAAGTTTACTAGAAAACTAAAAGACAATTTTTTTATGGCCACTCACCGATGATGTCGATGTAGTACAGCTAGACGATATAGTGACTCGTTTACCTGAACCGGTAGTAACACGCCGAGGAGGTTTTCATTTCAATGTGAAATTTGCGGGATACAATATTTAACAAGTTCCATAAAATTATTCGAATTTTTAAACTTTAAGTTTCTTTTCTGTTTTAGTTTCTCCTTGGGAATAACTCCTACTGTTTTAGAGATTAAAGCCAAACATTGGGTTTTGAACGGATAAATACGTTTATAAAAATATTATTCTTGTTATTAGGAATTTTTTGAGGGTTATTTTGGATTATACTTTTAATTTTTCGTTTTTATAATTTGCTTGGCTAATTATTTCCCAACAATAAAAAGTTCATAACTTCCCAGATTTTTATTTTTTTTACGTCTGTAAAAAGAAAAATTGGCATGGGAGATATAAACTTCATTTACACTTTCCCATTACCACTTCTGCGAACATGCATGGAAATTGTATTCCGATTTTACACTTTCCCTTTTTGTGTAAAGTAAGTGTAAAATTTCGGTACAAAAAAAATCATTCAAATCTCAAGATCTCAAAAATAATTCATGAGTGCCCTATCCAGTATAAAAAGTAAACATATTAAACTATTACTTTCTAACAAAGACACTTTCATAAATATTGTATATTTAAAGTAGGAAGGAAATAAACTTGAACAATTAAAAAGGGCTTCGCAGTTGCCCCAGTCTACCCTAATTATAAGCTTTGTAATGTAATGCTGAAAAATAAACAGAATGGTTTTGTACACTTTACCGTTCTTCCCTACACTTGCTGCCACTTTTTTTCATGCATTTTCTTTCATTACAACATTTTTGTAATTTTCGTTCTCATAGTTGTATAAAGGGGGGTACTTTTGCACCTCCTTTATCAAACACTCGTCAGCAATTGCCGAAAACGGTGGCATTCTGCTGAGCGATCACGGCTGGACTGGTCTCTCTAGCAGTCCGAACGCAGCCACTGCAATTGACGGCGAACGCTGTGTCGCTGAGCTGCGGCAGTGAAACCGTGTACATACAAATCGGCAAATCGCATTAAACCAGTACCGAGCTACCAATCGCGAACGCCAGCCGCGGCCGCTGACTGCTCCAGCCAAACCATACCTTAGAGGCGCGTTAGAGTTTATAACCTTTATTTTACTATTTTTTATATTATGAATCAATAATACCTAAATATAACATTCAAATCTATGCGTTTTCGCAGATCTGAAATCTCACAATAGTCACAAGTGTTGCACTCTGCTTCGGCATTTTCAATGCACTCCCCGGTTGCATCTTTGTAAAGGACTGTAAATTTTTTTAAATAGAACACCCTCTGTCTTAGAATGTTTTTGGATTTAGCATTAAATTACAATCATTTTTTAATAAATACATTATAAGTCTAAACCTAAGCTTCCGAGATATCGACTATTGAAAAATTACATTTTTGAACTTTGACAGCCTCTAACTTTCTAACGGTACCTCTTAGAGTAAAACGGCTTACATATCCCTATTTTAGTTTTTTGTTATCTTCCTACTGGTGTCAACTTTCGGTTAAACCGGATGTAACTCAAAAGCCGGAAATATAGTACTTCCGGTTTAACCGGAAGTTGATACTTTTGAGAAGATAATAAAAAAGTAAGATAGGGACATGGAAGCCATTTTGCTCTACGACATAACATTAGAAACCTAGAATGTGTCAAATTTCAAAAATGTAATTTTTCAAAAGTCGATATCTCGGAAACTATTAGGTTTAGACTTATAATAGACTTATTAAAAAATAATTGTAATTTTATGTAGAATCCAAAAATATTCAAAGATATAGGGTGTTCCGTTAAAAAAAAAGTAACTTTGTTTCTCTACGGCTTTTCGACTCATCCTGTATATATTTTTTTTTTTAATTCTAATAGACTTCAATAAACCCTAAAACTTTTGTCTTAAATATTTTTTGCTAGCTGTTATACTTTAAGAAATAATCGACCGTTTCCATACATACCAACAACCCTGTATATCGGATTTTTGGTTTTCTCCAAAATATCGTTAATGTATAGTGAAAAAAGGATGGTCGACAATATAGAACCTTGAGGGACTCCGGCATTGATGTTAAATGTGTCGGAAAGAGATGCGTTCATCGCCACTTGCAGGGAACGGTCTTTAAGAAAACTTGAGAGCCATGAACAAAAAATTGAACCGGCATTCCGTATGCTTACATTTTATTTAGGAGCCCTTCATGCCTTGAAAATATCCAGTGCTACCGCCCGGAACTCCCCATGACGCTCTGTTGCGTTGTCCTAAACGTGAGAAACATAAACGAGAAGGTCTCCTGTTGATCTAGATCTAGTTTTTTTTTATAATAAGGCACAGCACTGCAGGATAAATCCTTTATGGCGCTCTGGGAGCGGTGCGTGTGCGCAGGAAACAATATAATTGATAGCCTTCTCCACAACTTTTGATATAACCGATAGCAATGCGACTGGACGATAGTTGTCTTGCAAGGTCTTCTTGCCTTTTTTGGATATGGGCTGAACTCGCACAGTTTTTCAGAAACAACAAAATATTCTCTTTCTGTAAGATAAGTTGTAAAGCCTACAAAATGCCGGTATCAATTCATCATGACTGGAATTTCGTTAAGACCAGAAACTTTTTTGATGTCAAGAGTCCTCAAGATTCGTTTAACATGGCGCTACCAGAAAACAATCTCGGGCACTCTTGATTATACAGGGGGAAAGTTCGGTGAAGATTTTCCCTGAAAATGTGAAGAGAATAGTTCCGCCAGTAAGTTTGCTTTTTACTATGCACTAGTGCCATCAGAATATGTTTGAGGTGGAATGGTTGACTTGGTAAAGTTCTGACTGATGGCCTTAGCTACCGACCAAAGTGATCCTGATCCGTCAGGACATCTAAGAAGTTTGTCTTTAATCTCTGGTTGTTTGGTTTGTCGTTCGCTTGCATTGCTTTTAAGCCTTAGTAAGGATGGTACGATTTCCAGCGGTAGAGTTTTGACGCCATTGTCGGTAGAAATAATTTTTGGATTTGAGAGCTCGTTCGCAATTTTTGGTAAACCAAGGTCTGCCGTTAGAAGGGCACTTTTTTGAGAAAGGGATGAAGGCTTCCATGCCAGTAGGGATAACCTCCGAGACTTCTTCAGGAGACATGGATGGATCGTCAGAGGTAAAACAAGCGATCCGCCAAGGAAAGATTCGAAAGTAGTCCTTTAGGTCATCTCACTTAGATGATGTATAATGCCAGATCCTGCGTGGTTTAGGAGGCTGTTCGGCACTAATTGGTAGCTTGTTAGGTGCTGAAATAAAGTTGTGGAGGTTTCAGTGTAACAAGCCGAGGTTTGAAGTTAGGAAAATATTCAACAGACCAGCAAAATCACCATCTCGGTCTAGAATCCGAGTTGGTTCACTCACGACTTGAGTGAAGCCAGGGCTGATAAAAAAGATTGCTCGTCGGTGGTATTTGAGTATTTGAGCTAGTTGGCATTATGCACGTTAAAGTCGCCAAGGATGACAACTTCGGAATTGGGATGGTAGGTTTGCAAATAGTCGATAGTATTAACAAGTGAGAAGAACAATAATGGGTATCGCTTGGCTATCGGTAAAGGCATCAGATGAGTTTAGTAATGCGTTGATATTTTAAACCACGTTACATCAAGGTCATTCAAAGTCTTCTTTGACAAGAAATATCACTGCGGACAAGTCATATCCATGATTTAATGAACTGTTTGTCTTAAAATCAATCAGTTAGTGTACATACTTAATTAACACCCTGCATGCCAGATTTACACCAAGCAGACCAAATAACAAACTGGTAAAAACAAACTCAAAACTTTTGTCCCATTTGTTTCTACATTTAGAAACAATTGTATCATATTATCCTATTGTGGCTGATTTGACCTACCGTGGAACTTTGCTGTTTGATCGCACATATCCACCAATCTTTAGTTAGCTTAGTAAACATTTCACAGTTCGGATAATCAAAAACAACAATTTCGAGTTGGAATTTTCTAAAGGTTTTTGTATTATTTAATGCTAGTAGAAATTGGATTCCTTCGAAGAGTTTTTCAATATCCTCCTGTTTCGCCAAATAATTTGGGTTTGTGTTGGGTTGATCAATGGGACTGCTAGATTTTAGGGTTACAGTACCTCTTGATTTTGGGTGCAATAATATTACAAGTACCGAGATATCAGTTGCGGGATTGATAGTATTATTATAGGCATTTTCGTATTGTTGGTTTACCCTATAAGAAAAAACGATCAACTGTCTATTATTTTAACTAATCCAGCAAATATACTTATACATTGTGTTATGAAACAATCTTTACATATTATTATTCATATATATTTGTTTTTGTTACTTTAAGGGAAAAGTGGTATTCTTTAAAATAAATTGTAACATTGGTTTTATGATAGTTAATGCACCCTACACAGGCCGGCTAAAGAACTAAAATTTCATTAATTAAATCATGGGGGTAAAATGATAAGAAAAAGTATTCCTATACCTTCTGAAATAAAACAAAAAAAACATATGATTAAATTGTAAAAGAGAAATATAAGAAAAGGGAAATGAAAGTCTGTCTTTACCACCAAAATTTTTTTAATATTAACTACACTACACCCTAGATTTGGGTATCGAGGGCATATATATGGGAGGGATTCACCATATGAGTTAGATGTTCAATATACATTCAAGTTTGAAAATTGAGTCGGACTAGTTTCGAACTTAGAAAAGATCATCATCAGCAACTCTATATAATTATAATGTAAACAAGGTAAAACACAGTAGTGGATGGTTCAATGAATGTGTGTGCCTGCCCATGGACTAGGAACGTCCCTTTGGCTACACAAATAGGTTAAGAATAAGGGGTTAGTTGATACACTTGTTGAGTATTGAGTGTAGAGGTTTTATATTTATTTGACGTAGGCTAATAACTGTAAACAGTAGGAGAAATAGGTCTTAAACAAGTTTGTTTTTACTCTTGACCCATGCTAGTAGAGAAATGATTTTATTTATTTTCATTACATATATTATTGAGAGAAAAGGATTATGATTTTGAATTTGTGGTGGTATTCTTTGTGGAATAGACTTTTTAATTAATTAAGGTGGGTTAATTTTTAATTTTAATATAACATTTTTAGATGTAAGATAGAACTAAAGGTTTGTTTTATGTTAAATTTAGGTACCTTTTAGTTCGTTTTTTTATTTTATCTGTAAAGGGAGAGAAAGAATATTTTAGTGTTGAGTAATTTTATTTTTAATTTTATTTGCAGATAAAATAAAAAAACGAACTAAAAGGTACCTAAATTTAACATAAAACAAACCTTTAGTTCTATCTTACATCTAAAAATGTTATATTAAAACTAAAAATTAACCCACCTTAATTAAAAAGTCTATCCCACAAAGAATACCACCACAAATTCAAAATCATAATAATCCTTTTCTCTCAATAATATATGTAATGAAAATAAATAAAATCATTTCTCTACTAGCATGGGTAAAGAGTAAAAACAAACTTGTTTAAGACCTATTTCTCCTACTGTTTACAGTTATTAGCCTACGTCAAATAAATATAAAACCTCTACACTCAATACTCAACAAGTGTATCAACTAACCCCTTATTCTTAACCTATTTGTGTAGCCAAAGGGACGTTCCTAGTCAAGTCCATCGGCAGGCACACACATTCATTGAACCATCCACTACTGTGTTTTACCTTGTTTACATTATAATTATATAAAGTTGCTGATGATGATCTTTTCTAAGGTCGAAACTAGTCCGACTCCATTTTCAAACTTGAATGTATATGGAACATCTAACTCATATGGTGAATCCCTCCCATATATATGCCCTCGATACCCAAATCTAGGGTGTAGTGTAGTTAATATTAAAAAAATTTTGGTGGTAAAGATATAAGAAGTGACGACAAAGCTTCAGTTAAAACAATATTTTTTTAAAGACAAAAGTTTGATGTTTCAGTTAAACTCTATCGCAAATCAAAAACGCATGAAGAAAAGATTAATCATTTTCCCTAAAATTAGCAGAAACGGTACTTTTTAATGTGCTAGTAAAAAATTTAGTTTTGTAGCCAGCCTTTGTGTTGACTAGGAAAGATATAACTTTTGATACAGAGTAAATTTCCATTGATGGTATGAATCGGGTATCAATACGCTACTTTCCCTTTTATACTAGTTTTGATAACTATTATCATGTTAACCAATTTTTACCCATATCCCAATTTTATATTCTTGGATATTCCAGGAACACTAATCATATATTCTATTTCTGGTCTTTCGCTTTTATTCTGTGGAAAATTTGTAAATCCCAGCATCTCCGTACCCACACCAGCAGTTAGTGGTCTTTCGTGTTTAACATATAATTTTAGCTGTTCTTCAAGAGTCTGATTGTAAAGCACTTTCTTCGACCTAAAAGAAAAATCACCACATTTTCTAAAATTTTTTTCGAGTAGTAGTCCCTACGTTGGTATAGCCACATCCAGTAAGTCAACCTTAACTAATTCGACCTCAATGAATTCCAAATGGAGTAAAATATTGCATGCTAAATATTTTGATGCTCTAAGGTTAAGATTAAACACATTTTTTAGAGAAATATGAATAAAGTGACTCTTTCATTTCAGAAATGCATATTTTGAATATAAAGTAAAAGAAAAGTATAAATTAATATCGTTAGCAAAAAAAATTTTGAATTGAAGTTAAAACTGGTAGATAATTTAGAAAGTTGGTATGTAAACACTAATGTTATCAAAATTACGACGCGCGCTCTCGTATTATTTGTTTTTAGTTTAAAGTTAACTATTTTTATTTATTTTTTTTTCTTCTAAAGAGATAGTTTTTTCAGCGGTGCGCATAATGAAAAAAGAAAACACTAAAGAGATTAAATTTAACTAATTTAACTAATTATAATAGAGTGAGTGTACAGATTTTCTCTAGCTGGGGTAGAGGAGGTTTAACATGGGTCACCAAAATGTAAAATAGGGAAACTGCTAACGATTTCAGAAAAATATAATGTTATTATAATAATATAGCGAAACTTTACCATGTTCACCTTGTATATATGGGCTTTCATTGTAAGACGAACCACCCTAAATATCTCTTGATTTTGAGGGAAACAAGGTAGAAGTTTAATCACACATTTGGTAGAATTTTACTATTGACCTTCACACTTCCAGCCAACTATCTACCTATCGAGTGATACATCGTTGCAAGGGACATCAAATTGCCTATTCAAGTGCGCAAAGAAATCGGGAAATCGGTTTATGATTTAGGTACAAAAATGTAATATAATGCAACTAATTTATTTAGTTTCAACAAATTATTTTAGTAAGTGTTCAAAATGTGTGCCGTTATTAAATAGCAATAAAGTCTATTTTAGGATTCCTCTTGAACATTAAGAAAAGTTTGTCTTTAAATACTTTCGGCTCGGGTTCTCTAAATTTAAGTTTTCAAGTGGCCCCAAAAGAAATAGTCAAGAGGAGTCAAGTCTGAAGATCTTGCTGGCCAATCTATTACACCTCGTCTGCAAATCCATTTGCCTGAGAACCATTGGTTAAGCCACTCTCTAACTGGTAACGTGTTCTGGGGAGGAGCTTATCCCAATGTAAATGCTTTACTGAGTGAGGGTGCCATTTTTATCCACTTGATTTTCCACAGATTATTCACTAAGAGACTCTATTACATTTTCCAAAAAATTCAAAAACATTTGACCGGCTACATTTTCTTCTAGAAATATTGGACCCCTAATTTCGTCTCCAAGATTGCCCGAGTGTTTGTTAACAAATTCATTCAAGAATAAAGTTGACTCGTCGCTATAGCAAATATTTATTATTATGGTACGGTCTTCGTCAGTCCTTTGACACACTAATTCACATAATTCGATCCTTCTTCTTCGTAATTGTCTTCATCGAGTTCATGTAAAATTTGTATTTTGTAAGGGAAAAACCAGTAGAAATATTCGTCAGTTTGGCGAATGTCGCAATAGAACCAGTAGTTGGATCTACAGCGAATTGACCGAATACCTCAATCTGGCACGCTCCATCCAAAACCCTTGCTAGTGCATTTTTGTGTCAAATACAAATCCAGCTTCTTCAAACTTATGACATAGTTATACCCGACGTTTTTGTCTGGATGCCTCTCAATAAACACCTAAAATGAATTTCTGTTCGCTTAGCTGGAGTATATACCATTTTATTACTTTTTGAGTCTTCAGCTTCCTTTAAACTCGTAAAGAAACCTTAAAAACATAAAGTTTTTGGGGTTTGTTTATTTTTATACTACAAATTTGTCTCGATCCTGTGACTTATGAAGACAATCGTTAATGATACTGTTGGGGAAAAGGTTCAGTTAGCTAGTTGCATAATTTAGTAACACAAACAAGTATAAATTCAAAGCATAGAAAGTACGGCAACGTTGCTGCCTAGACTAATTTCGTAGAAAATTCGCCATCTACAAATCGAGCGGTCGCCCAGGCAACAACGTGTTAAACCTACGCGACAAAAAGCAGGGTTTGAAACAGCATGACATAATGTTGCTGTGTACGAGAGAGATGGATGATATATCGCGAGTAAGACTTGTTTTAGTTTTTCGGGAAGAGAAGAAAGATCTGTACCAGCCTTCGTGAGAAGCAGAGGGTTTCCCTCGCGGTTTACGCGAGTTTTTTAGTTTTTTATGGCACTCAAGCCAAGTAATTAAGTCGGTCAGTTCGCAGTGTTATCCCGAAGATTTATTAATGTGATTAATATATCCAGACTTAAGTAGAGTTCCGCATCACGCCTTGTAAAAAGCACACGGGCTTCTCGCGGCATCTTGTGTGGTTTCAGTTGATTCTATGGTGTTTAAGCCATGAAATAAGTTGGAAAATTTGCGGAGTTCTATTTCAAAGGTGTATTAATGTGATCACTACATCCCAACTCAAGTTTTGGTCATCTGTTGTAAAAGGCAGTCTCATTTTCCTAGATACGATAAATTCTCGAAGTTTTAAGAGTACAGTAGTGTATCCCGATATTATTGTTTGTTTAGTGATGTAATGTTAGTGACGTAAAAATGTATAGCTGTTTAATGCAGTTAGTAGTTGCCATACTATTTGTAAATGTAAAAAAGCATTTGCTGCTAAGTAGAACGGATGTAAAGATGGGCAAATGAAATACCAGAAGTAAATAGATATATTTTGTGTGAGAAAAAAGCCTTTATTTCAACTGACATATTTTAAACCAAACAACCTATGGAAATACCGTAAACAATTTATGTTTAGCGCAAGCAAATAAAGGCGGCGTCAACGGGTACTAAATATTACAATGATATTTTCCAGTTTCTAGAATTTAATAGTTTTAAAATGGAAAGACAAAATTATTATGCCAAATTAATTTTTGTTGCTTCAACAAATTGTGCTAAAGCCATGTCATAAAGACATGTTATTTATTTTCCACCTCCGAACCGATTACCGGATTTCACATTTCTTGGCAAGGTTAATTGGATATGCAATTTAATGCCCTTTGCAACGATGCATCAGTCGATATATAGTGCCATTTGACATTTCAAAGTTAGGTTGTCCGGAGGTCTGCAGGTCAATATTAAAATTTTATCAAATGTATAAGTATGTATTAAACTTCCCTCGTCGACGTATGACGTATTTCTTGTCAAATGTTATTTCCCTCAAAATCGAGAGATATTTGAGGGTGGTATTGAAGCAAAACCTGCAATCTCCACTATTCGGTAAATTTGAGTTAACTGTGGAATATGAATCCTTAAGGACAGGTCTACAACCTTATAAAGTATTATATAGCAAAGTTAGCATTATTCAGTCCAAACTCAATGGGTAATATTAGATGTAGTTACAAAACCGGCAATCTCCATTGCTCCGAATGTTGCAAAAGCGGCAATCTACAATCGACCAATAGCATGCAACGCAACCTGTTTTAACCTTGAAGGCACGTTAATAAACTACTAGACACTCTTTTTTTCAATAATATTTTGGAAACAGATAATCAGAAAATAATAAATACTAATGAAGATAAACTAAATGAGACATGTTAAACCGTTTCTGAAGGAGAAGCAGACGTTTGTTTAGAAATAGAAAAGTTAGAAATTTTTGAAAAAATGTTTGAAAAATCCCACTTTCTCTAGAACCATTATTACACAAAATATACTTCTTTGAAAATTTGTACATTTTTGTTTTACCAAAAGCTAGAATGTCCAAATTCTAATTGATAATTGCTTCACCAACATAGAAATATTTTATGGTTTCTTACTACAGAAGTAATTATAAAATCCCGTAAGGTATTTACGTTATTCTAACATTTTATAAGAAAATTGTGTCGCCTGAAAAAATAGACAGAGTGGAGATTGCCTATGCCTATGCCCCTCCTTTAGGGTGCTTCATTTTGAAGCCCTATATATTATGGATAGCTGGTCCAGCGGTAAAGCAAATATTTTCAGACAACCCATATCTGCGTGTGTTTATTTATTATACAGGGTATCTCTAAAAGATGCGGAAAAAATGCTACCACAAGTTCCTGAGGCTTAAATGTGATTTACTACAACATAACATTTATACAACTTACCTCAGTTCAAAAGTGGATGATATTGGAGATACACAGTGTTAAAAGTTTAATTTGGTTTTAGTTTTTCATAAATAATTTTTTTAGTAATTGCTGTATTGTCACATATATTTGGCAGATTAGCTTCAAATTGTGTTCAATTATTAGAATAATTTAGACCTGGCCATACACGAAGTGAATTTTTTAAATCCTGATATCTCAAAAACGGTTGGTTAAATCAACTCTTACCACGTATACCTTTTTTAGGTACAATGCCCTGGAAAATTAGAATTCTTATGTAGAAGTTGAACACAGGGTGGCTCAAGAAAGTTATTTCGTTCTAAATGTGTGCAAGGTACCGCAGGTGGCGCCCTCTCCCTCCCATGCCGAATATTGTGACAATACACCAATTATTAAAAAAATTATTTTTCTAATTTTGTCTCGAAAAATAGATATTTCGAACGCGCTAGCGAGTTCGAAATATATCCATTTCGAACTCCGAATTTTATTTTTTAAAAGTTGGCATTGGTTATATTTAAATGTTTTATTCTGTTGACGTCTGACGTTTCCTGTTATTGTTATCCATGAGAAAAGAAAGTTTTCGGGATTTCTCTGGTAAAAGTTGATTTATCGTTTTATTAGCAATATCCCTTAACTCAGGGGGAGTTAAACTTAGATTATCATGCTCCATATTTTTTTAATTATAATTATGAACAACTCTATGAAATATTAAATCACAAATTTCGTGACAATGACACAAAGAAAATATTATTTATTGTCAAGGCTACTATGATAAAAAGAAATTTAGAGTATTACCAACATAGAATTTAGACACACAAATTTACAAAATTTGAAGGGTTGATTTTCTTTTTAAATATGTATTTTCTTATTGAAAAAAATACAAAATAGAAAAAATAGTATAAAGTACGTGTTTTATAAAGCAGTTAGAGCACTTGTCCCGTTAAAAAACTCGCCGCAAGCGGCTCGTTTTTTAACATGGACGCGTGCTATAAGATGATGCTTTATAAAACATGTACTTTAATATACTATTATGAAAAACTAAAACCAAATTGAACTTTTTAAACTCTGTATCTGCGAAATCATCCACTGAGGTAAGTTGGGTTAGATCGTTATATTTAAGCCTCAGGAACATGTGGTAGCATTGTATCCGCACCTTTTAGAGACCCCATGTATATATTGACGTCATGGCAAACAATTCATGCCGTTTAGTGCTTTTTAGTAATTTAATTTCAGCTTCAGGTGGATCATTACTGCTTTATAAATAATTCGAGATCCTTTTCGAAAAACAATAAACTAGGTGCCCTATTATTGTTGTTATCATCTACTGTACCTAAAAAAGAATCCAATAAACGCAACATGATCTTGAAAATCTTGGCCCACCGGTAAATTCTTTCTGACTTTAATTCCTAACTTCTTTAAATGTTTTTTTGGGCCGATTCCAGATAGCATTAAGAGCTGAGCAGAGTTAACGGCTCCAGCTGAAATAACAAACAACACAATTAAGTACAAAATTTGATGTATCTTTGAGCTTTTTCAAAGGTAGGTATAATATTTTCATCTAACTAACAAAACATACCATGCACACTAAAATCACAATCATATTAAAACTGTTTTTTACAATACCTGATACTATGCCTTCTTTATGCACTTTGGCAACATATTTTTGTCCATCCTTTACAAATTCTACGCCACGCGCTTTATTGTTATGGTCAAAACGTATTGACGTCACAAAACTGTTAAGACTGAGTTTTAAATTTGGTCTCTGTAAGAAATTGTTAAGGAATGCGCTCGCTGAATTGACACGTTCGTTCCCTGACAAAGCGAACTGAACTTTGGAAATTCCATTTTGAGAGCGCCCATTGTAGTCGTCGACTAACGGTAATCCCAATTCTTTAAAACCATTAATTAAGACTGGATCCTATAAAATGCAAGATGTCCAGAAAATACCCGTGCAACGTTTGATGACGGACTCCCTCTCTTACAGGTCGATATAAGACTTAAGGGCAAAAAAGAACTTTTCTGTGTTTAATTGGTAGGGTACAGGGTCATTCCGTATATATTGACCGATATACTAGTGGCTTTATTGATAGAGATATCAAAAAACTAAGATGAATAATTACATATGCGAGACGTTACACGTGGCGACATCTCGTAGCAATCGAGCGAGGGACAAACATCTTTCTTTAAGATGAGTAATGTTGTAGAATTTGATCTGAACTATTTAAAAAATTATCAGAACAAACAGAAGACTGATGGAACTTTAAAATTTTTGCATTAAGTTGTGTTTTTTTAAATGGAACACCCTGTATATTAATAGATATTTGGGAAGAGCTTTTTTTTTACTGATTTCAAAAATATAGTGTTTGATACCTTTCTGATAAGCCAATTAGAAAATATTTGAATTAAAATTTTGTTTAAAACTTTCAATTAAAATCGTGGTAGCCATATATTAATTTAACAGTTTATTAATTTAAAAATTGTTAAAATAATTACAATTACTTAATATTACCGCCATTTCTATGTATACAATCTCTATAATTATCTTCGAATTTGTTAATAGCATTTGAGATATATTCTGGTTAGTCGTTGTTTAACTTTTCAAATTCTCTGTCAGTTTTTCATCTCAAATGCTGCAAGTTTGTGCTTCTATCGGCATAGTCCATGTTTTTTTTTTATACAATCCTATAAGAAAGCATCTAATGGGGTAATATCTGGGCTGTTGGATGGCCATTGAATGGTGTCGTGTCTTCCTAGCCAATCGTCATAGCGGTTGTTTAAATATTCTGTCACTCACAGGGACTATGTTATGTGGCGGAGCGCCATTTTGTTGCCAGGCCATTTGACAGTACTCATTGATTCTACTTCATTGCTAAGAGTTTCCAGATACTCTTTATCCATTAAGGGAGCCTTCATGGAATATAGGGCCTATGACTTTATTTTTGACTATACCGCACCAAACATGCAAACATTTCCTACCTTGGAATTTTGTTTTAGCAATATATTGGGATTATAAATAGCCCACACCTGCGTGTTTCTCCTATTGAAAACTCCTGCTGTGATAAATGTCGCTTCATCACTTCATAACTAAAGTGAGAGCATACGGAATGCCGGTTCAATTTTGTTCATGGCTGTCGAGCTTTTACACATTTAACATCAACGCCGCAGTCTCTCAAAGTTCTATATTGTCACACACCCTCTTTCTACTATACATTAACGATCTTTTGGAAAAAACTAAAAATCCTTTATATACCTAGCTTCGCTGATGACAGCACACTTCTTTCATTTTTTACATGGCTCTGCTCCTAAACACACCCTGAGATTGCTAGACTCCATTCAAAGAAGGGCCATCCGCTTGAACGCTGACCATGATCTGACAAACAACCTGGAAAGCCTTGAACATCGAAGGCAGGTTGGCGACTTAAGTCTGTTTTACAGATATTCTCATGGCAGGTGCTCAACTGAGGCTGCCCGCTTGATTCCACCCAGGGCGTTGCATGGTAGAAATACACGACATGCCACTGCAGCCCACCCGTACGTGGTTCAGCTTAGTGTCCCTCGAACGACACTGTTTAAAGGGTCATTTATCTGGAGAACGTCATTACTCTGGAACGACCACCTTGAGGATGTGTTTTCCAACGAGTATAATCTTTAATCTTAAACAAATAATACTTTCTTAAACAAAAATGACAACTTTATTTGACAGTCATCTTTTACCTTGACTGGTGCCCGCAAATACGGGGCCATAAAAAGGAGAAATAGTTAAAAAGAAATCGGCGATAACCCGTAAACGGGCTCATCAAAAATATCTAAAGTTATTCTTTTGAATGTGGGTTTTAGTGCTTTTAATAAACCTAAATAGAATTTTTCTCTAAAATAATTAGGGAAGCCAATAATTGACCCCATTTAAAATTACATGGGATTTCCTATGTCCCGCTCGACGATGCAACACCCGGTATATCAAACTATAGATTTTTGATATATAAATATACAGGGTAGGCCAACAAGGGCGCGTCGGTCAATAGTTGCTAAACCGTTGAACTTATGGGAAAATTTTCTTAATAAAACTTATAACGTTTCGCCTCTGCTATAACCCAAAATTATTTTTAAGAATACAGGGTGTCTCAAAAAAGAGTAATACCAAAACTTATATTTTTGTGAAATGGAATGCCCTACATCTTAGAATATTTTTGAATTTCACATGAAATAGCCATTATTTTTTAATAAGTGCATTATAAGTCTAAACCTAATAATTTCCGAGATATCGACTTTTGAAAAATGACATTTTTTGAAATTTGACAGCTTCTAGGCTTCTAACGGTACGTCTTTGAGTAAAACGGCTTACATGTCCCTATCTTACTTTTTTATTATCTTCCCAAAAACATCAACTTCCGGAACCGGAAGTACTGTATTTCCGGCCCTTGAGTTACATCTGGTTTAACCGGAAGTTGACACTTTTAGGAAGAGAATAAAGCTGGATTTATAAACTCTCGCCGGCGTCGACGCTGGCGTCGGCGCCAGCGTTCGTCGTAGACAAGCGTAATGGGCATTTATAAACTTGGGGTTCGCTTCACAGTGTTGACAAACAAAAACATAATCTGACACTTCTGACATTTTAGTTCAGGTGGTATTTTCTCTAGCCAGTTATTACAACAAAAAGAAAGAGTTAAATAAATGGATTTAGTAAGGAAGAAGAAGAAGTTACTTGGTGTCTTAGCGGTAGTAAAATTAAAATGACGATTGGCCATTGACAGATTTTCAGATGCCAAACATAACTTGATAGAAATGCTAAAATCTCATTGGTTATGACGCGGCGCTACGGATTTTTCACGAACGCCGACGCTGGATATGATGGTTTATGTGGAACGCCAGCCAGCGCCAGCGCGAACGCCGGCGAATTTTATAAATCACTCAATTACGATTCACTTGTTTAACTTCCAGCGCCCACGCCAGCGCGAGCGCCGACGCCGACTTCGAGTTTATAAATCCAGCTTAAGGAACTAAGATAGGTACATGTAAGCTGTTTTACTCTAAGACGCACCGTTAGAAAGCTAGAAGCTGTCAAAGTTTAAAACTGTCATTTTTCAAAAGTAGATATCTCGGAAATTATTAGGTTTAGACTTATAATGCACTCATTAAAAAATAATGGCTATTTCATGTAAAATTCAAAAATATTCTAAGATGTAGGGTATTCCATTTAACAAAAATATAGTTTTTGGTATTACTCTTTTTTGAGACACCCTGTATACTTGAAAATAATTTTAGGTTATAGCAGAGGCGAAACGTTATAAATTTTATTAAGAAAATTTTCTCATAAGTTCAACAGTTTAGCATCTAGTGACCGACGCGCCCTTGTTGGCCCACCCTGTATATTCATATACAGGGTATCCTACAACTTTATTCATCTTAGTTCTTTGATAACTCTATCAATAAAGCCGCTAGCATGTGGGTATATATTATATACGAAATGACCCTGTACATCTTGTTTCGATATTAAAATAGGACTGTAGAAATATTTTATATTGATTAAAAAAAGGCATAATTTTAAAAAAAATTTATTAGAAGCAACACGGAAGTCACTTAAAAATATAAAGATATATGGTGAATCAACAACGGGATTAAAACTGGTCTCGTTCTTGCACAAAATTGGTAATGTAGATGAATTAAAAGTGCTAATAACTTCGTTGTTTATGGGCATATTTGTTACGTTTTTACACAAAGTGAAAGCTAATTCGGTGGTCGAGTGGGAGCGATTTCAATCTAGAGGTCAGTAGAGGAAAACGGACAGTTCTGGATCAGGTGGTGCTGGTGGTGCTGGTGGTGCAACTAACCCGGGTGGTGCAGGTGGTGCGTTTTACGATCTAACCCGGGTGGTTCGGTGGTGCGTTTTATGATCTAACCCGGGTGGTTCGGTGGTGCGTTTTATGACCTAACCCGGGTGGTTCGGTGGTGCTGTTTACAAAATAACCCGAAATTAAACCCGACTTTTTACGACCTAACCCGGATGCTTTCGCGAGGCGGCTTCTCATCTAACCCTAACTTGATCCTTAATATTTATGAACTGACCCGAGATAAAACCCGACTTTTTACGACCTAACCCGGATGCTTTCATGAGGCGGCTTCTTATCTAACCCTAACTTGAACCTGAATATTTATGAACTGACCCGAGATAAAACCCGACTTTTTACAACCTAACCCGGATGCTTTCGCGAGGCGGCTTCTCATCTAACCCTAATTTGAACCTGAATATTTATGATCTGACCCGAGATAAAACCCGACTTTTTATGATTTAACCTTAGTGAAACGCCGCTGTTAAAGCGATATAGTAAAAAAAAACTCGATTAAAATTTTATCTTGTTCGCTAGACCAATTAATTTCCAAATATTATAATTAAAACATACAATCACTACACTGGCGCACCGTCAAAAATCGTGCTTGCACTATCCCAACGTACAGAGCGTCCGCTTCAGAAAATACGGTGCCGTATTTTTTGCGCCGAACGCTCTGGAGGAACACACTCCGATTTGCAAGTACATACACGCTTTGTCGCGGCAAAGCTCGCCGTCAAATTACGGCCACTCTTTTGCGGTACCGCTTTGTAGGAAACCAAAGCTTTAGTGAAACGCCGCTGCCCCAGAACTCTGTCCATATTCCTCTACTGTGTTAATTTATGCGGGTAATAAAACCGACAAGGGTCGGATCGGCCTGCATACTTATAGAGGTAAAAAAACCGCTTTAGAATGTTTTTGGTATATCTTTTTTAGATAATTTTGGGGGAAATAATTTGCCTGAGATGCCAATTAAAAAAGCCTACATTTAATTGTATTTTAGATTCTTGAATTTTGTACATGGATTAAAAATCTACTATTTCTTGAAATTGTATACATTATGTTAGATAATTATTAATATAATGTTATTAAGACTTTGTAAATATCTGTAAAAACTGTTCTAAATCGTGTCATTTCTGAAAATTGTATACTGAGTGTTTAGAATTTAGTAAAAAATTAAAAAAATGTTTTAATGTTATTAAGACCTGTGAAAATTTGTAAAACTGTACAGAATTGTATTATTTTCTGAAAATGATATACTGAGTGTTTAGAATTTAGTAAAAATTAAAAAAATGTTTTAAATTTGTTAAATCATGTGAAATCTTGTATAAAATGACTAGAACCGTTCTTAATCATGTCATTTCTGAAAATTGTTTACTGAGTGTTTAGAATTTAGTAAAAAATTAAAAAAAATGTTTTAACGTTATTAAGCCCTGTGAAACTTTGTAAAAAATGACTAAAACAGTCGCAAATCGTCCTATTTTCTTAAAAGTGTATACTGAGTGTTTAGAAATTTAGTAAAAATTAAAAAAAATGTTTTAAATTTGTTAAATCATGCGAAATCTTGTATAAAATGACTAGAACCGTTCTTAATCATGGCATTTCTGAAAATTGTATACTGAGTGTTTAGAATTTAGTAAAAAATTAAAAAAAATGTTTTAACGTTATTAAGCCCTGTGAAACTTTGTAAAAAATGACTAAAACAGTCGCAAATCGTCCTATTTTCTTAAAAGTGTATACTGAGTGTTTAGAATTTAGTAAAAATTAAAAAAAATGTTTTAAATTTGTTAAATCATGTGAAATCTTGTATAAAATGACTAGAACCGTTCTTAATCATGACATTTCTGAAAATTGTATACTGAGTGTTTAGAATTTAGTAAAAAATTAAAAAAAATGTTTTAACGTTATTAAGCCCTGTGAAACTTTGTAAAAAATGACTAAAACAGTCGCAAATCGTCCTATTTTCTTAAAAGTGTATACTGAGTGTTTAGAATTTAGTAAAAATTAAAAAAAATGTTTTAAATTTGTTAAATCATGCGAAATCTTGTATAAAATGACTAGAACCGTTCTTAATCATGGCATTTCTGAAAATTGTATACTGAGTGTTTAGAATTTAGTAAAAAATTAAAAAAAATGTTTTAACGTTATTAAGCCCTGTGAAACTTTGTAAAAAATGACTAAAACAGTCGCAAATCGTCCTATTTTCTTAAAAGTGTATACTGAGTGTTTAGAATTTAGTAAAAATTAAAAAAAAATGTTTTAAATTTGTTAAATCATGTGAAATCTTGTATAAAATGACTAGAACCGTTCTTAATCATGACATTTCTGAAAATTGTATACTAAGTGTTTAGAATTTAGTAAAAAATTAAAAAAAATGTTTTAACGTTATTAAGCCCTGTGAAACTTTGTAAAAAATGACTAAAACAGTCGCAAATCGTCCTATTTTCTTAAAAGTGTATACTGAGTGTTTAGAATTTAGTAAAAATTAAAAAAAATGTTTTAAATTTGTTAAATCATGCGAAATCTTGTATAAAATGACTAGAACCGTTCTTAATCATGGCATTTCTGAAAATTGTATACTGAGTGTTTAGAATTTAGTAAAAAATTAAAAAAAATGTTTTAACGTTATTAAGCCCTGTGAAACTTTGTAAAAAATGACTAAAACAGTCGCAAATCGTCATATTTTCTTAAAAGTGTATACTGAGTGTTTAGAATTTAGTAAAAATTAAAAAAAATGTTTTAAATTTGTTAAATCATGTAAAATCTTGTATAAAATGACTAGAACCGTTCTTAATCATGACATTTCTGAAAATTGTATACTGAGTGTTAAGTATTTTAGTTGAAAATAAGATCATAAATCATCTATACAAAACAAGCGTCCCTTATGGATTTGAACGAAAATCATAGATTCGACTATTTTCATGAAAAATAAATCTAAATACGGAATAATGCAGGAAGATTATCTATTTTCTTGGTTTAGAAAGTGATGTAGTTAAGATTTATAACTTAGGAATAAATAAATTATTATTAATCTTTTCGACCTATTTCTCCTGCATATTTAATTTCTTTGATAGTAAGAACTAATCTTTTTATTTTACAAAGTAAAAAAAAGCTAAAGATCGGCGTTGTCAGTCAGGTATAAGAACTAATTTAACACGATGGTTTTTGTACAAACGTTCACATACAATTGTATGCTTTTTAACCGATTGTGTCGGAAAAAATGACGATTTATAGATTAGATATTTAGACGAAGAGCTAACCTTCTCAATAAAGTATTGATTATTGCCCTGCTAGCTAGACAACACTTTTTATGTTAGTCAAAAAAAAAATTTTTTTTTTCGGACGCTATTACAGATTTCATCGTTAACTAACAAACATTAAGACCAAAAAATTAGCGTGCAAGATGAAATGTATAGGTTCACTTCATTTCTACATTATTTTACAACTCTCAATCGCATTAAAAACAAGATCGAATAAAAAACAACTTATGACATATGGACGAAAAATGTTTTTCGGGCTATTTAGGTTAGCGACCGCATTACGTCTGAAATACTACATTTTTCGAGCTTATAACATAATTTACTATTTTAACGTTAAAATAGGGGAAATGACGTATCGAAATGCATACTTTTTTTTTTTTGTCGGTCACGAGATTATAGTTTCTTTTAAAATGAACTCTAATATTTACAACACAAATTATCCTTTAAGCCACATTAGTTTAAAACTCGTCTGTCGCTTTCCCTCTATTGTGAGTTTGATTAAAGTATAGCGTAGTATATATTTAGATGAATTTCGCAAATGTTGAATACTTTCAAAACTGAAAAAGCCGCCCTTTCCAATAAATATCTCCGTAGAGTTAGGTACCCTGCAGATTAAGGGTATTTCAGCGGATAATCATATACAAATTCAAAGATTTTGTCTATTTTAATGGATTAACAAACAATATCTATAGGATGACTTTACTGATAAAAAAAAAATAACAAAAATCTATAAAGTCTAGGCTCACATGAAATTCCATAAAGAGCAGCTGCATAGCCTTATCACATCAAACTATATTTTTATTTCGTTCTATTGTCAAAAGTCTGTGTTTAGGAGATTATCGTTCATTTTAAAATGAACTCTAATATGTACATCACCATAAACTACCTCTTAAGCCGTCGTAAAAATACACTTTTCGATTTACCTCTATATTGATTTTCTAATATTAAATATCTACAATAGTCGAAATTCGCTCGCTAATACCTATGTATGCAAGGTTTCTTCAAAAAATGACAATTTTGTTGTTTAATGGCTTGAAAAAATGGAAAAAGGAGGTTTTTGCATCCATTTATTTCCAGATGAGTGTTAAAAATACTTATAAAACTCGGTATACCGAAGATCAAGCATTAATGAGAGGGTTGAGTCCTGTTTGCCAAATCCTGATTTATAATTTGACGTTGGCAACGGTACAATTTTTTAACATTTATCATAAGAGGCGTATATTTTTGGGGCTTAGATCTACCAGTTTATCCACGCCCCATTTATTGTTAGTGCTTTAGTAATTTTACTTTCCAATTATTTTTTACCAAAACGCGTAGTTGAAACAGTGTCTATATCAGACGATATAATAAATTTTAAGGATTAATTTGCTTACAAATACACTTCAATTTATTTAGGCTAAAGCAGCCAGACATATACTGGAACTACGAAAACCCTATTACAATTTGGTTGCCTAGAGAAAATTTTGTAAAAAACATAGCTTTCTACACAAATGCTTGCACATTATGTACCTATCATTTCAAGATACCTGGCGACATCAATGTAAGCATTGACATAATGACGCAAGATATAGCTAGGTACTAGAATATTCAAGATTTCTATTAACGATACACTTCAGCATACATGCGAGATGTCATTAATGTCTACGGAAGGCAACAGACATACCAGCTATTTTTACATGGGATTCCATAGACTTGAACGCTTCTTGTTTAGAAATATTTGATGTCATCTTGAGGAGTTCCGTATTGAAGCATCAAACCTACCTGCCAAATAATTGACGAAATATGGGATATCATAAAATATGTCCCCCATCGAACTAAATGATCCTATAAACCAGCTTCACAGACCGTAATTTGTGATGCTAACACGATTAATACGCAATAGAACAAGATTAAGAAACAAAATTTAAAGTAGCTCTTTATCACACGAAAATAATTAAATAATTTACGGTTACAGAACAATAATTATTTTAAAAAGCTGTATAACTAAATATATTATGTTATTAGGAATATTCTGTCTAAAGTAACAGCTGATCTTAGTCGAAAATGAGATCGTATTATTGATTGTTGAATTCGTTAGGTATGAAATAAAATTAGAGATTTCGTCTATTTTTTCACGATTAAAAAAGAATACCTCTATTTAGCTAAAAATGAAACGATTACAGTGGTAGATTAATTCACTTTACCAAGCATGTAAACTACTAATTTTGCAATAAATATCTTCTATATTTCTAGGTAGGTTTACTCGAAAATGTTGGGCTATTTTCATCAAAAATCCCGATACGAAATTGAAAAATTTGCCTATTTTTGTCGGTTTACAAAGTGATAGTGGAATATTGGTTTGATCAAAGAACAATAATTATTTTAAAAATGTTGTATAATTAACTAAATGTCGGTGTTATCAGGCAGGCAAGAAGTTATTTATCTGAATCTTATTTGTACCATTAGCGTTTATATACAAATGTTAGTGGTTTTCAAAAATTGATATCTCGGAAATTATTAGGTTTAGACTTATAATACGCTTATTAAAAAATAATGACTACTTTATGCAAAATTAAAAAATATTATAAGATGTAGGGTATCCCAGTAACTTAACCAAAGATTTTCGGTCTTCGTAAAGCTTTATACGTTTCTTCAGCGTACCAAACATTCACTTTTTTTAAATATTGACATCGGGTTAGGATTCTGAACATAGGATTAACATCACTCCAATAGTGAACATGTTGCGTTGTCACAGTTCCATTCGTCGAAAAGTAAACAAAACCGTTTGAGCTACGTGGGGAATAAATAAAGTTGGCTTGTTGAAAAATTTTAATATTTATTAAGGTAAAAGACTATAAATATATCGATACAACACTTTGGCATTTCTAATACTACAAACATGAATATCTAAAATGTGATATTTACAACTATCAACTCTCTCTCCCTTCTCTAATTTCGGTACACCAATGCTGTCTTCTAAGTTTATAATATATGGCGTCCTGCAGTTTAATTCCAAAAATGTTTTAACTAAAAATTCCTCTTTAACACGTCCTTTAACGTAAATAATGTCTGCGTCTATCAGATTGTTGGATATGATATTATGTAGTTCCTTGTAATCGGTATCACCATAATTATAAAGGATACCATGATGATTTCCAAATAGATATTTGACTTGTTTCTTGCAAGCCTTACTTAAGGTGTCGAATGGTTTAACTGGTTTAAAAAAGTAACTTTTCATACTATTCCCATCATAAATAGCCATTTCTTTCGCGTAAAATTCAGGTATGTTAAATCCTTGAATATCGACTACAACGAACTTCATTGTCTGAAGACTCAAATCAAACAAGTATATTTTCATATTTTTATCGCTCTTAAGTTCGATTTCAAAAGCACACCCTCACTTTTCGATAATTTCACAGTCTTAGCACATAGATCCTATATTTTTATTTACGATCAATTCATCTTTATTCGCCAATCGTCTCAAACTAGTCTGCTTTTGAAAGTAATATAGCCTTAGTATTCAGAAAATATTAATAATATCGGAGTCTAAAACATCCTTGACACTAAAAAATCATTGTGTTTCCTAACAAAACCCATCATCTTGTCTATTTAGCTTGCTTTCCTATTGTTTAGCAGGTTAAATAAAATTATTATTTTGCTCTTTTTGTCTGTACTGAATCGTTAGGGGAATACGTTTCTAGTTCTATAAGAGAGACAGTTAAAATTTATGTAAGCAATCAAAAATCCTACACTATGAGCTACTTAGTTAAAATTTCATATTTCCTTCCTGGATCAGGCAAAATTTGTGATGTGTCGGACAAAATTTATAAAAATACGGAAAAAATGCTGGATCCATTTTTAGCGTGACTTTCTATTTAATACCATCTTATTTCAAGCTATAATTCGGTTGTCAAAATGAGAATAAAATAATTTTCCCATGGTTTATGTCATCTTAAAAAAGTCAAAAGGTTATATTCTGTAGAGGGTCAGATACATTCAAATTTAAATATTTTCTCCAAGAAGAATTTTGAGATAGTATTATAGTAAATAAAAATTCTATACCTCCAATATTTCTTGGAAACATATCGTGTTCTAGCGACATAACCCAAAAGTACCTCTATTCAGAAACGCATCGTACTTTTCTTGTCAATAATTGTCTCATTGTCCCATCCATTACATTATTATAATCTTAAAGCACCTGTTACCAGCATTATCTGTTTTTATGGTTTTCATAAAACATAGCGATTACCGATGAAAATTAAACGAAAACTTAATAAATAACTTTTTTTTCAACTGAAATAGACTGATTTTCAATGGAAAAATGTTACTTATAACTAAAAATGAATATAAGACATATACGCAATGATATTTAGAATAAATCAATGTTTTCTAAAATTACTATGAAATATTCACAAAATCGTTTCGTTATAACCAAAGTAGCAAGGCTTGCAGATTTCGTATAGAGTTCAAACGCGATACTGAGATGATCTTTTTTTTTTTTATATTTTTGTAGGATAATACACCACTACGTTGTAAGTACTTGAGAGAGGACTTTCTTGAAAAATCCTCAAATTTCTCTGCAATTTTGTTCCTTCTAGAGTTAAATTCACACAGAAAACCCAGTATTCTTATCTTTCAGGTTGGTATATTAAAAAGGGCTTATTAGTATGGTTTAGAAAACAAGCAATATTAATTAACGGATGTTTTTTCGTCGTATGAAGAGTTGAAAAATTTTTTTTTTCCACTCCAATGGTTGCGATGCAGAGAGTCGGGTTTCATCATAATCTTTCAGGGTAGCTCAGGTTTGATTGCATGTAGAGAGTCGGGTTTCATCATAATCTTTCAGGGTAGCTCAGGTTTGATTACATGTACTAAGGTTAGTGCTCCTTGCAATCGGTTTCAGGTTTGACGCGCCCCCCTCAGGTTTGTTCAGGTTTCTCAAACGTTTGAGAAACCTGAACAAACCTGAGGGGGGCGCGTCAAACCTGAAACCGATTGCAAGGAGCACTAACCTTAGTACATGTAATCAAACCTGAGCTACCCTGAAAGATTATGATGAAACCCGACTCTCTACATGCAATCAAACCTGAGCTACCCTGAAAGATTATGATGAAACCCGACTCTCTGCATCGCAACCATTGGAGTGGAAAAAAAAAAATTTTTCAACTCTTCATACGACGAAAAAACATCCGTTAATTAATATTGCTTGTTTTCTAAACCATACTAATAAGCCCTTTTTAATATACCAACCTGAAAGATAAGAATACTGGGGTTTCTGTGTGAATTTAACTCTAGAAGGAACAAAATTGCAGAGAAATTTGAGGATTTTTCAAGAAAGTCCTCTCTCAAGTACTTACAACGTAGTGGTGTATTATCCTACAAAAATATAAAAAAAAAAAAGATCATCTCAGTATCGCGTTTGAACTCTATACGAAATCTGCAAGCCTTGCTACTTTGGTTATAACGAAACGATTTTGTGAATATTTCATAGTAATTTTAGAAAACATTGATTTATTCTAAATATCATTGCGTATATGTCTTATATTCATTTTTAGTTATAAGTAACATTTTTCCATTGAAAATCAGTCTATTTCAGTTGAAAAAAAAGTTATTTATTAAGTTTTCGTTTAATTTTCATCGGTAATCGCTATGTTTTATGAAAACCATAAAAACAGATAATGCTGGTAACAGGTGCTTTAAGATTATAATAATGTAATGGATGGGACAATGAGACAATTATTGACAAGAAAAGTACGATGCGTTTCTGAATAGAGGTACTTTTGGGTTATGTCGCTAGAACACGATATGTTTCCAAGAAATATTGGAGGTATAGAATTTTTATTTACTATAATACTATCTTAAAATTCTTCTTGGAGAAAATATTTAAATTTGAATGTATCTGACCCTCTACAGAATATAACCTTTTGACTTTTTTAAGATGACATAAACCATGGGAAAATTATTTTATTCTCATTTTGACAACCGAATTATAGCTTGAAATAAGATGGTATTAAATAGAAAGTCACGCTAAAAATGGATCCAGCATTTTTTCCGTATTTTTATAAATTTTGTCCGACACATCACAAATTTTGCCTGATCCAGGAAGGAAATATGAAATTTTAACTAAGTAGCTCATAGTGTAGGATTTTTGATTGCTTACATAAATTTTAACTGTCTCTCTTATAGAACTAGAAACGTATTCCCCTAACGATTCAGTACAGACAAAAAGAGCAAAATAATAATTTTATTTAACCTGCTAAACAATAGGAAAGCAAGCTAAATAGACAAGATGATGGGTTTTGTTAGGAAACACAATGATTTTTTAGTGTCAAGGATGTTTTAGACTCCGATATTATTAATATTTTCTGAATACTAAGGCTATATTACTTTCAAAAGCAGACTAGTTTGAGACGATTGGCGAATAAAGATGAATTGATCGTAAATAAAAATATAGGATCTATGTGCTAAGACTGTGAAATTATCGAAAAGTGAGGGTGTGCTTTTGAAATCGAACTTAAGAGCGATAAAAATATGAAAATATACTTGTTTGATTTGAGTCTTCAGACAATGAAGTTCGTTGTAGTCGATATTCAAGGATTTAACATACCTGAATTTTACGCGAAAGAAATGGCTATTTATGATGGGAATAGTATGAAAAGTTACTTTTTTAAACCAGTTAAACCATTCGACACCTTAAGTAAGGCTTGCAAGAAACAAGTCAAATATCTATTTGGAAATCATCATGGTATCCTTTATAATTATGGTGATACCGATTACAAGGAACTACATAATATCATATCCAACAATCTGATAGACGCAGACATTATTTACGTTAAAGGACGTGTTAAAGAGGAATTTTTAGTTAAAACATTTTTGGAATTAAACTGCAGGACGCCATATATTATAAACTTAGAAGACAGCATTGGTGTACCGAAATTAGAGAAGGGAGAGAGAGTTGATAGTTGTAAATATCACATTTTAGATATTCATGTTTGTAGTATTAGAAATGCCAAAGTGTTGTATCGATATATTTATAGTCTTTTACCTTAATAAATATTAAAATTTTTCAACAAGCCAACTTTATTTATTCCCCACGTAGCTCAAACGGTTTTGTTTACTTTTCGACGAATGGAACTGTGACAACGCAACATGTTCACTATTGGAGTGATGTTAATCCTATGTTCAGAATCCTAACCCGATGTCAATATTTAAAAAAAGTGAATGTTTGGTACGCTGAAGAAACGTATAAAGCTTTACGAAGACCGAAAATCTTTGGTTAAGTTACTGGGATACCCTACATCTTATAATATTTTTTAATTTTGCATAAAGTAGTCATTAT
The DNA here is from genome assembly GCA_963920685.1 of Polydrusus tereticollis. NCBI lineage: Eukaryota > Metazoa > Arthropoda > Insecta > Coleoptera > Curculionidae > Polydrusus > Polydrusus tereticollis. The sequence goes on along the minus strand of OY987326.1, from coordinate 25,251,183 downwards.
TTTTTAATAAGCGTATTATAAGTCTAAACCTAATAATTTCCGAGATATCAATTTTTGAAAACCACTAACATTTGTATATAAACGCTAATGGTACAAATAAGATTCAGATAAATAACTTCTTGCCTGCCTGATAACACCGACATTTAGTTAATTATACAACATTTTTAAAATAATTATTGTTCTTTGATCAAACCAATATTCCACTATCACTTTGTAAACCGACAAAAATAGGCAAATTTTTCAATTTCGTATCGGGATTTTTGATGAAAATAGCCCAACATTTTCGAGTAAACCTACCTAGAAATATAGAAGATATTTATTGCAAAATTAGTAGTTTACATGCTTGGTAAAGTGAATTAATCTACCACTGTAATCGTTTCATTTTTAGCTAAATAGAGGTATTCTTTTTTAATCGTGAAAAAATAGACGAAATCTCTAATTTTATTTCATACCTAACGAATTCAACAATCAATAATACGATCTCATTTTCGACTAAGATCAGCTGTTACTTTAGACAGAATATTCCTAATAACATAATATATTTAGTTATACAGCTTTTTAAAATAATTATTGTTCTGTAACCGTAAATTATTTAATTATTTTCGTGTGATAAAGAGCTACTTTAAATTTTGTTTCTTAATCTTGTTCTATTGCGTATTAATCGTGTTAGCATCACAAATTACGGTCTGTGAAGCTGGTTTATAGGATCATTTAGTTCGATGGGGGACATATTTTATGATATCCCATATTTCGTCAATTATTTGGCAGGTAGGTTTGATGCTTCAATACGGAACTCCTCAAGATGACATCAAATATTTCTAAACAAGAAGCGTTCAAGTCTATGGAATCCCATGTAAAAATAGCTGGTATGTCTGTTGCCTTCCGTAGACATTAATGACATCTCGCATGTATGCTGAAGTGTATCGTTAATAGAAATCTTGAATATTCTAGTACCTAGCTATATCTTGCGTCATTATGTCAATGCTTACATTGATGTCGCCAGGTATCTTGAAATGATAGGTACATAATGTGCAAGCATTTGTGTAGAAAGCTATGTTTTTTACAAAATTTTCTCTAGGCAACCAAATTGTAATAGGGTTTTCGTAGTTCCAGTATATGTCTGGCTGCTTTAGCCTAAATAAATTGAAGTGTATTTGTAAGCAAATTAATCCTTAAAATTTATTATATCGTCTGATATAGACACTGTTTCAACTACGCGTTTTGGTAAAAAATAATTGGAAAGTAAAATTACTAAAGCACTAACAATAAATGGGGCGTGGATAAACTGGTAGATCTAAGCCCCAAAAATATACGCCTCTTATGATAAATGTTAAAAAATTGTACCGTTGCCAACGTCAAATTATAAATCAGGATTTGGCAAACAGGACTCAACCCTCTCATTAATGCTTGATCTTCGGTATACCGAGTTTTATAAGTATTTTTAACACTCATCTGGAAATAAATGGATGCAAAAACCTCCTTTTTCCATTTTTTCAAGCCATTAAACAACAAAATTGTCATTTTTTGAAGAAACCTTGCATACATAGGTATTAGCGAGCGAATTTCGACTATTGTAGATATTTAATATTAGAAAATCAATATAGAGGTAAATCGAAAAGTGTATTTTTACGACGGCTTAAGAGGTAGTTTATGGTGATGTACATATTAGAGTTCATTTTAAAATGAACGATAATCTCCTAAACACAGACTTTTGACAATAGAACGAAATAAAAATATAGTTTGATGTGATAAGGCTATGCAGCTGCTCTTTATGGAATTTCATGTGAGCCTAGACTTTATAGATTTTTGTTATTTTTTTTTTATCAGTAAAGTCATCCTATAGATATTGTTTGTTAATCCATTAAAATAGACAAAATCTTTGAATTTGTATATGATTATCCGCTGAAATACCCTTAATCTGCAGGGTACCTAACTCTACGGAGATATTTATTGCAAAGGGCGGCTTTTTCAGTTTTGAAAGTATTCAACATTTGCGAAATTCATCTAAATATATACTACGCTATACTTTAATCAAACTCACAATAGAGGGAAAGCGACAGACGAGTTTTAAACTAATGTGGCTTAAAGGATAATTTGTGTTGTAAATATTAGAGTTCATTTTAAAAGAAACTATAATCTCGTGACCGACAAAAAAAAAAAAAGTATGCATTTCGATACGTCATTTCCCCTATTTTAACGTTAAAATAGTAAATTATGTTATAAGCTCGAAAAATGTAGTATTTCAGACGTAATGCGGTCGCTAACCTAAATAGCCCGAAAAACATTTTTCGTCCATATGTCATAAGTTGTTTTTTATTCGATCTTGTTTTTAATGCGATTGAGAGTTGTAAAATAATGTAGAAATGAAGTGAACCTATACATTTCATCTTGCACGCTAATTTTTTGGTCTTAATGTTTGTTAGTTAACGATGAAATCTGTAATAGCGTCCGAAAAAAAAAATTTTTTTTTTGACTAACATAAAAAGTGTTGTCTAGCTAGCAGGGCAATAATCAATACTTTATTGAGAAGGTTAGCTCTTCGTCTAAATATCTAATCTATAAATCGTCATTTTTTCCGACACAATCGGTTAAAAAGCATACAATTGTATGTGAACGTTTGTACAAAAACCATCGTGTTAAATTAGTTCTTATACCTGACTGACAACGCCGATCTTTAGCTTTTTTTTACTTTGTAAAATAAAAAGATTAGTTCTTACTATCAAAGAAATTAAATATGCAGGAGAAATAGGTCGAAAAGATTAATAATAATTTATTTATTCCTAAGTTATAAATCTTAACTACATCACTTTCTAAACCAAGAAAATAGATAATCTTCCTGCATTATTCCGTATTTAGATTTATTTTTCATGAAAATAGTCGAATCTATGATTTTCGTTCAAATCCATAAGGGACGCTTGTTTTGTATAGATGATTTATGATCTTATTTTCAACTAAAATACTTAACACTCAGTATACAATTTTCAGAAATGTCATGATTAAGAACGGTTCTAGTCATTTTATACAAGATTTTACATGATTTAACAAATTTAAAACATTTTTTTTAATTTTTACTAAATTCTAAACACTCAGTATACACTTTTAAGAAAATATGACGATTTGCGACTGTTTTAGTCATTTTTTACAAAGTTTCACAGGGCTTAATAACGTTAAAACATTTTTTTTAATTTTTTACTAAATTCTAAACACTCAGTATACAATTTTCAGAAATGCCATGATTAAGAACGGTTCTAGTCATTTTATACAAGATTTCGCATGATTTAACAAATTTAAAACATTTTTTTTAATTTTTACTAAATTCTAAACACTCAGTATACACTTTTAAGAAAATATGACGATTTGCGACTGTTTTAGTCATTTTTTACAAAGTTTCACAGGGCTTAATAACGTTAAAACATTTTTTTTAATTTTTTACTAAATTCTAAACACTCAGTATACAATTTTCAGAAATGCCATGATTAAGAACGGTTCTAGTCATTTTATACAAGATTTCGCATGATTTAACAAATTTAAAACATTTTTTTTAATTTTTACTAAATTCTAAACACTCAGTATACACTTTTAAGAAAATAGGACGATTTGCGACTGTTTTAGTCATTTTTTACAAAGTTTCACAGGGCTTAATAACGTTAAAACATTTTTTTTAATTTTTTACTAAATTCTAAACACTTAGTATACAATTTTCAGAAATGTCATGATTAAGAACGGTTCTAGTCATTTTATACAAGATTTCACATGATTTAACAAATTTAAAACATTTTTTTTTAATTTTTACTAAATTCTAAACACTCAGTATACACTTTTAAGAAAATAGGACGATTTGCGACTGTTTTAGTCATTTTTTACAAAGTTTCACAGGGCTTAATAACGTTAAAACATTTTTTTTAATTTTTTACTAAATTCTAAACACTCAGTATACAATTTTCAGAAATGCCATGATTAAGAACGGTTCTAGTCATTTTATACAAGATTTCGCATGATTTAACAAATTTAAAACATTTTTTTTAATTTTTACTAAATTCTAAACACTCAGTATACACTTTTAAGAAAATAGGACGATTTGCGACTGTTTTAGTCATTTTTTACAAAGTTTCACAGGGCTTAATAACGTTAAAACATTTTTTTTAATTTTTTACTAAATTCTAAACACTCAGTATACAATTTTCAGAAATGTCATGATTAAGAACGGTTCTAGTCATTTTATACAAGATTTCACATGATTTAACAAATTTAAAACATTTTTTTTAATTTTTACTAAATTCTAAACACTCAGTATACACTTTTAAGAAAATAGGACGATTTGCGACTGTTTTAGTCATTTTTTACAAAGTTTCACAGGGCTTAATAACGTTAAAACATTTTTTTTAATTTTTTACTAAATTCTAAACACTCAGTATACAATTTTCAGAAATGCCATGATTAAGAACGGTTCTAGTCATTTTATACAAGATTTCGCATGATTTAACAAATTTAAAACATTTTTTTTAATTTTTACTAAATTTCTAAACACTCAGTATACACTTTTAAGAAAATAGGACGATTTGCGACTGTTTTAGTCATTTTTTACAAAGTTTCACAGGGCTTAATAACGTTAAAACATTTTTTTTAATTTTTTACTAAATTCTAAACACTCAGTAAACAATTTTCAGAAATGACATGATTAAGAACGGTTCTAGTCATTTTATACAAGATTTCACATGATTTAACAAATTTAAAACATTTTTTTAATTTTTACTAAATTCTAAACACTCAGTATATCATTTTCAGAAAATAATACAATTCTGTACAGTTTTACAAATTTTCACAGGTCTTAATAACATTAAAACATTTTTTTAATTTTTTACTAAATTCTAAACACTCAGTATACAATTTTCAGAAATGACACGATTTAGAACAGTTTTTACAGATATTTACAAAGTCTTAATAACATTATATTAATAATTATCTAACATAATGTATACAATTTCAAGAAATAGTAGATTTTTAATCCATGTACAAAATTCAAGAATCTAAAATACAATTAAATGTAGGCTTTTTTAATTGGCATCTCAGGCAAATTATTTCCCCCAAAATTATCTAAAAAAGATATACCAAAAACATTCTAAAGCGGTTTTTTTACCTCTATAAGTATGCAGGCCGATCCGACCCTTGTCGGTTTTATTACCCGCATAAATTAACACAGTAGAGGAATATGGACAGAGTTCTGGGGCAGCGGCGTTTCACTAAAGCTTTGGTTTCCTACAAAGCGGTACCGCAAAAGAGTGGCCGTAATTTGACGGCGAGCTTTGCCGCGACAAAGCGTGTATGTACTTGCAAATCGGAGTGTGTTCCTCCAGAGCGTTCGGCGCAAAAAATACGGCACCGTATTTTCTGAAGCGGACGCTCTGTACGTTGGGATAGTGCAAGCACGATTTTTGACGGTGCGCCAGTGTAGTGATTGTATGTTTTAATTATAATATTTGGAAATTAATTGGTCTAGCGAACAAGATAAAATTTTAATCGAGTTTTTTTTTACTATATCGCTTTAACAGCGGCGTTTCACTAAGGTTAAATCATAAAAAGTCGGGTTTTATCTCGGGTCAGATCATAAATATTCAGGTTCAAATTAGGGTTAGATGAGAAGCCGCCTCGCGAAAGCATCCGGGTTAGGTTGTAAAAAGTCGGGTTTTATCTCGGGTCAGTTCATAAATATTCAGGTTCAAGTTAGGGTTAGATAAGAAGCCGCCTCATGAAAGCATCCGGGTTAGGTCGTAAAAAGTCGGGTTTTATCTCGGGTCAGTTCATAAATATTAAGGATCAAGTTAGGGTTAGATGAGAAGCCGCCTCGCGAAAGCATCCGGGTTAGGTCGTAAAAAGTCGGGTTTAATTTCGGGTTATTTTGTAAACAGCACCACCGAACCACCCGGGTTAGGTCATAAAACGCACCACCGAACCACCCGGGTTAGATCATAAAACGCACCACCGAACCACCCGGGTTAGATCGTAAAACGCACCACCTGCACCACCCGGGTTAGTTGCACCACCAGCACCACCAGCACCACCTGATCCAGAACTGTCCGTTTTCCTCTACTGAGGTCCTGGGTTCGAATCCCGGCTTGGACATGGACGTTTTTAAACGTTTGTTAAATATTACGTAATATAGTTATAGACAATAAAGCGACTGGCTGAATGACTGAACAACCGGATTCAATTTTTTTTTAAAAAAAGCTAATGTATGATAGAAGCATGTGGAACACATATCCCAATTTTGACAAAATAATGGCATATCTCCTTCTTGCACCAAAGTCCTGAATTTTATAGCGTTGTTTAGCTGGTCTAAGCGATAAATACTTACCAGACCTGGCGTTTCTGTAGTTTGACTAACTGTGAAATAACCACCTACTCCATGGTAATCTGCATCTCTAGGATAAAATAAAGCATTTTCTGATTTTTTAAAATATCCTAAAACATCTTCATATGACCATCCAATATTATCATACACATTTGCCTAGAATATACGTATTATACGAATAAGTTATTATTATTTATTATTAGGCTGTTTCTACAAACCATAGTCAAGTGCACGTTGAATATCCACTACAGATTTTTCTTTTTTTTTTAATTTGTATCTTACCCATATGTCATAGTCTTTAGCATCTCCTCTAGAATAAATAGCTCCATTAATAGTGGTACCACCTCCAACCCCCTTGCCTTGTGGGTACAAACAACGTTGATTTTCCATTCCTAAGTATAACATAACAATGTATTTTTATTTTTTTATTTGAATGCTTGCACAGGTCTGTGCATGTTTCTTATTTACCTAAACAAGCATTCTTCTGGACGGTAGTATTGTATCCCCAATTAAAATTGGAATTGATAAGGTAAACGTTAAGCCCTAAAATTTTTGTGAAATCATTGTCTTGTCCACCCGCTTCTAAAAGTAGAATTTTCCATTGTGGTATCTCTGAAAGTCTATTGGCTATCACTGCTCCAGCGCTGCCTGCTCCAACTATTATAAAGTCATACGTGCCAAAATCTAAAATACATTTTGCTTGTAATACCTTAACGAATTTCAGAATTTAATATCTTACCTTTTGTTGATGGACTCGTGAGTTTTAATAACTTTGAATTATCTTTAGGTAACAAGTAACTTTGCGCAGCACTTATGTTTCCTTCTACCATACTTAATAGCGCATTAAAATTACCAAATTCTCCTAGTGACAATACTATTTTGTTTGACGATAGGATTGACAGATATATTACAAAAAGCAGACATTTATATTGCATTTTTGAAAAAGAATATAACATATTCTTATAACCTTAAAGTTTAATGTAATAATTATTATAGCATTCACCTCTTCTTTTGTTATGAACAAAAATTTTAATATACGATATCTTATATACTATGGAATAATTAGCGTAACAGCATATATTTCGCTATCGGCATTATCAGCAATTTCTACGAAGCATAGTAGCAAACCGTTTTTTCTCTAGGTATACCTATTATTATTACAGAGTGGCATGAAAACTATGAATTTAAATATTTCGGGCCTACGATTAATGTTTTGATGACCGCATCTTTAGCAGCCGTTGACCGAGAAGCGTATCTACCCCGAAATTCTAGCCCGAAAATCTCAGTGCAGTCGTAGCAATAACGGCGCAGGTACGTGCTGTATAAAGGTCCCAAACACATCCCAGAAATCATCAGAGGAAAACCTGCGCAGGCCTGGTCGTGAGTGTCCGAACGCCGTAGTTCTATCGGACTGTACTGTACAGGCCGCCGGATTAAGAATTAAAAAACTATTTGATAATCCTGCTCAGGCCCGGACTACAAAGTAGAGTATGAGTCGATTTCGACGTAGACGCCGGGCGGTGCGCTGCCACTGTAAAACCAAGGGCCTTCGGTAATATTTTGGTTGAAAATAGGTTTGTTTTGGTTCGAACTTAGAACCGTTCTAGAACAGTTCGTACATGCGCATCAAGATATTTCTGTTTTGGTTCAGTTAGAACCGATTCAGAACTGAAATTTAAACGTTTTGGTTATATTTCGAACCGGTTCGTAACCGTCTTGAACTATCAATGCAGTTCCAGCTTTATGGTAGAATCGATTCGGGATTTTTAGTTAACGCACGCGCAGTATTTTCAGCTCATCAGCTGATTTTATTGTTTTGGATTTGTTGAAACTAAAAATCACAGATAAACGGGTTGTTCAATAAAAATTAGGATGGGATGATAACCCAATAGTTATGGCAAGTACAAATTTCTATAGAAAAATTAATTGAAACATGGAATTTAGAGTAAATAACAGTTTTCGAGAGTATTGAAACATTATTTATCAGTGTATTTGTGGAATCAGCTTCAGGTCGTCTTCAGAACAAAAAGATCTACTCACTGTGAACGGCTCGGGCATGCGCCGAGAGCAACCCGAACAAACGTCAAACTTGTCAAATTATATTTTGCAATTTTGAAATGCGACAGCAACAAAACTCTTTTGAGCAAATTGTGGGTATCTTTTGAAATCGACATTCTCAAAAGTGTCCGACGTCAATTGTGAATGCGCCCGAGAAGCTGTACAGTATCAACAAAAAAGCGAGTTATATGCTGAGAATATTGTCAACATGTATGTACTCGGACACTCAGTTTATAGAATATTTTAAAGTCCTCAGAGCAATCGTAGGTAGATTAGCGATATTTTTGAAATTTGAAATATTTGAGGTTATGGCTAATTTTACCCTTCTTCAATAAACTGTTTCGGTTTCTTTTAAGTACGAACCATTCTAAAACAGTTCAAGGTTTTATTTTATTGCACAACGAGTCCTGCGCAGTTCTCGAACTACTTGGAATCAATCCTTATTTTACAACCAAAACGAACCTAATTTCAGATCTAGCTTCCGCAGTTGCTAAAAACCTTAACGTTGCTGTGAGTCTTTCGGGAGGCGAAGTGGCTGGTCACGTATTGGTATCCTTTTTTTAATGAGTGGCGTTACCATAGCTAGTAGGTATAAATGCAAATAAGCATCTTCATATATCCTCAGGTAGTGTGCCAATCTCCTGACACTACCTCCAATTCTGAAAGAAGATTTATATAGGAAAAATATCCCCTTGCAGCCTTTTTTACACTGTATGTTTCTATTAGCATGCTTTTTTACGCCACTTTTTTTAGGAATAACAAAATAATCGTGTGATGATACCATGTTTGCTACTAGAGCGAGAAACTGATCTGAACTTAAGGACTTCCTGAGCATGTCTGGAGCCGGGTATATTTAGGTAAAATTGTAAAATCCCTAAGGCCAAGCCTGCGCAGTTTTCAATTTGAGGATTTCCGAAATATGTGTGGATATGTTTATACATTCCGGGTTTAGGTTTTATGTTGTTTCTTTACTTTTCGCTGTGTGATTTCATTGAACATATTAACGATTTTGTGAATTTGTCGTGATTTTGTGAGAGTATTGCCACGAAAGGAGAGAAGAGAAAAGCACGACAGATTACATTGCAGTTATGAAAATAACTCAAATAAAACCTACTCTTTCTGTTTTGATTGATTGATTAATATTGCAAAAAAATTGACGATGAGTTTTTTTGCTTAATAATATGAAAAAAAGTTCCTATAAACACACGTCTGGAAATACGTCGTTTCGGATATACAAGGTGTTAAAGTTTTATTTTTGTTTAAGTTTTCTCTAAATAATTTTTGAAATAATGTCTATGTTTGAACTAAAATTAGTACCTAGGGGTTTTTGGAAATGCGAAATTCGAATTTGATGTTAGTATGACTCCCACTTGTAGAACGCGCCACCTTTATGTCTTCTCTCTTTTATTACAATTTTAAGTAAACAAATAGATTTCCCGATTATTTCTAAGTGAAAAAGGTGTACTCGGTAGAAGTCACTGCGAGCAACAACTGTTCTCGAGGAAAAGAATAATAACATTTTCGGGAGCGGAAAACAGAAAAAGTTAAAAAAGCATCGCATACTGACGTTAATTAGTAAAGCCCTGGCTTGTCTGACCAGTTCGGCCCGCAGTATTTTGGCGATATAACACGAAAAAGATTGCTCTAGTTCACAGAATTATTTTGGCCAGAAGTTTCGTCTGCGGGTGGTTTGTATGTACAATCTCAATTCGTTGCGGGATATATTTCAGTCGTTAATTTATTATTTACGTAGGGTACTTTACTTATTGTGACTAAAAATTAATACAAATATGGATTTTTTATTGATACTTATAGTTTTAGAAGAAGAGCAGAATGATGATAATGAGTCTACGTTATTAGAAGTATAATACAGCTTTAAAAATATTTGAGAATAGGGCGAAAGAGGGTATTTATGAAATGTTGATGCTGAATCATCTTGTGGAGAACGATGCGAAGTTCGAACAATTTGTTCGTTTAACTCCACAACTGTTTCATACTGTAGTTTATATGCCAATAATTATTGTAAGATTTAAGTAATAATTTATTATTTCTGGTAAGTGATAAAAATATTAACTCCATCTTGTAAAACAACGTATTTGCAACAGCCTGTAGGTAGCTATGTAGTTCTGTATTGTAGAATTTGATGAAATCACACACGGAGTACACAATGTTTCGGGATTTATTTGCGGTTTTAAATCGTTGACATCAAACCGCGCACAGATGTCAGGAAGGGAATAAAAGTCTCGATACGATAACGACGGAAGTTGACGGGGAAAAGTGATAGGTTTGATGGTCAGAAAACGGAAAATTCCGGCCCGCAAATCATAGCTGTTCATCTAGACAAATGGTACACGATTCTTGAAATTTTTCCGATTTATACGGAAAATTTCGCTCTCTCGTTGCGTATTGCAAAAAGACGTAGTAGTACGAAAACAGCTAGCTAAACGATTAAACATAATACTGTCGTATCAACGCCTTTGAGGGTATCGTACTGCGTAAACCCGTTCAGCAATTGTTGCATTTCCCAAACATTTAAAATACACCGCAATGATGTCAACCGCTTCTTCAAGTAACAGAGGCATTTTGAAAATCAAATACGACACAACGCTGTTGGCACGACAAAAATTTTGATTGATTGATTGAAGTGATAGAAAAGTGCGTAGTTCCAAAGCTCCACATATTACAAGGATTTGTGAACCACCTATTTTGGAAAGGTCTTGTTCCGCTAGTCCGTGTGCTTTGGCCGTACGGTTTGAACTTGGTCTCGAAAAATTATCATGGGGAGGCGTTTGAAGGCATTGCATGTAGGTAATTACTAAAATCATCAGACAGATTACTAGATCGTAAAATCTGTCAAGGCGTAAGAGGACCATTAGCTCTTTTATCATTTATTGCAGCATTGAATGATATGGATAAAATTGTGCATTCTTGTTCTGGGAAAAAAAAGATTAAGTCTGAAGTAAATAATCCTATAAGTGATCTGAAAAAAGCCCTTCTTTCTATTAATCCAACCGAGACACTCAAAATACATAACATATTGGCACATGTGCAAAAATCACGTGATTATCTGGATGAAGAGGAAGGTCTCGGGTTGTGGTCCGAACAAGCTGGAGAATCCATTTATCACAAATTTCTGAATTATTGGGGTCGACGAAAATTGAAAAATATGGAAGATCCAAACTACCCTATAAAGCTACAGGAAGCTGTCGTTGATTTTTCTTCTAAACATGTGTAATGATCATGAATATTTTGATTTCTTTATTGTAAAAACGTACTGAAGTACTGAGGAAATACGCAACAAGAGAGCGAAATTTTCCGTATAAATCGGAAAAATTTCAAGAGACGCGTTCCATTTGTCTAGATAAACAGT